>OY757014.1:5329958-7729958 GCA_963580285.1 Lucinisca nassula
TTTTCTCCCGTTTCAATATGGGTCTTCAATTGCTCATATTTTTTTTTCCCTCTAAGAGCAGGAGCGTTTCCTTTGATCGAAATGTGTACATGCAGTGCCAAAAGATTGTCTCTCAAGTGGAAATTGTCAGAAAAACTTCTCTCATTTTAAACAGTAATGAGTTGATGGTACAACAAGGGGTGGGGGAACCGAAGTGTCACAATAATACGCTAATAGATATGTATCCTGCAACCTGCCACACTGTTGTAAAAATGTTGGATCTGTAATGGGGACAGCTGTCACATGACACACTTGTAGTGGTAGAGTATTTGCCCTATCAGTTCGGTGGTTCGGGTTCTGCTCCGGCCAAAGTCATCTAAACGTTGGACCCATTACACAAGAGTAACAGCAATGAATAGCGCCCCCCCCCCCCCCCCCCCCCCCCCCCCCCCCCGGAAGCACGGTTGGGTATGAAAACGCCAGAATCGTGCGTAATACAAAAACTCATGAGGGCAGCACTAAGACGGTATTCCATCACGCTAACAAGTCCGTGAAATAAAACACCCCCTTACACCCCCACTTTATATAGAGAAAAACTGCGGTTAACGGGGGGTATACATTATTTTCCTTATTTCTGCCCCTGGACATAGGTTGTGGGTACTCGTTAGAAACGCCTCAATGAGGCGTTTCTAACAGGTACCCACAACCTTATTTTTTGAGTATAAATAAGAATAAAATAAGAAAATTTACCGTTTTGGAGATGTAAAAAATGCACTATGACGCACGGGTGTGTTATCGTAATGCCGAACAACTCATCCGTATTTAGTATAGTCAATCTTGACTAGGGTACCTATAGGCGCCGGTGCCACGACGCACTAGGGCAAACGTTGTCACGCAACCACCTGTATAGAAAGATCTGAAACATTGCCCAGGGTCATATTAAGAGAAAATATGTACAAGTAGTAATATGTGACTGCCAATAAAGGAGCATCATTATAACTGTCACAGACTGTGGAAAGGAAAGGCAATAAATAGCTAAAATGTTTCTAGATGAACTGAAATCACTGACAAGATTAAGGATAATGTTCATAAAGCTGATTAGGCTGACCGTTGTCTTGTCACTAATAAATGGCTAAATGGTCCACAGTAGGCTTGTCAACATCTGTTTCTGCTTGCGGGATAGAGTGGTAGGGTTCGGAAAGTGGAGATTTCACAGTAGGCTTGTCAACATCTGTTTCTGCTTGCGGGATAGAGTGGTAGGGTTCGGAAAGTGGAGATTTCACAGTAGGCTTGTCAACATCTGTTTCTGCTTGCGGGATAGAGTGGTAGGGTTTGGAAAGTGGAGATTTGCTTTCAGCAGAAACTGAGAATCTTTAGTTTCGTATGATGCCCCACCCACCAATTTCAACACATTAACAAGTCTGTGTAATAAACATCTTTTAGACAAAACCTACAATTATATCTGTGCGAGCAGCGAAGACTCAGATCAGCTTGTACATCTATCCAGTATAGCAACGGGATTCACTTGCCTCTCCTTGGATAGCCAGAGGGTTGTTGCTGTGACTGTTCTGACCGCGAGGCGAGTGTGCACAGGCTAGTCTGAATATTCGCTGGTCACAGAAGTTGTATCGAAGGTGTTGTCGTGTGCTGGCTTCTTTTACAGCATTGAAAGCACTGACTTGTCAATGTCTCTCTGTGCAGGCTGGGAAAATGGTCCTGAACGGGAACTTATGACTGTTTCAGCTAACCTCCTTAAATTCTTATATTTTATGCAAACAGTGTTGACCCAGATCAGACGCCGCATTGTGCGGCGTCTGATCTGGGTCAACACTGTTTGCCTATGTGCCACTGCACAATCCAAGTTAAAGACACATTTTTCGATTACATAACACCCTAATGACCGTTTATTAAAGAATCCAGCATTGAGATAAAATCCACTTGGGGTATTCAGGCTGTCATACAGGTAGGGGACCAAGACAGGGTAATAAATTACCTAGGGAATGACATCTATTCATTTACACCTAAGTCCTTATTTTAATTTGCATGGAAGAAACAAAAGCACTTTTTTCGATTTTATATTTAGTAACCATCATTTATAATCATTACAGAAAATGCCAATTCAAATATATTGGTATTTTTTTCCACCAAAAAATGAATTTTTTTTCCAGATAAAATCCTGATAACTCTAATATTTCTGCTCTAAACATATATTGTGGGTACTCATTAGAACCACCTCGGCGAAGCGGTTCTGACAACCACCCACAATTTGTTGTTAAAATTTATGAAATGCGAAACTGCATCTTTTTGTTCTTATGTCAGTTCAAGTGTTACTCTTTGCGTTGACATGGTTATATTTCTTGAAGCGTAAATGAACATTTACTGGTTTTTGAATGGAGATGTGGGGTAAACTGCAGTCTAACCAGATACAAAAAATGCAATACACACATAAAAAATGATTTACCAATTTATGACAGCGCTTATAATAACAAAGGGGAAGAGGACAAAGAATCCTCAAAAGGTGTGAAGAAGAATGGTGTCAATAATAACATTAGAATGAAAATATATAGTAAATTTATCACTTCATTGCAGCAAAGTTTTGCACAAAGTGGTCATTATGTGTTTGTTTGTTTGTTTGATTTAAGGTTTAACGTCCCCGTCAACACTGTAAAGGTCATTTTGGAGACGTTTCCAATTTTGTGGAACTTTTACCCGACATTGAGATGAAATGACATCTCAAGCCCTGTCGCCCAATGAAACCAATAGGGTTTATAAGCTTGGACGGACCGAATCGAACCCTTTTTCCTAGCACCGCGGTTCCTGGACAGGCTTAGATCCTCTAAGCCCCTATGGGTGGGATCATCATGTGACCAAGTCTGTTAAATGAACATCCCCTAAACCCCACTGACTATAGAGAAAATGGGGGTTTGATGGGTTACACATTATTTTCCTTATTTCTGCTCCGAGTCATAGGTTGTGGTGCTCGTTAGAATCGTCTCACTGAGTCATAGGTTGTGGGTACTCGTTTGAACCGCCTCACTGAGGTGTTTCTAACGAGCAGCCACAACTTATGTTTAAATTATAAATAAGAAAAATAAATTTAATTGGATTTGTTATTTTAGTTTGAAAAGGTGAACAAATAAAACCTTAAAACATTTATTTATTTATTTTTGTTCTTTTTTCTTATATGATTGTGTCTAAAACAAAGAACATTTTATAGTTCCGTCTGGACTGAAACTATAAAATGCTAATGTTTTAGGCATTATATGATTTGTGTGCCACATACATTCAACCAAAATAAATAAATAAATGAATAAATAAATAAATAAATAGAAAATAAATATAAATAATAAAGGTAATTTTTTTATTAAATAATGAGGATTATCAATTAATTTACCTTGTTTGTTATTTCTTTGCACTTTTGAGTGAAGGAAACAATGGATATCATTGTTTTCTTTACTATATTTATTTAATAAAAGAAGTAACTTAAAACAACATATTTTTTAAACAATCTCAGTAAATTATACTATAACTCAAGTACCCTTATTGAGCCCCCTATTAAACATATCAATCTGCTCATAATCACCTCATAATCACATAGATAAGATAAGCCTTTGATGTGCACTATGGTCCGAAGGAAATGTTTATTTGAGATCATTAGACAGGCCACCCCTTTTATATAAGGAAAAAAATGTGTCTTTAAGAGTTTTAAAGATAGCCAACTCTTTTACACATCTCTCTGACTTCACAGGGACAAAAAAATCACTGCTATAAATAACCATTACCTGCATTTTATACATGGTCAGTGATAAAAGTCACGTGACCAATAGTAGGTGTTAAGCTTCTGTTGTTAGTAACTTCGGATAGATTGATAAACAATCTACCGAAATATGAGCCGCGTCAAGAAAAAGAAGTCTTCGAGCATGTATACGCTCACGAAGTGTCAGATCAGTCTGTCAACGAAATTAGTCGGAATTTTACCTTTCCTTTCTGCGTGCGGTTGTTATACCTTTTCTTTCTGCGTGCGGTTGTTATACCTTGCCTTTCTGCATGCGGTTGTTATACCTTTCTGCGTTCGGTTGTTATACCTTTCCTTTCTGCGTTCGGTTGTTATACCTTTCCTTTCTGCGTGCGGTTGTTATACCTTTCCTTTCTGCGTGCGGTTGTTATACCTTGCCTTTCTGCGTGTGGTTGTTATACCTTTCCTTTCTGCGTTCGGTTGTTATACCTTTCCTTTCTGCGTGCGGTTGTTATACCTTTCCTTTCTGCGTGCGGTTTTTATACCTTTCCTTTCTGCGTGCGGTTGTTATACCTTTCCTTTCTGCGTGCGGTTGTTATACCTTCCCTTTCTGCATGCGGTTATTATACCTTTTCTTTCTGCGTGCGGTTGTTATACCTTTCCTTTCTGCGTGCGGTTGTTATACCTTTCCTTCCTGCGTGCGGTTGTTATACCTTTCCTTTCTGCATGCGGTTGTTATACATTTCCTTTCTGCGTGCGGTTGTTATACCTTTCCTTTCTGCGTGCGGTTGTTATACCTTTCCTTCCTGAGTGCGGTTGTTATACCTTTCCTTTCTGCGTGCGGTTGTTATACCTTTCCTTTCTGCATGCGGTTGTTATACCTTTGCTTTATGAATGCGGTTATTATACCTTTCCTTTCTGCATGCGGTTGTTATACCTTTCCTTTCTGCATGCGGTTGTTATACCTTTCCTTTCTGCGTGCGGTTGTTATACCTTTCCTTCCTGCGTGTGGTTGTTATACCTTTCCTTTCTGCATGCGGTTGGTATACCTTTCCTTTCTGCATGTGGTTGTTATACCTTTCCTTTCTGCGTGCGGTTGTTATAACTTTCCTTTCTGCATGCGGTTGTTATACCATTCCTTTCTGCATGCGGTTGTTATACCTTTCCTTCCTGCGTGCGGTTGTTATACCTTTACTTTCTGCGTGCGGTTGTTATACCTTTCCTTTCTGTGTGCGGTTGTTATACCTTTCCTTTCTGCGTGCGGTTGTTATACCTTACCTTCCTGCGTGCGGTTGTTATACCTTTCCTTTCTCCGCGCGGTTGTTATACCTTTCCTTTCTGCGTGCGGTTGTCATACCTTTCCTTCCTGCGTGCGGTTGTTATACCTTTCCTTTCTGCATGCGGTTGTTATACCTTTCCTTTCTGCGTGCGGTTGTTATACCGTTCCTTTCTGCGTGTGGTTGTTAAACCTTTCCTTCCTGCGTGCTGTTGTTATACCTTTCCTTTCTGCATGCGGTTGGTATACCTTTCCTTTCTGCATGCGGTTGTTATACCTTTCCTTCCTGCGTGCGGTTGTTATACCTTGCCTTTCTGCATGCGGTTGTTATACCTTTCCTTCCTGCGTGCGGTTGTTATACCTTTCCTTTCTGCGTGCGGTTGTTATACCTTTCCTTTCTGCGTGCGGTTGTTATACCTTTCCTTAATGCGTGCGGTTGTTATACCTTTCCTTTCTGCGTGCGGTTGTTATACCTTTCCTTTCTGCGTGCGGTTGTTATACCTATCCTTTCTGCGTGCGGTTGTTATACCTTTCCTTCCTGCGTGCGGTTGTTATACATTTCCTTTCTGCGTGCGGTTGTTATACCTTTCCTTTCTACGTGCGGTTGTTATACCTTTCCTTCCTGCATGCGGTTGTTATACCTTTCCTTTCTGCGTGCGGTCGTTATACCTTTCCTTTCTGCGTGCGGTTGTTATACCTTTCCTTTCTGCGTGTGGTTGTTATACATTTCCTTTATGCGTGCGTATGTTATACCTTTCCTTTCTGCATGCGGTTGTTATACCTTTCCTTCCTGCGTGCGGTTGTTATACCTTTCCTTTCTGCGTGCGGTTGTTATACCTTTCCTTTCTGCATGCGGTTGTTATACCTTTACTTTCTGCGTGCTGTTGTTATACCCTTCCTTAATGCGTGCGGTTGTTATACCCTTCCTTTCTGCGTGCGGTTGTTATACCTTTCCTTTCTGCGTGCGGTTGTTATTCCTTTCCTTTCTGCGTGCGGTTGTTATACCTTTCCTTCCTGCGTGCGGTTGTTATACATTTCCTTTCTGCGTGCGGTTGTTATACCGTTCCTTTCTGCGTGCGGTTGTTATACCTTTCCTTCCTGCATGCGGTTGTTATACCTTTCCTTTCTGCGTGCGGTCGTTATACCTTTCCTTTCTGCGTGCGGTTGTTATACCTTTCCTTTCTGCGTGTGGTTGTTATACCTTTCCTTTCTGCGTGCGGTTGTTATACCTTTCCTTTCTGCGTGTGGTTGTTATACCTTTCCTTTCTGCGTGCGGTTGTTATACCTTTCCTTTCTGTGTGCGGTTGTTATACCTTTCCTTTCTGCGTGCGGTTGTTATACCTTACCTTCCTGCGTGCGGTTGTTATACCTTTCCTTTCTGCATGCGGTTGTTATACATTTCCTTTCTGCGTGCGGTTGTTATACCTTTCCTTTCTGCGTGCGGTTGTTATACCTTTCCTTCCTGAGTGCGGTTGTTATACCTTTCCTTTCTGCGTGCGGTTGTTATACCTTTCCTTTCTGCATGCGGTTGTTATACCTTTGCTTTATGAATGCGGTTATTATACCTTTCCTTTCTGCATGCGGTTGTTATACCTTTCCTTTCTGCATGCGGTTGTTATACCTTTCCTTTCTGCGTGCGGTTGTTATACCTTTCCTTCCTGCGTGTGGTTGTTATACCTTTCCTTTCTGCATGCGGTTGGTATACCTTTCCTTTCTGCATGTGGTTGTTATACCTTTCCTTTCTGCGTGCGGTTGTTATAACTTTCCTTTCTGCATGCGGTTGTTATACCATTCCTTTCTGCATGCGGTTGTTATACCTTTCCTTCCTGCGTGCGGTTGTTATACCTTTACTTTCTGCGTGCGGTTGTTATACCTTTCCTTTCTGTGTGCGGTTGTTATACCTTTCCTTTCTGCGTGCGGTTGTTATACCTTACCTTCCTGCGTGCGGTTGTTATACCTTTCCTTTCTCCGCGCGGTTGTTATACCTTTCCTTTCTGCGTGCGGTTGTCATACCTTTCCTTCCTGCGTGCGGTTGTTATACCTTTCCTTTCTGCATGCGGTTGTTATACCTTTCCTTTCTGCGTGCGGTTGTTATACCGTTCCTTTCTGCGTGTGGTTGTTAAACCTTTCCTTCCTGCGTGCTGTTGTTATACCTTTCCTTTCTGCATGCGGTTGTTATACCTTTCCTTTCTGCATGCGGTTGTTATACCTTTCCTTCCTGCGTGCGGTTGTTATACCTTGCCTTTCTGCATGCGGTTGTTATACCTTTCCTTCCTGCGTGCGGTTGTTATACCTTTCCTTTCTGCGTGCGGTTGTTATACCTTTCCTTTCTGCGTGCGGTTGTTATACCTTTCCTTAATGCGTGCGGTTGTTATACCTTTCCTTTCTGCGTGCGGTTGTTATACCTTTCCTTTCTGCGTGCGGTTGTTATACCTATCCTTTCTGCGTGCGGTTGTTATACCTTTCCTTCTTGCGTGCGGTTGTTATACATTTCCTTTCTGCGTGCGGTTGTTATACCTTTCCTTTCTACGTGCGGTTGTTATACCTTTCCTTCCTGCATGCGGTTGTTATACCTTTCCTTTCTGCGTGCGGTCGTTATACCTTTCCTTTCTGCGTGCGGTTGTTATACCTTTCCTTTCTGCGTGTGGTTGTTATACATTTCCTTTATGCGTGCGTATGTTATACCTTTCCTTTCTGCATGCGGTTGTTATACCTTTCCTTCCTGCGTGCGGTTGTTATACCTTTCCTTTCTGCGTGCGGTTGTTATACCTTTCCTTTCTGCATGCGGTTGTTATACCTTTCCTTTCTGCGTGCTGTTGTTATACCCTTCCTTAATGCGTGCGGTTGTTATACCCTTCCTTTCTGCGTGCGGTTGTTATACCTTTCCTTTCTGCGTGCGGTTGTTATTCCTTTCCTTTCTGCGTGCGGTTGTTATACCTTTCCTTCCTGCGTGCGGTTGTTATACATTTCCTTTCTGCGTGCGGTTGTTATACCGTTCCTTTCTGCGTGCGGTTGTTATACCTTTCCTTCCTGCATGCGGTTGTTATACCTTTCCTTTCTGCGTGCGGTCGTTATACCTTTCCTTTCTGCGTGCGGTTGTTATACCTTTCCTTTCTGCGTGTGGTTGTTATACCTTTCCTTTCTGCGTGCGGTTGTTATACGTTTCCTTTCTGCGTGCGGTTGTTATACCTTTCCTTTCTGCGTGCGGTTGTTATACCTTTCCTTTCTGCGTGCTGTTGTTATACCTTTCCTTTCTGCATGCGGTTGTTATACCTTTCCTTTCTGCGTGCGGTTATTTTTACATTTCCTTTCTGCATGCGTGCGGTTGTTATTCAGAGAAAACTTTGATAGGCTAATCTCAGTCTTCGTTGGGGACGCGTGCTCGTAACCCCTTCTAGTTTGTCATGGATCATATACAGGATCTTGTATTATTGAATTTATTAAACGAGTTGCGGAAAAGGGATAAAATGCGAGGCTTTGCCGAGCATTTTATCCCTTTTCTTCAACGAGTTTAATAAATTCAATAATACATGTGCAAGAATGCAAGATTCTATTTATCATATGACACTTAAAACGAATTTTATTTACGACTGCTTATTAAATATGTCAGTATTCCGCCATTAGTAAACGCGGCGTCGTTAAGGAGTCGTACATGTAACGTTACGGGCGTATCCAGTTAAATTTGCATATTTAATCCACTAGTGGATTATCGAATTTATTACATGACGTTATTACATTCTCAGAACCGACGTCATATGATAAAAGTTGTTTATTGCTGTTGTCCCTTTAACATAGAGCGTAGGTACTTTTTAAACCGCCTCGTTCTTGGAACCACCTCGAGCATCCACATCTTGGTTAATTGTAAAAACAGACCTCGTGTGTTGTTATCCAAATTTGACCAAATCTCGAGCGACAAACCCTCTTTGTATAGACATTTCCTGGGTACAAGTACAGTAGAATTCCTATATTAAAACCACCTTTGGGACTGTTCAAAAGTGGCATTTAAGACCGCTTTTGAACAGTCCCAAAGGTGGTCTCTGACCAGAGGACACTGTATGCAGAGAAGACAAAAATAAAGAATAACTGCAACCTATTAAATAAGCTTCAAAAAAAAAAAAAAAAAAAAAACGATTTAGATGGTCTTGTTTGTTTAGTTTGAGGTTTAACGTCCCCGTCCTCAACACTGTAAAGGTCATTTTGGAGACGTTGCTTCCAATTTTGTGGGACTTTTACCCGACAGTGAGATGAAATGAAATCTCAAGCCCTGTCGCCCAATCAAACCAAATAGGGTTTATAAGTATGGACGATCCAACTCACACTGCTTTGCCTGGGTAGGCTTAGATCCTCTATACGGTTTACCAGTAGTCGGGTGCGGTCGGTTTCAGCTCTGCGTGGAAGCATCATGCAATCCATATATTTCTTCAACCCTCGATGTGCAGGGGCTGTTTTGCTGTTCTAACTGCAGTTTTAACATGTCCATATTTTAATTGAAAGCCTCCCATGCCAATAGGGGTCAACTCTTAAAGGAAAGAATTTGCTCCAGTGGAGCAAAGTCTTTCTTTTAAGAGTAGACCCCTTTTGCGGTGGGACAGAGTTTATAGAAAAGCGAACAGGAAGTCCCAAAAAGTCTCCCTTGATATATGACGGAAATCCCCTTTAATACAGAGTGACTCCTCAATTACTCGAACACCGATGGCTCGTCTACTAGGGTTAATTCGAACTCTTACTTGGGGCGCCAGAGCATTTTCCCAGATAGCCTCAGATATCCATGTATCTTGTAAAGGCGTGTGTGTGGATACGCAACATTGCCTCAGTGAGGCGATTCCATTGAGTCAAGAACATACCTTTACTTGACAGATGGAACTAATATTGCCACAATGCCGCCTGACACCCCCGCCTCCCCCAGTAGTTCGCACTTTTCCTATCTGGAGGTCATTTATGGTCCCAAAGGCGGTCGAGTCATCAAAGCTCAACTGTATTCATGAAGAAAACACGCCTGTTCAAATATGCTAATTGTTTTCACCAAAAATTGATCTTTCATATGAGCCCCGCCAAGCGAATTTGGGTCTTCGAGCATTCCGTCATGACAAATTTTAATTGCGCATGCCCCACCATTCAGAGGGGCCAGGGATATGGCTTTCTGTCTGAAGGTTCCTCTTGATTCACTGCTTGTATGAGCGAGCAGCGAAGGTTCTGGCGAGACTGCGCGGATGCGCAGGCTCGCCTGAACCTTCGCTGCTCGCATAGGCGATAAGTACCAAAATCGCTTGGCGGGGCCCATATAAAAAAAAACTATTTTTCACATTTCTGCCCAAAACATAGAATGTTGGAAGTTAGAACCGTCTTGCCCAAGCGGTTCTAACGAGTACCTACAATCTATGTTTTAAAGCACAAATAAGAAAATAATGTATACCCCTGTATACCGAAGTTTTACTGTATAAAAGTGGGATTTAAGGAGGTCAAAATTATATAGGCGTGCTTTCTTGATGTTTAGGAATAAAATAGATTTGATAAAAATCCTTGTATTCAATACAATGCCTTCTGAACGGTAGGATTTATAGTTAGCCATTATTGTTTTTGATATTAAATGCTGTTTTCCTAAAAGATCATTTACTACCCTACGAACTCCAGGGAAAAATAACCAGAGAGGTTTTAAGTGAACCTAACAAAATATCCATATTAATGCCCATATTATCCTTTGGTATACGAGGAAATTGATTAGCTACTAAATCATGCTGCAAAATGTACTTTCATTGATTTCTGGGTAATTTAAAGCAAATAAATCACAAATGCTTTCTTCATAATTTGTCTACAATCCGTAATTTATGTCAAAGCGCGTCGGGAGCACATCTGATAGTTCTTGGCAAAATCGTTTTGCCCTCAATTACCAGCCAGAATTTGAGTTTTATGTCGTCTTGGATAAAAAACTGTATAAAATTCATAGCCAAAATTATATTGAGATGCAAACATACAGTCCAAATTGCCAATATGGGTTTAATGAGTTGCTCAGAACTAATGATTCGTTGATGTAAATGTGTCGTTTAATCGTTGATCATTTAAAATGCATATAGATACTAATATTTTGCTGAAAAAAATGAGAAGCTACTCACATTTTCTCCAGCAAAGTATCAGGGTACACACGAGGTCACCAGCCTATCCCATTTCCAAATGACCGAGACAACCAAGATGTTTATGCCTTGTTTCAATTTAGGTCAAAGAATGATGATTTTCGTTCACGTCTGGTGACTGTAGATAAGACCTGGATCCATAAGTATGAGCCCGAAAATGAAACTCAAACTCGCCAGTGGGTAGGACCGTAAGCTCCGAGGCAAAGAAGTTCAAAACCCAACCCTCTGCTGGAAAGGTGATGGCGACTGTATTTTGGGACCTACAAGGCGATATTATGCTGAACTTTCTAGCAAAGAAATGTACCATAACAGGTGCGTATTATGCAAATTTGCTCGACCTACTGAAAACTGCGATCCGTGAAAAAAACGCCGAGGTAAACTCTCCAAAGATATTCTGCTCCAACAGGACAATGCAAGAGTCCATACTTGCAAAATAGCAATGGATACTGTTGAGCGGAATGGGTACGAGCTAATATCGTAACCGACCTTTTCTCCGGACTTAGCTCCTAGTGACTATTTCCTATTCCCAAACTTGAAAAAGGATATCAGTGGACGTCATTTCCAGTCCAATGAAGATTTTTGTTTGTTTAATTTGAGGTTTAACGTCCCCGTCAACACTGTAAAGGTCATTTTGGAGACGTTGCTTCAAATTGTGTGGGACTTCTACCAGACATTCAGATGAAATGACACCTCAAGCCCTGTCGCCCAATGAAACCAATAGGGTTTATAAGCAAGGACGGGCCGACACATACCGCTTTGCCTGGGCAGGCTTAGATCCTCTAAGCGGTTTACCAGTACTCCAATGGAGAAGTCGTGGCGACAGTTGAGGAGTGGGTCGGATACAAGGACCCTGGCTTCTTCAGTTCTGGGCTGATGGCACTGGAACAGGGTTTGCCCAAGCGTATCATTTTAGAGGACAATTGTGTCGAAAAAGAAGAGATCGATCTTACCCAGAAATAAGTTAGGCTGGTTATTTATTGACTCGCCCTCGTATTAGATATTGTTCTTTCCAAAACAGTTAAACGTTTGGCCACTTTCGAACTCGTTAATCTAACAAGGCTTGAACAAATGGGTCCTAAAGTTACAATGATGTAGAAAGAGAATGTTTAAGTAAAAAGCAAGCCAACCCGAAGATAAAACATAAAGATAACTGACACCCGTGTCTATACTTCTAAAGATAACATTTTTTTTGTTTACAAATTGTTCTGTCCTTTTCTTATCTCTACCACAAACATTAATTGTTGTTGCTCATAAGAACCATTTTATGAAGCGATTCTAACGTAGACGTGATTCTATAAACATTTCCACAATACTGTTTTCAGCAGAAATACAGAAAATAAGAAAATACTTGAGCAAACCCCAGTTTTACCCGTATAGAATAATGGGATTCTCAACTATGTTTATTTTCTGTGGACAAAATACCCCACAGTCACATTTTATTTGTTTATTTATTTTCGGTTTGGTTTTACGGCCCTTTCAAGACTATTTAACTTATTTCGAGCCGACCGTTACTTAGAGGTGTATGAAAACCGGAATACTCGGAGAAAAAACATATGACCTTCGTATGCAGAACTTGGCGTTTCGGCAGTGACATAAAATTTACTAAGTGTTGAAACATCAACGTTGATTCAACGTCGAGTTTCTGCTGAATATAGTTGGTGCTCGCGAAAACTACCTCGCATTACAAAAACACGCCTATTCAAATATATTGAAAATTTTACAATCAAAAAAAAAAAAAAAAAAAAATCAGATAAAAAAAAAAAATACGTTATTTTTCATATGTATAATCAAAATATATATTGTGGTTTTAGGCAGAAATTAGAAGAATAATGCATACCTCAAAAAACCCGGTTTTCCAGTATAAAAGTGGGGTTTAAGGGGATCAAAATTATAACGGCGTGTGTTTGTGATGAGATTAGCCTTTTTATCTCATCGAAGTGATGGTTCTGCCCATTACGAAAACATGCCTATACAAATACATTGTAAACCTTACCGCCGAAAAAAGAAAATTTTAAGATGAAAATTTGTGATATTTTTCTTAGTTCTGCTCAAAATATAGATTGTGGGTACTCATTAGAACCGCCTCATCGAGGCGGTTCTAACGAGTACCCACAATCAATATTTTAGAGCAGAAATAAGAAAAATAAGGTTTACCCCCGTAAACCCCAGTTTTTCTATATAAAAGTGGGGTTGGAGGGGGTCAAAATTATATAGGCATGTTTTCGTGATGAATCATTTTGAATCAGAAATACGAACATTGAAATATACCCTTGTAAATATCTTGTTCGGATAGAAAGTGGGCGACTCCAAATTGTTCATTACACGGATCTGTTACATTGTCTACAACATGTACCAAACTAAACCCAGACCTTGTACAGGCAAAATAAAATAGAAAATACAGAGAGAAAAAAGCATCTCATTGGGCACTACGTTGATGCATCGTCATGATGTTGCTTGGACATTGGTGCGATGTCGCTTAGGAGCCCCCGCCCATAGGGGCTTGAAGAAATATATGGGCTGCATGATGCTTCCACGCAGAGCTAAATCCGGCCCGCACACTAGAACTGGTAAACCGCTTAAAGAATCTAAGCCTGTCCAGGAACCGCGGTGCGAGGCGGACCGTCCATGCTAACAAACCCTATTGGTTTCATTGGGCGACGGGGCTTGAGATGTCATTTCATCTCAATGTCGGGTAAAAGTCCCACAAAATTGGAAGCAACGTCTCCAAAATGACCTTTACAGTGTTGACGGGGACGTTAAACCTCAAATTAAGCAAGCAAGCAAGCGATGTCGCTTAAAGGTTATTTGCCCCATTGGATGGGTACTTCGTGTGCATTAAAACTTGTTGTTGATCTCATTTTTTATATAAAGAAAAGTGTGGTTTATAATGGTATAGTGTGTAATTTTCACTAGAAAACATAGATTGTTGGTACCCCGTAAGGGTCGCCTCAGTGAGGCAGTTGTACCGAATACCCAGTACCCATGTTTTGCGCAAAATAAGAAAAAAAATATACCAACTTTGCATTTGAAAACAGGGCGTTAACCAGTCCTTAAGGTGAAGAGTCAATACCCCTGTAATCCCCACTTAGAATTGATAAAAATGGGTTTCCAGGTATGTACATTATTATTCATATTCTTGCTTAAAAACATAAACTGTGGGTTCTCAATGAGCACCCAAAACCTATGTTTAAATCAGAAATAAGAAAAAAAAACATAACAGTATTTCATAAGAAAATGCCATTTTACAACAGTGGAAGAAACCATTAAACCACATGGGTCTGTTCCCCCGTATGAAATGGCCAGTTTTAGGGACAATAGAGCAACCATGATCTCAACTTGGGGTATTATCCTCACAAGTTATTGAGAGAGGTAACAGAACAACGGGGTGACAATTTCAAGTCTAGATATTTTTATCCTAAACGATAACATAATATCAACCTATCAAACAATCAACTCGCAGTCAAACAAAACTTTAAGCAGGTGTTATCTGCAAACCCAAATATTTGCAACATAATTGACATTTTTCTTACCTGTATTATAAACTTGCTTGCACAGTATTACTATGAGTCAGCAACGCATTTGATAATTTTTTCTGTTTATAGAAAGATATACAAGTTAAAAAAAAGTTTGTAAACTGAACAGTGGTGATGAATAGTGGTAAAATACTACGTCACTACTTACATTGTATTTTCACTGAGTACCTATCTATCTACTGATACTGATTTGTGAATTTATGGGTCCAGGAAATGTCGATATGGTTTCTTTTCCATCCGGGAAGATTTTGTTTTTTATTTTGTATACTTGAAAGTGAACGGTGACAATACTTCACACCAATATACAGATAATGTCCTCCAAACTGTGTAGATTTCAAAAGCGATTGAAATGGCATAAATAATGATAAATAATTAGACGTTTTTGTAGCATTTTGAGAGATAGAGATCGTCAGATCACTGCGATAACTCGTCTTCTGTCGCGGGGTGAAATATCACATTAGTAACATTATTATTAACTGTTAGTTTTATTGTGATGTGAATATTGAAGACTATGTGATATAATAAAATGTTTACCCCGGCTCTTTGATCGGCCGGCCGTACGAGCCGTCGAATATACAGATTTATACAATAAAAATTAAGTGGAAATGACTGTCAGTTACAAATGAGTTACAACGTTAAGATGTGTCGGAGCACAATATATTCATTTCATTTTTTATGAATGAACCATGAGGTAGAAGATAGTGGTAGGATAACACGCCCGTCAGAGACCATGTTTTCTTTCATTCTTAAAAAATAACATTTTTTCTCATATTTCTTATTTAAACATAGGTTTTGGATGTTCTTTAGAACCGCCGCCTCAATGAGGCGATTCTACCACGTACACGCAACCGTTTTTTAGCTCACCAGAGCCGAAGGCCCCGGAGAGCTTATAGTATAGGCAGCGGTCCGTTGGCCGTCGTCGTCGTCTGCGTCGTCAACAGTTTCAAACAATATCTCCTCTGAAACTATTCGACCAATTGAAACCAAATTACATGAAGAGCCTCTATGGGAAGTCGGAAGCAAAGATTGTTCTCGAGGACTTGGTCACATGACCAATATGGCCGCCATGCTCATACATGGTAAAAACATTTAAAATTATTCTTCTCAAGAACCGAACTTCCTATGACCTTGAAACTTGGTAAGCAGCATCAGGGACTCGGGCCCTACCAAGTTTCTTCATCTGATGACCTTTGGTTGATCTTGACCTGTTTTACATCAAGGTCAAATTTGTTCACTTGGACATTTGTATGGAAAAAGGCAAAACAGTGGTCACATGACCAATATGGCCGCCATGCTCATACATGGTAAAAACATTTAAAATTATTCTTCTCAAGAACCGAACTTCCTATGACCTTGAAACTTGGTATGCAGCATCAGGACTCGGGCCCTACCAAGTTTGTTCAAATGATGACCTTTGGTTGACCTTGACCTGTTTTACGTCAAGGTCAAATTTGGTCACCTATATATCTTTTTCTCTATTTGAACTGGTGGGTTGATTGAAACCAAATTACTTGTGGAGCCTCTATGGGTAGGGGTATTTTTTTTCGTAAGGACCAATATGGCCGCCATGCTCATATATGGTAAAAACTTAAAAAGAATCTTCACAGGAACCAAATGGCCGATGATGGAAATTCGGTATGTAGCATCCGGGACGCAGGTCTTACCAAATTTGTTCAAATGATGACCTTCGGTTGACCTTGACTTGTTTTACGTCAAGGTCAATTTTGGTCATTTAGACATTTGTACGGAAATAGAGATCAGAAATATTATTTACAATCAGCTGAACGAAGTTAATCAATTCCAAAGGTCAAGGTCATTAGTGACCTTTGTCCTGGATGGCTCAGATTAAGTATTTTCATCCTTTTCCCAACTAAAACTTCTGTGCTGATTGAAACCAAATTACATGAAAATTACATGGTGCAGTTTATATTTTACTTTTGGTCCTTTGAGATCAGCGTGAATATTCTGAGAAATCAGAAATTAATTATTGGTTTAGACTCATATTCTAGACAGGTTTTTAAATATTTGGACACCATTTTGATTTATATCAGTCTTTGAATCGACAGCCTATTCGAAATTCGCTAAATTGCAGTATGTTTCCTCTGGCTTTCTTTGCCGGATCATTACAGGGTCACTGATGAGGCTTTATTAGCCGAAACTACGTAGTATGACCCATCTTCTTTCTTATGAATGTTTTCATTGCTCTTAAAGGAACTCATTTTTGATTTTTATTTGCCTTCACTGCAGCTGGTGTTGTGCCGTGTGGCGGCCGTAAAACGTCTCCCCGTACATCAACCATAGTGCAGTTTATATTTTACTTTTGGTCCTTTGAGATCAGCGTGAATATTCTGAGAAATCAGAAATTAATTATTGGTTTAGACTCATATTCTAGACAGGTTTTTAAATATTTGGAACCATTTTGATTTATATCAGTCTTTGAATCGACAGCCTATTCGAAATTCGCTAAATTGCAGTATGTTTCCTCTGGCTTTCTTTGCCGGATCATTACAGGGTCACTGATGAGGCTTTATTAGCCGAAACTACGTAGTATGACCCATCTTCTTTCTTATGAATGTTTTCATTGCTCTTAAAGGAACTCATTTTTGATTTTTATCTGTAGGATGAGGCAACGAAAAGTTATTCGTGAACTGTGTCACATGACCAAGATGGCACCATGCCTGCATGTGGTATAAACCACATCACCTCTGGTGAGCCTAGTTGCCCATAGGCCTCTTGTTTGTTTGTTTGTTTTTTGTTATTGTTGTTTTAAACAAAAATAAGGAAAATGCATATAAAGAGGGATTTACATGGTAATTCATAATACAGACTTGCATATATATATAGAACATATTGTAAACTGGATGGCCGCTCAGACGTTGCATGCAAGTCAATCCTGTACAACATTTAGTTTTGACATCCAAAACAACGTGAATGACGTAAATAACCTGTCTATCGATGAAGTGCAAAGACCGGAAATCTCCCTCTCTCTCTCTCTCTCTCTCTCTCTCTCTCTCTCTCTCTCTCTCTCTCTCTGTCTCGCTCTGTCTGTCTGTCTCTCTCTCTCTCTCTCTCTCTCTCTCTCTCTCTCCTCTCTCTCTCTCTCTCTCTCTCTCTCTCTCTCTCTGTCTCTCCTCTCTCTCTCTCTGTCTCTCTCTCTGTCTCTGTCTCTCTCTCTCTCTCTTTCTCTCTCTCTCTCTGAAACATACGAAGCACGAAGCATGAATTTTAATGCAGCCTCAGACTAACTTTAAAGGATTTAAAGCCCGAAACATTTCTCTTCAAAGGAGCAGTCTCTATAAGGCTGTTTTCATGGCCACAACCGATTTCCTTTAAACTTTGTAGCTTCAAAGTGGTACATATTGACTGTCTAATGGTGAATTTTTAGACTCTTTGGTCCACTGGATTTTGCTGTATACACTTTTAAAGTGGGTGGGGTAATGTCACCACATCAAGGGTATACCAACAAAAATGCTATTATTTTTGTTCAAAGTGCGTGACTGGAGGCGATATTTGCCATATGCTTACTACCCTTTTAGGCATAACAGCCGGTGATAACAGTCTTATAAATATCAAGCAAGAGAAGAGTTTATACGCGCTTGTAAGTTGTACCCAAATATTAGTAATTTTTATTCCCCAACTTTGCGAAAAACCACAACACCTTTACAGTTTTCAACTTATTTCAAAGATCTTTCATAAATATAATGTTGATGTAATTGTCATTCTAGGTATATGTCAGAATTATTGTTAGTTCATAAAACTTAAAGAGTTACCTGCCCCTGAAATTGGATTTTACCCATTTTATAAAATCGGAGTGCATTTATCCGTTTGTAGTACTCACAACTTCATTTGAAAGTGAATAAACCGATTCCATGCAAATATTATTAAATAGATGTGGACAAGGAAGTCATTTGATTGAATAGTGCATGCTAGTATTTCCTTTTTTGGGGGTTATTTATGAACTCCTAATTTCAAGGTACAAATGGAACATTTGTCAACTGTCACACATTTTTGACCACCAAAGCAGGCTTTGCTCATGTTGTGGAACCTCAGTTTAGATTGATACTGTGCTTAAATATAAGCCCGTATGGTCTCACGACATGTTTAAGAATTTGTTAATTTACTGATCTTCCTCTGAATCGCTAGATGTACTCCATGTGTCAACAGCAGCATCATAAACAAAATCAATATGTTTCCGGCTTGGTTTTGCTTCACTATTTTCTGTTTTGTTCCGGTAATATCCCAAATACCAGAGAACAGAAGCCACATGTGCGCAACATCCGACGGTACGAGCTCCACTTATGCACCCACAATACCATCCAGTGATTGGGTTCAGTCCTTGTGTATATTCAACCCACATGTTATATGTTTTATTAGACGTGTGGCGAGAACGTATCTGTGCTTTGAGAACACCATCTTCTCTTTTGTTTGCCATTATCTGATTTGATCCATTGTCGTCAAAATGTTCATCTGTGTAGGATTTGGCTTGTTTCAGCTGGTAAATACCCATTGTCAAATCACTGAGTTCATCCACAGTCATCTCTGGGGAATTCTCAAGTTTTCTCTACAAAATCATCTGGCAGTTTTGTAAGGATGCTTTTTCTGAAAACTATTATGCTTGTGCCCACTGATGGGTATATTTTGACTGTGATTGAACCATATACTGCAGATGGGATAAACCACAGATGCTAAGACTACCGAACACATGTTAAAGAATAATGCAGAAAATAATACTGACTGGTTTGAAGAAGATGATGTACTCGTTGTAGACTGCGGCTTCAGGGGTGTTAGAGAAATACTAAAGGGTTATGAAATCAATTAGCATACTTCACTTCCTAACCAAATCTCAGAAGCAATATACGACTGAAGAGGCGAATGATTCAAGGCTACGTACAAAGTGAGATAGGTTGTCGAATCAGCTAATGGGAGAATTACATAGTGGAAGGCCTTAGCAACAAAATATCCAATAGTAAAATACCATATGTTGGCGACTATGTAAGAATTGTTTGCTCGTTTTGCAATGTGTTTAGACCACAAGGACTGAACCCAATCACTGGGTGGTACTGTTGGTGAAGTAGTGGTGCTCGTACCGTGGGATGTTTGCTCATGTGCTTGCTAGCATGCACTATTAAATCAAATGACTTCTTTGTCCACATCTATTTAACTAGAAAAAGTGTCCATAGGACACGGATCCCCCTGCCAAATGCCATTCATAAAAATATTACAAATGAACTTCAAATCAATCATAAAATATATGCATCATGGGCAGATAATCCAAAAATGCAAGAGTTGTCTTCCTTGTTCATGACACATCGTCTCAGTGTGATGAATGCACCTGTGAAGTTTCATGAATATATTCCATATGGTTTAGGAGTTATGGCCCGGACAGGGTTTACTATATGGTACTAAGCCAAGGGCAGATAATTCAAAAACCAAAAATGCAAGAGTTGTCTTCCTTGTTCATGGCACATCGTCTAAGTGTGATGAATGCACCTGTGAAGTTTCATGAACATATTCCGTACGTTTTAGGAGTTATGGCCCAGACACGACATACCATTTGATTATATATGGATGTACGTCAAGGGCAGATAATTCAAAAACTAAACATGCAGGAGTTGTCTTCCTTGTTCATGACACATCGTCTCAGTGTGATGCATGCACCTGTGAAGTTTCATGAATATATTCCATACGGTTTAGGAGTTATGGCCCGGACACGATGTCGGGACGGACGAACGAACGGACGGACAGGGGTAAAACTTAATGCCCTTCCGCTATTCTTCGAATAGGTGGAGGCATAATTATATTTGCATGGAATCGGTTTATTCACTTCCAAATGAAGTTGTGAGTACTACAAACGGATAAATTCACTCCGATTTTAAAAAAAAATGGGTAAAATCCAATTTCAGGGGCAGGTAACTCTTTAAGTTTTATGAACTAACAATAATTCTGACATATACCTAGAATGACTATTACATCAACGTTATATTTATGGAAGATCTTTGAAATCAGTTGAAAACTGTAAAGGTGTTGTGGTTTTTCGTAAAGTTGGGGAATAAAAATTACTAATATTTTGGTACAACTTACAAGCGCGTATAAACTCTTCTCTTGTTTGATATTTATAAGACTGTTATCACCAGCTGTTATGCCTAAAAGGGTAGTAAGCATATGGCAAACATCGCCTCCAGTCATGCACTTTGAACAAAAATAATAGCATTTTTGTTGGTATACCCTTGATGGGGTGACATTACCCCACCCACTTTAATAGTGTATACAGCAAAAACCAGTGGACCAAAGAGTCTAAAAATTCACCATTAGACAGTCAATATGTACCAATTTGAAGCCAAAAAGTTTAAAGGAAATCGGTTGTGGCCACGAAAATAGCCTTATAGAGACTGCTCCTTTCATTCATTTAACGAAATATTTTCTCAAGTCAAACAAATGCTCTAAAATATAGATTGCAGAATTTTTTCTTCTGTAAAATTTGCCTTTTTCGGCGATAAAATTTACAATTTATTTGTATGGGCGTGTTTTCGTAAACTGTTGGGTCGGCAATATTGGTCTTGAAATCTTTTCTGTGGTTACTTTCTCCCTTCTGCTGATGCCAGAAGAACAGTGGTCAGTTTCTGGCGAAATATTGTGTTATGTGTTAGCCTGCCCAGGAAAAGTGGGGATTAGGTAAACTGAAGGTTTGCTTTGAGCTAAACAGCCTTAAATGGGTCGTTTAACTCCAAAACTAATTCGTTCAAATTTGCATTTTATCTTATCGTGTAGCATCCTTTATTCACTATTTTCAAATAGTATTGCTCAAAATCAAACCGAAATTTCTTGACCTACTTTCATTAATATGATGTCATTATATGAAAAAATATGACAATAGTTGCCGTCATTGTTTGTTTTTTAGCTCACAAGAGCCGAAGGCTCCGAGGAGCTTATAGGATAGGCAGTTGTCCGTCGTCGTCGTCCGTCGTCGTCGTCCGTCGTATGTCGTCGTCGTCTGGTGTCAACACTTTCAAACGACATATCTGAAGCCACTGGGCCGATTGGGCCCAAATTTTATCTGTAGCATCCTTGGGCTGGGGGTTGAAAGTTTGTGTTTTTTATGAAAATCGGCTCATTATTTTGGTTGCTATGGCAACTTGCAGTTTCTATAGACTTATAATGGGGAAAATTGAAAAATGGCATTTACTGCCAAGCCTCTGCAGATATTTTGACAAAACTTTCATAGAAATGTTCCATAGGCAATCTACTATCTGCCGTATGATTTTAGGCCTTCTGCTCATTTTTATTGGTTGCCATGGAAACCAAAATGCAAAAAATAGAAAGAAAAAAAAACATGAAAAATCATCTCCTCAGGAACCATATGCCCCAGGAGGCTGAGACTTTTGGAAAATATTCACCATACATGTATTTGCCTTTACAGGTTTTGTGTGTGTGTGTTTTTTTTTTTTTTTTTTGTTTTTTTTTTATGAAATTTGGCTTTTTAGTTTTGTTGCTATGGCAACTTAGAGTTTCCATTGACTAATAATGGGGAAAACTGAAAAATTGCATTTACTGCCAAGTCATTGCAGATATTTTGACAAAACTTACATAGACATGTTCCTTGAGTAAACTTCTCTCAGCCATATGCTTTGGCGCGCCTGATGCTCCGTCTTTGGTCGGGCCCCTCGGAGTCTAACTGTTGGTTTTCTTTTGCTCCAGCAATTCTGTTGTTGTATGCTGCCGAGTCCTCAACCTTGTTTCATCTCTGTAGTTTTTTGATTTGTATGTTCTCGGAGATGTTACGCTGATGAGTTGGGAAGACTTCATCCGGACTAAACAAAATTAACGTATACCGCGACAGAGGTAAAGACGAGGATTATGGCCATGTAAAATCGATTTAAGCCCCCCCCCCCCCACCCCCCAGTGGAATTCTTTCCATTGACCGTTCCAAGGCGGTTCTTCTGTGGCGGTTTGTTTGTGTTGTTGTTTGTTACTTATTGTGTGTATCACTTGTGTCTTTTTATTTTGGTTGGCCATTTGGCCATTTTGTGGGAAAGTAACTGTCCTTATGGCCTTCCTTTCTTCAGGTTTACATTATGGTCTGGTCGCTTCGTGTTTGTGTGTCTTTCCCTTTGGTGTCTATGATGTGTGGAGTAAGTTAATTGTATCGATTGCTGATCTTTGTTTTACTTCTACTTTATGTCAATATTGGGGTTCCCTAGGTTGTGCCGGAGCCATGCCTCGCCCCCTTCTTTTCATAAAATGCCTTATATCTCAGAAACCTTACAGATACCAACCCCTAAACCATATATATTCTTGTTCCTTAAGATAAGATGCATTAAATGACACCAACCTGGGGGTCCCCCGGGATGTGCCGAGGACATGCCCTCCCCACTCTATTTCATAAAATGCCATTTATCTAAGAAACCATTCAGATCCCCACCCCTAAACTATATATATTCTTGTTCCTTATGCTAAGATGCATTAAGTGACACCAACCTGAGGGTCACCCGGGATGTGCCGGGGACATGCCCCACCCCCTCCACTTCATTAAATGCCAGTTATCTCAGAAACCATTGAGATCACCACCCCTAAACCATATATATTCTTGTTCCTTATGATAAGATGGACTCAGTGACACCAACCTGGGGGTCCTCTTGGATGTGCCGGGGCCATGCCCCACCCCCTCCACTTCATAAAAGACCCAATATCCCAGTAACATTACAGATCCCCACCCCTAAACCATATATATTCTCGTTCCTTATGATAAGTCGCATTCAGTGACACCAACTTGGTGGTCCCCCGGGATGTGCGGGGGCCATGCCCAACCCCCTCCACTTCATAAAAGGCTAAATATTCCAGAAACCTTACAGATCTCCGCCCCAAAACCATATATATTCTTGTTCCTTATGATAAGACATATTCAGTGACACCAACTAAGGGATCACCCAAGGTACGCCCGGGCCATACTCCACCCCTTGACTTCACAAAAGAGCATATATCTGAGAAACTGTTCAGAGCCCACCCCTAAACCATATATATTCTTGTTCCTTATGATAAGACGCAAACAGTGACACCAGCATGGGGGTCCCCGGGGTGCCACTGGCCATGCCCCACCCCTTTACTTCATTAAAATCCATATATCTCAGAAACCGTTCAGATCCCCACCCCTAAACCATATATATTCTTGTTCCTGATGATAAGACTCCACTTAATAATAGGCCATATGTCTCAGAAACCATTCAAATCCACATCCTTTAATCACATATATTCTTGTTCATTGTTATTAGACACATTCAGTCAACCTTGTCTTGGGGGCCCGCAGGGGCCATTTCTCTCCCTTCCACTTCATAAAAGGGCCTCATATCTCAGAAACCGTTCAGATCCCCACCATTTAACCATATATATTCTTGATCTTTATGATAAGACATATTCAGTGGCAACAATCTTGGGCTTTTCTGGGATCTGCCAGGTCCGAATCCCTACATTGCTTAAAAGGCCTTATGTCTCGGGAACCATACATATCCCCACCGCTAAACCATATATGTCTCTGTTCCTTTTTATAAGACCCATTTAGTGACACCAATCAGGGCTCCAGTGGGCAATGCCCACCTGAGCTCTGGTTTATGAAATTTGGCTCTTTTGTTTGTTTGCTATGGCAAGTTAAGAGTTTCCATTGACTTATAATGGGGAAAATTGAAAAATGACATTAATGCCTCTCAAGCTATTTTGTCAAACTTTCATAGAAATGTTCCTTTAATAATGTTCTTTTTTGCCTATTTGTTGCCACAGATGGGAAATTGTCAATTATCATCTGTTGTCTTCAAGCGACATCAGACCTCTGAAGCCACTAGTCTGAGTGGATCCAAATTTTATCTATAGCAGCCTTGGGTGCAGGGCTTCCATGGTTAATTAAAATACATTGCTGCCAGTGGGCAGTGGCCCCTGAGCTCTGGTGAGCATTGTGGTCCATGGGCCTCTTGTTTTTCTTTTACAAGGGTAAATAAGTGTAATATATAGTCATTCTAGTCAATGCTCGAACTCATCCCTGCACATTTTTGCTCGCAAACCGTTCGTATGATTCGTCATCTACTCCAATGTGTACAATAAAATGGGTCCAGCGTATAGTTGCTGATACTTTTATTAGACTTTACTCTTTTTTTTTCTTTTTTTTTTTTTTTGTTTTCTTTCTTTCTTTATATACTGCCATACACCCTCGCGACATTCTAGGCAGGTGTGTATATTACATCCACTCCAGTTTTGCAGGATGAAAACCTACACAGTAACCTGTATTTATTGTTGGGTTCTTTAACCTGGACTCCCTCGAAAAACAACCAATAAATGCCAACGCAACAAAATTACCGGATCTTGTGTTCTGCTGGCCTCAGGGAACCAGCCGACTACGGTTGACTGGTTCTAAGCAACTATTGCCAGGTTGGTTATGAGGTACCGGATTAACTATTTGTTTGATTTGAGGTTTAACGTCCCCGTCAACACTGTAAATGTCATTTTGGAGACGTTGCTTCCAAATTTGTGGAACTTTTACCCGACATTGAGATGAAATGACATCTCAAGCCCAGCCGCCAAAGGAAACCAATAGTGTTTATAAGCATGGACGGTCCGACACTCGCACCGCTTTGCCTGGGCAGGCTTAGATCCACTTAGCGGTTTACCAGTGCTCGCGCGCGGGTCGTTTTCAGCTCTTCGTGGAAGCATCATGCAGCCCATATATTTCTTCAAGCCCCGATGGGCGGGGGCCAACCAGATTGACTAAAGTTGCTACTACTTTTATTAGACATTACTATTTGACATGAGACTGGTGACCTCTATTATCATAATTTCACACCCGACTGAACGCATATATTTATCTTCGCCGTTTGCGTAAGAGGTCGACACTGTTATTCAATATAAAGAGGTCGGTAAGTTAAGAAGCCGAAAATTCACGAGAAGTTTACTAAATCTGACCTATTAGAGCAAGATCGATGTAAGAGTGAGTGAGTGTTTCAGTTTTACGTCCCACCAACAGCTAAGGTCATACGGAGACGAGACCTCGGTTTAAAGACTCATCCGAAAGTCTGGAGAAGCCCGGGATCGAACCTGCGACCCCTGGTTTACAAGGCGAGTAGCGTAACCACTCGACCACGGAGGCTTCTAATCGATGTAAGAACCGCGGTCACTAATCTGTGACTAAATAAGATCGAACTGTATTTAGTTAAAGGAAATGAAGTCAGTTTAGTTTCCGCGGTTCAACCACTCGCCTTGTAAACCAGGGGTCGCAGGTTCGATCCCGGGCTTCTCCAGACTTTCGGATGAGTCTTTAAACCGAGGTCCCGTCTCCGTATGACCTTAGCTGTTGGTGGGACGTAAAACTGAAACACTCACTCACTCAACCAACGAGGTTAGGTTGGTTCTACCATGGTTGACTGGTTCCCAGCTTGTCCTAAAGTACTGCAGTACACTAGACCCAGTAATTTCTTTCGTAGGTATCGATCGGTTGTTATAATGACAAAGGGTGAAGGTGCAATACAAGTTACAGCAACCAAACTAAACTAAACTTAATCGAACATCCCCAAACTAATTTAATCTTTGCATAGAGGTCAGTCTCATGTCAAACTGAATCAGCTATACCTTGGAAAAAGAAACAACCAATCAATGCCGACGAACCAAAAGACTGGTTCTAGTGTTCTGCTGTCCATCCGGAGTTATCAGCAACTTTAGTTAGGCTGATTAGCGCTCGAACTCAGTCCAGATCTACCAACACAATGTTTTAGCACATAAGTCTCCATCCTTGGACCTTACAATACCTCTAGTTTAGATATTTAAAATTGCCCTTTCTAGTCAGTGTAGCTGAAAAGACTGGCTTGTGGAGCCCCGAAAACATTTTTCTCGTGGTAGAGTGAATGGTCTCGGCCCATAGGGGCTTGAAGAAATATATAGGCTGCATGATGCTTCCACGCAGAGCCGAATCCGGCCCGCACACTAGTACTGGTAAACCGCTTAGAGGATCTAAGCCTGTCCAGGAACCGCGGTGCGAGGCGGACCGTCCATGCTAATAAACCCTATTGGTTTCATTGGGCGACAGGGCTTGAGATGTCATTTCATCTCAATGTCGGGTAAAAGTCCCACAAAATTGGAAGCAACGTCTCCAAAATGACCTTTACAGTGTTGACGGGGACGTTAAACCTCAAATCAAACGAACAAAATCATATGGAGTGACGGGGTCCCTTCTCTTATTTGTTCGTTCATTTCTGCACCCCACCCCTCCCCACACACACGGACTTCCTATGGATAAGCCTGAAAAGATTATCCTTAAACCTAGAAAAATCTTAACATGGAGTGACAGTGTCCCTTCTCTTATTTGTTCGTTCATTTATGCACCCCACCCCTCCCCACACACACGGCCTTCCTATGGATAAGCCTGAAAAGATTATCCTTAAACTTAGAAAAATCTTAACACATGACATGCAGAGGGTTTAGGTGAGGATGAAAGACGTTCTGTTAGTCTATTTTCATGCATATCTTCACATCAATGCTAATTTACTCATTACGGGGATAATTTATACAGTAATCTACTTATGGATGCGAATACCCGTTTCAAATGTTAACTCCTATCTGCATAATAAATGCAGTGGAAAACTGAATTACTATTGACTCTGACCCTTGACCCAGAGCATGTTAGGAGTTTATGTTAAGGTACGGATTGATGTATTCTCAAATATGCAAAATTCATTTGTATGAGTAGTTTCAGTATGGCGACATGTGTACATTTGATAAAGTCTCCATAAAGCTCCCGCAGCGAAAATACTTTTCCTTAAACAGGAGAAAATATAGCCCGTATACGCAGCGGGCGTATCGCATGTAGAAACAATGATCCTGCATTTTCAATATGTGTACGTAAACTGTAGCATGCTTTTCTAGCACAACATCTAGTAATGATTGCTTGTGCTCAGTATCAAATTATGTCAACACCGTTTCATTCTTTGAATGTACTTGCTCAGCCAACTATTTGGGCTTGACGATGAACTGCTAGCATGAAGCCACCTCAAAGTTTCATCTACATGTCTCCGACCATCAAACGCATTACGAAAACACGCCTATACAAATACATTGTAACCTTTATCGCCGAAAAAAATGAAAATTTTAAGATGAAAAATTGTGATATTTTTCTTATTTCTGCTCAAAATATAGATTGTTGGTACTCATTAGAACCGCCTCATCGAGGCTGTTCTTACGAGTACCCAAAATCTATATTTATATAAAACACCAGTTTTATTATATAAAAGTGGGTTTCAAGAGGGTCAAAATTTTATAGGCGTGTTTTCGGGATGGCTCTGGCGAGACTGTATTTATGCGTGAGCCTTGGCTGGTCGCTTTTGTGACAAGTTGCATTTTCTTATGGGCTGGCTCAAGACATTTCTGATTTCTCATTTGCTATTAGAATTTCCACATAACAGCAAGTTCTTTTGTTTCTGTCAAAATGCATGCCAAATGTTATAAGTACCGGCTTTTAGTCTGGCAGTTGCAACTGTTGTTTGTAGCGTTTAACTGTCATTACATCCCTTGTTAGCTCAGCTGGTAAACTTATGACGTGGCCTGTCGTCCGTCCGTTCATCGCCCGTCTGTCCGTCGTTCACTTTTCGCATTTTCGACAGTTCCTCCCGGACCGGGAGTCAGATTAAGCTGATACCTGGTGGGAGTCATCCTGGTGACATGGAGATTCAGATTTGCTAAAATTATTCCGCTCGGATTTCAATATTCTTCAGAACCAGAGGTCAAATTGAGCTGAAACCTGATGGGAGGCATGGAAATTTAGATTTACTAAATCGTTCCGTTCCGATATCCAAGATGGCCATCGTGGCCATCTCAAATTTCTTCAAACGACAACTCCTTCTGGACCAAAGGTCGGATGAAGCTGAATCCGGATGGGAGGCATTTGACTGACATTGAAATTCATATTTGCTAAAATCGTTCCATTCCGATATCCAACATGGCCGCTATGACGGCCATCTTGAATCATTACGCAAACCCGCCTAAACAAATAAATTGCCACCTTTATCGTCGAAAAAATGAAAATTTTATGATAAAAAAAAAATTGTGATATTTTTCTTATTTCTGCTTCAAATCTAGATTGTGGGCGCTCGTTAGAACCGCCTCATCGAGGCGGTTCTAACGAGTACCCACAATCTATATTTTAGAGCAGAAATAAGAAAAATAAGGTATACCCCCGGAAACCCCAGTTTTACTATATACAAGTGGGGTTCAATGGGGGCAAAATTATATAGGCGTGTTTTCGTGATGCCTGATTCTGTGATGTGACTGACATTGAAATTCATATTTGCTAAAATCGTTCCATTCCGATATACAACATGGCCGCTATGACGGCCATCTTGAATGTTTTCAAACGACATCTACCTCCGAACCAGAGGTTGGATCAAGATGAAACATCATGGGAGGCATCGGAGTGACATGGATATTCAGATTTGCTGAACTCGTTCTGTTCCGATAAAATTCGCCAAACGATATCTCCCGAATCAAAGGTTGGATTGCGCTGAAACTTGATGGGAGGCATCGGGCAAACATCGAGATCAAGATTTGCTTAAACTTATTCTGTTACGATATCCAAGATGGCTGCGATGGAGGCCATCTTGAAATTTTTCAAACGACATCTCCTCCCGAATCAGAGGTAAGATCAAGCTAAAACTTGATGGGAGGCATTGAGGCGACAGAGAGATTCGGATTTGTTAAAATAGCTCCACTCCGATATTGGTTGCCATCTTGAAAGTCTTCAAACAACATCTCCTCCTGAACCAAAAGGTCGGATCGAGCGCAAACTTGATTGAAGGCATCGGGCGACATGGAGATTAGATCTGCTAAAATCGTTCCGTTCCGATATCTAAGATGGCCGCCATAGGCGTCAAGGAAAAATGCAGATTCAGAACGGCTAAAGGCAGTATGATCTGTTAGACAAGATGGCCACCAAAGCACAATGCAATATACATATATGATCAGCCTCATCCAGACGATCGATTTCTGTCCGACTTGGGACTCATTTAGAAGTTTTTACTTTAGTCTTGTAACCTGGGACGAGTTTGATTTACCTGAAACATTGCAGGGGTAACCTTATTTTTCGTATTTCTGCTCTAATATATAGATCATGGGTACTCGTTAGGAACGCCTCAATGAGGCCCAACGAGCTATATGTTGAGCAGAAATAAGAAAAACAAATCATAATATTTCATCTAAAATTTATATTTTGTCGACGGTAAAAGTCACAATGTATATGTACAGGCATGTTATAGTAATGCCATTCATGTTTCAAAAAAATCAAGTGGATCAAAATGATGGATTCGGAATCGAAACATACTTTTTTAAAATGGGAGAATCATGTTTGTGGTTTAGAAATCATGACATTACGAAAACACGCCAATACAAATACATTGTTACCTTTATGGCCGAAAAAATGAAAATTTTAAGATGAAAAAATTGATATTTTTCTTATTCCTCAAATTGGCTCCCACGGGGGCATTGCTCACTTACAGAAACAGCTCTTGTTTAACTTTAAGATTTGCAAAATGTTCATGTTCTGTGCAAAGTGCGATGAGACCGTTTTACTGTTTCTCAGTGGCAATTGATTTCTCTAACCAATGGGTCTGTCCAAATCAAAGGACGTAAGTGTCTTTTTTCAGAAACAGCAGGTAAAATGCTTAGAAGCGGCGAAAGACGAGGACTGCCAATAAAAATCAAAAATGAGTTCCTTTAAGAGCAATGAAAACATTCATAAGAAAGAAGATGGGCCATACTACGTAGTTTCGGCTATTAAAGCCTCATCAGTGACCCTGTAATGATCCGGCAAAGAAAGCCAGTGGAAACATACTGCAATTTTGCAAATTTCGAACAGGCAGTCGATACAAATAAAAATCAAAAATGAGTTCCTTTAAGAGCACTGAAAACATTCATAAGAAAGAAGATGGGTCATACTACGTAGTTTCGGCTAATAAAGTCTCATCAGTGACCCTGTAATGATCCAGCAAAGAAAGCCAGAGGAAACATACTGCAATTTTGCGAATTTCGAATAGGCAGTCGATTCAAAGACTGATATAAATCAATTTTGGGTCCAAAAAATTAAAAACCTGTCTAGAATATTAGTCTAAACCAATAATTTATTTCTGATTTCTCAGAATATTCACACTGATCTCAAAGGACCAAAAGTAAAATATAAACTGCACTATGGTTGATGCACGGGGAGACGTTTTACGGCCGCCACACGGCACAACACCAGCTGCAGTGAAGGCAAATAAAAATCAAAAATGAGTTCCTTTAAGAGCAATGAAAACATTCATAAGAAAGAAGATGAGCCATACTAAGTAGTTTCGGCTATTAAAGCCTCATCAGTGACCCTGTAATGATCCGGCAAGTCGCTATATCACAAAGCCATACAACTATTTCGGGGCTGACAGACCTTTAAACCCAGGTGAAGCTTTGACGGTAGAGCTAGTAAGTAGTATTGTTAAGACCCTTATACCCGAGTGGTGCCTGGGTGGTAGGGCAAGAATTGTTATAACCCTGTTGGGAGAAACCCCACCATAAAGCCGCATCTCCAAGTGACCTAAATAGTACTCCAACATATGCTAAGTGATGTAAATAAGCCTAAATAGTACCATTAAGAGCCTACAGATCATTGTTATAGGTATTTTCCAGAATCTCATTGTAACTTGTAAATATGCTCAATGCTAATACTTCTTCCGTCTAATAAGATTTGTGTTCTTTTTTGTGAAAAAGCGCCATTATGTTCATAACGATGAACATAATTGCATGGAAAAATTGTTTACCTTGTATAGTTGTTTACATTTTATTTTTTACATTGAACCTATTATTGTATTACTCATTTATCCTGTATAAAACTTCTCAGCTAGCTCCAATCCCTAACAAATTATCTTCTGGTATGATTAACTTTCGGAACTTTTACAAAGGACTTATGAAATTGTTTCGATTGTGTGGTCACCATCTCAAATTGTTGACAACAGTGCACCCCAGTTATGATCCGGGCTAACAATGGTGGCAGCAATGTGGATGGTGACCATGTTATTCTTAAATTACGCACACGAAGGAGCCTTGAAAAGAACGGTTCTCAAAATGCAGAAAACAAAAACGATAGGAAAATTATCAAACTAACCAATCTGAAAATCGCACATCTGAATATTAATGGACTAAGAAATAAAGTTGATCAACTGGGTGCTGAATTATCTGAATATGATATCATTTGTGTGTCTGAAACAAAATTAAATAACTCTGTCGAAACATCTACGCTCGAAATAAATGGCTTTTACCCACCTATACGCAGAGACAGACAGTTTAATAATGGTGGTGGTCTCCTTATATATATTAAAAGTAATATTCACTTTAAAAGGCGGTTAGATATTGAGCAACAATACATTGAAAACATATGGATTCAAATTTGCACTTTAAACAAGCAACTTCTACTTGGATTATTTTACAGACCACCCAACAGCACAGTAGACTACTGGGAATCATTCGAAACCTGTCTTGAAACAGCCACAGATCAAAATCTTGATCTTATTATTACAGGAGACCTAAACCAAGACATGAAAATGGCAGTTAACTCAAATAAGCTTGATAGGATTCTGAAGAAATTCAACATTGAAAATTTGATAACTGAACCTACCAGAATTACAGAAAGCTCCCAAACATGTATTGACCTCATACTAACTAACCATACCTCAATAATAAACCACACTGAAATACTTTCCCCCTTCTGTAGTGACCACTGTACTGTTACTGCCGAAATTACCTTCAAAACTTATAGAGAGAAAGCATACAAAGCAAAATTCTGGAAATACGAAGAAGCTGACCAGCAAGCTATTGAGAATAAGATAAACACTACTGATTGGTCCTTTATTCATAATAACAATGACATTGATACAATAACTGAAACTTTCCATAATATTTTACTAGACACAGCTAACCAATTTATTCCCTCAGTAACTTATACAAAACGTCCAGCAGATAAACCTTGGATGAATGGAAATATAAGAAAACTAATAAGACAGAGAAATAGACTCTATGACAAAGCCAAGGCCACAAAATCTCTGCTACACCTAAACAACTATAAAAGTAAAAGAAATGAAGTAATTCAATCAATACGTGAAGCAAAACTAAACTATCTCCACAAACTACAAACAACACTAGCAGACCCCAAAACACCACCCAAACAATGGTATAAGATTGCAAATGAAATCTCGAATCTGAAGAATAAAAGAAATCCCCCACCACCCTTAAAAAATAATGACAATACCATTGATATTCACCCATATGACAAAGCCCAGACCTTAAATAAACACTTTGGAAGTATTTCTAGAGTAGAAAACCCTCCCCCAATTCCTGAGGAAGAAGCCAATCCATCATTCAGCATTGATAATATTATTATTACAGAACAGGATGTTATGGATCAATTTCATGCTCTAAAAGTCTCAAAGCCAGGGGGACCAGATGAAATTTCACCTAAGCTTCTTATGACACTTGGGAAATCACTCATAAGACCCCTAACCCTAATTTTCAATAAGACTCTTTCAACTGGGCAAGTGCCGACCCAATGGAAAATGGCAAATATTTCAGCAATCTTCAAAGGCAAAGGAGACACTCAAGACCCAACCAATTACCGTCCAATATCAATAACCAGCTGTATTGGCAAAATGTTAGAAAAGATAATTTTTAAGTATCTTTACAACTATCTGGAAGATAATCAAATTATTACAAAATTCCAAAGTGGTTTTAGACCAAAAGACTCCACCATAAACCAACTTCTTGAAATTTACCACACAATAATTGAAAACTTGGATAAAGGCAAAGAAATTAAATTCATATTTTGTGATATTAGTAAGGCCTTTGATAAGGTCTGGCATGATGGTTTGTTGTTTAAACTTAAGAAATGTGGCATTCATGGAAACCTTTTATCATGGTTCAGAAGCTATTTAGGGAATAGAAAGCAAAGGGTTATTGTTGAAGGCTTTGGTTCTAGTTGGGATAATACACTTGCAGGTGTACCTCAAGGGTCTGTATTAGGCCCCTACTTATTTCTAGTTTACATAAACGATATTATTCAAGACATAAAATGCAACATAAGATTATTTGCAGATGATACTTCTTTATATACAGTTGTCGAAAGCGAGGAGTCCATAAAACTGCTTGAAAATGACTTGATAAGCATTGCCAAGTGGGCAGAAGACTGGTGTATAATCCTAAATCCATCTAAAACTAAGTCAATGAAATTCTCACGTAAGAGAACAAGCCAATGCCCTAATGTGAATTTCAATGATGTTGAACTTTATGATGAGATTGAACATACCCACCTTGGACTTACTTTTTCATCAGATGCAACCTGGGGTGATCATATTAACCGAATATACTCAAAAGCATCTCAAAGACTAAATATTTTAAGAATGCTTAAATATGACATGGATAGAAAATCTCTAATTAGATTTTATACCTCATATGTTCGTCCAGTCCTGGAATATGGCAACATTGTATGGGATAACTGCAATGCCTATTGCTTCCTTTGTTTAGGTTTCCATTATGGTCTGGTCGCTTAATGTTTGTATTTCTTTCCCTTTGGTGTCTTTTATGGGTGGAGTAAGTTAATTGTATCAATTCCTGATCTTTGTTTTACTTCTACTATGAAGCTGACCTTCTAGAATCAATCCAACTTGATGCTGCTAGAATTATAACAGGATTACGCAGAGGAACTTCACACGCTGTCTTATATAGAGAACTAGGCTGGACAACATTAGCTGAAAGAAGGAAAAACAGTAAATTAATTCACTTTTACAAAATTCTAAACTATGAAACACCAACTTACATCAATAATATTGTAGATGGATACAATGAAACTGAGACAGGATACACCCTAAGAAATAACAATCTACGATATCCTATACCAAGAACAACATCCTTTAAAAAGTCTTTCTTCCCATCAACCATTGACTTATGGAACAATCTTGATCCAACACTCAATAACTGTACATCACTCTACTCGTTTAAACAGAAACTTAAAAAACAGATACCAACATCACCTATTCATTTTACTTATGGCAAAAGAAGAGATAATATCCTACTGTGCCAGCTTAGAAATTCCAAAAGTCAACTCAATCAAGACCTGTACAATGACCACCTTAATGATTCACCAAACTGTGCTGTTTGCAATTGTCCTGAGTCCCTGGAACACTTTCTCATTGTCTGTCCTAAATATAAGAATGAGCGAATGAACCTAATAAATGCACTTATACAAAATCCCAAAATATATGCCACAATTAATATATCTGCAAACGACTTACTCGGTGGTAACCCAAACTTAACTTATGAAGAAAACTGTACCCTACTAAACTATGTTGTAATGTTTATCCGCGAAACGGAGAGATTCTAAATTACGTTCCTATGCTTTGAAAAACACCGACACGTAAGCCACTTTTGAACGGAAAGCATGTTTCCAGTACCAAGACCTAACCTCACAACATTGAGAAAACATGCCTATAGTATAACAAATGATGTATGATTGAGATATATGCACACTGGATTGTATTTTAGCAGTTAACTCTGCATAAAAGCAAATGTGATCTACTTATAAATACATTTAAAAGGTTTTTATCATGACATATAAAAGTTTTCTCTCTCAGTACTTGTTTTCACAATCAACCCTTGCAACTCAGCCTTAATTTAGTTTCGAAGGCTGAGTGCGTGGGGCCTCTCATGTCAGTGAGCAAGCTTGTTGGAGGGAATGTCCTTAGAGTTTTAGAAGGAGTCCCCCCTTCAGCTTGACAATTTATGTGCATATATTTACGAAACTTGCACCTTCTCCATTGTAAACAGCGAATTAATGGCATCATATGGGAGAAAAAAGGGAGCTAGCTACTTCTTAATTAGATCCAGCTGCTTCCCCAAACCCTGGCGTCCTTGCTTACAATTGTATGCACTATTCTTCTTATTACTGCCCGGGGGCATGGAATATGGTACACATTGGGACTGCCTTGCAGTTGCAATGTGCTCCCTAAGACTATGTTCTGGGCGGAGGCATTAAGAAAACCAGGATTTTTGGTCTTGAAACTTTTAATTTTGGTGATGATGCCTTCGATATATTTGAGTGGGCGTTTTCTTCATGATGATAAACTAGTTTTTTTAATAATGAAATGCAAACAGTATCTTAATTCTAAATAAAAGTGGATACAACGCAGCCGCATTACAACGGTTTGTTATAACATGATTTTGGATATAACACAATCTCAGGGTGGATCCCATAAACAAGTGGGTTATCAGGTTATATGAAAAATGACCAAAAAAGGAGAAGTTCTAAGCCCGCCCAGGTAAAGCCACCACTATAAACCCTATTGGTTTCATTGGGTGACAGGACTTGAGATGTCATTTCATCTCAATGTCGGGAAAAAGTCCCACAAAATTGGAAGTGTCTCCAAAATGACCTATACAGTGTTGAATGGGATGTTGAACCTCAAAATCAAACTTAAATAGCTACTTGCAGACGGTATTATTCAACATGCTCCACTGTGAAAATAGTGCTTGTCAGTACATGGGAATCGCCTGCTGGGCTAACATCTTACACGGTAGATATAGGGCATTGATGGTGCCTCGGAATAATATGATGAAAAAGAATACCGTCTGCTCTTGAATTTTTCGCAACGCTCAATGTATGCAACACACTGATACAATAATTTTAAAAATAGAAATAATCACTTAACGGTAAAACCCTTGTGTCTAAAACCAAGTAATACCTACCATAAATACAACAAGACACTGATAGACCGTCCTGGCAACCAAATACACAGACAATCAGCAATTTTTAGGTCAATAACTGTTCAGCAAATGCCCATGAGGTCACTGGGTTGCATGTGCTGGAGTGTTCGATTCCGACCCGAGTAATCACCCTAATCATCCCAGAGCGTCATCTGCTACCCCATCCTAAAACTGATCAGTGATATACCTACAATCTTATATTCACTCTGCAAGTGCTAGAACCATTTTGCAAATCTAAATAGCAACCAGAAAAATACTGATAACAGATTTGCATGAAAAATAAAGATAAAGATCCTTCGATACCTCCATTATGTACCCGATTGACGTCCGAATACAACCGTGCGTAGGACAGTGTAACGGACGACCTACATTGAGCTAGGTGAGAAGTTATTATTATGGAATGAACTATATTTATTATTATTATTATTATTATCATTATTATTATTATTATTATTGTATGACTCTTTATTTTTGAATTACATTATTTAAATATATCTTCATGATGCTAGAATATTTGTAATACCGTCAGGAGAGAGCAATAATAGGCCTAGCCTACGCTCAATCCTTGTCTCATTCATTATATTTATAATCTGCTTTATGTTCTCGAATACTTAGCTATACCACACTGGTAAAGGCAAGCGCGCAGGGTAAGGAACAAACACACCGGATAAGGAAATTTTTCCGATCAGGATAAAAAAGAAAATGGCGGAATGGGTATCACATGTGCAGGTTTGTTGTTGTTCTAGATCTCGTGTTATGGTTACAAATCAATACGGCTGCTCACATTAGCTTCACGGAAGACACATATTATTCACAAATTTATCTTCGATGGTCCGAATTCGACAGTTACATCTAGTCAAACGGAGAACCTCACACAGTGGAGCTACTCCAACGCGAAATCTCATTATTTTACATGAAACGCTCTTCTGGGAAGATGGCATGCACTCTTTTGTTGCTTGTAGACATACACATGATAACTCGAATTGTTGCAAATACGATTTAAGGAAAATTTGAAATTAGAAGGCCCACAGTGAGAAATCCTAGTTCAATTTTCAATACAACGCCCTTGGGCAAGGAAATGGGTACAACGCATATGATAAGACACAAAATTTTCCGGGGAAAATGGTTGTTGTGTGGTCTTAGCACTAGTAAATTTCTATCTCAGATTAGGTTTTCCGATATTAATAATTAGCCCTACATAGTTTAAAGCACCAATTGTGACCTTTAGGAAACGTCCAAAGTTTGTGTGCATTGTCTTGGCATGCGCATTGCTGTGGTTCTAGCAATATAATCATCCCCTATGGGGGATAGATGGATTGGGTTCATCGCGATCATGAATTAGAGAAATGATGTATTTGTCCATGCATTATTTCTGGTCGAAAATTGTATGCTTGTTCTTTTGGCCGAAAATAAGGTAGATAACTTCGCCAAATTCGTGAGACATACCTATTACATGGTCATTAAAGGGCCTGATATGATTTGGCGCAGTTAAAATTCTTCATGACGGAATGCTCGAAGACCCAAATTCGCTTGGCGGGGCTCATACGTGTCACTTACAGCGAATACGGTACATGAGGTAAAAGGAGTTTTGGGTCGATTCTTTATCAGTCGACCTGTATAAAGCGCAGTAGCTTTTCATTGCTTAAATCCACGGGAATGTCAACGACTTGTATCGATTATTTATAGAGAATAGATGCACTATTCTTATCACTGCGAGGTCAGAGTGCTGTATAAAATGGTTATATTTCGTGGAAGCCACAACCTGACATCCCTCATTTTAAAATGAACTCATTCCATTCTGGTATAAGGTGTTGAGGATTCCATTCGTTTAAAATGGGTTAAAAGTCCGCAGTGTGGATCGATAATGTATTACCAAAATAAGACATTAGGAATGAGTTTTAACAGGTGCACGTCAAGGCTTATATTGTTAGCAGTAAATTGTGCAGTTTAGACACAGATGAGACGCCACTTGTTGTAGCGTCTGATCTGGGTCTGCTATGTTTGTCCCTAAAAAGGCTACTAGACATATACTCAGAGTATGGGTTAATGTGTGTGTGTGTGTGGGGGGGGGGGGGGGACAATGTTTCTTTTATAAAGCGACCTGTCTGCGTCCTAGGCATGTGACCATAAATAATGCTTATGGTAAATCATATCAGGCCCTTTAATGACCATGTAATAGGTATGTCTCACGAATTTGGCGAAGTTATCTACCTTATTTTCGGCCAAAAGAACAAGCATACAATTTTCGACCAGAAATAATGCATGGACAAATACATCATTTCTCTAATTCATGATCGCGATGAACCCAATCCATCTATCCCCCATAGGGGATGATTATATTGCTAGAACCACAGCAATGCGCATGCCAAGACAATGCACACAAACTTTGGACGTTTCCTAAAGGTCACAATTGGTGCTTTAAACTATGTAGGGCTAATTATTAATATCGGAAAACCTAATCTGAGATAGAAATTTACTAGTGCTAAGACCATACAACAATCATTTTCCCCGGAAAATTTTGTGTCTTATCATATGCGTTGTACCCATTTCCTTGCCCAAGGGCGTTGTATTGAAAATTGAACTAGGATTTCTCACTGTGGGCCTTCTAATTTCAAATTTTCCTTAAATCGTATTTGCAACAATCCGAGTTATCATGTGTATGTCTACAAGCAACAAAAGAGTGCATGCCATCTTCCCAGAAGAGCGTTTCATGTAAAATAATGAGATTTCGCGGTGGAGTAGCTCCACTGTGTCCGGTTCTCCGTTTGACTGGATGTAACTGTCGAATTCGGACCATCGAATATAAATTTGTGAATAATTTGTGTCTTCCGTGAAGCTAATGTGAGCAGCCGTATTGATTAGTAACCATAACACGAGATCTAGAACAACAACAAACCTGCACATGGGATACCCATTCCGCCATTTTCTTTTTTATCCTGATCGGAAAAATTTCCTTATCCGGTGTGTTTGTTCCTTACCCTGCGCGCTTGCCTTTACCGGTGTGTATACTGTGTAAATAAGTGTTTGATGACAAAAATTTCTGAATAAATAAATAAACAACTATTTCACAGTCTCATAAATGTCTTACTCTATGAAAGAGTATCGGTTGCCAGAGCCTCTTTCGAAAATGATAGGACCAACGTGAAAATTGTGTTAGGCATCCCTTCACCTCACAAGGAATGCATGTGCAAAGTTTCAGCTCAATCGTTGGAGAAATATGGAAGTAGTTCGCATCACAAAAAGTGCGGACTTACAAACGCACAAACCCACAAACGGGCAGTGCAAAAACTATATGCCCTCCTACGGGGGGGCATAAAAAGTGAACTGTCCGTAAATGAAAAGCAGGTACCTAATTACGGATGAATGAGCACTGCCGTATCAACATTTTTTTTTTTCGGTCATAGTCCCGAGTTGAACCCGAACCAGCAACCTTTAGTATCGAAGTTGACCAATCTACCCATTCCTATTTGACTCCAGGTATATTCAGCCCCATTGGTATGAAACTGAGGACTTCTTGTATCTCAAGCCTATGGTATACATAGGTCCATTTCCAATGGAAGTGGGTGTCTGACCATAGTTGTCTTATTTCTATGCTGAAATTCTTAGGAATTCGCGTATATTGAATGCTTCTCTTCAATTTAGCGGATTTACTTTCAGGCTTTCAATTAGTTTACCCTTTTAACCCTTAAGACCGTCTCATCTGGATCTACAGTGTTTGTCACACGTGAATGACATAGACGAAACTCCAAATTTTCAGGAATGGACTTGTCCAAATTCAAAGAACATAAACTCGGGAACGAAAGGATTATTGGTTGATAATTAGTGCTAAATTATGTTGCTGTAAATAAAACAAAAAGAGACTACTTATTGAATGTGAGTCGGTGTTGATGTTAGGTAACCCATTGTATGCGGGAAACCCCTAAAGGGGTACCCAGGCAAACAGTGCAGGCCCAGATCAGACGCCGCATAACGCGGCGTCTGATCAGGGCCTCCGCTGTTTGCTAAAAGTTCAGTCATTTTCCAAATAAATTTTGAAGAAAACACTGACCTGATACAATTCAATTTTGAAATGGACACATCCTATATATATAAGGAGGAAGATTCCATTTGATACAAAAAGGGTAAAGTATAGATACTTAACAGTCATTAGAAGCTAATCTCTCGACAGCATGAATCTCATAAAGCGGCCTTTGAAGCCGTATTGTTGGCGAGAACAGAATTATAATTCCGCTGTAAAACTTCTATAAAATGTTTATCACTTGATCAATAGACTACCGTAATCATTATGCATATTGGTGCAGTTTGGTGACTGGTTTTACCGCCCTTTTAAGATTATTTCATCTATCTGGAGCTGATCGTTTTCTGAAAGTGGGCGAAAGCCGGAGCATGCGGTACCCTCTTGACCTTCCGTTACAGAACCAAGCTAGACTCGAACACAGCGGTAAGAGATCTAATGGTTCAGAGACAACGCTCTTAACCCACTACATCACGTGAACAAGTCTGTGAAATGAACACCCCCCTAAACCCCACTTTATATAGAGAAACCTGGGGTTTACGGTGGTATGCATTATTTTTCTTATTTCTACTCCAAGACATAGGTTGTGGGTACTCGTTAGAACCGCCTCAATGAGGCGGTTCTAACGAGCACCCACAACTGAAGTTTGCAGTAAAAATAAGAAAAATGTCAAGGATTTTCATTAGAAAAGTAGCCATATTGCAGATGTGAAAAAATGCACTGTCGCACGGATGTGTTATCATAATGAGGCCACGGAGGCTCATTATGCATATTCAGAGTAGGTGTGTCGCGCAAGCGCAGTAGATCTAGACCACACTGATCAACGTTCCTGAGAGGCCGCAAGTGAAAACATGTAACTATTCGGAATATGAATATCAAACTCGGCTGATCTTGATCGACCTTGGTTGATATTGCTCAAGGTGACATATTTAACTATTACCCACTCACGAAAGGGAGATTCATATTACGGGGTATCATGGGCGTCCATCCACGGTCTATCCGTAAACGTTTTCATGCCCTGCTTAATTCTCCCGAAATTATAGTTACGCAGCGCATGTTGTTGCCACCACATATGTATATACATAGTTATGCCCCTGTGTAACTCCTCCTATATAGTTTCAGCTGATACCTAGTTACACCATGATTCGGAGAAGCACATACTGTTCAAGTTTACAATCCACTAAATATTAGCAGAATTATTTCTGTAAAGTTTGTTTCCGGCTTACTCCTCTAAAAGTTTTCAGTTTACATCCGATCAAGTTGAAACTTGTTTTATTGTTAGACCCTGATGTGAAACAACGCTTATTGTTTCTGTATATAAACTTTTCGATTTTGTCTGACACCTTTTACAGTTTACGTCTAATTAAGGTAAAACTTAATAGATAGCAACTCAATGATGTGGAGTAGTGGATATTGTTTCGAGGTTGCAGTCCACCAAATTTTAACAAAGTTACGCACCTTTGATAAAGGGTATAAAAATGTTTCGATTCCGCCTACCTTCTCTATATATGAAGTCGGATACACAGTCATTTGTTTTAATGATTTCAGTAATTGGTTGGGATTCTAATATTTAGGGTGATTACATCAGACAACTACATTCTCTCATCTATGAATCTTGTATTGTTTTGCGCACAAAATGTAAATTGTTTTGCACACAAAATGAGGGCAATTGTGGTTTTCTCAATGAGAAAACAGCGTTTTATACTTTGCAGATTGAAGTACCTAGAACATATGGAGTTATTAGGTATATACTAAGTTTGCCTGTTAGTGCACGGACTTATGCATTCCCGTGGGATTTTTTGGAAGAAAGCAAACCACTATGCTAAATGGATTTTGTACCCCCTATGAATGACAAAACCGGTTGTGGGCACTTCGAAATATTTGGCAGAGCCAAATGATGACGTCATTAAAATGGCGGCCATCTTGATTTTTGATGAAAATCGACTTTTCCTCATAAAATGATTATTACTGGACCAATTTTGATAAATAAGATGTCAAAATGTTCAGATTGATCTCCTCTTGTAATAACTAAGCGCAAAACATATATATAAGATGATAAATGAATGTTTAGAAAGAATAATAGTGTTGTTTTTTTTTCATCTAAAATGAGACGATCGAGTGATTAAAACTGTCTTGAAAACTTAAATACTTCTGATCCGTGCAAACTCTTAGTTTCTGCTATCTAGGTTTAGATTTGCACTGATTATTAGTTCAACTAAGTACACATGTATATATTTATCACCATGTTACATATCATCGGAAACACTTTCATCTTCAATACTTTCGTCGTCCATTACATTGTTACAAGACTCCTCCTCGGCACCACAGTTACACAATTCGGTACAGAACAGGTTGTTGGATTTGCATTTGCACCTCATTGATGTACATTTTGTTTTTGACGTGCAACCACATTTTACTAACTGTAAAATAGCTTCAGGGGCTGGATCTGAAGTTGTCATTATAGGAGAATATCCCTCAGCCTCCTCTTTCCAGCCATAGTCGGACGGTGAGGGTATGGTAGGATTTGCAACAGTGTCCTTATACCAGATAATGCACTGAAAATGTGCTCGTTTTATGGCCTGCACTAGAGCTGCCTTTGTGGGCGGTAGCCTCTCTGACTCCACTTGCTTACGTCGAAATAGCCACCATCTTAATTCACTGACAGTAGTAAGCGCCGAGTCTGGCTGATAGAGCACACACACAAAGCGTTCTAGTTGTCTTACTATGTTATCGTCAAGCACTGTCTGTTTTCCGAGATCAGCAAAGGCCTGCTTAATTTCGCTATCACAATCTTTAAATGTTTTCCAGAATGACAACGTTCCCTTTCCAGCAATAGTGCCAGTGACGTCAGCACCGGAAAATGCATGTAGACCTGGCAGAGCGTGAGCGTTTAAGTCCCCGAGAGCGGAATAGATCGGCTTCAGTGAAATTTTTCTGCGTCTGTTTCCTGTTCCTGTAACAAAAATGGTCTCACTTGGCAGTTCTGGATATCGTCTGATACACAGAACAAAAACATCTGTATCAAGTGAAAATATATTCAGTTCTGTTGCACCATGTTGACTTGCATCGACCGCGTGAAGTATTAATTTCGTATCAGCTTCTTCTTGGCTACTGCCGAGATGGCTCACGTCCCTATGTGATGCATCTGCTTTATTCTGCCATGACACAATACATGATTTGTTATTCTCCTTTGAATATGCCAGCACTTCTTTGGACAAAAATGCGGACAACTCATCCTTCGTTGCACTATGTGATAACAGTTTCTTCAGTGGGACGTTTGAAACGTTTGTTGTGTCCGTGATGTGATACGCCACAGGCTGCATATCACCAAACCGCAAACGTCTTGTTGCAGATTTGAGAGATTTCTGCATGTCATATCTGTCAAATACTACATGCAACTCATCAAATTCACCATACTTTCTCTGCAGAACTGCAATGAAATGAGCAGACAGATCCTTGCATGTCTTTATCCAGTTAGGCTTATCCATTGCTTGAACGTCAGCCATTGCATCAACTATTCCAACACGTTTAATTGGCTGTCGTATTTCAGTGATTTCAGCGGGAGTGCCATCAGAGATTTCTGCATTGATCATATTTTCTAGTACATCCATTAGTTTACTCTTAGCTGAGCAGTGCAACATTGTTCCGTCTGCAGCAAAAAGTGATCTAGGTACTACGGACAACTCATAATTACTCAAGCACTCCTGAAGGTGTATTTCCGGACGAGAGTTCCCGACAATCAACATTCGCGCAAATAGTCCTCGGTCTTCCTTGAGCTCTATAACTTTGTCAGATACCGCTACCCGCGCTTTCTTAGATGAAGCTGACCAAGTTTGAAGCTGAACCCTTTTCATTGGTGCCCAAAGGTTCTCTTGTTCTGTTCTGATACGTTCTTCAACAAATGTTCCAATCTTCGAAGCCCCAACTTCCTCAATACGGCAAATATCATTCTTAATTTTTTCTGGCATAACAGCTTTTGTCACCAAATTGATTATCTTCTTGGTAGGTGAATGGATTTATAAATCCTTCTATGGTGCTGCTAAGTTTTTGAACAGTCTTTGTTTGTCTTTTCAGAGTTGCTTGTGTCAGCTCATGGTGGTGTTTTTGTGCTTCCATTGAATCACTCGTCATCTGCTTGGCTTCTTCAGTCAGTCGAACAAGTTCCGCAGAGATCAAGAAGAATCGATTTCTTGCACTTTCATTCAGTGTTATGCCAACAAGACCATCGGTAACTTTCATCCACCTATTGCTTTGTTCTAGGGCATGATCTGGTCCTATAGCACAAAATGGAAGGGTGTTTTTATTTACAACCCAGTTTCTGTTGCAAAACTCAGACCAGGTTTCGGGATCAGTTTGCTCAAGCTGTTTCAACTCTGCTAGATATACAGGAATCATCCTGGCATAATTAAGCTTATCCAGTGCGAAAAAGTACTTGACAAAGTCTTCTAAAGCAGAGAGGTGCAGAGCCCAATTTCCAGTCCGTACTGCTCTAATGTACAAACACATTATTTCAACCATATGCATATACTGTCTAATTGCTTTATGCATGGGCTTTACTTCAGGATTTGAGTCGAATTCCTTCATCTTTTCAAGTATGTCCTGGGGTTCAAGGGCTGCCTTTATATCTGAATCTATGGCACTAACTGTGTCGGTCTCTCCTGATTTGAACACGTTATCCAGTGCCTTGGCTTTAACATGAATGTTGTTTTTCAGAGCAGGGAATTTCTCAAAGAAAGCCTCCTGGTACAAGGAGAACAAAGCCAAAAGAGTCGTCATATGTCCTTGAATAGTGCGTTTAACATGATTTCCATCAAGGATTTGCCTGCATGTTGTTGGACCATACAAATCCGATTCAAGCCAGATTGTTTCCAAACCACTATTGTCGATGTACGAACCTATTGTACGTAGCATAGCCATTACCGTATGCAGCTCGCCAGGCCGTAGAATGAACTGCCCTTGGAGGTCTTCGCGATACATTTCAAGTTGTTTCGCGGGCTTGTATAAACCCATGTCTAGAGTTATTACTGTCTTTTGGTTTGGACCGACTATGACAGAATTGATCAGTTGGGTTTGTTTAAACACTATCAATATTGTTGACCATTCATGAGCTGGGGCTGAAATTAAAGGCGGTGTTCCAGTCCGCGTGAGGGGCACGGCATCACAAGTCAAAGAATTATATGCAGGTCATGTTGGAATGCTAGGTTCAACTATAGATTCAGCTCCACTCCTCTCATTGTCTATTTCTTCAGGTATACTTCCAGCTAGTGAACAAGCATAAAGCCACACAAAGTCCTTCAAAATATATGGATCCAGAGACACACAAGAGCTAAGTTCATATTCCGGAAATACTGGACTTTTTGGCTTTGTATTGACTGGAACATGACACGATACGAGTGTTGTTGTAGCAGCTGGAAGAACTTGAAGTTGGTGTGCATCTATGTCACTTTCAAGTTGAAAGTGTGTACGCTGATCATTCTCTGTGCGCCTTTGGTACATTGCTATTGCCGTGCCATGTAGGGTTCGCTTTCCATCGGGCGTGTCTTCGTCGAAATCGCAATTGTCTACTGCAAAGAAGACAAATCGGTCTCTAACAAAGTCATGTGGAATGTAAACCCCTTGGTTGTCATGCATTATGTTTATCACCTGATTTGCAATTTGGTTTTCAAGTCGAATTATCCTTTTATAGTCAACTGATATACCTAGTCCATGTAAAAACTCAATGATCTTTTCACTGCGAAATCTTTGATGAACTGTTAATCCTACTGCTAATTGAAGGGGCCACTCACGTGTGTGACGTATGCTAGTTGATGGCTTATGTGTCAGCTGCCTAGCAGAGAGACATGAGTACATTGTGCTTTGAACAAGCGTCATTGCTTGCCGATCAACAATGCGTTGTTTTTCTTCGCTTGCTAATGTCTCCGTTGGACCTTGTATTAACCATCTAAAGAAAGTATACAAAAGTTTTGATATGTATCTGTAAGCTAACTCAGGCTCATCGAGAGAGCCAGAAAACTTCCATTCCTCTTTATTTAGAGTATCTTTTCGCAAGCTACGTGCTACGTTAAACATCTCTTGCATTTCGGACTCTGGAGTAGTATGTTCTACACTGGACAGAGCTTTGTCTTTTGTCTGTTTTAGAGAAACACGTTCAGATTCATTTTTTTCGTAAAGGGCTACTAAATTCAACACTAGGAATTTCTTCCTGAATAAGAAGTTTGAGTTACTTCCTGTCAAAATCAGGATTTTCAACACCATTTGCGGCACGAATGTTATGGTATGTCATTTGTAATGATGACATGCTCAAAATATTTCCGTCAGATAGCAGACTATCTAGAAGACTCAAGAATTCAATTTCAGACGCTATTTCAGTCTCGGCGTCACTTTTGTTTGGACCTTTAACGTTCGATTTTTTCAGCACATTAACTACATGCTTATTCCAACAGTTATTATGGTATCGTACATCAATGGCATGAGCATCTGATGGATCTATCGCTGTACTTAGGCGCACTCTTAATTGATCGTCATTACTTAATTCAACCGCGCGTTTTAGATGCTTACCAGCATCTGGTGTTGAAGCCTTGTGAAGGATATTTCGGCGCAGACCAGGTTTCTGGCAGAAAAAACAAACGTCCTTTTTTTAATGGCAGTGATGATCGTCGAGTGAACGTACTGGGTTTCGATTGTTTAGCTGGAGACACATAGCCTGTGCGGGACTTAATCCGTGTTTTGAATTTTTCTTTTAATCTGCTAATTGTTCGCGAATTTACAGTGTCCTGATAACAAGGTCTATGCCAAGTTGCATTTTGATTTATAAGAGTTTCTTCAGTTTCATCACACATGCGCCTTTCAACTTCAAGATACGGTGTGTCTCCAAGGCCCGCACGCTCCCTAATGGCTTTTAGCACTTTCTGGTGGTGGGTTGGCTTTTCAATCAGCTTTTCACTGCTGGACCGTTGGCATATTATACACAAACTGAAGTCCGTATCCAGTCGAGGTCGTTTTGCTGGAGGAACGTCCACTCTGCCTAATAGTTCCATGATTATGTTAGGTACCACGATCAATCACAGTGAATATCAGAGAAATGAAGACTTGATTCAATCCCATCGATGCACGGTCTGGCTCGTCTCTAGGGATGGTGTGTCCTGGAAAAAGAAAATTATATGAATCGGTTATAGAAAGGCTCTATCGTAGTTTTATTCAAAACTTTCCAATATAAACTATCATTAAAATACGAGTATATATATAGAGGATCTTACACGAGTGGTCATTTTATAGAAAAAATGAAAAGAGCCCATGGTAAGTTTCATAAATTTCACATGAAATGACCACGAATGTAAGATTATGTTCATAAAACTTAGATTTTATCGCCTTGAAACTACATGTTCACCATCTACTCAGACTCTGAAAGTATCAGAAAAATGTTGTGAGATTATTGGAAGGTACGGTCCCCAAGTACGAAAACGATGTCGAATCTACTACGTCTCTAAAATAACAATTCTTCGGCATGAAACTACCATGCAGCAATCATCAGAAAAACAAAGTCGCTGATCAGACTGCACATATGTGCAGGTTCGTCTTTGCCTTTTTTGTTCTCATATTGTTGTCTCGTATCTATACTCAAATGTTCCGTATCATTTGCCATCGCCGAGCACTTTGTACCCTTGCAAACTAAGACTGCCTTCAAGTTTTCGTCTCCATGTAGAAGGAAGAAAAATATGCATGTTTGCATAAAATTACAACATGAATGTCTTTTGAGTAAAAAAGAAACATTTGTCATACTTATAAATTGCCAGAACAAACATTTTTAACAACTCAAATAGCACAGAATATCTTACATGTACTTTATTTCAATAATGTATCATATGACACGTATGTGCTTCCGTAGTTTTAAAATTTGAACGTTACTGTATTATAAACATTTTTTGTCGATTTTTTTTTCATCAAAATTTGGATACAGCAGCTGGGAAATGAGTCAAGCGTGTTTGCCACCTATGCTCCAGTCAAAGTTTAGTGAATTAACAAGAATAAGACACATGAAAAGTTATGTCGCGAAAACTGACGACATTGGCAATAGTTTGTTTGTTTTCCTCTAACGCTTGGCTTCCAGGGATGCTGTTGTTATGGGGTTGTTTGGAAATACCAAAAAAGAAAAAAACATACATACCTACAAGAAATGAAGGAAAACACGATTGTTTTCGTTTGTTATCGGTGTCAATCCATGGAAGCAGTCGACAGGAAGTTTACGTTTCAAGGAAAAAACCGTCTACCGTAGCGCAAAAGGGTCGTTGTTGAAAATCGGAAGATAAAGGCAATACACATAAAATAAACCGTTTTCAGATGTTTAGCACCTTTTGGCTAAACCCGATTCTTTATTTTTAGAAAAGCAATCATTCTTGAACATCCCCGCCCCACACCCTCGCCAAAGCGTGAATAAAAACAAGTTCGACATGCAATTTCGAATATGTAACCAATAATATGTTTAAATGTGTCAGTTCTGCCATCTTGAGGGTACTTTTGAGTAATTTATAATATGAAATCAAGAATTTTTAGATGAGAAGACATACTATAACGCTTACAATTACATTGACTTTGACTGTTTTTGCATTTTGATAGACGCCATATTGATGACGTCATAACCGGTGTCTGCCACAGTTGCCGGGCTGCCCACAACCAATTTTAGTTTCAGGAAACATCCTAAAAACAAAATATCATAGTGGTTTGCTTTCTTCCTAAAAATCTTACGGGACGAAAAAATGCGACATAAGTCCGTGCACTATGTTCTGTTTGTTTGGCGGTTACCTATATATATATATATATATATATATATATATATATATATATATATATATATATATATATATATATATATATATATATAGAGAGAGAGAGAGAGAGAGAGAGAGAGAGAGAGAGAGAGAGAGAGAGAGAGAGAGAGTATATATATATATATATATAGAGAGAGAGAGAGAGAGAGAGAGAGAGAGAGAGAGTTATGTTAATAGAACACACAGATTCAGACCGACGATAAATACATGTCCACACGTTCATAATGCGTAATGAACGACCAGTTAGCTTATATGCTTCAGAGGACAGATCTGTAAATAATGCGCGATTTCGGGATCATCACATCAATCCTTATCCTGCTGCCGACAACCGCTATCTTTGCAAACAGTGTAGATCTAGATCAGAAGCTATCTGATCAGGAAAATATACTATTTCTCATGCAGCTTGTGACTAGAATCAATACAGTATATAAAAAAACAAGGTTATAAATAGGCGTTTTCAGCAATAAAAGGGACGGAACTCTATGAAAGATAGGCTGGCCTCGTCAGTTTTTGAACTCAAGTAAGCTTTTATCCCTGACTTATCAAGAAGATCTGATAAAAACTGAATGTAAAGGTCAAAAATAGGCATTTTCAGCAAGCAAGGGGATGCAACACTACAATTAATGGACTGACCTTGCCTGTTTTCAAACTCATCCGAGCTTCTATCATTGACTTATTTATGTATAAGTTTCAAAAAGATCAAGAAAACAAGGAGACGTAACTCTATGAGAGAAAGGCAGACATCACCAGTTTTCAAACTCATCCAAACTTTCAGTCCCAGCCTACTTATATGCTAGTTTCAGTAAGAATCGACCAAAACTAAATAACTAATGGTGATGACAAGGTACAAAATAGACATTTTCAGCAAAGAAGGGGACTTAACTCTGGGTGTAATGTGCCAACAATGTTAATTTGCAAACACATTCAAGCTTTTATCTCTAACTTACTTATATGTACGTTTCAGGAAGGTCTGTTCAAAACTTAGGGACTTATGATGACCTTTACAAACTGAAGGGGCTACGGTGATGACAATGTCAAAAATAGGCATGTTCAGCAATCAAAGGGACGTAACTCTATGATAAATGGACCGACTTGGTCGGTTTTCGAGCTCATCCGAGTTTTTATCCCAAGCCACTTTACATATAAGTTTCAGAAAGATCCGATCGAAACTGAATGTGCTACGGTGATGACAAGATCAAAAATAGGCATTTTCAGCAATCAAAGGGATGTAACTCTATGATAAATCTGCCGTCTTGGCCAGTTTTCGAACACATTCAAGTTTTCATCCCAAGCCACCTTATGTACAAGTTTCAGAAAGATCCTATCAAAACTGAAGGGGCTACGGTGATGACAAGGTCAAAATTTGGCATATTTAGCAATTAAAGGGTCGTATCTCTATGATAAATGGGCCGACATGACACGAGTTTTTATCCCCAGCCACTTTACATATAAGTTTCAGACAGATCCGATCAAAACTAAAGGCGCTACGGTGATGACAAGGTCAAAAATAGGCATTTTCAGCAATCAAAGGGACGTAACATTATGATAAATGGGCCGACTCGGTCGGTTTTCGAACTCATTCGAGTTTTTATCCCAAGCCACCTTATATATAAGTTTCAGAAAGATCCTATCAAAACTGAAGGGGCTACGGTGATGACAAGATCAAAAATACGCATTTTTAGCAATCAAGGGGACGTAACTCTATAATTAATGGGCCGACCTTGCCAGTTTTCGAACTCGTCCGAGGTTTCATTTCCAGTCTGCTTATATATTAGTTTCAGAAAGATTCGATTAAAACTGAAGGTGCCACGGTGATGACAATCGTTTTCCCATTGTAAGTCTATAGGACCTTGTGGTTGCCATAGCAACTAAAGTTTTCATTCGATTTCGATAAAAAGCTAATGTCATCAATGCCCCTTCAGAGACATGCTACAGATAAGAAATGATTGAGATCAGCCTGCAGGCTGCGGAGATATAGCTGGTCCAATGTGTGGACGGACGGCGGACGGACGACGGCTGACGGAGGGACTGCCATCCTGTAAGCTCCCCTGAAGCTTTCGGCCCAGGTGGGCTAAAAGTCATTGGTCGATGGTCAGCAATGGGTGTGGATGAATGAATTTATTCAGTAGGATGAGGGATAATAAGTGGACATAATGATCACCTTTGTAGGCCATATTTTATTAACCCACGCATATATATGTGCCTAGCGGCCCTTTTCTGGGACGTTGGCAAACAGTGCAGACCCAGCTAAGACGCCAAAAATCGCGGCTACTGATCTGGGCCAACGCTGTTTGTAAGAAGTTGTCAGAACCGCTTCAGATTAACATGTCAGAATGTCGATGAATGCGTAAGAAGCTGTAGTTTCAATGAATTATAGAGATTTCTTAGTGAAATCGAAAACGATATTGTCACTGTTTCAAACAGTGACTAATATCAATTTTATTTTTCACTGTTTGGGACTACTTTTTTCTCAAAATATAATTCTGTGGTCAGTTTTTCCATTGTGAGATGATTGAAAGTTAATGAACTGTATAAGAATTGACGCTTAGCTCGTTAACACGTCACGAGGACGTTAATAACGTCATTTTCGACGCTGACGTCACGTATTTTGTGGCGCGACGATAGATTTGTCCGCATCTTCTTTGGGAAACTAATCTCTCAATTATTTCAGTAACCATTCATAAAAATGCAATCCCAGGCTATTTCTTAGTTTACACCTAATAGTATACCCAGTAAATAAGTTGGACACCATTAAATTGACGCGAAACGACCAGGAACAAAGTTAAGTTTTCTCTGAGGGTGAGTGACGTACGAAAGAGCATTAGGGCCACTTTAACTTTTATTTTTTGACTCGTATCTCGAAATTTCGACTTAGTAACTCGAAATTTCGACTTACTATCTCGAAATTTCGACTTAGTATCTTGACGCGATTAGGGAAGCTAAATATTGCCGTTTTGAAGCATGTAAGAAACCGAAAATTTGATTTTTTTGGTGTAAGATCAAATTTTATTTCACTCATGAACACCAAAACTGGTATTTTCACTGTTGGCTACGCCACTCGTGAAAATACTGGTTTTGCTGTTCATTCGAGGAAATAAAATTCGATCTTACATTGAAACAATCAAATATCCTCTATATGTATCTTATATAGGGTGTCAAGTGTGTTACGTTTTACAAGATGCATTTTTAAGCAAACAGTGTAGACCAAGATCAGACGCCGCGTCCTGCGGCGTCTTATCTGGGTCTACACGGTTTACTATAGTGTCCGAAAAAAGGGCCGCTCATCATATGTTAATGGTTAAAGCGGCTAACATCTCTAATTTGCCGACTAATTTTCTAATTTGTTTGTCTGAGCATGTAATCGTGACCCCTGATAAAGGCTAATCAAGCAACGTTTATGTAACTTAGTTGCGAAGTCTGGGTTTGATAAGAAATCGAAGTAAAATTACTGCATGCATTAACTTTAAATGCCTTTTCAACATCTCATTGACAATTTCATGAAATGGATACCCTTATAAACTTCTCTTTGTATTCTCAATACAGAAAAAAGTGAGGTTTACGAGGGATAATATCTGTTATGACTGTTGTTGTTGTAATCATAATTATAAATAATTTCAGGTCTTAAATGTTTACTTATTATTGTCATTTAAGTCTGTGGTTGCAACTGATAATATACTCGTAGGTTTTGGTTATATTAACAGAATTTATTGCTTTGAAATTTTAAGATTTAGTTTTATTTCAATGCGCCAAGGTAATGCTTTGAATTTTCTAAGCACAAATTATTCAAAGCCACACTGTCTTGTATTACTTACACCTTTTTGATATATACTGTAAAATTCCGCTATTAAGACCACTATTAAGACCACTTATATTAAGATTAATTCTACTTCTAAAATCTTCCTGAGAAGGCTTCAGCTATTCTCTCTTTGTGTTTTCTGCATATAGTGTACTCTGGTCAGATACCACCTTTGGGACTGTTCAAAAGTGGTCTTAAAGACCACTTTTGAACATGCCAGAATTTTACTGTATTTATAACAGCCTTAAGAAGCCATGACGGTGATGTTACATGTAATATATGATTAAGATTATTTTGTGTTGGTGCTATACAAAATTATTTACAGCTTTTGAGACAGCTTTCAGGGCTCAGAAACCTTCTTTAATTACTTCGACAGTTCTGTGTAATGCCATCCATCACGACACATATATAATATACATATGTAATATCTTTGCTTTTAATGCCGTTTTAACCATGGGTCGCAGGATCGATCCCGGGCTTCTCCAGACTTTCGGCTGAGTCTTTAAACCGAGGTCCCATCTTCGTATGACCTTAGCTGTTGGTGGGACGTAAAACTCAAACACTGACTGACTGACTTTTATACAGTTTTTCAAAAAAAAAAACGTATATCAAATTAATTTAAATTGGATAGGACAGACATCAGTTATAAATTAATAAAAAAAATGGTCGCGGGAATTTTAATGTTCCAATATTACGCCTAGAATCCCTCAGACTTACAAGTAAATACAGAATTTATTCATTGCACATACACTGCAAATAATACTCCGATGTGACAAATAGTTCGTCACTTGTCCGGCATCCAGTGACAATAAATTACATGATCGTCAGTAAGAAAGATTTATACCGTCTACGTCAGATACTTAACTTCATTCCACCCCCCCGGGTGTCAAAAGATCTTACGTTCTTTCTGGCGTAAAGGAGAATGGTTACAAGTGACATTTTCCCGCCATTTTACAAGAAAGACAACCCTTTTATGACTTTCTTTTGTTGTACAGTAAAATGTGTTCTTGCGGGAGATGGGTCTACGCTTAAGGGAAAGAATTTGCTCTTGAGGAGCAAATTCTTTCCTTTAAGGGTAGACCCATACTGTTAAAGGAGAAGAACGTATTTGTGAAAGAGTTTTCGCCCCTTAAAGTGTAGACAGTCTCTATTTGCATTGCCAATACCTGTTGGCAAATTCTAAATAGTGGCCAACGAACAATTAGGAGGTGTTAAACTGGACAGGTATTTAAAACGAGAAGGGTATTATTCATACTTAATCTGTACCAAATGTCATGGTGCTTACTACAGAAAATAGGATTACAATATTTCTCCTTAATGCCTCATTATTTGTACGATTTGTCTGAAGAGCGAAAGTGCAAATACCTATTTTACTCGAATATTGTTTTCTGTTGAATCAGCTTTAATACCACTTGTATGTGTGAAGACTAAATAGCGAATATAGATTTTTTTTCAATTAGGCTTTTTCTACTGATTCATTCGGAGAGTCTTGGTCCTTTGATGTTGTCGTAATGTAAATAAGATATTCAAAGTCATTTATAATTTTTTATGTCATACCCAAATATTTTTTCACTCTATTTTACAGATTGTGGTTGAATCCGATAACAAGAAAGGCTAGAAAGAAAGGATTGCTTTTTATTAAATAAGGAGGATATAAAATTATGTAGTGATTTCGGTTACAAAATGTGTGATAGTTGTATTTACTAGTTTTGAAAAAAAGTATATTTGTAAAAGGAATAATGAGTTTAGATTAAAATCCTGTGCGATATGGATCATACTTGATTCTGATAATGTATTCGTATCAAATTTTTCGGATTTTAACATACGACGGCTTTACATAGTTAGGACGGAGATGTCGTCGGGAACCTGTGTCCGACGAAATTTTTTGTCGGTGCTTCTTCTATTCACTTTGATCTCAGCCTGTGACGGTGGGAATTTACTGGTACGACAAAGCGATATAACTGTAAAAGTCGGACGAACGGTCTACCTCAACCCTGACGACTTAGTGTTCAAGAAACTACGGAAAGGAGATGAAGCCTGTCGAGTTGAAGTCGTACAGAATGACCCCATTACACAGCGAGTTGGCAAACTTGAACCTAAGGTAAGCTTCATTCAAAATGTTTGACCGCCTCAGAGAAGTCAGATAACCTATGACTTTTGCAATGCATCATGAAAACACAAGACATCCCAAGAATATATACTTTTGACCCCCTTGAACCCCACTTTTATATTGTAAATCAGGCGTTTACAGGGGTAAACCTTATTTTTCTTATTTCTGCTTTAAAATATAGATTGTTGGTACTCGTTAGAACCGCCTCGACGAGGCGGTTCTAACGAGTACCCACAATCTATATTTTGAGCAGAAATAAGAAAAATATCGCAATTTTTCATCTTGAAATGTTCATTTTTTCGGCGATAAAGGTTACAATGTATTTGTATAGGCGTGCGTTCGTAATGATAACAAACATAACATGTACCCAACTTATTCCCTTTTCAAAAGGTGTTGCCGGGTGGCGGGATGTTTTAAACTTTGCGAATGTTGAAGGTAATGTCGTCAACAACAATTCTTAACTTGACAATAATATTGTCACGTGTTTCAATAAAACTGCGTTATCATCACTGAATACCGTGCAATAAACATCCATCTAAATCCCATTTATATAGAGAAAGCTGGGCTTTACAAGGGTATGTTTCTGCTCCCAGACAATAAGGAAAATATCACAACTTTTCATCAGAAAAATAACCGTTTTAGAGATATGAAAGAATGCAGTATGTCACACGGATGTGTTATCGAAATGTTTTTTATTTATTTATTTATTTAATATAACATTTTTGAAAGAGTTGTATTTCCTTATCCTTGAAGGGAAGGGATTCACCGAATATATTAATTACGAAAACAAGCCTATATTCAAATATACTAAAAAAAAATCCACCAACGAATGAAAATTTTCAGATAAAAAATCCGATATTTTTCATATTTCTACTCAAAACATAGATTGTGGAAACTCGGCGGTTCTAATAAGTGCCCACAATATATGTTTTTGAGCAGAAATAAGAAAAAATAATGTATACCCCTGTAAACCCCAGTATAACTATATAAAAGTGGGCTTTAAGGGGTCAAAATTATATATAGACGTGTTTTCGTGATTCGGCCATTTTTACAAGGGAAGTAACTTTTGGATTTTTCTGTTTGCTTACCTATGAACTGACCCCCCACCCACCCCCACCCCTAGAGGAAAGACTGTCTCTTTTCTCCAACCTTTTATCCCCGAGTTTCTTAACTCTATCCATCATTGAATTTGGATACGGGCAATCCCGTAAATCTGCAGTTTGGTCAAAATCATTAACCCGATGGCAAACAGGGTAGATTCTTATGAGATGTCTCGTCTGTATCTACATTGTTTGCATAGGTATCTGTACAGGTCTCAAAGGCTTAAGAGTGGAGTTGAAATGAGGCGCGATATACTTTAGCACTAATTATCAAGAGTTTCCACCCCTGTATGTACATCTATCCCCTGTAGGAGTTTTACATTTGAGCCGGGGCAAAGCATTTCCTACAACTTACATTTGCGTCCAACGAAGAATCATATCAGCCTGAACATCCATATAGTCTGACCAGCGACTTTACTTGCTGCATGAAGGAGCATTGGGCCCTTACCTATCATTAGAGCGCACAACGAAGACTCTGATCAGACTGCGCGGAAGCCCACGCTGATCCAAGTCTTCACTGGGCGCACATATAAATTGTAGGAAATGCTGTGCACGGGCTCATTTTTTATTTTTTTTTCATGTATGTGAGCATATTTGGAGAACAGATTTCACTGAGGTAGAGGTCAAAACCTAGAATCGGTAAAGACTCTGATCAGCCTGTCCCTTAGCACAGTCTGATCAGAGTCTTCACTGATCGCATAAGCCTTCTACAGTCTCCGGGCTATTGTTACGGACCGCAATCTCTCCTTTCAATTATCAACTGCATAGCTTATAGGTCATGGAATCGACTCTTTGGCTTACAGCTTAGTTTGTTTGATTTGAGATTTAGCGTCGCCGTCAACACTGTATAGGTCATTTTGGAGACGTCGCTTCCAGTTTTGTAGGACTTTTACCCGACATTGAGATGAAACGACATCTCAAGCCCTGTCGCCCAGTGAAACCATGGCAGTAGGGTTTATAAGCATGGACGATCCGACTCGCACCGCATTGCCGGGACAAGTTTAGATCCTCTAAGCAGTTTACCAGTACGTCTGTCTGGTCGGTTTCAGCTCTGCGTGGAAGCATCGTTCAGCCCATCTATTTCTACAAACCCCGATTGGCGGGGGCCGTGCTTAGTGGTTAGAGCACTGGACTTTAATCCGAGCGGCCCGGGTTTGTGGGCGAGATTTTTCTTCAACCGTGCTTATTTCCTTTGTTACGGTTTTCATGTCGTAAGATGGGGGTTCGTCCGAGATTGGATTTTTTTGTCGCCGGAAACGGCTCGAGGCGTATGGGGCGCCATTTTACTATTTAATCCGTATTTAAAGATATCCATAAATCGAATTATGGATATCCATAATTCGATTTATGGATATCCATAAATCAACCGAATAATGGATATCCATAATTCGAATTATGGATATCCTTAAATAATTATGGATATCCATAAATTATAATGGATATTCATAATTCGAATTATGGATATCCATAAATAATTATGGATATCTATAAATACGGATTAAATAGTAAAACGGTGCCCCATAGAGGCGTCATCATAAATGATGACCTTCTTGAAGAGGGGTGTGTTACGGACCGCAATTTCTCCCTTCAGTCATCTATCTTGGTAGTTTATACGCGAACCTTATAGTAAATTGCCTTCATGCACTTTTGACAACTGCGCCAGCAAGTCAACTTACAACCACTCACTGACAACTGCATAAGGGGTCGACTGCTTGGCTCAGTGCCTTTTTTCCGAGCGGTCCCGGCTAAAATCCTACTATAGGCGGGATTTTTCTTCCGCTGTGCTTCATTCATTTGTTGCGCATTTCATGTCGTAAGACTATACAAAGAGAGATACTTGTAGGCTGAGCAGGTTGATCTGACTGTTTGTCGTTCGCTCATGCCTCAGAAGCCAGCTGATACTGATCTACACAGTTTCCATTCTGCTTCTGAATCCACGGTAAAAATTGAAATCATGTGACACAGATGACTGAAAATCGGTAAGGATTGTAGCATATTGAAATACATGTATTCCGCTTGCAGAGGGTTAACCCTTGTCCTGCTGAGCCCGGATATGCTTTATCTTTGAAACAATGTAGATCCAGATCAGATGGCTTCTGAAGAAGCCATCTGATCAGGATCTTCATTGTTTGCCATCCAATTTATGAATTTGCTGCAGTAATTTGCATCAAGTAATCTGATTGGCTGGTAATCAGTAGTGGGTGTGACATATTTAAATATTCAGCAGGACAAGGGTTAAGAGAAGACTGTAATGTCAGAGGATCTCAGATTTTACATGAAGGCAAGGCGGATGGTGACAAGTTGTTTCCCTTGTGAAAAGCCAGCTGGAATTATTCCCCTTAGCATTCTAAAATTTTGGAGATTCTTGCTCAAGATAGCCCAGGGTTTCAAAGACGCAATTACAGACAATTTCTTAAAAGCTTGGATGGAAATTGAATCTCTGTGGTGCGTATGATTTGGCGATAAGGAAACGTAATTCCGTATTAAACCATTTGTCGGGCGTTAAAACTTTTCATTAATACTGAAGACTGGAGTAGCTGCAAATTAATTGACATGCTGAGCCACTCTGTGAGTCTGCTGATTAACGTGAACTTTCCTGTGCAAAAATGTTCGTCATAGCATAAAACAAAACGGGGTGAATTATGGGATACGTTACAATTTCTGGTTTCGTTTACGCAAAACTGAATTCTGTTTTACTCATACAACGGTCGATACTCGAGAACATTGTCCGGCGTTTGAATGCGCAACCAAATACAATCTGGCCTAGCACCTAAGAGATTTGTTTGTGTGTTTGATTTGAGGTTTAACGTCCCCGTCAACACCGTATAGGTCATTTTGGAGACGCTTTTGTTTGATTTGAGGTTTAACGTCCCCGTCAACACTGTAAAGGTCATTTTGGAGACGTTGCTTCCAATTTTGTGGGACTTTTACCCAACATTGAGATGAAATGACATCTCAAGCCCTGTCGCCCAATGAAACCAATAGGGTTTATTAGCATGGACGGTCCGCCTCGCACCGCAGTTCCTGGACAGGCTTAGATCCTCTAAGCGGTTTACCAGTACTAGTGTGCGGGACGGATTCAGCTCTGCGTGGAGGCATCATGCAGCCCATATATTTCTTCAAGCCCCTATGGGCGGGGCCAATTTGGAGACGCTGCTTTTTAATTTTGTGGGACTTTTACCTCTAAGCGGTTTACCAGTACTCGTGTGCGGTCGATTTCAGCGCTGCGTGGAAGCATCATGCAGCCCATCTATTTCTTCAAGCCCCGATGGGCGGGGCCCAGCGCCTAAGAGAAAATCACAATGTGGTGTTTATCCAGTAAAGGCGAGATTTAATGCACTTGCCTTTTTCGGGCTGAACGCAGGCGTCTGAAAGACAGGTTGCTAGCTTAACCAATATAATGACAATGGAATCTTCCTAATGAAAAGTTTGAAGTGGTCCATTTCCAATTATAGGGGTGTTTTATTTTTCTGGCAAGTTTTATAAAAATGTATGTTCTTTAAAAGCAAACAGTATAGAACCAGATCAGACGTCTGATCTGGGTCTACACTGTTTGCCACTATCTTCAAAAAAGGACGCTATGCATATTATGGGTTAATATTTGTGCTCATTTTAACAAGTTTTGCGGTAGTAAGGATACCTAAAGGCCTGCTCTGCATGTTGGCAAAACTTCTGACGGCCTGCGCTTCTTGAGCCTTTGCAGATCATCTATGTGATTCTCATCATTGGCTGGCTTTTTTTAATATCCATTATGTCCAGGGAAAGGTAGTGTTTACTGGGCGTAAATTTCTCCTATGAAGATTTTATTAAACAAGTTTGTAGGGTCTGTTTTGAGCGATTCGAAATAGCAACCGACATGAAATTTGCATCGTTTTTGTTCTCGTTGGAATCGCCTCACCGAGACCGTTCCAAAGAGCCCACGAAATCTTTTTGTGCCATCAGAAGGGAAACTATAACACATTTCTGCCTAAAATTACCATGATTTCGAAAGAAGAAAATAGTAGTCCTAATCACTTTCTCTTAACGTATTTGATACATACTAAAAAGTCAAAAGGTCTTGTAAATGAATTTTGCGTTAAGATCTAGCAATATGACAGGTATAGATATAAGAGGTAGAGGAAAAAACTCTTTTTATCTATGTGTAACGAAACGAAATCCATGGATCATTGTATTAAGATAGGAATTTACATGCCATGTTAATCCAGTATATTAACATTGATAGGCAGACACGATACTGGCAAGATACATCATTTCATGTCAGATATATGGCAAATGAACGCCTCTTCCAGACACTTATTACGTTAGCATTTCTGAGTAAAAATGTAAACATGTTCTGCTGACTACGTTAACATGCCTGAACGAAATTGTTCTGCTTTAAGTTTGGTTTATTATCATCTCATATATATAAAAAAGTACATACATACATACATACATACATACATACATACATACATACATACATACATACATACATACATACATACATACATACATACATACATACATTACATTACATTACATTACATTACATTTACATTACATTACATTAAATACGTGTGTACGTACGTACATACATACATACATACATACATACATACATACATACATACATACATACATACATACATACATACATACATACATACATACATACATACATACATACATACATTCATACGTACATACATACATACATACATACATACATACATACATACATACATACATACATACATACATACATACATACATACATACATACCATCACATTACATTACATTACATACGTGTGTACGTACGTGCGTGCGCGATCGTTCTCTGTACTTGTTAACTGCTTCTGTATATGCCTATCTAAGAAAAATGTGGTGAGGTAAACTGACCGACTCGAGTTTTGACTGGCCGTTAAATCCCAAAATGCGCGCGTGCATGTATGCATGCAGTGCGAAAGTACATACATACATACATACATACATACATACATACATACATACATACATACATACATACATACATACATACGTACCTGTGTGCGTACGTACGTTCGTACGTGCGTGCGTGCGTACGTACGTTCGTCCATGCATGCATGCATGTTATGTATATGTTATGGATACTTTTTTGTATATGCCTGCCCAGGTAATGTTTGGTTAGGTAAACTAACCGGCTCGATATGATCTAAACAGTATTGACAGGGTCGTTAAGTATCAAACAAACAAGTAAAGTATGCGTGCATGCATGTGTGTATCCATCACGCACGCACGCACACACGCATGTGCGCACACATACTTTGCTTGTTTTGTTTGGTGTTCGACAGAAACTGGTAACTGCCCTTCTTGAATCAGTGTAAGGGAGACAGTGACAGTAACAAACATTTTATGATCAATCTCCACGAAAGATGTTGCCGACCAGACAAAAATCGAATCTGCGACCTCTTTATTACCAGTCTGACGCACATCTGACTGAGCTCCGAGGCCCGCCACACAAAACATACATACATACATACACACACACATACAGGCAGTGCACGTACGCACGCTCCTAAGTACGTACGTACGCACACACAAGTAGGGTCTTTGTTTACTCTTATGTTTGGTGTTTAACCAGTTAACACTATTTAGGTCATATCGAGCCTGTTCGATTACCTAATACCTAGCCACAATTTTCATTGACAGGACAGTGCAAATTCTAACGGACAATTAGCGGGATCGCAGAAAAAAAAAGAATGCTGCCGATCCAAAAGGAGTTGAAGCCTCGACCTCCTTATCACCAGACGGACGTGCACTTGGCTGAGCTCCCGAGGCTGGCCATACACGCACACGCATGCACGCACGCACAGTTATGACATGTCAGTTTATCAATGGATAGATAGCCTGTACTGTGCATTTCGCTGCAATAACATTTTTGTAATGATAACATGAAAATATACTGAAATGCTTAAGCTCCCAAACTCTTAACATTCCTTTTGTAAAAAACTTCTACTCAACATTTCAATTCTCCATTGCAAAAACAAGTTGGCAAAATCAAAAGAAATGTGTACTTAAGGGGAATTGGAACTCCTTCAGGGGAGACAACTCCTGCAAACGTGTTTTTGTCTCCCTAGTAAATAGAGGTCAACTCTTGAAGGAAAGAATTTGCTCCTGAGGAGCAAATTCTTTCCTTTAAGAGTAGACCCCTCTTTTCCGTGGGACAGGGTTTATAGAAAGGGGAAGAGGAAATCCAGAAAGTTGTCTCCCTTTGAAAAATGGCGGGTGGAGGGGTGGGGGTGTGCCAGGTGTTTCCATTTTCCTTAACACATAGGTGTCCAGCAAAGGCACAGGCAAGCCTGCGTCAGAGGCATGTTGACACAGTGAGAACAGAACAATGCTAAGCAAGCATGCTCCAGTTGTTCAAAGCACCGTTAGCTTAACAAGCTCGATAGTGGGCAAAATGTTAACTGTTCTAGCATATAGTGTTATGTTTCTGAAACAGAGGTCTCAGGCCAGCCTTCACATGTGCACGCGCAATCTCACCAGAGCCTGGATTGCTCGGGGCACAAACACGTAGAAGAGACACCGAGGTAGCCTTATGCCAGAAGACTGTCCAGCTCTGTTAGCTGGCCATGCACACTCATTTGCTGAACGCCCAGGCCATAATTAGCCCCTTGTCTCGTAATCTGTCTCAGATGTTTTACTTAGCAATTTTGTGGATACCCTATAACATGATGCTCGCCTGGACAGGAATATTTTGCTAAGGCATATTAACATAGTAGAGAATTTTTCATAAAGGCATGTTAATTCGATTGGTGATATTTTACAGTTTTACGACCCATTCAATACTTTCAAGGGCATGTTGCCCGGGCCAACTCCTGACACGGCATTGTAGATGCCACCACCGTTGATAATTGCTTGCCTGCAAACTGACAACTACCAAACGTACGTATGTTTCGAACAATCCCTAATATCGTCTTCGCTTCACCTCCATATTTGGATTTATATTTACTTATGGCAACATGTATTTTAGTATAAACATATTTATCCGTTTGTCTGTAGTGGAAATACAACACACTCTTGAAACCTTGCCCCCCTAAAGGCCAATACAATTTAAACAGTGTTGATTCAGATAAGACGACTCATAAGGAGCGGTCTCATCAAGACCTACACTGTTTGTCAGTCGGTTGATCCTTTTGATTGATTGATTGATTGATTGATTGATTGATTGATTGATTGATTGATTGATTGATTGATTGATTAAGGTTTAACGTCCCCGTCAATACTGTATAGGTAATTTTGGAGAAGTTGCTTCCAATTTTTTACCCGATATAGAGATGAAATGACATCTCAAGCCCTGTCGCCTAATGAAACCAATAGAGTTTATTAGCACGGGCGGTCCGACTAGTACCTCTTTTCCTGGACAGGCTTACGCCTTCTAAACGGTTTACCAGTACTCTTGTGCGGTCGGTTTCAGCTCTGCGTGGAAGCATCATGCAGCCCATCTATTTCTTCAAGCCCCGATGGGCGGGGCGGCAACCCCTTTGGTGTCAAGAAAAATGCATCTCAAAATGCCGTCTGTCTAGGTCGTCTGCTGCGCCTTCTTGTAACATTTTCAAACGTATTGTTGCATACAGGCAGTGTGGACCCTGATCAGACTGCTCCTAGAGGAGCAGTCTGATCTGGGGCCACACTGTTTGCAAGAATGACTTTCGAAGTAACCAGTGGGCATAGCAGACGACAGTTGTTGTGATTTTATTTTATTTATTTTTATTTATACAATATTTTAAGAGGGATGCGCATTTAGCTACAGTAGCTAGTCTACCTTGCGGCCCTTTGTTAACATTATATACATATGTACAACATATAAAGTTTGCAACATATACACTGGTCTTACATCTTATGAGCCAATAAGTTTGATAAGGGATAAATCTAGTAGTCCACTTCAGTACCTCAGGGGCTGTATGGGTAAAGGATTACCCACAGAAATAGAGACTGATCATTAGCATTAGTCCGTAGACATCTAATAGAACCTATTGCTCGTTATCCGTGCGAGAAAAGCTAATCTGTACAGTTTTAATGATTGAACAGGGCGCGTGCTAGCTTAGGAGCGAAATTCTCGTCTGACATATACAAGATTCTTGTTTGTTAGCAGACAAGAGGCTGCGAGAATCCATCAATTTTCAATCAGCAGGTTTGCTTCAGAATGACGCTAAAATAATGCGGTAGCTTTTCTTTATTTTCGATAAAAGTCTGGAAGGAGTACTCACAACACATGCCAACTGCCATACTAACAGACTCCTTTTCAAATGAAACTGCACCCCTAAGTTTTCAAACCGGATTTGTTCAGCTGAATTGTTACACCTTCATGCCGGGCAACTCTAGCAAGAACAATTTGTCTCCTATATCGTAGGGCAGGATTTGTTCCCAAGGATTCTTTCGTGAATTATATGTTAAATTTTTGTAACTGATGGAAATTTGGGTTCAGTTGTTTAAAACTAACCATGTCGTTAGTTTTAAGGGGAATGGAAACATCTTCAGGGGAGGCAACTCCTGCAAAATATGAGTTGACCCCTTTTTTCAGTGGGACAGAGCTTATAGAAAAGCGAACAGGAAGTCCCGAAAGTTGTCTCCCTTTGAAAAATGGCGTACAAATCTGCTAGGTGTTCCCATTCCCCTTAATTTATCGTTAAAACTTTGATAATTCAATATGGCAAATATAATATTTTTTGCAGACATAATATGTGAGCAGATTTTAGCCCCCCCCCCCCCCCCCCCCCCAAAAAAAAAAAAAACACAAAAAAAAAAAAAAAAAAATTCCAACAAAAATACCACTTTATTAAATATTGTACTAACTAGAACAATTAACAAATTGACCACTAACGAGCTCGTTAAGCTAACGATCCTGTGAACACAGTGACTGAGTTCTGGCCAAAGTTCTGTGACATCGGATGCCAAAAAATACCAACATTTGGCCTGGTAAACTATAATTGATGCAGATCTACCGTCACGATAACAGTCGCGTGGAAACATCACGAAAACACGCCTATACAAATACATTGTAACCTTTATCGTCGAAAAAAATGAAAGTTTTAAGATGAAAAATTGTGATATCTTTAGAAAAATAAGGTTAACCCCTGTAAACCCCAGTTTTGCGATATAAAAGTGGGGTTCAAAGGGGTCAACATTATATAGATGTGTTTTCGTGATGGTATACGAGGAAACGTGGATATTTTTTGTATTCTGTCCGAACATAGAATGTGATTCTCGTTATAACTACTAAAAGCAGAAATAAGCAAAATGTCCCAGAGTTTAATAAACGTGAACCACACATTATAACTACCATTGTTTATATACCATTGTTTATTTTCATTTGTTCTGGAATTTAACGAACAGGTCAACACTAATTATAACACATCGAATGGGCCAGTTTTCCTACCCGCACATTTCATTAGGAAAACACGCCTATACAAATACATTGTAACCTTTAATTGCCGAAAAAAAAATGAAATTTTTAAGATGAAAAGTTGTGATATGTTTCTTATTTCTGCTCTAAAATATAGATTGTGGGTACGAGTACCCACAATCTATATTCTAATAAGAAATAAGAAACGTAAGGTTTACCCCTGTAAACCCCAGTTTTACTATATAAAAGTGGGGTTCAAGGGGATCAAAATTAAATAGGCGTGTTTTCGTGATGTTCTTTGGAGACTTATGCATTGCCGGTTAAATAGTATAGACACAAACTGACGTAGACAATGACCGTTGATAAATTTATGGTCGATTTCCTCGAAAATACGTTGCAGGATCAGGAGACAACCGGACCCACGAGCTCCAGGTCACCCATCAGGTTAATATGTCCGTGTAATGAACACCAACTAAACCTCCTATTTTGACGGTAGGGCTTATTTCAATGTCACAAAACGTCTTCAAAACGACATACAGTTCGCAGACAAATAGCTGACAGTGACGTAGCTGACTATTTGAGCTATGTTACCGTTAGCCCCATAAGCTTTGCATTGTTCAGAACAAATACAAGTCGTGACGTCACTGTCAACTATTTTCTCGACGGACAGTAAATATTGTTGACTTGGAAGTAAAAACAAAACAAATTTTCTCTATATATATACAGTGAAGTTCCGCTATTAAGATCACCTCAAATTAAGACAAATTCTGCTTTAAAAACTTATTTAGAAAGGTGCAGTTATTCTGTCTTCATTCTTTTCTGCACACACTGGCCTCTGGCCAACATGACGCAAGCACGCCTATACAAACACATTGCCACCTTTATCGCCGAAAAGATTAAAATTTTAAGATGAAAAATTATTGTATTTTTGTTATTTCTGCTCAAAATATAGATTGTGGGCACTCGTTAGAACCGCCTCGATGAGGCGGTTCTAACGAGTACCCACAATCTATATTTTAGAGCAGAAATAAGAAAAATAAGGTATACCCACGGAAACCCCAGTTTTACTGTATAAAAGTGGGGTTCAATGGGGTCAAAATTATATAGGCGTGTTTTCGTGATGAGGGATTTTACTGTGCATTTATAGGCGGGTTCGGAGTCTAACTGTTGGTTTTCTTTTGCTCCAGCATTTCTGTGGTTTCTTGCTGTCGAGTCCTCACCGTTGTCTCACCTCTGTGATTCTTTGATTTTTAGTGTTCACGGAGATGTTGCACTGATGAGTTAGGAGGCCTTCATGCGGACTGAACAAATTATTTGTCTAAATCGCGACGGAAGTAAGGGCGAGGATTGTGGCCACGTAAAATCGATTTAAGCCCCCCCCCCCCCCCCCCCCCCCCCAGTGGAAATCATTCTACTGACCGTTCCAAGGCGGTTATTCTGTGGCGGTTTATTTTTGGTGTTGTTTGTTACTAACTGTGTGTATCACTTGTGTCTTTTTATTTTGGATGGCCATATGGCCATTTTGTGGGAAAGTAACTGTCCTTATGGTCTTCCTTTGTTTAGGTTTCCATTATGGTCTGGTCGCTTAATGTTTGTGTTTCTTTCCCTTTGGTGTCTTTGATGGGTGGAGTAAGTTAATTGTATCGATTCCTGATCTTTGTTTTACTTCTACTTTTCAGAGGGGACTTTCTAACCTGATGATTCTTTTACCTATAAACTGCTTAGGAAGCAGCATGCAAGAAACACCGCAAATATTTGCATCATACGAACTATTAAAGCACAATTAACGAAGGTATCTAATGAAATGCAGAGTATTTTATGTAAATGTCAGATGCACGAATGCCAGAAAATGCCGTATCCGAGTAAAGAAATTCCGTATAAGTATAGACTCATGTATACTGCTACATACTTGGTGCCTATTCTCCAGTTTTATGTCACACATTAAGTCCTGTAACATATGGCACATTAAGCTGAAAAGACTTGCAGAAAGCCGTCTGATCACATGTTGTAGTTGCGGTTTATCACAGAACCTGTCCTTTTTACTCGTCTTGTCACCCATAACTGCCAAATGACCTCTTATAAGACTCAACACTAATCTGCGGTTTGCTTTATTTCTTTAAATGAAACACAAGGGTCGCTGAAATTCCATCGTTTTGAGCAAACAGTGTCGACCCTGATCAGACGCCGCATAATGCGCATAATGCGGCGTCTAATCTGGTTATACCCTGTTAGCAAATGTCCCATCTCGGGTACGTCATGCAAACATGAGTTAATATATACCACGTGTGATCATTGGAAGAAGAAAGATTAATTATGATAGAGTTCCACCTGTTTTAATGATCTGATATGTTCGAATGCATATCTATGCCAGAAAATGATAACACAAACGGCAAAAAACGCGAAACTTTTTGTTAACATTATTAGTAAATAAATGTATTGCGTTATAAAAACCGATGTTACGATAATAATGTGGAAAGTCTATAGGGGAAATGTTAATATCTGTTTCTGAATGGAGATGGGCTGGAAATAATGGTGTTCAGGTTGAAAAGTTGGCAAACAAAAAAGACAAGAAAAAACGAAAATATAGAATAAAGCCATAAAAATTGCCAAACCAACAGCAGATAGGAAAATGCGAGTTTTGGTTTCATTGGATCTTCACACATATTATAGCGGAAGAGAAATATTTTTTACAGTGAAATACGGTCGCTGGTAAAATTATGTGGCACTAGAGGGTGAGCTACCGAACCGTATCTTCAACCTGTTCAACCTTGTCGCATTCTACATAATTCTACAGCTCCACCCTGTGTTACATATCATATCCTTTCTAATTTCCCTGTCTTGTGGGATAATTTATGCAAATAAACTACGGGCGCCCGTCAACATAGCGGTACGAACTGTTATAGAAAGAAAGAAAGAAAGAATGAAAGAAAGATGACGAAATGAGACCAATGTAGACATTTCAAAATCGCCCTTTCCACCTGCCCAAAATTTTCTGATTCTTTAAGAACCTTTGAAAGGAGTTGTAACGTACGGGTCTTTAAATTGTAGCCTACAGATGTAAAACATAACTTTAAGACAAAAAAATGGAGGTATAGCAGGGGTAATAAAGGGATATACTCCTTAACAAATGAGCCCCGCCAAGCGAATTTGGGTCTTCGAGCATTCCGTCATGACAAATTTTAACTGCGCATGCTCAGCCATTCAGAGGGGCCAGGGATATGGCTTTCTGTCTGAAGGTTCCTCTTGATTCACTGCTTGTATGAGCGAGCATAGGCGATAAGTACCAAAATCGCTTGGCGGCTTAACATATGATTACGGCATTTGTTCGAATCGCCTCCGTATGTTTTCACATCGAAATTTGGAAGAAAGAAAACTATCCCCCATTTTTTCCTTCTGCCGTCAAATTCCGAATCCAGTTCTTCTTTGTTAACTACAGCACTTGGTACCTTGTCGTCATTTAGTCATGGAGTTTTTTACCTTGTAGTTATAAACGTTGATGTATTTTGTTAAAGTCAGAATAAATAAAGCAAAGTCGTCGGCTTAGCCGCCATTAATACGTATTTAATGAACTTTCAGTGAATGGTTGACAAATGAAGTGTACAAATCACAAACGATGCGGAAAATGTCAAATGATCTGTAATCCATTTATATTACCACGAATATGTAAATAAGTTAAACATTTGATTTCCTACCCGTTATAAAACCTTTTTGATGTCGATTTTGTTTGCGAAGTTAAATACCAGTGAGTAGATCGACGTGCACTCAACTTCACATGGCGAAAACACCCCTATATCATTTTGACCCCCTTGAACCCCACTTTTATATAGTAAAACTGGGGTTTACAGGGGTAAACCTTATTTTTTATATCTGCTCTAAAATATAGATTGTGGGTACTCGTTAGAACCGCCTCATCGAGGCGGTTCTAACGAGTACCTACAATCTACATTTTGAGCAGAAATAAGAAAAATATCACAATATTTCAGCTTAAAATTTTCCTTTTTTCGGCGGTTAAGTTTACAATGTATTTGTATAGGCGTGTTTTCGTATTGAGCACCCAGCGAATGCCAAGCATGGGACCGCGTCAAGCGAATGCCAAGCATGGAACCGCGTCATGAGAAAAACACTGTTTAACAACATGGGCGGCCATCAAAGACTCATCTGCGCAGTCTCACCAGAGCCTTCTTTGGCCAAATGAGCCTCTGTTCGTAGTTTATGACGTTAACAAGTCAATGAAATTAATATCTGTAGGGTTGGCAGGGTATACGTTATTTTCTTTATTTTTACTCAAAATATAGATCGTTGGAACTCGTACTCTTTAATGAACACCCTTCATCCATGCTTGATATAGAATTGTGTGTCTGAATTCGGGCGTAATTGCGCTTTCAACAATTTTTCAGTCATATCACGACGGTGTCTGGTTGCGACAGGGAGCTCAATGCTCACTGAAATATCATGTCCCAGACACATTACATGATACCACACCCAGTCACATTATCCTGACATTGGGTCGACCAGTCCTAGCTCTACCCCGTAAATCTGAGTGCCAAGCGAGGAGCAGCTAGTACCATTCTTAACGACTTTGGTATGTCGCGGCCCGGGATCGAACCCGTGATCTCCCGTTCCCCGGAGCGGACACTCTACCAACTGAGCTATCGGGGCCGGTATAACATGATATAGAAAAGAAGAAAATATATCAACAAAATAACCTGAAAAATGCAAGTTCTATAGATATGAAAGACGTCATTGTAGCTCACGGGTTCGTTATCGTAAAAAATATAGCAGCCTTCATATCTGGCTCTACGTAGGCACAAGTTGATCTTTGTCGACAGTGGGTCGAGGAACTCCGACGATACGTTATCTCGTGCATTTACTTCGTCATTGATTATCGCCGTACCGCACCGTACAGGAGACTTTCATATTCACCCGGGCGACCGTTTGCTTGATCTTAGGTCTGTTTCAACAGAGGCTATCAACAACTGTGGAAGTGCATTCCACCCTCTTATTGGTTATGACAATCTGTGAAAATCGTGATTTGCTAAAATGTATTGAGGTTCGTGTTTTTTTTTTTTTACATTGACGGGGAAAGGCGAACTATAGGCTTCTTTACACAGCCATCACGTGTACACGTCCCTGAAATGAAGACCCCCCTAAACCCCTCTTTATATAGAGTAAACTGGGGTTTACGTGGGTGTACATTATTTTTCTTATTTCTGCTCCAAGACATAGGTTGTGGGTACTCGTTAGAACCGCCTCAACGAGGCGGTTCTAACGAACACCCACAACCTATGTTTGTAGTAAAAATAAGAAAAATATCACAATTTTTCATGAGAAATTTCATCATTTTGGAGATATGAAAGAATGCACTATTTCGCATGGATGTGTTATCGTAATGGCACTCTGATGTCACATTGACGAGAAAACTCTAAATAACTATAATTTACTTGGTTTTCATACAAATTAGTGTAGTCACGTGGAGATCAGCGACGTAAATCAACTGCGCTTAGTGAATTTGGTCGACTGATTAACAATCGAACCAAAAATGAACTTTTTGTGGGCTATTTCGACTTTGGGCCGTTCTCGGTACACATGAAAAAACGGACTTAAGGCCATATCAGCATTCACATGTATATCCATCTTTCTGAATTGCTTAGAACATTTTTCCTAAGCTTGTTCATGTTATTGATACCGTTGCTGACTAGTTCATCGTGGCTTGGCGAAATAGATTGGCTCTATGTTGCGTCCATGCAGAGCTGAAAGTACTGGTAAACCGCTTAGAATGTCTAAGCTTGCCCAAGGAATAGTGGTGCGCTTCCATGCGTATACATTGGGCGACCACGACATTTCAATGCCGGGTATATGTCCCGCAAAGTTGGAAGCAACGTCTCCAAAATAACAGAATAGTGTTGACGAGAACCGATTTCAAACAAAACTTTCGCTGACAATTCTTTTAAGTTACGTAACACTGATGTCGTATGATGAGTTCTTTCAAAATATCTAACATGCTATCAAACTACATAAATCATGGTTACACTGACAGTAAAGTCAGTAGTGTTTAAGGGAGCTGTCAGTCAAAGTCAGCGATTCAGTAAACGTCAGTTGCAATCAGCAATTATTATCTCATTAAGTTATTCAATTCAAGCGACAGACCAAATGTCTAGTATCATTTTACTGTATGTTCTGCTTCAGAAACTTTCCCAACCGAAGACGGTGTTAGGCAAGGAGTGCTGCTGGGTCTATTGCTGTTTTATTGATAGTTTGAATGTCGTTAGTTTTAAATGTGTTTTGACCGCTGTTTAACAACCTAATGAAAAACTAGAGCATATTTCTAAAATACTCATTTACAAATATATGTCAATCAGCTTTGACTGAGGCAAACATTTATCTTTTTTATTGCTTCTTGAATTGGTTTGCCTGAGTTGCTAAATTTCGTTTTTATCCCGCGACATTAAGATATCTTTCTGTAACAAGATTTTGATTGTGCAAAAAAAAAAAACGTTGATTGTTGAGTATGAAAGCGGGGTTGTTGCCCAGACTGAAACTAAATAAACGACTCGGTCTGGGGATTGTTCAGTTGGGGTTTAACGACCGTTAACTGCCCCATAGGGTCATTTTGTGTCGTCTCCCAGCAACAGAAAAAAAAGAATAAAAACGTTACAGAGAAGAAGAAAAGAAAAAATGAAAAATGAAGAGATGAGAGGATAAATATTAGAGAACATCCCACTCCCCCACCCCTCAAAAAGCTTCAGTAAAGCGGGGAGTAACGAGCTTATTTAGGGGAATGGGAACACCTGGCAGATTTTTCAGCCATTTTGCAAAGGGAGACAACTTTCGGGACTTCCTCCCCACTTTTCTATAAGCCCTGTCCAACTGAAAAACGGGTCAACTCTTAAAGGAAAGAATTTGCTCCTTAGGAGCAAATTCTTTCCTTTAAGAGTTGACCCCTATTGATGTCCGAGACAAAAATACTTTTGCAAGAGTTGCCACCCCTGAAGGTGTTCCCATTCCCCCTAAAGTTGTGTGGCTACTCATTAGAACCGCCTTGACGTTAGCTTAGCCACAAGACGTTAAAATGAATAATATTGAATCAAAATCATCTTTATCCCCAGGCTTTTAAAAAGTGTTCTGGGATATTTTGAACTCGTCCGTCAGTTTCTCCGTCCGTACGGACAGGTTAGCAGAAAGCTTCGGCTCGTTACACGGTTTGGGACCGGTTAGCATGCATTTCTGACTGAATTTCAAACCCATTTGCTCAAAAATGATGATTTAGATAGTATTTTGCGCATACGAAGTTAAACTTATTGTGAATTTGGTTTGGTACACGGAACAGAGCCCATGCATTATAATTTGATCCATAAACTTAGCTATCAGTTTTAGAATTTGATAGCGCTGTCATATTCCCTATTCATCCTATAGTATTCGATCAATTTTACCTATTCAGGAGAAATATTTGTGTGTCTTCTCATTCATTTCTGCAGCTCGGCTTTTGGAGATACCCTCAAAAGATAATCTTAACATGTAATTGACAAACAAGAGAATCCGCTAAGGTGATATAGGACCCCGAACGGCCCCAATGACTTTGTCACTCAGTTGATTTATGGCTTAAGTGACCCGCATAGCAGAGAATAAAATTGCAGGGTATCGCACCATCGTTGAATACCTTAATTAATTGGAGGTTATCATTCTATCTCTGAATGTATTAATTAATTTTTCGATAGCATCGTGGTGGTATTTTCTTAAGTTCAAAATATTTCTAGCATTTGAGTTTCAAATAGTCATGCTAAGTCATGTGAGCTCATTCAATGTAGAACTCCGCAGTGACAGATCGCAAATATTTCCTATTGGACAATTCAATATTTCAACGAATATTGTATTCTATTAGTATTTCTATTTATGTGTTTGTTTGTTTGTTGTTGTTTTTTTTAAAATTGATTTTGGTTTTACGGCCGTATCAAGATCATTTCACTTGTTTCGAGCCGATCTTTAAGTAGAGGTTGACGTCATTACGAAAACACGCCTATACAAAAAAATGAAAATTTTAAGATGAAAAATTGTGATAATTTTCTTATTTCTGTTCAAAAGATAGATTGTGGGTACTCGTTAGAACCGCATCAATGAGGCAGTTCTGACAAGTACCCACAACCTATATTTTAGAGCAGAAACAAAAAAAAAAAAAAAAAGGTTTACCCCTGTAAACCCCAGTTTTATTATATAAAAGTGGGGTTCAATGGGGTCAAAATTATAAAGGCGTGTTGTCGTGATGTAAACTGTAGTTTCCGGAGAAAAAACACCTTGTAGTCCGTTGCGGTATTCATATTTATCAATTTTCTAATGAAGCGGATCATGACAGGTCAGACTCTAAAGATCTGCAGACGGAGCTGAGGAATCACTGGTCATGCATACCCTTTTAACCCATTGTATACTAGTGGACTCCTCCACTGCTATATGTTGGACAAGTCCATTTGTCATATAAGAGGTGTCAGACCTATTTTTTCCTTTTTATTCTATTTTTAACGGAAAAGTTTGTTAGCAAATAGTGCAGGCCCTGATCAGACCCCGCGTTCTGCGGCGTCTGATCCTGGCCTACACTGTTTGCCAAGATACCCCTTTACGGGTTTTCCGCATACAATGGGTTAAAAGTCTTTTTCACACTGCAGTCTCAGCTTAAAGTTCCCATTGCGCTATATGCCGATGACACAGTTGTGTCGCTAAATGCCGATGACACAGTCGTGTTTATCGTTTGATCTGCTTAGACCCAGAGTAGTAAGCAGGATAGTTTAGGGATAATTTTCCTTATTTCTTGTTGGAAACATGTTGTTGATACTTCTTGGAATCGCTTCAGTTAGGCGATTCTAACAACTACCCACAAAATATGCGTTGTTTTTGTGGTCTGTGAGAAGTAAAGAAAGTATCCTTAAATTATCCTTGTTTCTCCTCCTTATCTGGAGCTATGAAATCCCTACGTTTTAACACCATTATTATGCCTACAATATAATTTCTGCTTGGTAGAACATTTGGTATGGTCATCTGGTAATGCTGACGCATTGTAATGTCCAAATGAGCAATATCGGGCTATAGAGTGCACAGTGATGGGTAATACGGGTGAACGAAAGTCGAAAACGTTTAACCCAAAACAAACCATACCTTTTTATACAGTGTAGATCCAGATGAGATTTTTCATGAAGTTTATGAAATGAACATATATATCAAGTAATTTGATTGGTTGATAATCAGTAATGGGAGTGTCTTATAAAATTCATATGGAGCAATACTTTTCCATTGATATCAAACTTGTTGACTTGTGGCCTTGACCTTTGAACTTTGACCTATTTTTAAAAACAATACCAAAAACTTTAACCTTGGCCATTCATCTTCCTTAGTGACATATGAAAAAATAGACGAGCATGGCACCCGCTTGCGGTGCTCTTGTTAAAGTATAGGGCCAGTGAGGGTATGCATTACTTTCAAATCAGTTAAAACTGTAACCACCACGAAAACACGCCTATATAATTTTGACCCCTTGGACCCCACTTTTATATAGTAAAGCTGGGGTTGGCAGGGTAAACCTTATTTTTATTATTTCTGCACTAAAATATAGATTGTGGGTACTCGCTAGAACCGCCTCGATGAGGCGGTTCTAACGAATACCCACAATCTATATTTTGAGCAGAAATAAGAAAAATATGACAATTTTTCATCCTACAATTTTCATTTTTTCAGAGATAAAGGTTACAATGTATTTGTATAGGCGTGTTTCCGTAATGCGAATTTCACTTAAGGGTAATGGATACACCGGACAGATTTTCTGCCATTTGTTCAAAGGGAGACAACTTTCGGGACTTCCTGTTCACTTTTCTATAGTCTCTTCTCTTTCAGGACAGAATTTGCTCCTCAGGAGCAAATTCTGTCCTTTAAGGGTTTACCCTGATGACACGGGAGACAAAAACACGTACTTTTGCAGGGGTTGCCTCCCCTGAAGGTGTATCCATTCCCCTTACCGTATTCGTTAAGGCGTGTGATGCTTCAAACAAGCGGACCCTGCCGTATAGATGAGTACAGACTCAAGAAAAGACGTTTAGCATTCAGGTTCCATGTGTATGCCCCCGGAATCAAAGATTGTCTGTTTGTTGTCTGTTTGTCTGTCCGCAGAAACCTTAACATTGGGCATAACTTTTGAAAGATAACTAATAGGGCTTTCATAGTTCACATGTGCATTCCTTGTCACAAGACCTTTTCAGTAGTACCATAATTTTTGACCTCGTTACCTTGACCTTGACATTTGACCTTAAACACTTTAACATTGGCCATAGCTTTCGATTGGTAAGTGATAGGGCTTTCATATTTCGCATGTGCATTCTATGTAACAAGATCTTTCCAGCAGTACCATACTTTTTTACCTTGTGACTTTCATCTTGACATTCGACCTACCTTTTAAAACCTTTAACATTGGCTATAACCTTTGACTGGTTATTCAAAGGACTTTCATAGTTCACAGGTGCGTTTCCCTGTCACAAGTCCTTTCCAGTGGTACCATAATTTTGACCACGTGACCTTGCCCTTGACATTTGATCTAATTTCTTAAAACCTTTTGGCCATAACTTTTGATTGGTTAGGGATAGGGCTTTCGTATTTCACATTTGCATTCCATGTCACAAAACCTTTCCAATGGAACCATAATTTCTGACCTTATGCCCTTGACCTTGAAGTTTGACCTACATTTAAAAAACTTTACTCTTGGTCGTAACTTTCGATTGGTAAGTGATATGGCTTTTATAATGATTCACACGTGTTTTTCTTGTCACAAGACATTTCCGGTGATACCATAATTTTGTTTGTGTGTTTGTATTTGAGTTTAACGGCCAAGTCAACACTATTTTAGGTCATTTTTGATTCGGTCAGTTTACCTATCCACACTTAACCAGAACCGTGCACATTCTTTCGCCATAAAATTGACAACTACCCTTCTTGAATCAGCGGAAGGGAGAGAATGACCGTAGAAAAGAAATCATGATCAATCTCAACGAAATAATGTGGCGACCCCGGCAGGTATCGAACCCGCGTCCCCCTGATCACCAGTCAGACGCGCATCCGACCACCTTGACTTTGACGTTTGACCTACTTTTTAAAAAATATAACATTGGGCATAACTTGCGATTTGTTAGTGATTGGGCTTTCATATTTTACATGAGCAGTCCTTGTCACAAGACCTTTCCAGTGGTACCATAATTTATGACCTTGTGACCTTGCGTGCGCAAACAACTGACAGGGCTAGACACAGAGGAATAGACCCATAGAGATAGACACATAAGGCTAGATACATGATCTTTTCCCATGGCGCTAAATCTGGTTGTTACGGAATTATCAACCTGCCCTGATTAATTAAACCAATACGTCACATCTGTGTCAATGTGTACACTATTTACATGAAGCTCGGTGTTTTGAGCATTGGATTTTCACCCGAGCGGCTCGGGTTCGAACCCCACCACAGGCGATCATTTCAGCTATACCTCTGTAATTGTTGTCGCGACTTTCTGGAAAGCAGCAAAAACTCAACCGAGCCTTTTCCGGTCGCCTGTGCGATAGGGACCCTGTGATCATGCGCCGGCTATATATTTCAACCCTCTTTATATCGGCATTCGAGATATCGACAAAACTCGTTATAGCAACAATTACAATGGAAGAATCCTTGGTTCAAGATGAGAGGGATTAATAAGACATTCAACAGTGTTGTATAGGTCGAACAAATTGACCTGAGACTGGTGAATCCGATTAACATAATTTCACACCCGACTGAATGCATATATTTATCTTCGATGGCGATATATCGGACCGATAGCTCAATTGGTAGAGTGTCCGCTCCGGGGAACGGGAGGTCACGGGTTCGATCCCGGGCCGCGACATACCAAAGTCGTTAAAAATGGTACTAGCTGCTCCTCACTTGGCACTCAGATTTACGGGGTAGAGCTAGGCCTGGTCGACCCAGTGTCAGGATAATGTGACTGGGTGTGGTATCATGTAATGTGTCTGGGACATGATACTTCAGTGAGGCAGCACTATAAAAGTGAGCATTGCGCTCCCTGTCGCAACCAGACACCGTCGTGATATGACTGAAAAATTGTTGAAAGCGACGTTAAACCTGAATTCACACACACACACACACACACACACACACACACACACACACACACACACACACACACACACACACACACACACTCGATGGCGATATTAATATACAATACGAAGAGGTCGGAAAATGGGTCAATATTCACGAGATGCCGAAAATTCACGAGAAGTTTACGAAAGCCGACGTATTAGACGATAACATTGACTAATTTATTCCTTGCATAAAGGTCAGTCTCATGTCAAATTGTTCGAACTATAATGATTTAAAGTTTTGTAGTTATTTGTTAGAATCGCCTCGACGCGAATATCCACAAATTTTGTTTCTTTCAGTAATAAAGAGGATCCTAAACAATACATTACCACCTTTATCGCCGAAAAAATGAAAATTTTATGATGAAGAATTGTGATATTTTTCTTATTTCTGCTCAAAATATAGATTGTGGGCACTCGTTAGAACCGCCTCATCGAGGCGGTTCTGAGTACCCACAATCTATATTTTAGAGCAGAAATAAGAAAATAATGTATATCCCCGGAAACCCCAGTTTTACTATATAAAAGTGGGGTTCAAGGGGGTCAAAATTATATAGGCGTGTTTTCGTGATGGTCGTTATACTGAGGGTCTATCATTTGAAAACTACTAGTTAGGCGACTCCTGTTGTTTGAAGTTGAAAACAAAATAATCATATATCATGACCTGCTAATAAAACTGTCCTTCAGACATCATTACCGAAGGGAAATTCTTTTTCCCACCATTTGTGTTGATATTACATCAACTCCTTGTATAATTCTGCACTTCTAATCACCATTTATCATTTTAATGGTCACTGCGTGTTGCAACTGTGCACCCTTGGGCGAACTCAAGGTCAAACTTACCTGGTGACAGATCAAACACAAAATCTTGAACTTTGTCGTTACATTAAATCAAGAGCTAAGACAGGCTTAGCTTCCAAAGATTTTTGTTTCAGATGAAATGTTCGGCACGCTTCTTTAAACATGGATTATGGTGCGTCCCAGTGTGTACATACGGTAGCATTAACCCATTTGGTACTAGAAATCCCAAAACGGGCAGTTGGCAAACAGCGCAGGCCCAGATCAGACGCGTCTAATCAGGGCCTACGCTGTTAGCAAAAAGTCCATCCATTTTCATAATAAATTTTGACCAAAACACAACCTGACACCCTTAAATTTTGAAATGAACTCTCCTATATATAAGGAGGGAGATTCCATTTGGTACAAAAAGGGTTAAGACCTATTCTACTTTTAAAGGCATAAAGGTTTAAAACAGTTCAATTCTTTCTTTCTACAACCAGTATCCCATAGAAAGAAACCACCATGTGGACTGTTGAAAGACGGCCTTGGTTTAGGAATTTTGCTGTATGAGTCGGCAGACGATCCTTGATCCTGATCCTTGGCTTATTCGGCAGACGACAAATTGTTGATATTCAGAAAACAGGACTTTACATCAGATGCGAATTTTCTCCACTAGCATGAAATGTCAAAATGTGTTTTCTGGAAAAAATAAGAAAAATATTTTAAAATGTCGTCTGCTAAACAATACCCAGCATACAGAACGTTAAGAAAAGTGCCGAGTCAGTTGACAGAAAATTGACGAGGGGATAACAAATTGTCCCCCACCCCCTATAAAATGGCCAAATATATACCAGATATTCTTATATTTGCTATCGTGCCTTGATTAATCCATATATGAGAGTGGAATCGTCCACCTAACAACTTTAAAGTGGTCCATTTTCAATTATAGGGCTGTTGGGTTTCTTTTGTCTGTGTAAAGTTATATACATGAGCAGTGAAGTCCCTGATCAGACGCTGTGTTCCGTGGTGTCTGAACTGGGTCTACAGTATTTGTCAGTGTTCCCTCAATAAGGGACGCTAGGCAAATATGTGTTAAACCTCTCTTTAGCGTAAGAGCTACCGGGTAAGACCTTTTACTCTTAATCATTGTCTCTCACCGCTGTGGGTTCGAGCTTCGCTCCGGTCACATGTGAGAAGTCAAGTTCTGCAACCGAGGGTCAGGTGGTTTTTTTCCCGGGTATTCGGGTTTTGCCCAGTTCTGATGAACGATTGGTTCGAAATTAAGTGAAATAATCTCCAAAGGGCCATTTAACCGAAACCAAATAATCTACAGTCGAACTTCGATGGCTCGAACACCGATGGCTCGTTTACCATGGATGAGTCGAACACATTCTTGAGCCCCTAGCGAAATCCTCTACATAAGAAAAGTGGGGGATAATTAAGGAAATTTTAGTCTTTTATCTTGCAAATGTATGCTGTGGGTACTCATTAGAATCGCCTCGATTAGGCGATTCTAATGAGTAGACACAGCATACATATTCATTATAGAACACCGAAAAGATGTCTAAAAGTATCTCGTTATGCCTCCTGACAGTAACCTCAGTGGCTCGAACTACCCCTGTCTCGAACAGATTTTAGAGGTCCCAAAGGTGTTCGAGCCATTGAAGTTCGACTGTATTTAGTACAGGAAACCCCAAAAGGGATACTGCAGGAAAGTCAGTCATTTTCCAAATCAATTTTGTAGATACCACAACCTGTCGCCTCTAAATTTAGAAATGGACTCCGGCCATATATAAGGAGGAAGATTCCATTTGGTACTAAAAGGGATAAAAACTTGAAACGACGAGTGGCCAAAGCATTGCGTTAGGAAATTCCTATTTATGTTCGTGATTATTCGTCTAGCCAGTCTTGTTTTTTTTTTTTTTTTTTGTTGTTTTGTTTTTCTTAAAGCTAAGAAAAGGATGAAGTTTTATTATGTACTATGAATTCTTCTTTAGGCGTATGAGTTTGGACAACAGGAAGCGCAGACAGGAGAAATAATGCGACATTATTTGCTCTCAAGATAATTATTTGCAACGACGAGATTTTCAAGACGGCGACAAATGATTAGATTCATTTCAAACTGATTATTCTGGTGAAGGGTGTGCATCCAAGGGAGATAATTTAGACCTTCAGAAATAATGGGCATCACCAAGAGGAAAGATGCCTTCCAGCAGATGCGCGTAGCAATTTCTTAGATCAGCCTGCTCATCTGCATACCTAAGCTAAATGGATGTTCCTTGATATTAAGAATGGCAAGGAACTATGATAATAACTAAGTTCATTATTCATTTAAGATCCCCAAAACTGCAATGTCGTCTGCTATGTCTTCTGGCAAATGTTTCAAACACGGTGTTCCATACATGCAAACAGTTTGGATCCTGATCAGACTGCTCCTAGAGGAGCGGTCTGATCTGATGCCACACTGTTCACAACATTGACCTTTAAAGTAACCAGCAGACAATAACGCAGACGACAATTGTATTTGGCATTTTAAGAGTTATGGAGGCTCTATTATAACTTTATAATAATTTTAACATGCAATATTAAATTTTCGTATTCAAATAATGCAAGTCTGATTTTTTTTTTTCAGTCATGAATATTTTATAAGCAAAACTTGATAAATAAATTCATTTTTTATTTTTATTTTGTATTCATATCAGTGGTATACTTTCGTTTATATTTTCTTTACAATAAGAAATGTTACCGTGAAATTCATTATTCGTTTTAAATAGGACGAAAACATCTCGTTTCTGTGGTTGATTCAGGTGTATGAACGCGTCAAATTTAACAAGTATTATTTTATAACCACTATATAATGTTTTTTATATTTTCCTATTCAAGGAAGCCTAAAGTCAAACAAATGTACTACAGTCGACTGTTTGGCTGAAAAATTAATTCAGGCTATAAAACATAGAAAAATATAAAAGGCGGCGAAGACTTAAAACTGACTGCGCAAAACTTTACGATAACACACCCGTGCGACATAGTGCATTTTTAAATCTGCAAAATGGCTACTTTTCTTCAAACATAGGTTGTGGGTGCTTGTTAGAACCGCCTAAATGAGGCGGTCCTAACGAGTACCCACAACCTATGTTTTGGGGCAGAAATAAAGAAAATGATGTCTACCCCCGTAAACCCCAGTTTTCTCTATATAAAGTGGGGTTTAGTGGGGTCTTCATTTTACGGACTTGTTCACGCGGTGCTTTTAGCCAGTATACGGTCTCTAGGCGCGTTCTAGGGCGGTCATAATCGGCGACGACTTTGTCTATCGCTGATTGCAACCTACTTTGTAACTTTTTTATTTTGCTGCGGCTGATAGAGATTCAATAAAGGCAAAAATGTCGTTCCCATCCTATTCACAAAACCACAGATGTTCAACCCAGCAATTTTGCCCACATATTTATTACTGTTATATTGCTTGCTAATAGCTCGAGCAGTTTAATAAATGGGTATGTGACCCATAATAAGAAACCAATGTGGCTTACAAACAGTGAATGTGACTAAAATTACTTATTGGTCAATTAAAATTTTCTTAAACACAATACAAATGTATGAAAATGCTGGGAACTTAGTAGAAAATGATCTATAAAAATATTCTGTAGATGCATGGAATACACCACAGAAAATGTAACGTGTAATTTTTCTCCTGGGTTAGATTTGATAGTTTCGACAAATAAGTCTTCATCAATTACCCTCAAATATTTTCCAAATTCCACCATAGAATTAGAGCGCGGACTCTGATCAGGAGCTTTTCTGTTTGCCTAATCATTACGAAAACACGCCTATACAAATACATTGCCATTTTTTTGGCCAAAAAATTAGAAATTTTAAGATGAAAAATTGTGATATTTTTCTTTTTTCTGCTCAAAACATAGAAATAAGAAAAGTAATGTAAACCCCCTTAAACCAAGTTTTACTATATAAAAGTTGGGTATGAGGGGGTTAAGATTATATAGGCATGTGCTCGTGATGTGTACGGAAATTGATGTAAACATCAACACACGATCTAAACCCTTTTGAAATGGACTTTCTTCGACCCCGCCCGTTTGGGCTTGAAGAAATAAATGGGCTGCATGATGCTTCCACGCAGAGCTGAAACCGACCGCACATGAGTACTGGTAAACCCCTTAGAGAATCTAAGCCTGCCCAGGTAAAGCTGTGCGAGTCGGCCCGTCCATGCTTATAAACCCTATTGGTTTCATTGGGCGACAGGGCTTGAAATGTCATTTCATCTCAGTGTCGGGTAAAAGTCCCACAAAATTGGAAGCAACGTCTCCAAAATGACCTATACAATGTTGACGGGGACGTTAAACCTCATTTCAAACAAACAAACAAACAAATGGACTTTTTATTTTTGAATTGGGGCATGCATTACGAAAACAAGCCTATATAAATTTAACACCCTTTAACCCCGCTTTTATATACTTAAACTGGGGTTTGCAGGGGAAAACGTTATTTTTTCTTATTTCTGCTCAAAACATAGATTGTGTATACTCGTTAGAACCACCTCAACATTTTTCTTATTTATCTATGTTTTGAGCAGAAATAAGAAAAATATCGAAATTTTTCATCTGAAAATGTTCATTTTTCGGTGGTAAAATTTACAATGTATTTGTATAGGCGTATTTTCGTAATGCAAAGCGTGTTAAGGCGATAAACGCTAACGGGATTGCAATCAGTGTAGATCCTAATGTGACTGCTTCTTATGAGTCATCTCATTTGAATCTACACTGTTTATATTGATACCCGTATAGGTCTCAGGTTTGAAAAACAAAACATTGTGCTTTTAATTAACCCTTATCTTGCTGTTCACGACAACCCCTATCTTTGCAAACAGTGTAGATCCAGATCAGATGGGCATCTGATCAGGATCTACACTGCTTGACATTTAGTTTATGAATTAGTAGAAATAAATTACATCAAGTAATGTGATTGGTTCAAATTCAGAGATGGGTGTGGTTTAAAGGAATATTCAGCAAGAGAAGGGCTAAGCGTATTGTCAAAATGCCCGGGTCATGCCCGCAAATGTTTTATAAAGACAGTTTTGGGGGTTCTGGTGTGCACAATAGCTCGTGTACTTTACATACAATACAGTAAAATTCTTGTATTAAGACGAGCGCTGGGACAGTAAGAAAGTGGTCTTAAGACCACTTTTAAAGACCACTTTTGAACAGTCCCGGAGGTAGCACTTTTCTAGAGGGCCCTGGATATAGAAAATACAACGAACGTTGAAACTTTTTAAATATGCTTCTGTCTTAATTTTAGCTGGCCTTAATAGCGGATTTTTTCTGAACATGTATATCTTACCTGTGGGAGGGGGTTATGGGATAGAGTTAATGGACTGACCAGAAAGAATCCGAGCTGTTTTGTGGGCAACCCTATCATTATTTCTGTCTAGATTTTGCGTGTCGATGCATCTGACTGAACAAATCAATTAAGTCTGATCCGATTTGCTGATAATTTTGATCGAATTTGATACGTCGTTTTAGGAGTATCTGTTATATCCCACAGCAACAAGTCTAGTGCATTCTTTTCGATAGCACGTCCGTTTGCTATAATAGCTTCTTTGCTATCCATCAGATGAAAATGTTTCATATTTTTCATAATTCTATCACAAAAATAAATTTAGGGATGCTCGATAGAACCGCCTCCGTGGCCTAGTGGATAAGAACGCTGACTCTTAGTCGTTAGGTCTCTCACCGCCGTAGGTTCGAGCCTCGCTCGGGCCACGTATGAGACGCCAAATTCTGCAACGGAAGGTCGGGTGGTTTTTCTCCGGGTACTCCGGTTTTCGCCCACCTCTGATTAACGATCGGCTCGATATGAGTGAAATAATCTTGAAAGGGCATTTTTGTACAAAAATCGTGAATAATATGTGTTATAAATGTCATATGATAAATAGAATATTGCATTTGTGCTCACGTATTATTGAATTTATTAAACTCGTCGAGGAAAAGGGATAAAATGCTCGGCGAAGCCTCGCATTTTTATGCCGTTTCCTCAATTAGTTTAATAAATTGAATAATACATGGTCACTCATGTATGATCCTCTATGTTAACTAAATGTATGGACAAGGCTTCACTTTTACATGCCCGTGTGAATAGCATGACTGGGCCAGTAAGCTCCAAACAAACAAAAGGCCGGACATAAACATCACGTGAACAAGTCTGAGTAATAAACCCCATGTAAACGGCACCCTCATATAGAGAAGTGGTGTCTACGGGGGTATTCATTATTTTGCTCATAAGTCAAATATCACACATTTACATACCGGCCCCGATAGCTCAGTTGGTAGAGTGTCCGCTCCGGGGAACGGGAGGTCCCGGGTTCGATCCCGGGCCGCGACATACCAAAGTCGTTAAAAATGGTACTAGTTGCTCCTCGCTTGGCACTCAGATTTACGGGGTAGAGCTAGGACTGGTCGAACCAGTGTCAGGATAATGTGACTGGGTGTGGTATCATGTAATGTGTCTGGGACATGAAACTTCAGTTAGGCAGCACTATAAAAGTGAGCATTGAGCCCCCTGTCGCAACCAGACACCGTCATGATATGACTGAAAAATTGTTGAAAGCGACGTTAAACCCGAATTCACACACACACACACACACACACACACACACACACACACACATTTACATGTATATGAGAAAAATAAGCCTTTTGGAGATGTAATAGAGATATCCATTGTTTTTGTGAAATATTGGTAAATATTTGTGCTGATTGATATCTGTACAGGATAATTTGACGAGCCCGCCAGGACGAGTCTAATAATTTGACGAGCCCGCCAGGACGAGTCTAATTATCCTGTACAGATGTCAATCAGTAAAAATATTTATCAATATTTCTCAAAAACAAATGGCTATATCTGCTTTAATCCACAGTACATGATATCAGTACATGATAACAATACATTTATCAAAATTTATCAGTACTGCCAACATCAAAGGAAAGTACTGGAAGCTGTGGATTAATTTACAGAGAATGCACATAGACGTGTTACCACAATGGATAGTTTTTAACTATCATCGAAATCGACTGCTCAAACAATGTAACTGGACCTCTCTAAAGCTATTGAATGGACAAATCTACAGGTACCCTGCCATAATATGTCGGTGTTATGGTTTCAATGTTGATAAATACTCGTCTATTCATAAATCATAACAAACAACGGTGTTTTCCACAGGTACGTAACGGGTTATATTCTAACACAAAAGCACTAAATTTTGCAGTGTAACTGTAATCAGTTGCGTAGCGCAACTAGTAGCGAGGAGCGCCGAAAACGACCGGTTTACTTTCCGGAGGGTCGCATGTTCGATCCTCGCTGGCAACCTTTTTTCATAAAGCTATTAAAAGCATGATTTATTTTTTCTTGATGATTTTTTTATAAAATAGTTTCAGAATTTACATTTTTATTATTTCTTTTTTAATTTTCAATTCTGTTCATTATTTTTGTATTATTATTTTTTCGTGAATGGTTATCTATTTATTTTAAAATTCAATACATGGCATGCACAGTTTTAAAGATCAACTTCACATTTGATTTATAATAGTGAATAAAAAAGAAACACCAGCAAGTACATGTACAAGAGAATTGAAATACAAGATGCCATAATTTGATACAATGGAACCTGATTGGCCTAGACCCTATATGTGACATGTGAAAGTAAAGAATAGGCACACCAATAACATGACTTGAAATTAACATTGATTGGAAATTTATAATTTAATTCATGTTGATCATACGTTATTTTAACGTTTATCGATTGTTAGTCACAAAACTGCACTTGTCAGAACCAAAAAAACTTCGCTATTTGAAATTTGATTCTCGTCAGCCGACAATGTCTCTTCTGCTGTCAGAGTAGCGAAAAAAAAAAATGTTAAAGAAAAAACATCCCCCAGCGAGATTCGAACCCGCATACTTCAGCTCTACAGGCCCGTGACTTTACCACTTGGCTAGCGTCGATACAGTGCAGATATGGTATTTTTTAGCCTGATACCATCACATTAATAGGGAGTCACCAAAAATAAAATTAGATCATCCAAAAATAACATATAATTGCGTAGATAAATTTAAAAATAACCTTTATTTACAATAATATTGACACTACCAAACTGACAACTGATGTCGGTTTTACTGTACACAAAACCATTTGTCTAATTTGCACATTATGTTTATTCGTCAGTGTTGAGTATAAGAGTTTTTCTAGAACCCAAAACATACCGTGCCAGTTGTAAGTGTCAATTACCTTAGTCTACACAGCAACACATAAGGTTCGTATCTTGTAATAATTGAAGCATAGCTTTTCATAGTTCTCCATATAAATCTATGTTGTGGGTATTCATTAGAACCGCCTCACCGAGGCGGTTCTAATGAATACCCACAATATAGGTTTTTCTGGCTATCCTTCAGTTATCACAAAATACCAGCCTTATCTGTTACTTTGTGCAGCATATCGTTGTAGGTAGGTTATATGAGCAAATAAATGTTCTTTTTCAAAAGATATAGTCTTTTGCAGACGTAATGTAAATAATGCATTTTGATGTCATAAAATATTTTCTTTTCTTCTGGGACAAAATTTATTAGTAGTATTTATTACCTTTTTTATCGTAATCAAATCTGGAACTTATACTCAGTTGATAAACGTGAAATATAGGTTTTCTGATGAGAGCAGTTTACTGTCTTGAGTTTTATACCCCGCCACACGATATAGTGGTGGGTCGGTAATATGACAAACGGTGTCTGTCCGTCGTTACGTCGTCCGTCCGCACCATTTCCGACCGATAACTTAAATTTTCACGGATCAAATTCTGCATACATTTATACCGGGGATGTATGGTTTGGGATTGTTAATGGGCTCGGTCATTACCGAAGGTCCATATAAGTGTTTGTTGGGCGTTTCCGATCGATAACTTGAGAATTATTTTTCACGGTTTTTCTTCAGATTTATAGTATGTACTTTGGTTTTGGGGATGTTGGTTTCGGAATTCTTAACGGGCAAAATCCGTTAACATTTGACAGGGTTATGGGCGTTAGCAATTCGCATTTAATGGTTTTGGACTCTTATGCATTTACTAATGGAGCCCCGCCAAAGAAATTTTTGTGTCTTCGAGCATTCCGTCATGACAAATTTTAACTGCGCATGCCCAGCCATTCAAAGGGGCCAGGGATATGGCTTTCTGACTGAAGGTTCCTCTTGATTAACTGCTTGTATGAGCGAGCAGCGAAGGTTCTGGCGAGACTGCGGGGATGCGCAGGCTCGCCTGAACCTTCGCTGCTCGCATAGGCGATAAGTACCAAAATCACTTGACGGGGCCCAAATAGAGTATACTTCTAAAGGAAGCATATTGTAGCCAAGGACCACCACTGTGAAGATCCTTTAATGGATGTGAAAAATGGGTTTTGGCCTGTTTCTCCTTTGCTACATGGAGTATCTGGATGAGTGTGTGAACTTGGCTTGGGATTCGCGGCTTGGAATATCGATTTTGCCTAACATTCACAAATATTTACTATACTGTACTACTACGGAATAAATCGAATGCCAAACTCCATACTCCAGACTCCAAGCCAACTTCATACACTTTATCTGGATAACGTTTAGAGATGTATAAAATACAAAAGGAAGCATATTATGGTCAAGGACAGTCGCTCTGCCAATTCTGTTTTTTTAGTTATCTGCCCTTGATATATTTAAAACCTGATTTTTGGCCCATACCTCCTTTACTAAAAATATATGGAATACCTTGGTGAAATTTTACAGATGTATATGACACTGAAGGAATCCTATTGTAGTCAAGGAACCGCACTCGTTCCATTTTAGGTCTTGCGTTACCTTGTATATGGAGTTCCTTTCAATTTGGAAAAGGCAGATGAAACTTCATAGATATATTGAGAACTAAAGCTACTATAAAGTTGGCAAGATAATGTAATTCTGAGTTATCTCCCCCTTATCGTTTCTCTGAAAAATAGTTTTTTTTTATTCTTTGTTCTGTAGTATATGAAACAGCTTAATGAAACTACAGATGTACAGGGTACTAAAGGTTGCCTATTGTGGCCAAGGGCATTAACCTTCACCATGCTTAATCTTTCAATATGCTACACCACTCCCCAGTCTTCATCATTTGTGTAGCATAGATTCAGAAGCAGAAAGAAAAACAGTATAGATCCTGACCAGCCAGCTGGTCTCGATCTATACTGCATTCAAAAAAGGGTATATCCGGGTTTATCATGATGAGGGTTAAGTTCTGGAGTTATCTGGCTTTGGTTTATCTGAAAAATGGTTTGATTTTGCATGTACTTTCTGTACCAGTGATATAGAAATTTATTGTCAAAAGATTTATACTGGGTTGTCTGCTCGAGAAAGACCTGAAAAATGCATTAGCCTGCAGTGGTGGGGTATCATGCAGCGATGCTTTTATTACACGTGTATATTTATCGTATGGCGTCGTTGATAAGAAGTGGATAACGTCGTGTAATAATATAAGAATCTTATATGGGTGTGAGGGGTTGATGGAAAAATCCGTCCCGAGGGATACTGTCCGGCATCACGAGGCTTGCCTGGTGATGCCGGACAGTGATCCCGAGGGACGGATTTTTCTATCCACCCCTCACACCCATATTGGATTCTTTTTCTTGCATACCTTCCTTTTTTCAGCGCGGATTTTTAATGCTGCAGTCGCTTCGGTTACCAACGTCCGCCATATTGTGTTGACACTGCAGGAATGTTTAGCGACGTCACGTAACGTGCTGTGACGTCAACCTTAACGATGACACATACGAGGTCGCAATCAACCACTGCATTTATCAATCACGCGATTATATTCGATTTCGGGTCGGAACACCAGGGTCAGAACATAAATTTCTATCCCAGGGTAAAATCATGGTTTCCTTGTCTGGTGTGCAAGAAAAATCGTATATGACCACACGTGTAATATTAAACACTTTGGCGGGATTAAGTAACGTCATGACGACGTCCACATCAACCATGCATTTTTTTATTTAAAAAATTGTCAGATTTAAAGGCGATAAAATCCAATTTAAAGTGGTCATATGATAAACAGAATCTTACACCCGTGGTCATTTCATAGGAAATTTATGAAACTCGCCGAAGGCTCGTTTCATATGAAATGACCACTCGTGTAAGCTCCTCGAGATTTCAAACGATATTTCACGTGTCGTCATGGTACTATATGCTGTCTTGCCCATGCACAATAACTGAGTGAACAGTGTTGACTTATTTAGGGAAATGGACACACCTTCAGCGGAGGCAACTCCTATACAAAAGTATTTTTGTTTCCCAGGTCAATAGGTGTCAACTCTTAAAGGAAAGAATTTGCTCCTAAGGAGCAAATTCTTTCCTTTAAGAGTAGACCTCTTTTTTCAGTGGGACTGAGCCAATAGAAAAGCGAACAGGAAGTCTTGACATTATCTCCCTTTGAAACAAATGGCGGAAAATGTGCAAGGTGTTCCCATTCCCCTTAAACGCAGCCAATCACAAGAGAGATCAATGCACTGGCGGGTCGACTATCTCTGAGTGTAGACTGGAAAAAATGGTCCGGAACGGGGATTTAGAGTGTTTCGCTTTGTATTTCAAGCAAACAGTGAATACCCTGATCATACGCCGCGTCGCTCGGCGTCTGACCTGTGGCTTCACTATATGTCAGTATCTCTGGATATTAGCCCAGATAACATTCTTCACACTGCACTTTGACGTCATAGCAACAAGAATAGCGCGGTTATATATATACATGTATATATATATATATATATAACCGTGAGTGGTCGGCACTTGTCACGTGAACAATGGCAGACAGGAAGCTGCTGGAGTATTACTAAATAAACCAACCGGCCAGAAAATACAATAAAGTAATCCTAGCAGAAGCAATGATTTTTACAGGGCCTATCACGCCCCCGCCCATCGGGGCTTGGAGAAATAGTATGGACTGCAGCAGAGCTAAAACCTACCGAACATGAGTACTGGTAAACCGATCAGAAGGTCTGAGCCTGCTCAGGTAAAGTAGTGCGAGTCGGACCGGCCTTGAGGATTAAACCCTACCGGTTTCATTGGCGGCAGGGATTGAGATGTCATTTCATCTCAATGTCGGGTTTAAGTCCCACAAAATTAGAATCAACGTCTCCAGAATGACCTAGATAGTGTTGACTGGGACGTGCAACGTCAAAACAAATAAATAAATTTTCAGGGCCGATTCTTCGCTCACCTGCTGGATATTAAAAGCCAGATCTTATATTAAACTATTAAATATATCTGGGAGCATTAAGTTCACGCATAATTTCATTTTTATTTCAGTGTTATGAAACACTTTAATGATTAGTTTTTACATAGGTTATATTGTTCCGACATAAATTGCTCACCAGTATAAATCTGAATTATAACAATAAAAAGTACAATCTTATCAGTATGATCGACATTTTCAAGAGAAGTGAAACCAATCCACGAACGTTTAAACTTTTTAATCGGTAATCTCGAGTTATTAGGATTTACTGCAAGACTAACACCTGGCGGTATAGACATGGTTCGAAAATGAATATTTTACCACAGACGATGACAAACTCGTTCGTATACAGCTTGGTCAGATGAACATTTTTCTTTTCATATTAATATTACACCTTATTTCTGCTTCAAGATAATGGCTCGGCATGATCGCCTCGGAGCTTGTTTTGAATTCATAAGACCTACATGTATGCAACCGGTTCGATACCAGAACAGAACAGAATCTTATATCGAACTCCAAAAGACACCGAGACCGATGAGGATACAAAATGCACCAATACATATATAGGCATATTAAAACAGACACAAATGGGATAGTTTAATATTCTGGTCATCAGATCTGTGGCATTTAAACAGTTTCGAGCAAGACTTTCATGCTAGATTGAGCTGAGAATAAAACGTTTCATAACCTTGCAATCTGACCATTTACCACACCGTTTCGTTACAAATGATTTTTGCACTAAGACGAGAAAATCAACTCCTGTAGGAAAGCTTATAGGGGCATTAATGTTTGCATATGATATGTATTTTAATTCATTTTATCATTAATAAATAAGTTTAGGAGTTATTTCAAACACTTTACTTTATTTGAGAAGCAATAAACACACGGTGAATCAAAGAATTCAAATATTTGTATTGAGATAACTTTTACAGGTACATAAATCTACAGCAATTAATAAACATATGTATTGTTAGCGAACGAGCTGTATTTACCCACAAATGACAATAGAATATTCCACCTAACAGCTTGGGTCTAGTCAATTGCCAAATATGTTGGATTCAGATTTGTTTAATTTGTGTTCAGTTTAGCAAAAATGCACCTCCTGTAAGCAAACAGTAAATACCATAGTCAGATGCTGCGTTCTGGGTCTATTTTGTTTGCCAATGCCCCAGCTTGGACCGTTAGGCGTGTATATGTTAATAGATGTTAGTGCACCTGGTGTAGTGCTGCCTGTTTCTAAAACTCGAGTGGCACTTGGCAGAATTATGTAATTTCTTAAGAATCTCAATAAGTAAAGGCTGTTGGCGCATTGAAACCACAAAACAAAACACAATATAGTGAATCCAGATGAAAGCTGGCGCGGATTGTGTCTGAGAGCCTTGTATCGCAGCTATATATTGTATTGCTTTATACAAATGCGTACAAGGCGCAAACGGTCAGGTTGCTTGATACAAATAAACGATGTAAAAATATAACAACTGGATATAGATTTCCGTGGCATTGACATTTTTTATACATCACAAAAACACACCTATATAATTTTGACCCCCTTGAATCCCACTTTTATATAGTAAAACTTGGGTTTACAGGGGTAAACCTTATTTTTCTTATTTCTGCTCAAAAACATAGATCGACGAGGCGGTTCTAACGAGTATCCCCAATCTATGTTTTGAGCAGAAATAAGAAAATATTGAATTTTTTCATCTGATAATTTTCATTTTTCGGTGGTAAAATCTACAATGTATTTGTATAGGCGTTTTTTCGTAATGATCACATTTGTGTTAGTGGCACGTACCCACATCATCCACCCCTTTAAACGCGTAAATTATTTATGTAGGCAAAAGCTGACTAACCAAAAAAGAAATAGCATACACACAACCTACCTTTATTTCATAGAAGATAAAAATATTGTTCCAATTAGGCCTCCTGATCTGGCGGTATCTGGACCCTTCGTGGCTGAAACTTCTTCTATCTCAAACAGCTTAATGATCCAAACGTTTTGAGCCATTAACCTTTAACACTCTCTATGCTTAATCAACAGACAGCAAATTGATATTTTTTTTCTTATTTTTCCCTGAAACAGGAATTGACTTTTCATGCAAGTTGTCTAGAATGGAGGCAATTTGCATGGAATGCAAAATTTGTTTTCTGGGAAAAATATTTCAAAATGTCGTCTGCCGGTAAAAATACCCAGCGTGCAGACCGCTAAAGTTCTACTATGTTTGTTTTCTATTTACAGGCATTCGGCTGTATATACCAACCCTACACAGTGAAATATATCCATTCCGGGAATCCATTCCTTGACAAGGACACAGTGCAGTTACGAGTACATCGCTTCACATCACGGAAAACAACGACACAGACCGTCCATTTAAACATCAAAGTTGTAAACGCCTCATCAGAAATAGTGATCACAGGAGGCCAACGTCCGTTAGTTGTATCAGAATTCAATGGAATTTCTAACGCCATCTCAACGGCTGTATGGTTTAACCATAGCTCGTCTTCCAAGGTGTCTTGTATTGTAAGTTTTAACAAATGGGACTCAGAGTGGCCCCTTGTTGGGCATATAGTAACAGGAAAACAAAACAGGCCCGTCGAGGGCTTGAAGAAAAGTTGCCAAGAATTCTTATACATGAATCTCCATTATGAACACTTGCAAAAACCAACGCCAGATGTGGATTACCTTCCGTTGAGTATTGAGCTTTTTGATCCTGAAGTTAGTGATGAAATAATAACGGAACGTTATTTTCTTCCCATTACGATAAAGGGAGCCCTTCTGAACTCCCCTCCGCGGTCCTCATTTATGAGTATGTATATGATGGATGTAGATCAGTTCGTTCTGTCTACTATAATTCCGGGTATCATTTCAGCAGAAGACTATGAGACGCCCAATTCTAATCTAGTTTATAATATCAGTAAACCTCCGGGTCCGGGACAAGGGTTCTTTGTTAGCCTGGACGACCATACCACACCAATCTATTCTTTCCGTCAAGATGATCTTGAGAATCGTCGAATTGGGTATCAACCACCAAGCAGAAGTTTCCCTGAAAGGAAAATATACGAAGTTGAATTTAAAGTGTTTGATAGTCATTTCGCAGAGAGTATGCCAATTGTCCTTCATATCGCTGTAAGGCCGTCTTCAACAAATGCTCCGAGAATTTCATTTAATAAAGGTCTAACTTTACTGGAAGGGCAGTCTAGAGTTATTGATGATAAATGTTTTGAAGTAGTCGACAAAGACAATTTAAACGATATAAAAATATACGTCACAGGTGGTCCTCAGCATGGAGAAATCTTGCTAGAAAATAGGCCACTAATTTTCTTCACTGTTAGTGATTTAAAAGAGGGGAAAGTAAAATATACACATGATGACAGTGAATCAACGCGAGACAGGCTAGATTTCAGAATAACAGATGGCGCCAACACAATGTCGGTAGGTTTTTTCATTCAAATTATCCCTAAAGATGATAGTGCACCGTACCTTATCAATAATTTGGGACTTGAATTGAACGAAGCTAACACAAAGCAGTTTACCAAAGAAATGTTATTAGCACATGATATAGATTCAGTCGATCTCAATGTAATATACATGATAGTGCACCCGACTGAAAATGGTGAGATTATTCGTAAAAGGAAACCCAAAGACACTGGGGCGCGTGTGAACAAATTCAAGCAACGTGATTTAGTTAAGGGCCAAATCTATTATCGCCATTTCGGTAGGGAAAAGTTTGAGGATCATTTCAAATTTACAATGTCTGACGAACAAGAACCCCCAAATACATCTGACATGCAGACTTTCTATATAATTATTAATCCTGTCAACGAAAATCCCCCTCAGTTGTCACCTGGAGCATCGAGACTTATGCATGTATCAGAAACAGATATTGCTTTAATAACTCGGTCCGAACTGGAATACACCGATACTGAAACCGAAGATAATAAACTAACATACGTGGTTACTATTCCACCCTACTTTGTCTACGATACAGGAGGCAGAGTTAGTGCAGATGCTGGGAGAATTATCGCTACACATAATCTTACTTTAGTTGGTAAGAGCGATGACATCCCAGCAGCCAGAACATTCAAACAAGAGGATATCAATCATATGAAGATAGGCTATATGCCACCCTTAAGTGATATTGGTCCGGAGGCAAGGCTTGTAAGGTTTGTCTACACAGTTCAGGATTCGAGTGGTAACAAAGTTCTGAATCAACAATTTGATATCGATGTCCAGCCTGTTAATGATAAATATCCAGTGTTAATTACTTCAAAATTATTAGTGGAAGAAGGCGGAATTCTCGGAATATCTAACACACACATTGCTGCGGTGGATGAAGATACCAATGAATCGGACCTAGTGTTTATTCTTGAGGAAGGGCCAAAATATGGAACCTTTCAAAAATCTGGAATGAATCTCCGAGAGAAAGCATCGTTCAATTTCTTGGATTTACGAAAGAAAAATCTAAGGTACGTATTTTAATCATGAGTTTGCTCACTGTGACAGCAGTTATGGATTTCAGTAATATGAACAAAGCTTACATCAATTATCACTATGTTAGTTATATACGGCTTCCAATGTAACAAAGACACACAATGGTTTGCAAGAGCTGACAAATATATTTTCAAAAAAAAATAGAAGAGGCGGCCTCGGAACCTCAGTCGGAAGCGCATCTGACTAGAAATCCGGAGGTCGTGGGTTCGCTACCTGCCAGGGTCGGCAGCATTCTTTCGTAGAGATTGATCATGAAATCTTTTCTACGGTCATTTTTATCCCTTTTGCTGATTCTAGAAAGGCAATTGTCAGAATGTGCACTGTACTGTTTGACTGCATACATATAAGCCTGCCCAGGAAAAGTGTAAACTGACCGGCTCGATATGACCTAAATAGTGTTGGCTGTGTCGTACAATTTCAAAAGAAGCAGTATGTGAAATTTGGCGAATAAAGTTATATTCAAAAATTTGATCATTTGCGATCAAGATTGTTTTCATATTATGTTGCCCACCATTTGATGTTCAACAACATTATAATTAGTTATTGTTTACTAACAACTAATTTTCAACTAAATTTTATTACACAGAATTAAACTTGGTACATATATAATAGAATAATAAGTCATTTGGCTTTCTTTTGGATCCTATTCATATGATGTTAGTGTAGTTATGCTTTCAATATGTGCATGTATGTATCTGATGTATGTATTATACAATAAGATAAAGTTTAGTATAAACATATTTTATGACAGTATTAATATCACTGCAAACAATAAGACAAATAATGACACAATTTAGGATTTAGGACTATTTAGAACGAAATAAGTTGAATCTTCCCGTCCAAGGAATGGGATTCGATGCATATGTGGGTTAACTTTAGTTTGTTTGCATGTATAGTTTTTGGTTAAAATCCTAGACTATCGCTGGATATTCCGATAGAAAAAAATTCTGCGAGCATCTATTATCCATCATTAAAATGGGCAAGGGATATGAAAATATGGAGCCTCACACTCGTGGTCACTTAAATAGTAAATACAAGGTTAATGTTTTTAATAACAAAATATAACCGGTGAGCCTTTGACAGTTTAATAGGGGCGACCTTTAGCGAGCCCCTATAAAATTGTCGCGGCGAACCGATTATAATTTATTATTAAAGGCACTAATCATGTATTTTGTTTATACCGCAATTCAAAACAGTCAAGGGTTTGCAATAATTTACCAAATTTAAGCACAAAAGACCGCAGACAGTGTGGCATGTTAAACATCATTCAGCGCCATGGCGCGCACACGTAATAGAACGTGACGTCAGCGAGTGCAAAGTTTCTGACGTTACCGCGCTACAAAGTAGAAGTAAAACAAAGATCAGGAATTGATACAATTAACTTACTCCACCCATAAAAGACACCAAAGGGAAAGAAATACAAACATTAAGCGACCAGACCATAATGGAAACCTAAACAAAGGAAGGCCATAAGGACAGTTACTTTCCCACAAAATGGCCATATGGCCATCCAAAACCAAAAGACACAAGTGAAAGACGTAGGAAACAACACGAACGCTCGAATAAACGTTTCTCAGCGCTTTACATTCTACATGAAAAGCTGCAAATAAATAGTGTATTTTAGCTTTAAAATTTATTTGCGAGGTTGAGACACAACTGCAGTAGCAGTGCGCAGTTATTCCAATGGGCAATTCAAACGAGGTAAGGCCGAGAAGGTAAGAATTTAGCTGAAATTTCGCAAAATCTGTTCAAATAAATATTGCAAACGATTGAAACTTGCAGTTTCGTTGTTTTCCCATGTATAAAAGGTTGCATGCTATTGTTTACACTTGTAAATTAGTGACCTGAAAAGAAGGCCCGGTCTATAAACGGTCACTAAACATAGTATAGGTCAGTAGAAGGTATTATAGGTCACTACCGGTTATAGCATGCAGTTATTCGAACTCCTTATTAGGTTACTAGAATGCCTGATTGCGGTATAATATGAAGTTTATGAAAAGCATCGAAAGCTTGCTTCATAAATATTTTATATGACCACGTGTGAAAGCTCTGTATGTAGTATAAAAAGTTATTCTGACGCCTCAGCTATTCGTTACAGGTATATTCACGATGGCTCGGAAGTTCTTTCGGATATGTTTACTGTGACTGTAACAGATGGAGAGAATCGGGTCTCAAAAGTGCTAGAGATAGAAATTGTTCCCATAGACGATGAAGCTCCAAGGGTGCAGGGTAACCTCAGGTCTAGTATGATTGTCTCGGAAGGAGATGAAGCTGTCATCACATCTAATGTCCTTGCTGCTACTGATGAAGACACTGACGATAGTTCTCTGGTTTTCTTGGTGGTTAAGCAACCGAAGTAAGTTACCATTTACATAACGTTACGAAAACACGCCTATATAAATGCATTGTTAACTTTACCATCGAAAAAAACTTAAATTTTAAGATGAAAATGTGTAATATTTTCCTTTTTTCTGCTCAAATTATAGATTGTTGGTACTCGTAAGAATCGATTGTGGTTACTCGTTAGAACCGCCTTATCGAGACGGTTCCAACGAATACCCACAATTTATATTTTAGAGCAGAAATAGGAAAAAATAAGGTTTACCCCTGTAAACCCTAGTTTTACTATATAAAATTGGGGTACAATGGGGTCCAATTTATATAGGCATGTTTTCATCATGAGGTAACTCTGTATATTTGTTATGTGTAAATTTTCAAATAGATAAATAGAGGGTCTTACATGAGTGTTAACGTATTATTGAATTTATTGGACGAGTTTAGGTAAAGGGATAATATGCGAGGCTTTTTCGAGCATCTTATCCATTTTCCTCAACGAGTTAAATAAATTCAATAATACATGAACACGAATGCAAGGTTCTATTTATCATATGTCATTTAAAACGCATTTTGTTCACGAGGTGTGTACAAAAATGTCAATATTCCGCCACTAGTAAATGTGACGTCGTTAAGAATGTCGTATGTGTAACGCTACGGGGCGTATCTAACTATTTGGCTTGTCCACTTAGTCGATTACCGAATTTATTACATGACGTTAACGCACTTTCGGACGCGACGTAACATGATAAATAAATAAATGTCCCCTAATGCATCTGTAAACTATGCCAATTATTAGCTTTCTTGTATTCTGGGACTGTAGAAATCAACGTTTATATTTATGAACAAAATTCCGTGCAACCCGTCGTGTGAAAGATGTCGCATCTGCCAGTATTTGTCATGGCCAATCAAAACTGGTCTGTTGTTTCGAAATGTTTAATAATGAGCTTTTTTCATAGTGCGAACACGTTGTCTTTTATTTTGCCTTTCTTCCTTCTCGTTTTGCCAGTAGAACCGCCGTAATCACGTTCATAACGAAAATTTAGAATCGATTTTTGTATCTTGTCATAATAAAACACAACCTTCACATTTTCTTATCTGAAAATCAAAACTGTCATTTTTAAAGCCAGGAAATGTTGCATGGTGTTCCATAATTAATACCGTCATGAAACATATTAAATATATGATATTTAAAGGTACGTATTATTTAATTTTCGTTTCAGATACGGCATATTACAGCTCAATGGCGAACCAGTTACAAGATTTTCCCAACGGGATGTAAACAATAAGCTCGTCAAATATATTCATTCTAATGGTGAAATCGGACCCAAATCTATTAAAGATTCCGTTACATTCATTGTTTCTGACCAGAAGTTTATAGCAACCGCTGACCTTCCAATGTATATTCTCAATATAACGATTACTCCTGTTGATAATCAAAAGCCAACAATAATCTCTGGAGATTCGATCGAAGTTGAAGAAGGACAAAAGTTTGTGTTCACACCCGATGTCATAACTGTTAAGGACCCAGATACTGAACCGGAAATGATAAAATTTGTGATAACAAAGCAGCCACGATGGGGTTATCTTGAAAATATAAAACCAAGTTCCGGGTCAGAAAAGAGTAATGTTGGTAATCCCGTAACAACATTCAGGCTTCAAGATATTATAGATCATTCGATCAACTACATTCAGGCAACCCATAAAGGCGTAGAACCTACTGCAGATTCTTTTGCATTCTATGCAACGGATGGAAATTTGCAGTCACCTGAAAGAAATGCTGTTATCACAATTAAACCAGTAAATGACGAGGAACCTGATGTTATGCTAAATGATATTTTTGTTGAAGAAGGTGGCAGTGTGATCATTGATAAGTCAACTGTTGATGCTGTAGACATGGATGTTCCGAAAGAGCACATTTCTCTGTCGATTTCACAACCACCTGAACATGGAGATATAGTTCTTATGTTACACACAAAGAACGGAGATGTAGAAGCATCTGTAAATGACTTCTCCGCTGATGAATTACATAATGGAATGAAACTTAAATATAGACATGATAATTCTGAGCACTTTTCAGACAGATTTGCACTGACTGTTTCTGACGGTAAACATGAAGTTAAGAAAGTTTGTAATATAACTATTCAAGCCTTAAATGATGCTCGTCCTGAAATATTTAAAAACACTGGACTTATTTTAGAATATGGTGATCATGCGATTATATCCGGTATTGTTCTACAGGCGACAGACGATGATAACAAAGCTGATGAAATTTTCTATATTGTATTGAATGTCCCGAAGAAAGGTATTCTTCAATACTGTTCTGACCCGCACGCTCCGGCATTTTCGTTGGAGTGTGAGGAATTAACTTCTGGAAGAAACTTTAGTCAAAAGGATGTCGATGACAATCGCATTCGTTATCTACATACCAGAAGTACGGGTGGTTCTGATACAGACGGTTTTACGTTTGTATTAACGGACGGCAAGAACAAACGGCACGTTGAAGGTTTCGACATAACGATAATGAATGCTAAGCGAGCAAATATTGCATTACTGAACAAAGGGATTTCCATTCGTGAAGGTGAGAGGGTTGCACTCACTACTAGTAATTTGAGTGCCTCAGATGAAACCACGAAACCCGAAGAAATTGTCTTTGCTATCATCAGACCACCAAGACTTGGACAAATTGAAATGATTGACAAACCTTTAGTTGCTATCAGTAGTTTTACCCAGCTTGATCTTGCATCTAGAAAAGTGGTCTATAATCATTTAACGAAAACTGACTTCTTAGAAGATACTTTTACATTTACTGTAACAAACGGGTTTAGTGACGCTAAAGATGCAGAATTCCATATAACGATTGATCCACTAGATAAAATATTACCTACTCTTGAAGTCAATAACTTGGTAGAAGTTCTACAGGGAACAGAAGTAGGGATAACATCCAGTCATTTGAGGGCTGAAGATCCGGATACCGCCAGTAGTAATGTCACATTCATGATAGCCAAACAACCTACATATGGTCGTTTGTACAACCGCGGGGTGTATATTACCGGTCTGTTTACACAAAGTTCAATCGACAGAGGTTTTATTACTTATGAAAGTGAGGGGACGCATACTGGATTGGACAACTTTTTATTCACTGTTACAGATGGTCGTCATGAAGGCTTTTTGATCAATGGTACCTTACAACTCCAACCTGTAATGTGTTCAGTATTTATCAAACCTCTTGTAAACGATGCCCCGAGACTACTTACAATAAAACATCCAGAGAACCTAGAAGTATTCACAGACGGCAGGTATGTAGCAACGCTTTCAGGTGTCTTTTAATGTTTTTGCATCGAGCATTGCACCACATTTGAAACTGGAACTTCGGATGCAAACATCTCGCCTTGGTTTACAGTGGTTGTCACCAGATAATGTTCGCAAACGTAAATTAGTATTACGCATAGACCATATGGCAGCATTATGGTCATTTCGTCACGTTGACCATTTTGTGTCGCAACAAAGTGAAAATAACACTGTTTATGCCGTTCGTTCCTGTACAATCTTAAATGTCATTTTACACGGTATTAAAATCATTGAGAACTAAAAGCCCATTGCTACAGGAAAGTAAATATGAAAACCGGACCAGACTATCTTTATTAGTTTCTGAGATATTGCAATTTTAAGTCTGAAGTATTTCAAAAAGGGAGAACAACTTTAAACTGCCTCATTAATATTCATGATGTTACAGTTGCAATTAAATTTTATTGACGTTTTAACGATCAAAATAGCTGGTGTTTCAGTGGGGCCCCACAAAAATTTCACGGGTGCCCTATAGTAATTGCCCTGTCTTGTCTGACCATCCATATATTTAACGTTTTTTTCTTAATAACTTAAAAATCGCCAAACTCATCAACTACAAACTTTAAACATAAGGTCTCAACAACAATACACAATTTCATTGCAAGTTCTGTAACTCTAGCTACAATATTGTCAAAGCTATGGCCGTTTGAAAAATTAAAAAATTCAGCAATGTTCATCTTTTTTGTCATAATTTTGAAAACCTTTATAGATATTCAAATGAATGAAACTTGCTGTAGTAATTGACAGTTGCAACACACACATGTGTAACGAAGAGCAACAAATTTGGCTTTAATACATTGTGACTTATGCCTTTTAACCGTCAGTCTGTCCGTCAACACGTTCCATGTTTTTTCTTAATAAAATTTAAATAAAAATCAACAACGAGTTCTCAACAAGGAACTCTTTTTTGATTTTTATTTTCCTTTAAGAGCAATGAAAACATTCATAAGAAAGAAGTTGGGTCATATTACGTAGTTTCGGCTAGTAAAGCCTCATCAGTGACCCTGTAATGATCCGACAAAGAAAGCCAGAGGAAACATACTGCGATTTTGAGAATTTCGAATAGGCAGTCGATTCAAAGACTGATATAAATCAAAATGGGGTCCAAATAATTAAAAACCTGTCTAGAATATGAGTCCAAACCCCAATAATTTATTTCTGATTTCTCAGAATATCCACGCTGATCTCAAAGGACCAAAAGTAAAATATAAACTGCACTATGGTTGATGTACGGGGAGACGTTTTACGGCCGCCACACGGCACAACACCAGCTGCAGTGAAGGCAAATAAAAATAAAAAATGAGTTCCTTTAAGAGCAATGAAAACATTCATAAGAAAGAAGTTGGGTCATACTACGTAGTTTCGGCTAATAAAGCCTCATCAGTGACCCTGTAATGATCCGGCAAAGAAAGCCAGAGGAAACATACTGCAATTTTGAGAATTTCGAATAGGCAGTCGATTCAAAGACTGATATAAATCAAAATGGGGTCCAAATAATTAAAAACCTGTCTAGAATATGAGTCTAAACCAATAATTTATTTCTGATTTCTTAGAATATCCACGCTGATCTCAAAGGACCAAAAGTAAAATATAAACTGCACTATGGTTGATGTACGGGGAGACGTTTTACGGCCGCCACACGGTACAACTCCAGCTGCAGTAAAAATCAAAAATGAGTTCCTTTAAGAGCAATGAAAACATTCATAACCGTGAAATGCATCACCAAGAACTGCATGAATTTCCAACTTTAAACAAAATACACAGTTTTGTATCAAGTTACGTCACTCTAGCTTCTAGATTGTCCGAGTTATAGCCCTTTGTAAAATGCAAATTTTCAGCATTTTCCATCTTTTTTTTTTCTGCATAAATTCTAAACCGCTATAGATATTTCAATAAAATTTGCTGTACTTATTGAGTGACAATAGAAACATGTGAAGAAATAGGCAACAACTCTAGCTTTAATAAATTTTGAATTATGCCTCTTTATCGACTAAAAATACCAACTGAGACTACTAACAGGTTAACACCATTGTATGTCTAAACTCTTCTACTGATTTGTCGCCCCCCCCCCCCCGTAACACACACACGCCTCCCCCACACTTACCTAAACGTGCTACCGCGGGGCCATGAGCACGACTGTGGTGGTTCTCGTTATCATCAGAATTACTTAACCACATATCTACATTACTTAAATTGAAGTCTATCAAAATTCAAAAACAATTTCCTTTTATTTCAAATCTGAAGTCTATAAATAAAAGTTTAAATAGTTTACTTAAATAATGTAATTTTCATATTACATGTTTGTATGTAAATAAAATGACATGCTGTAGTAAATTATGAGTTGCGAAGACATTCCAAAAGAATTTTTATTTATGTAACTATATAAATTATAAATAATTTATTATTTTAAAACGGTTTAAAATTCCATTTAAGACATTAATAAACTTCTTCATTCGGAATTTAAATTTCAGTTCTATATCCCAAAATATTTAAACGATCCACTGCCATGAATGGTAATAAAATATGTATAAAAAAGTATAGACATTAAATTATGTCAGTTTTAAAGATGATTACAAAGTTAAAATCCACTATGATGTCACAAAATATTGCACTGTGGGTCTAAATCAACCAAAATTCAAGGGATGTTACACTTAGAGGACAATAGGAGGTATAAGATACACATATCTATAATTTTGGAACGAATGGAAAGGTTTTTTATGCGGTTTCAGCAGAATTGGCCTCTTTACGTCTTCTCCTAGAATACTTATTCCAAAAATATGTACATTTTCGAGAAAAATGACCTTTAACAACTATTAACTCTTACTGATTGATGTAACGAGCTATACCATACTCGAAATTATGTCTGGAAAGCATTTTATGTTCGAATCAAATATTCACAAAGTAACGTATGCTATGTGCAACTGACACTTTCTTATGCATGATGTTCATGTTCCAACCTAATGGCTTTCATTTGTTGCTGATCGATGTAACGAGCTCAACCATACTTTTATTATGTTTGGAAAGAATTTTATGTTCGGATCAAACAGCCACACCCATTATAGACTAGCAATATTTTGACGGCTAATACCATTTGTTTTAGATATGGTTTTGAACTAAACACTCGAGTTTTGAAGGCGGTTGACTCTGATACCACGAATACACATCTAGTCTATGTGATTGAGCAGCGCCCAAAACATGGTCACATAGAAAACATGGAGGCCAAGAGGTTTGTTAGAAGAAGGTTCACACAGCGGGACTTGGATGAGAATTCACTACGATACGTTATTGATGAAAAAGATAGGGAAACAAACGATAGCTTCACATTTAGGATTCAAGACAACAGAGGAAATACCCTCGATGGACAAAGGTAAATGGGCATTTTATCATAATGATATCACACGTACATGAGTTACACGACATTTGTCAGGCGAAACGTTGTTATTTGTGGAAGTCCGTATTTTCTGCTCCAAACATACATTGTGGGTCCTAAAAATCTAATTTTTATAAGCAAAAATACGAAAAATATCAGTTTTTTTTTTTTTTTTTAAATTTTCAGATTTAGGTGGTAAAAGTTTCAATTTATTTGAATAGCCCAATTTTCGTTATGTGTCTCCTCAACCTTGTTTCATGAAACATAGTTATTCTATTCTCTGTATTAGTGTCATTGTCATGACGCACTGTTGAATAAGACCCACTACAGGTCCCAAACGTTGACCCAATTTTTACTCAACGTTGGAACAACAACGTTTTTTTTTTTTCGACATCGATTGCCTGCTGGATATCTTCTTTGGAGTTCAAAATAGAAGTGTAGGCAATGATCAGGAATCGATACAATCAACCCACAGCTCCCACGAGAGACACCAAAGGGAAAGAAACACAAACACGAAACAACAGACCCTAATGGAAACATCAACAGGACAGCAAGTTATTATTGCTGTTCTGAATGATACTGTATTGGACCTAAAGCGATTGGTGAAATTCCATGTATTGGACTTGTAGCTCCATGCACTGGACCTGGTGGCGATAGTTGAAATTTAATACACTGGACCTGAGGACTAAAGTTGAATCTCCATGCATTTGACCTGAGGGCGATCGTTGAATTCGTTGAATTCCACTACACTTCCTCATAATCTTATAAAAGAAAAGCTTAATGATTTAATTGAATGGGCTTTTCACAGAGAAGATTCTCTCTATCTTGCATGTAATGTCAGAAATGCATTTTTCACTTCTAAAGAGCATAAGAATTATACACTTTGGTCAAGTCAGAAAGTGTGTGATGCCCTCACCTTTCTACTTGACAATATTTATATTAGATTCGGTACTAAGTTATTTAGACAAATTGTGGGTATTCCGATGGGTACTAATTGCGCACCTCTTGTGGCTGATCTGTTCTTGTATTGTTATGAAAGAGACTTCATTTTGTCGCTTTCCATTGATAACCAATATGAAATTATTGAAGCTTTTAGCTCTACTTCTAGATATTTAGATGATTTATTAAATATTGATAATACCTATTTTGATGGTTTGATCAGTCAGATTTACCCCCTAGAACTTCAGTTAAATAAAGCAAATTCTTCTGATACCGAGGCCCCGTTTTTGGATTTACATCTATCTATTGTAGATGGATTTGTTTCGTGCAAAATTTATGATAAACGCGATGACTTTGATTTTGAGATTGTAAATTTTCCTTTTTTGGATGGTGATGTTCCTCGTGCGCCATCCTATGGCGTTTATATTTCGCAATTAATTCGATTTGCTAGAGTGTGTAGTCATGTAACTGACTTCAACACTCGTAATAAATTATTAACGGCTAAACTTCTTAATCAGGGTTATCGGTACCATAAACTACGCAAAGCCTTTTCAAAATTTTATAGACGCCATTCTGATTTAATTTCAAAATTCAATATTGGACTTAAATCTCTTCTGCAACAAGGTCTATCGGAACCCGAATTTTATGGTGACTTAGTATATAAATTCAGAAAAATATATAACCGCAATGACTTCAGCACCCAATTTCGTAAAATCATTCTTCGATATAAAAAGATTGGGTACAGCATGGATATTATACGACAGACTGCATGCATGGTAGTTAACCCAATCACGGTTGGCAACTTTGCTTCCCTCTTTAATTGCACGCCGGTGGGTCAGGCCTCAGATTCTATGACGGCTCCAACGTAAAGGCTTATTGAAAATTAAAGAGATAATGTTGGTTGGTGCCTGATGCTCTGTCTCTGGTCGGGCTCATCGGAGTCTAACTGTTGGTTTTCTTTTGCTCCAGCATTTCAGTGGTTTCTTGCTGTCGAGTCCTCACCGTTGTCTCACCTCTGTGGTTCTTTGATTTTTGTGTTCACGGAGATGTTGCACTGATGAGTTAGGAGGCCTTCATGCGGACTGAACAAATTATTTGTCTAAATCGCGACGGAAGTAAGGGCGAGGATTGTGGCCACCTTAAAATCGATTTAAGCCCCCCCAGTGGAAATCTTCCACTGACCGTTCCAAGGCGGCTCTTCTGTGGCGATTTATTTATGTTGTTGTTTGTTACTTACTGTGTGTATCACTTGTGTCTTTTAATTTTGGATGGCCATATGGCCATTTTGTGGGAAAGTAACTGTCCATATGGCCTTCCTTTGTTTAGGTTTCCATTATGGTCTGGTCGCTTAATGTTTGTATTTCTTTCCCTTTGGTGTCTTTTATGGATGGAGTAAGTTAATTGTATCAATTCCTGATCTTTGTTTTACTTCTACTTTGGATCAGAGGGCAATAGTTTAAAGTTCATGCATTGGACCTGAAGGCGACAGTTGAAATTCCGTGCATTGGACCTGAGTTGAAATTCCGTGCATTGGACGAGAGCGCAATACTTGAATATCCATGCAATGGACCCGAGGTGATAGTTGAAGTTTCATGCATTGGACCTGAGGGCGATAGTTGAAATTCCATGCATTGGACATGAAGGCGAAAGTTTAAATTCCATACATTGGACCAGAGGCATAGCTGAAAGTTGAGGTCGTTTGTTGAAATTCTATGCATTGAACCTGAGGGCAATAGTTGAAAATTCGTGTTTTGAATCTACAGGTGTTAATTAAAACTCCGAGGGCGATCATGGAAATTCCATTCATTGGAACAAAGAGCTATTTAATGGATCTTGGGGCGATAGTTTAAATTCCATGCATTGGAACTGAATGCAATAGTTTAAATTCTCTACATTGGATTCTTGGGCAAGAATTAAATCTTCATGCCCTGGAGTTAAATAGTCTATGTATTTGGAACAGATGTCGATGCATTGAAACTGAGGACGATATTTGAAATTCGATGAATTGGACCTGATGTCCATAACTGGAATTCCATACATTAGAATTGAGGGCGATAGTTGACATTCAATACATTGGAACTGAGGGTTGGTTGGTTGGTTGATTTGAGGTTTAACGTCCCCGTCAACACTGTAAAGGTCATTTTGGAGACGCTGCTTCCAATTATGTGGGACTGTTACCCGACATTGAGATGAAATGACATCTAAAGCCCTGTCGCCCAATGAAACCAATAGGGTTTATTAGCATGGACGGTCCGCCTTGCACCGCGATTCCTGGACAGGCTTAGATCCTCTAAGCGGTTTACCAGTACTAGTGTGCGGGCCGGATTCAGCTCTGCGTGGAAGCATCATGCAGCCCATATATTTCTTCAAGCCCCTATGGGCGGGGGCCGTTGTTTGAACTGAGGGCGATAGTTTAATATATATAAGTTTCAAAAATTCCATAGTAGTAGAAACACCCAGAAATTTTTACTGATGCTCACGATGACACGTCCGTGTAACGAACATCCATGTAAACCTGCCTTAGACAGAGAAAAAGGGAGTTTACATGACTAAGCATTACTTTTCTTCTTTTTCAATAACATAGGCTGTTTATTTCATTTGATTTGATGTTTAACGTCCCCGTCAACACTAAAAAGGTTATTTTGGAGACGTTGCTTCCAATTGTGTGGGACTTTTACCCGACATTGAGATGAAATGACATCTCAAGGCCTGTCGCCCAGTGAAACCAATAGGGTTTATAAGGAAGGACGGTCCGACTCGCATCGCTTTGCCTGGGCAGGCTTAGATCCTCTAAGCGGTTACCAGTACTCGTGTGCGGGCGGATTCAGCTCTGCGTGGAAGCATCATGCAGCCCATATATTGCTTCAAGCCCCAATGGGCGGGGCCTTAATATAGGCTGTGGGTACTGTACAGTTTGGCTAGGCCTAGAAATAAGAAGTATATCAAACATTATCATCTGAAAAGTGCTAGTTCTAGGATATGAAATACGCCAATTTTAACGTTCAGGGGCCAGTTGTTCAAAACTAACGACGTCGTTAGTTAACGTATCATTAAAACTTTGATCATTTATTATGGCAAATATGCTAATATTTTTGCTGAAAAAATGTGAGCAGCTTTTGCTGACGCAAAAGCTGCTCACATTTTTTTCAGCAAAAATACCAAAATTTTACATATTAAACTTGCTAGAACAGTTAACAATATGACCACTAACGAGCTCGTTAAGCTAGCAATGCTTTGAACAACTGGGCCCAGGAGTGTTATCATAATGTACAGCTTTTCGACACATCACATTCGTTACTTTGTAGTTTCTTTTATTGTAATAACTGGCTCTATGTTGTTGGTGCGGACGTTTATTGTAATAACTGGCTCTATGTTGTTGGTGCGGACTTTTATTGTAATAACTGGCTCTATGTTGTTGGTGCGGACGTTTATTGTATTAACTGGCTTTATGTTGTTGGTGCGGACTTTTATTGTAATAACTGGCTTTATGTAAACTGAAAATGTTTCCGCCAAAAAAAATAAATAAATAAATAAATAAAACAACAAAAAATAAATAAATAAAATGTTCTGAAAATAAATTATATTTTGCATATTTCTGCTTAAAAAATAGACTGTGGGAACTCGCGGTTCTATCGAGTACCCACAGTCTATGTTTTTGAGGAGAAGTAATAAAATAATGTAATCCCCTGTAAACACAAATTTACTATTTAAAAGCGGCGTTTAAGGGGGTCAAAATTATATAGTCGCGTTTTCGTGATGTTGTCTTTGGCTGTTGCCCTTCCTGCGCGGTTTTTAAAACAGTCTGATTCTGAAAACCCCGCCTTATTCGATATTAAATTTTGGGCAGATGTCCAATTGTATTCCGACATTTTCTGAGTTACAAAATTGCATTTGATAAGATTATTAAAGTTATTTCCAATATTTGTCTTTCAGATTAGAGCTACGATGGTCTCTGATAGAATTTGAAAGATCTAGTCTTGTCGTGTGTGAAAATATTGGGACTTTGCCGCTAAAACTGACCAGGACAGGTGACCTTGACAACTTGGCTTTCGTTGCTATAGAAGCACGCGACAGAACTACTAAGAATGATGAAGATTACATTCCTAGTTCTGCACAGCAAGTTCAGTTTGATCCAGGTAAGAAACTGTCCTGTATATACTTGTAAGCAGACTGACTTTTTGAATGGGTTTGGTGCAATTAATAGACTGTAAACTTTGGTTGTGGGTTTTTCTGGGCATCTATTTCTCATTACGAAAACACGCCTATTCAAATATAGTGGTAAAATTTTACCACCCAAAAAAAAAGATTTTTTTCAGATAAAAATCCTGATAATTTTCATATTTCTGCTCAAAATATAGATTGTGGGTACTCGTTAGAACCGCCTCGATAAGACGGTTCTAACGAGTAACCACAATCTATATTTTAGAGCAGAAATAAGGAAAATAAGGTTTACCCCTGTAAACCCCAGTTTTATTATATAAAAGTGGGGTTTAAGGGGCGTGTTTTCGTGATGATAAAGTTTTTGAATGATGACCGGTTAGACTGTAATTGAGTCTGGAGTTTCTGATGAAACGAGACAAAAAGAAAAATGAAGGCAATGATCAGAATTGGATACAATTACCCGACACCATCCACCCAAAGAGGCACAAAAACAAAACAATGGTACCGTAATTAAAACATTATAAGTGGAAAGCCAAAAAGACAATTCAACCCCCCCCCCCCCCCCCCCAATGGCCAAACGGCTATCCAAAATAAAAGATATTACCAGAACATGCACGCAAAGCGCAAAGGCAAACAGTGGTAATTATAAACCACAAGCACCGCATTGGAACTGTCAGTAAAAGATTTTACCTAGGGGGCTTAAATCTATGTTACGCGGCCACTGACCGCGCCCGTAGTTGAATCGTGGTTTACAAAAGGATTTGTTCAGTCCACGTGACTCGTTTCTGTTCATCAGTACAATATCTCCGAGAACATAAAATACAATCAATTCAGAGATGAAACAACGATGAGGGATCGACGGGTAGAAATACCAAAATTGATGCAGCAAAATCAACAGTTGGAATCCGGTGGGCCCGAACAGACACCACCGATTTCGATCCTTTTTTAGACAGATCTAATTCCATGTAATGTTGGTTGGTGCCTGATGCTCTGTCTCTGGTCGGGCCCATCGGCGTCTAACAGTATTTTTTCTTTTGCTCCAGCATTTAAGTGGTTTCTTGCTGTCGAGTCCGGATCGTTGTTTCATCTCTGTGGTTGTTTGATTTTTTGTGTTCACGGAGATGTTGCACTGATGAGTTAGGAGACCTTCATGCGGACTGAACAAACTGTTTGTCTAAATCGCGACGGAAGTAAGGGCGAGGATTTGGCCACGTAAAATCGACTTAAGCCCCCCACCCCCACCCAAGTGGAATTCGTTTCACTGTCCGTTCCAAGGCGGTTCTTTTGTCGCGGTTTATTTTTGTTATGGTGTGTCTTTGAGTGTTGGTTGGTTGATTTTGAGGTTTAACGTCCCCGTCAACACTCTAAAGTCATTTTGGAGACGTTGCTTCCAATTTTGTGGGACGTTTACCAGACGTTGAGATGAATTGAAATCTCAAGCCCTGTCGCCCAATGAAACCAATAGGGTTTATTAGCATGGACACCGCGGTTCCTGGACAGGCTTTGATCCTCTAAGCGGTTTACCAGCACTAGTGTGCGGGCCGGATTCAGCTCTGCGTGGAAGCTTCATGCAGCCCATATATTTCTTCAAGCCCCTATGGGCGGGCCACTCTTTGAGAGTTTGTATCGCTTATATTATTTTGTTTTGGATAGCCAATTGGCCAATTTGTGGATAAGTAACTGTCCTTTTGGCTTTCCGCTATTGATGTTTCCATGTTTGTGTTTCTTTCCCTTCGGTGTCTCTGATGGAAGCTCTGTGTTAATTGTATCGATTCCTGATCATTTCCTTCACTTCTTAATAGAATCAATTATTGGCCGCCGCCGTCACCCGACAAACCGACAAGCAGTATAGTAAGACGAAAGCCAACTTATCAACCGCGATTGGGTTGTAGTCTGTCGTACTGAATAGCACGCACCCTGTTTAAAAACTTAAATTCAGCCGGTCATCCATCTTGCAAAAGATGCTTCAACTTAAATTTGATCTCAAGATGCTTCAAATTAAATGTAGCGGATGTCAGGGAGGTGTTGTCGTTGAGACTTTGTCTTTTGCATGCGTTGTACTTTCCAACTAATTTGCAGTTGGTGCCTCGTCGGAATAAATCAGCAAACTTTTGTGCAAAAACTCTCGCCTGACACAGATCTCTTGCGGCTGGTTCATATGCCTTACCGGTAATAGACTAACCCGGACCTCAGTACCGTTGTGCATTCTTTGCTTCCAAAGGATAACCCTTTACTGGAACTTACGCTAAGTTCTATCCAGCCTTGTGAAATATTTCGGATGAGACGTCAACTAAAGATAAAATAAAACAAGAAGCTTCTGTTGCTTTTATTGCGTCAAACAAAAGATCCTTAATGAACACTTATCTGATTTCATTTATCTTCCTAGAACTACTCTTGATAAAGCTTCGGAGAAGGGAGCACCTTAACAGTACCTTTTTTGTATCATCTTTGGTATGGCGCGGCCAGGGAATGAACCCGTATCCTCCCGATCCCGAAGCGAACGCTATATCACTGAGGAATCGGTAAACTGCGGCCAGTTTGACGGATGAAGTTTTAACTTAGCTCCTTCAGTTCGGATCGCCATATATGGGGCAGCCGACCGGTATTTCTGAATGAACTTCACACCTGTGACGGGCCCCTGTGGTCGCCGACTCCAAACATTAGGTCCCCGTAGTTGTGGGATCATAGCTTTCTCACGTAGCATGTAAAATCCCAAGTTCTGTAACCAATGCTTATGCGGTTTGTATCTGGGTACTTAAGTTTTCGACCGCCTCTGATTAACATTTTGCCGAATCTCGAAAGGGGCGATAAAATCAAATTCATAAATCAAACTATTGTGATATCAACACGTTATCAAGTCCGTGTAATGAACGTCCCCGGGGAAAATTTGATTTACAGGGGTATACATAATTATTCTTGTTGTAACTCATAGATTGTTGGCACACGCTAGAACATATACTCATTTAGACGACTCTAACCAATACCAACAATCCCAGTAACCTGTATTTAGTAATAAGAAAATTGTTGCAAATTATCATCAGAAAAATATCAGTTTTAGAGATATGAAAGATTAATCTATGTGTGTTTTTGAGTTTTACATCCCTATAACAAAAGTAATGCGAAGACGAGACCTCGATTTAGACTCATCCAAAGGTCATGAGAAGCCTGAAATCGAACCCAAGACCCTTTGTTTTTAAGGCGAGTAGCTTAACCACTTCATCACAGAGGCTTTTGAATGAATACTCTATGCCACACAGGTGTGTTATCATGTTCGTGGGACTAAATTCTTGAGAGTCGATCTTCCGTCTTCCAGTAATGCGCCGGAATCCTCTGGAACATTCTCACACGTATATGTGATTATTTACATGAGTGGTGGAAAGTCTACAGTGCGGATTAAAAACAGGATAAAAATGTTGCTCTGATCTAGGGAACTCAGCGACTATCGTTTTCTTGAAGTCAGCTAGGGTAGACGCAGTGTAAGACTGTCCAAGCGACGGATGCTGGATAGGTAATAGGAATACATATAGGTGCTGACGCTGCGGTAGGGCTCAAGAAAACTTCAGACATGTCCTCTGGTAAATCTGTTTGTTTGATTTGATGTTTAACGTCCCCGTCAACACCAGGTCATTTTGAAGACGTTGCTTCCAAAGTGGGATAGGGTGTTGGCCATGGTAACGCCCAAGTATTTTGCTTTGTCGGTCAGTTGAAGTGCCTGGCCATGAATCTTGTAGTTGCTGCTGGTGACTCTGTGCTTGTTTGTAATGTGTATCACCTCACACTTGTCTAATGTGTGTTTGTTCTCGTTTACCTTACAGGTCAAACAGAATCAACATGGGATGTGCGTATTCTTGACGATGGACTCTTGGAAAATACAGAGAACTTTGTAGCTTATATCCATCAGCCAGTGAACGCTGTGTTAGGCCGGCGTCGAAAAGTGAGAATCAGGCTTATCAATGCTGAAGATGGTATGTCCGGTTTTCACGTTTTTCTCGTTTCACCAAAACTACACTGCCTGAAGATAATCAAGTACACTATATTAGCATATATTACTATTACAACCCAGCAAACCTAATATACGGGACCCATATGGGCCCAGAAAGGGTTTCAATATGGGTCCCATATGGGTTTTGCAACCGGGATCCATATGGGTCCTATATAGGCAAACAAAAAGCCCACATGGGGCCCTAATGGGCTAATTGTACATGTTTTCTGGGAACTCAATATAATTAATATTCTTGCAAACCCAACTTTGGTGTCTCTGATGGGAGCTGTGGGTTGATTGTATCGATTCCTGATCATTGCCTCCACTTCTACCTTTTATATTGACAACAGTGGTGTTTACATTGTTACCAGTGTGTTTTGTCAGACCTGCTCATGTACGTAGATTGTGAGTACTCAGCCCTCGCCAGATCTAGCTTTTGGGCAGAAATAATAAAAATATATAATTTTCAACAGGAAACCATGTCATTTTAAAGACCAGGGTACAGTTGTTCAAAGCACCATTAGCTCAATTGGCTCATTAGTGGTCAAATTGTTAACTGTTCTAGTAGGCACGGTATCTAATACTCTGATATTTTTGCTGAAAAATCTGAGCAGGTTTTGCATTTGCAAAAGCAGCCCACACTTTTTCTGCAAAACTATTAGTATATTTGCCATATTAAATGATCAAAGTTTTAATAATAGGTTAACTAACGACAATATATTTGTAATGTCAGGTGTTTATATATCATACCTGTGATGATCTGTAGCTTCATACCTGTGATGATCTATAGCGGCAAAAATGCTGAAAGATCAGGGTCTGTGCAAAAACAATACTAAATATATAATACGAAGAGCAGATTAGACGATGGTGCTACTTGGTGATTCTAATATATGTAATTTTTTGTAGACATAGGTTTCTTTATGATTTTTTGTCGATTCTGACCATTACAGGTATGACTTTGTCACTGTGCTTTTGTCATATTATCACCGTAAAAAAGTTGAAAAATAGAAATGAGGGCAATCATCAGGAATCGATACAATTAACCAACAGCTCCCAGCAGTGACACCAAAGGGAAAGAAACACAAACATGGAATAAAAAGACCCTAATGGAAACATCAATAGCAGAAAGCCAAAAGGACAGTCACTTTCCCACTAAATGGCCAACTGGCTATCCAAAACAGAAACGAATTACACTGGGGCTTAAATCAATTTTACGCAGCTGCAATTCTTGCCCTTACTTCCATCCCCATTTAGACAAATTCATCCACATGAAGGCCTCATTTCTCATTAGTGCAACATCTCCGAGAACACAAAAATCAAACAACCATAGAGTTGAAACAACGGTGAGGACTCGACAGCAAGAAACCAATGAAATGTTGGAGCAAAAGAAAACAAACAGTTAGACTCCGATGGGCCTGACCAGTGACACATCATCAGGCACCAACCAACATTACATCAAATTAAATTCTCCCTAATTCTCAGTAAGCTTTTACGCTGGAACCATCATAGAATCTAAGGCCTGACCAACCGGCATGCAATTAAAGAGGAAAGTAAAGTTGTCAAGCGTGATGGGTTAACTACCATGCACGCAGTCTGTCATATAACATTTATGTTGTTCTCAATCTTCTTATATCGAAGAATGATTTCACAAAATTTGGTGCTGTAGTCTGGCAATCGTATTTTTCTGAAATAATATACTAAGTCACCATAAAATTCGGGTTGCAATAGACCTTGTTGCAGTGGAGATTTAAGTCAAACATTGTATTTTGAAATTAAATCTAAATGACGTCTATAAATTTTGAAACGGCTTTGCATAGTTTATGATAGTCAGATACCGATAACCCTGATTGAGAAGTTTAGCAGTTAACAATTTATTACGAGTGTTGACGTCAGTTACTTGACTAGACATTCTGGCAAATCGAATTAAATGCGAAATATAAACACCATAAGATGTCGCACGGGGAACATCACCATCCAAGAAAGGAAACTTTTTTAATCTCAAAATCAAAATTCATCGCGTTTATCATAAAGTTTGCAGGAAACGGATCCATTTAAAATTGATAGATGTAACTACAAAAACAGGGCCTCGGCATCAGAAGAATTCGCTTCATTTAACAAAGTTCGGGGTGGGGTTAATTTGACTGATCAAGCCATCGTATTGTCAATATTTTATAAACGATTCCAAATATCCTGAAGTCGAGCTAACGGCTTCAATGATTTCAGATTGGTTTTCAACGGAAAGGGACATCATTAAGTCTCTTTCATAACAAAACAAGAACAGATCAGCCACAAGGGGTGCGCAATTCGTACTCATCGGAATACTCACAACTTGTTTAAATAACTTAGTACCAAATCTTATACGGGCCTCCGTGGCCTCGCGGTTAAGAGCACTGACTCTTGATCATTAGGTCTCTCACTGCTGTGGCTCGAGCCTCGCTCGGGTGACATGTGAGACGCTTAGTTCTGCAACGGAAGGTCAGGTGGTTTTTCTCAGGGTACTTCGGTTTTCGCCCACCTCTGATTAACGATCGGCTCGATATGAGTGAAATAATCTTGAAAAGGCCGTAAAACACAAAAAATCTTATGTAAATATTGTGAAGTAGAAAGGTGAGAGCTTCACACACTTTCGGACATGACCTTAACCCATTAGATGTGTTTATATGCAACGTACTTATTTTATGCATCAAGTAAAACGGTAATTCTTCAAACACGGTTGGCTCATTTACGTACCATGTCTTATTCAGACTTATTATTGTGTCCCATTAGCTCTAGGAAGACTTTTCTTTTTTTCTTGAAAACGTACAGTAGAACTTCAGTTGCTAGAACAACTTCGGGACCGTGAAACTTTATTCGACACAGGGGTAGTTTGAGCCACTGTAGACTATTAATAGGGCCACGTCAGCAAGCATAATGGGAATGAATTTTCGATTTTCCTTTTTTAGTATGAGTATACACAACATACTTTTCAAGATTCAATATTAAGTAAAGTGTTACATATATAATACTGGTAAGAAGAGGTCACATTAGAAAGGCCACAATCAAAGAACGCAGCCATCTCAAGTCACCTAAAGAAAGCAAGTTACATGGAAACATGAACGGCACAAAGCCAGTTAACAAATAAGATACTGAAAAAAACGACCGCCTTGGGACAGTCACTAGTAAAACTACTGGTGGGGAGGTGGTTGACCTCAACTCCCGAGTTTCTGAAATTTTAACCCACGTTCTCAGTTTCGTTGCAGTGTCAGACATTTTAACAATAACAAAATGATCCGCCTGGAGGCTTTCTAGCTCAACAGGTAGTCAAAATAAAATACATAGTAAAATGGTCAATTATAGATTAATACTGTTGAGGACTCAGTAATCTGTCAGAGCAGAAGAAAACCACCAGCTAGACCATGATGGTTGTCAGAAAGTGTGTGAAGCTCTCACCTTTCTACTTGACAAATATTACATAAAATTTGGTACTAAGTTATTTAGACATATTGTGGGTATTCTGATGGTACTGATTGCTCATCACTTGTGGCTGTTTTGTTTTTGTTTTGTAATGAGAGAGACTCCATGATGCCCCTTTCTGCGGAAAACCAGTCTGGAATCGTTGAAGCTTTTAGCTCCACTTTAAGATATTTGGATGAATTGTTCTTGTACTCGTATGAGGCGGAGTTTGTACAAGGTCTCCTCAAAGTAGGCAAGAAACGCCTTGCACAACAATTCAATTTCACCTACAGATATAAAGATGATTTATTGTCTCTGAAAAATGCTAAATTTGCAGAGTACTTGGAATTCATCTATCCATGTGAACTTGAAATTAAGGAAACAATAGAGACTGCAACCTCCTCCTCATACTTGGATTGTTATCTCTATATTGACAACGGGAAGCTTACAACTAGGCTGTACGATAAACGAGATGACTTCAATTTTCCCATTGTTAACTTTCCCTTCCTGAGCAGTAATATCCCGTCTGCACCAGCATATGGAATTTACGTTTCTCAGTTAATCCGTTATGCTAGAGCCTGTTCAAAGTATCAGGACTTTATGGAACGTGGGAAGGTGCTCACTACCAGGTTGTTATGCCAGGGGTATCAAAAAACCAAGCTGGTATCAACACTAAAGAAGTTTTATGGGAGGCTTTGTTTGTTTGTTTGATTTGAGGTTTAATGTCCCCGTCAACACTGTAAAGGTCATTTTGGAGACGTTGCTTCCAATTTTGTGGGACTTTTACCCGACATTGAGATGAAATGACATCTCAAGCCCTGTCGCCCAATGAAACCAATAGGGTTTATTAGCATGGACGGTCTGCCTCGCACCGCGGTTCCTGGGCAGGCTTAGATCTTTATGGGAGGCACCATGATCTTGTGGATCCGTACAATGTTGCCATTTTCCAGAATTATTTTTGATATGTTTGCCAATGGAAACCATAGGAAGACTTCCAAAATCTCGGACATACCCTTCCCGGCATTTACACCTTTTCTTCGTTCGGATCGATGGGCATGGTGGGCGAAGCTTGCTTACCAAGTAATGCTTAATATCCGCGGACGCCTGATTACACTCTTCTGGAGTCCATGTCTGTTGATCCGAACATTGATATTAGCCATTTTGTCTATGGATTAACGATTTTGGATTAACGCTTTGGTACTTCGACCTAAACTACTTATTAAATGTTGATAATACCTATTTCGATGGTTTGATCAGTCAAATTTACCCCCCAGAATTTCAGCTAAATGAAGCAAATTCTTCTGATACAGAGGCCCGTTTTTGGATTTACATCTATCTATTGTAGATGGGTTTGTTTCGTGCAAATTTATGATAAACGCGATAATTTTGATTTTGAGATTGTAAATTTTCCTTTTTTGGATGGTGATGTTCCTCATGCGCCATCCTATGGCGTTTATATTTCGAAATTAATTCGACTTGCCAGCGTTGTAGTAATGTAACTGACTTCAACACTCGTAATAAATTGTTAATGGCTAAACTTCTTAATCAGGGGTATCGGTACCATAAACTATGCAAAGCCTTTTCAAAATTTTATAGACGTCATTCTGATTTAATTTCAAAATTCAATATTGGACTTAAATCTCTTCTGCAACAAGGTCTATTGGAACCCGAATATTATGGTGATTTAGTATATAAATACAGAAAAAATATATAACGCAATGACTTCAGCACCCAATTTCGTAAAATCATTCTTCGATACAAAAAGATTGGGTACAACATAAATGTTATACAACAGACTGCATGCATGGTTATTAACCCAATCACGTTGACAACTTTGCTTACCTCTTTATTTGCACGCCGGGGGGTCAGGCCTCAGATTCTATGACAGTTCCAGCGTAAAGGCTTATTGAGAATTAGAGAGATCTAATTCAAGGTAATGTTGGTTGGTGCCTGATGCTCTATCTCTGGTCGGCACCATCAGAGTCTAACTGTTGGTTTTCTTTTGCTCCAGCGTTTCAGTGTTTTCATGCTGTCGAGTCCTCACCGTTGTTTCATCTCTGTGGTTGTTTGATTATTTGTGTTCACGGAGATGTTGCAGTGATGAGTTAGGAGGTCCTCATGCGGACTGAACAAATTATTTGTTGAAATCGCGACGGAAGTAAGGGAGAAGATTGTGGCCACGTAAAATAGATTTAAGCCCCCCCCCCCCCCCCACACACACACACACACACCCAGTCGAATTCGTTTCCGCTGACTGTTCCAAGGCAGTTCTTCTGTCGCGGTTAGTTTTCGTTATGGTGTGTCTTTGAGTGTTTGTGTTGCTTATTATTTGATTTTGGATAGCCTAATAGCCAGTTTGTGGGAAAGTAACTGTCCTTTTTGCTTTCCACTATTGATGTTTGCATTAGGTCTATTGTTCCATGTTTGTGTTTCTTTCCCTTTTGGTGTCTCTGATGGGAGCTGTGGGTTGATTGTATCGATTCCTGATCATTGCCTCTACTTCTATTTTGATATCAGCAATTAAGGAAATTTTCCTAGGGACTTAAAAACAAGTTTTTGACAACGATGGTAAATAAGCCATCATTGTTCTTGCCATCAAAGATTCAGTGCATGTGTAAATGTATTTCTCACCTGTATGTGTTCTTGTAATAAAATTCTTTCTTATGCAGGTGAATGTCCCCAGTACCTAGGCATGATCAGCAAGCACCAGAGAGAAATCCCAGACTCCCTCTACCTTCCTGGTAATGCTATCAAGACAGAAACTGAAACTGTGGTCTTGGTAAGATCTTTTAAGGATTCACACTAACCATTTAATGAACCCAAAGCCTGACAGTTTCATTTAGGTTTTATGGCCCTTTCAAATTGACTTCACTTATATTGAGCTGACCGTTAAAACCGGAGCTCCCAGAGATAAACATCCTGACCTCCCATCACATCTTACAGGTGATTTAAGTGAGGCTCTAGTGGTGTTTAAGGGCCTCAATACCACTTTTATAGAACTCCTTTTCTTGGGATCCACTGCATATTTGACGACATCTTCGGACTGAAAGTGGGTGCCTGAAATAGCCATTTTCAGTTTTGGAAATAGATGAAAATCTGATGCAGTGAGATCAGGTGAATAAGGCACATGCTCAAACAATTTAAAACCAAAATCGTGAATGGCAGCCATAGCAATGACAGACTTGTGAACAGGAGCATTGTCCTAATAGATCACACCTTCAGTGAGCTTTCCGCAGTGCTTAAGTTTAATATGTTTCCATACATGTAACTGCATCAGAAGTGAAGCATAGTATGTGCCATTGATTGTTCGTCCCTTTTGGAGATAATCTATCAGCAGAATACCATGTGCATCCCAAAACACCGCCAGCTGATGGAACACTCTTTGCCTTCTTTGGCGGGGAGGGGTGGGCAGGCTGCTTCTATTGTTTCGATTGTTTTTTGGCCTGTGGGGTAAAATGATGGACCCATGTTTCATCCTTAGTGACAAATCTCTGAAAAAAGTTGGCAGGATCTTCCTCAAAAAGGTTAATGCGATAATGTGCACCTGGTTTGCTTCTGATGAACTGTCAGAAGTCTTGGTACCCATCGGGCCGAAACCTTTCCCAATCGAAATATCCTCTGTCCGAATAGAATGTACTCTTTTCTGTGAAATGCCAACTCTGCTGGCTAAATATCTTTCTGTGACTCGTCTGTCAGTCATAACAATATCATGGACTTTATTGACAATTTCTGGGAGGCCTTCCAGGACAGTGGTCATTCTCAAGGTTCTATCATCCGCGCTTAAATTCTGCCACCCACATTTTTCATTGAATGCATATGAAGGCACATTTTTCCCAAGTGTTTCTTCCATATCCATAATGATATCCTTAGGTGTTAAACCTTCTTTTATGCAAATATTGGATCACTGCTCTTTCACTGATTTTGTCTACTTTGGAAAAGCTGCGTGTCTTGTTTACTTTGTTCACGTAAAATCGGTTTAAGCCCACAAGTGGAATTTGTTCTACTGACCGTTCCAAGGCGGTTCTTCTGTTGTGGTTTATTTTTGTTATGGCTTGTCTTTGAGTGTGTGTATCGCTTATATTGTTTTGTTTTGGATAGCCAGTTGGGCATTTTGTGGTAAGGTAATTGTCCTTTTGGATTTCCGCTATTGATGATTCCATTAGGGTCTAGTTGTTTCATGTTTGTGTTTCTTTCGCTTTGGTGTCTCTGATGGGAGCTCCAGGTCAATTGTATCGATTCCTGATCATTGCCTTCATGTTTCTATTTTAGAGTGCTACCTCGTCGATATTACTGACCACATGACACCAATACTTCGGTAAACGGCCCTATATAGTAAGAGAATGGTAGAACTTATGGTTCTAATGAGTACTCAAAACCTACATGTATATAGCTATGTCTTGGGCCCGAAATAAGAAAAATGTAAACCCCAGTCTTCTCTATATTCAAAGTTGGGTATACTTTTTCATTACAGGGCCCTAACATCAACCGCAAAGACAAGGTCAAGAACCCATTTGAAAACACCTACAATACAGATCCAGGTGACAATTCCAAAGAAGATCCTAATGCTGCAGGCAATGGAGACAAAACCTCTCCTAATGCTGATGTCACAACACAGCAGTCAAGAAAAAATACTTCATCAGAGAGAAGAAGAGGAAGAAAAAGAAGAAACAGAAAAGGTAGAAAGGGGACAAAGAGGACTAAAGATAGAGTAGTTCAGCCAACTGAAGGAGGAGTTGATAATCTGGATACTGCTATTTCTAGACCTGTTCTTCAGAATGTAGATATAAAGGTATGTGATCAGCATCCAGATTTTTTTACAGATCTACTCAACAGTGCCTGTTATTGTCAGTTAATATTAACCGCTTAAGATACCTATGCATAGAGTGTTGATCCAGATGATACGGATCCAAATTAGCCGTCTCATCAGGATCTACAATTAGCAATTCAGATCTATTAATTCTTTAGACTAAAAACCTCTACTTGAAACAATGGAGAAGTACAAAATCAAAGCTTGAAGAGTCTATTTCAAAAGGGCTAGTTTCCACCCTGTTTGTTTTTTTTTTTTGGGGGGGGGGGGAGAGGGCCAGGTTGGTTTTACGGCCCTTTCAAGATTATGTCACTCATATCAAGCCGATCGTTAATTAGAGGTGGGTGAAAACAAGAATACCCGGAGAAAAACACCTGACCTTCCGTTGCAGAATGTGGCGTCTCACATGTGACCTGAGCGAGGCTCGAACCACAGCAGTGAGAAACGTTTTCACTCTGTCATTGAAGAATGACAGTACAATGTGATATGGCTATAAACAATCTGGGATGTATACACAAGCACACGATGCTGACTCATGTTGAATACTGTAAACTAAACTTTTTCAAGCAAGAAAGTGGTGCAAATTATCATGCTTGAATTATATTCTAAGAAAGTAATGCAATCTATTATGCTTGAAGTATTTCTAAGAGAGTAATGCAAACTGTTATGCTTGAACAAATTCGAGCAAAGTAGTGCTAACTGTTATGCATGAACTATTTCTAAGACATAAGTGCAAATTGTTATGCTTGAACTATTTCTTAGAAAGAAGTGCAAACTGCTATGTGTGTGCTTGAGTTTCACATCCTATCAAAAGCTAAGGTCATATGGAGACAGGACCTCAGTTTAAAGACTCATCCGAAAGTCTGGAGAACCCGGAGTTGAACTCATGACTCCTTGTTGAAAAGGCAAGTAGCTTAATCACTACACTACTGAGGCTTCTAAGGCGCAAACTCTTATGTTTGAAATGTTTCTAAGTAGTACATACTGGTACACTTAAACTGTTACCAAGAAGGTAGTACAAACTGTTATGCTTGGTATCCTTAAATTATTTCATACCAAAGTCAGTGCATCCATGCATATAGACCCTATTGATTTTATTGGGTGGCAGAGACTGAGATGTCATTTCATCATAATGTTCAGTATGTCTCCCAAATTTGACCCATATATTGTTGACAGGCATGTTAAACCTCAAATCAAACAAACAAACAAACAAAACTATTTCTACGAATGAAATCCAAACAGTTATGCTTGAACTATTTCTAAGAAAGCAGTGCAATCTGTTATGCTTGCACTATTTTTAAGGGAGTAGTGCAAACTCTAATGCTCTAACTATTTCCAAGAAACTAGTGCGAACTAGTATGCCTGAACTATATCTAAGGAAGTCTTGCAAACTGTCATGCTTGAACTTTTTCTAAAGAGGTAGTGCACAATGTTTGGGCTGAACTATTTCTTAGAAACTAGTGAAAACTGTAATACTTGAACTATTTCTAAGGAAGTAGTGCAGACTGTTATGCTTGAATTATTTCTAAGAAACTATTGCAAACTGTTATTCTTGAACAATTTCTAAGGAAGTAGTGCAAACTGTTATGCTAGAACTATTTTAAGAAACTAGTGCAAACTGTTATGCTTGAACTATTTCTACAGAAGTAGTGCAAACTGTTATGCTTAAACTATTTCTCATTTAAACTTAACTAAAGCATTTGGTTTTATAAATTTTAATGGAAAAGCATCAAGTAGAGCTCCAGTGTTATAAAGAAACTTAAGTGCATCTTACCAGTAGATACAACAATCTACATATTCAAAGCAGTAGCATAGCAAGAAAATATGTACACAACCTCTTTCTGAGGCAGTACTACATACAAGCACTAAGAAGGTAGTGCAAACACTTAACAAAGTAGTGCAAACTGTAATGCTTTAACTATTTCTTAGGGATGTAGTGCAAACTGCAAACTGTTATGTTCAAACTATGTCTAAGGACGTAGTGATAACTGTTATGATTGAACTATTTCTATGAAACTAGTGCAAACTGTTGAGCATGTTCTATTTCTAATGAAGAGTGCAAACTGTCATGCTTAAACAATTTCCAATGAAAGACCACATTCTGGTATACCTGAACTATTCTAAGAAACCTGCTTGAGCTATTTCTAAGGGAGTAGTGCAAATTGTCATGCTTAAATTATTTCAAAGGAAGTCCTACACACTAGTATACTTGAACTATTTCTAACAAACCAGTGCTAACTGTTATGCTTGAACTATTTCTAAGGAAGTAGTGCAAACTATGTTTCAATTATTTCTAAGAAACTAGTGCAATTTGTTATGCTTGAACTATTTTAATGAAGTAGTGCAAACTGCCTTGCTTGGACTATTTCTAAGGACGTACTACATACTGGCATACTTGAACTATTTCTAGTGCAAACTGTTATGCTTGAACTATTTCTAAGGATGTAGTGCAAACTGTCATTCTTAAACTTTTTCTAAGGAAGTAGTGCAAACTGTTACGCTTGAATAATTTCTAAGGAAGTAGTGTTATGCTTGAACCACTTTTTAAGAAACTAGTGCAAACTGTTATTCTTGAACAATTTCTAAGGAAGTAGTGCAAAATGTTATGCTAGAACTATTTTAAGAAACTAGTGCAAACTGTTATTCTTGAACAATTTCTAAGGAAGTAGTGCAAAATGTTATGCTAGAACTATTTTAAGAAACTAGTGCAAACTGTTATGCTTGAACTATTTCTACAGAATTGCAAACTGTCATTCTTAAACTTTTTCTAAGGAAGTAGTGCAAACTGTTATGATTGAATAATTTCTTAGGAAGTAGTGTTATGCTTGAACCAATTTTTAAGAAACTAGAACAAACTGTTATGCTGAACTATTTCCCATTTACTCTTAACTGAAGCATTTCTATTATACCTATAATGGAATAAGCTTCTAGTAGAGCTTGGGTATTATAATGAAACTTTAGTGCATCTTAAATACAAAGATTTACGCATTCTAAGGAGTGTTAACATAATTATATTTACAATATTTTATCCTCTGCAGGCCCCACAGAGCTGTGACACTAGCACCAAGAACTTGCTGTACTTTGACCCCGAGACACAGCAGATGTACAAATGTAATGGTGAGTCCTGGCAAGCCTGGAGGCCGTCTTCTAATCAAGATGAACAGCCAGAAACCAAAGAATGCCAACAAGGTATCATATCTGACACAAGTTTATGTCACTGTCATAACTACATGTATCTGTGAAAATTCTTTGGTTTTCAACACACTCATTGAAATATTTAACAAATTGGTATTCACTGCAAAAAAGTAAATATCCCCTGTACATAAATCATAAGATAGATTAGATTAAGTTTATATTTAGTATAATATGATAGACCCAGATCAAGTGATATCTTCCACTCCAAACCTGACCATGATCTTGAGGAATTATACATTCAATTATTTAATTGCTCAATTTCCAGAGCACAGCATGGATTTGGTTTATATATGGCGAGAATAAATTGTTTGTTTTGTTTGTTGTTTGTATGTCCTGGTAAAATCTTTCATTTTAGATAGCTATTCGGCCATTTTTTTTATAAAAAAAAAATGCTCCCTTTGATTTTCTGCTTGTGATGTTTTCTTTATAATTGCAAAAAAAAACGCCTATACAAATACATTGTCAATTTTACCGCCGCAAAAACAAAAATTTTAAGATGAAAAATTGTGATATTTTTCTTATTGCTACTCAAAAGATAGATTGTGGGTACTCATTAGAACCGCCTCATCGAGGCGGTTCTAACGAGTACCCACAATCTATATTTTAGAGCAGAAATAAGAAAAATAAGGTTTACCCCTTTAAACCTCAGTTTTACAACATAAAAGTGGGGTTCAAGGGGGTCAAAATTATATAGGCGTGTTTTCATGATGTAATGTCATTGCTTTGCTTTATATGTGTCCTTCTTTCCCTTTGGTGTCTAAGATGGATTGTATTGGTTCCTTATTGTTGCCTTCCCTTATTTTAAAATGCATTTTCAGGCAAGCTATGCTGTCAGATGACAGTTCTTACTTTTTATCATCTCTGCACATCCAGTCTTTAAGGATACGGTTATAGTCTGTGATAACTAAATTAAGTTTTTGACAGATTTTTTTATCAGGTGGTATGATCTATACTGGACTTGTCAAACTCCTAGAAAATTGGTTACATACTATCAGAATGATAACCATCACTAAGCTTTCATAGGTTAACCCTTCCAACTCTGTAAACAGTGTAGATCCAGATGAGATTGCGAAATTAAAGCTAAATTTAATGCAAATTGTTCTGTTGTGCATTAACCCATTGTATGCTGGAATCCCCTGAATGGATACCTTGGCAAACAGTGCAGGCCCAGATCAGACGCCGCAGAACGCGGCGTCTGATCAGGGCCTGCAATGTTTGCTAACAGAATTTTCTGTCAAAAATAGAATAAAAACGAAAAAAATAGGCCTGACACCCCTTATAAGACAAATGAACTTGTCTTACATATAACAATGGAAGAGCCCACTAGTATACAACGGGTTAACATATCAACAATGTACACCTGTACAGGTATCAGTGAAAATCTGTGTAGATCAAGATGAGATGGCTCACAATCAGCAATGAGATGGCTCATCATGAACCATCTTTTCAGGATCTACACCGTTTTTCATCCTTTGAATTATTTTGATGAAGCTCCAAAACTTTATGAATGGAGGTGTTCAACTATAAAAATGGAAAAGTCCATATAAATTATGTTAATTATGTCCCATTTTGATATGAAGCAAAACATAATGGTGGCACACCCATGTCATATGATTATTGCAATAGTTGTTGAGATCTAGAAAATGATATATTTCAAAAGAAAATGAGATTTTATGCTATTTAAACACCAAATATTGGTAGTGCATTTTGTTAGACATGCCTCAATTGTATGTTCTTTAATGTGTAAGTAAATGAGCTCAAGGCAATGCAATGCAATGCAAGAAAGTGGTCCTGCATGGCAAAATATGCAGTAAGCATGCCACTAGCAGTCTAAACATGGTCTGCTCTGTTTACTATAATACCATCAAGAAAACATGCCTGTATAATTTTGACCCCCTTGAACCCCACTTTTATGTAGTAAAACTGACGTTTACAGTGGTAAACCTTATTATAGCCCGGCTTTGAAAAAGTGGGGGCTATATTGGATTTGGCTTGTCCGGAATTCCGTCTGTCTGTCTGTCAGTCTGTCTTTCTGTCTGTCTGTAATATTTGATAGTGGGTACCTTGTTACCGCAACTCCTCTTACAGTTCTAGGTCAATCCTTTTGAAACTTTACAGGTGTTATCATATAGGTCTGAAAATGTGCATATTCTTTTTTCATTATCCTTAAATAATTTATTTCACTTATTTCACCTTTTTTAACTTAGACAATTTTTGAGATCTACTAATGTTAAAATGTATAGGGAGTAGCTACCTTGTTACCGCAACTCCTCTTACAGTTCTAGGTCAATCCTATTGAAACTTTACAGGTGTTTTCATATAGGTCTGAAGATGTGCATATTCTTTTTTCATTATCCTTAAATAATTTTTTTCACTTATTTCACCTTTTTTAACTTAGACAATTTTTGAGATCTACTAATGTTAAAATGTGTAGGGAGTAGCTACCTTGTTACCGCAACTCCTCTTACAGTTCTAGGTCAATCCTTTTGAAACTTTACAGGTGTTATCATATAGGTCTGAAGATGTGCATATTATTTTTTCATTATCCTTAAATAATTTTTTTCACTTATTTCACCTTTTTTAACTTAGACAATTTTTGAGATCTACTAATGTTAAAATGTATAGGGAGTAGCTACCGTGTTACCGCAACTCCTCTTAAAGTTCTAGGTCAATCCTTTTGAAACTTTACAGGTGTTATCATATAGGTCTGAAAATGTGCATATTCTTTTTTCATTATCCTTAAATAATTTATTTCACTTATTTCACCTTTTTTAACTTAGACAATTTTTGAGATCTACTAATGTTAAAATGTATAGGGAGTAGCTACCTTGTTACCGCAACTCCTCTTACAGTTCTAGGTCAATCCTATTGAAACTTTACAGGTGTTTTCATATAGGTCTGAAGATGTGCATATTCTTTTTTCATTATCCTTAAATATTTTTTTTCACTTATTTCACCTTTTTTAACTTAGACAATTTTGAGATCTACTAATGTTAAAATGTGTAGGGAGTAGCTACCTTGTTACCGCAACTCCTCTTACAGTTCTAGGTCAATCCTTTTGAAACTTTACAGGTGTTATCATATAGGTCTGAAGATGTGCATATTATTTTTTCATTATCCTTAAATAATTTTTTTCACTTATTTCACCTTTTTTAACTTAGACAATTTTTGAGATCTACTAATGTTAAAATGTATAGGGAGTAGCTACCTTGTTACCGCAACTCCTCTTACAGTTCTAGGTCAATCCTATTGAAACTTTACAGGTGTTTTCATATAGGTCTGAAGATGTGCATATTCTTTTTGCATTATCCTTAGATAATTTTTTTCACTTATTTCACCTTTTTTTAACTTAGACAATTTTTGAGATCTACTAATGTTAAAATGAATAGGGAGTAGCTACCTTTTTACTGCAACTCCTCTTACAGTTCTAGGTCAATCCTTTTGAAACTTTACAGGTGCTTTCATATAGGTCTGAAGATGTGCATATTCTTTTTTCATTATCCTTAAATATTTTTTTTCACTTATTTCACCTTTTTTAACTAAGACAATTTCTGAGATCTACTAATGTTAAAATGTATAGGGAGTAGCTACCTTGTGACCGCAACTCCTCTTACAGTTCTAGGTCAATCCTTTTGAAACTTTACAGCTGTTTTCATAGAGGTCTTAAGATGTGCATGTGGTTTTTTCATTATCCAAAACTTATTTTTTAACTTAGACTGTTTTTCAGATCTAATAACGCGAAAAGTCTATACGGCGTAGGTACCTTGTTTTTCTTATTTCTGCTCTAAAATATAGATTGTCGGTACTCGTAAGAACCACCTCGATGAGGCGGTTCTAACGAGTACCCAAAATCTATATTTTGAGCAGAAATAAGAAAAATACCATAATTTATCATCTTAAAATTTTCGTTTTTAGGCGGTAAAGCTTACAAAGCATTTGTATAGGCGTGTTTTCGTAATGCTTTCTTACTAGTATTTAAGGTAATTACAGTATAAATGCACTTTTTACAGGTTGGTCTAAGTTCGATGAACGATGTTACAAGTTCATAAATGAGCGACTGACTTGGGAAGTGGCAGAGACATTGTGTCAGATGTCACACGAAGCTCACCTTTCAACAGTGAGATCAAAACGACATTTGACGTGGCTGTCCCAGCTAGCTGGAAACAAAGCTTTCTGGATAGGTTAGTACAGAGAAACTCTTAAATATTATAACAATACTATTGTTCCCTAACAATTTGCTGTTATAATGAATTTGCTGCTATAAAGAATTCCAATGAGTATAGACCCTTATTCTGCTGAACACGACAACCCCTAACTTTGCAAACAGTGTAGATCCAGATCAGAAAGCCATCTGATCAGGATCTACACTGTTTGACATTCAGTTTGTGAATTTGTAGGAATAAATTAAATGAAGTATTCGGATTGGTTCAAAATTAGAAATGTGTGTGGCTAAATTAATTATTCAACAGGATAAGGGTTAAAAATTTGTTTGGTGGTATTTTATGCCTTGTGCTGCTAAACTTTCAGGGCTTTGAAAACAGTGAAGATCAAACCAAGTGGAAAGAATACGTTATATCAAATAATTTGATTGGTTAACAGTCAGCATAACGCAAACACGCCTATACAAATACATTACCACTTTTATCGCTGAAAAAAATGAAAATTTTAAGATGAAAAATTTTGATATTTTTCTTATTTCTGCTCAAAATATAGATTGTTGGTACTCGTTAGAACCGCCTCATCGAGGTGGTTCTAACGAGTACCCACAATCTATATTTTAGAGCAGAAATAAGGAAAATAAGTTAATACCCCCCGAAACCCCAGTTTTATTATATAAAAGTGGGGTTCAAGAGGGTCAAAATTATATAGGCATGTTTTCGTGATGAAATGGGTGTGGAAAAATTAATGTATTCAGCAAGACAAGGGTTAAATACAATATTCTTGAATATTTACATCAGTTCGACTCATCCTGAGACTAGGGTTCATTCCACTGAGATTGTCATTATCGGGAGTTTTGTCACACTATTGAATGTAGGTATAAAGAGCGTTGTCTGTACTTGTAAACCTGTGCCCTATTGGTTTTATTGGTCAGCAGGCTGGAGATGCCATTCATCTCAATGTTGATGAGGAGGTTCTAATGAGTACCCACAATCTACATTTTGAGCAGAAATAGGAAAAATATCACAATTTTTTGTCTTAAAATTTATATTTTTTGGACGTAAAATTTACTATGTATTTGTATAGGCGTGTTTCCGTAATGTTTTCAGTTTCATTTTTCTATGTCCAAAACATAGATCTTGGATGCTTGTAAGAACTGCCTCAATGAGCACACACTTAATACATTTTGTACCGAATGGAATCTTCCTCCTTATATATAGTAAGAGTCAATATCAAAATTTATGGATGTCAGGTTGTGTTTTCGTCAAAATTGATTTGGAAAATGGCTGAACTTTTTGCAAATAGTGTAGGCCCTGATCATTCTGCGGCATCTGATCTGGGCCTGCACTGTTTGCCAATTATGTGTTTTAGGGTTTCTGGTACAAAATGGTTAATAGGAAAAAATAGTGTAAAAACACTAAAACCTGGGCCACCATTTAAAGTGAGGTTTGCTTGGTGTTCACTGTAGGGCATGTTGAAACACACTAGCAGTTAGGTTTATATGCATGGATTGCAACACTTTGCCTGGGCAGCCTTGGACCTTCTAAGTGGTTTAACAGTGCTCATGTACTGCCTATTTAAGCTCTGCGTGGAAGCATGTAGCCCAATCTATTTTTCCAAGCACCGCAGGGCAGGAACCTACAAAGCCATCTGATCAATATCTACACTGTTTGTCATTCAGTTTAAAATTTAAATAACAGAGTATATCAAGTAATTGGATTGGTTGAAAGTCAGCTTGACTTATTTATGCAGAAGGATAAGTCAGCAGAACACCCAGAAAATCCTTCATTTACACCATGATATGCCTCCACTTAGCAGATCCTTTTTTGCACAGACATGTTGATAGTATTTTTCATTGCTTTCAGGTTTAAATGATCGAGAGGAGACTGGTGTGTGGAAATATTCTAATAGTGAAGCTATGTCTTACACAAAATGGGACAAAGGTGGACCCCGGGTGAAGCGTATGCTGCACAGGAAAAACTGTGTCCTCGTGGATAAAAAGGGGAAAATGAAAAATAAAATTTGTAATAAAAGAAAATCTAGACTTATATGTGAACAGGATATAGGAGCAAGTGATGCGAATCGCTCTCCACCAAAACGAGACATATCCAATTCAAAGTCAAGGTCAAAAACCTCAAGACGAAAGAAGTGCCGGAAGAAAGAGTGTCGATCGAAGTCCCGGTCACAGCTTAAACGTCATGTTTCAAATAGTAGATCAAAAAGCTCCACAAAGATGGGATTCTTCTTTGGGAACTAGTGCTCTGGGGATGTGTGCTTTAGTGCGGTGGACACTGGGTACATCTGTACTTATACATAGTGCATATGTACCAGCAATCATAGTTCACTTCCTGTTAATAGTGTTGTATATATGCTATATACTAAGATATAATATGAGTGAATATGGATGTATATAGTTCTTTATTAATTGATTATTCTGTATAACACCAAGTCAACAAATATTCAAAAATCCTAAATCATGTTTTTAATTGCGTCAATTAATAAAATTGTTATTAATCAAGTAATTTCGTATTGGCCAAGTTACAGGTCCTTGGTCAGCTGTATTGGCCTCGGCCTTTGGCCTCGTGCCAATACAGCAGACCTTGAACCTGTAACTGGGCCAATACGAAATTATTTGATTAATAACATTATAATATTAACAGTTATCAAGTAAACATACATGAGCCAGAGCACAGCAAGACCTACAATAAACACCCCAGATCAGGATTTCCAGCCAGTATGGCAAAAGATGTTGCTTGTGTCTCTAAGTAGCCTGAAGGCTGTAGTGAGCCCATGTGATCTGCAAAGACTCAGATCAGACTCCACATACACCTGGGCCTGAGGTTATAGAACTTTTTCACGCTCAACTCACTTGAGCATGAATATGGAAATGCTCGAAATTATTAAAATACAAACAAATGAGGCAATTTGTCTGCTCAGATCAGCAAATAATGTTGTTTGTCCTGCTTTATGAAGTTTAAAATGTCAACAATTGATGGCATTTAAGCTTTATAAACAGGACAAATAGCAACCTTGTGTTGAGTGTGAAAAAAGTTTTATAATCTTGGACCCTTGGCCCAGTTGTTCAAAGCATCGTTAGCTTAACAAGCTCGTTAGTTGTCATATTGTTAACTCTTCCAGCAAGTACAATATCGTAAATTTTGGTATTTTTGCTGAAAAAAATGTGAGCAAGCTGCTCACATTTTTTCAGCAAAAATTTCAGCATATTTGCCATATTTAATGATCAAAGTTTTAACAATACGTTAACTAATGACATGGTTAGTTTTGAACAACTGGCCCCTGGTATGGCAAACGTTGTCGCTTAAATAGCTCAAAGGCCGAAGTGGGCCCATGTGACCTGCAAAGACTGATGAAATCAGACTTCTCACTTGAGCAGTCTGACCTGTCTTTGTTGGTAGCACAAATGTTATTGTAGGTTTTGTCATGCACTGGCTAATTTGTCACATTAACAATGCAGATAGTAAGATTCTCAAACATAAAGGCTCCTCTTGTTAGAGCTAAGAAAGTTGGTAGCTAATATTATAAAACTTAGTCATTTAATATCCCAAAAGCAATTTTTATTTGGCTGATAAAAAGTGTGAGTAGCTTTTTCCAGCAAAATATACCACTGTATCAAATGCACTTGTTAGAACTTTGAAAGTTTTGTTTTCAAATCCATTACAAAAACATGCTTATACAAATACATACTAAAGTTTTCCACCAAAAATGAATGTGACATTTTTCTTTTTTCTGCTCAAAATATATATTGTGGGTACAAATTAGAAGCGCCTCATCGAGGAACTGCCTCATCGAGGTGGTTCTTACCAATACCCACAACTATATTTTAGAGAAGAAATAAGAAAAATAAGATTTACCCCTGATAACCCCAGTTTTACTATATAAAAGTGGGACTCAAGGGGGTCAAAATTGTATAAGCGTGTTTTTGTGGTGTAATTCAGACACTGAGAAGACTTGCTGCAATTCTCCTAAAATTTTAACAGAATTGTTTTTTGGTCCAGCAAGGAGTTCAAAAAGTGCAGACAGAATAGCAAACAGTGTAGACCCTGTTCAGACTGCTCCTTCAGCGGTGTGATCTGGGTCTGCACTGTTTGCTTCGGCCTGTCTGTCCCAATACTTACAATGTAAGGTCATTATGGTAACTATTGAAAATGTTCCAGCACACTCTGAACACTGCCAAATTCATGTCTGTGTCACTAGTATAGTTTGTTTGGAGTTTAACAGCCCAGTCAAAACCATTTAGGTCATATTCAGTTTACTTATCCCTTTTCCTGGACAGGGTTAAACAGAAGTGTTGAACCAGAATAGCAAACATTGTTTTGCCAGAAACTGACACCTGCCCTTCTTAAATCAAGGGATAAAACAATAACTCCCATTTCTATCTTACAAATAATTACAAGACACTCGCTAGTCTGTGTAGCAAAGCAGACCGTTTGGAGTCTTACATGGTCGTGAATAAAGCATCTGTGCAACATAGTGCAGTCTTTCATATCTCAAAAACAGTTTATTTTCTGATAAAAATTTGTGATATGATTCCTGTTTATACTCAAAACATAGGTTGAAGGTGCTCATTAGAACCGCCTCATTGAGGTGGTTCTAACGAGTACCCACAACCAATGTCTTGGAACAGAAATAAGATAAATAATTTTTACTCCATTAACTTCTGTATTCTGTATATAAAGTGAGGTTTACAGGGGTGTTCATTTCGTAGACTTGTCAAAGTGATGGACAGGTTTTGTTATGGCTGGGCCCACCTTTGTCTGTAAGTCAGTTATCTCCCCTAGGATTGATCTTGGGCAATATACCGAGCAAACAGGAAAGCACATAACTGTGCAGGTGTGCAGGATAATCTGAAATTATGATGCAGATCTGATTCTCAAGTTACTGCGCATACTTTTATCAGCCTTTCTGTTAATCCTTTCACCCCAGAGTTTATGAAATAGACCATTCCACATTCTGATTAGGAATAAACCACTATCCAAAATAGGGATTACAAGTAGCAGTTTGGCCAACAATGTAGATCCTGATGACACCAGTCAACTCATCAGAATCTACACAGTTTGTATAAGCGTATTGTAGCTGTCTACACCGGGCTGAAAGGGTTAAAATTATTACAGGAATTATTAAAACAGGGTTTAACAATACAGATTATTGTTCCAACAGCCTTATCATACACATGTACATTTTGGCAGACACAAATGGGAGTTGTACAGATGTTTGTTTTACTGCAAACTGTCAGGTTATCAACATGAGCCAAAAAAGTGAACACATCATGTTAACACGTCCATGAAATAAACACCCCTCAAACCCCCACCTTATATAGAGAAAACTGGGTTTTACACTACAGGGGTATACATTATTTTTTCTCAAAGTCATAAGTTGTGGGGTAATCTTTAGAACCACCCCAATGAGATGGTTCTAATGAGCACCCACAACCTATGAATTATTTTTTCTCCAAGTTGTAAGTTGTGGGTACTCCTTAGACCCTACTCAATGAGGCAGTTCTAATGAGCACACAAAACCTATGACTTGGAGAATAAATATGACAAGTTTTAATCAGAAAAGAAACCAATTTTCGAGATATAAAGTAATGCACTATGTCAACACGGGTGTGTTATCGTTAAGTTTCTTCATGGTGAATACACCAATTAGCATTAGGATAACACACCCATGCGACATAGTGCATTTTTCACATCTCCAAAATGGCTACTTTTCTGATAAAAATCTGTGATATTTTGCTTATAAATACTGCAAACATAGGTTGTGGGTGCTCGTTAGAACCGCCTAATTGAGGCGGTTCTAACGAGTACCCACAACCTATGTCTTGGAGCAAAAATAAGAATGATAATGTATACCCCGATAAACCCCAGTTTTTTCTGTAATAAGTGGGGTATAAGGGGGTCTTCATTTCACGGACTTGTTCACATGATTGCCAGTGTACTGTTCAGATTACATGATTCTCTGTTCATCCCTGCCCATCTTGGCTTGAAGAAATAGACTGGGTTGCATGATGCTTCCATGCAGAGCTGAAACCGGCCGCACAGGAGTACTGGTAAACCGCTTAGGAGTTTAAGCCTGCCCAGGCAAAGTGGTGCGAGTCTGACCGTCCCTATATATTAACCCTTTTGGTTTGTCTGGGTGGCAGGGATTGAGATGTCTTTTCATCTAAAGGACGGGTAAAAGTCCCACAAATTTGGAAGCAACGTCTTTAAAATGACCTAACTAGTGTTGATGGGGAAGTAAAACCACAATTCAAACAAACAAAACATGATTCTCAAACTGACAAATTGCATTGTTTTATGCTTCTGATGAAACTTTGCAATATAATTCATATTTTTCAGCAGAGAATTTTGATGCTCATAAACGAGTACCCACAATATTTGAATAAAATAATGAAAATGAACTATACCCCTGTAAACCCCGCTTTTCTCTGTATAAAGTGGAGTTTACAGGGGTGTTCAATTCACAGACTTGTTGATGTGCTGATATCAGAGGCTTACCTTTGTTCTCTGTTACCATGAAGTTATGAGACGGCATTTACTTAAGCTGATCTTTATATGTATAAAGTACAAATAAAAGAAAACAGCTGTTATACCTGTACTTCTTTATCATTTTCAGTTCCTTTCCCAAACATTACAAAAACACACCTATACAAACACATTGTAACCTTTATCGCTGAAAAAGTGAAAATTTTAAGATGAAAAATTGGGATATTTTTTCTTATTTCTGCTCAAAATATAGATTGAGGCGGTTCTAACAAGTATCCACAATTTATATTTTATAGCAGAAATAAGAATAATAAGGTTTACTCCTGTAAATCCCAGTTTTACTATATAAAAGTGGGGTTCCAAGGGTGTCAAAATTATATAGGCATGTTTTCGTGATGCATTCTTTGCTCATGACTTACTACTCCACAATCTCATATCACTTATAATAGTGGGGTTCAAGGGGGTTAAAATTATATAGACATGTTTTCGTGATGCATTCTTTGCCCCTGCTCATAGGAGCTTGAAGAAATATATGGGCTGCATGATGCTTCCACGCAGAGCTGAATCCGGCCCGCACACTAGTACGGGTAAACCGCTTAGAGGATCTAAGCCTGTCCAGGAACCGGGGTGCGAGGCGGACCGTCCATGCTAATAAACCCTATTGGTTTCATTGGGCGACAGGGCTTGAGATGTCATTTCATCTCAATGTCGGCTAAAAGTCCCACAAAATTGGAAGCAACGTCTCCAAAATGACCTTTACAGTGTTGACGGGGACGTTAAACCTCAAATCAAACAAACAATTCTTTGCTCTTGACTTACTACTCCACAACCTCATATCACAGTTTATTATAAGGAGTTTGGATATATAAATGTGGAAGATGGATCCCACCATGAAAACAAGCCTACTAGTCTATGTCCAATGGGACAGAAAACCTGTCCCGTGCAAATTTCATGACGATTTTTGGCGACCTATATCAAATTAAACTTTGGGGCATGTGCAACAATGTCAACTATTTCGCCACTGCACTCTGAGGTCCGCATCTGAGCTGAATAATGACGTCATCAAAATGGCGGCTATAACGCTGTCTATATATACGTTTATAAATAGTAATGGAATTTCAAGTAATTGAGTCTAATTGAGATTGAAAAGTTTTAAAAGTCTTTGCCTTCTAAAATTTTATCAAAGAAACGACAGTTGTACAAAAATGACTTTTTTAATGCAAGATGATGGGCCTATATGAGCCGGTGCATGACAAAACATACAATAAGAAGATACTCAATCAACCTGCGCACCCATCCACTATGACAAGACCATTTGCTTATGTATCTCTGCATAGATCGTAGCCTATAGTAGGTACATGCAATCAGCGAACGCGCAGGCTGATCTGAGTCTTCGCTGGCCGCTCAAACCTTCTTATATGTCAACAAAGGCTATAATTTGAACAATCTTCGCACAGGTCCACTAGATGAAGCTACACACCAAATATCAAAGACCTGGGCCGAGCGGTTTCAGAGAAGAAGACCTTTTTAAAGATATTCCCTACATAAGCCTATGTAAAACCAAATGGCCCCGGAGCGGGGGCATTTTTGGCCTCAGGGCTATAATTTTAACAATCTTGATAGAGGTCCACTAGATGAAGTTTCACACCAAATACCAAAGACCTGGGCCTTGCTGTTGCAGAGAAGAAGATTTTCAAAGATAAATATATAAGTCAATATAAGTCTATGTAAAACCAATATATAGTCAATGTAAGTGGTTTAGGAGGAGATGTCGTTTGAAGAAATTGTTAACGCACTGATGGACGCACGACGGACAAAAAGTGATCCCAAAAGCTCACCTCGTCACTAAGTGATGATGAGCTAGAAAAACAGTTGTGGAAAGCTGGATACACCATTTTTTTTCGATATTTATGCTCAAGGGCAAGTAACTCAGAAGTCATTTGACCTGTGTGGCCCAAATTCAAATGCAACATAGACTGTATGCCCCTCCTGGTTATTTGCAAGTTTGATGAAGATCTGATTTGAAATGGACGAGAAAAGCTGGAGATGTCGTTTTCCCATTATAAGTCTATGGGAAAATCTTTCACACTCAAGGAGATGTAACTAGAAAACCACTGGTCAGATTCAAGTCAACTTCGAACTCGCTCGAGATCTTTACCAAAAGTTACAAAATGATCCAATCAAAAACGGCTGAGAAAAGCTGGAGAAACCATTTTTCACTTACATTTATGCCCAAGGGCAGGTAACTCAGAAGCTGTTTGTCACGTGCAGCCCAAATTTGAACTCAACGCTCAAGGGGATGTAACTGGAAAACCACTGGTCAGATTCAAACCAAATTGGAACTCATCCGAGATTTTATGCTTGTCCTCGTTTATGAAAAGTTACAAAAAGATCATATCATAAACGACTGAGAAACGCTGGAGACACCATTTTTCACTTATATTTATGCTCAAGGGCAGGTATTGTTTGTTTGTTTGTTTTGAGGTTTAACAGCCCCGTCAACACTGTAAAGGTCATTTTGGAGACGTTGCTTCCAATTTTGTGGGACTTTTACCCAACATTGAGATGAAATGACTTCTCAAGCCCTGTCGCCAAATGAAACCAATAGGGTTTATAAGCATGGACGGTCTGCCTCGCACCGGGTTCTTGGACAGGCTTAGATCCTCTAAGCGGTTTACCAATACTAGTGTGCTGGCCCGATTCAGCTATGCGTGGAAGCATCATGCAGCCCATATATTTCTTCAAGCCCCTGTGGGCGGGGGCCGTCTCAAGGGCAGGTAACTCCAAAGCTGTTCATCCCATGCAGCTCAAATTTGAACTCGACCTAGACTGTAAGCCCCTCCTGGTTATCTGCAAGTTTGATGAAGATCGGATCAGAAATGGCTGAAAAAAGTGGAGGCGTCGTTTTCTCCATTATAAGTCTATGGGAAAATTTTTCACGCTCATGGGGATGTAACTGGAAAACCGCTGGTTTCAAACCAAATTCGAACTCATCAGAGATTTTATGCTTGTCCTCGTTTATGAAAAGTTACAGAAAGATCAGATCATAAATGGCTGAGAAAGCTGGAGACACCATTTTTCACTTATATTTATGCTCAAGGGCAGGTAACGCCAAAGCTGTTCGTCCAGTGCAGCCCAAATTCGAACTTGACGTAGACTGTAAGCCCCTCCTGGTTATCTACAAGTTTGATGAAGATTGATCAGAAATGGCGGAGAAAAAGTGGAGACGTCGTTTTCCCCATTATAAGTCTATATGAAAATTTATCACGCTCAAGGGTATGAAACTGAAAAACCGCTGGTCAGATTCAAACCAAATTCGAACTCGTCCGAGATTTTATGCTTGTCCTTGTTTATGAAAAGTTACAAAAAGATCAGATCATAAACAGCTGAGAAAAGCTGGATACACCATTTTTCACTTATATTTATGCTCAAGGGCAGGTGACTCCAAAGCTGTTCATCCCATGCAGCCCAAATTCTAACTCGACGTAAACTGTAAGCCCCTCCTGATTATCTGCAAGTTTAATGAAGATCTGATCAGAAATGGCTGAGAAAAAGTGGAGACGTCGTTTTCCCCATTATAAGTCTATGGAACCTTCTTGTTTCCATGGCAACCACCAACCAAAACTGGTCCAAAACCTAATGCAGTCAATCCCTCAGCCCATTAATGCTGCACATAAAATTTGATTGGGATTGGCCAGTTAGTCACTTAGATATTCAAGTTCAAAGGTGTGGCCGACGGACGAACGGACAACAAACGGACGCCGGATACCTACCTATACTAAAAGCTCACCTTGTGAGCCTTTGCCTCAGGTGAACTAAAAATGCCATACTTTTTCATCATAAAATTTTCTTTGCTCATCAGGGTAGGTTTAAATCTTAGCTACAATGCCATGATACACTGTACCAAGTTTGGCCAGAATTCTTCCTATTCTCTGCTTCATTTAATATACACCACAGCCTCATTATAACACGGTTCATTATAACACGGTTATAGATATAACACGGTTTCAAGATGGATCCCAAAAATGTATAGATTATATAGAAAAATGACCATAAATGGTCATTTTTCTATATAATCTATATATTTTTGCTTGGATATAACACGGTTGTTTAACTAACACGGTTTCTGGTTTGGACCCCATTAATAGTGTTATAAAGAGGTTGTGGTGTACAACAGGGCCAGGATGGCTCTGGATCACTCAACTGATCCATACTGTACGAATGAAATTGTAGGTAATATAGTAAGGTGGATTGGAGGGTTTGCTTAGTTTTGATTGACAGTGACCGAACAAACATTTCTGGGAAATTCTATCAAAATCAATCTAGCTGTTTATGACTAGGTCATTTTAGGGTTTGGATATTTTTAGCTCTGGTGGCTATCATGTTCATTTGAGCAAAAACGATCCATAAGCCATTACAATGTTTTTCTAAAAATAGCTAGGACAGAGACCTTGACCTTCAGCCCAGAACCCTGAATGTAGATTTTGCTTGAGAATATTATCATTCCTAACATATGTGTGAAGTTACTTCAAAATCCATTGAAAAATCTAGGTGCAAGCTAGAGCCATGAAAAAGTTTTTTATAAAAACAACCACAGTGATCTTGACTAAAGCTCAGGACCCTGAAAGTCAAACTTGCTTCATTTATTATCATACCAAACATTTGTGTGAAGCTAGATTAAAGTGACCTTGACCTTTAGCCAAGAATCATGAAAGTCACACTTGCTTGAGATTATATCATACCCAACATTTGTGTAAAGTTACCTAAAATCCTTTGATAAATGTAGGCGCTAGAGTGATGACAAAGTTTTTCTGAAAATAGCCACTGCAACTCAGACCTTGCTGGAGATATTATCTTATCCAACATTTGTGTGAAGTAACGTCAATTCCATCAATAAATGTAGGGGTACAGTGAAGACAAAGCTTTTCTAAAAATAGCCCCAAGAACCTTTACTTTGAGCCAAACACTTGAAAATGGAAGACCTGGGCCTTGTGGTTTCAGAGAAGAAGCTTTTTAAAGGTTTTCCATACATAAGTCTATGTAAAACCGTGGGCCCTGGGGCAGGGCTTCATACTTAATATCAAAGACCTGGACCTTCTGGTTTTAAACAAAGATTTTTAGAGGTTTTCCCTATATAAGTCTATGTAAAACCGGTGAATCCCGTGGCGGGGCCATTTTTGGCCCCAGGGCTAAACTTTTAAGAGTTCCACTAGATGAGGCTTCCTACCAAATATCTAAGACCTGGGCTCTCTTGTTTCAGACGAGAAGATTTTTAACGTTTTCCCTATATCAGTCCATGTAAAACGGGTGGACCCCGGGGATTATATTATCCCAATGCCGAGTTGAGCATGTGAAAATGCAAAATGATATGGGGAACCAGCCAGATGTATGGCACACAGTCTGCACCTTGGATCTGTTTAGACTCAAGAGCTGATATGGACCATTAAGTGCACTATATATAAAGTGGTGTTAAACCCTAGTTTTCTCTATAAAAAGTGGTTTTAAACCCCAGTTTTCTCTATATAAAGTGGTGTTAAACCCCAGTTTTCTCCATACAAAGTGGTGTTAAACCCCAGTTTTCTCTATATAGTGGTGTTAAACCCCAGTTTTCTCTATATAAAGTGGTGTTAAACCCCAGTTTTCTCTATATAAAGTGGTGTTAAACCCCAGTTTTCTCCATACAAAGTGGTGTTAAACCCCAGTTTTCTTTAATAAAGTGGTGTTAAACCCCAGTTTTCTTTATATAAAGTGGTGTTAAACCCCAGTTTTCTCTATATAAAGTGGTGTTAAACCCCAGTTTCTCTATATAAAGTGGTGTTAAACCCCAGTTTTCTCTATATAAAGTGGTGTTAAACCCCAGTTTTCTCTATATAAAGTGGTGTTAAACCCCAGATTTCTCTATATAAAGTGGTGTTAAACCCCAGTTTTCTCTGTATAAAGTGGTGTTAAACCCCAGTTTTCTCTGTATAAAGTGGTGTTAAACCCCAGTTTTCTCTGTATAAAGTGGTGTTCATTAAAGGAACTTGTTAATCTGATGACCACTAATGAGTTAGACCACTAATGAACTAATAAGCTAAATATGCTGTCAACAATCAGCCTTGGTATGTTTCAGTGATAATAAGACTGTTAATTAATATTGTTATTTATTCTTCATCTTTCATAATTTTTTCCATATAACATTCAAAATTATTTTTCAAGTAGTGAGTCCCAAAATTGACTTGGTTACAAAAATACGCCACCTATTATAGTAACAGATGATTAACCCATTACCGCTTAGAGGATCTAAGTCTGCCCAGGCAATGTGGTGTGAGTCAGCCCGTCCATGCTGGTAAACTCTATTGGTTTCATTAAGTGACAGGGATTGAGTTGTCATTTCATCTTAATGTCGGGTAAAACGCCAACAAAATTGGAAGCAACGTCTCCAAAATGACCTTTACAGTGCTGACAGGGACGTTAAACTTCACATCAAACAAACAAAACAAACAATGATTAACCCATTTAGTACTGGAAACCCCAAAATGGGTAGTTGGCAAACAGTGCACGCCCAGATCAGATGCTGCATTTTGCAGCATCTGATCAGGGCCTATACTTTTGGCAAAATTTTCAGTCTATTTCAAGATAGTTCTTGAAGAAAACACATCCTGACATCCCTAAATTTTGAAATAGACTCCTGCTATATATAAGGAGTAAGATTCCATTTGGTACAAAAAGGCATCACATGAACAAGTCCGTGCAATGAACACCCCCCTAAACCCCACTTTATATAGAGACAACTGGGGTATAAGGGGTATACATTATTTTTGCTGCAAGACATAGGTTGTGGGTACTCATTAGAACCACCTCAATGATTTTCATCAGAAAAGTAGCCATTTTGGAAATGTGAAAAAATGCACTATGTCACACGGCTGTTGAGAATTTTTATTTCTACCCTCTATATACCTTGTGGGATACCTGCTAACCCTTAAGATGCCATGGAAAACTGCATCTGAAAATGTTGTCTGTTTATGTTGGCTACTGAATCTTCTTGTAAACTTTACACCTCAAATATTTGGTAGGAACAGGAATTGTGCATTGTCCATTTGGAATTCATGAAATTGTTGAAGGAAATATTAGGGTTTCAACCCTATATATATAGACACTTTATTGTACTGTACATATTCACTTGTATAGGTACACATGTTATTATTGTACTGTTCATACTGTCTATAACTAGAGCTTGAAACTGACTAGGGCCCCGGCAGCGCTATCAGAGGAGTAGTAAAAAAATTTGTGGACGGACAGACAGACAGACAGATGGACGGACAGAGTGATTACTATAGGGCACCCACTCTTTCAGTGCGGGGCCCTAATGAGGGCCTCATGGAAGATTAGCTGTTACTTGTATCTTGTACTTGTATTTGCTAAATGTTGTCACCCTGTATAAACTAGAGCTGTCAGAGGATCTGACTATAGCCCCGCTTCAGCGCTGTCAGAGAAGAAAGTTATTTAAGCTGCAGAGAAAACAGTTATGAACCAGAAATAACTGTTGAAAATTTTACATTATCTGGAAAAACTCTAAGAGTTGTGAGCCCTTGTCCCTCATTTCAATGAGCATGATACATTACCAGAATGTCCATGTTTATACTAAATTTCATCTTCCATTTTTCAATGTTCAAAGGGTAATAACTCCTAAAGTAGGCAAATCAGAGTCAGGGTTCCTGCGCTCTGCACATTGTCTCATGGTGCTTTACACTTGTGTGAAGTGTCATGAAAATATCTCAAATGGTTTGTGAGTTATGGAGCCGACACAGTCAAAATTGCCTTTTTAAATGTTCAAAGGGCAATAACTCCTAAAGTAGGCAAACCAGAGTTATGGTTCCTGCACTCTGCACATCATCTCAAGGTGCTTTTCATTTATTTGAAGTTTCATGAAAATATCAGAAACGGTTATGGAGAGGACATAGTTAAAATTGCCATTTTTTAATATTCAAAAGCCTATAACTGAAAAAGTAGACAATCCAGAGTTTGGGTTCCTGCGCTCTGCACACGTAATATGGTGCTTTACATTTGTGTGAAGTTTCATAAAATTATCTCAAACGGTTTTTGAGTTATCGAGCAAAGACGGCTAAAATTGATATTTTTCAATATTCAAAGGGAAATAACTCAAAAATTAGGCAATCCAGAGTTATGGTTCCTGCACTCTGCACACCATCTCATGGTGTTTAATGTTTGTGTGAAGTTTCATGAAAATATGTGAATGGGTTTTAAAGTTATGGAGCGGACACGAAAATTGTTAACAGACACAGACAGACACACAGACAATACGAAAACCAGAGTTATGGTTCTTGCGCTCTGCACATTGTCTCATAGTGCTTAACATTTGTGTGAAGTTTCATGAAATTATCTCAAACGGTTTTCGAGTTATGAAGCGGACACTGTTAAAATTGCCATTTTTCAATGTTCAAAGGGCAATAACTCCAAAAAGAAGCAATGCAGAGTTATGGTTCCTGCGCTCTGCACATCGTCTCATAGTGCTTAACATTTGTGTGAAGTTTCCTAAAAATATCTCAAACGGTTTTTGAGTTATGAAGCGGACACAATTAAAATTGCCATTTTTCAATGTTCAAAGGGCAATAACTCCAAAAGTAGGCAATCCACAGTTATAATTCCTTCGCTCTGCACATTGTCTTATGGTGTTTAACATTTGTGTGAAGTTTCATGAAAATATGTTAAGCAGATACAAAGTTATGGAGCCAACACTAACGGAATCACGGAATTACGGAAAATGTTCAAAGGGCAATAACTCCAAAAGTAGGCAATCCACAGTTATAATTCCTTCGCTCTGCACATTGTCTTATGGTGTTTAACATTTGTGTGAAGTTTCATGAAAATATGTTAAGCAGATACAAAGTTATGGAGCCAACACAAATTAACGGAATCACGGAATTACGGAATGACAGAAGGACATGGCAAATCCAATATAGCCCCACTTTTTCAAAGCGGGGCTATAATAAAGTCTTTACTTACTTACTTACTTACTTACTTACATATTTTTGCACACAGGCAAATAGTGTGGACTCTGATCCAGTCTGATCTGAATCCATACTAGTTGCAATATGACTTTCAAATTACCAGCAGACAACAATGCAGATGAAATTGTTGTGATTAGCATGTTATGGGTTATATGGTTTTCTACGGTTTGTTTGTTTGAGGTTTAACGTCCCCGTCAACATTGTAAAGGTCATTTTGGAGACGTTGCTTCCAATTTTGTGGGACTTTTACCGGACGTTGAGACTGGGAGTTTACATAGGTGAACATTATTTTTCTTATTTCTGCTTTAAAACATAGATTGTGGATATTCATTAGAACCTCCTCACTTAAAGCAGTTCTACCGAGTACCCACAATCTATGTTTTGAGCAGAAATATGAAAAATATATTATAGAATTTTTCAGCTATTTTATGGTTGCATTTTCAATATATTTGATAAGGCATATTTTCATACTGAACAGCTTATCTACATGTCAGTGAGCATCATGGACTCTGACGAAACTGTCATTGCTGGTTGCCATGTGACAAAGGCCTTTTTTATCAGGACCTGGCTAATTTTGTCTTCAAAAAGGGGACTGGGTTATTACAAATGATGGCAGACTAGAACACAATATTCGAGATACCGGGAGTTTAGGACTCCTTACTCAATTAATGCAATGGTCCACAATAAGTTTGATTGTACTCGGCAATGTATAACCCATACAGCAGTTGTGGGCTAAAACTCAGAAGAAAAAATAACTGGTATATGACCCACAAGGAACAAGTGCAGTCTGTCCAGAAAAATTAATAGTGCTTGACAGCACAATAACACACCTATGCGAAACAGTGCATTATTCACATCTCCAAAAAGCTACTTCTCTGACAAAAAAACCTATGTTTTTCGTCTTTATATAGACGGTTCAAATGAGTACCCACAACCTATCTCTTTGAACAGAAATAAGAAAAATAATATATACCCCATAAACCCCAGTTTTCTCTATATAAAGTGGGGTTTAGCGGGCTCTTCTTTTCAAGGACTTGGTAAACTGATGACAAACATGACATTTTGCAAAGAAAAACTTAACTCCAGATCATCTTCAAAATGGCGGGAAATAGCCAAGTGCTTGCTTAAACTAAAACTGTCAGAGGATCTGACTATAGCCCCGCTATAGTGCTATCAGAAAAGAAAAATACAAGAAATAGCGCAATCAGAAAAGAAAAATACAAGAAAAAAAATGTTTTCCTCTAATTAAATTTTTCAATGTTCAAAGGGCAATAACTCCAAAAGTAGGCAATCCAGAGTTATGGTTCATGTACTCTGCACATCTTCTTATAGTGCGTTACATTTGTGTGAAGTTTCATGAAAATACCTCAAAACGTTTTTTGAGTTATCATGAATAACGGAAATTTTTCAATGTTCAAAGGGCAATAACTCCAAAAGTAGGCAGTCCAGAGTCATGGTTCATGCACTCAGCACATCGTCTCATAGTGCTTTACATTTGTGTGAAGTGTCATGAAAATACCTAAAACGATTTTCGACTAATCATGAATAACGGAATTTTTTCAATGTTCAAAGGGCAATAACACACTCCAAAAGTAGACAATCCAGAGTTATGGTTCATGTGCTCTGCATATCGTCTCATAGTGCTTTACATTTGTGTGAAGTTTCATGAAAATACCTCAAACGGTTTTCGAGCTATCATGAATAATGGAATTTTTTCAATGTTCAAAGGGCATTAACTCCCAGACCACCTGTTTGATGAACCGCCAGTGGAAGGGCCGGCCATCCCAATCACTATTGATATGGTTAAGAAGGCTATCTCTCAGATGAAGACTGGCAAAGCACTGGGCCCTTCTGGCATAATGGTGGAGATGATAAGAGCTGCAGGTGATGCGGGTGCCTCGATGATACGCGACCTTGCAGCTGCAATCATCCGTGATGGAAAAGTACCCTCTGACGGGGAACAGAGTTTCATTGTCTGTCTCTACAAGGGCAAGGGCTATGCAACGGGGCAACTACACTGTAGATCCAATACTTCACAGCCGTTATTTCGCGAAATCCAGTATATCTCGAATTTTCCATGGACCCCAAATTTACCATGAGCAAAAAAGAAGAACAGAAAACGTCCAGATCCGTATGAAAGTCACGGCGGTAGTTTGCCGAGACACCGATATAATCGTGGTGGTAGTTTGCCGAGACGGGGATATAAGTCGCGGTAGTTATTTGGTAAGATGCCGTTTATCAGTCTACACAAAACTAAATGACTTGTTCAGAGCTTACATTTTTACAGTTGGAAGAAAATAATATGACTGTAATTTCGGTATTGATTTTTTGCACATATTCAGACGAAAAAATCACTTCAGTTCACACATTATAACCAAATAATCCATTTAGCATCAGTTAGAACAGGTATTGGCAAACAATCTTAATCCCCAAACTTGTCATAATAAGTGTCATAACTGAGAAATCCACTCAATGCTCAATCAGACAATGATGTCCGTGCGCCCTCATGCAGAGCATCCTAATCGTGATCTATCATGTCTTCCACGTGAAAATAAAAGAAATCAAAACACAATAAAATGATAGTTTTGTTGTTGTATAGTTTTTCAGCCCGTGGTAGACGGTAAATAATTTTTTTCCAACCACTACTTTTAATGATTCTGACCAAGGGAAACAACTCGAATTGCTTTAGCGCTCCTTGGCTGTCACCGTTACAGACAACCAGGGGAACCCGCAAATCCACAATGGCGTCCTGTTTTGACATTTTAGCGATCACATGTTTTCAAAAGCAGATTTTCAGCTGTTCTCGAATGTAAGTTAATTGGTAGACATAGCCCCCTTTGTTTGTTCTGTCATTGAGTAATTCTGAACCTACATTACTGACAGCCATTAGTGTGGATTGATAAACGGTATCACACCAAACTATAACCGCGACTTGTATTGGCATCTCGGCAAACTACCGCGACTTATATTGCTATCTGGATATATCACTCTAACAGAACTTGGACCCCAAACACCGTGATATATTGGATCTACAGTGTACTGTGGTCTCAAGCTGACATAACAGGTCATGAAAGTCCTGGAGAGGATTGTGGATGGCCTCATTAGGCAGTTGGTGTCCATCAACGATTCCCAGTTCGACTTCTTCCCAGGAAGAGGCACAACAGACGCAATTTTTGTTGTACGGCAGCTGCAAGAGAAGTATATGGCGGCCAACAGGAGACTCTACATGGCTTTTGTAGACCTGGAGAAGGCATTTGATCGAGTGCCTCGGAAAGTCATCTGGTGGGCACTAAGAAAACTTGGAGTGGACAAGTGAATTGTGTGACTGGTCCAAGGGATGTACGCTAATGGTCGGAGCGGTGTCCGTGTTGGTGATGGTAAGAGTAAAGAATATGAAGTGAAGGTGGGTGTTCATCAAGGCTCTGTTCTCAGCCCACTACTTTTCATCATTGTTCTTGAAGCCTTGTCATGCAAGTTCTGCTCTGGAGTCCCCTGGGAGGATTTGTATGCTGATGACCTTGTCATCATAGCTGAATCCCTTGAGGAATGTGTCAGGAGGCTCTTAACTTGGATAGACGCAATGGAGGCGAAAGGGCTGAGAGTGCAGGAAAGATAAAGATCATGATCTGTGGTACAGGTCTTGACCTCCTGCAGAGTACAGGCCAGTTCCCATGCGCTGTATGTCACACTGGAGTGGGCAGCAACAGTATCTTTTGTAATGGCTGCAAGTTCTGGGTGCACAAGAAATGCATTGGGCTCAAGCACTTGATAGAGCACCCTGATTACAGGTGTACACAGTGCCAAGGAACTGCATGCCCCTTAGATGGCAGTGGGAAGTTCAAGTCGGATCCGACAAGCTGGAGGTTGTAGCTTCATTTTGCTACCTAGGTGATATGCTCTCAGCAGCGGGTGGTTGCGACCTTTCAACCACATCACTTGTGAAAGCAGCCTGGAAGAAATTCAAGGAGTTGCTACCAGTTCTCTCTTCCCACCACCTCTCGTTCAAGACACGTGGCTGTGTGTACAGCTCTTGTGTGTGAAGCGCGTGTGTGAAGCGCAATGCTCCATGCCAGTGAGACATGGCCATTGACAAAGCCAAACCTCCAATGTCTTCAGCGGAATGACAGGGCAATGATCAGACAGATCTGCAATGTCAAGCCACAGGACGCTGTCACCATCAGGTCCAGTGAGTTACTTGAGGATCTTGGCACTGAGGATCTGGACCTCATCCTGAAAGAGAGAAGGCTCCGCTGGTATGGACATGTGGAACGCTTAAACAGTGCAGTCAAGACTGCCTGTGACATACAGGCAGGTGGAAAGTGGGGGCCTGGAAGGCCCAAGATGACCTGGAAGCAGCTGACAGAAAGAGATTGCAGATAATGGAAGCTCTCTGCATCCTCAAGATAGACAAGCCTGGAGATCTGGTGTAAGATCTGCCATGCGTGCAGCAAACCAGGAACCTGGAAGGTGGCCCACTTATGTGGACTTTGCCCCTGTACCTGCATGTTAATCAAAAATCTGTTGATGATGATGAACTGCAACAATCCAGAGAAATGGTTCATGCGCTCTGCACATCGTCTCATAGTGATTTACATTTGTGTGAAGTTTCATGAAAATACCTCAAATGGTTTTTGAGTTACCATGAATAACGGAATTACGGAACAACAGAATTACAGAAGGACAAGGCAAATCCATTATAGTCCCCACTTTTTCAAAGCTGGGCTATAATCATAATGTTACTTATAATGTAGTGTTTGTTTATCTGTTAACCACAAGATACAATTTTTATTTATGCAATGCTGATTGGTTTACAAATGTATTAATCTGTTTATTTCTATCATTTACCGGGACTGACCCATTCAGTTACAGAAACCCCTAAAGGGGTACCTTGGCAAACAGTGCAGGCCCAGATCAGACGCCGCAGAAGGCGGCGTCTGATCAGGGCCTCCAATGTTTGCTTAAAGTTCCATCATTTTCCAAATAGATTTTTATGAAAACACAGCCTGACATCCCTCAATTTTGAAATGGTCTCCTGCTATATATAAAGAGGAAGATTCCATTTGGTACAAAAAGGGTTGAACATGTTTTGTTGAACACAATCCAAATATATCACAAGAGCTTTCACATTGGACTGTTGGAATTCTTGGCCATCATGACTTTGGCACATCATGTTTTCCTCAGACCATACACCCGCATAAATTCCTGTTAAGTCTATAGCTTTCTCTGCGACATCTTTATACTTGTTCTTTGGAAAAAAAAATGAACCTGCTGCATTTACATGTAGTAATGTGTCTATTTACACCGTTAATGTCATCGCCCCTGCCCATAGGGGCTTGAAGAAATATATGGGCTGCATGATGCTTCCACGCAGAGCTGAATCTGACCCACACATTAGTACTGGTAAACTGCTTAGAGGATCTAAGCCTGTCCAGGAACTGTGGTGCGAGGCGGACCGTCCATGCTAATAAACCCTATTGGTTTCATTGGGCGAAAGGGCTTGAGATGTCATTTCACTTCAATGTCGGGCAAAAGTGCCACAAAATTGGAAGCAATGTCTCCAAAATGACCTTTACAGTGTTGATGGGGATGTTAAACCTCAAATCAAACAAATAAACACCGTGAATGTCAACTTTGGCACTTTTAATCATCATAAAAAAAAAAGACAATCTTTGTTATAAAGAAACTTCTAAACACAGACACCACTGTGAAGTAGAATAAATCAGCACATTTAGCTCTCTAACACTGAAAACATCATTTAGCTACCATAACAATCCTAAGTACACTTTAGTCTCTTCAGTACAAAGAAACATACTCCTAACAAAAGGCACCACTGTGAAGCAGAACGAGTCAGCACAGTTAGCTATCCAATACTGAAAATGTCATTGAGCTACCATGATGATCTAAGTATTGGGACAGTATTGCTTTAGCAAACAGTGGAGACCCAGATCAGACTGCTCCTGAAGGAGCAGACTGATCTGGGTCTACACTGTTAGCCATTACGTCTGCACCTTTTGGACTCCTTGCTGAATCATGAAACAAATTTGTTAAAATTTTAGGAGAATTACAGCAAATCCTCATGGTGTCCCAATTTTAAAAATTTTATGGTAGTTTCAATAACAAGGACTCGGGGAGTCTGCAGAGTCTGAGGAACAGAGAATTCCAAATTCTAATGTCTGTAGAAGCCTATGCTTCTGGAATAAATCCTGATAAAATGCTATTAAAAATATGATAATGTAGTTCATATAAGGAGAAACTCGATGGATTTCCCTGGTAATACACTTAATCCTTATAGCCAATGAATAATTTTTGCATTTGCAAAACACAATATCTGATCAAAGCCTTCACTGTTTGCAAAAAATTCAACCATTTTCTAACAATAACACAACCTGACACCCCTATATTTTGAAACAGACTCCTGCTGTTTATGAGGGGGAAGATTCCATTCAGTACAATATGGGTCAACCAATATAGCTATTATTCTTCCTCCTCTTCTTCACCCTCTGGTCTGAAAGGTAGTGTGGTCTGTCCTCGGTCAGGGTTAGGCATTCTGAAGATCCTCATGTTAGGCGTGGAGATGCCAAATTGACTGAAATAAAGTGAAATTCCTCTATTAAGACCACCTAAAACTAAGACTAATTCTGCTTTAAAAAGCTTATTTTGAAGGATGCACTTAATCATTCATTTTTGTTTTCTGCTCACACTGTCCTCTGGTCAGGGACCACCTTTGAGATTGTTCAAAAGTGGTCTTCAAGACCACTTTTGAACAGTCCCAAAGGTGGTCTTAATATAGGGACCAAAGTCCCAAAGGTGGTCTTAATATAGGGATTTTACTGTATATGAGAGAGACAATCATGAGAGATTTCTGTTATTTTGATATTACAGCCCTTTCAAGATTATTCCACTTCTGTAGAGCCAATCATTAAGATGAGCGAAAAACCAGACCCAGACCTCCTAGTGGCCCACTTTGAAAATATAGATTTTTATATAGGTTCTTCTTACACAAAATATAGGTTATTTACAGGTTTTTCAATAAAAATACAGGTTAACAAAAGAGTCTTCCAAACTTACATAAAGATCTAAAACTGAAGAAAAAATATTTGATGAATTTTTGTGCCACAATTACTCAGATAAAGTTGATCTGAATTTTACAAAGTCCGAGCGAGCGAGGAAAAAAATTACAATTTCTTGACAGTTTTCATCACTTTTTATGGGACTAAAAAGTAAAAAATAGAGTGCATTCTGAAGAAAAGTTAGGGTTGAGTCGCAAGAAGGTTCAAAAAGTGAAAAATATAGGTTTTTTCATGAAAATACAGGCTTTTTATAGGTTTTATGAACAAAATAAAGGTTTTATAGGTTTGGCACAAAATTATAGGTTATTATAGGTTTTATAGGTTTTGCTAGGAGGCCTGCTGAGACCACCAGAGAAAAACACCCAAATGCATCTGTTCCAGAATCTGGTGTCTCACAGGTAACCTGTGTGACGTTCAAACCCTTATTAGTGAGAGACTTAAATGTATTAACAGTCAGCGCTTATAACCACTCAGCTATGGAGGTTTGCTCATGAGAGACAAAGCTATTGTTATCTAAAAGCCTACTGTGTGTTTCTGAGCAAATACAAGGTCAATAACATATATCCCTGTAAACCCCATTTTTCTCTATAAAAAGCAGGGGTTTACAGGTGTGTTCATTTCATGGACTTATTAACCTGATAATCATGACAAGAGGGCCATGATGGCCCTGAATCGCTCACCTGAATCCAAGATGTTTCAAAGCTTATGGAAATGAAGGATTCACTGCTTTAAGGAGATGTGGACCAAAGATTTTTCTTTGGAGGTTATTTTTCATTGTAGTGGAATTTGAAGGTTTTTCTATTTTTAGCTCTGGTGTCCATTTTGTTTAACAGAGCGGAACAGTTTAGGCAATTTTGAAAGATTGTCACTCAAGGAACATTCCTGTGAAATTATTTTCAAATCGGGCTCTTTGCCTAGGAGAAGATGTCATTTAAAGGTTTTTCTATATTTAGCTCTGGTGGCCATTTTGTTTAACGAGCGAAACGATTTAGACAATTTTGAAAAAGGGTCACTCGACGAACGTTCCTGTGAAATTATTTCCTAATCGTGCCATTTGCCTTGGAGGAGATGTCATTTAAATGTTTTTCTATTTTTAGCTCTGGTGGCCATTTTGTTTAACAGAGTGGAACAATTTAGGCAATTTTGAAAGAGGGTCACTCAAGGAACATTCCTGTGAAGTTATTTTCAAATCCGGCCATTTGCATAGGAGAAGATGTCATTTGAAGGTTTTTCTATTTTTATCTCTGGTGGCCATTTTGTTTAACGGAGCGGAATGATTTAGGCAATTTTGAAAGAGGGTCACTCAAGCAACATTCTTGTGAAATTATTTTCAAATCGGGCCATTTGCCTAGGAGGAGATGTCATTTAAAGGTTTTTCTATTTTTGGCTCTGGCGGCCATTTTGTTTAACAGAGCAGAATGATTAAGGCAATTTTGAAAGAGGCTCACTCAAGGAACGTTCCTGTGAAATTATTTTCAAATTGGGCCATTTGCCTAGGAGATGTCATTTAAAGGTTTTTCTATTTTTAGCTCTGGCGGCCATTTTGTTTAACGGAGCGGAACGATTTAGGCAATTTTGAAAGAGGGTCACTCAAGGAACATTCCTGTGAAGTTATTTTCAAATCGAGCCATTTGCCTAGAAGAAGATGTCATTTAAAGGTTTTTTCTATTTTTAGCTCTGGTGGCCATTTTGTTTAATGGAGCGGAACGATTTAGGCAATTTTGAAAGAGGGTCACTCAAGGAATGTTCCTGTGAAATTAATTTCAAATCGGGCCATTTGCCTAGGAAGAGATGTCATTTAAAGGTTTATCTATTTTTAGCTCTGGCGGCCATTTTGTTTAACGGAGCGGAACAATTTAGGTAATTTTGAAAGAGGGTCACACAAGCAACATTCCTGTGAAATTATTTTCAAATCGGGCCATTTGCCTAGGAGGAGATGTCATTTAACCCTTTACCACTCAGGGATTTTGTGAATTTCACTGATTTTCACAGTGTTGCGCCTGACAGCAACTTCAACTAGCCATTGTTTCATAATGGATGGTCTGTTTTACACCAAACTCGGTATGAATGTTCATTGGGCAGTAGCCTTTCAAATGCAACCTTTCATGACTTGATCATTGTTGTCATGGTAAAGAGGGGGCATCTCAAAGTTGGCAAAAAGTGTGTTTTCACATGAATTTTGGACCACATTTTAATCTTCACACAGCTGTCAAGGCAACCATTAAGGTGGTTGGCACTAACCATTTTCACTGTTTGCAGCATGTTTTATCAGCATCAATTTTCAGGCATGTTGGACCCCAGACACCCTCAGATACAAATTTTAGCGGCCGGTTGGGCCATAAACCCCAAATTTTTCGGGATGTGAGGGGGGCGTTGCCCCCCTTCAAACCCCCCCAGGAATATTTTTAGTGGGGAGGCGCGCGAAAAAACAGGTCACTTTTTTGCCCAACAAATCCTAAAGCAAACTTAACTATCCAGGGGTAGAAATGCAGGTTTTATGTGCTTCTGGGGCTTAAAATGGGGGGGGGGGGGTGCAGACACGTAAAAACACGTAACTGAGTGGTAAAGGGTTAACTAAAATCTGGGAACATACCGAATTTTAGTCTAAAATGCTTTAACTATATCTGAAATATTGTTTCTTGCAATAAAATGATGAAAAAACATTATTTTGGTCAGTTGGGATTTTCTTCTTTAACCCTTTACCACTCAGGGATTTTGTGAATTTCACTGATTTTCACAGTGTTGCGCCTGACAGCAACTTCAACTAGCCATTGTTTCATAATGGATGGTCTGTTTTACACCAAACTCGGTATGAATGTTCATTGGGCAGTAGCCTTTCAAATGCAACCTTTCATGACTTGATCATTGTTGTCATGGTAAAGAGGGGGCATCTCAAAGTTGGCAAAAAGTGTGTTTTCACATGAATTTTGGACCACATTTTAATCTTCACACAGCTGTCAAGGCAACCATTAAGGTGGTTGGCACTAACCATTTTCACTGTTTGCAGCATGTTTTATCAGCATCAATTTTCAGGCATGTTGGACCCCAGACACCCTCAGATACAAATTTTAGCGGCCGGTTGGGCCATAAACCCCAAATTTTTCGGGATGTGAGGGGGGCGTTGCCCCCCTTCAAACCCCCCCCAGGAATATTTTTAGTGGGGAGGCGCGCGAAAAAACAGGTCACTTTTTTGCCCAACAAATCCTAAAGCAAACTTAACTATCCAGGGGTAGAAATGCAGGTTTTATGTGCTTCTGGGGCTTAAAATGGGGGGGGGGGGGGTGCAGACACGTAAAAACACGTAACTGAGTGGTAAAGGGTTAACTAAAATCTGGGAACATACCGAATTTTAGTCTAAAATGCTTTAACTATATCTGAAATATTGTTTCTTGCAATAAAATGATGAAAAAACATTATTTTGGTCAGTTGGGATTTTCTTCTTTAACCCTTTACCACTCAGGGATTTTGTGAATTTCACTGATTTTCACAGTGTTGCGCCTGACAGCAACTTCAACTAGCCATTGTTTCATAATGGATGGTCTGTTTTACACCAAACTCGGTATGAATGTTCATTGGGCAGTAGCCTTTCAAATGCAACCTTTCATGACTTGATCATTGTTGTCATGGTAAAGAGGGGGCATCTCAAAGTTGGCAAAAAGTGTGTTTTCACATGAATTTTGGACCACATTTTAATCTTCACACAGCTGTCAAGGCAACCATTAAGGTGGTTGGCACTAACCATTTTCACTGTTTGCAGCATGTTTTATCAGCATCAATTTTCAGGCATGTTGGACCCCAGACACCCTCAGATACAAATTTTAGCGGCCGGTTGGGCCATAAACCCCAAATTTTTCGGGATGTGAGGGGGGCGTTGCCCCCCTTCAAACCCCCCCCCAGGAATATTTTTAGTGGGGAGGCGCGCGAAAAAACAGGTCACTTTTTTGCCCAACAAATCCTAAAGCAAACTTAACTATCCAGGGGTAGAAATGCAGGTTTTATGTGCTTCTGGGGCTTAAAATGGGGGGGGGGGGGGGGGGGGGGGTGCAGACACGTAAAAACACGTAACTGAGTGGTAAAGGGTTAACTAAAATCTGGGAACATACCGAATTTTAGTCTAAAATGCTTTAACTATATCTGAAATATTGTTTCTTGCAATAAAATGATGAAAAAACAATATTTTGGTCAGTTGGGATTTTCTTCTTTAACCCTTTACCACTCAGGGATTTTGTGAATTTCACTGATTTTCACAGTGTTGCGCCTGACAGCAACTTCAACTAGCCATTGTTTCATAATGGATGGTCTGTTTTACACCAAACTCGGTATGAATGTTCATTGGGCAGTAGCCTTTCAAATGCAACCTTTCATGACTTGATCATTGTTGTCATGGTAAAGAGGGGGCATCTCAAAGTTGGCAAAAAGTGTGTTTTCACATGAATTTTGGACCACATTTTAATCTTCACACAGCTGTCAAGGCAACCATTAAGGTGGTTGGCACTAACCATTTTCACTGTTTGCAGCATGTTTTATCAGCATCAATTTTCAGGCATGTTGGACCCCAGACACCCTCAGATACAAATTTTAGCGGCCGGTTGGGCCATAAACCCCAAATTTTTCGGGATGTGAGGGGGGCGTTGCCCCCCTTCAAACCCCCCCAGGAATATTTTTAGTGGGGAGGCGCGCGAAAAAACAGGTCACTTTTTTGCCCAACAAATCCTAAAGCAAACTTAACTATCCAGGGGTAGAAATGCAGGTTTTATGTGCTTCTGGGGCTTAAAATGGGGGGGGGGGGGGTGCAGACACGTAAAAACACGTAACTGAGTGGTAAAGGGTTAACTAAAATCTGGGAACATACCAAATTTTAGTCTAAAATGCTTTAACTATATCTGAAATATTGTTTCTTGCAATAAAATGATGAAAAAACATTATTTTGGTCAGTTGGGATTTTCTTCTTTAACCCTTTACCACTCAGGGATTTTGTGAATTTCACTGATTTTCACAGTGTTGCGCCTGACAGCAACTTCAACTAGCCATTGTTTCATAATGGATGGTCTGTTTTACACCAAACTCGGTATGAATGTTCATTGGGCAGTAGCCTTTCAAATGCAACCTTTCATGACTTGATCATTGTTGTCATGGTAAAGAGGGGGCATCTCAAAGTTGGCAAAAAGTGTGTTTTCACATGAATTTTGGACCACATTTTAATCTTCACACAGCTGTCAAGGCAACCATTAAGGTGGTTGGCACTAACCATTTTCACTGTTTGCAGCATGTTTTATCAGCATCAATTTTCAGGCATGTTGGACCCCAGACACCCTCAGATACAAATTTTAGCGGCCGGTTGGGCCATAAACCCCAAATTTTTCGGGATGTGAGGGGGGCGTTGCCCCCCTTCAAACCCCCCCCAGGAATATTTTTAGTGGGGAGGCGCGCGAAAAAACAGGTCACTTTTTTGCCCAACAAATCCTAAAGCAAACTTAACTATCCAGGGGTAGAAATGCAGGTTTTATGTGCTTCTGGGGCTTAAAATGGGGGGGGGGGGGGTGCAGACACGTAAAAACACGTAACTGAGTGGTAAAGGGTTAACTAAAATCTGGGAACATACCGAATTTTAGTCTAAAATGCTTTAACTATATCTGAAATATTGTTTCTTGCAATAAAATGATGAAAAAACATTATTTTGGTCAGTTGGGATTTTCTTCTTTAACCCTTTACCACTCAGGGATTTTGTGAATTTCACTGATTTTCACAGTGTTGCGCCTGACAGCAACTTCAACTAGCCATTGTTTCATAATGGATGGTCTGTTTTACACCAAACTCGGTATGAATGTTCATTGGGCAGTAGCCTTTCAAATGCAACCTTTCATGACTTGATCATTGTTGTCATGGTAAAGAGGGGGCATCTCAAAGTTGGCAAAAAGTGTGTTTTCACATGAATTTTGGACCACATTTTAATCTTCACACAGCTGTCAAGGCAACCATTAAGGTGGTTGGCACTAACCATTTTCACTGTTTGCAGCATGTTTTATCAGCATCAATTTTCAGGCATGTTGGACCCCAGACACCCTCAGATACAAATTTTAGCGGCCGGTTGGGCCATAAACCCCAAATTTTTCGGGATGTGAGGGGGGCGTTGCCCCCCTTCAAACCCCCCCAGGAATATTTTTAGTGGGGAGGCGCGGGAAAAAACAGGTCACTTTTTTGCCCAACAAATCCTAAAGCAAACTTAACTATCCAGGGGTAGAAATGCAGGTTTTATGTGCTTCTGGGGCTTAAAATGGGGGGGGGGGGGGGTGCAGACACGTAAAAACACGTAACTGAGTGGTAAAGGGTTAACTAAAATCTGGGAACATACCGAATTTTAGTCTAAAATGCTTTAACTATATCTGAAATATTGTTTCTTGCAATAAAATGATGAAAAAACAATATTTTGGTCAGTTGGGATTTTCTTCTTTAACCCTTTACCACTCAGGGATTTTGTGAATTTCACTGATTTTCACAGTGTTGCGCCTGACAGCAACTTCAACTAGCCATTGTTTCATAATGGATGGTCTGTTTTACACCAAACTCGGTATGAATGTTCATTGGGCAGTAGCCTTTCAAATGCAACCTTTCATGACTTGATCATTGTTGTCATGGTAAAGAGGGGGCATCTCAAAGTTGGCAAAAAGTGTGTTTTCACATGAATTTTGGACCACATTTTAATCTTCACACAGCTGTCAAGGCAACCATTAAGGTGGTTGGCACTAACCATTTTCACTGTTTGCAGCATGTTTTATCAGCATCAATTTTCAGGCATGTTGGACCCCAGACACCCTCAGATACAAATTTTAGCGGCCGGTTGGGCCATAAACCCCAAATTTTTCGGGATGTGAGGGGGGCGTTGCCCCCCTTCAAACCCCCCCCAGGAATATTTTTAGTGGGGAGGCGCGCGAAAAAACAGGTCACTTTTTTGCCCAACAAATCCTAAAGCAAACTTAACTATCCAGGGGTAGAAATGCAGGTTTTATGTGCTTCTGGGGCTTAAAATGGGGGGGGGGGGTGCAGACACGTAAAAACACGTAACTGAGTGGTAAAGGGTTAACTAAAATCTGGGAACATACCGAATTTTAGTCTAAAATGCTTTAACTATATCTGAAATATTGTTTCTTGCAATAAAATGATGAAAAAACATTATTTTGGTCAGTTGGGATTTTCTTCTTTAACCCTTTACCACTCAGGGATTTTGTGAATTTCACTGATTTTCACAGTGTTGCGCCTGACAGCAACTTCAACTAGCCATTGTTTCATAATGGATGGTCTGTTTTACACCAAACTCGGTATGAATGTTCATTGGGCAGTAGCCTTTCAAATGCAACCTTTCATGACTTGATCATTGTTGTCATGGTAAAGAGGGGGCATCTCAAAGTTGGCAAAAAGTGTGTTTTCACATGAATTTTGGACCACATTTTAATCTTCACACAGCTGTCAAGGCAACCATTAAGGTGGTTGGCACTAACCATTTTCACTGTTTGCAGCATGTTTTATCAGCATCAATTTTCAGGCATGTTGGACCCCAGACACCCTCAGATACAAATTTTAGCGGCCGGTTGGGCCATAAACCCCAAATTTTTCGGGATGTGAGGGGGGCGTTGCCCCCCTTCAAACCCCCCCCAGGAATATTTTTAGTGGGGAGGCGCGCGAAAAAACAGGTCACTTTTTTGCCCAACAAATCCTAAAGCAAACTTAACTATCCAGGGGTAGAAATGCAGGTTTTATGTGCTTCTGGGGCTTAAAATGGGGGGGGGGGGGTGCAGACACGTAAAAACACGTAACTGAGTGGTAAAGGGTTAACTAAAATCTGGGAACATACCGAATTTTAGTCTAAAATGCTTTAACTATATCTGAAATATTGTTTCTTGCAATAAAATGATGAAAAAACATTATTTTGGTCAGTTGGGATTTTCTTCTTTAACCCTTTACCACTCAGGGATTTTGTGAATTTCACTGATTTTCACAGTGTTGCGCCTGACAGCAACTTCAACTAGCCATTGTTTCATAATGGATGGTCTGTTTTACACCAAACTCGGTATGAATGTTCATTGGGCAGTAGCCTTTCAAATGCAACCTTTCATGACTTGATCATTGTTGTCATGGTAAAGAGGGGGCATCTCAAAGTTGGCAAAAAGTGTGTTTTCACATGAATTTTGGACGTCAAGGCAACCATTAAGGTGGTTGGCACTAACCATTTTCACTGTTTGCAGCATGTTTTATCAGCATCAATTTTCAGGCATGTTGGACCCCAGACACCCTCAGATACAAATTTTAGCGGCCGGTTGGGCCATAAACCCCAAATTTTTCGGGATGTGAGGGGGGCGTTGCCCCCCTTCAAACCCCCCCAGGAATATTTTTAGTGGGGAGGCGCGCGAAAAAACAGGTCACTTTTTTGCCCAACAAATCCTAAAGCAAACTTAACTATCCAGGGGTAGAAATGCAGATTTTATGTGCTTCTGGGGCTTAAAATGGGGGGGGGGGTGCAGACACGTAAAAACACGTAACTGAGTGGTAAAGGGTTAAAGGTTTTTCTATTTTTGGCTCTGGTGGCCATTTTGTTTAATGGAGCAGAATGATTAAGGCAATTTTGAAAGAGGCTTACTCAAGGAATGTTCCTGTGAAATTATTTTCAAATTGGGCCATTTGCCTAGGAGGAGATGTCATTTAAAGGTTTTTTTATTTTTAGCTGTGGCGGCCATTTTTTTTTAACGGAGCGGAACGATTTAGGCAATTATGAAAGAGGGTCACTCAAGGAACATTCCTGTGAAGTTATTTTCAAATCGAGCCATTTGCCTAGAAGAAGATGTCATTTAAAGGTTTTTCTATTTTTAGCTCTGGCGGCCATTTTGTTTAACGGAGCGGAATGACTTAGGCAATTTTGAAAGAGGGTAACTCAAGGAACATTCCTGTGAAACTATTTTCAAATCGGTCCATTTGCCTAGGAAGAGATGTCATTTAAAGGTTTTTCTATTTTTAGCTCTGGCGGCCATTTTGTTTAACGGAGCGGAACGATTTAGCTAATTTTGAAAGAGGGTCACACAAGCAACATTCCTGTGAAATTATTTTCAAATCGGGCCATTTGCCTAGGAGGAGATGTCATTTAAAGGTTTTTCTATTTTTGGCACTGGCGGCCATTTTGTTTAACGGAGCAGAATGATTAAGGCAATTTTGAAAGAGGCTCACTCAAGGAAAGTTCCTGTGAAATTATTTTCAAATTGGGCCATTTGCCTAGGAGGAGATGTCATTTACTGTAAAAATTCGGCTATAAGACCAGGATTTTTCCCTCCAAAATGAGCCCAAAAAAACGACCCCGTCTTATAGCCGAGGTCATGGACTGCAGGCTTTTTTCCGGCAATGTCCGGCGAAGACCAGACATACGGAAAAAGGCGATCGGTGATTTATGAATTGATATAAATCGCCGCCCACAAACCACCGCTACGATTTTTCTGCACGCGATCGCAAAAATGACGTAATCCGACGCCATTACTCCCACACGTGTTTAATGTCATTGCATGTATCTCTTTCATAAAAAGAATGTTTGGAACCGGTAAAAAATATTTTCCCGATAGCTAAGCGGTTGTGAATAGAGGTGGATAGAAAATCAGTGCTTTGCACAGTTCCAGAAGTATCCCCAGAAGCACCGTGTCAATAACCAACAACAGCGTTCGACTTTTCCCGCCAACGTCTGCTATTTGGCGCCAAAACATAACCATTCATGAGATCGTAGAAAAGTCCGATTTTATAATGCAAACATCTACCGTTAGAGCAATTAAATCAGTTTCTCACTGATTGTGGATTAAATTTTATGATAGGAGGATAAACGCAAATTAGATACATAACTTGACCATATTTTCACACCTTATCGACACGATTATACGGCAATTATACGACAGGGATTAACAATAGTGTCATACTTGAACCGTAATAAATACTCAGATGGTTTGTCTCTGAATTGACAGCGATTTAGTTACTGGGTTAGTTTTACCGTATTTATGGACTCAAAAAGACTTCTTTTTTTTTGCACTTGTCCCGACCGAGCGCCATAAGGTCAAAGTGCACCTGCCCGGCGTGATTTCGGTCTTGTCCCGGACGGCCGGGAAATGGATTTGTCAGCCCCTGTCGTCTATTAAATAGAAGTCTGTGTAGCTTAAGCCAGCAAAGCATGTACCGGGCCGACAGCGATACGACGTATCGGCCCGACGTTTGCCGCTATTTTGTGCTAGCTGGGGCGTTGGTTCTGAGACTGAATAGCTTGGTGTTGTGTTCCCCGAAAAAACAAAACAAAAACGATCAGTTACTTATAAAAAAGATGCAACAAATATTTCTAAATTTTGTGGCTGGGAATGAGGGGTAAGTAGAGGGGTTTTCTGACGAAAAAAAGGCCGATTTCTCACATCTAAATAGCATCTGGCGGTAGCAGATAGGCCCCGACAGATATGGCAAAAATTTGACCCGTCTTATAAAAGAGTATAAGCAAAATCCCACTTTAGAATAACTGAAAAAGGGGTCCCGTCTTATAGCCGAATCGCCTGATAGCCGAATTTTTACGGTAAAGGTTTTTCTATTTTTAGCTCTTGCGGCCATTTTGTTTAACAGAGCGGAACGATTTAGGCAATTTTGACAGAGGGTCACTCAAGGAACATTCCTGTGAAGTTATTTTCAAATCGAGCCATTTGCCTAGAAGATGTCATTTAAAGGTTTTCTATTTTTAGCTCTGGCGGCCATTTTGTTTAATGGAGCGGAACGATTTAGGCAATTTTGTAAGAGGTTCACTCAAGGAACGTTCCTGTGAAATTATTTTCAAATCGGGCCATTTGCCTAGGAAGAGATGTCATTTAAAGGTTTTTCTATTTTTAGCTCTGGCGGCCATTTTGTTTAACGGAGCGGAATGATTTCGGTAATTTTGAAAGAGGGTCACTCAAGCAACATTCCTGTGAAATTATTTTCAAATCGGGCCATTTGCCTAGGAGGAGATGTCATTTAAAGGTTTTTCTATTTTTGGCTCTTGCGGCCATTTTGTTTAACAGAGCAGAATGATTAAGGCAATTTTGAAAGAGGCTCACTCAAGGAACATATTTTCAAACTGGGCCATTTGCCTAGGAGAAGATGTCAGTTAAAGGTTTTCTATTTTTAGTTCTGGCGGCCATTTTGTTTAACGGAGCGGAACGATTTAGGCAATTTTGAAAGAGGGTCACTCAAGGAACATTCCTGTGAAGTTATTTTCAAATCGAGCCATTTGCCTAGAAGTTGTCATTTAAAGGTTTTTCTTTTTTTAGCTCTGGCGGCCATTTTGTTTCACGGAGTGGAACGATTTAGGCAATTTTGAAAGAGGGTCACTCAAGGAACGTTCCTGTGAAATTATTTTCAAATCGGGCCATTTGCCTAGGAAGAGATGTCATTTAAAGGTTTTTCTATTTTTAGCTCTGGCGGCCATTTTGTTTAACGGAGCGGAACGATTTAGGTAATTTTGAAAGAGGGTCACACAAGCAACATTCCTGTGAAATTATTTTCAAATTGGGCCATTTGCCTAGGAGGAGATGTCATTTAAAGGTTTTTCTATTTTTGGCTCTGGCGGCCATTTTGTTTAACGGAGCAGAATGATTAAGGCAATTTTGAAAGAGGCTCACTCAAGGACATCCTGTGAAATTATTTTCAAATTGGGCCATTTGCCTAGGAGGAGATGTCATTTAAAGGTTTTTCTATTTTTAGCTCTGGTGGCCATTTTGTTTAACGGAGCGGAAAGATTTAGGCAATTTTGAAAGAGGCTCACTCAAGGAACATTCCTGTGAAGTTATATTCAAATCGAGCCATTTGCCTAGAAGAAGATGTCATTTAAAGGTTTTTCTATTTTTAGCTCTGGTGGCCATTTTGTTTAATGGAGCGGAACGATTTAGGCAATTTTGAAAGAGGGTCACTCAAGGAACGTTCCTGTGAAATTATTTTCAAATCGGGCCATTTGCCTAGGAAGAGATGACATTTAAAGGTTTTTCTATTTTTAGCTCTGGCGGCCATTTCATTTAACGGAGCGGAACGATTTAGGTTATTTTGAAAGAGGGTCACTCAAGCAACATTCCTGTGAAATTATTTTCAAATCGGGCCATTTGCCTAGGAGGAGATGTCATTTAAAGGTTTTTCTATTTTTGGTTCTGGCGGCCATTTTGTTTAACGGAGCAGAATGATTAAGGCAATTTTGAAAGAGGCTCACTCAAGGAACATTCCTGTGAAATTATTTTCAAATTGGGCCATTTACCTAGGAGGAGATGTCATTTAAAGGTTTTTCTATTTTTAGCTCTGGCGGCCATTTTGTTTAACGGACCAGAACGATTTTGGCAATTTTGAAAGAGGGTCACTCAAGGAACATTCCTGTGAAGTTATTTTCAAATCGAGCCATTTGCCTAGAAGAAGATGTCATTTAAAGGTTTTTCTATTTTTAGCTCTGGCGGATATTTTGTTTAACGGACCAGAACGATTTTGGCAATTTTGAAAGAGGGTCACTCAAGGAACATTCCTGTGAAGTTATTTTCAAATCGACCCATTTGCCTAGAAGAAGATGTCATTTAAAGGTTTTTCTATTTTTAGCTCTGGCGGCCGTTTTGTTTAACGGAGCGGAACGATTTAGGCAATTTTGTAAGAGGGTCACTCCAGCCACCTTTCCTGTGAAATTATTTAGGAGGAGATGTCATTTAAGTAAATTGTTGACAGACGCACGAAGCACGATGCACGACGCACGACGCACGACACACGACGGACATTGACCGATCACAATAGCTCACCTTGAGCCTTCGGCTCAGGTGAGCTAAAAACTGTGTAGTGATTACCAGTGTACAGTAAGTCTTAATATTTTTTATAGATTTTGTATAATAAATCAACACCAACACAAAATAATCTTTATCATGTATTAACATCACAGTTTCGCCATCATGGCTTCTTCAGGATGATACACACAATAGACAAAGATGATGTCGCACACGAAAATGTTACGTGATGCGGAGCGCCACGCCAGCTACTTTACACAACAAGAGGGCCCAATGGCCCTATATCGCTCACCTGTGTACCAGAAAATCATTAGTGTAGGAGACCACTTGACATTGCTACATACTAAATATCTAAGCTCAGGCAAAGCAGTGTCCATGCTTATAAACCCTACTGGTTTCATTGGGGCGACAGGGCTTGAGATGTAATTTCATCTCAATGTCGGGTAAAAGTCCCACAAAATTGTAAGAGAAATCTCCAAAATGACCTATACAGTGTTGATGGGGATGTAAAACCTCAAATCAAATAAAACCTGTGCCTTATGGTTTTGGAGAAAAAGATTTTTTTAATTTTTTCCCAGTATAAGTCTATAGGAGCTAATGAGCCCTGGGGCTTGGCCAATTTTGACCCAAAGGGCACGGTTGGCAGGATTTAAGTAGGCGACCATTTTGTGTTGCTATATACTAAATATCTAAGGTCTGTACTTCATGGTTTCAAAGAAGATGTTTGAAGCTTTTTTCCATTTGTTTGTTGGAGTTAAGGGGCCACAGGATTTGGACCCCAGGGGCATGATTGGCAGGATTCAAGTAGGCGACCACTAGACATTGCTACATGCTAAATACCTAAGCTCTGGGACTTATGGTTTCAGGGAGAAGATTTTTGAAGATTTTTTTCCCCATTTTAAGCTTTTTTTTTCATTATAAGGGCCCTGTGGTTTCAGAGAAGAAGATTTTTGAAGTTTCTCCAATTGTAAGTCAATGGAAGCTAAAGAGCCCTGGGGATTTAGCCAATTTGGATCCCAGAGGCATAACTGGCAGGATTTATGTAGGTGGCCACTTGACGTTGCTACATACTAAAAATGTAAGCTCTGGGCCTAATTGTTTCATAGAAGAAGATTTTTTAAGTTTTTTTCCATTATAAGTCTATTGGAGGTGATGAGCTCAGGCGTGGCCAATTTTGACCCCAGGAGCAGGGTTAGCAGGATTTATGTAGCTGGCTATTTTATGTTGCTAGACACTAAATATCTAAGTTCTGTGCTTCAAAGTTTCTGAGAAGAAGATTTTTGAAGCTTTTTTCCATGAGTCTATGGGAGCTAAGGGGCCCCGGGGCGTTGCCCATTTGGACCCCAGGGGCATGATTAGCAGGAAATATGTAGGTGACCACTTGCCGTTGCTACATGCTAAATATCTAAGCTCTGGGCCCTGTGGTTTCAGAGAAGAAGATTTTTGAAGTTTTTATTTCCATTATGAGTTATGGGAGCAAAGGGGATATCAGGGTGTGGCCCATTTGGACCCAAGGGGCATGATTGGCAGGATTTATGTAGGTGACCACTTGTCATTGCTACATGCTAAATATCTAAGCTCTGGGCCCTGTGGTTTCAGAGAAGAAGATTTTTGAAGCTTTTTTCTATTATGTGTCTATGGGAGCTAAGGGGCCCCGGGGCGTGGCCCATTTGGACCCCACGGGCATGATTGGCAGGATTTATGTAGGTGACCACTTGCCATTGCTACATGCTAAATATCTAAGCTCTGGGCCCTGTGGTTTCAGAGAAGAAGATTTTTGAAGCTTTTTTTTCCATTATGAGTCTATAGGAGCTAAGGGGCCCCGGCGAATGGCCCTATTGGACCCCAGGAGCATGATTGGCAGGAATTATGTAGGTGACCACTTGCCGTTGCTACGTGCTAAATATCTAAGCTCTGGGCGCTGTGGTTTCAGAGAAGAAGATTTTTTAAGCTTTTTTCCATTATGAGTCTATGGGAGCAAAGGGACCCCGGCGCGTGGCCCATTTGGAGCCCAGGGGCATGATTGGCAGGAGTTATGTAGGTGACCAATTGCCGTTGCTACATGCTAATTACTCATTTTTTTTTCAGCAACAATATTTGTCATATCAAAACAATCAAAGTTTAAACAATATGCTAACCAAAACACTGTTAGTGTTGAACAACTGGGCCCAGGACATGTGGTTCCCTTTCTTTCATCACGTGAACAAGTCCATGAAATGAAGACCACCCATAAACCCCACTTTATATAGAGAAAACTGGGGTTTACAGGGGTAAACATTATTGTTCTTATTTCTGTTCCAAGACATAGGTTGTGGGTGCTCGATGAGGCGGTTCTAACGAGTGTTTTGAGCATTTATAAGAAAAATATCACGGATTTTCATCAGATGAGTAGCCATTTTGGAGATGTGAAAAATGCACTATGTGGCACGGCTGTGTTATCATAATGTCTTGTCATAAGATTTATGCTGGTCTCACCTGACAAAATGTCTTCATATCTCCAACCTCTTTCTTTATTCTCAAGTACGCTGCCTTCTTCTCTTGGTAGTTATGAGCTATTTCATCTGGGTCACCTTGGCTGAAATAAACAGTTTAGAGAATTTAAGAACCACATCAAGAATTCCGCAGAAGGCGGCATCACACCTGCTGGGGCAAAATTCACAGGAGCAACAATCAGAATGAGGTTATTAAACAAGTTTATTTCATGCTTAGCAGTTGCTGGTTGACGTAAAATGTGTCAAAGTCACTGGACCACAAAATATAGGTCACGGTAACCAGGTTGAGTTACCTGCCACATCAGTACATCAAGGAGAAGCAAAATGCAAGATTAGGGGGTTGTAGGCCTTATAGTTGAGATATGGAATGTTGACATAAAATGTGTAAAAGTCAATGGAGTGCGAAAAATAGGTCAAGGTCACTGGGTCAAGGTACTTGCTAAGTCCCTACATTGAAAATAAGCACTACGCAAGGTTTGGCGGTTGTACGCCTTATATTTGAGGAGATATTGAACGTCCATTTAAAATGCGTCACGGTCAATGGAGTGCATTATATAGGTCAAGGTCACCAGGTGTCTGGTCAAGGTACCTGCAGAGTCAATATATCAAGGTGAAGCACTATGCAAGGTTTATTGGTTGCAGGCCTTATAGTTGAGAAGATATGGAATGTCAATGTAAAATGTGTAAAAGTCACTTGAGTGCAAAAAATAGGTCAATGTCACTGGATCAATGTACGTGCCAAGTCTGTACATTGAACAGAAGCACTATGCAAGGTACGGTGGTTGTAGGCCTTATAGTTAAGGAGATAACTAGTTTCGACGTAAAATGAGTCTAAGTTACTTGAGTGCAAAATATAGGTCGAGGTCATTAGATCTAGGCACCTGCAGAGTCAGTACTCTAGGAGAAGCACTATGCAAGATGATTTGATAGTTGTAGGGGCTAGATAAAATTTTTATCATCTTCCAAAATTTTTACTCATCATGACTAGCGGATGAGTGTAATTTTTGAGCTCTAATCCCTAAAGACAGTTGTCCAACAACTGCCTTTAAGGATTACAGGGCTGAAAAATTACACTCGTCCATTGGACAACTGCCTTTAGGGATAACAGGGCTGAAGAATTGCACTCGTTCATTGGACAACTGCCTTTAGGGATTACAGGGCTGAAAAATTGCACTCGTTCATTGGACAACTGCCTTTAGGGATTACAGGGCTGAAAATTGCACTCGTCCATTGGACAACTGCCTTTAGGGATTACAGGGCTGAAAAGTTGCACTCGTCCATTGGAAAACTGCCTTTAGGGATTACAGGGCAGAAAAATTGCACTCGTTCATTGGACAACTGCCTTTAGGGATAACAGGGCTGAAAAATTACACTTGTCTGCTCGCCATAATGAGTAAAGATTTTGGAGGATGAGTAAAAATCTAGTCCCTATGAAATTTACTAGAATCAACATGCACTTTGTTGTGCAGGACGAGTGAAATTTTGAAGAATTTCCAGACCTGGATAAGTCTCTTTGGCTCAGCGGTTAGAGCATTGGATTTTCACCTGAGTATCCCTAGTTCCAATCCCATTGTTAGCAGGGATTTTTTGTTCAGCCATTCCTTTGATAGGATTTTCATGTCATAAGACACCTAACAACTCTGCTCAGAAAGAATAATGCTTATTAACTGTATGAAGACTCTTTAAACCAGAATCCACAGTGAAATTCCACTATCAAGATCAGCTAACAAGAGGGCCAAATGGCCCTATATCGCTCACCTGTGTACCAGAAAATCATTAGTGTAGGAGACCACTTGACATTGCTATATACTAAATATCTAAACTCAGGCAAAGCGGTGTCCATGCTTATAAACCCTACTGGTTTCATTGGGGGACAGGGCTTGAGATGTAATTTCATCTCAATGTCGGGTAAAAGTCCCACAAAATTGGAAGAGACATCTCCAAAATGACCTATACAGTATTGACGGGGATGTAAAACCTCAAATCAAACAAAATCTGTGCCTTATGGTTTTGGAGAAAAAGATTTTTTTAAAGATTTTTCCAGTATAAGTCTATAGGAGCTAATGAGCCCTGGGGCTTGGCCAATTTTGACCCAAAGGGCATGGTTGGCAGGATTTATGTAGGCGACCATTTTGTGTTGCTATATACTAAATATCTAAGGTCTGTACTTCATGGTTTCAAAGAAGATGTTTGAAGCTTTTTTCCATTATAAGTTTGTTTGAGTTAAGGGGCCACAGGATTTGGACCCCAGGGGCATTATTGGCAGAATTCATGTAGGCGACCACTCGACATTGCTACAAGGTAAATACCTAAGCTCTGGGACTTATGGTTTCAGAGAAGAAGAATTTTGAAGATTGTTTACCCATTTTAAGTTTTGTTTGTTTGTTTGTTGTTTTTCATTATAAGGGCCCTGTGGTTTCAGAGAAGAAGATTTTTGAAGTTTCTCCAATTGTAAGTCTATGGAAGCTAAAGAGCCCTGGGGTGTGGCCAATTTGGATCCCAGGGGCATGATTGGCAGGATTTATGTACCGTAAAAATTCGGCTATAAGACGAGGATTTTTCCCTCCAAAATGAGCCCAAAAAAACGACCCCGTCTTAAAGCCGAGATCATGGACTGCAGGGTTTTTTACGGCCATGTCCGGCGAAGACCAGACATACGGAAAAAGCCGATCGGTGATTTATGAATTGATATAAATCACCGCCCACAAACCACCGCTCAATTTTCTGCACGCGATCGGAAAATGACGTCATCCGACGCCATTACCCCCACACGTGTTTAATGTCATTGCATGTATCTCTTTCATAAAATAAATGTTTGGAACCGGTAAAAAAATATTTTCCCGATAGCTAAGCGGTTGTGAATAGATGTGGATAGAAAATCAGTGCTTTGCACAGCTCCAGAATTATCCCCAGAAGCTCCGTGTCAATAACCAACAACAGCGTTCGACTTTTCCCGCCAACGTCTATTTGGCGCCAAAACATAACCATTCATGAGATCGTAGAAAAGTCCGATTTTATAATGCAAACATCTACCGTTAGATGTAGCTAATAGTCTGAGGAGCAATTAAATCAGTTTCACACTGATTGTGGATTAAATTTTATGACTGGAGGATAAACGCAAATTAGAGACATAACTTGACCATATTTTCACACCTTATCGACACGCACCACAGGGTGGCAATTATACGACAGGGATTAACAATAGTGTCATACTTGAACCGTAATAAATACACAGATGGTTTGTCTCTGAATTGACAGCGATTTACTTACTGGGTTACTTTTATTGTATTTAAGGACTCAAAAAGACTGACGATTTTTTTTTTTTTGCACTTGTCCCGACCGAGCGTCATAAGGTCAAAGTGCACCTGCCCGGCGTGATTCAGGTCTTGTCCCGGACGGCCGGGAAATGGATTTGTCAGCCCCTGGCGTCTAGTAAATAGAAGTTTGTGTAGCCTTAGCCAGCAAAGCATGTACCGGGCCGACACCGATACGACATATCGGCCCGACGTTTGCCGCTATTTTGTGCTAGCTGGGGCGTTGGTTCTGAAACTGAATAGCTAGGTGTTGTGTTCCCCGATAAAAAAAAAACGTTCAGTTACTTATAAAAAAGCTGCAACAAATATTTCTAAATTTTGTGGCTGGAAATGAGGGGTAAGTAGAGGGGCTTTCTGACGAAAAAAAGGCCGATTTCTCACATCTAAATAGCATCTGGCGGTAGCAGATAGGCCCCGACAGATATGGCAAAAATTTGACCCGTCTTATAAAAGAGTATAAGCAAAATCCCACTTTAGAATAACTGAAAAAGGGGTCCCGTCTTATAACCGAATCGCCTTATAGCCGAATTTTTACGGTAGGTGACCACTTGACGTTGCTACATATTAAAAATCTAAGCTCTGGGCCTTATGGTTTCATAGAAGGTTTTTTAAGTTTTTTTCCATTTTAAGTAGAAGTAAGACAAAGATCAGGAATCGATACAATTAACTTACTCCACCCATCAAAGACACCAAAGGGAAAGACACACTAACATTAAGCGACCAGACCATAATGGAAACCTAAACAAAGGAAGGCCATAAGGACAGTTACTTTCCCACAAAATGGCCATATGGCCGTCCAAAATAAAAAGACACAAGTGATACACACAGTAAATAAAAATCAAAAATGAGTTCCTTTAAGAGCAATGAAAACATTCATAAGAAAGAAGATGGGTCATTCTACGTAGTTTCGGCTAATAAAGCCTCATCAGTGACCCTGTAATGATCCGGCAAAGAAAGCCAGAGGAAACATACTGCAAATATTTGCGAATTTCGAATTGGCAGTCGATTAAAAGACTGATATAAACTAAAATGGGGTCCAAATAATTAAAAACCTGGAGTAACAAACAACGACATAAATAAACCGCCACAGAAGAACCGTCTTGGAACGGTCAGTTGGAGGTGATGAGCTCAGACGTGGCCAATTTTAACCCCAGGGGCAGGGTTAGCAGGATTTATGTAGCTGGCTATTTTATGTTGCTACACACTAAATAGCTAAGTTCTGTGCTTCACAGTTTCTGAGAAGAAGATTTTTGAAGCTTTTTTCCATTGTGAGTCTATGGGAGCTAAGGGGCCCCGGGGCGTGGCCCATTTGGACCCCAGGGGCATTATTAGCAGGAAATATGTAGGAGACCACTTGCCGTTGCTACATGCTAAATATCTAAGCTCTGGGCCCTGTGGTTTCAGAGAAGAAGATTTTTGAAGTTTTTTTTTCCATTATGAGTCTATGGGAGGTAAGGGGGTCCCAGGGTGTTGCCCATTTGGACCCCAGGGGCATGATTGGCACGATTTATGTAGGTGACCACTTGTCATTGCTACATGCTAAATATCTAAGCTCTGGGCCCTGTGGTTTCAGAGAAGAAGATTTTTGAAGTTTTTTTCCATTATGTGTCAATGGGAGCTAAGGGGCCCCGGGGCGTAGCCCATTTGGACCCAACGGACATGATTGGCAGGATTTATGTAGGTGACCACTTGCCATTGCTACATAGTAAATATCTAAGCTCTGGGCCATGTGGTTTCAGAGAAGAAGATTTTTGAAGCTTTTTTTTTTCCATTATAAGTCTATAGGAGCTAACTGGCCCCGGGGCGTGGCCCTATTGGACCCCAGGGGCATGATTGGCAGGAATTATGTAGGTGACCACTTGCCGTTGCTACGTGCTAAATATCTAAGCTCTGGGCGCTGTGGTTTCAGAGAAGATTTTTTAAGCTTTTTTTCCATTATGAGTCTATGGGAGTGAAGGGCCCCGGGGCGTGGCCTATTTGGAACCCAGGGGCATGATTGGCAGGAATAATGTAGGTGACCAATTGGCTTTGCTACATGCTAAATATCTAAACTCTGGGCCCTGTGGTTTCAGAGAAGAAGATTTTTTAAGCTTTTTTTCCATTATGAGTCTATGGGAGCTAAGGGGCCCCGGGGTGTGGCCCATTTGGACCCTACGGGTATGATTGGCAGGATTTATGTAGGTGACCACTTGCCCTTGCTACATGCCAAATATCTCCGTTCTGGGCCCTGTGGTTTCAGAGAAAAAGATTTTTGAAGCTTTTTTCCATTATGGGTCTGTAGGAGCTAAAGGGCCCCGGGGCGTGGCCCCTTTGGACCCCAGGGGCATGATTGGCAGGAATTATGTAGGTGACCACTTGACGTTGCTACATGCTAAATATCTAAGCTCTGGGCCCTGTGGTTTACAAGAAGAGGGTTTTTGAAGCTCTTTGTTCTATTATGAGTTAATGGGAGCGAAGGGGCCCCAGGGCATCGCCCATTTGGAACCCAGGGGCATGATTGGCAGGAATTATGCAGGTGACCACTTGCCGTTGCTACATGCTGAATATCTAAGCTCTGGGCCCTGTGGTTTCAGAGAAGAAGATTTTTGAAGCTTTTTTTTCCATTATGAGTTTATGGGAGCTAAGGGGCCCTGGGTGTGGCCAATTTAAACCCCAGGGGCATGATTGGTAGGAATTATGTAGGTGACCACTTGCCGTTGCTACATGCCAAATATCTCAGCTCTGGGCCCTGTTGTTTCAGAGAAGAAGATTTTTGAATCTTTTTTCCATTATGAGTCTATAGGAGCTAAAGGGCCCCGGGATGTGGCCCATTTGGAACCCAGGGGCATGATTGGCAGGAATTATGTAGGTGACCACTTGCCGTTGCTTTATGCTATATAGCTAAGCTCTGGGCCCTGTGGTTTCCGAGAAGAGATTTTTGAAGCTGTTTGTTCCATTATGAGTCTATGGAAGCGAAGGGGCCCCGGGGCATGGCCAATGTGGACCCCAGGGGCATGATTGGCAGGAATTATGTAGGTGACCACTGGCCATTGCTACATGCTAAATATCTAAGCTCTGGGCCCTGTGGTTTCAGAGAAGAAGATATTTTAATTTGTTCCCATTTTAAGTCTATGGGAGCTATATGTTGCCATAGCAACCAGAATTCCAATCTGATCAGCCCAAAAACCTTATGCAGCCTTTCTCCCTACCTGATGATGCTTCTCATGACATTTGATCAAGATTGACCGTGGGGTATTAGAGATATACTTATTTGAAATTGTTTACGGACGCACGCACAACGGACAAAAAGTGATCACAAAAGCTCACCTTGTCAGATGGCTTCTGAAGAAGTTTTGCAGTTTGTGATTTGAATACATAATATCAAGTGATCTGAATGGTGGAAAGTTAGATAAAGGTGTGGCTAAATTAATACATTCAGCAGAATAATGGCTGAAAAACCAAGGTCATCTGATCTGGATCTAAAATTAAAGAGAAATGATCAGGAACTGATACAATCAGATCTCAAATTCTCCTCACAATTTCACTAGGGAAAGAAGTCGAAACATGGAGTGATGACAGTAAACAAAACAAACCACAAGTAAACTAAGTCAGCAGCTCTTTCCCAAACAGCTGGGGACTCAGATATCCAAACCTAACAAAAAAGGAGCAATATATATAATGGGAGAAAGAATCTGTATCACCAACATGACAAACATTAAACTGGAAGGACAAATGGAACTAAAACTGAACAATCAAAAGGGGGAAGAATCAACATCCACAAAAATAATAAGAGAAAGAATCAGAACCACCAATACAAAACATGAAGGAACCACAGCAAAAGCACCGACTTGGAACAGTCAACTAAAAATAACTGGTGGATTTAAGTTATCTTTACAGGAACCCAACCCTCACCCTCACTTTTACTGTGGTTCAAACAAGTTTGCAAAGGTAGTGGCTGTTTGCAAAGGTAAGGGCTATTTGTAAAGATAGTGGCTATTATTATCAGTAGGGTAAGGGTAAATAATTCTGAGCTTACATTTTCTCCTGGTTTTTAATCTGTTTAAGAATCTGTTCTATTTCACTCTCTAGGTTACTCGGCTTTCGTCTTGTGTTGATTCTTTCCTCATAGATTTTCTTCGCTTTCTCAGCGTCACTCTGTGAATTACATGAGCCATGTCATGAGAAAAAACCTGTTTCTGTCATCCATCACGAAAACACGCCTATATAATTTTGATCCCTTGAACCCCACTTTTAAATAGTAAACCTGGGGTTTACAGGCGTAAACCTTATTTTTCTTATTTCTGCTCTAAAATATAGATTATGGGTACACGTTAGAATCGCCTCATCGGGACGGTTCTAACATGTTCCAACAATCTAAATATAGATTATGGGTACATGTTAGAACTGCCTCATTTTGAGCAGAAATAAGAAAAATATCACAATTTTTCATCTTAAATTTTTCGTTTTCTCGTGAGTAAACTTTACAAGTGAGTGAGTGTTTGAGTTTTACGTCCCACCAACAGCTAAGGTCATATGGAGACAGGGCATCGGTTTAAAGACTCATCCGAAAGTCTGGAGAAGCCCGGGATTGATCCTGCGATCCCTGGTTTACAAGGTGAGTAGCTTAACCACTGCACCACGCAGGCTTCTACAGTCAGATCAACATCTTAGTGTACTCTGCTAGGAAGGTGCAATCTTTCTAGTATATACATGACGATAAAACACCTGTGTGCTAAAATGAAGCCTTATCACTAGAAATAAATTTTTTCAGATGAAAGTGTTTGATATTTTTATTATTTTTGGTTTCAATATAGATTGTGAGTGCTTGTTAACACTGCCTCAATGTGGCGGTTCTAATGAGTAACCACAAACTATGTTTTTAAGCAAAAATAATGAAAAAATGAATTTTAGGGGTTTAGGGGTGTCTTCAGTCATAGAAGTTTGTGTAGCTGAGCAGGGATGTATGGGTCATACCCAACAGCAAACCTGGAAGATTTTCTGACAATGGGGTTCATGGTCCTAACCATCAATTATTGAGCACTCTCAATTATACAAGATTTTGCTTGAAGAGTCCTTTGCTAAGATCCAGCAAGAAGTCCAAAAGTTGCTGATGGAATGGCAAACAGTGCAGACCCTTATCAGAATGATCCTGAGGAGCAATCTGGTCTGGGTCTGCACTGTTTGCTTAGGCCTATATGTCCCAATACTTAGGATCATTATGGAATATCATAGTAAACCCTTTCAATCACCGAGTTTCTGAAGTACATATATCTGGACAGACAGGCCTGAGCAAACTATGATTGATTGATTGATGGTTTTGGGTTTACTGACACACCAATCCTTGTGGTTCATTTTGTGTAGTCTCCCAGAGAAAGGCAGAAAAGAGACAGAAGAGATAGCAGAGGAGATGAAAGTGAGGGACAGGTGAGAGAGGAGAATGAATGGAAGTGTAGAAACAGAAGATATTACAACATTCTCCCTCTACCTTTACCAGCTGTAAGAACACCAGGCCTTGCCCAGCTGTAAGCCAATATCAGTTGGGCGCCCAAGTGACACAAGATACACATCACCATTACCTCTCCACACCACCCCACCCCCTGAGCAAACTATGAGGAGCCAGAAGAGCTGCTGCATGATGCAGTCCTATTAAGGTCTATCCGGTTTGCCACATAATGCTGCATCTCATTAAGGTCTACACCATATGCCACTCATCCAGCTATTTCTAGACACATCGGGTACAGTATGTAGTAAATGGGCCTCGGTGGCCTTAAGGATAAGAGCACCGACTCTTAAGTCTTTAGGTCTGTCACTGCTGTGATTCGAGCCTGGCTTGGGCAACATTTGAGATGCCAAGTTCTACAATCGAAGGTCAGGTGTTTTTTTCTCCAGCACACCTCTGATTAATGATTGGCTCAAAATTGATTCATTGTTTTGGGTTCTCCCAGATAAAGGGAGAAAAGAGATAGTAGAGGATATGATAGTGAGGGACAGAGCAAAAAGAGCCAAATGGCTTGAGATAAGTGAAATAATATTGAAAGGGCTATGAAACCAAACCACCACCCCCCCCCCCCCCCCCCCACCCCCCACAAAAAAGTATATTGTATTTGTTCTAATTTTGGAACAAGAATGGTTAGGAGTTGAGGTGGCTGAATACTATCGGTAAAAACGGTATTCATAAAAGGTTTTGGTATATTGATTGTCATACCCTATAATCCTAAAAGATAAGACACCTTGAGAACTTGCTGTAATTCTCATAAAAATTTTGACAAGTTTGTTTCATCATCCGGCAAGGAGTCCAGCAAGTGCTGAAAGAATGGCAAACAGTGTAGTCCCTGATCAGACTGCTCCTGAGGACTGGTCAGAGCAGTCTGGTCTGAGTCTGCACTGTTTGATTAAGCCTATATGTCCAAATACTTAGGATCATTATGGAATATATAGCATAAGACTGGAAACCCCTGAGTTTCTAATGGGAACAAAGGGTCTTAGTCAAAATCATTAACAGGATGGCAAAGACTGTTGGTCCTGATGAGACTACTCATCTGGGCCTAAACTAATCGCAATGGCACCTGTAACGGTCTATAGCGATGAAATGGTATAAACATACCAGCTGATCACAGAATAATTTCATGATTAATCTCTAGGAGGAATGTTGTTATTGGACCCACTGGGAATTGCACCCATGACCTTTAATGAGAGGCACATGTGACTGAGCCACTGAAGACAGATGGTCAGTGAATAATAGAGACATGTTTTGGCTACAAACACAAATTTTTGTGTTTTAACCATTATCTTGCTGTTGACGACAATCCCTATCTTTGCAAACAGTGTAGATCCAGATCAGATGGCTTCTGAAGAAGCCATCTGATCAGGATCTACACTGTTTGGCATTCCGTTTATGAATTTGTAGCAATAAATTACATCAAGTAATTTAATTGGTTGATAATCAGTAGTGGGTGTGGCATATATGAATATTCAGCAGGACAAGGGTTAAGAAAGTGTACAAGATGACTGCAAAATAAACTCTACCTCTAAATCTTTCTGGTATTTCTCGAGGTTAGTCTTGAGATCTTTAATCTTGCTCTCCTGTTCCTTCAACTTCTGGTCGTAGTGTTTCTTGTGACTTTTACTGGCTTCAACTTCATTAACAACACTACCCACTTCTTCCTGAAACAGTCAGGAGAGACCAGTTGTTCAAAACTTATGATGTAGTTAGTTAACTTATCATTAGAACTTCAAATATACTAATATTTTTGCTGAAAACAATGGGAGTAGCTTTTGCATTTACTGCTCAGCCACATCTACCTAGGTCATGTGAAGCTTGTCTTTTTCAACCATACCACAAGAATCCTAAACAAGAGGCTCAATGAGCCTAAACCGCTCACCTGAGGAACTTAAGTTTTAACAATTCACAGACTTGACTACTAAATCTGCTAATAGAATCCAGCCCATTGACCCTTACAGGATATAAGTCATCATTATTGCATTGCATTCCAAGTTTGAGACTTCTAGCTTCTATAGTTCCTGAGAAATCTTTGACGAAAATTTAACATTGGTCAAAATGGAGAGAAAGAAGAATGAAAGAACAGATGAACAAATAAGCTGAGTAAGCCCAATGTCTCTTACACAAAATAAGTCATCATTATTCTATTGAATACCAAATTTGATGCTTCTAGCTTTTATAGTTCCTGAGAAATCTTTGATTAAAAATTTAACATTGGTCTATTATCTCTATATGGAGAGAAAGAAGAATGAAGGAACAAATGAACCAGACTAGCTCCAAAACCTAATGCAGCCTTTCCCCTTGCCCAATGGTGCTACACATAAAATTTAAACAAGATTGGTCGACTGCCTTCTGAGATATGCTTCATTGAAAGTGTGGACGACGGATGGACGGACGACAGACGACGGACTCCGGAGCCTTGGTATACTATCAGCTCACTGGAGCCTTTGGCTCAGGTGAGCTAAAAATTCAAGTCGCTATTTCTGTCACAACATTTTCCCTACTTTAAGTCTATGGGCAAATTTTTTTGTCTCTCAAGGTCACGTAACTCCGAGGTCAATATTTCGATTCGGCCCAAAATCGAACTTAACCGAGATTTTATGCCTGTCCTCGTTACCTGCAAGTTTGAAGCTGATATGAATAAAAATAAAGTTGCTATCGTGGTCACAACGTATTTTTTTATGCTCAAGGGCAGGTAACTCCAAGGCAAATATTCCGATTCGGCCCAAAATCGAACTTAACCGAGATTTTATGTCTGTCCTCGTTACCTGCAAGTTTGAAGCTGATCTGAAAAAAATTCAAGTCGCTATCGTAGTCGCAACATTTTCCCTAATTAAGTCTATGGGCAAATTTTTTGTCTCTCAAGGTCACGTAACTCCGAGGTCAATATTCCGATTCGGCCCAAAATTGAACTTAACCGAGATTTTATGCCTGTCCTCGTTACCTGCAAGTTTGAAGCTGATATGAATAGAAATAAAGTTGCTATCGTGGTCACAACATATTTTTTTATGCTCAAGGGCAGGTAACTCCAAGGCAAATAATCCGATTCGGCCCAAAATCGAACTTAACCGAGATTTTATGTCTGTCCTCGTTACCTGCAAGTTTGAAGCTGATCTGAAAACTAGACATGTGTCCAAAGTACACAGATGCCCCCGCCATATATCTTTGTCGATATGGCTTGTACCCATTCTCTAGAATGGCACGGGGGTGTCCGGAGGGACCAGGAGCTGTCCACAGGGACCCAAGGTCTTGTCAGTGAATGCATCTTATCATAAGGAACAATAATATATATGGTTAAGTGGTGGGGATATGAATTGTTTCTGAGATATAAGGCCTTTTATGAATTGAAGGGGCGGGTCATGGTCCGGGGTTGACCAGAGGGAGACAAAGTCTGTGTCTTAGAATGAGTCATATCATAAGGAACAATAATATGTATAGTTTAGGTGTTCGAATCTGATTAAGTCTGTGTCAGTCAATGCATCTTATCATAAGGAACAATAATATATATGGTTTAGGGGTGGTGACATGGATAGTTTCTGAGATATAACGAAGGGGGCGGTGCATGGCCCAGGGGGGGACCCAAAGTCTGCGTCTTGGAATGTGTCATATCATAAGGAACGATAATATATATGGTTTAGGTGTTCGAATCTGATTAATTTCAAGATAATTAGGCGGGGCATGGGCCGGGGGTGACTGGAGGGACCCAAAATCTTTGTCTTGGAATGTGTCATATCATAAGCAACAATAATATATATGGTTTAGGTGGGGGGGGGGGGGGGGGGGGGGGGGGGGGGGGGGTCGGGATGGACCCAATGTCTGTATCAGTCAATGCATCTTATCATAAAGAACAATAATATATATGGTTAAGGGGTGGGGATATGGATAGTTTCTGAGATATAAAGACTTTAATGAAGCAAAGGGGGCAGGGCCTGGCCCAGGGGTGACTGTAGGGACCCAAAGTCTGTGTCATGGAATGTGTCATATCATAAGGAACAATAATATATATGGTTTAGGTGTTCGAATCTGATTAATTTTCAAGATAATTAGGCATTTTGACAGTTTTGCATACAAATTTCTATATAAATGGGGGGGGGGGGGGGGGGGGGAGGAGGAGTCGGGATGGACCCAATGTCTGTATCAGTCAATGCATCTTATCATAAAGAACAATAATATATATGGTTAAGGGGTGGGGATATGGATAGTTTCTGAGATATAAAGACTTTAATGAAGCAAAGGGGGCAGGGCATGGCCCAGGGGTGACTGTAGGGACCCAAAGTCTGTGTCATGGAATGTGTCATATAATAAGGAACAATAATATTTATGGTTTAGGTGTTCGGATTCTGAATAATTTTCAAGATAATTAGACATTTTGACAGTTTTGCATACAAATTCCTATATGACAATTTTGACCTGTTACGCAATCTGACCCCTGGGCCCACCCAGGGGCATGACCTGGGTCAACTTGAACATGAATTGATAGGTCTTGGTCTGAGTAGATGTCATACCAAATTTCAACTTTGTAATATGGATAGTTTCTGAGATATAAAGACTTTAATGAAGCAAAGGGGGCGGGACATGGCCCAGGGGTGACCGTAGGATCCAAAGCCTGTGTCATGGAATGTGTCATATCATAAGGAACAATAATATATATGGTTTAGGGGGTTCAACGAATCGGATTAATTTTCCAGACAGTTAGACATTTTGACAGTTTTGCATACAAATTTCTAGGGGGTTGGGGTTGGGGGGGGGGGGGGGGTCGGGGTGGACCCAATGTCTGTATCAGTCAATGCATCTTATCATAAGGAACAATAATATATATGGTTAAGGGGTGGGGATATGGATAGTTTCTAAGATATAAAGACTTTAATGAAGCAAAGAGGGCGGGGCATGGCCCAGGGGTGACTGTAGGGACCCAAAGTCTGTGTCATGGAATGTGTCATATCATAAGGAACAATAATATATATGGTTTAGGTGTTCGAATCTGATTAATTTTCAAGATAATTAGACATTTTGACAGTTTTGCATGCAAATTCCTATATGACAATTTTGACCTGTTATGCAATCTGACCCCTAGGCCCACCCAGGGGCACGACTTTGGGTCAACTTGAATATGAACTGATAGGTCTTGGTCTGAGTAGATGTCATACCAAATTTCAACTTTGTAGCACAACAGGTAAAAAAAATTATATGCGAGTCCGAGGTTTCAGCTCGACATTTCAGCCCGAGGTGGTTACGAACGTGACATACGCACGAACGCACGTACAGACGTAACATCACGGCGAAACGCTATATGCCCCACTCCAGCCAAGGCAGGCGGGGGCATAAAAATTCAAGTCGCTATCGTAGTCACAACATTTTCCCTATGTAAAGTCTATGGGCAAATTTTTTGTCGCTCAAGGTCATGTAACTCCGAGGTCAATATTCCGATTCAAACTTAACTGAGATTTTATGCCTGTCCACGTTACCTGCAAGTTTGAAGCTGATCTGAATAAAAAATAAAGTTGCTATCGTGGTCACAACGTATTTTTTTATGCTCAAGGGCAGGTAACTCCAAGGCAAATAATCCGATTCGGCCCAAAATCTAACTTAACAGAGATTTTATGTCTGTCCTTGTTACCTGCAAGTTTGAAGCTGATCTGAAAAAAATTCAAGTCGCTATCGTAGTCACAACATTTTCCCTATGTTAAGTCTATGGGCAAATTTTTTGTCGCTCAAGGTCACGTAACTCCGAGGTCAATATTCCGATTCGGCCCAAAATCGAACTTAACCGGGATTTTATGCCTGTCCTCGTTACCTGCAAGTTTGAAGCTGATCTGAATAAAAATAAAGTTGCTATCGTGGTCACAACGTATTTTTTCATGCTCAAGGGCAGGTAACTCCAAGGCAAATAATCCGATTCGGCCCAAAATCGAACTTAACCGTGTTTTTATGTCTGTCCTCGTTACCTGCAAGTTTGAAGCTGATCTGAAAAAAATTCAAGTCGCTATCGTAGTCACAACATTTTCCCTATGTTAAGTCTATGGGCAAATTTTTTGTCGCTCAAGGTCACGTAACTCCGAGGTCAATATTCCGATTCTGCCCAAAATCAAACTTAATCGAGATTTTATGCCTGTCCTTATTATCTGCAAGAATGATGTCGATCAGAAAAAAATTGACGGAGCTAGAGTGATGACAAGCTTTTTCCTATGTTAAGTCTATGGGAGCTATATGTTGCCATGGTAACCAGAGTTCCACTCAGATCTGCATGAAAACCTTATGCAGTCTTTCCACTTGCCCAATAATGTTACACATGAAATTTGATCAAAGTCGGCCAAGTAGTCTTCAAGATATACATTTTTGAAATTCACATTAACCCTTATGCAAAAATGCACAAGGGCAGGTAACTCCTAAGTGTATGATCGGATTCTGCCAATTATCGAACTTGACCGAGATTTCATGGCTGTGCTGGTTATCTGTAAGAATGAAGCCAATCCGAACAAAATTGAAGCAGCTACAGTGATGACAACATTTTCCCGATGTTAAGTCGATAGGCAATTTTTCAGGTGCTCAAGGGGACGTAACTCTTGAGTGAATTATCTGATTCGGCCCAAAATCGAACTTGACCGAGATTTTATGCCTGTACTGGTTATCTGCAAGAATGAAGTCGATCAGAAAAAAATTGACGGAGCTAGAGTGATGACAAGCTTTTTCCTATGTGAAGTCTATGGGAGCTAGATGTTGCCATGGCAACCAGAGTTCCACTCAGATCTGCCTGAAAACCTAATGAAGCCTTTCCACTTGCCCAATAATGCGACACATGAAATTTGATCAAAGTTGGCCAAGTAGTCTTTAAGATATACATTTTTGAAATTCCCATTAACCCTAATGCAAAAACACACAAGGGCAGGTAACTCCTAAGTGAATGATCCGATTCTGCCAGTTATCGAACTTGACCGAGATTTCATGGCTGTGCTGGTTATCTGCAAGAATAAAGCCAATCTGAAAATAATTGAAGCAGCTACGGTGATGACAACATTCTCCCCATGTTAAGTCAATAGGCAATTTTTTCAACGCTCAAGGGCACGTAACTCCTGAGTGAATAATCCGATTCAGCCCAAAATCGAACTTGATCGAGATTTCATGCCTGTCCTCGTTATCTGCAAGAATGAAGTTGATCAGAAAACAAGATGTGTTTGTGAAACACAAATGCCCCCGGACAGCGCATGTGAAATATGAAAGCTCTAACATTTACCAATCAAAAGTTACGGCCAATGTTAAAATTATTAAAAAGTAAGTCAAATGCCAAGGTCAAGGTCATGAGGTCAAAAATTATAGTACCAATAGAAAGGGCTTGTGACAAGGAATGCACATGTGAAATATGAAAGCTCTATCAGTTACCAATCAAAAGTTATAGCCAATGTTAAAGTTTTTAAAAAAGGAGGTCAAAAGTAGGTCAAATCTCAAGGTCACGAGGTCAAAAATTATAGTACCAATAGAAAGGTCTTGCGACAAGGAATGCACATGTGAAATATTAAAGCTCTATCAGTTACTAATCAAAAGTTATAGCCAATGTTGAAGTTTTTAAAAAGGAGGTCAAAAGTAGGTCAAATCTCAAGGTGAAGGTCACGAGGTCAAAATTTATGGTACCTCTTGAAAGGTCTTGTGACAAGGAATGCACATGTGAAGTATGAAAGCTGTACCACTTACCATTCAAAAGTTATGCCCAATGTTAAAGTTTTTGCAGACGGACAAACGGACAAACAGACAAACGGACAAACAGACGGACAGACCAAAAACTATATGCCCCCCAGAATCTTAGATTCCGGGGGCATAAAAATTGACGGAGCTAGAGTGATGACAAGCTTTTTCCTATGTTAAGCCTATGGGAGCTCTTTGTTGCTGTGGCAACCAGAGTTCTCATCCGATCTGCCCGAAAACCTAATACAGCCTTTCCCCCTACCTGATGATGGTTCATATGAAATTTGATCAAGGCCGGCCCACTGGTTCCAGAGATATACTTCGTTGAAAGTGTGGACGACGGACGACGGCTCGTGGTATACTAATACCTCACATGAGCCTTCGGCTCAGGTGAGCTAAAAATCGGACACCTTGAGGACTTGCTGTAATTCTCTTAAATTTTAACAAATTGTCATGATCAATCTACAGGATAAAATATTAATGATGATGACCTGGTGGGGACTGAACACACAACCTGATGAAAACACATCTGACTGAGCAATCTAGGCCAGCTTCTATTTAGAGGTTATATAGCTGTACCCTCAGTGAGCCACTTTAGCTAATACACTTGTGTCATCTATTCTGACCTTCTGGGGCCAGATGTTCAAAACTAACGACATTGTTAGTTAACAAATCGTTAATAAAAGCACCGCAGACACTGCATAATACCCCGCCACTGCTAAGCAATGTAACTTATTTGAAAATATATCAAGGCTAAGTAACTAGAAAGGGGATAGCAGAGATATGATCCGCAAGTGTAATGTCTTAATGTGAGTGGATGAAGTTGTTAGAAGATGTAGGAAGCATATGTAAAAATCCATTTTTCAGACATTTGATGGGAAGGCAACTCAATAAGTTGACATTATTAGAAAATTATGGAGGCAAGTATTTACCTTAAATGGCTGTTGAACATGTATCTTTATGTGGCCAAAAACCATTTTTCAGATATTTCAAAGGCAGATAACTCAATCGCTGGGAAAGCCAGAGTCATGTTCCTTTGCCACAGTATATAACAATTCATCTACTACATATCTATGAAGTTTCAGCAAGATATTGTAATTGATAAACAAACTACAGTCTAAAATGCATTTTTTAAATACGTCAAGGGCAGATAACTCAAGAACTGGAACAGCCAGAGTAGCAGTCCTTGGCCACAATATGAACCGTTTAGTCCTCTATATATCTGTGAAGTTCCATCCAGATATTCCATATAGTAAGGGAATTAGAGGCCAGAAACCATTTTTCAGATACTGAAAAGGGCAATAACTCTGCTAAAAATTAATGGATTTTGCCCATTAACAATCCCAAACCACTCATCCCCGATACCAATATGTATGCAAAATTTGAACAAAATCCGTGAAAAAATACTCAAGTTATCGATCGGAAACAAAGTGCGGACAGACTGACGGACGGACACCGGAGGGTATAATACCCCGCCACTATCGTGTGGCGGGGTATAAAAATTGGATCATTCACTATGGCAAATATACTAATATTTTTGCGGAAAAAATGTGAGTAGCTTTTGCGTATGCAAAAGCTACTCACATCTTTTTGGCAAAAATAACTAAATTTTTGATATTGTACTTGCTAGAACAGTTAATAATTTTATCAGTAACAAGCTCGTAAAGCTAACGAGGCTTTGAACAACTGGCCACTGGTTGTTAGTGTCTCATCCCCTCTGAAGGTGAGGGCCTTACCTTGATATTATCGGCAGCATCTATTTTGACCTTCATCTGACCCTCAATGTCTTTGAACTTGTTCTCTTGTTCCTTGAGTTTCTGGTCAGATTCTTTGAAGGCTGTCATCTTAGTCTCCTGCTGACTCTGGAGATCTAGAATTCTCTCATCTAACATTCTCTCCTCTTCTTCCTGTTATAAGTAAGAATCCTCTATAATGTGACCCCATTTATGGTTGCCCCGGACCCATTGGGGCTTGAAGAAATAGATGGGCTGCATGATGCTTCCACCCAGAGCTGAAACCAACCTGCTCACGAGTACTGGTAAACCACTTAGAGGATCTAAGAGGATCTAAGCCTGCCCAGGCAAAGTGGTGCCAGTCGGACCGCCCATGCTTATAAACCTTATTGGTTTCTTTGGGCGGCAGGGCTTGAGATGTCATTTCATCTCTATGTCGGAAAAAGCCCACAAAATTGGAAGCATCGTCTCCAAAATGACCTTTACAGTGTTGATGGGGATGTTAAACCTCAAATCAAACCAAACCAAAGACTTCATTTATGGGGGTAACTGTGTTCAAAATTGACATTTGGAGAGGTTCTATTGTCGGAAATTAAGTTTTATGCAGTGGAGCCATAGCACAGACTTTGTGACTTTAAAAACGATTTACCTCCCCAAATGACAACTTTCAATACAGTTAGTCCAAATTTAATGCATTTATTCATTTGTTTTTTTGTTGTTTTTTTTGCATGTGTGTGTGTTTTTGTTGTTGTTTTTTTTCTGAAAAAATTGCACTGTTTTCACAAAATGGCAAGTGCTGTGAGGTGCACAAAACCAAATCCCAGCCAATGAAAAGTGACGTTATGTGATGACGGGTGCCCCTCAGTACACGGCAGAAAAAACTGTTGCACATTTCTGACATTATCCATTAAGAAGTCGCATGATAATCCCTAAGTGCATAAGATTGTCATTAAGTGGTAAGAATTCATTTCACATAAACTTCAATGGCTTAACCCATTGTATACTAGTGGACTCTTCCATTGCTATATGTTAGACAGGTACATTTGTCATATCAGGGGTGGTAGGCCTACTTTTTCGCTTTTATTCTTTTTTTGATGAAATTCTATTAGCAACTAGGGCAGGCTCTGATCAGACACCACATTCTGTGTAAGCCTTTGCCAGTGGCCTTCGTGATGATTGACCATTTCCAATAAGCTGGCTACTCAGCACTTAACAGAACTTTGCTTTGATGTTCTAAGCCTGGCAGGCATTTTGAGATTGAATTACAAACCTCTAAGAAGTGTGAAACATCCTGACAAGGCCCTACACATACCTATCCAGCAATGGTTTGGCGGAGCCTGCAGGCCTCTGTGGTTGGATGTGTCTTGAACTACTGGTTACTCATAATAATCTTGTCAGTGTTGGCAGGCCTGTGTCTTTCATAGATGAATATACACAATTTTTTCTTGTACATTTTGTTCATATTATCTTGTAATTTGTTTTTATTACAAGATTCTAAATTCAACAGTGGCCCTTTGTAAAATTTTACATGTTTTAACAAGTACCCAAAACCTGTATCTTGGGGCTGTTACGAGATGGATTAGGAAACCTCTCTGGTGCTTATGCACATCTAAATTATTTTAGTAGGTATATGGCAAGGCGGTGCGAGTGAAATATTTTAGGTGAAATACGGTAGGCAAAAGTCATGCACATATCATACGATGTATGCATGAGTGGTTTGTGGAGATTTTTTTTACCATACAGCTGGCCGCTATAAGACTGATTTCTATAAAATTTGCCTTAAAATCGCCAACCGCCAAATTGTGCCATATATAATTTTCATTCCAGTCACGATGTTGTGTGTGTTCGTTTTGACGGGAGTTATACCATTGATTCATAGGGACGTTTCATCATTTTTTCCCTAGGGGAAATACTATTTTAACGCAAATCAATTATCTACTCAATTTTTGCTATATGGCTATGATTGTGGATGGTATCTTCACTTTGCCACGATTTTAGCGAGCTAACACGAGTATGCATGATTTTCCAGTAGTATTCATAGGAATAAATACCCTGAAAAACAAACATTATTGAGCAGCAGGTCAAGTGCGAATAAATGAACACAACATCATGGCGGGACAGAGAATGAATATAGAATGGTATGTTAAATCTATGTTTAGTATTATTTTTTGTATGAACATGCTTGTAGGTTTTGGAGGGGTTTACTTCTAGTATACCCCAACTTTCTGAAGCCTATTCTGATTTCACTTTTGAAGCCTCTGTGGTGTAGTGATTAGGCTACTAGCTTTACGAGCTAGAGGTCGCAGGATCGATCCCAGGCTTCTCCAGCAGTAGAATGAGTCTTTTAAGCGAGGTCCTGTCTCATTCTGACCCTAGATGTTGGTGAGACGTAAAGTTTGGACACCCGCTCATTCTAGATTCATTTAGGCTTTTATAGACCCCTTTTGTAGAATATAATTAATAAACGCCGGGTCACTTGTTCGATCCACAACTTTTGACTAGCAGTGGTTAGAAAACCGTGGTCCCGTCTCTATATGATATTAGGTGTAGTAGGGGCGTAAAATTAAGACGGGTTTAACCATATCTTCATCATAAGGGCAAACTCTTACAAGAGCCTGTCTGTTTATCCGTGATGATGAACCGTGAAGAATTTGATTTTACAAGCATGTTCATGTTGAGTAGAAATAATTTTGTTCAAGAAGAAATACAAGTTCATTTTGTAATGATGCCGTTTTTGTTTGAGAATTTGGTTTGTACATGTATGTACATAAAAAGAATGTGATAATGATAAGTGAATGTTTGGTTGCCACAGGTTATAACGGCCTGAGCGGCGTGGATGACATCAGCTGCCTCATCAGCATCACGAGGACGGTTGTGACCTGGTGCCTACCAAATACAGAAAGAATTTAAGGCAAACAGTGTTGGTCCTTATGAAACACTAACAAATGTTGTTGAGAATAGATGAAAATCTTCCTGTTTGTCGTTTCTAGCTATTGTTAATGTAATGAGTTTGTGAATAGCTATATTTGTGAGCAGTGAGTGAGTGAGTTTTAGTTTTACGTCCCACCAACAGCAAAGGTCATACGGAGACGGGACCTCGGTTTAAGGACTCATCCGAAAGTCTGGAGAAGCCCGGGATCGATCCTGCGATCCCTGGTTTACAAGGCGAGTAGCGTAACCACTGCACCACGGAGGCTTCTATATTTGTGAGCAATGTCACGGAGAAGGATATGAAATAGAGTTTGTTATGTTTCCTGTAATTGGCGGCTGACCAGGTAGCGCAAAGGCGTGGTCTGTTCAATTGCCTCTTACCTGTGATAATGTAGTGAGCACGAATTTGATGGGTATTATGCTCAGTAGTAGTGAGCATTAATTGATTTCTGTAGTGCTCAGTAAGGAAACATAAACTTTGAGTATTCTTGTGTCAAGCGCTGGGTGCTGATAATTTGATGCACAGTCAAGTTGAGTTCTGCTGTGCAGCTATTTGTCGCATGCACTGATCAGCCTGTGTGTCTGGTCGGCGCATGCGCAATAACGGTATATGCATGAACATATTCTTACTTCTCCGGGAGGGGGATCATGATATAGCATGTACGTTTTGTGAACTGTATCTTAGTCGATTATCGTAATTTGCAGGCACAACGATGTGTGGTGACCTGCTGCTCCCTGCCCGATAGGAGCAGGTACTGGTGCAACGCTGTCGGTTTAGTGTACAACAAGGGCGGACAGACCCAATAACAGACCTTCGAGACCATATTAGACAGGTCGTGGAAAACAATCTAGTCGATTCGACCATATTAAAAAGGTCGAGGAAAACAACCTGGAGTCGATTCAAAGGGAGAAGTTACCGGGACTTCAAGTTCGTATTCAATCGATAAATAATATAAATCAACTTGTGGTCGACAACAAGGCGAGAGGGGGTTCACCCTAAGTGAACTTGTAATCTGGCCAGTCATGTTTTTGTGTTGTTTCTTTTTCTTATTTTTGTTGTTGTGCTTGTGTTTGCTTCTGTAGACACTCACGTCACCCCGGTTCGAGCACAGAACATTGTTTTGTCTTCGGGACGGACGTCGTGAGTGGGCTATAGAAGCAAAATAAATGTGATGTTTTGTGTTAGTATTGTTGTATATAAATACTGTAAATAATTCATGTCATTCATTTGATATCTTTCTTGTGCCTTACCCCATAGCTGACCGTACACCTGTCAGAGATCACACTCGGTTGTCTTGTCAGCATGGGGGATTGTGGGACCCCGTAAACCCACATGTAACAGGGGCAGAAATAAGAAAATAATGTTTAACCCCGTAAACCCAAGCTGTCTCTGTAAGAAGTTGGGTTTAGGGGTGTTCATTTCACAGACCTGTTTACATGATGCCCTAATAATCCTCAAAACTCATCTTTATCTGGAGCTGGGTAACTTACCAGGGTAGACACATCCACTGGCACAGGATCTTCCACATTTTTCAACTCATTTATATCCTGTGAAGAAAAAAATAACAATAATATTTTGGGGTTAAATTGTCATAAGGAAAGTTAAATCATTGGTTTTCATCATCATCATCATCATCATCATCATCTGTAATTATGTTTTATGGCAAAAAAACAATTTCTGATTGTTAAACCAATCCTCATCAAATGATAATTTTCAATATACTTATCCTGATTTAATCCTTTTTTCTCCAAATGGAATCTTCCTCCTCATATAGCAGGAGTCCTTTTCAAAATTTAGGGGTGTCAGGTTGTGTTTTCTTCAAAATTTATTTGGAAAATAGCTGAACTTTTTGCAAACAGTGTAGGCCCTGATCAGACACCACATTCTGTGGAATCTGATCTGGGCCTGGATTGTTTGCCATTTACCCTTTTTGGGGTTTCCGGTATAAAATGGGTTAAATACACATATTCATTTTTAAATTTCAAAACTATTACATTTGCACAAAAAATCATCACCAGTTACATTGAAGGTGCATATACAATTTACATGATACGCAACCGGCCCCCGCCCATACAGGCTTGAAGAAATATATAGGCTGCATGATTCTTCCACGCAGAGTGGGTAAACGTCCCACAAAATTGGAAGCAACGTCTCCAAAATGACCTTTACAGTGTTGATGGGGACGTTAAACCTAAAATCAAACAAATCAGGCTAATTAGATGTATTTTCCATAAATTTCTACAGCAGATAATCTTAGAAACGGGACAGAATTCTAAAGCCTTGATACCATCTTTGACAGCCGGCCACAGTAGCTCAGTTGGATGCCCGTGATCAGAAAGCGGGTTCAATACCTGGCAAGGTCGGCAACATTCTTTTGTGGAGATTGATCATGAAATCTTTTCTAAGGTCATTCTCTCCCTTCCGCTGATTCAAGAATGGCAGTTGTCAGTTTCTGGCTAAAGATAATGCACTGTACTGATTAACCTCTTACCTATAAGCATCCCCAGGAAAAGTGTGGATAGATAAACTGACCAGCTCAAAAATGACCTAAAATAGTGTTGACTGGGCTCTTAAACTCCAATACAAACAAACAAACAAAACAAAACAATCTATATTTCCTGGTATCCAGACTACAAGTGCTGCTCCACTTATTAGAAAATTAGTTTTAGCTTGATTTAATTGCGTGTGTTGCTAACATGAGAATTTTCTTGAGAGCAAAGCACAAGTGAAAATTCTGCTGTTTTCAAAACGCTGGAAATTTTTTTATTAATATTTATCAAACAAGAGGACCAAGCTAGCTTGGTCCTGTATCGCTCACCTGAGCTAACAGATTCAAAGTTTAAGGAAGTGCCAACCTTTACTGAAGGCTTTATGGGAGGACATGGTGATGACAGGGTAAGCATTTTCTGAAAATCAAGTAGAATTTAACTCTATGATAAACAGGCTGACCTCACCGGTTTTCAAACTCATTCAAGCTTTTATTCCTGACTTGCTAAGAAGATCCGATCTAAACTGAAGTGGCTATGGTGATGGCAAGTTCAAAAACAAGAGTTTTCAAACTCCTCCAAGCTTTCTGCCTGACTTCCTTGTTTGTAAGTTTCATGAAGATCCGTTCAAAACTAAAGGGGCAGCAGTGATAACAATGTCGAAAATAGGCATTTTCAGCAATCAAAGGCACGTCACTCTATGATAAATGTGCCGACTTGGCCGGTATTCGAACTCACCTGAGGTTTTATTCCCAGCCAACTTACATGTAAGTTTCAGAAAGATCCGATCAGACTTGGCCAGTATTCAAACTCATCCAAGATTTTATTCCCAGCCACCTCACGTATAAGTTTCAGAAAGATCCGATCAAAACTGAAGGGGCTACGGTGATGACAAGGTCAAAATTTGGCATTTTTAGCAATCAAAGGGATGTTACTCTAAAATAAATGAGCCGACTTGGCCAGTTTTGGAACTCATCCGAGGTTTCATCCCCAGCCACCTTACATATAAGTTTCAGAAAAATCCTATCAAAACTGAAGGGGCTACGGTAATGACAAGGTCACAAATCAACATTTTCAGCCATCAAAGGGACAGAACTCTACGATAAATGGGCTGACTTGGCCTGTTTTCGAACTCATCCAAGATTTTATCCCCAGCCACCTTACATATAAGTTTCAGTAAGATCCGATCAAAACTGAAGGGGCTATGGTGATGACAAGATCAAAAATAGGCATGTTTAGCAATCAAGGGGACGTAACTGTATAATTAATGGGCCGACCTTGCCAGTTTTCGAACTCGTCCGAGCTTTCAGACAGATTCGATCAAAACTGAAGTTGATACGGTAAATGGGCCAAGGTCAAAAATCAGCATTTTCAGCAATCAAAGGGACGTAAATCAATGATAAATGGGCCAACTTGGCCGGTATTCAAACTCATCCTAGGTTTTATCTCCAGTCATCTTACATATAGGTTTCAGAAAGATTCGATCAAAACTGAAGGGGCTACGGTGATGACAAGGTAAAAAATCGACATTTTCAGCCATCAAAGGGACATAACTATATAGTTAATGGGGCAACTTGGCCTGTTTTCGAACGCATCCGAGGTTTTATCCCCAGCCACCTTACATATAAGTTTCAGAAAGATCCGATCAAAACTGAAGGGGCTACAGTGTTGACAAGGTCAAAAATCAACATTTTCAGCAATCAAAGGGACCTAACTCTATGATAAATAGGCCACCTTTGCCGGTATGTGAACTCATCCGAGGCTTTATCCCCAGCCACCTTGCATATAAGTTTCAGAAAGATCCGATCAAAACTCAAAGGGCTATGGTGATGACAAGATCAAAAATCGGCATTTTCAGCAATCAAAGGGACGTTACTCTGTGACAAATGGACCAACTTGGCTGGTTTTCGAACTCATCCGAGATTTTAACCCCAGCCACTTTACATATAAGTTTAAGAAAGATTCGATCAAAACTGAAAGGGCTACAGTGATGACAAGGTCAAAAATCAGCATTTTCAGCAATCAAAGGGACGTTACTCTACGATAAAAGGGCCGACTTGGTCGGTTTTCGAACTCATCCGAGATTTTATCCACAGCCACCTTACATATAAGTTTCAGAAAGATCCGATCAAAACTGAAGGGGCTACGGTGATGACAAGGTCTAAAATCGGCATTTTTAGCAATCAAAGGGACATAACTCTATGATAAACCAGCGGACTAGGCCGGTTTTCGAACTCATCCGAGGTTTTATCCCCAGCCACATAACATATAAGTTTCAGAAAGATCCGATCAAAACTGAAGGGGCTACAGTGATGACAAGGTCGAAAATGGGCATTTTCAGCAATCAAAGGGACGTAACTCTATGATAAATGGGCCGACTTGGCCGGTTTTCGAACTCATCCGAGTTTTTATCCCCAGTCGCCTTACATATAAGTTTCAGAAAGATCCGATCAAAACTGAAGGCGCTACGGTGATGACAAGATCAAAAATAGGCATGTTTAGCAATCAAGGGGACGTAACTGTATAATTAATGGGCCGACCTTGCCAGTTTTCGAACTCGTCCGAGCTTTCAGACAGATTCGATCAAAACTGAAGTTGATACGGTAAATGGGCCGACTTGGCCGGTTTTCGAACTCATCCGAGTTTTTATCCCCAGTCGCCTTACATATAAGTTTCAGAAAGATCCGATCAAAACTGAAGGCGCTACGGTGATGACAAGCATTTTCCCATAGTAAGTCTATGGGACCTTGTGGTTGCCATAGGAACCAAAGTATTAGAGCGATTTCAAAAAAAAGTTTATGTCATCAATGCCCCACCAGAGGGATACTACAGGTGAGAAATGATTGAGATCAGCCTGCAGGATACAGAGATATAGCTGCTCAAAAGTGTGGACGGACGACGGACGGACGGACGGACGGACGGACGACGGACGACGGAGGACCCACTATACTATAAGCTCCCCTGGAGCCTTCGGCCCAGGTGAGCTAAAAAAGAAGATCAGAATTACAGGAGTTCTAAACACACTCGAGGGGATATTTTTGGTATTTATCAAAGAATTTTTTTTTTTTTCCTTGACCTTAAAGGTAGTATGGGCTGCTTCTTTGAAAAAAAGATGGTCATGTTATTTCTTTTCAAAATGTGACAATATCAAATCATTTCACAATGCCAAATATCATTTTTATTTGTTTCAGCTATGCATTGATTTCATTGCTGAATAAAAAATAGCCATCGGAAGAGATGGCAAATCCCCCGACCAAAAGCCAATATGGCCTTCAGAAGATTGTTCACCAATAGAAAGTGCACCAGAATTAAACCAGCAATATATCACAAAAGTATTGCAGTTATGGCCATCACAAGATTAGTGTCAGGGGAGATAACGAAACAAGAGGCCCATGGGCCACGATGCTCACCAGAGCTCTGGCAGGCACTGCCCATTGGCAGCCATGTATGGTTTTAATTTAGTGATTATAAAGTCTCCCAAATGAACCCCCATTTCATCTGATATATTAGGCCTTTCATGAAGTGGAGGGGTGGGAGATGACCCAACAGAGCCCAATTTGATATCATTGAATGCATCTTATCATAAGGAACAAGAAAATATATGGTTTATGGTTGGGGGGGCGGGGATCTTAAGAGTTTCTGAGATATTGGGCCTTTTATGAAGTGGAGGAGATGGGGAATGGCCCGGGCACATCCCAAGAGACCCCCAGGTTGGTGTCTCTGAATGTGTTTTATCATAAAAAACAAGAATGTATAAATGGCTTAGGGGTGGGAATCTGATAGGTTTCTGAGATTTATCGCCTTTTATGAAGTGGCAGGGTGGGGCATGGCCCCAGTACACCCCTGAAGACCCCTAGGTTGGACTCATTGAATGCGTCTTATCATAAAGAACAAGAATATATATGGATAAGGGGTGGGGATCTGAACGGTTTCTGAGAATTTGGGGCCTTTTATGGAGTGGAGGGGGTAGGACATGGCCCGGGCACATCCCAGAGGACCCCCAGGTTGGTGTAACTGAATGCGTCTTATCATAAGAAACAAGAATATATATGGTTTTCGGGTGGGGATCTGAAAGGTTGCCGAGATATATTGCCTTTTATGAAGTGGAGGGGTGGGGCAATGGCGCATCCCGGGGGATCCCTAGGTTGGTATCACTGAATGCGTCTTATCATAAGAAACAAGACTATATATGTTTTTGAGTTGGGGATCTGAATGGTTTCTCAGATATATGGCCTTTTATGAAGTGGAGCGGGGTGGGGCAGGGCCCTGACCCATCCCAGGGGGCCTCCAGGTTGGTGTCATTGAATGTGTCTTATCGTAAGGAACAATAATATATATGGTTTAGGGGTGGGGATCTGTAAGGTTTCCGAGATATTGGGCCTTTTATGAAGTGGAGGGGGTGGGGCAAGGCCCCGGCGCATCCCAAGGCCCATAGGTTGGTGTCAATGAATGCATCTTGTCATAAAGAACAAAAATATATATGGTTTAGGGGTGGGGGTCTAAACGGTTTCTGAGAAATATGGCCTTTTATGTTGTGGAGGGGGTGGGGCATGGCCCCGGCGCATCCTGGGGCCCCCAGGTTAGTCTAACTGAATGTGTCTTATCATAAGGAACAAGAATATATATGGTTTAGGGGTGGGGATCTGTACGGTTTCCAAGATATTGGGCCTTTTATGAAGTGGAGGGGGTGGGGCAAGGCCCCAGCGCATCCGGGGGGGGCCCAGATTGGTGTCAATGAATGTGTCTTATTATAAGGAACAATAATATATATGGTTTAGGGGTGGGGATCTGTAAGGTTTTGGAGTTATGGCCATCATAAGGTTATCTTGTCAGGGGAGATAACTCAAAAACCCAGAGTTGTGGTTCTTGTGCATGACACATGGTCTCGGCCTTGTGAACAACTGTGTCAGGTATCATCAATATATCTTAAAGGGTATTGGAGTTATGGCCACCACAAGGTAGTCACTCTATTTTATTGGAAGGGGAGATAACTCAAAAACCATGACAACCAGAGTTGCGGTTCTTGTGCATGACACGCCGTCTCAGCCTTGTGAACAACTGTGCCAGGTACCATCAACATACCTCAAAGGGTATTGGAGTTATGGCCATCACAAAGTAGTCATTCTATTTTATTAAAAGGGGAGATAACTAAAAAAGTATGCAATCCAGAGTTTTGGTTCTTGCGCATGACACGCCGTCTCATCCTTGTGAACAATTGTGGCAAGAACCATCAATGAATCTCAAAGGGTATAGGAGTTAGGGCCATCACAAGGTTGCGTCTACGGATGGACGGACGGACGGAGTGACAGACGGACGGACGGACGCCAGGCTGATCGCTATATCCCCCGAACCTATTCGGTCGGGGGATAAAAATAAACAAGAGGGCCCAGAGGGCCCTGGTTCGCTCACCTGATCCAATGTAAAACAAGTGGGCCCGGGCAGGGTCAATTTTGGCCCCAGGGCTATAATTTGAACAATCTTGGTAGAGGTCCACAAGATGAAGCTTCATATCGAATATGAAAGACCTGGGCTTTCTGGTTTCAGAGAAGAAGATTTTAAAGGTTTACCCTATATAAGTCTATGTAAAACCAAAGGGCCACATGGCGGGGGCATTTTTGGTCTCAGGGCTATAATTTGAACAATCTTTATAGAGGTCCACAAGATGAAGCTTCATAACAAATATCGAAGACCTAAGCCTTGTGGTTTCAGAGAAGAAGATTTTTCAAGATTTTCCCTATATAAGTCTATGTAAAACCAAAGGGCTCCGGAGCGGGGGCATTTTTGGCCCCAGGGCTATAATTTGAACAATCTTGGTAGAGGTCCACAAGATGAAGCTTCATACCAAATATCAAAGACCTAGGCCTTGCAGTTTCAGAGAAGAAGATTTTTCAAGATTTTCCCTACATAAGCCTATGTAAAACCAAAGGGGCATTTTTAGCTCCAGCACTATAATTTGAACAATCTTGGTAGGGGTCCACTAGATGAAGCTTCATACCAAATATCAAAGACCTGGGCCTTGCGGTTTCAGAGAAGAAAATTTTTAAAGATTTTCCCTATATAAGCCTATGTAAAACAAAAGGGCCCTGGGGCATTTTTGGCCCCAGCACTATAATTTGAACAATCTTGGTAGGGGTCCACTAGATGAAGCTTCATACCAAATGTCAAAGACCTGGGCCTTGCGGTTTCAGAGAAGAAGATTTTTCAAGATTTTCCCTATATAAGCCCATTTAAAACTAAAGGGCCCCCGTGTGGGGGCATTTTTAGCTCCAGCACTATAATTTGAACAATCTTGGTAGGGGTCCACTAGATAAAGCTTCATACCAAATATCAAAGACCTGGGCCTTGCAGTTTCAGAGAAGAAGATTTTTAAAGATTTTCCCTATATAAGCCCATGTAAAACCAAAGGGCCTGTGCGGGGGGCATTTTTGGCCCCAGCACTATAATTTGAACAATCTTGGTAGGGGTCCACTAGATGAAGCTTCATACCAAATATCAAAGACCTGGGCCTTGCAGTTTCAGAGAAGAAGATTTTTAAAGATTTTCCCTATATAAGCCCATGTAAAACCAAAGGGCCACCGTGCGGGGGCATTTTTGGCCCCAGCACTATAATTTGAACAATCTTGGTAGGGGTCCACTAGATGAAGCTTCATACCAAATATCAAAGACCTGGGCCTTGCGGTTTCAGAGAAGAAGATTTTTCAAGATTTTCCCTATATAAGCCCATGTTAAATCAAAGGGCCCCCGTGTGGGGGCATTTTTGGCCCCAGCACTATAATTTGAACAATCTTGGTAGGGGTCCACTAGATGAAGCTTCATACCAAATATCAAAGACCTGGGCCTTGCGGTTTCAGAGAAGAAGATTTTTTAAGTTTTCGGTGAAAAAAATATATTTTTGGCTCCTGTGACCTATATGTGCAACGGACCGGAACCATTTGAACAACTTTGAAAGGGGACCACCTAAGGATCATTCCTGTGAAGTTTTGTCAAAATCCGATCAGTTGTTTAGGAGGAGATGTCGTTTGAAGAAAAGTTTACGGACGCACGCACGGACGGACGCACGACGGACAAAAAGTGATCCCAAAAGCTCACAATAATCTTATCATTAATACCATCAAATATTTTCTCTTCGTTTCTCTTATCTTCATGAGCTGTGTTTCAATGCGTCTCTCTGTGGCGATGTTCTGTTGTATCTCTGACTCTAGTTGAACTTTCTGCTGGCTAGCCTGCCCAATCTTCTGCTTCAGTCCCTGAATCTCAGAAATTAACGAGGCGATATCCTCTTCTACATTTGAGGTGAGGAATTTCACCTTGTCTTGACTAGTTGAGTAATATCGGAAAGTTGGAAAACTATACACCTGATCTCCATGGATGGTAAATGCCTGAAAATAATGGTAATAGTAGATCATAAACTAGAGCTGTCAGTGAAACTGACTAGGGCCCCGGCAGCGCTATCAGAGGAGTAGTAAAAAAATTTGTGGACGGACAGACAGACAGATGGACAGAGTGATTACTATAGGGCACCCACACTTTCAGTGCGGGGCCCTAATTATGTAGGCTCTGATTGTGATAAAAAAGCTTTTTCAAACAATAGTCAATTTAACCCTTACAACACCAAATAAAATACTAAGCAGATGTCAATCAAATGATTTGTTTTTGTTTTTTCCTGAGAAAACAAGGCTTAACCCTTGTTCTGCTGAATACTTAAATATGCCAAACCCACTACTGATTAGCAACCAATCAGATTACTTGATGCATCTTATTGAAACAAATTCACATTCTGAATCACAAACAATGTAGGTCCTGATCTACATTGTTTGAAAGGTTAGGCATATCTGGGCTCAGCAGGACAAGGGTTAACATTTCATCTGAATTGTCTGCCCTGTAGACAATTCACAAGAAATGTCGGCATATCATTTCATGTGAATTGTTTGCCCTGCTCTGCACTGTAGACAATTCACATGAAATGTCAAGTCATCAGTTCATGTGAATTGTTTGCCCTGCTCTGCCCTGTAGACAATTCACATGAAATGTCAAATCTTATCAGTTCATGTGAATTCTTTGCCCTGCTCTGCTCTGCAGACAATTCACATGAAATATCAAGTCTTATCAGTTCATGTGAACAGTTTGTCCTGCTCTGCCCTGCAGACAATTCACATAAAATACCAAGTCTCATCAGTTCACGTGAACAGTTTGCCCTGCTCTGTCCTACAGATAATTAACATGAAATGTCAAGTATTATCAGTTCATGTGAACAGTTTGCCCTACTCTGCCCTGCAGACAATTCACATGGAATGTCAATTCTTATCAGTTCAGAACACTTTGCCCTGCTCTGTCCTGTAGACAATTCACATGAAATGTCAAGTCTTATCAGTTCATGTGAATTGTTTGCCCTGCTCTGCTCTGCAGACAATTCACATGAAATGTCAATTCTTATCAGTTCATGTGCATTGTTTGCACTGCTCTGCAGACAATTCACATGAAATGTCAAGTCTTATCAGTTCATGTGAATTGTTTGCCCTGCTCTGCCCCACAGATAATTCAAATGAAATGACAAGTCTAATTTTCTTTGAAAAACTGAAACCTGAGGACCAATGCTCCTGCGCCAATCACCAGAGTGCTGAGAGTTTATGGAGCCATTTCATTTCTGAGGAGATTTTAAAGGGTTTTTACCATGGAAGCCATCTTGTACATGTGACCTGATAATGGGCCCATTGGTTCCAGAGAAGATTTCTGAAGGGTGTTCGCCTTATATGGGCATGGCAGCCATATTGATCATGCAACCAAACTCATATTCATAAATTTTCATTTGTTTGTTCCTAAGAGTATCGGAGTCTAACTGTTGGCTTTCTTTTGCTCCAGCATTTCAGTGGTTTCTTGCTGTCAAGTCCTCACTATTGTTTCATCTCTGTGGTTGTTTGATTTTTGTGTTCACAGAGATGTTGCACTGATGAGTTAGGAGGCCTTCATGCAGACTGAACAAATTATTTGTCTAAATCGAGACGAAAGTAAGCCACGTAAAATCGATTTAAGCCCCCCAGTGGAATTCATTTCGCTGACCATTCCAAGGCGGTTCTTCTGTCGTGGTTTATTTTTGTTATGGTTTGTCTTTGGGTGTTTGTGTCGCTTATTATCCCCACGTTTTTAAAAAAAAGTGGGGATATTGTTATCGCCTCCATCCGTCTGTCCGTCCGGCTATCTCCTCCTAAACCGTCAGCTGGAATTCAACCAAATTTGGTATGCGAGTTGCTTACATGAATGGCTTGCGCAAGAGCACATTTTTTTTTGTCCCCGCCCCCAGGGGCCCTGGGGAGGGGTCAAAAGGTCAAATATCAATAAAATTCAATTACAAAGTCAATTTTGAAGATTTTGATGCCAAACTTTGCACATGTACTTAGTTAAGAAAAAAGTAAAACATATTGAACGGGATTTTGGCTGTGACCCCTAGGTCACGCCCTGGGGGTCAGACTTGGGGGGGTCGGGGGTCAAAATTAAAGTTTTTCAGAACATAGTCATGTTGCATATCTATGCGAAGGGGATAATGGGTAGAATAAACTACAAGTAAAATTTTGACCCTGGGGTCAGATTGGGGCCCTGGGAGAGGGGTCAAAGGGTCAAAATTTAAGTTTTTTGGAACATAGTCATGTGGCATATGAAATTGAAGGGCATGATTAGTAGAATATAATACAGGTAATATTTTGACCATGGAGTCAAATTAGGGCCCAGGGTGAGGGGTTTTTGGTACTTGGCCCCTCTGTAGAAAACGTGGGGATTTGCGATGGCGCGCCATCGACAGTATTCTAGTATTATTTTATTTTGGATAGCCAATTGGCCATTTTGTGGGAAAGGAACTGTCCTTTTGGCTTTCCGCTATTGATGTTTCCATTAGGGTATGCTGTTTCATGTTTGTGTTTCTTTCCCTTTGGTGTCTCTGACGGGAGCTGTGGGTTAATTGTATCGATTCCTGATCATTGCCCCCACTTCTATTTTTCATTTGACATTTGGTTACAAATGGAGCTGTGGTTTCTGTGAAAAATAAGTTTTAATTTTCAGATATATGAATGACCTTAGGCAAAAGTCGGAGAATGACCTTGACCTTCAAAACTCAAGTAGTTTCATCCACTCAACTAGCTAACTGCATCTACCAATTTTCAGATCATAGACTGCAATAGTTTCTGAAAAATACACCACTTTTACATTTTCCCATACAAATGTCTATGCAATCAACTTTGACACTGGCATAAAAGAGGTTAAGGCCATCCAGGGGTTATTATTTGAATAAACTATAATGGACACGAAGAGCCCAATGCTACATACCAAGTTTTATGAAATCAGCCCTTTGGTTTGAGAGAGAAGAAGATTTTTGAAGAGTTTTTACCTTATATGGGCATGGTGGCCATCTTGGTCATGAGATCAAACTCATTTTAATCAATTTTCATTTCCTTACTCTTAATAGTATTTATATAAAATTTGGATACAAATGGCTGAGTGGTTTCTGAGGGCTAATTTTAAAAGTTTTAATTTTCATATCTGAATGACCTGGGGCCAAGATCAAAGAATGACCTTGACCTTTAATACTCATGTGGTTTAATCCACTCATTTAGCTAACTGTATCTACCAATTTTCAGATCACAGGCTGCAACAGTTTCAGAAAAATACACAATTTTGATTTTTTCCCATACAAAAGTCAATTTGACCAAATTTGAACCTAGACATAAAATAGGTCATGATGGGCCCAAGTCCCTTTTGCTACATACCAAGTTTCATGTCAACCGGCATTGGTTCCGAAGGAGAAGATTTTGAAGGGTTTTTTACCATATGGGCATGGGGGCCCATCTTGGTCATGCGACCTGGACCCAGCAAACAAACTTTCATTCCCATATCCCATGGCTGTTCCATATGAAATTTGCCTTCAATCGGCCCATTGGTTTCAGAGGAGATGTTTGAAAATGTTGACGGACAGACAGCAGATCACAGACAGACAAAAGAGTCTTGCCATACTATAAGCTTAACTACAAGCCTTTGGCTCAGGTGAGCTTTACTCTTATCTTGCTGTTCACGACAACCCCTATCTTTGCAAACAGTGTAGATCCAGATCAGATGGCTTCTGAAGAAGCCATCTGATCAGGATCTACACTGTTTGACATTCAGTTTATGAATTTGTAGGAATAAATTACATCAAGTAATCTGATTGGTTCAAAATCAGAAATGGGTGTGGCTAAATTTAATATTGAGCAGGATAAGGGTTAAAAAGTGCACTAAAGATGTCTATTACCAGATACTACAGGAGTGCTAAAGGCTAACTAGCCATTTTATATGAAAAAGGTAATTATCGCATGCAAACAATACTATGTGTTCAAGTTCTTGAAAAACATCAAAAGACTTCTTTGTTTGCACACACCTGCAGACACAAACATTTCATACAAATGAGTAAAAACACTGACTCTGCTGTACAAAGGAACTTCTTCACACACACAGGACTAGGCTCTCTAGCAAGTGGACCTCTGAAGAGTCTGGCAAGACTTACCTCAGTAGCATGTCTAGGTGGCCCAGGCTGGTTGTCAGGATCCATAACCTGTCTTGCATCCTTACCACTCTCTATAAGCAAGATACACTCTATTCCTCTCTACAAACAGAAGCAAACCCATTATATAATCAAAGTACTCATAACACAGTTTAACATTATAAACGCTAGGACATTATGATAACAGAGCCGTGTGATAAATAGAGATTATCATATAGCATTTTTCATATCATACCCCTTATCAGTCCGAGACTCCCATATCAGCCCGAGGGCCAAAGGCCCTAGGGCTGATATGGGTCGAGGGCTGATATGGGGTATGATATGAAAAATGCCATATCATAATCTATTTATCATACATTTCACTTTGTTTACCGAATCACTAGAATTTCTTTGCTCGATAATATTATCCAGATCCAAAAGTCTGTCAGCAATCCCCTGCATCATTCTTTCGCCCATTTTCTTTTCGTATTCGCTGCGCAGTGCCATGTTTTTTTTGTTTTTTTTGCCAAACAGTTCAAACAGACGAAAATATTGCCAATTACAAATGCCGTCCTGAACAACAAATGTGAAATGCTGCAAAAGGAAGAACGCCGCGTGTTCCGAATAGGGTGATGTCAGACGTATGATAAAGGCTTAGGGGTGCGATAAAGGGTTATGATATGGATTTTTGGGGTATGATAAAGCCCATGCGATATGGCAGCACGTGCAAGCGTGATACGTGCATTGGTGTCACGTTCGAATCACATATTCAAAAACTAAGTATTTTGTACTAAATGTATGATAAAGTGCATTCTTTCCTACCTCAATAAACATATTTCTTTCTGAAGAAAATGTGTCACATTTTTCTTGTTTATAATTCAAACATGGCTTTTGGGTGTTCTAGAACTGCCTCACTGAGGTGGTTCTAACGAGTACCCACAACCTATGTCTTGGAACAGAAATAAGAAAAATCATGTTTAACCCCTAAACCCAGTTTACCCAGTTTACTATGTATAAAGTGGTGGTTAACATGATGCTAAATAATTTCTGAAGATCCAAAAATACATTTTCTGTCTGCCCAAGATCAACAAACCGTGGTGTATGAATGTTATTTGACGTGTCACAAGTAACAATTCTGATTCTGATTCTGAACAAGGTCGGTAGTGTGGGCAAGTGTAAGCAAATTCTTTCCAATAATTTGACAGATAGAAAAGTAGAATCAGCAGACACTCTTATGTTGGTTGAACATGCTGAATAATTTGTTGATACTGTCAAAAACAAAAATCCTAATCTTGATGGGGGGGGGGGGGGGGAGGGGGAAACAGAGATTGAAAAAGAATATCTTACCTGATCAATAAGACTATTAGCCACCATAGGATTGTCTGTCTGTATCATATCTATAATAGCTGGATACTTGTCACTTTGGGCTCTCTAGAAACAAAATGGAACAAAATTAACTGTACTCATTTTAAAGTCTCAAAACATTAACACTTCCAACCATATATTAGACATACAAATATCTATGCAAACAGTGTTGTTCTTGGTGAGATAACTCATAATGAGGTGCTGATCAGGAGCTAATATTTACTATCCAAACAACACAAGCTTATTTATGTAATTTGACATACACAATTATTTTATAACAGAAAATAGTTTTTGTTTGAGTTAGTGGTCAAAATTTTAAATGTTTTAGAAAATACTATATCAATACACTAGTATTTTTGCTGTAAAATGTGAGTATTTTTTTTACACTGCAAAATCTACTCACTTATTTTACAGCCAGAATATTGCCCTATCTACAATATTAAATGATCTAGGTTTTAATGGTATGTTAACACACAAAATCATTAACTTGAACAACTTGCACCACAAGTAAATAATTATCAAAGTATATACGAGGGTCCTGCAAAAAGTTTTGTCGCTGGGGTTTATTTCCTAAATGCTCCATTTAATATTTTTTCCCTATTACAGGCCCTCAAAGTACACCCCACCACCCCTTCTCTGCCAAAACGCATTTTTGTAACCTTCGGATCCAATTTCTAAAAGCTGCTTTGTAGTCTTCTTTGGGTATCTGTTGGAGGCACTGATAAATCACACTGCCAAGTGCACTTCTGGACTTATATTTCTTTCCAGAAAGCATTGTCTTGAGCCTTGGAAACAAGAAACTTGCATGGGCTCAGATCTGGAGAATAGGGAGGATGATTCACAACCTCGACCTTTTCAGCAGCCAAATCACAACCTCATGAGACGAGGCATTGTCATGGATCGGATGCACTCCTGACCAACCTTTGCTTGGAAACTTCTTATTGTAGAATGCCTTTACTTTCTTTAGTACAGCATTCTTATAGAATTGCCCTGTGACTGTATCAGAAGGACAAGCTACTTGAACCACTGGCCCACTAGAATTGAAGAAGATTGCATACAACATCTTCTTGGAGCTGTCGGTTCTCTTGGCAATACAGGGGAGCTTTTGATCTTTGCGCTTCCAATGTTTATTATCACCTCTTCTGCATGATGCTTCCACGCAGAGCTGAATTCGGCCTGCACACTAGTACTGGTAAACCGCTTAGAGGATCTAAGCCTGTCCAGGAACCGCGGTGCGAGGCGGACCGTCCATGCTAATAAACCCTATTGGTTTCATTGGGCGACAGGGCATGAGATGTTATTTCATCTCAATGTCGGGTAAAAGTCCCACAAAATTGGAAGCAACGTCTCCAAAATGACCTTTACAGTGTTGATGGGGACGTTAAACCTCAAATCAAACAAACAAACAAAATCTCTGTGACTCAAACATGTGCAGCCAGGTTTCTTCACCTGTTAGCACAGTGAGCAAATGGGGCATCCACCTAGCGCAAATCTTTCTCAAGCCCAAGTACTTTGTCAGAATGGTATGCACGCTGCCTTCTGATATGCCAGTGCATCTAGCTATCTATTTCACTGACAGTCACACGTCTTCTTCAACCGCTGCCTTTACAGCAGTGATGGTTGCCTTGGTGATGGAGGTCTTGAGCCTACCAACAAGGGCATCATCTTTGACCGATGATTTACCAGCTTTAAAAGCTTTGACCCATAAGCTGTGCGCTTTGAAATGGCAAGCGGTTCATATATGCCACACAATTCATCAAATATCTGGCTTGAACCTATGTCAAGCCTAACACTTCATTTAACGTAGCTTCAGTCATATGGGCATTGAGGCTCCTAGCATTTATAGTTCCTGATAATTTTGGGGGCAATTATTTTTATTTGGCCCTAAGTTTAATTAGCATAAGTTGCTCCTTAGTGCTTAAGTCCATCTGACTGTCACCCCGGGCAACAGATCTTTATTTATATCGGCCCCCGCCCATTGGGGCTTGAAGAAATATCTGGGCTGCATGATGCTTCCACGCAGAGCTGAATCCGACCCGCACACAAGTACTGGTAAACCGCTTAGAGGATCTAAGCCTGCCCAGGCAAAGCGGTGGGTACGAGTCGGACCGTCCATGTTTATAAACCCTATTGGTTTCATTGGGCGACAGGGCTTGAGATGTCATTTCATCCAAATGTCGGGTAAAAGTCCCACAAAATCGGAAGCAACGTCTTCAAAATGACCTTTTACAGTGTTGACGGGGATGTTAAACCTCAAATCAAACAAATAAAATCTTTATTTATATATTTGTATCAGACGTATTCTAAGGTCAAAGAGGTCAGTGTTGCATCAGAGGCAAGAAATAAAATCCAGACTGGAATGACACATAAAAAGTGCCAAGTTCTGTAAACAGTAGACCCATACCATGTGCTATTCAGAGATCAAACTGTTTCCTTATAGTACAGGAACTGGGAAATGGAGTAAAAAAAGAATATGTAAAATATTGGTTTTACCTTTGGTTAATTTTATTTGAAAATAAATTTGTAAAATACTAGCAGGTAAACGTTAACCAAATGAGGACGCCGACGCTGATGCCCACACCGGATGCCAGGGGTATAGCAATAGCCCCCCCTTACTTTCGTAAGGCAAGCTAAAAATAAAGAAAGAAAAAGTGAAACTTTTAAATGTTTTTGACAGAACTACTCTTAATTTTGGCTGGTCTTGATAGGGGAACTTCACAATACAAGTAACAGAATATTTGGTTAATTCATTATATACTCGGTCAAAAAAGTTCCTATACATAAATTTGTTTCTGTTACCATATCTACTACAGAAGTAAAATACACAAATTTGTTTTGTTTTGGTTAGAGGGCTCATTTTTCCAGGCAAAGGCCCAAACTGATATTGTAAGCTATTGTTTTAAACACCCAAGGGGTCACTGTGAAAATTTCACAGAATAAATCAGTTGAAAAGCCAAGATTTAACACCATAAAAATTACACTTGCCACAAGATTTCTAAAATTTCATACATGTAACCTTTTATTAGATACCCTGTGTGTCTATTCACAAAAGATTTGGAACTTCAGTTCCATTTGCTAAGAGAAACAGACGATCGCTTATAGACCTCCGATTCTTTGAAGGTCTGTGCAAAATGCTGCTTTCAATTGAAACTCCATAGGAAGTCTTAAATGGTAGTGCTACATGAATTTTCAGCATTATTTTCCATCATGGTTAACAGCAATGGTGGTAACAAAGTGCTTTTTAAAGAAATGGCAGAAATTGTATGACAGGTATAGAAATAACAACAGTTTTAAAATTGCTATATTTTCAATTGAAAGGGAGATAATCTGAGAATTTCACATATTAAAGCCTTGATTCTGGTGCAAGATCACAAGATATTGTAAAGGTAAAGTGAGTTTCGATGTTAAACGGACATGTCCTTTCATCTCAGATGCAAAATGATCATCTGCGCATGCGCAATGCCAAATTCCTAGCAAAACCGTTCTAAGCACATATTGCAAGACAACTCTTGAGCAGAGTAGTATAGGCAAATGCAAATTTATGAATTTTGTAACTAAACGCCCGATTCGTATGTTTACAGCCATCTTTAGCTGAATGGCTGCCAGATAGCTACTGGAATTTACCCGGAAGTTGGTATAGTTACTTTTTTGACTGAGTATATATTACAGTTATACTTACCAGCTTTGACACATCATAAACTCTGTCCTGCAAAAGAATTAGAAGACATTTTACTGTCTAAAAGAAATTAAAGAATACTCTGGTCCGTTTTCTTTCAGGCAAAGCACATTCCATTGTAGATTCATGTCAACACTGGTTCACTATTAACGCTTAACCCATAAGATGCCAATCACAACATTTGTTGTCTGCTTTATCATCTGCTGGTTAACTTAAAAGTAATGTTTTGCAAACAGTGTGGACCAAGATCAGACTGCTCCTGTAGGAGCAGTCTGATGTGGGCCCACAAGGTTTGCCTCTATGCAAAAATATTTTTAAAACATTTGCAAAAAAAATTCAGCAGATGACATAAGCAGATGACATTTTCAGATGAAGTTTTTGTCAGCGTCTCAAAGCGTTAACCTTGATACAGCACCAAGTGAAATTGTAGATCTGACAAAAATCTTTTCTTTTTTTTTTTTTTTTTTTTTTTTTTTTTTCATCAGGGAATGCAACAAGTGAAAAAGGTGAATGAATTCACTTTGCTAATGTTTTTTTCCCTCTTACTATAGAGACTTTTTATTTTGCAGATTTTCTGTATACCGAGTCCTTTTAATGGATCTCGAGATCTAGTCTTTATTTTTGTCACAGTCATATTACAATAAGAACCTTTCAATCCTGTTGACTCAAAGATACAGAGAAGGTACAGATGAGATGGCTAGTAATATGATGTTATTAATAAAGTAATTTCACATTGGCTCGGTTACAGGCCCGAGGTCTGCTGTATTGTCCCCACCCCCGACGCGGAAGGCAGAGGGACAATATAGCTGAGCGAGTACCTGCATCTCGGCTAATACAAAATTATTGGTTGGATTATTCTAATCTGACTTAAGGGGAATGGGAACACCTTCAGGGGAGGCAACTTCTGCAAAAGTATTTTTGTTTCCCATGTCAATAGGGGTCAACTCTTAAAGGAAAGAATTTGCTCCTATTCTTGCTCCAAAGGAGCAAATTCTTCCCATTTAAGAGTTGATTCCTTTTTATATGTGAAAGAGCTTATGGAAAAGCGAACAGGAAGTCCCAAATGTTGTCTCCCTTTGAAAAATGGCGGAAAAATCTGCCATGTGTACCCATTCCCCTTAACAGCAACAGTTCACTAATTTCACTGTACCTTGAAGCGGCTGACTATGATGGTGGCCTTAAAATGTGGCGGACATGTTTCCGACACAAGCTGTTCTAAAACCTTCTCATCATGATAATCGTGACATAGGAAAGCGTTCATAAGTCCTTTCAGACAACATTCTATTGCCAGGGCCCAATTCTGGTCTTTCAGGGTGAAACATGCACCTGAAATATTGAAGGTCATTAAGAGAACATATGCATATGATAAAAGGCATTGCTTCATATCTCCAAAAACTGGCATTTCATTGGGACATTGTGAAATTTTTTTTACATCTCTGAAATGGTTACTTTTCTTAAGAAATTTTCTGTGCTATTTTCTTATTTATACTGCAAACATAAGTTGTCAGTGCTTGTTAGAACCGCCTCAATAAGGCGGTTCTAACCAGTACCAACAACCTATGTCTTGGAGCAGAAATACGAAAAATAATGTATACCCCCGTAAACCCCAGTTTTCTCTATTTAAAGTGGGGTATAAGGTGGTGTTTATTTCACGGACTTGTTTACGTGATGTTTTTGACGAAAATTTGTCATTTTTCTTATTTGTACTCCAAACATAGGTTGCTTGTAAGAACCTCCTCAGTGGTTTGTGGTACTGCTCCTCATCTAGAGTTAAGTACCTGCCCAATGGTCCTATTGTTTTGTGATGGAATCACCCTCATCTAGACCCAATGGTCCTATGTATTGTGGTAGAATTCCTCATCTGCAGCCAAGTACCTACCCAATAGTTCTGTATGTTTGATAAGGAATTCCCCACCTAAAGCTATACACCTACTATGGTGAGCTAAGAAAGGAAACATTAATGAAAGAATTAAGGAAATTAACCAGTATGATATACTTCCATTTTTGCAAACACACCTAAAAATGACTGTTTTCATTGGTTAATGCCCATCTGCAGGCGTGGAACCCCCAATCCCTGGACAGTGCATTAATAGACGTTTCTGAGAACATAATCTTATGCTCCGCCTACTTGGTTACTGTTGCTACGTCCCACAAGCTTTGCAGCCAATATGGCGGAAACAAAGAAAGTCTGTGTAGATCTCGGAGGAGATGTATCAAGTATTCCGGACAATATTGGCGTTATTTACTTACCTAGGCATAAAACTTTGACAAAAAAAAAAAAAAAAAAAAAAACACATAAAAACAGCCTAACCAAAGGGCTAAGGAATTATAAATATATATATACAAAAATATACTACATGAGCCAACACACCCACCGCATCAGTCGGCTTAATTACTCACTAAGACACGAGATTTCGCGCATCTCTCTTTGAAAAGCCAGCAGACTATAGAAGGGAAGTTACAAACCGCGAGGGCCCCAGTCAGACTGCGCAAATGCGCAGGCTGATCCCAGTCCTTGTTGCCCGCATAAGCCCCAACCCTGGCCCCGCAGCACATCAACCATACAATATTTGTGACTGCACTGCAGTCTGTTAGCCCCCGCCCATAGGGGCTTTAAGAAATATATGGGCTGCATGATGCTTCCACGCAGAGCTGAATCTGGCCCGCACACTAGTACTGGTAAACCGCTTAGAGGATCTAAGCCTGTCCAGGAACCGCAGTGCGAGGCGGACCGTCCATGCTTATAAACTCTAGTTGTTTCATTGGGCGACAGGGCTTGAGATGTCATTTCATCTCATTGTCGGGTAAAAGTCCCACAAAATTGGAAGCAACGTCTCCAAAATGACCTTTACAGTGTTGACGGGGACGTTAAACCTCAAATCAAACAAAAACAAAAGCACTGCAGTCTGAGGAGAAAAATTCTGTAAATGAAAATAAAAATCCAGTCGAGTGCCCTGACTGGGGATTGAACCCATGAAACTCGGGTTACAAAGCGAGCGACACAACCCCCAGGCCCGGACCAACCAGACCAGTCAGTTATGCACTCTATATGGATATTTATTATGGTCGTACTACTACATTTCTCCATACTACAGAGAGATATTTGTTTCAAATGTTTAGGAGATACTGATGTAATAATATCACATTTCCAGCTTCTTTTGACTCCGCTGCATCTGCCCCGCCCCTGAGCTCAAACGGTTATCATCGTGGCACCAGGCACCATTGTAGTAGAAGGAGGAAAAAATCTGTTAAGAAAAATCCAGTCGAGTGCCCCGACCGGGGACTGAATCCACGACCTGGGGTTACAAAGCGAGTGACACAACGACCAGGCCAAAAGGCCCGGAGCAGTTAGACCGGTCACTTATGCACTCTATATGTACATGTATAAACACATATACATGTTTGTTTGTTTGTTTTGAGGTTTAACGTCCCCGTCAACACTGTAAAGGTAATTTTGGAGACGATGTTTCCAATTTTGTGGGACTTTTACCCGACCTTGAGATGAAATGACATCTCAAGCCCTGCCACCCAATGAAACCAACAGGTTTAATTAGCACTGACGGGCCGACCCGCACCGCTTTTCCTGGGAAGGCTTAGATCTTCCAAACGGTTTACCCGTAGTCGTGTGCGGGTTGGTTTCAGATCTGCGTGGAAGCATCATGCAGCCCATCTATTTCTTCAAGCCCCGACTGGCAGGGTCCATCATATATACGTGAACATATTTATCTAAATACTACATGACAATTGTTTGACGGTCCTAATAATAAACTTCCCACACAACCCCATTACCCTGAAATGCCCTTCCCCACTACCGGGTTTCTTTGTTTGTGGGAGAAAATGGCCGTTAGTGACCAACACAGCGGCACTAAATAAAATCGATTTTTTCGATTGGATGAAACAGCGCTCTTGATTGACCGCTCGGAAACGTCTATTTTTATCAGTTTACCTTATTTACTCTCGGATTACCTTGGAATTTTCCGCTGGATTTCACACACGAAAATATAAGCCCGGCTTTTCAAAAGTTTACTCCAAAACGGTACTTTCATTTTTTCGGGAGTTTTATCCTGAATTTTCGTGAGGCGTAAGAAAAGTATTTTTTGGGAGTATCCCAGGATTTTTAGGAGACTTAACATGTATAGTTTTTACTCTATATACCTACCCAATGGACCTATCGGTTTGTGGTGGAACTTCCCCAGCTGAGCCGTTGTCTCGATGGCCTGGATTAGCTTCGGCATGAATACACCAAATCTCTCTAGTCTGTTTCCTCTAGACGACTGCATTTGGTGTAAATTTCTCTCTCGTTTTGTCTTATGAGCTTGAAAAGCATCTATGTCTTGCCTGAAATAAAAGTTAATGATCTTTGGCCAGTTGTTCAAAGCATCATTAGCATAACAAGCTTGTTAGTGGTCATATTGTTACCTGTTGTAGCAAGTTCAATGTGTAAAATTGTGGTATTTTTGTTGAAAAAATGTGAGCAAAAGCTGCTCACATTTTTTCAGCAAAAATATTAGCATATTTCCCATTTCAAATGATCAAATTTTTAAGGATTCTAACAACGTCATTAATTTTGAACAACTGGCCCTAATCTTTTTTTCCATTTATTCTTCTGTACTAAAAACAACACATCAATGATACGCAAGATTCAGCCTTCAGTTTGGTTTGCATAGCAACAAATAATGCAAGTATTTTATAAAAATTGAATGATAGTTTTCCTAATTTCTCCATATAAACCTATTGCTCATTAGGACCGCCTCTGCAAGGCGGTTCTAATGATTACCCACAACACAGGCTTTTATGGAGAATCGACATAAACTATCCCTCAATTATCACAAAATAATTACCTTATCTGTTGCTATGGCTTGCATCATGTGCAGTCTATTCATTAAGCTCAGGGGCCAGTAATTCAAAACTAATGATTTTGTTTAGTTAACTTATTGTTAAAACATTTATCATTTTATACGACAGTTGCTAATATTTTTTCTGAAAAAAATGTGATCAGCTTTCGCAAACTCAAAAGCTGCTCTCACATTTTTCTAGGAAAAATAACACTATACCAGATAATGTACTGCATAGACAGTTTACAATGTGGCCACTAACGAGCTCATTAAGCTAACGATGCTTTAATTAAACAACTGGCCCAGAACTGTTAAATGACATTTGCAAACAACACAGATGTTGATCAGCCTGCACATTACTGCAATCTGATCAGCATAGTTGTGTTTGCTGCTTGGACAGTACAATACCCCTTGTTTCTATATCTGAAATTTGAAGAGTGTTGGTAGTCTGTGAAAACCAGAACAGAGAAACAGTAAAGGTGGGGATTTTGTGATAACTGAAGAATAATTTTTGTCAGTTCTCAATAAAAAGCTATGTTGTGGGTATTCATTTGGTGAATTGGATGAAACGAATACCCACAACATGGGTTTCTATGGTGAAATAACGAAACTTGTCCTTCAATTATCAGCAAATATGTACCTTTTCTATTGCTTTGCCCGAAGACATGTTTTCTCATGACATGGCTCAACTGTTCCACTGGTTCCATCACACTAGCCTCAGCACAGCTGTTTTTTTTTTGTGTTTTTTTTTTATTTTGGTTTTACCTCCCTTTCAAGATTATTTCACTCATATTGAGTCGATCGTTAATCAGAGGTGGGCGAAAACCGGAGTATCCAAAGAACTAGAAATGCGTCCGTAGGACACGGATGACCCCAGCCTCAAAAAATCTGTATGTTCGTTTTCATCCATAGAAAGTTATTGACCGTGTTCAAGTTTTGGAACCTTTTTTTCACATTTGACCTCTAAGTATGACCTTGACCTTGGAGGTAAGGACCTTGGTTTTGTGTGAGGCAGATTGTCTCATGATTGCCAACATTTCTGCCAAGTAATTTCAAAATCCATCCAGAGATAAGAAAGTTATTGACTGCGTTTAAGTTTCGGAAAATTTTTTTTACCTTTGACCTCTAAGTATGACCTTGACCTTGGAGGTTCGGATCTGGGTTTGCACGTGACACATCATCTCATGATGGTTACCATTTCTTCAAAGTAATTTCAAAATCCATCCAGAAATAAGTAAGTTATTGACTGCGTTTAAGTTTCGGACCCTTTTTTTGACCCTTGACCTCTAAGTATGACCTTGACCTTGGAGGTACAGACCTGGGTTTTGCATGTGACACATGTGACACAGCGTCTCATGATGGTTAACATTTATGCTGAGTAATTTTAAAATCCATCAAGAAATAAGGAAGTTATTGACTGCGTTTAAGTTTCGGACGAACGGACACACTGACGGACAGATGGACAGGGGCAACGCTATATGCCCTTTCCACCATTCTTCGAATGGCGGGGGCATAAAAATCACCTGACCTTCTGTTGCAGAACTTGGCGTCTCACATGTGACCCGAGCGAGGCTCAAACAACAGCGGTGATAGACCTTATGATTAAGACTCAGCGCTCTTGTCAACTGGGCCACGAAGGCCAGTGAGCAAAGCTGTTCAAAGTACTTTTAGCTCAATCTCATAAGTGCTTTAAGGGGAATGGGAACACCTTCTGGGGAGGCAACCCCTGCAAAAGTATTTTTGTCTCCAATATCAATAGGGGTCAACTCTTAAAGGAAAGAATTTGCTCCTTTTTCAGTGGGACAGGGCTTATAGAAAAGCGAACAGGAAGTCCTGGAAGTTGTCTCCCTTTGAAAAATGGTGGAAAAATCTGCCAGCTGTTCCCAATCCCCTTAAATGTCAACTGAAAATTATCTCTAAATTGTCCTGATTATTCCCGCTTTGCCGAAATTTTGGCATAAGTTTGGTCTGGTTTGGTTTTGAGATAGTTGATATTAATTCATTTTTAGTTTGATTGTGGAATTGGGCAGTGGCATTACGTGTCTTGCTTAAGGACACACCTCCCCTCTGGTGGCCGGATTCCAACCCACAACATCTTGATCATAAGTCGAATGGGCTAACCACTGAGCTATTGAGTTCATGGCCAAGTCAACACTCTTAGGTCATGGTGAGTCAGTCAGTTTACCCAACCACACATTTTGGTTGGCAGGCTTATGGTTAATGGATAGATAATCAGTACAGTCCTGTCACTGAAAACTGACAACTGCCCTTCTTGGATCAGCAGGAGAGAATGGCAGTACCAAATATTTTATGTTTAATCTACAGGAACATCTGCTGCATGGCCTGGCCGACCAGCCTCGGTAGTTCAGTCAGATGGGCATCTGACTGGTGATCAGAAGGGCGTGGGTTCGATACCTGCCGGGGTCTGCAACATTCTTTCATGGAGATTGACCATGAAATCTTTTCTACGGTCATTCTCTCCCTTCCACTGATTCAAGAAGGGCAGTTGTCAGTTTCTGGTGAAAGAATGTGCACTGTACTGGTTAACTGCTTACGTATAAGCCTACCCATGTAAAGTGTGGATAGGTAAACCGGTCGGCTTAAGAATTACCTAAAACTTTTGGCCGAGCCGTTAAACTTCAATACAAACAAACAAAGCATGGCCTGGCAGGTTGGCCCCTGTATCTGGAGATTTGCTACCCGAACTTACACAGATTTACTTACCTAATCTTATACACATCATTTTTTGTCTTAGTGACAGCATTCCTATACTGTTCAAGGTCATGATCAGTTGTCTGCTCCTTAGCCTCGAGGCTCTTCACTCTGTCTTCTAAGTCTTGAATCTTCTCTAATCTCTTCTCCCTCTCAGCTGCATAGTCATGTTGTGCTCTAATGAGAAACTGCATATCATTACGAAAACACGCCTATATAAATACATTGCAAATTTTAACACAGAAAAAAGAACAATTTGCAGATGAAAAATTGTAATATTTTTCTTATTTCTGCTCAAAATATATACCCGGCAAAAAAAGTTCCGCACAACTGGGTTTTTTTTTTTCGACCTGTTTGCCTAAAACATAAATATACAGAAAAATAATTACACCACAAAATAATTTAATTCAATCCTGATAATAAACAGAAATCAAAACAAGAATATCATCACTGAGTCGTGAATAATGCTTCTCCGAAGGCACATGGTGTAGGTTGTCAAAAATGACAAAAGTCTCCTCCTCACCAGTCCCTGTATATGATGCTGAGGAATAGCAGCCCATTCTTGGAGAAGAAGTCTCTGCAAGTCTGGAAGTTTTGCGTGTTGATTGACCCGTTTGTTTACAGCCCGACCAAGAATATCCCACAAATGTTCAATGCTTGCCAAGTAATGGGACATCGGTGGCCACTCAAGTCTCTGCACACCGTTCTGCTGCAGGAAAGCATCAACAATCCTGGCACGATGTGGTCTCACATTTTCATCCTGGAAGATGGAGTTCTGGCCCATCTGTCTGTGATACGGTACAACATGAGGTCTTAGAATTTCGTCAATGTACCGACGACCATTCAAGTTTCCAGGAAATACGACAAGGGCAGTTCTGCCATTAGAACTGCCAAACCATTACACTGCCCCCGCTGTAAGCTGTTGTTGGTAGGACATTAGGCTCAAGGTACCTCTCCCAAGTGCGACCCCAAACTCTGATCCGACCATCAATCTTCCGAAGACAAAATCTTGACCCGTTGGAAAAAAGAACTTCCGACCACTGCCGTTGGTTCCATCTGCCATATGGTGCACAAAACTGGCACCGTAGAGCCCTGTTCCGTTGTGAAAGCTGGGGCTTCCTAGCCGTTTTTCTGGGTTTGAACCCAGAGGCTCGAACTCTGTTCCTGACTGTCTGCACCAAGATTCGACGAGCGCCAGGCCCCAGTTGTTGTCTCAACATTCTCTCCAGACCGGGACCATCAACAAAACGCCGCCTTCCTACGGTTACCGCAATGTATCGGTCTTCACGATGGGTGGTAACTCTCGGTCGTCCGGATCTGGGTTGGTTGGAAACAGCCCCCATTGCTTGATGACGCTGACGAATGCGGACAATAGTGCTGCGATGCACGTTGAACTGATTAGCAACATCTTGCGGATGAGCCCCCGCCTCTAAACGCCCAAGCGCCCTGGCTCTTTCTTCATCAGCTAGCTTCTCAAAGCTCGGAAAGGTCTAGCATTCGCCACTGTTCTAACCAAACGCTTAATAATGGGCAATTAAAATTGATTTAATGAAATGCTGAACATCTTTAAAAAATCATGCAAAAAAATGCAGTTGGATATGTAGCCTGGTGAGCACTTTCAATTCCATGCATGTTATTGGATAAGAAATTTGATGGTGACTTTTGACAGAAATGTTCACTCTTAAAATCGCATGCAGCACCAATATTACAAAAGCCAGGTAACAGAACATCACAAGCCAATGTCTGCAGCAGCAGCAGCAGCAAGAACAAGAGCAGCATTTTACCAAAATTAACCAAAGACCCATTAAAATAATGCCTTTCGTCCTATACGCGTTTAAACGTCTTAAGCCAACAGACGGACAGGTAATAAACCATCGCATTGAAAATCGATAATTTTGTCATTTTTGACTGCCGACCCCTGGTGCCTTGTCAAGCCAAAATCTCCAGCATTTCTTGTGCGATCTTGATTCTGTTTAAAGCAAACTGTTTTCAAAAGGGTAAGCTAAAAGCTGATATGTAATATGTAAACAGATACTACATGTGAGTAAAATAAACTGGCAAAACCCCAGTTGTGCAGAATTTTTGCCGGGTATAAATTGTGGGTACACGTTAAAACCGCCTCATCATTTTTGGAGCAAGCTACGTTGATCAAAAAAATCTAGTCATATCTTTTGTAGGTTGCAATGATAAAATGTACCCAAATTCAAAGAAATTTTATACATTCATTCAGAAAATTGGTTGCAGACAAGCTATTTTGGGGAAAATTTGAGTTTCTTGTGAGCCTGTGACCTTGAAAATAAAAAGTCAAGGCCATCAAAACCTAATCATTGCATTTCCCCATAGTGATAAAACCAAGCAAGTTTGGGTAAGAATCCATCTATATGTTCAGGAGATACAGTTCTTTAAACAAAATCATCAATGGGATAAGCTCTAGATATAGTATGTACCCCTCCACTTCAGTTGGGGGACATTATAAGTCAGCTCAAATGAAAAAGGTCATAATCGCATAGCTGACTTGCAAAGCCTCATGCAAGCCCATGCAAATGTAAAGTCTTGTAAAAACCTTTGCTGCTTGCAGTCATGTAATAGCTTCTTGCAAAAGCACGTTTCTAGCCCTACCAGCTGGTTGTCCAAATGCATTTTAACCCTTATCCCGCTGAACCCGACAACCCTACCTTTGCAAACAAAGAAGCCATATGATCAGGATCTACACTGTTTGTCAGTTAGTTTGTGAATTTGTATGATACATAATATCTATCATTCTGATTGGCTGATAACCAGAAAGGATTGTGGCAAAATTAGTTTATTCAGCAGGATAGGGGTTAAGAAGACAACTTGGAGAATGCTAAGGGCCCTTCATGTATCAGCTAAAATACTGAAAACATCTGTAAATGAGACAATCCCTAGCAAAATGGAAACACCTGAGCCAAGATGCTTAAAACCTTGGTAACCTAACGCAAAGTGATACATGTCTTAGCTATTTCTAGCAATACATTATCTAATACAGGGAAGTTTTGCTGAAAAATGTGTGTAGCTTTTGAAGTGCTAAAGCTACTCACATTTTTTTCAGCAAAAAAGTAAGTGTTCAAGATGAAAATTATAACATAACGCAAGCTAACAACTTTGTTAGCTTTGTATAACTAGGCCCTGGCTGGAGTCACTACTATAACCAGGCCCTGGAGTCATTACTACGAGGGTTGACTGATATGTTGTGAGCTTCATATTGAAGGATTTGAATTTTGTAGGACATATTGCATTATTTTTCAAAATAATCCCCTTCAGTATCTATACACTTTTAGTGCGTCACTAGGGCAACATCAAATCAAGGTCGGTGCAATGTGACCACTTTGCACTGACGTAGATGTGATGTTGCATAAATGTCATGACGATGCACCAACGTTGATGTGACGTCATAATGTCATGTGCCTGCTGGGTTGGGACTGAACTGTCAACTGAATGAACAAACAAGACCATCAATCATAACCTGAACAATGCACTGAGATTTCTTGATTTTGTTTATACATACGTTGTTTGCATCTCTCTAATCCTTTCTTTAATTTCATCTCTCTCCTTAGTTGTGGCCTTCAGGGTATTTTCAACTTGTTTTACTGCCATCTAGAAATACAGTAAAACTTCTGGGTACAGTTGTTTAGAACATCATTAGCTTAACGAGCTTGTTACAGGCCAAATGTTATGGGGATTGGGAACACCTTCAGGGGGAGGCAACGTCTGCAAAAAATTCTTTCCTTTAAGAGTAGACCCCTTTTTCAGTGGGACAGGGCTTATAGAAAGGTGAACAGGAAGTCCCAAAAGTTGTCTCCCTTTGAAAGACGGTGCAAAAAATCTGCCAGGTGTTTCCATTCCCCTTAAATGTTCTAGAATATACAATATCTAATTCTGTGGTATTTTTGCTGAGATGTGAGCAGCCTTTGCAATTGAAAATGCTGCACACATTTTTTCTACAAAAATATTAGTATATTTGCCATATATAACTAAAGGCCCAAGTGGGCCAGAATCACTCACATGGATGAGGCTGATCATATATTACATTGTACCTTGGTGGCCATTTTGTCTATCAGATCACATTGCCTTTAGCAATTCTGAATCTGCATGTTATTATGATGTTTCTGATTAAGTTTCTGAACAGCTTAGTCTGATTTAGGATTCAGGAAGAGATGATGTTGATGTAGAGTGGAAGTGTACAGTTTGTTAGGCCAGAACTGTTGTTTGCACCTGCCTTTGGCATATTCTGATATCAAAAAAGTAAACCAAGTCAACTAATCATGTGAATACAACTGCAACACAAAAAAGCTATGGTGTATAAAAGCCACAATACTGAATCATCTTGAAGACTCAGCAACTTTGACATATACTGACAACACATGAGCTGCCCCTTCCTGTAAATCTTATATGCAATTATTATACAGGTGATTTGAAGAATTTCAAGATGGCCACAACTGGGATATCATAATGCAACAATTTTAGCAATTCTGACAAAATGCCTCCCACCAATTTCAGCTCAATGCAACAGACCATTCTGTAGCAGATGTGGTTTAAAGATTTTCAAGATGGCCAACATGGAAGCCATCTTAGATAAGAGAACAGAATAATTTCAGCAATTCTGAATCTCCATGTTGCCCCGATGCTTCCAATTAAGTTTCAGCTCCATCCGACCTTTGATTCAGAAGATGTATTTGGGAGAATCTCAAGATGGCCGCCATGGTGGCCACCTTGTGGCCGCCATGGTGGCCACCTTGTATATAAGAGTAGAATGATTTTAGCAATGCCATTTGAAGAATTTCAAGATGGCCTCTGTGCACAGCCATCATGGATAATGGAACAAAACACTTTTAGCAAATCAAAATCTCCATGTCACCCCAAAGCCTCCCATCAAGTTTCAGCTCAATCCAATCCTTGGTTTGGGGAAAAGATGTTGTTTTAAGAATATCAGGATGGCAGCCATAGTGGCCATCTTGGATATTGGAACAGAACAATTTTAGCAAATCTGAATCTCCATGTCACCCTGATGCCTCCCATCAAGTTTCAACTCAATTCGACATTTGGTTCGGGAGGAGATGCTGTTTGAAGAATTTCAAGATGGTGGTCTTGGATATCAGAACAGAACAATTTTAGCCAATCTGAGTCCCTGGCAAAGTCTTCCAATAAATAGCTACAGATATCTGTATACTTGGATATTTTCGGGAGGCTTTCCAGATTTTATCTTGTAAAGGTATGTTGTGTGTACTCATTAGAATCTCCTAACTTAGGAGATTCTAATAAGTACATGCACCATGTATTGGTGCGATGATTAAATCTCAAAAGCTGGACCTAACCCTAACTCAAATTTTCATGGTCTGAAAGGCATTCAACTTAATGGAGTTGTACTGTATATACATGATACTTAGAACTTCAAAATCATGTTGAATTATTCAAAGGCTTGAAAAGTGAGAGTAAATTTTATTGAGATGCTAGGTCATGTGATCACGTGGAGCGCTGTGGTGCAGTGATAGAGCATCGGATTTGAGATCAAGAGGGGTCTTAGGTCCATGACCTTAGGTCATGCTATGCCATGTGGTCACGTGGAGTGCTGTGGTGCAGTGGTAAACCATCTGGTTTGAGATCGAGAGGTAGCCGGTTCAATTCCCGCAAGCGCCAAGTGTTGTTTAATTGCTCTAACCATTATCCTGCTGAATAAATAAGTCTAGCCATGTTTATTTCTGAATATCAGTCAATAAAATATCTTGATCAGGTAGAAGAAAGTTGTTTTATGTAAAGACTGTCTTTAAATTTAAAGACGTTTTAGTCGGTAAATTTAAAGACTGACACAAATAAAATAATGAAAATGGTGTAAAACTGAAAAATCGCACTTTGCTGTTTATAGTAATTTGGCCGTTATCTATGGAATATTTAATTATGTGTAACTGCAAATTATATAGTTGTCTCTATTTAATTAAATTCCTTCCACCATAATTGAAGAGTTCTCAGAAAAACAGGTTTTGTAATAAGATTCATTGGAAAAATAAACTCAGGAATGAATGTGTATAACGATTTTATCATTTTTCAATATACCGACCACTCGCTTCGCCAGACAGTTTTTCTGACAACTAAAATTGATGAAAGTTTCAGACACACTACAACAGTAAAATGTCCAAAAACGAAATGACGTCAGTACGAAACTCATCTTATGTTCGACCTATGACAGATATTTCCTCCCTTACTGCGAACTTTCACGCCATTTGTGGTCTAAGGGAAGCAACTGTGTTGTTTTATTTCTTAATTATTTCTATCATTAAAACGATATTAAAAGACAATAAAATACATGCATGCAGTCTATAGCAACGCACCTTTTATTAATGAGATGAAGACTGAGGCTGCGTATGAGAATGCGATTTTTTCGTGTTACATCATTTTCATGATTTTCCTTTGTGTTACTCAGTGTTAGTCTTTAAATCTACAGACTAAAAAGTCTTTAAATTTAAATCAGTCTTTAGTCTTTAAATTTAAAGACAGTCTTTAAATAAAACAACTTTCTTCTACCTGTTGATAGGATGCAGTCATTCAGTTTTGCTTACTTACTGACAAACAGCATAGATCCTGATCAGATGGCTTCTATAGAAGGTTCATTCTTTGGCAAGAAACTGACAACTACATTTTTTGAATTGGCAGAAGGAAGAGAATGACCTAAGAAAGATTTCATGATCATTTCCATGGAAGAATGTAGCTGACTTTACAGTAATCAAACCCACGACTTCCTGGGGCCAGTTGTTCAAAGCATCTTGAGCTTAATGAGCTTGTTAGGGGCAATACTGTTAAGTGTTCTGGCAAGAAAAATATTTAAAATTTTGGTATTTTTGATGGAAAAATGTGAGCAGCTTTTGCCTTTGCAAAAGCTGCTCACATTTTTTTCAGCAAAAATATAAGCATATTTGCCATATTAAATGATCAAAGATTTAGCCATAAGTTAACTAACGACGTCATTAATTTTGAACAAGTGGCCCCTGATGACCAGTAACATGCACATAAACTGAGCTATCAAGCTCGGCTTTTGACGGCGAAACTGACAATTAAGCCATCACATGACAAACCTACAATAAGACGTGTGCCCAACAAAGACTCAGATCAGCCTGCACATCCGCACAGTCTGATCAGTCTTTGCTGTGCGCTCTAAGGATAGCTAAGGGCCCAATGCTCCTTCATGCAGTATGAGAAGTCTCTGGTTAGACTACATGCGCTGGCTTAATTGTCAGTTTCGCCATCAAAAACCGAGCTTGGCAGCAGTTTATGTGCATCTGACTGGTGATCAGGGGCCAGTTGTTCAAAACTAACGATGCCCTTAGTTAACGTATTGGTGCATGTGTCTTATTGTAGGTTTTGTCGTGCGCTGGCTCAATTAAGCCTATCCCCTAGATCTCCTACAATACCTGTGCAGTTCTTGCAGCTTTCTTCTGGCCCTGTACTGCAGTCTTGGCTTCTTGGTGAGCAGGCTGGAGTGCCTTCACCTCTACTCCCGAGTCATTCAGCAATGTCTGCAACTCTTTCAAACGACTAGAAACTGCCTCAAATTTTTGCTGCAATGATATCAACGGAAATTAGTACTAACCTAAGACATTGTTTAATATTATACAACAGCTTTTCTTTTTTATCATTAAAGGGAATGGGAACACCTGCCAGATTTTTCCGCCATTTTTCAAAGGGAGACAACTTTCGGGACTTTCTGTTCGCTTTTCTATAAGGGCTGTCCCACTGAAAAAGGGGTCTTCTCTTAAAGGAGCAAATTCTTTCCTTTAAGATTTGATCCCTATTGACATGGGAGACAAAAATACTTTTGCAGGAGTTGCCTCCCCTGAAGGTGTTCCCATTCCCCTTAAGCAGCATACTATAACATAGTCATGTTATGCACATGATATTTTGCATAGGCATGTTATCATGTGTATGACTGAAATGTTGTTGAAGGTGTGTAGGAATGATGATATGACTGAATGAGTGTTGAAAAGGCAGTAAGCTTCTGTCTCAGTACTATTATGAAAATATTAAGCTTCAATTCTTATTATGAAACAGCTTCATTTTAAAACTCTGAAACATCAATTATATAACTTTGCATAAAATGCAGAGATGCACTTGAATTACACATACATGTACCTTACATGTACCTGGCAGCCATTCAAATCATAATTTCGTAATATCATATGACTCTGACATTTCCTTTTAAAGGTTATTTAAGCAGGTGTTCATGTGAAGTACTTTCAAAACCTGATGAAACTGCATTTTAAAGATCATATTATTGGTGCAGTCATCAAAATCATGACAGATAGCTTATAGTTAGAAGAGATTTTGGCAAGAGTTGTGATAACAAGCATGATGCAATGAGAGAGGGATATTGCGTGAGATTTTTGTAGTGATTATAAATACTGGGGTTTTCTGACCAAGACTTCGGATGACTTCAGATGTCTACTTGATCAGCTTGCAGACCGTTAGTCTGGTTTAGGAGTTGTGCACTCGTATGAGGTGCCTGCCTAATAAAGCTGCTGAAACTCTCAATATGACTTTAGTTGTATTTTAAAATTATTGAAACACTATACGATCACAGTCAAAGGTGTATAGCTACGCTATATATCTTGCTTTGTTGCCGTGCTGCGGATAAATTAAAAAAGGAACCTTACGACAGAGAACAGAAAAATGGACACCAAGGTAGGTGACGTTTACTTTTACTTTTTCTGGTTATGTTTGTTGTTTGTTCTGTCACCAATTATCATGCAAAATTATGGAAGAAAATTGATCTAAAACGAAAGCTAAAATGTAGGCCAAAATTAATTTTAGATTAATTAATTTATTTATTTATTTATTTATTTATTTTATTTTATTTTTTTTTCTTTTCTTTTCAATATGGCTCAACAAAGACAAGCCCAAGCACAGGTTCAGCATCAACAACAGCTTGATCCTGCTGCACAGGCTTTTGTTAATATTCAATTAGAACTTGCCAATGTGTCACAAGCATTAACAACACAGGGGGCCTCAACAAGCGTGATCAAATTTGATGGCAACTCCAAAAACTTTAGGGAATGGATAAAATCCATTGAAAAATATTCAATTCTTGCTGATATACCTGAGGCAAGAAAGAAGTTGATTGCATATCAATCTTCTGGGGGAGCAGTTAGTGGTTTTATACAGAGGTATATGGCGGCTAACCCAGACGGTAATTGGCAACAACTCAAAGAACAATTAGCTGTCCGTTTCAGTGATGTTACGGATAGGCAAATGGCGCTGTCATTGTTACGCAGCGTGAAACAAAAAGTAGGGGAAAACATACAGCTTTTCGCTGAAAGAATTCTTTCTTTAGCGGAAGAAGCCTACCAAAACCAAGGAGGCGACGCTGTAGAACGTCAACTTATTGACATTTTTGTTGATGGGTTGACCCAAGACAACTTGAAATTAAAAATACTTAGAGATCAGCCAGATACATTACAGGGGGCTATTGCAATCGCCACTAATGAGCAGAATCTTAGGGCTAGGGTTCAAATGTCGCATACATTTCACCCACAAAGAAAAGAGGCACCTATGGATGTTGACCATTCTAGAGGTCAACGGTTTAAATTTAGAAATTTTAATAGGGTTAATAGCACACAGCAAAATAGAAACCCTAGGGTAAAATGCTGGAATTGTGGTCAAGAGGGTCACATTTCCAGAGATTGCAAAAACAAGGAACATCAAAGTAGACCACCCATGGAAGACCTAGACATCAGAATAGTGTACAAAATGTAGTACCTGGTCAGGAAAACTGGGACACTCATTGCATACAGGGGTCGATGTAATGAGTGAAGAAAACAATAGACATTTACCTCATCAAAAGTTTAAGATTAATGTTTCAGGCAGTCCAAATTCTTGTTTAGTTAAAATAGGTAAACAAAGGTTTAGAACTCTTGTAGACACTGGAGCTGAATGTTCATTAATGCACCGTAGAATTTATGAGCAGCTTAAAAATAAACCAAGACTCACCCAAAAGAAAGTTTGCTTACAATCTGCAAATGGGAGTGAACTTAAGTGTGACGGTTGCATTACTGTACAGTTTTGTATCGGTGGTACCGAAATGTCTCAAGACTTCTATGTGATCCGAGATTTAAATAGAAATTTGATACTTGGTTTGGACTGGCTTAAACAGAACAACGTTAGGATATATTTTGATTTAAAATGTTTAAGAATCAATGGTAAACACTATGTTAATTTAGAGGAGGATATACATATAGCTTCAACGGTTAGGATGAAAAGAACATGTTTAATTAAACCTAATACAGCCATGATATGCTATGGAAAAGTAAGAGAAAATCCAGACTTACCAGTAGGTTCGTCATATGAGGTTTCACAAATAGATAAAGGATTTTTAATTAATCAACCAGGCTTACAAATTATTAACACTGTTTCTACTTTAGCAAAAGATAGATCTTTGCCAGTTTTAATTGTTAACAACACCAACAAATATATTAAAATCTACAGACATGGTTTGTTAGCTAAAATATCAGAGCTTCAAAATAATGTTACACATGTAGATTCAGTTATTCAAAATAACAGCTGTGAAAATAAATTAGACTTAAAAGACCTTGATGTACCTGAAAAATATAGGTCAAAAATTGAAAATCTTATCATGAGAAATAGAGACTTATTTGCAAATAAAGATTCTGAATTAGGAAAAACAGACACAGTTAAAATGCAAATTGATATAGGTAATCATGAACCAATTAAAATGAAACCTTATAGAACTCCAATTAAGAACTTAGAGGTAATTGACAAAGCAATTAACGAAATGTTAGATGCAAATGTAATTAAAAGGTCAAGATCACCTTGGTCATTTCCTGTTGTGATCGTTGACAAGAAAGATGGCAGTAAAAGGTTCTGTGTTGATTTTCGAAAATTAAATCAAATAACAAAGAAAAATTCATTTCCTTTACCCTTAATAGATGATATCTTAGCCTTACTTGGTAGAGCAAAATACTTTACATCTCTGGATTTGAAAAGTGGATATTGGCAGGTTGCCATGGATGAGAAGGACATAGAAAAAACAGCTTTCGCATGTCACAAAGGGTTATTCGAGTTCAATGTGATGCCCTTTGGCCTTTCTAATGCTCCTGCGGTATTTCAAGAACTTATGTCTGTTGTGTTACAAGGTTGCAATGACTTTGCTACAGCATACCTTGATGATATATTGATTTTCAGCTCAACATTGGAAGAACATTTGAGACATCTTAGTTTGATCTTTGACAAATTAAGACAGCATAATTTGAAACTTAAGCTTAAGAAATGTGGTTTTCTTAAATAAGAAACTAATTATCTTGGCTTTGTTATTAGTGAACAAGGAATCAAACCTGATGAAAAGAAGGTTGATGCGATAAGATCTTTACCTGTTCCAACTTGTGTAAAAGAAGTAAGATCATTCATTGGTATGTGTTCTTACTACAGAAGATTCATTCCAAACTTCTCTCAGATAGCTGAACCAATCATTGCTTTGACAAGAAAATATGCACATTACAAGTGGTCAGACGTACATCAAACTGCATTTGAATTCTTGAAAGAAAGTTTAACAGCTGTCCCACTTTTGGTTTATCCAGATCCAAATAAACCATATGTTCTTTATACAGATGCTAGCAACTCGTGTGTTGGTGCATGCCTTACACAAGAGTGTGAAGGTGAGGAAAAACCAATTTATTATTTGTCCCACAAACTTAGTAAGTCTCAATGTAAGTGGTCTGTAGTAGAAAAAGAAGCATTTGCAATACATTTTGCTCTTCAGAAGTTAGATTATTATCTGCACAATGCTCAGTTTGTCATAAGAACTGATCATAAACCTCTGAAATACTTGCTTGAATCTCCTATGCAAAACAAAAAGATTCAACTCTGGGCTTTGAGTATGTCAGGCTATAATTGTACTATAGAGTACATTGCTGGTACAACAAATACATGCGCTGACCTACTTTCCAGGCATCCAGATAATGTAAACAAAACTGAGGAAAGTACAGTTAGTGAAGACATAGAGGTAGAAAAGGCACTTGATGTCAATGACAACTTATATCAGGTGAATGTGTTAGACTCTAATCAGTTTGATCCAAAAGCTTTTGCTGGTTGTAGTCTTCCAAATGAAGATACATTTGAGAAGTGTGACTGTTCTGATTTTACAAAAGAAGGCTTTGACATGAAAATTGAACAAACTAGGGACGATGATATCTCAAACATTCGGTCAATGATTTTGAATGGGGAAGAGAGTAAAGATGTTCAAAAACATTATCTCTTGGTAGATGGATTGGTGGAAATCTTCCACTGACCGTTCCAAGGCGGATCTTCTGTGGCGATTTATTTATGTTGTTGTTTGTTACTTAGTTTGTGTATCACTTGTGTCTTTTAATTTTGGATGGCCATATGGCCATTTTGTGGGAAAGTAACTGTCCTTATGGCCTTCTTTTGTTTAGGTTTCCATTATGGTCTGGTCGCTTAATGTTTGTATTTCTTTCCCTTTGGTGTCTTTTATGGGTGGAGTAAGTTAATTGTATCAATTCCTGATCTTTGTTTTACTTCTACTTTGGTATACTATTTATCAAATGCCAATGACGACCCAAATTTAAGATTATATATTCCAAAACATCTTAGATCTTTGGTTGTAACTCAGTATCATGACATTAATGGTCATATGGGGGTACAGAAAACTTTTAATTCTATTCGTCAGAAATACTTTTGGCCAAATTTGTTCAAAGAAATTCACAAGTATGTTTCTGATTGTATGACTTGCAGAACTAGGTCAATACAGAAAACGAAACATCCATTACAAGAAACAGATATTCCACCATACCCTATGGCAAAACTCAGTCTTGATCTTTCGGGTCCTTATCCAACAACTTTGTCAGGCAATAAATATATCATTGCATTTGTTGATTGGTATAGTGGTTGGCCTGAAGCTTTTGCAGTTCCTGATAAGACTGCTGAAACAGTAGCTGAATTGATCATTGGACACATTTTCCCACGTTTTGGCTGTCCTTTACAGATCGTGACGGACAATGGAACTGAGAATGTAAATAAGATGGTAAGGGAAACATTGAAAAAACTTAATGTTGACCATATTTTGACAAGTGTGTATCATCCTCAGAGTAATGCAAAAGTTGAAAGATTCCATAGAACTTTGCATGACATTTTAGCTAAAATGGTAGCTGATAATCAACAGAGCTGGGATTTGTATCTTTGTCAAAGTTTAGCAGCAATTAGATTTAACGTTAGCGAATCTTCTAAATTTTCGCCTTATTATCTGCTTTACAACAGAGATGTAGTATTGCCAGTTGACAATATATTACAGCCTAGGAGAAAATATTTAGGTGAAGATTTTCACCAAGTTGCTTTACAAGAACAGCACAGAGCTTTTGTACATGTCAGAAATTACTTACAAAAAGCAAAGAAGCGCCAGGCTAAATATGCAGATAAAAATGTTAAAGAGGTAGAATTAAAAGTAGGAGATCCAGTTTATTACCAAAATAAACAAAGAAAGGGTAAATTAGGACAGAAATGGAAACCTTATTATAGAATAATTGAGAAAACTGGACCTGTATCTTTCATAATTAAAAACCAATTAGATGGTACAACAAGTAGAGTATATGCAGGTGATTTAATGATGGCAAATGTAGAAGATTGGCCAGTTTCCAAAAATGAAAGCAGTAGAAAACTTAGGGACGCAGCATACGTAATTCCACCTCAGGCCTCTGAGTCGGAAACAGAATCTGATTCTGATTCAGAAGAACAAATTCCCTTGGCTAAGCTAGTCAAGAAATACAGACAAGAAAGAGAAACGTCTTCTGATGAAGAAGATATACCTTTAATGGAGTTACAGAAAAGGTTAAAACACAAAGAAGCTAAGCAAAATCAAAGTGAAGAAACTGAGGTCAAGGACATGGAATGTAATGACGATTTATCCTCTGATAATTCCTGTTCTATGCCTTTGGTTGAAAACAATGATTTAGCTAGTGATATGGATGTGAATGTAGTTTATTCACAGCAGCCACTGTCTAATAGTGTAGCCAGCGAGACAGTTAGGCCATTGAAAAAGAGACGAAGGAAGTCTCGAGAAAAAGCAGAGAGTTTAAAGCAACTCTTGAGGTTAATGTCTAATATGTTATAAAATGACCTCGTAATGTTATGTTCTTTAATGAGGTAAAGGCCTCATGTATGTTAATGGAGGTGAATTGTAAATAAGTACCTCGTTTAACAGTGTAGTAATGCCCATTTTTTATTTTAATTTCAGATTAACAATATGATGATCACATTAATCTTGGGATCATTGTTTGTTAGCCAGGCATTCGGACTCTTTACATCCGAAAATGTTGTGTTTCAAAAGACTAATGAAGTCTTTATTAACGATGCACACTGGTCTGTAACATTTATTCACGATTTGAGACCGTTTGAAAATCTGATTTTAAAGATACAAAACGATCTTGTTCGCACTGATGAAATTGTGAAATACATGACAAACTTTTATCAGAAGTCAAATTTAACGGTATATGTAGAAACATTCCAAAGTTTACATGTTGAAGTTAACCTATTAACAGATACATACAAGTCTGTTTATGAAAACTTTGATGAGTACCAGGCACTTTCAGTAAACAGTCATGAACACAAAAGGTCATTAATTCCTATAATAGGACAATTAATGAGCACTCTTTTTGGCACTGTATCAGAAAGTGACCTTGAGAACATAGATAGAAATATTAAAACCTTGGCACTTAACCAAGATCAGATAATACATGATCTTGATGTAAGTTTATCTGTACTTAATTTAACAAGAATGCAAGTAGCAGAAAATAGGAGATCAATTATGGATCTCATCATAGTTATTCAGAAGCTTGACCATAAAATAAGATTGCTCGAAAGAACAATCGAACAACAGTTTGTTAGACTTGAACAATTTATTCATACATACTTACAATTCAAGATGATACTTGATGAAATTAGGCTTACCACGCAAGATGCTATATTTTATCTTGAGAGCTTAAAATCTGAACTAAACATGTTGTCAATGCATCATTTATCAACTAATACAATCTCTCCTAAAGATCTGAAGCAATTGTTAATTGAAGTAGAAACAAAACTTCCTAATAACTTTGAGCTTCCTAAAAATCCTCGTAAGGATATTTGGTATTTTTATAAGACATTGACATGTATAACATACCTTGAAAATAATGAAATTAGAATTATCCTTAAGATTCCACTAATTAACACCAAAGAAGAATATGAAGTGTATAAAATACATAACTTACCACTACCGCTACTTTCAAATAATCAGACTGATGTATTATTAAAATACAGTTTAGAAAATGAAATGTTACTGGTCTCAAAGGATAAAACAAAGTTTTCCCTTCTATCTGAAAGTACATTTCAGATGTGTAATAACTATCATTTTCAGTTCTGCAATCCTGAGACAGCATTTTATCAGACCAACGTAAATAAGTTTTGCGTAGTTGCTCTCTTCATGCAAAACCTGCATGACATTAAAAAGTATTGTAAACAAGTAGTTGTGTTGGATGAAAGGTTGCCAACTACGAAGTACTTGTCATTTGGTATTTGGATTGTTGTTACAAATAGACCTCTGACATTTACATTAAATTGTCAGTCATATGAACCGAAGAATGCTGACATTAAAATCACACCACCACTTGGCATTATCCGGTTAAATAACACATGTAAAGCCTCAAACAAATATTCACAGTTACCTGAATATTTTGGCAGACATAGTAACTTTGAAAGGTCAGATCCTTTGCAAGCACTTTTGAAATTACATAATGTTTCAACCTTTTACTTTTGGCCTGATCTTAAAACTAAATTAGGATCTAAACCAATGAAGTTGCCACCACATTTGTCAGGTTTGAAAGAGATTCCTTTACAAAATCTACTCCATGAAACAAGAAACTATAAACCTGTAATATTAGATGAGAATAAATCCAATACTAGTTGGATACATGTCATGCTAATCAGTATTGCATCGACGGTATTAGTAATTGCAATTATCTTAATGATCTTACGTAGAAGAAACTTTGTCTATAAGATAATTGGTGTACGACAGGCTAACACACATGATCTTGAGAAGGTGAATGTGAAACGGTCACCGATCAAAGGTGATGTTATCGAGATGTCCACTCTGATCGAAGAACAAAACGTCGATAACGTTGAAGAAGGACAAAAGCCCTTCAAGTGGACTGACGCAACGGCGGCATGGGCAAAGAAATAAGGAAAATCTGTGCACAGTGTTTTAAAGCAGATTATTTTTTTAATACTAGTTATGTGAACGTGTTTGTTAACTTATGTCTAAGTTAACAGTATTTAGCTATTGAACAGTATATAGCTATTGTTACATGTTATGAACTATTTGCATAACAGATGAACTTTATTTATTGTACGATGTGTTTTCATCATGTATATATCTCATGTGATCGTAATAGTACTAATGTTTATAGTACAGTGACATTTCAGTGACATTTATTTGTGCCTTGTATAGTCCTGAAGACTATGCATGGACGAAGATTTAGTGATCAGAACTTTAGTGGCTTTAAAATGATAAAGTCCTGAGTATGCCCCTTAAGGTCATGCTTAGGTGAAGATGTACATGTGACAGTGAACTTTATTTTATTACAGCCAGACGACATTAGTGTTGTACAGGAACACTATGGATATTGTAAAGAACACCCACCACATCCAACTTACCTTATTACTAACCTACACCACCAGCAAATACACAGCTCAGATAACAACGATGGGATACTAACAGCGAATAAGATTTACAGAGTTCCAGTTATACCTATTCCACAACCTCCGACAGTTATAAACTTGAGGGAAGAACAATGTGACTGTGTGAATTCTCGATCCAAAAAGGAATAAAAAACTTAATCTAAAAACAGTGTGTTTAATGAGCCCTTTATTGGTCTTACAGTTTGTAGAAATCCTGGTTACAAGTATATTGCTTATCCTGGTAATTAGGAAGTCTACTAGATTAGAAGGGTTTATTAAAAGAAATGATTAAAGGAAAACATCTTAGACATTTAATTAACAATTAAACTTTGAAACTTCGTTTTAATCCTGGTCTTAATCCTGGTCAAATCCTAATCAAATGTTTTTATTAGATCCTTGTCACATAGTAGCTTAACTACATAGTAGATTAATTATAATCCTAGTCACATGAAACATACATGACATTAATTAATTAACTAATCTTGATTGATGATATGTTATTCATCCTGGTCTTCATCCTGATGAGTAATATATGTATCATATAATCCTGGTCACTTATATATGTGAATGGATCCTTGACACTGACATGTGTTTATGATGTCTTGTTTATTTATGCATGATCCTGGTCACTGACATGTGTTTGTGATATATGTTGACAATATCATGTTATTATTTAGATATCATCCTGGTTACTGATATACGTTGGTGATCATCCTGGTCACTGATATATGTTTGTGACATCTTGTTTTAGTGCATACATCCTGGTCAATGATGTATGTTGATGATATCTTGTTTTATTATATATTAATTGTGTATACAGTATATGTACAAGAGGTTTTGGTCAGAATTAGATAAATTAATTAAGGGGTTAATTAATTTACTCAACAGTGGGAGGTATATAACATAGTCATGTTATGCACATGATATTTTGCATAGGCATGTTATCATGTGTATGACTGAAATGTTGTTGAAGGTGTGTAGGAATGATGATATGACTGAATGAGTGTTGAAAAGGCAGTAAGCTTCTGTCTCAGTACTATTATGAAAATATTAAGCTTCAATTCTTATTATGAAACAGCTTCATTTTAAAACTCTGAAACATCAATTATATAACTTTGCATAAAATGCAGAGATGCACTTGAATTACACATACATGTACCTTACATGTACCTGGCAGCCATTCAAATCATAATTTCGTAATATCATATGACTCTGACATTTCCTTTTAAAGGTTATTTAAGCAGGTGTTCATGTGAAGTACTTTCAAAACCTGATGAAACTGCATTTTAAAGATCATATTATTGGTGCAGTCATCAAAATCATGACAGATAGCTTATAGTTAGAAGAGATTTTGGCAAGAGTTGTGATAACAAGCATGATGCAATGAGAGAGGGATATTGTGTGAGATTTTTGTAGTGATTATAAATACTGGGGTTTTCTGACCAAGACTTCGGATGACTTCAGATGTCTACTTGATCAGCTTGCAGACCGTTAGTCTGGTTTAGGAGTTGTGCACTCGTATGAGGTGCCTGCCTAATAAAGCTGCTGAAACTCTCAATATGACTTTAGTTGTATTTTAAAATTATTGAAACACTATACGATCACAGTCAAAGGTGTATAGCTACGCTATAATACCCAAGTGAGCTTTCTGTTCATAAAAGCATTAACTCTAAGGCTGACATTATTAATCAGATAATCAATCAATAAATTCAACAAAAATGATTATCGTAACTGATTTGCTAAAAATCGGTTGTTTGATGTCTGGGTCTGTTACATTACCATAATTTACCTTAAGTATTCACATACGTATCTTGTGTCACAGGGGCGACCAACATATATTGGCCTACAGTTGGACAAGGCCTGTTATCCTTGCCGCAGGTTCGTAATTCTGTTTCTATACTTCCATTCATTTTCCTCTTTCTCCTCTGTCCTTCACTTTCATTTCTCTTCTATTTCTTTTCTCCCTTTCTCTGAGAGATGACACAAAATGACCCACAAGGGTTGACATATTGTTAAACCCATAACAATCAATCAATCAGACACGGCATGGTTGGCAGGATTTATGTAGGTGACCACTCAACACTGTCTGCAACATACTATACATCTAAGCTCTGGGCCTTATAAATCATGAGAAGTAGATTTTTGAAGGTTTTCCCATTAAAAATCTGAGAGCTAATGAGCCTCGGGGCATGGCCAATTTGAACCTGTAAGATTAATGTAGAAGACCACTTAACTTTGCTATTCATTAAATATCTAAGCTCTGGGCCTTATGTTTTGAGAGAAGAAGATGTTTTAAGTTTTTTCCCATTATGAGTCAATGGAAGCCAATGAGCCCAGGGGCATGGCCAATTTGGACCCCAGAGTCATGGTTGGCAGGATTTATGTGAGTGACCGTTTGACACTGCTGCATACTAAATATCTAAAGCTCTCGGCCTTATGTTTTTTTTTTAAAGTTTTTCAAATTATGTCTATGGGAACTAATAAGTCTCTGGGCATGGCCTAATTTTTACCCCAGGGGCATGGTTGGCAGGATTTATGTGAGTGACCACTTGACGTTGCTGCATACTAATTATCTAAGGTCTGGGCCCTGATGGTTTCAGAGATTTGGTTGATTTGAGGTTTAACGTCCCCGTCAACACTGTAAAGGTGATTTTGGAGACGTTGCTTCCAATTTTGTGGGACTTTTACCCGACACTGAGATGAAATGACATCTCAAGCCCTGTCGCCCAATGAAACCAATAGAGTTTATTAGCATGGACGGTCCGCCTCGCACTGCGGTTCCTGGACAGGCTTAGATCCTCTAAGCGGTATACCAGTACTAGTGTGCGGGCCGGATTCAGCTCTGCGTGGAAGCATCATGCAGCCCATATATATTTCTTCAAGCCGCTATGGGCAGGGGCCGATGGTTTCAAAGAAGAAGATTTTTTAAGTTTTTCCCGATATAAGTCTATGGGAGCTAATAAGCCAGGGCATTGCCAATTCAAACACCAGAGACATAGTTTTCAGGATTTATCTAGGTGACCACATAACTTTCCTACATACAAAATATCTTAGCTTTAGGCCTTGTGGTTTCAGAGTAAAAGATTGTTGAAGTTTTTCCCTTTATAAGTCTATGGAAGCTAATGAGCCAAGGGTGGAGGCCATGACGGCCACATTTTTTGTCTGTTCAAATTTCTTCAAGGAATCTGACACAGGTGCGCCCAGGAAAATTATTGCAAAATACGAAATCCATTCATTGGTTTTGGAAGAGAAGATTTTTAAAAAACAGAGGTCCTCCCTGGCAAAGTCCACCCAAGGAACATTAATGCAAAATAAGAATGAAATCCTTTGAGCAGTTTTGGAGGAGAAGATTTAATAAGATTTTTTTTTTTTTTTTTTTGGTTTTGTTGCCATAGCAACCAGAGTTCTGCATGTAACAAAATCCTTTGAAGGAATTTGGAAGAGGACTATGTGAACATTCCTGTGAAGTTTGGCTACAATAGGCCAAGTAGTTTGTTTGTTTGTTTGATTTGGGGTTTAACGTCCCTGTCAACACTGTAAAGGTCATTTTGGAGACATTGCTTCCAATTTTGTGGGACTTTTACCCGACACTGTGATGAAATGACATCTCAAGCCCAGCCACCCAATGGAACCAAGAGGGTTTATGAGCATGAACACTCGCAACGATTTGCCTGCGCAGGCTTAGATCCTCTAAGCGTTTTTTCAGTACTGGTGTGCGGGTTGGTTTCAGCTCTGCGTGGAAGCATCATGCAGCCCATCTATTTCTTCAAGCCCCGATGGGTGGGAGCCGCCAAGTAGTTTAGGAGAAGGTGTTTGAAGAAAAAAGTTTACACTGACGCATGGACGGACGGAGGCATGTACCCACAATGGACACAGGGCCATAACACAAGCCCCTCTGGCCTTCCACCAGTGGAGCTAACAACACAGAGCTGGTTAACAAAATCTACACATAGTATAGAATTATACTGAACATAAATATGTAGAAGAAAATCATAAATGGTCATTTTTCTATGCACTCTATACATTTTGACATGGTCATAATTACAGTTGTTATTTACTCTCTCTCTCTTGTGGACTTTCTAAATGGTACCTGGTTGACTATTTAATGGTACCTTAGTCCTAGTGGAGTAACGTATAACTATAGAAATCAACTTTGGTCTAATTTACAGCTTTCAAAAGTCAAACATGCCCCAAATACCTTCACTTCTTCAGCTTTTTGTTTAAACCTCGGTAACCTTGACTCTTCTCCCTGAACTTCCTTCAGCAGCGGTGACATTCCCTGAAATAACCAATTCATACATTGCAAGGAGTCCAAAAGGTGCAGACAGAATGGCAAACAGTGAAGACCCTGATCAGACTGCTCAGTCTGATCTGGATCTGCACTGTTTGCTTAGGCCTATCTGTCCTAATACTATAAAGGATCACTGCAGTATTTTCAACCATTTGCATGACCGATTAACAATGTGAGACTTTCTGTTTGTTTTACAACAAACTAAGCCCTTTTAAAAAATAGGTCTAATTATCTGCCCCTCATGAGCAAATGCTCTTTTTAAGAACAGACCTTTACTTTTAAAAAAGAAAAATGCTGTCCTTATTGGTATATTGCCCTTGCTAGCATTTTTAATGATTCCATCAGTAACAAGTTTGCTGAGCTTCCAATGCTGTAAAAAAAAGAAACAGACACACAATGTAATAAAGTGCATTCTAATGTGCTTTAACAACCTCCATTATGCTAATTCGATAAACAGTCAAAGGTGTTAATTTTGAAAATATAAGTGAGAATAGGTGTGAAATACACGTCAGTAGACGGCTTCAGTCAGAAATTACATGGATGGGACTTCCTTTTTATTGTTTTTTTCTTTTTCTTCACCACTAGTTATCACAAAATGACACCAGATTTGTGCCAGATTTGTTTTCTTTTTGCCTTTGGCAACTACCAGCGCAAACCCTGTGGGTACTCGTTAGAACTGCCTTGATGAGCCGGTTCTAGCAGGTACCTACAACCTATATTTTGAGCAGAAACAAGAAAAGTAACAACACAACTCTTAATTTTTTTTTTTTTTTTTACAGCCGTAAAATTTACATATCTGTATAGGCGCATTTTCGTTACAGTCCCTAAATAAACCAACAAAACATATTTTCCTGTGATGGCTAGCTGTCTGGAATAGGGTCCAGTTCTGCAAAACTAACGATGTCATTAGTTAACATATCTAAAACAAATTTTATCATTTAATTTGGCAAATATGTTAATATTTTTGCTTAAAAATGTGAGTAGCTTTTGCATTTTGAAAATGATTAAGAGACAACGCTATTGCCCATTAGGCCATGCTGAGTCGACAGTGGTACTTTTGCTGAAAAAATGTGTGCAAAGCTACTCTCATTTCTACTGCAAAAGTATTTAATAGTATATTTACCATATCAAATGATCAGAGTTTTAACATTACATTTGTATGTTAATTAACTGCATTGTTAGTTTTGAACAACTGCCCCTGATAATTTTTTCAACACTTGCCTTCTCTTTGTCAATGACCCAGGCCCAAGCAAGCTCATGCTTTAGACTGGTCATTTTCTTCTTGAGGTCATCTACAGCTGTCAGGGACTTGTACTTCTGTTCCCAGTCCAACACCTCTTTCTCAAGTTTTGGAAGGGTCTAAATATGATAGAGAAACACATTTTTTGAGCTCAATAACCCACTGTATACTGGTGAACTCTTCCACTGTTATATGTTGGACGTCCATTTGTCATTTACCAGGTGTTGGTTTTTGTTTTTATTCTATATTTGACCAAAAATCCTGTAAGCTTACAGTGTAGACCCTGATCAGATGCCACACTATGCTTCTTCTGATTTTGGTCTGCACTGTTTGCCAATGACCAATTTACTGATAACCAGAAGAATGATTTAGCTCATTGAATGCTAGTGGAATCTTCCATTGCCATATGTTGGTGAAGTCCATTTGTTAAATAAGGGCTGTCAGGCCTATTGTTTGTTTCTTTTCTATTTTTGACTGAAAATTCTGAGGCCCTGATCAGATGCCGCGTTCTGCAGTGTCTGATCTGGGCCTACACTGTTTGCCAAGTTACCCCTATAGGGGTTTCCAACATGCAAACGGTTACGCTTAGAACTTCAGCAGTGGTGCAATGGACTCTGACCACAATAAGCCTAACTTTGAATTCAGATATGTATACCCCTCCACAACTTTTTATAACATTGTTTGTAATAACATGATTCTGGATATAACGCAGCTGTGGCCTTAGAATTACCTCATTGAGGTGATTCTAATGAGTAAACATACATTTTCTAAATAGAATAATAATATTCTCCCTGTTTTATCCCAGATATACTCAAAGCAACAAATAAGGTGAGTATTTTGTGATAATAGAAGGATAGTTTTCCTTATTTCTTCATATAAATCTACGTCGGTCGGTGTGTGTTCGGAGGGGGATTTGCTGTGTTTGCCGGGTCTTGTCCATCATCCGTTTCGGTTTCAAAACTTTGGGGATGAGACACACTGATGAAGATTAAATATCAGAAAGGCCTCTGTGTCACTAAATTTGGTATAGTTACGCCTTAATAAACCAACGTTGTGGGCATTCATTAGAACCGCCCCGCTGAAGCGGTTCTAATGATTACCCAAAACATAGATATTTATGGAGTGACAATAAAACAGTAATCACAAAATCACAAAAACCTTCAGTAATCACAAAATACGAACCTTATCTGTTGCTATGTTACCATGTATATCTGAAAGTATGAGAAATTTTTCTTGGGACTCAAGAGTTGACTTCAAAACAACCGTGGTGAACAAGTAATCAGTGTTCAAGCCATCAGTTTCACTGTAATTGTAATAATAAAAAAATAAAAACATAAATCCATAACAAGAGGGCCCAATGGCCCTATATCGCTCACCTGTGTACCAGAAAATCATTAGTGTAGGAGACCACTTGACATTGCTACATACTAAATATCTAAGCTCAGGCAAAGCTGTGTCCATGTTTATAAACCCTATTGGTTTCATTGGGCGACAGGGCTTGAGATGTAATTTCATCTCAATGTCTGGTAAAAGTCCCACAAAATTGGAACAGACATCTCCAAAATGACCTATACAGTGATGAAGGGGATGTAAAACCACAAATCAAACAAAATCTATGCCTTATGGTTTTGGAGAAAAATGATATTTTTAAGTTTTTTCCAGTATAAGTCTATAGGAGCTAATGAGCCCTTGGGCTTGACCAATTTTGACCCAAAGGGCATGGTTGGCAGGATTTATGTAGGCGACCATTTTGTGTTGCTATATATAAAATATCTAAGGTCTGTACTTCATGGTTTCAAAGAAGATGTTTGAAGCTTTTTCCATTATAAGTTTGTTGGAGTTTAGGGGTCACAGGATTTGGACCCCAGGGGCATGATTGGCAGGATTCATGTAGGCAACCACTCGACATTGCTACATGCTAAATACCTAAGCTCTGGGACTTATGGTTTCAGAGAAGAAGATTTTTGAAGATTTTTTTCCCCATTTGAATTTTTTTTTTTTTTTTTTTCATTATAAGGGCCCTGTGGTTTCAGAGAAGAAGATTTTTTAAGTTTCTCAAATTGTAAGTCTATGGAAGCTAAAGAGCCCTGGGGTGGGGCCAATTTGGATCCCAGGGGCAAAACTGGCAGAATTTATGTAGGTGGCCACTTGATGTTGCTACATACTAAAAATCTAAGCTCTGGGCCTTATGGTTTCATAGGAGAAGATTCTTAAGTTTTTTTCCATTATAAGTCTATTGGAGGTGATGAGCTGGGGTGAGGCCAATTTTGACCCCAGGGGCAGGGTTAGCAGGATTTATGTAGCTGGCTATTTTATGTTGCTAGATAATAAATATCTAAGTTCTGTGCTTCACAGTTTCTGAGAAGAACATTTTTGAGGCTTTTTTCCGTTATGATTCTATGGGAGCTAAGGGGCCCCGGGCGTGGCCCATTTGGACCCCAGGGGCATGATTGGCAGGAAATATGAAGGTGACCACTTGCCTTTGCTACATGCTAAATATCTAAGCTCTGGGCGCTGTGGTTTCAGAGAAGAAGATTTTTGAAGTTGTTTTTTTTCCATTATGAGTCTATGGGAGCTAAGGGGGTCCCAGGGTGTGGCCCATTTGGACCCCAGGGGCATGATTGGCAGGAATTATGTAGGTGACCACTTGTCATTTGCTACATGCTAAATATCTAAGCTCTGGGCCCTGTGGCTTCAGAGAAGATGTTTCAAGCTTTTTTCCATTATGAGTCTATGGGAGCTAAGGGGCCCCGGGGCATGGCCAATTTGGACCCCACGGGCATGATTGGCAGGATTTATGTAGGTGACCCTTGCCATTGCTTCATGCCAAATATCTAAGCTCTGGGCCCTGTGGTTTCAGAGAAGAAGGTTTTTTAAGCTTTTTTTCCATTATGAGTCTATAGGAGCTAAAGGGCCCCGGGGCGTGGCCCTTTTGGATCCCAGGGGCATGATTGGCAGGAATTATGTAGGTGACCACTTGCTGTTGCTATGTGCGTAATATCTTAGCTCTGGGCGCTGTGGTTTCAGAGAAGATTTTTTTAAGCTTTTTTCCATTATGAGTCTATGGGAGCAAAGGGGCCTGGGCGCGTGGCCAATTTGGAACCCAGGGGCATGATTGTCAGGAATTATGTAGGTGACCAATTGCCCTTGCTACATACTAAATATCTAAACTCTGGGCCCTGTGGTTTCAGAGAAGAAGATTTTTGAAGTTTTTTTTTTCCATTATGAGTCTATGGGAGCTAAGGGGCCCCGGGGCGTGGCCCTTTTGGACCCTAGGGACATGATTGGCAGGATTTATGTAGGTGATCACTTGCTGTTGCTACATGGCAAATACCTCAGCTCTGGGCCCTGTGGTTTCAGAGAAGAAGATTTTTGAAGCTTTTTTCCATTATAAGTCTATAGGAGCTAAGGGGCCCGGGGCGTGGCCCGTTTGGACCCCAGGGGCATGATTGGCAGGAATTATGTAGGTGACCACTTGCCGTTGCTACATGCTAAATATCCAAGCTCTGGGCCCTGTGGTTTCCGAGGAGAAGATTTTTGAAGCTTTTTGTTCCATTATAAGTCTGTGGGAGCGAAGGGGCCCCGGGGCGTCGCCTATTTGGAACCCAGGGGCATGATTGGCAGGAATTATGTAGGTGACCACTGGCGGCTGCTACATGCTACATATCTAAGCTCTGGGCCCTGTGGTTTCTGAGAAGAAGATTTTTGAAGCTTTTTTTCCATTATGAGTCTATGGGAGCTAAGGGGCCCCGGGATGTGGCCCATTTGGACCCCAGGGGGCATGATTGGCTGGAATTATGTAGGTTGCCACTTGCCGTTGCTACATGCCAAATATCTCAGCTTGGGGCCCTGTGGTTTCAGAGAAGAAGATTTTTGAAGCTTTTTTCCATTATGAGTCTATAGGTGCTAAAGGGCCCAGGGGCGTGGCCCGTTTGGACACCAGGGGCATGATTGGCAGGAATTATGTAGGTGACCACTTGCCGTTGCTACATGCTAAATAGCTAAGCTCCTGGACTTGTGGTTTCCGAGAAGAAGATTTTTGAAGCTTTTTTGTTCCATTATGAGTCTATGGGAGCGAAGGGGCCCCGGGGCATCCCCCATTTGGAACCCAGGGGCATAATTGGCAGGAATTATGAAGGTGACCACTGGCCATTGCTACATGCTAAATATCTAAGCTCTGGACCCTGTGGTTTCATAGAAGAAGATTTTTGAAGCTTTTTTTCCATTATGAGTCTATGGAAGCTAAGGGGCCCCGGGGTGTGGCCAATTTGGGCCCCAAGAGCATGATTGGCAGGAATTATGTAGGTGACCACTTGCCGTTGCTACATGCCAAATATCTCAGCTCTGGGCCCTGTGGTTTCAGAGAAGAAGATTTTTGAAGCTTTTTTCCATTATGAGTCTATAGGAGCTAAAGGGCCCCAGGGCGTGGCCCCTTTGGACCCCTGGGGCATGATTGGCAGGAATTATATAGGTGACCACTTGCCATTGCTACATGCTAAATATCTAAGCTCTGGGCCCTGTGGTTTCCAAGAAGAAGATTTTTGAAGCTTTTTGCTCCATTATGAGTCTATGGGAGCGAAGGGGCCCCGGGGGTGGCCAATTTGGACCCCAGGGGCATGATTGGCAGGAATTATGCAGGTGACCACTGGCCATTGCTACATGCTAAATATCTAAGCTTTGGACCCTGTTGTTTCAGAGAAGAAGATTTTTTAAGCTTTTTTCCATTATGAGTCTATGGAAGCTAAGGGGCCCCCGGGTGGTGCCTATTAGGGCCCCAGGGGCATGATTGGCAGGAATTATGTATGTGACCACTTGCCATTGCTACATGCTAAATATCTAAGCTCTGGGCCCTGTGGTTTCCGAGAAGAAGATTGTTGAAGCTTTTTGTTCCATTATGAGTCTATGGGAGCGAAGGGGCCCCGGGGCGTGGCCAATTTGGACCCCAGGGGCATGATTGGCAGGAATTATGTTGGTGACCACTGGCCATTGCTACATGCTAAATATCTGAGCTCTGGACCCTGTGGTTTCAGAAGAAGATTTTTGAAGCTTTTTTCCATTATGAGTCTATGGAAGCTAAGGGGCCCCGGGGTGTGGCTAATTTGGGCCCCAGGGGCATGATTGGCAGGAATTATGTAGGTGACTACTTGCCATTGCTACATGCTAAATATCTAAGCTCTGGGCCCTGTGGTTTCCGAGAAGAAGATTTTTGAAGCTTTTTGTTCCATTATGAGTCTATGGGAGCGAAGGGGCCCCGGGGCGTGGCCAATTTGGACCCCAGGAGCATGATTGGCAGGAATTATTTGTTACCACTGGCTCGTTAATACATGCTAAATATCTAAGCTCTGGGCCCTGTGGTATCAGAGAAGAAGATATTTTAATTTTTTCCCATTGTAAGTCTATGGGAGCTATATGTTGCCATGGCAACCACAATTCCAATCTAATCAGCCCAAAAACCTTATGCAGCCTTTCCCCCTACCTGATGATGCTTCTCATGAAATTTGATCAAGATTGACCATGGGATATTAGAGATATATTTATTTGAAATTGTTTACGGACGCACGCACGTAGGACGGACGGACGCACGACGGACAAAAAGTGATCACAAAAGCTCACCTTGTCACTACGTGACAGGTGAGCTAAAAAGGTATAGATTATATAGAAAAATGCCAATAAATATCACTTTTGTATATAAACTACACATTTAATGGCCATTTTTCTATACAATCTTTACATTTTTATGCATAGATTATATAGAAAAATAAGGGGAATTGGAACACCTGGCAGATTTTTCTGCCATTTTTCAAAGGAAGACAATTTTAGGGACTTCCTGTTTGCTTTTCTATAATTCCTGTCCCACAGACAAAGGAGTCTACTCTTAAAGGGGAGAATTTGCTTCCCAGGAGCAAATTGTTGACCCCTTGAGGAGCAAACTAATTCCCCCTATTGACATGAGAGACAAAAATGCTTTTGCAGGAGTTGCCTCCCCTGAAGGTGCATTCATTCCCCTAAATTAAAACAATTTCTTGCCATGTGCTCCTTTATCTGCCTATGTCATGCATTATTGACCTTCACACCTAACTGTATCATACATTACTGACCTTCACACTTAACTGTATCATGCATTACTGACCTTCACACTTATCTGTATCAAACATTACTGACCGTCACACTTACCTGTATCATACATTACAGAATTTCATTGGGCGACAGGGCTTGAGATGTCATTTCATCTCAATGTCGGGTAAAAGTCCCACAAAATTGGAAGCAACGTCTCCAAAATGACCTTTACAGTGTTGACGGGGACGTTAAACCTCAAATCAAACAAATACATTACAGACCTTCACACTTACCCATATCATGCATTACTGACTTTCACACTTAACCTGTATCATACATTCCTGACCTTGTCATGCATTATTGACCTGGACACTTACATGTATCATACATTACAGACCTCGACACTTACCTGTATCAAACATTACTGACCTTGACACTTACCTGTATCATACATTACTGACCTTGTCATGCATTACTGACCTTGACACTTACATGTATCAAACATCACTGACCTTGACACTTACCTGTATCAAACATTACAGACCTTGAAACTAACGTGTATCAAACATTACTGGCCTTGACACTTACCTGTATCATACATTGCACCCCCACCCCTCGGGGCCTGGAGAAATAGATTGGTGCTTCCACACAGAACTGAAACCCACCAAACTTGAGAACTGGTAAACAGCTTAGGTCTAAGCCTGCCCTGGAAGTGATGGGAGTCGGACCGCTCCTTAAACCCTAGCGGTTTTTATTGGGGGTAGGGCTCAAGATGTCATTTCATCTCAATGTCAGGTAAAAGTCCCACGAAATCAGAAGCAACGTTTCCAAAATGGCCTTAATAGTGTTGACAGAGACGTTAAACCTAAAATCAAACAAACTGGCCTAGACACTTACCTGAACTGTACATTACTGACCTTGACATTTACTTGTATCATGCATTACTGACCTTCTCACTTACCTTTATCATACATTACTGACCTCGAAACTTACCTGTACTGTACATTACTGACCTTGATACTTACCTGTATCAATCATTTCTGACCTTGCCACTTACCTTTATCATACATTACCGAGTTTGACACTTACCTGTATCATACATGACAGACCTTGACACTTACCTGTATCATACAATACTGACCTTGACACTTGCCTGTATCATACATTACTGACCTTGACACTTACCTGTATCATACATTATTGACCTTGACACCTGTATCATGTATTACTGACCTTCATACTTGGTATCATACATTACTGGCCTTGAGGCGCTGCATCATGCATTACTGACCTTCATATTTGGTATCATACATTACTGATCTTGACATTTACCTGTATCATACAACACTGACCTTGACACTTACCTGTATCATACATTACTGACCTTGACACTTACCTGCATCATACATTACTGACTTTGACACTAACCTGTATCATGCATTACTATCCTTATCACTTACCTTTATCATGCATTTCTGGCCTCGACACTTACCTGTATCATACATTACTGACTTTGACACTAACCTGTATCATACATTACTGTCCTGGACACTTACCTGTATCATACATTACTGACTTTGACACTTAATTATATCATACATAACTGTCCTTGACACTTAATTATATCATACATTACTGACCTTGACACTTATCTGTATCATACATTAATGACCTTAACACTTACATGTATCATACATTACTGATTTACCAGTACCATATACAAATGTATTAATAACCTTTATTTTCTGTTCTATGATCTCATAGGTGACATGTTTCTGCTGATCAGCCTGGGTATAGTCTTCTTTTATCTGGGCCAGTTGAGTTGCCTTAAGGAAAAACTGAAACAAAACAAAAAATTAACCCTTATCTTCCTGAATATTCATTTAAGCCACACCCATTTCTGTCTATCAACCAATCAAATTACTTGATGTAATTTATAGCTACAAATTCATAAACTGAATGCCAAACAGTGCAGTTCCTGATCAGATTGGCTTCTTCAGAAGCCATCTGATCTGGATCTACACTGTTTGCAAAGATAGGGGTTGTTGTGAATAGCAAGATAAGGGTTAATTCAATGCTTTATGAACATTTATTATATACCTACAAAAGTACTACTGTCTACTATTGTTTTGTTTGATTTGAGGTTTAACGTCCCCGTCAACACTGTAAAGGTCATTTTGGAGACGTTGCTTCCAATTTTATGGGACTTTTACCCAACATTGAGACGAAATGACATCTCAAGTCCTGCCGCCCAATGAAACCAATAGGGGTTATTAGCATGGACGGTCCACCTCGCACCGCGGTTCCTGGACAGGCTTAGATCTGCTAAGCGGTTTACCAGTACTAGTGTGTGGGCCGGAATCAGCTCTGCGTGGAAGCATCGTGCAGCCCATATATTTCTTCAAGCCCCTATGGGCGGGGGCGGCCTGTCTACTATTAGTTTTCTGCCACAAAATACAGAATCAAGTATCACCCAACTCATGTTTTCGATTTCGTATCACCATCTTTGCTAGCGAAGAGCCCTGGCATTTTTTGTGACATTAGAAAGCAATCCGTGTGTATCACAGAACCAGATGTATGAAATGATGACGTCACTTACACTCAAAGCATAATGTTAAATTGTCCTTCTTATTTACATTTAAACAAAAACTTTATTCGATGCAAAACAGTATAAAACTAGAGCTGCCGCCTAACGGGCGCCAATTATACCCCCGCATGCGTTGTCAGACAAATTTTTACAAGTATTTGACCTTGAGGAAGGTCAACGTAAAGGTCAAGGTCAGGTTTGAGTATATCAATCTTAAGTACTAGTGGCAAGGTGTGTGGTGTGTGAATATTAAAGAAATCGGTCAAAGAATAAGGAAGTTATGAGCAATGTTAAAGTTTTTTGAAACGGACCGACGACGACAGACGATGACAAGCTGACTCCTATATACCCCCTTCAAACTTCGTTTGCGGGGGTATAATAAAAATCACAATAGTAACTTGTTCTGAATCTCCATGATACCCCCAATGCCTCCCATCAAGCTTCTGCTCAATCCAATCTTTGGAGCCCTAATGGCTCTCATAAAGTTTCAACTCAATCTGACTTTCAGTACGGGGGAGATGACCTTTAAAGAATTTCAGGTTGGCAACCACAGTGAGCATCTTGGATATCAGAATAGAATGGTTTTAGCAATTCTGAGTCTCCATGTGCCCTTAATGCCTCCCATCAAGTTGCAGCTAAACATGTTCTTTTGTATGGGAAATGTTATTTGAATAATTTCAAGATGGTCATGGTTTTAGCAAACCTGAATCTCCATGTCAACCCAATGTCCTCCATCAAATTTCAGTCAATTTGACTTTCAGTTCCGGAGATGTCGTTTCAAGAATTTCAAGATGTGCACCATGGCAGCCATTCTTGAAGTCAGAACAGAAAGACTGAAGCAAATCTTAATCTCCATGTCGCCCTGCACCTCCCAGGCATGGCAGCCATCTTGGATATCGGTACGGAACAATTTTAGCAACTCTGAATCTCCAAGGTGCCTTGGTGTCTCCCCTCAAGTTTCAGGTCAATCTGACTTTTGGCCCAGGATCAGATGTTGTTTAAAGAATTTCAAGAGGGCAACCATGGCAGCCATCTTGGATATTGGAAACGAACAATTTTAGCAACTCTGAATCTCCATGATGCCTTGATGTCTCCCCTCAAGTTTCAGGTCAATCCGACCTATGGCACAGGAGATGTCATAAGAAGAATTTCAAGATGGCCATCTAGGAAATCGGAACAGATGGATTTTACCATATCTGAATCTCCATGTCGCCCGGATGCCTCCCATAAAGTTCAGCTCGATCAAACCTTTGGCTCAGGAGGAGATTCATTTAACGAATTTCAAAATGGTCACCATAGAAGCCATCTTGGAAATCAGAAAGTGATGGTTTTATAGAATCTGAATCTCCATGTTGCCCCGATACCTCTGATCATGTTTCAGCACCATCCAACCTTTAGTTCAGGAGATATCATTCGAAGAATTTCAGGATGACTGCCATGGCTGCCATCTTGAATATCCGAATGGAACTATTTTAGCAATACTGAATCTCCATGTGACCAAGTTTCAGCTCCATACAACCTTTGATTAGGAATGAAATGTCATCTGAAGAATTTCAGCCACCATGGCGGCCATCTTGGATATCCGAATGTAATGATTTTAGCAAACCTGAACCTCCATATTGCCTCGATGCTTCCTATCAAGTTAGCTCCCATCTTTGGCTTGGGAGGTGTCCTTTGAATAATTTCAAGATGTCTTGGATATCAGAATAGAATGGTTTTAGCAAATCTGAATCTCCATGTCATCCTAATGCCCCCAATCATGTTTAAGCTCAACCTTACCTTTGGTTCCAAAGAATTCCAAGATGACAGTTATGGCAGCCATCTTGGAAATCATAACAGAATTATTTGAGCAAATCTGAACCTCAATAATGCCCAGATGCCTGCCATCAAGTTTAAGATCAATCTGACCTTTGGTTCAGGAGGAGATGTCATCTGTAGAATCTAGATGACCGCCATGGTGGTCATCTTGGATATCAGAACGGAAAAATTTTAACAATACTGAATCTCCATGTGACCCCTATAGCTCCCATTAAGTTTCATCTTGATTTGACCTTTGGTTCAGGAGATATAGTTTGAAGAAATTCAAGATGTACATTAACCCTTAACCAGCTGCATAAATTAATTTAGCCACAAACCAATCAAATTGCTTAATATAATTTATTAATTCAAATTCCCAAACTGAACGACAATCGTGTAGATCCTGTCCTGATCAGATGGCCATCTGATCTGGATCTACAGTTTTTAAAGGTAGGTGTTATTTTGAACAACAGGATAAGGGTTAACATAATTCATTTAAAAGTTACATTATGATAACTCACCCGTACAACATAGTGCATTTTTCACATCTCCAATATGGCTACTTTTCTGATGAAAATCCTTAATATTTTTCTTATAAATGCTCATAACATAGGTTGTGTGTGCTCGTTTTCGATTTCGTATCACCATCTTTGCTAGCGAAGAGCCCTGGCATTTTTTGTGACATTAGAAAGCAATCCGTGTGTATCACAGAACCAGATGTATGAAATGATGACGTCACTTACACTCAAAGCATAATGTTAAATTGTCCTTCTTATTTACATTTAAACAAAAACTTTATTCGATGCAAAACAGTATAAAACTAGAGCTGCCGCCTAACGGGCGCCAATTATACCCCCGCATGCGTTGTCAGACAAATTTTTACAAGTATTTGACCTTGAGGAAGGTCAACGTAAAGGTCAAGGTCAGGTTTGAGTATATCAATCTTAAGTACTAGTGGCAAGGTGTGTGGTGTGTGAATATTAAAGAAATCGGTCAAAGAATAAGGAAGTTATGAGCAATGTTAAAGTTTTTTGAAACGGACCGACGACGACAGACGATGACAAGCTGACTCCTATATACCCCCTTCAAACTTCGTTTGCGGGGGTATAATAAAAATCACAATAGTAACTTGTTCTGAATCTCCATGATACCCCCAATGCCTCCCATCAAGCTTCTGCTCAATCCAATCTTTGGAGCCCTAATGGCTCTCATAAAGTTTCAACTCAATCTGACTTTCAGTACGGGGGAGATGACCTTTAAAGAATTTCAGGTTGGCAACCACAGTGAGCATCTTGGATATCAGAATAGAATGGTTTTAGCAATTCTGAGTCTCCATGTGCCCTTAATGCCTCCCATCAAGTTGCAGCTAAACATGTTCTTTTGTATGGGAAATGTTATTTGAATAATTTCAAGATGGTCATGGTTTTAGCAAACCTGAATCTCCATGTCAACCCAATGTCCTCCATCAAATTTCAGTCAATTTGACTTTCAGTTCCGGAGATGTCGTTTCAAGAATTTCAAGATGTGCACCATGGCAGCCATTCTTGAAGTCAGAACAGAAAGACTGAAGCAAATCTTAATCTCCATGTCGCCCTGCACCTCCCAGGCATGGCAGCCATCTTGGATATCGGTACGGAACAATTTTAGCAACTCTGAATCTCCAAGGTGCCTTGGTGTCTCCCCTCAAGTTTCAGGTCAATCTGACTTTTGGCCCAGGATCAGATGTTGTTTAAAGAATTTCAAGAGGGCAACCATGGCAGCCATCTTGGATATTGGAAACGAACAATTTTAGCAACTCTGAATCTCCATGATGCCTTGATGTCTCCCCTCAAGTTTCAGGTCAATCCGACCTATGGCACAGGAGATGTCATAAGAAGAATTTCAAGATGGCCATCTAGGAAATCGGAACAGATGGATTTTACCATATCTGAATCTCCATGTCGCCCGGATGCCTCCCATAAAGTTCAGCTCGATCAAACCTTTGGCTCAGGAGGAGATTCATTTAACGAATTTCAAAATGGTCACCATAGAAGCCATCTTGGAAATCAGAAAGTGATGGTTTTATAGAATCTGAATCTCCATGTTGCCCCGATACCTCTGATCATGTTTCAGCACCATCCAACCTTTAGTTCAGGAGATATCATTCGAAGAATTTCAGGATGACTGCCATGGCTGCCATCTTGAATATCCGAATGGAACTATTTTAGCAATACTGAATCTCCATGTGACCAAGTTTCAGCTCCATACAACCTTTGATTAGGAATGAAATGTCATCTGAAGAATTTCAGCCACCATGGCGGCCATCTTGGATATCCGAATGTAATGATTTTAGCAAACCTGAACCTCCATATTGCCTCGATGCTTCCTATCAAGTTAGCTCCCATCTTTGGCTTGGGAGGTGTCCTTTGAATAATTTCAAGATGTCTTGGATATCAGAATAGAATGGTTTTAGCAAATCTGAATCTCCATGTCATCCTAATGCCCCCAATCATGTTTAAGCTCAACCTTACCTTTGGTTCCAAAGAATTCCAAGATGACAGTTATGGCAGCCATCTTGGAAATCATAACAGAATTATTTGAGCAAATCTGAACCTCAATAATGCCCAGATGCCTGCCATCAAGTTTAAGATCAATCTGACCTTTGGTTCAGGAGGAGATGTCATCTGTAGAATCTAGATGACCGCCATGGTGGTCATCTTGGATATCAGAACGGAAAAATTTTAACAATACTGAATCTCCATGTGACCCCTATAGCTCCCATTAAGTTTCATCTTGATTTGACCTTTGGTTCAGGAGATATAGTTTGAAGAAATTCAAGATGTACATTAACCCTTAACCAGCTGCATAAATTAATTTAGCCACAAACCAATCAAATTGCTTAATATAATTTATTAATTCAAATTCCCAAACTGAACGACAATCGTGTAGATCCTGTCCTGATCAGATGGCCATCTGATCTGGATCTACAGTTTTTAAAGGTAGGTGTTATTTTGAACAACAGGATAAGGGTTAACATAATTCATTTAAAAGTTACATTATGATAACTCACCCGTACAACATAGTGCATTTTTCACATCTCCAATATGGCTACTTTTCTGATGAAAATCCTTAATATTTTTCTTATAAATGCTCATAACATAGGTTGTGTGTGCTCGTTAGAACCGCCTAATTGAGGCGGTTCTAACGAGTACCCACAACCTATGTATTGGAGCAGAAATAAGAAAAATAATGAATACCTCTGTAAACCCCAGTTTTCTCTATATAAAGTGGGGTTTAAGGGGGTCTTCGTTTCACGGACTTGTTCACGTGATGAGCCTTTGTCCTGCTTTGCCATGATAACTGCTACCTTTGAAACCAGTGAAGCCACCTGATCAGCATACCTGTGATACCTCCCTCATCAGGAGGGATTTGTTTGATTTGAGGTTTAACGTCCCCTCAGCACTGTAAAGGTCATTTTGGAGACGTTGCTTCCAATTTTGTGGGACTTTTACCCGACATTGAGATGAAATGACATCTCAAGCCCTGTCGCCCAATGTGTGTGTGAATTCGGGTTTAACGTCGCTTTCAACAATTTTTCAGTCATATCACAACGGACCCTGTCGCCCAATGAAACCAATAGGGTTTATTAGCATGAGCGACTGCCTCGAACCGCGGTACCTGGACAGGCTTAGATCCTCTAAGCGGTTTACCAGTACTAGTGTGCGAGCTGGATTCAGCTCTGCATGGAAGCATCATGCAGCCCATATATTTCTTCAAGCCCCTATGGGCAGGGGCCAACAGGAGGGAGACTCCCTCACTCTGATGCTCATTTTTGCCCAATTTATGCTAAATTTTAGTAACATTTGGAGTCTCCCTCATTTGAATTGAGAGTTTCCCTATATATTCTTTACATCACAATGGCAAATCTCCCGCTTAGTTAAAATAATTATCACAGGTATGGATCAGGATGCACACTGTCTGACATTGGTTTGTTTATTTTTAGGAATAAATTAAAACAAGTAATCTGAATGGTTTAAAGTCCGAAATGGTTGTAGCTTAATTAATTAATTCAGCTGGACAAGGACAATTTTGTGTTTTAGTTGTCAATATGATTTGATTTGATTGTTTTGGGTTTAACGACACGTCAACCTTTGTGGGTCAGTTTGTATTGTCTCTCAGAGAAAGGGAGAAAAGAGATAGTAGAGGAGATGAAAGTGAGGGACAGAGGAGAAAGTGGAAATGAATGGAAGTTTTGAAACAGAAGAAATAACAACATTCCCCCTCTACTTTACCTGCTGCAAGGACAGCAGGCTTTGTCAAACTGTAAGCCAATATCAGATGGACGCCCCAGTGACGCAAGATACATGCCACCGTTGCCTCACCCATCCACCCCCAGTTGTCAATATGACATGAGCAACCAATTATGTATCTTTGTATAAATATTTCTGGTATACCATGTATTTGTCGTGGGAACTCTTTGAGTTGAGGAAATTTCTGCTGGTGTCTTGGTTCAAAACAGCTACAGGATTGTCCACTTGTATGTTAAAATGGTCCAAAAGCCGTGTGAGGTCATCCTTCTTGGTTGATACCAATTTCCCTACAAACATTAGAACATCATTTAACAATTGTTAAAACTCATAATGTGAGTAACTGACATATATTGTTAAAACTTAAGATTATTTAACCCATTGCATGCTAGTGGACTCTTCCATTGCTTTATGTTGGGCAAGTCCATTTATCATATAAGGGGTGTCAGGCATATTTTTTCGTTTTTATTCTATTTTTGACAGAAAATTCTGCCCCATTCTGTGGCGTCAGACATGGGCCTGCACTGTTTGCCAATGTACCCCTTTGGGATTTCCAGCATACAATGGGTTAATGTGGCAAATACCATATTGATCCTAATTATTTGAGAAGTCTCTATGGTGTAGTGATTTTGCTACTTACCTTGTAAACCAGGGGTTGCCGGTTTGATCCCTGGCTTCCATCATTCCGTCTGCACGTTCTTGACTCCTTGCTTGATAGTGAAACAAATATGTTAAAAAAATTTTAAGAATTTCAGCAAGTTCTCAAGGTGTCTGAACTTTTAGGATTTTTACAATATGCATATATTTTTTGCCGGCAGATATTTTTTGCTGAAACTAGAGCTGTCAGTGAAACTGACTAGGGCCCCGGCAGCGCTATCAGAGGAGTAGGAAAATGTTGATGTTAAAAAAGACGTTTTTTTTTCCTTTCACCTCTAAGTATGACCTTGACCTTTGAGGTACGGACCTGGGTCTTGCGCGTGACACACTGTCACATTATGGTTAATATTTCTGCTAAGTAATATTTAAATCCATCCAGGTATAAGAAAGTTATAGATTGGACACAATAAAAAAGACGCTTTTTTGACCTTTTATCTCTAAGTATGACCTTGACCTTTGAGGTACGGCTGTGGGTCTTGCGTGTGACACTTCGTCACATTATGGTTAACATTTCTGCCAAGTAATATTTAAATCCATCCAGGAATAATAACAAAGTTATTAATTGGACACAGGAAAGACCCTTTTTTGACCTTTAACCTCTAAGTATGACCTTGACCTTTGAGGTACGGACCTGAGTCTTGCGCGCAACACTCCATCACATTATGGTTAACATTTCTGCCAAGTAATATTTAAATCCATCCAGGAATAAGAAAGTTATGGAGGATAAAAAAATTTGTGGACGGACAGACGGACAGACAGACAGACAGACAGACGGACAGACAGAGTGATGCCAAGTAATATTTAAATCCATCCAGGAATAACAAAAAGTTATGGAGGATAAAAAAATTTGTGGACGGACAGACGGACAGACGGACGGACAGACAGACAGACAGACGGACGGACAGAGTGATTACTATAGGGCACCCACACTTTCAGTGCGGGGCCCTAAAAATGTGAGTAACTCTGCAAATCTCAGATGTTCCATTCTTGGATTGGGAAAATTGGCCTTAGCCCATAAAATGTTAATCCCAACAGGGGTAAGGGACCTATAATTTCAAGAGACAGGGCTCTTACCCACCAAGGCTACTGAATTGGCCATTTAGTGGGAAAGTAACTGTCCTTTGGCTTTCCGCTACTGATGTTTTCATTAGGGTCTGTTGTTTCATGATTGTGTATCTTTCCCTTTGTTGTCTCTGATGGGAGCTGTGGGTTAATTGTATCAATTGCACGACCCGCAGAAAAAGCGACCGACTGAAGTCGGTTGATTTTCTAAGAGTGCCCTAAAATCACCGTGTCATTCTGTCAGTCTGTCTGTCCGTCCGTAACCCGTTTGTGAAAATTGGTGATAGTGACTTAACCGCTTGGAATATTTAAATAATTTTTGGCATACTGATAGATATCAATAAGATCTAACCAATGAACTTGCGAAATATTACATTTCATTTAGTATAGCCTCGCCGAGGCGAAAAATGTGAAAATTTTCGAACTGCTTCTCCTCGGAAACCGTTGGGACGATTGAAGTCAAATTTCATATGGAGCCTCTATGGGATGGGGGAAACCAAAATTTGCTCATGGGGTCCAGGTCACATGACCAAAATGGCCGCCAAGCCATATATGGTCTGTCTGTCCGTCCGTAACCCGTTTGTGAAAGTTGGTGATAGTGACTTAACCGCTTGGAATATTTAAACAATTTGTGGCATACTGATATATATCAATGAGATCTAACCAATGAACTTGTGAAATATTACATTCCATTCAGTATAGCCTCGCCGAGGCGAAAAATGTGAAAATTTTTGAACTGCTTCTCCTCGGAAACCGTTGGGTCGATTGAAGTCAAATTTCATATGGAGCCTCTATGGGATGGGGGAAACCAAAATTTGCTCATGGGGTCCAGATCACATGACCAAAATGGCCGCCAAGCCATATATGGTAAAAACCCTTCAAAAATAGTCTTCTCCAGAACCACTGGGCAGATTTCCACGAAACTTGATAAATAGCATCTGGGACGTAGCCCATCATAAATTGCTAAAATGGTGACCCTGGGTTAACCCTGACCTTCTTTGTGCCTAGGTCAAACTTTGACACATATGCTTTTGTATTGGAAAAGTGAGAATGCATTTTATCCTGCAAACGATTCAGAATACAGTACTAAAGTATAAGATATATTTTTGCTCCTTACGATAAGGCGCATTTATTGGGGGAACCGTTTTAGGTCAAGGTCACATGACCAAAATGGCCGCCATACCCATATATGGTAACACTCATAAAGCTAAAAGCATCCGGCGGGTCGTGCACTTCAGCTGAAGCACTGGTTCCTGATCATTGCCTCCACTTCTATTTCACCCTAAAAGGAGGAACTGGCTAATTATAAGGGGTCAAACTAGAAACTCTATCTAGAGATAGAGGAGATAAAAGAGACAAGATAATATTCAATTTGAATGAGTTGGCATGGCCACTGGTTTATTTATACCTTGCAAAATCAAAATAAGCATTGATCATAATTATTGTAACAGATAGCGTATTAGGCCTTAGCAAATGGTGCAGACTCAGATCAGACTGCTCCTGAAGGAGCAGTCTGATTCAGGAGCAGTCTGATCAGGATCTACACTGTCTGCCATTCCATCTGTAGATTTTTTAATCCTTTATGGATCGTGAAACAAATTTGTCAAAATTTAGAATTTCAGCAATTCCTACGATTTTTTTGGATTTTTATGGTAGATTGAGTCCAGTTCAAAATCTAGGGTCGGCAGATTCAGTTATAGTTAAGGATTTATTTAGAAAAAAGCTGAACTTTCTGCAAACAGTGAAGGCCCTGATCAGCCACCATGTTCTGTTTGCCAATGCCCCTTCTTGGGGTTTCCAATATTAAATGAGTAATGAGATAATTTGCCCTATGTCTTATGAAAAGGTAAGTTGTGGGTACTAATCAGAACCCCCTTGATGAGGTAATACTAACAAGTACTCACAATATAAGTTTTTATGGAGAAATATATATAAAATAATCCCCAAATTATTTCAAATACTCCGCAGCTGGGTCCAGTTGTTCAAAGCATTTTTAGCTTAACGAGCTCGTTAGTGCTCAATTTGTTAACTGTTTTAGCAAGTACATTATCTAATATAGTGTTATTTTTGCTGAAAAAATGTGAGCAGCTTTTGCATTTGCAAAAGCTGCTCACATTTTTTTTCAGCAAAAATATTAGTAAATTTGCCATATTAAATGATCAAAGTTTTAATATGTAAACTAACTTCGTTAATTTTGAACAGCTGGGCCCCTCGTCTTATGAAGGACTGTCTATAATTCAAACTGTAGTTACCATCTTTTGACTTCAATCTATAATTGCTGCTGCCGTCATTGTTAAACTTTCGATGAACTATGATGGAATCGCCGAAATCATCGTGTTTGAAAGCATCAATCCCACGATTTCTCAGCTTAATCTCAACATCGGCCGTTCTGCAAAACAACAATGTATATTTTAATTTCTGATATTTTTACAAGAAAAACAAAATCTGGGGCTTTTTATTGGCTTTCCTGTGGAAAACCAGGAAAAATTGCTCCTCAGTAGCAACATTTTTTGTGAGAAGGTGTCGGGAAAGGACAGAAAAAAAAAATTTTTGAACGAATTATCTGAAGGTACTTTATTTTCATTTAAGCGAATCCACATTTTTAGGTATTTGTTTCTTGACAGAGAATATGCTATCTATCTATCTCTTCATACGACATACACCCTCAACTGGGTATTATGTGCCGGGCAAACAGTTTTCAGTTATTGAACAGACACAAATATATTACAGAAAACACTTTTTTCAATGTTCAAAGGGCCATAACTCCACAAGTAGATTAGCCAGTTACTGCTTTTGTGTTCTGTACCTCAACTCAGAAGGCTTTACATATGTGTGAAGTTTTATCAAAATATCTGAAACAGTATCCAGCTTACAGAGTGGATATGAGTAAATTATTGGTATAAAGGACTATTTACAATAATCAGTACATGTATGTTCAAAAGGCCATAACTTCAAGCGTAGGTTAACCAGTGTTCGGCACATTGTCTGATGGTGTATTATACATTGGTGAGAAATTTCATGAAAATATCTTGAACAGTTTTCAACTTACAGAGTAGACACGAGAAAAGGTTGATGTGGCTATGGTCAAAATTTTCAAAGGGCAATAACTGCAAAAGTAGACAAATAAAAGATATGGTTCACATGTTCTGCACATCGTCTGATGGTGCTTTATAGTTGAATGAAGTTTCATGAAAATATCTCATGCTGTCAATGTTATGGAGCTGACATGAGCAAATAATAGAAATGGCTAGGCTCAATGTTCAAAGGGCAATAACTCCAAAAGTAGGAAAATAAGAGATATGGTTCACATGTTCTGCACAACGTCTGATGGTGCTTTATAGTTGTATGAAGTTTCATGAAAATATCTCTTACGCTGTCAAAGTTATGGAGCGGACATGAGCAAATAATAGAAATGGCTCGATTCAATGTTCAAAGGGCAATTACTCCAAAAGTAGGGAAATCAAAGTTACGGTTCATAAGTTCTGCTCATGTTCTCATGGTGCATTACATACCTATGAAGTTTCGTGAAAATGTCTCAAATGGTATCAGTGTTATGAAGGGGACACAAAACTGAAGCACTGATAGATGGATGGGCGGACACTCAAAATTTCGCAGGGTATTACATAATACCCTGCCACTCAAGAGTGGCAGGCCATAATCCAGAAAGCTTTACTTTTTATGAAGACCAGTGTTGAAATTCTATATGAAAGCCGAGCTTGTTGTAATTTTTCATGAAATGATTACATGCTGCATGTTCTGATACATTATTTATGCAGATTTTTTTTCTATTTATAAACCTATTATTTCTATTTATACCTATTACTTCTATTTATAGAATTATTGAAACTATTGTGAAATTGAAATTACTATTGGGGAAACTATTACTATTGCCATTTTACCATCACAATCTATTGCCAAGGTAACTACTGTGATACATTGAATATTCGATGTATTTTTACATCTCTACTTGTTAGAACTGCCTAATTAAGGCAATTCTGACAAATCACTGCAGCTTACCATAATAATCCTAAGTATTGGGACAGACAGGCCTAAGCAGTCTGATCAGGGTCTACACTGTTTGCCATTTTGTCTTCATCTTTTGGACTCCCTGCTGGATCATGGAACAAGTTTGTTGAAATTTTAGAGGAATTACAGCAAGTCCTAAAGGCATCCCTATTTTTAGGATTTTACAGGTATATGTTTCTAACAGGAAATAAGGAAAATGTTTGCTTAATTATCCTTAACGCATTGTATGCAGGAAACCCCTAAAGGGGTACCTTGACAAACAGTGAAGGCCCAGATCAGAAGCCGCAGAACGCAGGGAATGCACTATTTGCTAACAGAATTTTCTGTCAAAAATAGAATAAGAACTAAACAAGATATGTTTGTGAAACACCAACATGTCCCTGGGCATGGTCATTTTTTTCAAAGTTGGTCACAGTTCAAAGTCAAGGTCACAGGACCAGATTTTTGTTTTGAGTGGGAAGCCCTTGGCACAAGAAACTTACATGCCAAATATGAAGGCTCTATCTTAAACGGTTCGAAAGTTATGAACAATAATATTTTTTTCTTTAAAGTAGGTCAAGGTCACAGTTCAAAACATTTTGCATGAATGTAAAGCTCTTGTCACAAGGAACCAACATGCCAAATATGAAGGCTCTATCTTAAACGATTCAAAAGCTATGATCAATTTTATTTGTTCTTTTAAGTAGGTCAAGATCAAAAAAATTTGCATTAATGTAAAGCTCGTATCACAAGGAACCTACATGGCAAATATGAAGGCTCTATCCCAAACGGTTCGAAAGTTATGACCAAAATGTTATTTTTTTCTTTTAAGTAGGTCAAAGGTCAAGGTCATAGGTCAAAAAAATTTGCATGAATGTAAAGCTCTTGTTACAAGGAACCTACATGCCAAATATGAAGGCTGTATCTCAAACTGTTCATAAGTTATGACCAATGTTAACTTTTTCTTTTATGTAGGTCAAAGGTCAAGGTCACAGGTCAAAATTTTTTGTGTGAATGTAAAGCTCTTGTCACAAGGAACCTACATGCAAAATATCAAGGCTGTATCTCAAATGGTTCAAGTTATGACCAAAATGTTATTTTTTTATTATAAGTAGGTCAAAGGTCAAGGTCAAGGTCATAGATCAAAATTGTTTTCATGAATGTAAAGCTTACATACATGCCAAATATGAAGGCTGTATCTCAAGCGGTTCAAAAGTTATGACCAATGTTATTTTTTCTTTTAAGTAGGTCAAAGGTCAAGGTCACAGGTCAAATTTTTTTGCATGAATGTGAAGCTCTTGTCACAAGGAATGTTCATGCCAAATAGGAATACTCTATCTCCAATGGTTCAAAAGTTATGACCAACGTTAAAGTCGTCCGGGCAAAAACAATATGTCCCCGCTATCGCTACCGGGGACATAAAAATAGGCCTGACACCCCTTATATGACAAATGGACCTGTCCAATATATAGAAATGCAAGAGTCCACTAGCATAATGGATTAATACTGTTCCTGATCTGGATTTTGTTCATACTTACTGTTTACCAGTTTTAATGAATGATTTTATTTTACTTCCTCTTGATGTTGCAGAAGCTTTACCACCCAGACCAACAACAATGGCCGTTACTACTGCGCTCTTCCCACCTGAAATAGACATTACAATAACCACACTGAAGCTTTACCACCCAGACCAACAATAATGGCAGTTACTACTGCGCTCTTCCCACCTGAAATAGACATAACAATAACACACTGAAGCTTTACCACCCGGACCAACAACAATGGCCGTTACTACTGCGCTCTTCCGACCTGAAATAGACATTACAATAACCACACTGAAGCTTTACCACCCAGACCAACAACAATGGCCGTTACTACTGTACTCTTCCCACCTGAAATAGACATAACAATAACACACTGAAACTTTACCACCCAGACCAACAACAATGGCCGTTACTACTGCGCTCTTCCGACCTGAAATAGACATTACAATAACCACACTGAAGCTTTACCACCCGGACCAACAACAATGGCCGTAACTACCGCGCTCTTCCCACCTGAAATAGACATAACAATAACACACTGAAACTTTACCACCCAGACCAACAACAATGGCCATTACTACCGCACTCTTCCCACCTGAAATAGACAATACAATAACACACTGTAGCTTTACCACCCAGACCAACAACAATGGCCGTTACTACTGCGCTCTTCCCACCTGAAATAGACAATACAATAACACACTGAAGCTTTACCACCAAGACCAACAACAATGGCCGTTACTACTGCGCTCTTCCCACCTGAAATAGACAATACAATAACACACTGAAGCTTTACCACCCAGACCAACAACAATGGCCGTAACTACCGCACTCTTCCCACCTGAAATAGACAATACAATAACACACTGTAGCTTTACCACCAAGACCAACAACAATGGCCGTTACTACTACGCTCTTCCCACCTGAAATAGACAATACAATAACACACTGAAGCTTTACCACCAAGACCAACAACAATGGCCGTTACTACTGCGCTCTTCCCACCTGAAATAGACAATACAATAACACACTGAAGCTTTACCACCAAGACCAACAACAATGGCCGTTACTACTGCGCTCTTCCCACCTGAAATAGACAATACAATAACACACTGAAGCTTTACCACCCAGACCAACAACAATGGCCGTTACTTCTGCGCTCTTCCCACCTGAAATAGACAATACAATAACACACTGAAGCTTTACCATCCAGACCAACAACAATGGCCATTACTACTGTACTCTTCCCACCTGAAATAGACATAACAATAACACACTGAAGCTTTACCACCCAGACCAACAACAATGGCCGTAACTACCGCACTCTTCCCATGAAATAGACATAACAATAACACACTGAAGCTTTACCATCCAGACCAACAACAATGGCCATTACTACCGCACTCTTCCCATGAAATAGACAATACAATAACACACTGAAGCTTTACCACCCAGACCAACAACAATGGCCGTAACTACCGCGCTCTTACCACCTGAAATAGACATAACAATAACACACTGAAGCTTTACCACCCAGACCAACAACAATGGCCGTAACTACCGCACTCTTCCCACCTGAAATAGACAATACAATAACACACTGAAGCTTTACCACCCAGACCAACAACAATGGCCGTAACTACCGCACTCTTCCCACCTGAAATAGACATAACAATAACACACTGAAGCTTTACCACCCAGACCAACAACAATGGCCGTAACTACCGCACTCTTCCCACCTGAAATAGACAATACAATAACACACTGAAGCTTTACCACCCAGACCAACAACAATGGCCGTAACTACTGCGCTCTTCCCACCTGAAATAGACAATACAATAACACACTGTAGCTTTACCATCCAGACCAACAACAATGGCCGTAACTACCGCACTCTTCCCACCTGAAATAGACAATACAATAACACACTGTAGCTTTACCACCAAGACCAACAACAATGGCCGTTACTACTGCGCTCTTCCCACCTGAAATAGACAATACAATAACACACTGAAGCTTTACCACCCAGACCAACAACAATGGCCATTACTACCGCACTCTTCCCACCTGAAATAGACAATACAATAACACACTGAAGGTTTACAACCCAGACCAACAACAATGGCCGTTACTACTGCACTCTTCCCACCTGAAATAGACAATACAATAACACACTGAGGCTTTACCATCAAGACCAACAACAATGGCTGTTACTACTGCGCTCTTCCCACCTGAAATAGACATAACAATAACACACTGAAGCTTTACCATCCAGACCAACAACAATTGCCGTTACTACTGCGCTCTTCCCACCTGAAATAGACAATACAATAACACACTGAAGCTTTACCACCCAGACCAACAACAATGGCCGTAACTACCGCACTCTTCCCACCTGAAATAGACATAACAATAACACACTGAAGCTTTACCACCCAGACCAACAACAATGGCCATTACTACCGCACTCTTCCCACCTGAAATAGACAATACAATAACACACTGAAGCTTTACCACCAAGACCAACAACAATGGCCATAACTACCGCACTCTTCCCACCTGAAATAGACAATACAATAACACACTGAAGCTTTACCACCCAGACCAACAACAATGGCCGTTACTTCTGCGCTCTTCCCACCTGAAATAGACAATACAATAACACACTGAAGCTTTACCACCCAGACCAACAACAATGGCCGTAACTACCGCACTCTTCCCACCTGAAATAGACAATACAATAACACACTGAAGCTTTACCACCCAGACCAACAACAATGGCCGTTACTTCTGCGCTCTTCCCACCTGAAATAGACAATACAATAACACTCTGAAGCTTTACCATCCAGACCAACAACAATGGCCGTTACTACTGCGCTCTTCCCACCTGAAATAGACAATACAATAACACACTGTAGCTTTACCACCAAGACCAACAACAATGGCCGTTACTACTGCTCTCTTCCCACCTGAAATAGACAATACAATAACACACTGAAGCTTCACCATCCAGACCAACAACAATGGCCGTAACTACCGCACTCTTCCCACCTGAAATAGACAATTCAATAACACACTGAAGCTTTACCACCCAGACCAACAACAATGGCCATTACTACTGCGCTCTTCCCACCTGAAATAGACAATACAATAACACACTGAAGCTTTACCACCCAGACCAACAACAATGGCCGTAACTACCGCACTCTTCCCACCTGAAATAGACAATACAATAACACACTGAAGCTTTACCACCAAGACCAACAACAATGGCCGTTACTACTGCTCTCTTCCCACCTGAAATAGACAATACAATAACACACTGAAGCTTCACCATCCAGACCAACAACAATGGCCGTAACTACCGCACTCTTCCCACCTGAAATAGACAATTCAATAACACACTGAAGCTTTACCACCCAGACCAACAACAATGGCCATTACTACTGCGCTCTTCCCACCTGAAATAGACAATACAATAACACACTGAAGCTTTACCACCCAGACCAACAACAATGGCCGTAACTACCGCACTCTTCCCACCTGAAATAGACAATACAATAACACACTGAAGCTTTACCACCCAGACCAACAACAATGGCCGTTACTACTGCGCTCTTCCCACCTGAAATAGACAATACAATAACACACTGAAGCTTTACCACCCAGACCAACAACAATGGCCGTAACTACTGCGCTCTTCCCACCTGAAATAGACAATACAATAACACACTGAAGCTTTACCACCAAGACCAACAACAATGGCCGTTACTACTGCGCTCTTCCCACCTGAAATAGACAATACAATAACACACTGAAGCTTTACCACCCAGACCAACAACAATGGCCATTACTACTGTACTCTTCCCACCTGAAATAGACAATACAATAACACACTGAAGCTTTACCACCCAGATCAACAACAATGGCTGTTACTACTGCGCTCTTACCACCTGAAATAGACATTACAATAACACTGTGAAACTTTACCACCCAGACCAACAACAATGGTTGTTACTACTGCACTCTTCCCACCTGAAATAGACAATACAATAACACTGTGAAACTTTATCACCCAGACCAACAACGATGGTCGTTACTACTGCACTCTTCCCACCTGAAATAGACAATACAATAACACACTGAAGCTTTACCACCCAGACCAACAACGATGGTCTTTACTACTGCCCTTATCCCACTTGAAATCAAAATAGACATTACATTAACACACCTATGCAATATATTGCATTTGTTCACATCTCCATAAAGGCTATTTTTCTGATGAAAGTCCTTGTATTCTTTTTATTTATACTGAAAACAGGTTGCAGGTGCTCATTAGAACTGCCGCACTGAGGCGGTTCTAACGAGTACCCACAACCTATGTCTTGGAGCTGTTGTGGGTGCTTGTTAGACGCGCCTCACTGAGGCAGTTCTAATGAGTACCCACAACCTATGTATTGGAGCAGAAATAAGAAAAATAATTTATACCTCAGTAACGGCCATTTTCTCTATATAAAGTGGGGTTTAGGGGGTATTCATTTCACAGACTTGTTCATGTGAAAGATTACAATAATACATTCTTGTGATAATGCCCCCCCCCCCCACCCCCCAGAGGCTTGAAGAAATATATGGGCTGCATGATGCTTCCACGAACAGCTGAATCCGGCCCACACACTAGTACTGGTAAACTGCTTAGAGGATCTAAGCCTGTCCAGGAACCATAGTGCGAGTCGGCCCGTCCATGCCAATAAACCCTATTTCATTGGGCAGCAGGGTTTGAGATGTCATTTCATCTCAATGTCGGGTAAAAGTCCCACAAAATTGGAAGCCAAGTCTCCAAAATGACCTTTACAGTGTTGACGGGGACGTTAAACCTCAAATCAATCAATCAATCTTGTGATAATGTGTTCTTTCATATCTTCAAAACAGTCAGTTTTTACTAATGTGTGATTTTTTTCTTATCTATACTCCAAATGGACGGTTAGGTCAGGCAGGTGTTGCATATCTTGCATCACTGGGATATCCAACTGATATTGGCTTTTGGCTGGGCAAGGCCTGCTGTCCTTACAGTAGGTTAAGTATATAGGGGAAATGTTGTTATTTCTTTAGTTTCTACACTTCCATTCATTTGTTCCTTTCTCTCCTGTCCTTCCCTTTATCTCCTCCACTGTCTCTTCGACCTATTTTCTATCTTTCTCTGGGACACACAAAATGACACAAAAGGGTTAACATGTTGTTAAACCCCAAAACAACCAATATATACTCCAAACACATTACATAATGGGTGTTTGTTAGAACTGTCTCAGTAAGGTGGTTCTAATTAGTACCCACAACCTGTGTTTGGAGCAGAGCCTATTACACACACAAGTTAACCCTTGTTCTGCTGAGCCCGGATATGCCTTTTCTTTGAAACAATGTAGATCCAGATCAGATGGCTTCTGAAGAAGCCATCTGATCAGGATCTACATTGTTTGTCATTCAGATTGTGAATTTGTTGTAATAATTTGCTACAGTTAATCTGATTGGTTGATAATCGCTAGTGGGTGTGGCATATATGAATATTCAGCAGGACAAGGGTTAACATGTTGTTTGTACAACATATATCAGGACCAAGCTGTTCAAAGCCTCGTTAGCTTAACGAGGTCGTTAGTGCTCATATTGTTAACTGTTCCATCAAGTACAATATCCAAAATTCTGGTATTTTTGCTGAAAAAAAAAATGCAAGCTACTCACATTTTTTCAGCAAAAAACATTAGTATATCTGCCCAATTAGATTATGAAAGTTTTAACAATTTGTTACCTAACGTTGTTAGTTTTGAACTGGCCCCAGAATTCTTAAAGCTCAAACACCAATGGCTCATTTACCATGGCTATTTCAAACTCTTGTTATGTCAGAAGGAATAATTTCCCTTAACTCCAAACATTTGCCCTTTAGATGCCGATCACCACTAATGCTGTCCACTTTGTTGTCTGCTGATAATTTCAAGAGACATCATTGTAGACAGTGTGGACCCAGATCAGATTGCTTCTGTAGGTCCACGCTATTTGCCTTTGTGCAAAAATATGCTTGAAATGTTTCAAATGGGATGCACATGAAAATGTGCTTTTTTCTTTGCATCTTATCAGTTAATATATAACTTGGGATATTTTTCAAATTAATGTTGTGCATCCTTATTGGAATCGCTTCAATGTTGTGATTCTAATGAGCACACAGGACATATATTTTTTCTTAACCAGAGGACCGATGATCCTGAGCCACTCACCGGAGTGCTGAGAATTTCTGAAGGGTTTTAACCTTATATGGGCATGGCGGCCATATTGGTCATCTGACCAAATTCATATTAATAAATTTTCATCAAATATTGTGGTTTCTGTGTAAAAATAAGTTTTAATTTTCATATCTGAATGTCCTTGGGCCAAGATCAGAGAATGACTTAGACCTTTAATACTCAAGACCTTTAATGCTCAAGTAGTTTCACTCACTCAAATCAGATAAATGCATCTAACAATTTTCAGATCACAGGCTGCATTAGTTTCCGAAAAATACGTTTTTTACTTTTTCCAATACGAATGTCTGTGACTAAATTTGACCCTGGTGTAAAACAGGTCAAGGCCATCAACAGGTAATCATTTGAGGAAACTATAATGGGCCCAAGTCCCCAATGTAACATATCAAGTTTCATGAAAATCTGACCATTGACTGCGGAGAAGAAGATTACTGAAAAGTTTTTCCCTTATAGGCATGGTGGCCATATTGATCATGTGACCAAATCAATAAATTTTCATTTTGTTTCTTCAAGCCTTTATATAAAATTTGATCACAAACAGCCCAGAGGTTCCAGTAGAAAATGGGTTCTAATCTTCGTATCTGAAAGACGTTAGGCAAAGGTAAAGGAATGAGCTTGACCTTGAATACTCCTGTAGTTTCATCCACTCATTTAGCTAACTGCATCTACCAATTTTCCTATCAGAGACTGCAATAGTTTCTGAAAAATACACAATATATAGCCTGCCTCGGTAGCTCAGTCAATCAGGAGGAAGCGGGTTCGATACCTGCCAGGATCTGCAACATTCTTCAGTGGAAATTGATCATGAAATCTTTTCTAGTCATTCTCTCCCTCCCGCTTATTCAAGAAGGGCAGTTGTCAGTTTCTGGCAGAAGAATGTGCACTGTACCGGTTAACGGCTTAGGTATAAGCCTACCCAGGAAAGTGTGGTCATCATTTGAATAAACTAGAGCTGTCAGAGGATCTGACTATAGCCCCGCTTCAGCGCTGTCAGAGAAGAAAGTTATTTAAGCTGCAGAGAAAACAGTTATGAACAAGAAATAACTGTTGAAAATTTTACATTATCTGGAAAAACTCTAAGAGTTGTGAGCCCTTGTCCCTCATTTCAATGAGCATGATACATTACCAGAATGTCCATGTTTATACTAAATTTCATCTTCCAATTTTCAATGTTCAAAGGGTAATAACTCCTAAAGTAGGCAAATCAGAGTCAGGGTTCCTGCGCTCTGCACATTGTCTCATGGTGCTTTACACTTGTGTGAAGTGTCATGAAAATATCTCAAATGGTTTGTGAGTTATGGAGCCGACACAGTCAAAATTGCCTTTTTAAATGTTCAAAGGGCAATAACTCCTAAAGTAGGCAAACCAGAGTTATGGTTCCTGCACTCTGCACATCATCTCAAGGTGCTTTTCATTTATTTGAAGTTTCATGAAAATATCAGAAACGGTTATGGAGCGGACATAGTTAAAATTGCCATTTTTTAATATTCAAAAGCCTATAACTGAAAAAGTAGACAATCCAGAGTTTGGGTTCCTGCGCTCTGCACACGTAATATGGTGCTTTACATTTGTGTGAAGTTTCATAAAATTATCTCAAACGGTTTTTGAGTTATCGAGCAAAGACGGCTAAAATTGATATTTTTCAATATTCAAAGGGAAATAACTCAAAAATTAGGCAATCCAGAGTTAATGGTGTTTAATGTTTGTGTGAAGTTTCATGAAAATATGTGAATGGGTTTTAAAGTTATGGAGCGGACACGAAAATTGTTAACAGACACAGACAGACACACAGACAGACACACAGAAAATACAAAAACCAGAGTTATGGTTCTTGCGCTCTGCACATTGTCTCATAGTGCTTAACATTTGTGTGAAGTTTCATGAAATTATCTCAAACGGTTTTCGAGTTATGAAGCGGACACTGTTAAAATTGCCATTTTTCAATGTTCAAAGGGCAATAACTCCAAAAATAAGCAATGCAGAGTTATGGTTCCTGCGCTCTGCACATCGTCTCATAGTGCTTAACATTTGTGTGAAGTTTCCTAAAAATATCTCAAACGGTTTTCGAGTTATGAAGCGGACACAATTAAAACTGCCATTTTTCAATGTTCAAAGGGCAATAACTCCAAAAGTAGGCAATCCACAGTTATAATTCCTTCGCTCTGCACATTGTCTTATGGTGTTTAACATTTGTGTGAAGTTTCATGAAAATATGTTATGCAGATACAAAGTTATGGAGCCAACACAAATTAACGGAATCACGGAATTACGGAATTACGGAAAATGTTCAAAGGGCAATAACTCCAAAAGTAGGCAATCCACAGTTATAATTCCTTCGCTCTGCACATTGTCTTATGGTGTTTAACATTTGTGTGAAGTTTCATGAAAATATGTTAAGCAGATACAAAGTTATGGAGCCAACACAAATTAACGGAATCACGGAATGACAGAAGGACATGGCAAATCCAATATAGCCCCACTTTTTCAAAGCGGGGCTATAACTATGATGAGCACAAGTCCCCAATGCTACATACCAAGTTTCATGGCAATCGGCCCACTGGTTCCGGAGGAGAAGATTTTTGAAGGGTTACCATATATGGGCATGGTGGCCATCTTGGTCATGTGACTTGAACCCAGATTCGACAACCCCCCCAATCCCATGGATGCTCCGCATGAAATTTGAAATTTGACTTCAATCGGCCCAGTGGTTTCAGAGGAGAAGATGTTTGAAAATGTTGACAGACAAAGAGAACAGACAGACAACAGAGCCTGGCCATACTAAAAGCTCACCTGTGAGCCTTTGACTCAGGTGAGCTAATAAAAAAAGTAAAGACATTGCTTTTCTGGTTCCTGACCTTGTGCTATGGTTAAGCCTTCTCTTGCTGAATATTCATTTAAGCCACACCCATTTCTGTCTTTCAACCAATCAAATTACTTGATATAATTTTTTGCTACAAATTCATAAACTGAATGCCAAACAGTGTAGATCCTGATCAGATGGCTTCTTCAGAAGCCATCTGATCTGGATCTACACTGTTTGCAAGGATAGGCGTTGTCGTGAACAGCATGATAAGGGTTAAGCCTTATCTGGTTTGAAAAAAGTTGAGACCCAAATCAGGTTGCTTCTGGAGAAGCCATCTGTCATCAGGATCTACACTGTTTGACATTCAGTTTGTGAAATGTAGGGATACATGTACATTACATCAAGTTATGTGATTGGTTCAAAGTGAAATGGGTGTGGCTAACTTATGCAAGCTTAGTGACTCAAACTTCCCATTTTACCTGTTACTTTGAAGTATGTTAACCCTTAATCTGCTGAACAAATTAGTTCTGTCACACCCATTTCAGATAATCAGCCAATCAAATTATTTGATACATGTATAATGTATTCATCCATCACATCTGGATCTACCCTGTTTGCAAAGGTAGGGGGTTTCCTGTTCAGCAGGCTAATTTCTGTTCTTAAAAACATTGTTATATCAAAGCTCCAGGTGCAGTAACAAGGACAAATATAGGATAATCTCAGAAACTTATGTTCTGGTTACTCGTTAGAATGGTTTATTTGGGTCATTCGAACTAATAACCTGAACACGGCTTTCTTATAGTCTTAGAAATAGGAAAAACTATCCATTATGAAAACATGCCTATATAATTTTGAACCCCTTGAACCCCACTTTTATAGTAATGCTTGGGTTTACAGAGGTAAAACTTATTTTCCTTATTTCTGCTCTAAAATATAGATTGTGGGTACTTGAGAGAGCCGCCTCAATGGGACGGTTCTAACGTGTACCCTCAATCTATATTTTGAGCAAAAATAAGAAAAATATCAGAATTTTTCATCTGAAAATTTTCATTTTTTCGGCGTTAAGATTGACAATGTATTTGAACAGGCATGTTTTCGTAACACTTTAGTTGTCTTCATTACTACACTTGATCTGGAGGTCTCCTGTGGTTGTATGTCTTACTTCCATTTCTGCCGACAATAAAGTTCACATTTGGTCCGAAGGTGACCTCTAGTCTGTTGTGGCACATGAAATTCTTCAAAGACACTTTCTCTATTATTGCAAATTCTGCTTCATCCTGTGGAGAAAGAACAAGGGTCTACATTCATCTATGCAACTAAAGCTTATTATTTTTTGTTGTGTTTTTGACTTTTCAGAATTGTATACATTTTCCTCAACCCAGGTGGACTTTTTGCAACATGTTTTTTTTTTGGTTGTTTCTTGTTGTTTTTTTTTTAATTCTTCAAGATCAGTAGGTCCAACTTTTTGACTCACACCATACCATCTGAATGTAAATGAGTGGCTAGCTTATTTGAAACAAAATCTTTATATGTATACATCCCATGAAGTGCCTAACTACTTCATAGTTATGAAAAGAATGTGGGATTTCTGTTTGTTTCGTTTGGTTTCACTTTGGTCTGGAGCTTAACTGCCCAGTTAACACTATTTAGGTCATAGCAAGCCGGTCAATTAACCTAACCACATTTTACCTCAGCAGACTTATATACATAAGCAGTTAGCCCATTGCATGCTGGGAACCCCCTAAAGGGGTACCCTGGCAAACAGTGCAGGCCCAGATCAGATTCCGCAGAATGCGGTGTCTGATTAGGACCTGCACTATTTGTTATTAAACAAAATTTTCTGTCAAAAATAGGATAAAAATGAGAAAATAGGCCTGACATCCCTTATATTACAAATGGATTTGTCCAACATATAGCAATGCTAGAGTCCACTAGTATACAATGGATTAACAGCTACAGTCAAAAACTGACAACTGACCTAGTTGAATCAGCCAAAGGGAGAAAATTACAATAGAAAAAAATTAAATGAAAAAATCTCCATAAAAGAATGTTGTTGGCCCAGTTGGGACTGAACCCCTGACCTGACACATACAAGTTGGCTTAGTGATAATCTGTTCCAACACTTAGCCCTTCTCTTGCTGAATATTCAGATTAGCCACACCCATTTCTGACTTTGAACCAATCAGATTAGTTGATGTAATGTATTCTTACAAAGCCACAAACTTAATGTCAAACAGTGTATATCCTGATCAGATGGCTTCTTCAGAAGCCATCTGATCTGGATGTACACTGTTTCCTAAGATAGGGATTATCGCGAACAGCATGATAAGAGTTAGTCTAGACTGTGGCCTCTTGTTAGTACATGTATTATCACAGTGAATACCTACAAAGTATGTTTGTGTTTAGAGGCTAAACAAGGTCGGCAGTGAAGACACAGATCAGACTGCACATAGACACCATCTGTGACTTCACTGTTCATATGAGACCCCAGTATCCTCTTGGTCATATACAAGTAAAACAGTAGCTCCAGAAATGAAGGCATAATATATTATGAGGATACTTATGAGACAGTTTTTCTTATGTCCCTATACAAACATGTGGTTCGAATCATCCTAACAAGTACCCACAACATGCTTCTAATAGGAATTAAGGAAAATTAGCCTTTAACCCATTTTGTACCAGAAACCCCAAAACGGGTAATTGGCAAACAGTGCAGGCCTAGATCAGATGTTGCGGAACACAGCATCTGATCTAGGCCTGCACTGTTTGCAAAAAGTTCAGCCATTTTCCAAATAAATTTTGTCGAAAGCAGAACATGGCATCCCCAAATTATGTTTGTTTGTTTGAATTAAGGTTTACCATCCCTGCCAACACTATTAAGGTCATTTTGAAGACACTGCTTCCAATTTTGTGGGACTTTAACTCAATAGCGAGATGAAATTACATCTCAAGCCCTGTTGCCCAATTAAACAAAAATATTTATATGCACTGGACTCGCACCACTTTACCTGGGCAGGCTTTGTCCTTCTAAGCTGTTTACCAGTACTCATGTGTGGTCAGTGTCAGCTCTGCTTGGTAGCACCATGCAGCCCAATCTATTTCTCCAAAAATATCAGTACTTTTCTAATTAACCCATTTTGTATCAGAAACCCAAAAGTGGGTACCCTGGCAAACAGTGCAGGCCCAGATCAGACGCCGCAGAATGCGGCGTCTGATCAGGGCCTCCACTGTTTGCTAAAAGTTCAGTCATTTTCCAAATAAATTTTGATGAAAACACAACTGGACACCCCTTTATTTTGAAATGAACTGCTATAGATAAGGAGGAAGATTCCATTTGGTACAAACAGGGTTGAAAATGTACCTTATCATGAGCTATGTTTCGTTTTGCCATTTCTTGTAAATACCCACCAAGTGTGTCTGGAAATCTGGTTTCTGGCTCTGGTCAATCTCTCTGTCTGACTCATCACTACTATCATTGTTATCATCCACAGCAACTCGCTTTGCTGCCTTCTGTGGAGCTTCAGTACTCGCCTTTCGCTTTGACATCGTCTTCTGCAATGGTGGAATACTTTATTTACATATATTATTATTTTTTCATTACAACATACTGCCAATCCACACACACCCATAGTAGTTCCATGCAGAACTGAAACTGACCAAACTGGAGTACTGGCTCATGTAGATCACTTAGATCTGAGCCTTCCCAGGAAAAAAAGGTGCAATTGAACTGTTCCTTTAACCCTAGCAACGTCTTTGGGTGGTAAGGTTTGAGATGTTATTTCATCTCAATGTCAGTTAAAAGTCCCACAAAATTGAAGCAAAATCTCTAAAATGACTAAAATAGTGTTGATGGGGACATAAAGCCTCAACAGAAACAAACAAACAATTTATTGTACAAAGAATTCATTTTTCAAATAACAAAAATATGAAAGTACAGAAATTCACCCAATATTAGTGAAATAAAAACAATAAAAACATTTCGTTCCATGACTTACAAGGGCAAAATGTCCAAAACATATACCCTATGGACCCTAAGTATTGGAACAGACAGGCCTAAACAAACAAGGCAGACAACTCATCAGTGCCTACACTGTTCGCCATTCCAGCTGCACCGTTTGGACTCCTGGGTCAGAAAACAAATTTGTTACAATTTTAGGAGAATTACAGCAAGGTGTCCAAATTTTTAAGAATTTTGTGGTAAAAATAATCTACGGTCAACCCTCTTTTATCTGCCATTCAAAATAGTGACAAAACTTAAAAACTCCTTAAAAGGCCTCAGAGCACTCGGAAACGCAGGATTCTGTGTACTTTACGCCAACTTTTTGCCGTTGTACGCGTAAAACTCACTATCGCCGATTCTTATGAACGCATGTTTTTATTGCGACACACACCCAAAATTACAGAAGCGTTAAAATCAGAAGCTAATTTAGGTCGCTTACGCAATACCAGTAAAAGATCAAATGCGGCGCCGCTTTTTGTGTTGAAAGCACACATGCCACATATTGACAGGTATTTTTGCAAGCGGTCGGTTTGCGGCACTTGTTAAAAATGATTGTACCTTTTTTAATCTCGCCGAGCTAATCCATGTGTAATTACGGATTACAATTAATTAGTTTACTGATTGATCTGAGCATGAACCATCAACGCATTAACATTAGTTGGTAAAATATAACATTTAGTTAAACCAGGGTTACGGCAAAGACGATATATCAGCATCATCATCAACGGATTTTTTATTAACCTGCAGGTACAGGGGCAAAGTCCACATAAATGGGTCCCCTTCCAGGTAGCTGGCTTGCTGCACGCATGGCAGATCTTACACCAGATCTCCAGGCTTGTCTATCATGAGGATAATTGACATAATTGATATAATTGACGAATTACCAATGTCATGTATTTTCGCGACTACACGATCATACATTTTATCGCTGGGTCATAGAGTGTTTCTATGTTTACTGGTGACATAAATGTCTGTAATTCTTCAAAATGCAATCATTTTAACAATTACAGGAAGTCAGACTTAGTTAGGATGCTTGCCCTACGTATTTGTTCACAAAATTATGAGCTAGTGTCACGTACATGTACCTCCGAATTTGAGAGCATGGCTGTATAGAATGCTTCTTTTCTGATCTGGGTTTATATTATATCTGTGGTTATCCTAACACAACATGATTTTTATAATGTGGCATTATTTGGCTAGAAGTGTTAGAATAAATCGGAGCAACTGCATGTTTTTTTTTTGTTTGTTCTTTTGGGGGTGGGGGTGGGGGGAAGAGTGGGTTTTCCCTTTGCTGTCTCTGATGGGAGCTGGTGATTGATTGTATCGATTCCTGATCATTGCCTCCACTTCCAATTTACTGGGGTATACATTATTTTCCTAATATTTCTACAAAACATCAGATTGTGGCTGTTTCTTAGACACATCTGTGGGTACTAGTTTTAACTAGTACCCACAATCTACATGTCAGTTATTCATATGGATGTGTAGCCTGATAATAAGAAATTTTTGTCTATGTTCTATGCGCAATCAAGATCAGAACTCCAACTTTTTATATGGGAATCCAACTTTTTACCTGTGAATCCAACTTTTTACAAGGAAGGATTCCTGGAATCCTGTTTTCAAAATCCTAGTGAGAGATCTGGGCCTAATATCTCAGGAACAATATATATCCCCATCACTAAACGGTATGTCTCTGTTCCTTTGATCAGACTCATTTAGTGAAACCAACCAGGGCTCCATGCCCCACCCCCTCTACTTCATAAAACGCCTAATATTTCAGATGCAGAGTCCACATGGGTGCTTATTTGGGAGACTTAGTAATTGTTTGATTAAAATCATATCAAGTTAAAATACATGGCTGCCATTGGGCAGGCCACTTGAGCTCTGGTGAGCATAGAGGCACATGGGCCTATTGTTTTGCAAATGCATTTGTTTGTTTGTTTGATAGGTCATTTTGGAGACATTGCTTCCAATTTTGTGGGACTTTTACCCGATAATGAGATGAAATGACATCTCAAGCCCATGTCGCCCAATGAAACCAATAGGGTTTATAAGCATATGGAAGGTCTGATTTGCACTGCTTTGCCTGGGCAGGCTTAGATCCTTTAAGCTGTTTACCAGAACTCGTGTGCGGTCAGATTCAGCTCTGAGTGGAAGCATCGTGCAGTCCATCTATTTCTACAAGCTCCAATGGGCTTTCATCTATTTAAGTTCCTTAAATTGACCAGCGAATATATCTTCAAAAAATGTATAATTAATTTATCAACATTTTCCTGTTACAGGAGAATACGCTACTGATGTTTGTTTTTTTTTGTTGTTGTTTTTTTTTTTTCAAGTTTGTTGTATTAGTCAGAATATGCAACCATTTTTGTTTACGGGTTGGTCCGTTGTGGCATGCCTACTGCAGCTTCACATTACGTTCAGACACCTATGCAATATTGTGAGTTCAGCTCGGCTGGGCAATCATGGGTGGCAATGTTATAAGACGTTGGTGAGACCAGTGACAGAGTACTCATCCCGTGTATCTGACCCACACACAGCTACCAATATCGACAAACTCGAAATGGAACAACGGGGTGCAGCCTGCTTCGTTAAAGGCGACTAAGACAGAATGAGCAGCATCACAGCCATGTTGAACAACCTTCAGTGGAATACTCTCCAGCAGAGTTGACAGCAGGCTAAGGTCGTGATGCTCTACAGAATAGTCCATGGACTCGTTGTTGTCCCACCTGTGCTGTTCTTGATCCCAGCCACAGTGACCAGAACAAGAGGGCACGACACAAGATTCCTTGTCTCTCAGTCAAATGTCAACGCCCACCTGTATTCCTTCATCCCAAGTACCACGAGGATATGGAACCAGTTGCCACAGCAGGTTGTCTCAGCATCCAGCTTAGAGGCCTTCAAGCTGCTGCTCCAGACGTCCGTCATGTAAATACCAGCCAACCATTTTTAACCTGTATATGGTCTGTTTTTAATCAGCACTACATTTTCTTCTCGTATGTCACATGCACAAAAAGTTCGAAAATACCTGGGTATTCGAGGACTCTTAAATGGAAGAAGAAGGAGTCCATAACATCATGTTCATAGCTTTTCTAAATTAACTTATTAATCAGATAATAAGTGTAGCAACTAGAGAAAGTGACCAGTGGGTCACGTATACCCCCGGCCAGCGCCATACTCTGATATAGCTTTCAAGCTTGTATGTAATATGAACGAAGATGTCAAGAAGCTATAAGAATCTGTAAATGTGCTTGTAAAAGCTAAAGTAAACATAAAATTTCTAAACGGACCAAGGGAGTGAGGGCATCAGAGTTACTGAAGAAGTGGGGGTATCAATGTTACTGAAGCAGCAGGGTGGGTTATGCATCAAGGAAATCTTTGGACTGGTATGCAACATCAATGCAAGTATGAACTGAAATTGTCTTAGATAGAGTTTAGAACATACAAGCATCTATAAACTTTGTCATAAAACTTTAACCAAATGTAAAATTTCTAAGTCCATGACCTTGAGGTCCAGGTCGCCTTGGGTGGGGGAAGGGACATACATCACAAAATGTTGGGACTGGTACATTGATGCAAGTATCAACTGAATTTGTCTTAGAGTTTAGGCATCTATAAACTTTGTCAAAAAACTTAAACCGAATGTAAAATTTCAAAGTCTGTGTCCTTGACCTCAAGGTCACTGTGGGTGGGGGTGGGGTGTGGGGGGGGGGGGGGGGGGGGACATGCATCAATGAAATCTTAAGACCAGTATGTAACTTTAGTGTAAGTATCAACTAAATCTATCAAAGGGTTCAGAAGATACAATCTCCTAGAAACTTTGACGCAAAACTTTAACCAAATGTAAAATTTCTAAGTCTGTGACCTTGACATCAAGGTCACTGTGGGGGGTGGGACATGCATCAATGAAATCTTTAGACCAGTATGTAACTTCAGTGTAAGTATCAACTAAATCTATCAAAGTGTTCAGAAGATACAATCTCCTAGAAACTTTGACGCAAAACTTTAACCAAAATGTTAACGGACGGACGGACAGACGGACGGATGCACGCACGGACAGACGGACGGACGAACTATATACCCCCATAGGGGTATAATTAAGTCATATTCAGAGCCTATTGATTGGGATGATTTTTTTAGAAAAATGCAAAAAATAAACTAGAAACTATTTTATTTAATATGCATATATATAGTACCTATATAAATGTTATACAAGAGGGCCATTATGGCCCTGGATCGCTCACCTGATCCATAAAGTAACAAGTGGGCCCCGGGGAGGGCCATTATTGACCCCAAGGTTATAATGTGCATAATGTTGAGGGAGGTCTAAAAAGGTGAAGCTTCATACCAAATATCAACAAAGGCTATAAATGACCACTAGATGAAGCTCCATACCAAATATCAAAGACATGGGCCTTGCAGTTTCAGAAGATTTTTTAAAGATTTTCCTATATAAGTCTATGTAAAAACCAAAGGGTCTCGGGGCGGGGGCATTTTTGGCCCCAGGGCTATAATTTGAACAATCTTGATAGAGGTCCACTAGATGAAATTTCACACTAAATATCAAAGACCTAGGCCTTGTGGTTTCACAGAAGAAGATTTTTAAAGATTTTCCCTGTATAAGTCTATGTAAAACCAAAGGGCCCAGAGGCAGGGGCATTTTTGGCCTCAGGGCTATAATTTGAACAATCTTGGTAGAGGTCCACTAGTTGAAGCTTCATACCAAATATCAAAGACCTGGGCTTTGTGGTTTCAGAGAAGAAGATTTTTCAAGATTTTCCCTATATAAATCTATGTAAAACCAAAGGGCCCTGGAGCGGGGGCATTTTTGGCCCCAAGGCTATAATTTGAACAATCTTGGTAGAGGTCCACAAGATGAAGCTTCATTCCAAATATCAAAGACCTGGGCCTTGCAGTTTCAGAGAAGAAGATTTTTTAAAGATTTTCCCTACATAAGCCTATGTAAAACAAAAGGCCCCCGGGGCGGGGGCATTTTTGGCCCCAGCACTATAATTTGAACAATCTTGGTAGGGGTCCACTAGATGAAGCTTCATACCAAATAGCAATGACCTGGGCCTTGCAGTTTCAGAGATGATTTTTAAAGATTTTCCCTATATAAGCCCATGTAAAACCAAAGGGCCCCGGGGCGGGGGCATTTTTGGCCCAAGAACTATAATTTGAACAATCTTGGTAGGGGTCCAGTAGATGAAGCTTCATACCAAATATCAAAGACCTGGGCCTTGCCGTTTCAGAGAAGAAGATTTTATAAGTTTTTCGGTGAAAAAATCTATTTTTGGCTCCTGTGACCTATATGTGCAATGGACGGGAACCATTTGAACAACTTTGAAAGGGGACCACCTAAGGATCATTCCTGTGAAGTTTGGTCAAAATCCGATCAGTGGTTTAGGAGGAGATGTTGTTTGAAGAAATTGTTTACGCACAGATGACAGACAAAAAGTGATCCTAATATAAAACACAAGAGGGCCATGATGGCCCTGGATCGCTCACCTGATCCATAGAGTAACAAGTGTCCCCCGGGGAGGGCCATTATTGACCCCAAGGTTATAATGTGCATAATGTTGAGGGAGGTCTAAAAAGGTGAGGCTTCATACCAAATATCAACAAAGGCTCTAATTGTCCACTAGATGAAGCTCCTTACCAAATATCAGAGACATGGGCCTAGCAGATTCAGAGAAGATTATTAAAGATTTCCCAATATAAGTGTATGTAAAACCAAAGGGTCTCGGGGCAGGGACATTTTTGGCCCCAGCACTATAATTTGAACAATCTTGGTAGGGGTCCACTAGATGAAGCTTCATACCAAAAATCAAAGACCTGGGCCTTGTGGTTTCAGAGAAGAAGATTTTTGAAGATTTTCCCTATATAAGTCCATGTAACACCAAAGGGCCCCGGGGCGGGGGCATTTTTGGCCCCAGCACTATAATTTGAACAATCTTGGTAGAGGTCCACTAGATGAAGCTTCATTCCCAATATCAAAGACCTGGGCCTTGCGGTTTCAGAGAAGAAGAATTTTTAAGTTTTCAGTGAAAAAATCTATTTTTGGCTCCTGTGACCTATATCTGCAATGGACCGAAACCATTTGAACAACTTTGAAAGGGGACCACCTAAGGTTCATTCCTGTGAAGTTTGGTCAAAATCCGATCAGTGGTTTAGGAGGAGATGTCGTTTGAAGAAATTGTTTACGCACGGATGACAGACAAAAAGTGATCCTAATATAAAACACAAGAGGGCCCAGAGGGCCCTGAATCGCTCACCTGAGAATCAGTGTCTCTAGTACATTCTTACCCCAAGGGCTATATACTAGGTGAAGCTTCATACCAAATATCAAAGACCTGAGCCTTGTGGTTTCAGAGAAGAAGATTTTTAAATATTTTCTCTATATAAGCCTATAAAAAACCAAAGGGCCCCGGGGATGGGGGCATTTTTGGCCCCAGGGCTTTAATTTGAACAATCTTGGTAGAGGTCCACTAGATGAAGCTTCACACCAAATATCAAAGATGTGAGCCTTGCCCTTTCAGAGAAGAAGATTTTTAAAGATTTTCCCTGTATAAGCCTATGTAAAACCAAAGGCCCCCGGGGAGGGGTTATTTTTGGCCCTAGGGCTATAATTTGTACAATCTTGGTAGAGGTCCACTGGCTAAAGCTTCACACCAAATATCAAAGACCTGGGCCACGTGGTTTTAGAGAAGAAGATTTTTAAAGTTTTTCCCTATATAAGACTATGTACACCCAAAGGCCCTTGGGGCGGGGGCATTTCAGGCCCAAGGGCCATAATTTGAACAATCTTGGTAGAGGTCCGCTAGATGAAGCTTCACACCAAATATCAAAGACCTGGGCCTTGTGGCTTCAGAGAAGAAGATTTTTAAAGATTTTCCCTATATAAGCCTATGTAAACACAAAGGCCTCTGGGGCGGGGGCATTTTTGACCTTAGGGCTATAATTTGAACAATCTTCATAGAAGTCCACTAGATGAAGCTTCACACCAAATATCAAAGATCTGGGCCTTGGGGCTTCAGAGAAGAAGATTTTTAAAGATTTTCCCTGTATAAGCCTATGTAAAACTAAAGGCCCCCGGGGCGGGGGCATTTTTGGCCCTAGGTCTATAATTTGAACAATCTTGGTAGAGGTCCATTAGGTGAAGATTCACACCAAATATCTAAGACCTGGGCCTTGTGGTTTCAGAGGAGAAGATTTTTAAAGATTTTCCCTATATAAGCCTATGTAAACCCAAAGGCCCACCAGGGCGGGGGCATTTCTGGCCCAAGGGCCATAATTTGAACAATCTTGGTAGAGGTTCACTAGATGAAGCTTCCTACCAAATATCAAAGACCTGGGCCTTTCGGTTTCAGAGAAGAAGATGTTTAAAGATTTTCCCTGTATAAGCCTATGTAAAACCAAAGGCCCCCGGGGCGGGGGCATTTTTGGCCCCAGAGCTATAATTTGAACAATCTTGGTAGAGGTCCACTAGGTGAAGCTTCGAACCAAATATCAAAGACCTAGGCCTTGTGGTTTCAGAGAAGAAGATTTTTTAAGTGTTTGGTGGAAATATTCTATTTTTGGCTCCTGTGACCCAGATGTGCAACGGACCGGAACCATTTGAACAACTTTGAAAGGGGACCACCTAAGGATCATTCCTGTGAAGTTTGGTCAAAATCCAATCAGTGGTTTAGGAGGAGATGTCGTTTGAAGAAATTGTTTACGCACACACACACGCACACACGCACACACGCACGCACGCACACACGCACTGACGACGGACGACGGACGAAAAGTGATCACAAAAGCTCACCTTGTCACTACGTGACAGGTGAGCTAAAAATAATAATAACAAAACAAGCAAATAAAGTCAAGGTTGGCAAAATGCCGGCAAATATGAGTATTTTATTTAATATGCATATATATATAGTACCTATATAAATGTTATAAAATAATAATAATAAAACAAGCAAATAAAGTCAAGGTTGGCAAAATGCCGGCAAATATGAGTATTTTCTATGCCGGTGGCATTTACTGGTAAATACCGGCAAATACTGGAAAATACCGGCAAATACTGGAAAATTGAATTTACCACCCTGAAATTAATACAAAACCCTACTCTCAACAGTTATATATGGATAATTTCAATAATAGCAGTTAGATGGCTTAATACTGATATAGTTTAACTCTGATGTTATTTTATTTGTTAGTATGTAATGAATAAAAAAGCCTATTTAGTATATGCCACAGTACTCGGATATCTGTTTACTTTTACCTACACTGATTGTTTAAAGTCAAATAAAACATGGAGCAATTTAATGACATCCTTTGTCCAAACTTGCCCCTGACTATCTTGTGCTCTCTTAAACAAACAATGTCTCCAGAGTTGTTGTTTTAGTACTCTCGCAATTCACTCTAAAACTAAAGTGTTGGATAATAGTAAAATGCTGTAGATATCCTAAAATTTGAACACATGGTTTTTACCATACAAAGTGTGTTCAAAAGATGCAGATGGATTGGCTAACAGTGCTTAGTTTTATCTTGATCAACACAAATTTTAAAACTTAGAATCATTATGGTAAGGGACAATAACAAGGTGCACAGGGAATTTCTACCTGTATTTTTCTACTATTGATTTAAAAAGATACTTTTTTTTTTTTTCAAATAATTACAACATTTTTAGTCTTAGATTCATTCACATTTTGCCTAGTTCAACATATTTATTTTAAATTGAGAAATATTTTATTCTGTAGATTGAGTACCTTATATAAATACTGATTTTTAACATATTTTAACTCATTTAGTTTGATTATACTACATTTAAGTCAATTTTATTAAGATTTCTGCATTGTTTTAAGGCAAAAAATTTCAATTTGCCAGTATTTGCCACTTGATGAGTATTTTCCAGTCCGGTAAATACTGGTAAATGCCACTGTTAAATACCGGGGGTGGAATTTGCCGCCCAACCTTGAATAAAGTATTAATGTATAAATATTGTGGGCCAAATTTGCTATGTGCCTAGTTTGTATGGAACAAGTCGGTTATGTGCCTAGTTGGCTTTATGCCGAGTTTGCTATATGCAGAGTTTGCTATGAGTTGTCCCGCTACCACCACTGACTAACCACCAGGGATTATGCCCGAGTGGAGCTACCTACCCTTCATATGAGCAGACTGCGTTGTATTGCTACAGAAACGTACAAATGCATAACATGTCCCCTGTATATATGCAAGACCTCATTCAATGAAAACAGACTTCTTATACTTTCAGGTATGAAAACACAGCCAAGATACCGACAGTCAGAACTGTCACATATGGCCGAAAGTCATAAATTTAGGTTTGAGGCTGCCCGGGCGTGGAATAGTCTTCCAAATGAAATCAGAAAAGTCGAAAGCTTCTCCCAGTTCAAGAGCTTGATCTGCACCTGCGCAGGCCCTAAGTGCAACTGTGCCATGTGTAACAGCCTATACATTGTAAATTTTACCAACGAAAAATGAAAATTTTCAGATGATAAATTTCGATATTTTTCTTATTTCTGCTCAAAACACAGATTGTGGACACTTGTTAGAACCGCCTCGACGAGGTGGTTCTAACGAGTACCCACAATCTGTGTTTTTGAGCAGAAATAAGAAAATTAATGTATACCCCGGCAAACCCCAGTTTTACTATATAAAAGTGGGATTTAAGGGGGTGAAATTTATATAGGCATGTTTTCTATCGGTCTATAATGGGAAAATCATGGCCGGGTCAGTTGTAGCCATGAGTGCTCAAAGGGAGCAGTTCGCTCATTCTACAGGTTTCTAGAAAAGCCTGAATGGTATAGAAAGGCGTGGCTTTCAAAAAAAATCACGGATAATAAAGGTTGGAAAGACTGCAGGTTTTCATGGCTTTGTTGCAGTCTTTCCATTCCTCTCAACATTTGTTATCCATGATACTTTTGAAAGCCATGCCAATGCATTCATATTTTTTTATGGTATTCATTTTTTTTAACCCATATATGACGGACATCCTACTTTTGGAGACTTGACAAACAGGGTAGACCCAGAACATCAGAATGTGTAGTCTGATCTGGGTCTACAATGTTTGAAGTACATGGATACAGGAATGGAAAGACTGTAACAAAGCCATGGAAACCTGGCAAAAACACCAGACTTTGTAGTTCTTTGTCCTCTCAACCTTTATTACCCCTGATATGCCACCGGGGGACTAGGGAGTCAAACTGGTTGGGCCGGCGGTTTCGCTGTCAATCAAGCTTTTATTAGCCAGATGACATCAAAAGGGGGAATTAACTCTTGTCGACCCAACAAACACCCAACCACCTGGTAGGCATATAAAAGGGGTCCGGTCTAAATTAATTATGGGCGTAACTAATTAGACTGTATGTTCCGATTTTATAAATTATAAACAAGTCGGAAGATTTCATTAAGTTTCCAATTTTAATAAAATGTTTCTTCTAAGTTTCCAAGTTCAAACACAATGCATAAATGTTGATGTCAAAACATTATATAATATCTTTAAACACTAATCTTCTTTCAATAATCTATTCTTTAATAAACCACCCATAAACTTTGTAGCATCAATAATTAAACTTTATCCTTTGTTCACTAGTTGAGTAAAATGTTTATTTTTAAAACTCAGTTTAAGCTATATTTGCTAAAGTATGAAATACAGTCTCTCTTCTTAGGTATGAAAATAGTTCCTTTCCTGATGCTTGATTTCCATGAAGTTAACAATTTCCGACAATAGTTCCTTGTTCAAACATGAAAACACTAGTTCCAATATCACAAATTGAACCAACCTGACAGCAAACTTGTCGAAAGGGATGGTTGAGCCTTAGATCTTGTGTTTGCAGTATCCTATAGTACTAGACTAGCCTGAGACTGAAACTAAGACTGAATTTTAGAAGTTTTGGTCCAACTTAAATATGCCTGTGTGTCCAAAAGTGTCATAATTATTTGAGGAAGTCATAAATGATAAGATCTTTTTGATGGGTAGCATCTCAATGAGAAAGAATACTATCAGAAATTAGGAAATGCCAAAGTTTCACTATCTGCCAAAATCATTCTATAATATAGATAATTATCTTCCAATAAATCAAGTGTGAAGAAAGATCTTAGGATGTTATAAAACCATATCCCCTCAACTACTGATGCAAATCAATTTTCCTTTTTAGCAAATATTTGTTTGATAGTTCTAAAGAAAATTCAGGAAAAAAAAAGACTTGGTAAAAGAATTGTTTTGTGATTTTGATTTGATTTGTGGTTTAAAGTCCCCGCCAACACTGTAAAGGTCATTTTGGAGACGTTGCTTCCAATTTTGTGGGACTTTTACCCGACATTGAGATGAAATGACACCTCAAGCCCTGTCGCCAAATGAAACCAGCAGGGTTTATAAGCATGGACGGGCCGACGCGCACCGCTTTGCCTGGGCAGGCTTAGATCCTCTAAGCAGTTAACCAGTACTTGTGTGGGTCAGTTTCAGCTCTGCGTGGAAGCATCATGCAGCCAATATATTTCTTCAGGCCCCTATGGGCGGGGGCCAGGTAAAAGAATTGTAAAACCAAGTTATGAAATTTTATGCAAAAAAATAATATTTAGAAAATATCGTTACCTGAAATACAAAATACATTTAATTTAGCATTGTTATTGTTATTATTATTATATTTTTATTATTGTTTTTTTATTTATTATTTTTTATTATTTTATGGGACAAAAGTGTCACTCGGTGACAGATACTTTTGAAAGCCACGCCTTTCTATACTATTCAGGCTTTTCTGGAAACCTGTAGAATGAGCAAACTGCTCCCTTTGAGCGTTCATGGTTACAACCTGGAGTACAAGAGAAGACATTCTGACCCATAATTTTCCAGTTATAGACCGATAGAAACTAAAAAAAATCACGTCAAAAGATCGTAAGTGAATACACGATCATCTCCATGGCAATCACACTTTTGATTTGTTTGACTTGAGGTTTAACGTCCCCGTCAACACTGTGAAGGTCATTTTGGAGACGTTGCTTCCAATTTTGTGGGACTTTTACCCGACATTGAGATGAAATAACATCTCAAGCCCTGTCGTCCAATGAAACCAATAGGGTTTTTGCAATCACACTTACGGAATGCATTGTTTACACGACCACATTTTCAATTACTTGATGTTGTTGTTTCGAAATAAGTGCCAAACAGCTCACCAATTTCAGCCACTGTCTTATTGTTAGAAAATCAATATTTCATTTAAATAACATCAAGTAAATAGGAATAAAACAATATTCGGAATAATCACTACACTATTTATCTTATTTGGTCCGCAAAACTTCAAGAAAAAATAATTACGACTTTAACTTGTTTAATTAGGAAGTAACATTGGCCACCATAATTAGATGATCACGTGACACCCCCCCCCCCCCCACCCCCGAGCTCTAAATCTCGCTAGGAAACGAGAGCGTGATTTTGTGTGATTAAACAATGCAAATATTGTTAATTTCTTAATAATTAGGTAAGCTAAATGTATTATATTAATATTGTTTACAGAGTAATTGATAAGGGTCTTATCGTCGTAAATACAACTCTTAAATCGAGCAAATACGCCTAGAAATGAAGAAAAAGTTGTACCAAATACGACCGTCAAATTGGCAATACGCCAAGGTCAGTCCATTGCAGTCGTATCGGCAATGGGAAAAAAAAGCAATCGAAATCGCGATAATTTTCGCCGCATCATAGTCTTCAATAAAAACTGTTCCAATCTTCAAGAACGATTCGAAATTCATCCATTCATGAATGGTGGCATTTGTTTTAGTTACACTGAAACACTTCAACATTACCTTTTGACAATCATATATTGAATACCGATCCGCTTATATTTAATCAGCCTCAAGTTATGACAACCATCAACATGATTAGGAAACCGATTATTGATGCGTGATTACATAATGGTATTTATTATCTAAGGGAAAGCCGCCCGCATTATTAACTTTATTAACAACGCCTGAAGCATGAACAGTAACTTTATGACAAGCGTGCATAAAAATACGATCCTGACTATTGTTAGGCAACCACATTAATTGACTTCTACGGAGTGTCATCTTCCAGAAAAAAAAATTGGATTCGACAGATCTACAAATTCACATTGTCATGTAGTTAGGAATTAAATATCAAAACAGATGCACAGACGATAAAAAGTTAAGACCACTTTTTCTTTTTGTGGAGAACCTGACAAAGTTTCTCCGGAAAAACGCAAGAAAAAAATCAAATGCACGAGAAATTTCTGGCGGCCATTTCTCCCAAATCGCAGAAATTCACGTTGAAATGGATTACTCTGTATTTTGTGGAAAAACAAAACAGAAGCAACAACAACTGGGCTAGGAAAGTTATAACAACAACTGGGCTAGGAAAGTTATAATTAATGTAACAGCTAATATATATCCGACCAGGCAGCGTTAGCGCTAGCTCTTTCTGCTTAGGGTCTGCAGGCCGCAGATGCAAGAAATCGTCTATGACGCATTTTTTCCCCCAATTATAGCAACTGCAATTGGCGAAAACTTGGGAGGCTAAAAAACCTTGTTTATTGCCATGTATATCGGCGCCTTTGATTATTGCATCATGGTGGTTGTTTACTTTTGACTCCACTTCTATTTTTCATACTTTTATCATCCCGACGTATTTTTTTTCTCGCAATATTGTCGCCAATGCACGTCTAGAACCACTGCTGCAAGGACTGATCTATTTGTCCACCGTTTTCCGTATACATTTGACCAAAATTATATTTATTGAGTCACAATGGCAGGATTAACCTGTAATACTTGGGTACTCATATATCTAATTGTGAATCACAGGTGGTCAGCATGCATTGCATGCTTATTCACCGCTATCTATCAAGTAGCCGATTAAATTAACACCCTAAGATGTCTCGCCGGCGTCTTTGAACATTAAGCAGAATGACTGGCAGCGCATCATAAAAGAATGTAAACACAGCAACCGGGACAGACTGATTAGCTCTCACAGGTGCGCTTGCTGATCTGAGTCTTCACTGGTCGCATGTTTTATTGTATTTTTGCTGAGCGCTGAATTTCTCGCCTTTTACCAATCGCATGAAGGTGCTACAATTCGTGGAGATTTCCCGCCTTTGAACGCGTAGCACATAAGGCCGCTGAAGACACAAAACATGGGTTTGAAAATGTTTTGATGTTTGATGACAATATGATCTGTGTGACGGCCGAAGACTCCGACCAGCCTGCACAGTCTGATCAAAACGAGCCTTCAATGGTGTCTGGGAAATTCCAAAAAACACATGCGAAGTAGACGACCACATTGGCTGGATTTACATTCTTTAGAAGAAAAAGTAATTTTTCATTTTGCTGTCCGCCAGCTTAACATGAAAATGTATATCGGTATGTTATGATGATAGAATATGTGTTTAACGTCTTTTACATATGGCCATTGCCACGTCTGACAGTATTATAAGTGCACTTAGCAGCCATCCGGTGATGACAGATGAAGATACGACCCTAGTTTTTAATTTAGGAGTACCGATACTCTCAAAGAATCACAGGATACGCCTATGTCTTTGGTTGAAGGAGTAACAGTATTCCTCGGGCAAAAGCTTATCAATAACACTGTGTTTATCTTAGTTGCTATATTTAAACTCTTTTAGTTGTTATATTTATACTCTTGTTTGTCGGGAAATAGCTTATACAGCTAATGTTGTTTGTTGTAATATGACCGAGGTTAAATAAAAATTCTCAGATTCTTGTAGATATTGATGTGCCGTTAGGCTGTAGCTATATGCACATTCGACAACAACAAGATCCACTACGACACCAAGACGGAAACCTACGAAGATTGACGAAAGATAGTCACCTGACCAACTTTGGGCACGAGGAACACGGAGAGCTGACCACGCTACTATCGCCACTTACCGTTCTGCAGCCTACCAGTGTGCTTCGAGTCTACTCAAGCCAGGGCTGTGGGATTGGTAAGTACCATTTTCACATGAATGGCGCTGCGAGAAAAGAATTGGCGCGGGTGAGTGATGCATTTTCAATTTACATAAGGTAAGAATTTATTTTTAGCTGCATGCTTGTATTTCCTTCGACGGAATCGGCCTGTTCCGTCGAAGAAAATACGACCATGTCAATCCTATGCCATCTGTTTCTAAAACTGATTTAATCTTCCGAAATATGTTCTAAAATGTTAAAATAATTATTTAAATGTCCATTTCAAACCTAATTTTTTAATATATTTAAGGAAATATTTCTTAATTTTCTACTTCCGTCCATGCACCATTTCGGCTATCTTTCGCACACACACTCTTTCGGCTATTTTGGTTTGTCTTTTTGTATTTACTGTTGAAAACGAAAGTAGTGTCAGAAATAATTTTTTATACGTGAAAGGAAGTTTTTACAGAAAATTTCAAGGTAATTTAGTGATTTATGGCCCTTGCTTTCACGTTTTGAACGTGTAATTTTGTCGTTACCTGTAACGATAATTTTCTACGTTCCGGATGGCTTTTACAGACTAAAACCTGCATTTAGACAATTTTGTGTTTATTTGGCGTTGAATACTATCACCGATGTTGTCGTCTAATTATATCGACGATTTATTTTTTCACTCGTCGACAACGTTTTTTCTCAACAGAGTGCCAATTTTTGATCTTGGTTATAAGAGCGCCAACGTTTGATCTTGGTTTTAAAAGCGCCAATTTTTGATCTTGGTTTTAAAAGCGCCAATTTTTGATCTTGGTTTTAAAAGCGCCAATTTTTTATCTTGGTTATAAAAGCGCCAATTTTCATCTTGGTTATTCAAGCGCCAAAATTCATCTTGGTTATTCAGCGCCAGTTTTCATCTTGGTTTTTCAAGCGCCAATTTTCATCTTGGTTTAATATTCAAGCGCCAATTTTCATCTTGGTTTAATATTCAAGCGCCAATTTTCATCTTGGTATACACAAGCGCCAATTTAGATCATGGTTATTCAACTGTTTTATATTTTCTCTATCTGTTCTCTTGCATGTCATAGCCATTTTCCTACCTTGCATTTTTCTTCAGCTCATTTTTGCCTTGAATATAGCTTTTCATTATAAAAGGGGGAGAGAATGTATGCGTATTGTTTGAGATAGAACTGAGGGTTTGTGAAATATTTGCAGTTCTGTAACTTTGAAGGGATATCTATATATAACTGCATGACATTGCTAAACTTGGTGTATTTCTTGTTATATAGTTTGATTATCTTTATACACATGTAACGGGTAGCGTTGAGTTTATGCTGTCTTTTCTGTATACCCCGTAATGTGTGTCACTGTCCTAAGTATTTTATCAAAATGAGCTTCTTGGCAAAATTAATGGCTATGTGCTTTACCTTTATTTTGCTGTAGAATGATGCATCTTTTCCGTGAATGGTTGAAAATTCATATTGGTTTCTTTTCTCAAACTAAGATTTAAGATCTTGCTTGGCAATGTTCGAACCTTTCTTGCTGAACTTAGTACAGTTAATTTTGCATGGTAAACAAATTTGTGTGTGCCCTTGCATTTGTAGCTTTAATGCTGAACTTTCGAGGCTTATCATTTTTCTGTGGAACTGTTTCATGGCTCTGTTAGGACTTAGGGTGCAGTAACTTAGTAGTCATTGTATGGCACACCTATGTATTTTTGGCAGTAGATTTGTTTGTTTATTTGGAAGCAGTGTTCTGTGTATGTGTATATGGAGGCTGGTAGAGCTTGTATGTTGACCAGCTGATATATCCGCATATGCAGAATAGTGCATTTATTGTAAAAATATGCACTGTACTGGTTAACTGCTCAGGTCTGAGCTTGCCCAGGAAAAGTGCTGTTGGGTTGTCTGGCTGGCTCGACATTACCTTAATATTGCCTAGACCTTAAATTCTCAAGTTATGTCTGTTTTATTGCTTTGTGTCTTTGGATGGGGTACCTATGAAGCATTTGACTAGTCCCCAGGACTGTCTGGTTTTCTGTAGGTGCTCCTTCCAACAGTACACAATGTGCTGGCTATCTTTTCATTCTGATACATATCTGTATGTTACATGCTACCTTGTAGAATTCTGAATATATCTGTTTATACACTGTGCACTGTGATATGTTCAGGGCATGTACTAAACGACACTCTATAGATTTATACATTCTATCATTGTATGTCAAGGTTCAGTTTTTGAACCCCTCCACTGCATACTTGTTCTGTCAACATTTTTGAGGAGCTCCTTCTCAGAATTTGATATGAGAGCGGGAATGGAGTATGACACCTGGATTATTTGTTTAAACCATGCTGTACTATCCAGGCTTGTCCTCATTGGCTACTCCATTCTGTCACCCCTTTTTGACTTCATTTAAAACAATGTTCAGTATTAAACAAAAACAGTTGCTCTCTATCTTATTATTTGTACATAAACTGTCATATCTGGAGAGCTCGGTGATTAGTATTAACTCTAAATTTGAACATGATCTGGAAATAATATTTGGGTATGTTTTGTCGCAAGGGTCCTGTTTCCATTTAAAAAAAAAATATTCACAATGTAACAATTTATTTCCAGCAGAATCTAAAGGCCGTAAATATAATTAGTATTGTTATGTCATTAGTTCTAAATTATTCCAGGCTTTACTTTAAATGTGTATGCTAAAATTATCTTGTATGTCCACTTTTGTCATGTGCCTTTTGTAAACATAACATGAACTACAGATCATATTTCATTGCAACAGTTTCTACCACATATTCATCTTTGCCTTGTCTTTTGAGTATTTGTTTTATCAGGCTGGTGTATATGGTACACCAGTGATATTTTGTCATGCATGTGCTGGAAGGGTACATGTGTGATATTTATTTTATTACTTGCCATCTTAGTCTGACAGAACGCCTAGACGCTTTGCTCGGCGAGTCAGACTGCGAGATGGCGAGTGCTTTGTCATGCTGGCGTATATATTGCGCCAGAGTGATATTTTGTCATGCATGTGCACGGAGTACATGTGTGATATTTATGATGCATGTGTGGTATTTTGTCATGCATGTGCACAGAGTACATGAGTGATATTTGTAATGCCTGTGTGATGTTTTGTCATGCATGTGCAAAGAGTACATGTGTGATGTTTATATAATGCCAGTGTGATATTTTGTCATGCATGTGCATAAGGTGCATGTGTGATATTTGTAATGCCAGTTTGATATTTATTCATGCATGTGCATGGGTAGTACATGTGTGATTTTTGCCATATATGAAATTTTTAATTGTGGTAGATTCTGTTCCAGATGTTTGTTTTATATTAATATTTGAACATACTATTCACTTGGCAGCAATATTTGTTATATGGAACAAGCAAGCTAAAATTCAGTATTTCCAAATTACACATACAGATTAAAATTCAGATGCTTGTTCTCTGTTTATGTAAAGCATACACATTACAATGATTCTTGGATATTGTTCTTTTATTAGTTTTAATTATATTTTTGTGTTATTTCTATTTAGCAGTGATATTTGGTCATTATACTGTTAAAATTCTTTATTTGTAATTGCTAGTCGTATATCTAAAATCAACCGAGACTCCAGTGCTTACATTGCTTTATGTTGTCCCTTCAGGTGCAGCACTTTGTAGTCCCTTGTTACTGACAATCAGAATCAGAATTGTTACTGGTGACACGTCAAATGACATTCATACACCAGGACCTGTGATGTGGGAAGTTAGTCCCTAGCTCTAACCAAAGAGGTAAATTTAGCTACACAATCATCAGCACCTTCAGCTGTCGAAATTATCGAATCGGGAAGGGCATTCCAATCTCTAATGGTTCTGGGGAAGAACGACTCTTTATAAATGTCAGTTCTTGCGCTAAGGGTCTGAAACGCCAACGAATGGTGATTTCTACAGTATCTAGCTGGGGGAACAAGGTCATCTGTTGGAATGCTGGCAGCACCCTTTAGACCTTTGTATAAAAGGATTAGCCTACTGTTTTTTCTCCTTTTCTTGAGAGACTCCCATTTTAATTTTCCAAGTATTCCAGTCATGCTCCCAGTTTCAAAGCAGTAATTGCCTGTTACAAATCTAGCAGCTCTATTCTGAACTTTCTCAATTTCATCGTTAAGGACCACTCCACTGGGGTCCCAGATACAACTACCATATTCCAAGATTGGGCGAACAAGACCTTTATATGCTGCCTCTTTTACATCCTGAGGGCACTGATGAAGATTTCGCCTCAGGAAACCAAGCGTTTTATTTGCCTTAGTACACATGTTGCTAATATGAGTATTCCATCTCAAGTTGTGTGAGATTGTCACTCCAAGGTATTTAATCGAGTCCACATTCTCGAGGACCGTACCCTCTAAGGTGTAAGAAGCCTCAACTTTATTAGATCTCTTCCTAGTTATCTGCATAATGTTGCATTTAACTGGCTGAAATCTCATGCCCCATTTACGTGCCCAACATCCTAATCTATCTATGTCAGCCTGAAGTTTCAATGAGTCATCTGTATCTCTAATTTCCCGGTAACAAACACAGTCATCTGCGAACAGTCTTATTTCTGAGTCAATGTCAGTGGAAATATCATTGATGTACAGGGAGAACAAAAGTGGACCAAGAACGGTCCCTTGCGGGACTCCAGACAAAACTGGAGCCCACTCCGAAGATTCACCATTAACAACAACCCGCTGTTTTCTGTAGCAAAGAAAGGAATCTATCCACTTTAGGGTCTTTCCCCCAATTCCATAACCAAATAACTTAGATTTAAGTAGTTCATGAGGAGGGATGTCAAAAGCCTTCTCGAAGTCCAGAATAAATGTGTCCACCTGTCCCCCTTTGTCCAAGATTTTTGCCCAGTCATTAATAACTGTGCTTAGCTGAGTTTCACAACTGTGCCTTTTCCTAAATGCATGTTGTCTGTCTGACAAAAGTTTATGTTCGTCCAAGTGGGCCATGATGTTTGAGCAGACTATATGTTCCAGCAATTTACACAGAACACAAGTCAGAGACACAGGGCGATAATTGCGGGCAAGAGCCCTATCTCCTTTTTTGAAGAGTGGACAAATGTTTGCTAAGAGCCATTCTTTGGGGATTTCACCCGTATCAAGAGACTGTTGAAACAAGTGTGCGAAAACTGGACCCAACTCATTTGCTAGTTCCTTCAGGACTCTGGGATGAAGCTCATCAGGTCCTAAGGCCTTACTGGGGTTTAAGCCTTGAAGTAATTTGATCACTCCTGCAGCTGTCACAACAATATTATTCATGAATGGGGCCGATCTTCCAGTTAATGGGACCTCCGTGAACTCAGTTTTATTAAATGCATCATTGAATTGACCAACTAGTTCCTCTGCCCTTTCAGAGTCCGATTCAGCAACCCCGTCCCCTCCTCTTTTATTAAGGGGCGGGATACCTTGCCTGTCTTTCTTCTGGCTATTAATATATCTGTAGAAGTCTCTGGGATTTGCCTTTACATCACCTACCAAGTTATTCACATACAAATCATGCTGATTTTTTATATCAGTCTTGATTTCACATCTCAAGTTTTCAAATTTTGTCCGGAGTTTACCACTTCCTGTCTTTTTTGCCTTTGCATGAATCTTATTCCTTCTGCGAATTTTCCTTCTTATCTCTGGAGTGATCCAGGGAATAGAAGATACAGCCCCAGTGATTTTTTTACCCCTGCGTCCTGCGTCCAGGACGCACAAATAGGACTGAGGACGCACAATCCTGAAATATGTGCGTCCGTTGGACGCAAAAAAATTAATGGGCGAAAAATCCAACTTAAGTTTTGGCGGCTGTAAATATCGGCAGAAGTGATAAAATAATGCACTTTTACCGAACTGCCCAATGAGTCACTGAAAATTCGATATAGGTACAATTTAATGATCCAACCACAAGACAAGGATCCATTCCATCCAAAACGAGCCCGAACTTTCACACAAGCTAGTTCAATGCGAACATCAAAGTTTTCCGCCATCCAAATCGCCGCCCGCAAACCGCCAATACCGTTTTGTGCACGTGATCGGTAAATGACGCCATCTGATGCCAGCAACCTCACACGTGTTTAATGCTGTTGTTTTATTTTAATGGGGTGTATATCTTTCATAAAAAAATGTTTCGACCCGGTAAAAATATTTTCTCGATAGCTAAAACGGTTGTGAATAGAGGTTGATAGAAAACAGCGTTTTGCACAGCTCCCGAATTATCCCCAGAAGCTCGAACAACAGCGTTCGACTTTTCCCGTCTAGCGTCTGCTATTTGGTGCCAAAACGTAACATTCAAGGGACGGTAGAAAAGTCCGTTTTTATTACGCATACATAGGGGAATAAACACAAATTAGAGAGATAAATTGACCATATTTTCACACCTTGTTCAAGTTGGCTTATCGATGAAATGAAAGACACGCACCGCTGGGCAATCATGTTTACTTGGCAATTATATGAAAGGGATTAACAATAGTGTCATTATTGAACCGTTATAAATACACAGACGGTTTGTCTCTGAATTGTCGACAAAGCTAGACACTGCAGCAATTATTGTGATTTACTTACTCTAGTTTTACCGTATTTAAGGACTCAGAAGGCTGACAGTTGTAGACGATTTTTTGCACTTGCTCAACCGGGCATCATAAGGTCAAAGTGCACCTGCCCGGCGCGATTTCGGACTTGTCCCGGGCAGCCGGGCAATGGATTTGTCAGCACCTGTTTAGATAGCTGATGTCCCAATCAGGAGGAAACGTTCGGGATTTTACCTCCATTGTGCATGAAGTAAATTTCACACAAATTGCGTTGGGGTGCGCATTTAACGAAAACGAAAGTAGAAAACATTCCTCCGAAAAAGAATCGGAAAATAGACACAAAATCATACACTTTAGCTTGATTTCTTTGGGCTAGTAAACAACACAAGTTGATGTTTGATTCTGTTCATTGCAAATAACAGATACTAGACATTCATTCATCACCACATTATTTTTAACTATACTGAACCGATCTTTTTTTTTTTGCTTCCCATTTTTTCCATCCAAATATTGGGACTCATACTTTCAGATTTGGGACGCACAGTTTTTTGGCTGAACGAGTCTCAGGACTCATAGTTGAAAATTTGTAATAAAATCGCTGCAGCCCTACTAGTTTTTGAGGGGATATGATTTTCGGTCGAAGTATGAATGAAAGAAGTTATCAAATCAAAATTCTCCTGTACAGACCGAGCATCTGAATGACCATTAAAGTAATTCTCCTTTGCAAATCTGAGTGCATCCTTCCTCATAGTTTCATAGTCACCTTTCTGATATTAGTACACCTTCCTCCGAGGTTTCTTTATTGGTGGGATGTGAATTTTTAAATATCCGGAGACAACATCGTGGTCACTTAGTTTATCTGGGGAATGAATGTCTTCGAATTGTCCTGGCAAAGTCGTAAGGATCAGATCCAATGTGTTCTTATCACGAGTGGGGAAGTTAACAATTTGTTCAAGGCCATGATCGTTCATAATGTCAATTAATATTTGTCCTTCCGACTGACTCAGCATTGTGCCTTGTTTGCTGAGCCTGTCGGGCCAAGCAATGTCTCTGAAGTTGACTTGTGTGCAGTGGATATATATAGATCTGTAAATTACTATCAGCTCAAAATTGGTTTCGCTATGCATTTATATAACAAGATTGTCTCACACTGCTTATTCAATAAATCATTCACCATTCTTAAGTTATTCAGGCCATTTACAGAAATCCATTTCATAAATGCTTATTACCTTTAATCAAGCTATTCATAGTGGTCAGCTCCTCTAAAACCTTTGATAAGTTCATTAACCATTTATATTAAAAGTTAAGAAACCTCTAGCTTATTAGAAATTTTATTAATAGATCTTGTTTGTTACACTTGCTAATTTCTAAATTCTATGTTCTCTATTGAGCCTCCTTTTTCATAAAGGGCAGTGGCTAGCCGTCCGGTACCGGACGACCAGACTACGAGTCTGCCCGTCCGGTACCGGACGACCAGCCAATGAGACTGCTTGTCCGGTACCGGACGGCTAGCCAACCCGCGTAGGAATGGCTAGCCGTCCGGTAGTAAATTTTAGTCTCCCATTTCATATAGGATACTGGATGCTAAATAGTTCCTACTTTGAGACTATGTAAATGTCATTGAGATTTTCCTCGCCCGTCATTTTAAAAATAAAGCAAATAAACACAGCCGTATCGGTAATGCTTAAGGTTTATATATTTTACCTTTCCTTTCTTTATGTTAGCCGTCCGGTACCGGACGACCAGCCAATGAGACTGCTTGTCCGGTACCGGACGGCTAGCCGACCCGCGTAGGAATGGCTAGCCGTCCGGTAGTAAATTTTAGTCTCTCATTTCATATTGGGTACTGGACGCTAAATAGTTCCTACTTTGAGACTATGTAAATGTCATTGAGATTTTCCTAGCCCGTCATTTTTAATGACAGATTCTTTCTGTCATTCTTCGTCGTGCTGCATGTTTACAATTTTAACGTCCGAACTTCCGGCTTCCACTACTTTTGAAACATGACTCCGCGCAAATAGTCCGTTGTTTGTTGACTTTTCATGCTCGCTGTCTCAAAACTAATTTCTCATGGCATTATTTCCGCATTTTGATTACATGTTTTGTTTCATTTGTAATCAAAATACAAAAAAATGATCTTTCTTAAATTACAAACAAAACAAGAAAAGTGAATTGAATATGCATAAGGAAAGTTCCCATTTTATACAGACAACCGCATAATGGGTCATTGGCGAATCTTGGAGGCGGCGTCTAACCACGGCCTTCACTGCGGGCTTCACTGTTGTCGAAAGTTAGCCCATTTTTTTTCCTAAATTAATTCCTATATTTCTAGCTGACGCCCCTTAATTTTGAACCGGGATTTCGACAGATAAGTGATAATATTACATTCAGTACAAAATGGGTTATGATTAATTATATTTGTATCAATACGCCATTAAAGTACCTTTGTATATTTTTAGAAAAGAAAAAAAAATATGTATAGAGCTACAATCAGTGCACACCTTTTAAGTATCTAGATAAACTTTGAAAAATAAAGAAAATACACCGTATAATAAGCTGTATTTAACTTTTGATTATCGACCAAGCCGCTTTGTCTGGTCCTGACCCGCACACAACAGTTACAGGTCAGGTTAAGATTTTACCCCTTCAACCCACGAGTTTCTCCAGTTCACTCTTCAGTCACTGAATTTGTACGCATCCATTCTACACATGTAAATCGGGTGTCTAGTCAATAGTCGTCAATAGCATGTCAAATCATGTAGAACCGAATGCGGTGTATCATTATGAGCCATCTCACCAGGTTCTACACTGTTTGCATCTGTAGGTATCTGTACTTGGCTATAAAGGGCTGAAAGGGTACAGACTCATAACACTTACATGACCTAATTAAATGCGAAGTACGTGACGCTAGAAACTTCACCGTACGGTAGCAAGCCAGCAATAATAAACTCCTAACAGTTATCACTGTCCAATTCTGTTGTATAGGTCTAAATAACTGAATATGTAAGCACAATGTTGTGATAAATAATTAGTCACATGCCGCAAAACTTCAAACATCGCACAAAAAGTGTTTTCCTTTATTGTAGCGCACGACATAAGGCAGGTTCTTGACTAAGCCGCGAAACACACCTCAGTCAACAAGTGTAAGCTTTTACAAGAAAGTTGCGGCTATGTGTTGTCATAAAACTGGCAACTATCTCAGCAGGCACATGACGTAATTGTGACGTCACATCAACGTCAGTGCAACGTCATGACGTTGCATCGACGTTGATTTGACGTTGCCCTAGTGACGTGTGCCTGCTGGGTAGTCCTTTGCATGTTGTTTTATTTATAATGTCCAAGTAAAATGAAGATGAAAGTGTTTAACAGCCGATTCACCTCAGTTTTGTGAACCAAACTAAAAATCAGCACTCCAGCGCCATTGTCCTTATCACTTAAGAAAGTAAATCTGAATTGCACGGCCCGCAGAAAAGGGACCAACTGAAGTCGGTTGATTTTCTTAGAGGGCCCTAAAATCACCGTGTCATTCTGTCAGTCTGTCTGTCCGTCCGTAACCCGTTTGTGAAAATTGGTGATAGTGACTTAACCGCTTGGAATATTTAAACAATTTTTCTCATACTGAAAGATATCAATGAGATCTAACCAATGAATTTGCGAAATATTACATTCCATTTAGTATAGCCTCGCCGAGGCGAAAAATGTGAAAATTTTCGAACTGCTTCTCCTCGGAAACCGTTGGGCCGATTGAAGTCAAATTTCATATGAAGCCTCTATGGGATGGGGGAAACCAAAATTTGCTCATGGGGTCCAGGTCACATGACGAAAATGGCCGCCAAGCCATATATGGTCTGTCTGTCTGTCCGTCCGTAACCCGTTTGTAAAAATTGGTGATAGTGACTTAACCGCTTGGAATATTTAAACAATTTTTGGCATACTGATAGATATCAATGAGCCTTAACCAATGAATTTGCGAAGTATTACATGCCATTTAGTATAGCCTCGCCGAGGCGAAAAATGTGAAAATTTTCGAACCGCTTCTCCTCGGAAACCGTTGGGCCGATTGAAGTCAAATTTCATATGGGGCCTCTATGGGATGGGGGAAACCAAAATTTGCTCATGGGGTCCAGGTCACATGACCAAAATGGCCACCAAGCCATATATGGTAAAAACCCTTCAAAAATAGTTTTCTTCAGAACCACTGGGCAGATTTCCACGAACCTTGATAAATAGCATCTGGGACGTAGCCCATCATAAATTGCTAAAATGGTGACCCTGGGTTGACCTTGACCTTCTTTGTGCTTAGGTCAAACTTTGACACATATGCTTTTGTATTGGAAAAGTGAGAATGCATTTTATCCTGCAAACCATTCAGAATACAGTACTAAAGTATAAGATATATTTTGCTCCTTACGATAAGGCGCATTTATTGGGGGAGCCGTTTTAGGTCCAGGGCACATGACCAAAATGGCCGCCATACCCATATATGGTTACACTCATAAAGCTAAAAGCATCCGGCGGGTCGTGCACTTCAGCTGAAGCACTGGTTTTTCACAGAATCTGTCATTTCAGTGCCTTTTGGCGCTTTGATAAAAATAAAGCAAATAAACACAGCCGTATCGGTAATGCTTAAGGTTTATATATTTTACCTTTCCTTTCCTTTCTTTATGTTAGCCGTCCGGTACCGGACGACCAGACTAAAAATAAAAATAAAGCAAATAAACACAGCCGTATCGGTAATACTTAAGGTTTATATATTTTACCTTTCCTTTCCTTTCTTTATGTAAATGCGGCATGAAGGTATTAAAACGTTTGATCCAAGCGTCCCGAAAAACAACTAATAATAGCAAGTGAGCAGTACCGTGAAATCCTTAAAAATAAGGATCTTGATAACTTTCAGTTATTCTCCTAAAATTAAAAAAAAAAATGTTCACGATCCAGCAAAGACTCCAAAGGTGCAGATGGAATGGCAAACAGTGTTGACCCTGCTTCAGGAGCATTCTGGTCTGGGACTGCATTATTTGCTGGAGCCTATCTGTCCCAATACATAGGATTATTACCTTAATTGCTCTACTCATGGTGTTTCGGATCGTTGCCTTTTATGTGTGCCATGCTAACAAGATAATTACCCCTAACTGATATTTCTTGGTACCTACCAAGTTGAACTGATATGTTAAATTAATATGCTCCCAAAATTTAATGTTAATCTATCACGATAAATATCAAGCTCAACATCGGACAAACATTTGCAGATTTTAATAATAACAATAATAATAGATAAAAATTATAACATTGACATAATAATAACAATAATAACTGTCACAGTGCCCGGACAGTCTATTGCATCCGGGTCAATTACAAATATGTCCATTTCTGAAATGTATTGGAAAAAAAATGGCGACAAACAGATGGTAAGAATACACTTGGAGTAATTTAGAAATATTTTCATTGCATCATAAAGTGGGTAAAATTATTTGGAACCCATATCCTATATAAAATGATAGACTTAAATTTACTACCGGACGTGGGTTGGCTAGCCGTCCGGTACCGGACGAGCAGATTCGTTGGCTGGCCGTCCGGTACCGGACGGCTAGCCACTTCCTTTCATAAAAGTAGGCGTAGACTCCTTCTTTGATGAATATGTAGAACTGAGTAAGCCAAACAGGTTTGAACCTCTGTCAGAGGATAAGAGAGGCAAATCTTCGACTGCTGATGAAACTAAGTCAAATTTTATGAAAGGTTTGAAACTTTGCAGTATAAACATAAATGGAATTAGAGGGAAAATTCTTGAACTTTTAGCTTTCCTCGATACATCTCAACCTCATATTGTTGCTATTCAGGAAACAAAGATTGACAGTTCAATTACTACATCTGAGCTTTTCCCTGAAACTTGTGAGTACTGTGTGTACAGAAAAGATAGGAACTCTCATGGCGGTGGGGTGATGTTGCTCATTCATAGAGACATCCCTCACATGCCTTTCATGGAACTTGAGAATGACACCGAATCGGTCTGGGTTAAGGTTTTTGCAAATAAAACTTCCCACTTCGTAGCAAGTTGGTATCGACCACCAAATGGTACAATCGAAAACTTCCAGTTGTTTAAAGACCAACTGGATTGCATTAAATCGCAGCATAAGGGTAAAAAACTCCCGGCTGTACATGTTCTAGGTGACCTCAACTTCAGAGACATTGCTTGGCCCGACAGGCTCAGCAAACAAGGCACAATGCTGAGTCAGTCGGAAGGACAAATATTAATTGACATTATGAACGATCATGGCCTTGAACAAATTGTTAACTTCCCCACTCGTGATAAGAACACATTGGATCTGATCCTTACGACTTTGCCAGGACAATTCGAAGACATTCATTCCCCAGATAAACTAAGTGACCACGATGTTGTCTCCGGATATTTAAAAATTCACATCCCACCAATAAAGAAACCTCGGAGGAAAGTGTACTCATATCAGAAAGGTGACTATGAAACTATGAGGAAGGATGCACTCAGATTTGCAAAGGAGAATTACTTTAATGGTCATTCAGATGCTCGGTCTGTACAGGAGAATTTTGATTTGATAACTTCTTTCATTCATACTTCGGCCGAAAATCATATCCCCTCAAAAACTAGTAGGGCTGTATCTTCTATTCCCTGGATCACTCCAGATATAAGAAGGAAAATTCGCAGAAGGAATAAGATTCATGCAAAGGCAAAAAAGACGGGAAGTGGTAAACTCCGGACAAAATTTGAAAACTTGAGACGTGAAATCAAGACTGATATAAAAAATCAGCATGATTTGTATGTGAATAACTTGGTAGGTGATGTAAAGGCAAATCCCAGAGACTTCTACAGATATATTAATAGCCAGAAGAAAGACAGGCAAGGTATCCCGCCCCTTAATAAAAGAGGAGGGGACGGGGTTGCTGAATCAGACTCTGAAAGGGCAGAGGAACTAGTTGGTCAATTCAATGATGCATTTAATAAAACTGAGTTCACAGAGGTCCCATTAACTGGAAGATCGGCCCCATTCATGAATAATATTGTTGTGACAGCTGCAGGAGTGATCAAATTACTTCAAGGCTTAAACCCCAGTAAGGCCTTAGGACCTGATGAGCTTCATCCCAGAGTCCTGAAGGAACTAGCAAATGAGTTGGGTCCAGTTTTCGCACACTTGTTTCAACAGTCTCTTGATACGGGTGAAATCCCCAAAGAATGGCTCTTAGCAAACATTTGTCCACTCTTCAAAAAAGGAGATAGGGCTCTTGCCCGCAATTATCGCCCTGTGTCTCTGACTTGTGTTCTGTGTAAATTGCTGGAACATATAGTCTGCTCAAACATCATGGCCCACTTGGACGAACATAAACTTTTGTCAGACAGACACATGCATTTAGGAAAAGGCACAGTTGTGAAACTCAACTAAGCACAGTTATTAATGACTGGGCAAAAATCTTGGACAAAGGGGGACAGGTGGACACATTTATTCTGGACTTCGAGAAGGCTTTTGACACCCCTCCTCATGAACTACTTAAATCTAAGTTATTTGGTTATGGAATTGGGGGAAAGACCCTAAAATGGATAGATTCCTTTCTTTGCTACAGAAAACAGCGGGTTGTTGTTAATGGTGAATCTTCGGAGTGGGCTCCAGTTTTGTCTGGAGTCCCGCAAGGGACCGTTCTTGGTCCACTTTTGTTCTCCCTGTACATCAATGATATTTCCACTGACATTGACTCAGAAATAAGACTGTTCGCAGATGACTGTGTTTGTTACCGGGAAATTAGAGATACAGATGACTCATTGAAACTTCAGGCTGACATAGATAGATTAGGATGTTGGGCACGTAAATGGGGCATGAGATTTCAGCCAGTTAAATGCAATATTATGCAGATAACTAGGAAGAGATCTAATAAAGTTGAGGCTTCTTACACCTTAGAGGGAACGGTCCTCGAGAATGTGGACTCCATTAAATACCTTGGAGTGACAATCTCACACAACTTGAGATGGAATACTCATATTAGCAACATGTGTACTAAGGCAAATAGAACGCTTGGTTTCCTGAGGCGAAATCTTCATCAGTGCCCTCAGGATGTAAAAGAGGCAGCATATAAAGGTCTTGTTCGCCCAATCTTGGAATATGGTAGTTGTATCTGGGACCCCAGTGGAGTGGTCCTTAACGATGAAATTGAGAAAGTTCAGAATAGAGCTGCTAGATTTGTAACAGGCAATTACTGCTTTGAAACTGGGAGCATGACTGGAATACTTGGAAAATTAAAATGGGAGTCTCTCAAGAAAAGGAGAAAAGACAGTAGGCTAATCCTTTTATACAAAGGTCTAAAGGGTGCTGCCAGCATTCCAACAGATGACCTTGTTCCCCCAGCTAGATACTGTAGAAATCACCATTCGTTGGCGTTTCAGACCCTTAGCGCAAGAACTGACATTTATAAAGAGTCGTTCTTCCCCAGAACCATTAGAGATTGGAATGCCCTTCCCGATTCGATTATTTCGACAGCTGAAGGTGCTGATGATTGTGTAGCTAAATTTACCTCTTTGGTTAGAGCTAGGGACTAACTTCCCACATCACAGGTCCTGGTGTATGAATGTCATTTGACGTGTCACCAGTAACAATTCTGATTCTGAGTAAAAACCATTTCGATTCCTTTAAAATTTTAACAATAATCTAATGTGCATATAGCTTTCTTTAGCCACCTCTAGGTTCTTCATAAAAGGAGGCGAGTGATGTGCCGTTAGGCTGTAGCTATATGCACATTCGACAACAACAACAAGATCCACTACGACACCAAGACGGAAACCTACGAAGATTGACAAAAGATAGTCACCTGACCAACTTTGGGCACGAGGAACACGGAGAGCTGACCACGCTACCATCGCCACTTACCGTTCTGCAGCCTACCAGTGTGCTTCGAGTCTACTCAAGCCAGGGCTGTGGGATTGGTAAGTACAATTTCATATCAATATCTTCTTGATCCAGTGAGAAAATGACCGATGATTAAATTTTTCATCCTGCAAATCTGGAGTGCATGTAATGTACACCTGCGAGTAATGGTCAAATGTGGGCGACTGATTGCAATAAGAATAGAAAATAAGAAAACAAAGAAAGGAAATTTTCGACAGTGTCATTGGCATTTTGGGCCGAAAACGGAGGGCCGAAATATTTGGTGGTGAAACATTTTCTCTTCAGAACAGATTTACGTCGAATGACATTCGGCTCAATAATGATCTCATGTTTTGTAAGTGGTCATACTCTGTTTATCAACAGACAGTTATCATCAACAGTTGACTTCGGGCCGTTGTCTTCTACGTTAACATTTTTATTAATGACATCTTTCATTTTGTGTCTCACAGTCAATTGTATAATTATGCAGATGACAATACTGTCTCATGTGCGGACCATGTTTTGGGGAATGTTATTGATAATCTTGTGCAGGATAGCCTATCATTAATACAGTGGTTTTCAGACAATCAGATGAAAGCAAATCCTGAAAAATTTCAAGCCATTTCAGTTGGAAAAAGAACTAGAAACGAAAATATATCTTTTAATCTGGAAAATAATTTTATTAACTGTGAAGATAATGTGAAACTTCTAGGGGTAACAATTGATTTCCAACTAAATTTTGATACACATATCTCGAATATCTGCAAAAAGGCATCCAGACAACTTAATGTTTTAAAAAGGATAGGGAAATATTTATGTAAATTAGGGAAACTAAATGTTTATCATTCTTTTATTTTATCTAATTTTAACTATTGTCCTCTCACTTGGCACTTTTGTGGAGAAGTTAACACAAAGAAAATAGAGAAAATACAGGAAAGAGCACTGAGATTCATCTACAGCGATTACAGCTCTAGCTATGAATCGCTGTTGATGAAGTCTCAGTTTCCTTCACTGAGAGTCAGGCGCTTGAGGACAATGGTCCTGGAAGCCTTTAAGATCTTAAATAAGCAAACTCCAGTTTATTTACATGATCTTTTAACCTTTAAAAATAATGTTTATTCTTTTAGGTATACTAACACAGTAGAGATACCACAAGTAAGAACCACCAGGTACGGTACCAGTTCCTTTCGCTCCATGGCGGCTAAACTCTGGAACTCCCTTCCACAACATTACAGAGATGCCGCTTCTTTTAGCCAATTTAAAAATCAAATAGCTGCATGGAGTGGAGGGAACTGTGCATGCTCGTTCTGTTGCGAAAGTTGATATGTTTCTCTGTGTTAGATGTAGTTATAGATTTTGTAAAAATTTGCCATTTATGTGCTATAACGAGTTAGTGTAATGATCTTAACCAAATGTGCATTTAGTTTTAAACATATTATAATATTTGCTTATGGTTTCGTTATAAACATTTAATCGTATTTGTAAACTTTTACATGAATCTAGGATCTTTCTATTTACACATTATTTTATGCAGACTTAGATCTATAAATCACCTATATTTTTACCAGATATACATATATTTGTTTTTATATTCATTTAATGTATTCATTTATCTGTTTATCTATCTATTTATTAAATATTCTCTTAATAGTACTTTTCGCCTTGCTGATTTCCAGCGAGTGTGGACTGCCCGTACAGCTGGAGGATCAGCATGGTTTATTAGGGCCAAAATAAGGACTTAATCTATTTCTGTCTTATATATGTTTACTGTACATGTACATGCATATATTTTATGTTTTAATGTGTCTGTGTTTTTGTCTATGTCTTTGTGATATGTGGAAATGTGTTGTGTAATATTTGTGAGTCGGTAAATAGCTATTCATAGCTAATGTTATATTGTTTTACTGTCCGACTTAAAATAAAATTTGTCTTATGTCTTATGTCTTATTGTTTTCAACAAACTGGACATCGCTATTTCCCGGCATTTTTGTGCCAAGGTACCACGAGAAACCGAAATCCCCGGGTGGGTAAATTTACCGAAACGGACCTAATTACCGGAACGTACCGGAACAGACCAATTTCACACCGTTTTCCACCATATTTTTAGGACATTTATATAAAATACACACTATTTTCCTCTTTTACAACATTTTGCGCGCACTTTTCTTTCCTGGTGAAGGATTTCTATGGGCGTGTCACCAGTAAACAATTCTGCTTCACAAATAAATATGCCAAATGTGGAATATGTGTCAGTTCACAATAATCTCTCCTAGTGGGTCAGAACCACCACAAACACTTCCCCTAGTGTTGTTAGGAGCTGAAATAAGTTGAAAAAAAAAATACATTTAGTCATCCAAATAGTTAATTCTAGAACCAGATAGTATGGCTTATTCACGGACATTGCGGTTAGTACCTGGATGGGTCACCACGTTGCTTGACTTCATGAATCAGAATTGTTTGCTCGTGACACGTCCTTAGACAATCCTTCACCAGGGAGGACCCGGCTAATTCTATATTAGTATCACCAGTCACACTCGAAGAATATATATTTCAGAATTGCTTACTGGTGACACGTTCTTAGACAATCCTCCACCTGTTCATGTAAGGGAGGACGATCATATGACGCCGTACGTGTAAAACAGCAGTGAAGACAATGACAGGAATCGATACAATTAATCCACAGCTCCAATCAGAGACACAAAAGGGAAAGAAACACAAACATAAAATAACTAGACCCTTATGGAAACACCACTAACGGAAAGCCAAGAGAACAGTTACTGTCCCACAAAATGACCAATTGGCTATCCAAAATAAAAGATATAAGCGATACACACACTCAAAGACAAATCATAACAAAAGTAAACCGCGACAGAAGAACCGCCTTGGAACGGTCAGTGAAAAGAATTTCACTTGGGGCGGGGGAGGGGGGATCAAATCGATTTTACGCGGCCGCAATCCTCGCCCTTACTTCCGTCGCGATTTATACAAATAATTTGTTCAGTCCGCATAAAGATCTCCTAACTCATCAGTGCAACATCTCCGAGAACACAAAAATAAAAAAAAAATGTAACAGGTCGAGCGTGTGACTCGGTAGCTCAGTCGGTAGAGTGTTCGCACGGAATGCGAGAGGCCCTGGTTTCGAGTTTCGGTCGAGCCATGTTCTTTTTTCCACCCCTGTGCCATTTGGTGGCCAGTGTGGGTCCAGCACCGTGTCTGAGAGCATGAAATAGTATGGACATAAGTCTTGCAGCCCGACTGGATAGGACTTAGAGATTCTGGACGAATCTCATTCGGCAGGGGGAAAATGTAACAGGTCGACCGTGTGGCTCGGTAGCTCAGCCGGTAGAGTGTTCGCAAGGTATGCGAGAGGCCCTGGGTTCGAGTCCCGTTCGAGCCATGTTCTTTTTCCACCACTGTGACAAAAAGAAAACAGAGAGATGAAACAACGGTGATGACTCGACAGAAAGAAACCACTGAAATGCTGGCACAAAAGAAAACCAACAGTTAGACTCCGATGGGCCTGACGAGAGACAGAGCATCAGGCACCAACCAATATTACATAAAATTAAATTCTAATTCACAGTAAGCCTTTACGCTGGAACCGTCATAGAATCTGAGGCCTGACCCAGCGGCTTGCAATTAAAGAGGGAAGCAAAGTTGCCAACCGTTTGGTTAACTACCATGCATGCAGTCTGTCGTAAGTTTAACCTGTCCCAGCGTAACAATACTTCCAATCCCTCTGGCTTCGAGCTAGACTGGTTCCCTCACCCTATAGCTCTGGCATTCGCATATTTTAATAGAACACAGGCATCCAGTTAAGCTTCGAGCTGTAATCGATAGCATAAATATACACTCCAGTAAAGCTATTCTATCATAGCGTTCTAAAATATCAATACCACTGCAAACAACACTTCCTTACTCCCTGGTGTAGACTGCATTTGAATACTGGAATCACTGCAAAAATCAAGAACGCCCACGTCGTCGAGGGTTACCTAACACCCTTGGACACATATACAAATACTCTGCAGCCCGGTAACATCGTGCACATAAAGATTTGATCGCTGCGTATAACTTTTTCCCAGCCACCACACAAACAAGTAAGAAAAGGTCACCCAGGAAAGACCACAATCCAAGTACACAGTCAAAAACATTGCAACAATTCCCTATTGAGATTATGCAATGAAAACTTTCTCTCTGAAATTTTCAACAGGCATGGCAAGAATATTTTGAACAGGGATACCCCATTGAAATCAAACTGCCAATTTTGTCGCCCAGCATTGCGCACGTCAAGTATTTTGAGATATTCAAACACAAGGGCGGACGCATATTAATTGTCGATTAGATCTTTTGCCAGATGCAATACTTTTGAATAGAAAACCATTGCGCTTCCAGTTAGTTTTAAACCAAATCTTGACCTTGCCAATCCTCGAATTGTTCGTTTAATGGGAAATTGAAAAATGGCGCAGCTGCACGTGCAAGCTCATCTTTTGCGGGCTAAATTAATTTTAATACTGATCCGCTAATAATGAAACTGATTATAAGGGATACAGTTGCTGAAATTCAGAATGCAGACCTGAACCAGATGTTGACCTGAACCAGATGTTGAGGGTGAGAGGATTCTAGAGTATGTCCTGGCATTTGACCTGCTTCTTGGAAACACATGTTTCAAGAAACGTGACAGTCATCTTATCACGTACAAGTCAGGAAGCGCAGCGACGCAGATAGATTTCATCCTTTACCGCAGGACAATACGCAAACTTGTCATAGATGTGAAAGTGATCCCTGGCGAGAAAGTAGCCCTGCAATATCAGCTACTCATATGCGACATGAGGATTGATGTGCCACCAAAACCCAAGCGCAAGTTCACCCCCAGACTAAAAGTTTGGAAGCTGAAAGAATCTCAGACAAGAAATCATTTCCAGGAGGTTTTCAGCCAGCATGTGAGTGCTTCAGCAGGTGTAGCAGATGCTACCACTGAGGATATATGGAACAGCATCAAGACCGGTCTGCTCAAGACAACTGAAGAGGTGTGTGGCACAACTCGGCCCCACCGCTGGCGTCGCGAAACCTGGTGGTGGAACGAGGATGTTAATAAGGTCATTGCAGCAAAGCGACAAGCCTTTAAAGCATGGAAGACTGGTAAGGGCACCCGTGCATCATATCTTGCGGCCAAACGCATAGCCAGACGAGCGGTGAACCATGCTCGCCAAGAAGCTGAGAAGGAGATCTACAAGAATATTGACCCTAAGTCCTCAGAAGTATATCGCCTTGCTAAACAGATGAGAAGAGAGAATACTGATTTTGTAGGTGACAAACCAGTACAGAATGATGCAGGAGAGATGTCAATGAGTGAAGACTCAAAGCAGAGGGCCTGGTTAGAACACTACCAAAGGCTGCTCAATGTTGAGTTCGACTGGGACCCAGACCACCTGTCTGATGAACCACCAGTGGAAGGACCACCCATCCCAATCACTATTGCTATGGTTAAGAAGGCTATCTCTCAGATGAAGACTGGCAAATCACCGGGTCCCTCTGGCATAGTGGTGGAGACGATAAGAGCTGCAGGTGATGCGGGTGCCTCGATGATCCGCGACCATGCAGCTGCAATCATCCGTGAAGGGAAGGTACCCTCTGACTGGGAACAGACTTTCATTGTCTGTCTCTACAAGGGCAAGGGCGATGCATTGGAACGAGGCAACTACCGTGGTCTCAAGCTGACAGAACAGATCATGAAAGTCCTGGAGAGGATTGTGGATGGCCTCATTAGGCAGTTGGTGTCCATTGACGATTCCCAGTTTGGCTTCGTCCAAGGAAGAGGCGCAACAGTCGCAATTTTTGTTGTATGACAGCTGCAAGAGAAGTATTTGGCGGCCAACAGGAGACTCTACATGGCTTTTGTAGACCTGGAGAAGGCATTTGACCGAGTGCCTCGGAAAGTCATCTGGTGGGCACTAAGAAAACTTGGAGTGGACGAGTGGATTGTGAAACTGGTCCAAGGGATGTATGCTAATGCTCGGAGCCGTGTCCGCGTTGGTGATGGTTACAGTGAAGAATTCGAAGTGAAGGTGGGTGTTCATCAAGGCTCTGTGTTCAGCCCACTGCTTTTCATCATTGTGCTTGAAACCTTGTCATGCGAGTTCCGCTCTGGAGTCCCCTGGGAGGACCTGTATGCTGATGACCTTGTCATCATAGCTGAATCCCTTGAGGAATGTGTCAGGAGGCTCTTAACTTGGAAAGACGCAATGGAGGCGAAAGGGCTGAGAATGAATGCAGGAAAGGCAAAGATCATGATCTGTGGTACAGGTCTGGACCTCTTGCAGAGTACAGGCCAGTTCCCATGCGCTGTATGTCGCACTGGAGTGGGCAGCAACAGTATCTTTTGTAATGGCTGCAAGTTCTGGGTGCACAAGAAATGCAGTGGGCTCAAACGCTTGATAGAGGACCCTGATTACAGGTGTACCCGATGCCAAGGAACTACACGCCCCTTAGATGGCAGACCACAGAGGGAAGTCCAAGTCGGATCCGACAAGCTGGAGGTTGTAGCTTCCTTTTGCTACCTAGGTGATATGCTCTCGGCAGCGCGCGGTTGCGACCTTTCAACTACATCACGTGTGAAAACATCCTGGAAAAAATTCAAGGAGTTGCTACCAGTTCTCTCTTCCCGCCACCTCTCATTCAAGACACGTGGCCGTGTGTATAACTCTTGTGTGCGGAGCGCAATGCTCCATGCCAGTGAGACATGGTCATTGACAAAGCCAAACCTCCAACGTCTACAGCGAAATGACAGGCAATGATCAGACAGATCTGCAATGTCAAGCCACAGGACACTGTCACCATCAGGTCCAGTGAGTTACTTGAGCGTCTTGGGATTGAGGACCTGGACCTCATCCTGAAAGAGAAAAGGCTTCGCTGGTATGGACATGTGGAACGCTTCAACGGTGCAGTCAAGACTGCCTGTGACATACAGGTAGGCGGAAAGCGTCGGCCAGGAAGGCCCATGATGACCTGGAAGCAGCTACCAGAAAGAGATTGCAGAGAATGGAAGCTCTCTGCTATCGATCCTCTTGATAGACAAGCCTGGAGATCTGGTGTAAGATCTGCCATGCGTGCAGCAAGCCAGCTACCTGGAAGGGGGCCCACTTATGGTGACGCTGCCCCTGTACCTGCACGTTAATCAAAAATCCGTTGATGATGATGAGGGTGCGCAAAGTTAACGGCCGCGCAAAGTTATGGGACTCGACTGTATACTGTACATCAGCCACTAGAAACTATGTGCATTTCTGATCCGAAGGCAAGTAATATTACAATATACAATTATAACATCTATGTTAAGCAATGGCTCCAACCCGCGACAGACAGACACACATAACATTTCTATTACAGAAATTATCAATTTCTGCTCGCCCACCTAATCTGTTCTGATCTGAACCGACCTACCTCACATAAATTCACCTCACCCCATTTCCACCTCACTTCACCTCGCGTTTGTTTGTTTGATTTGAGGTTTAACGTCACCGTCAACACTATTTAGGTCATTTTGGAAATGTTGCTTCCGAAATTGAGATAAAACGACATCTAAAGCCCTGCTGCCCAATGAAACCGATTGCCTTCACTTCTATTTTAATATGCATGCAGGGTTCGATTCGCACCACTTTGTCTGGGCAGACTTAGACCCTCTAAGCGATTTACCAGCACTCTTGTGCTGTCGGTTTCACTCTACGTGGAAGCAAAATGCAACCCCATCTATCTAGATCTTCTTATACTGAGTCGGTCATATCTGGCCATTACTTCAATTGGTGGATGGCTAAATTTAGAATTTAGCTTTAAAACAAGAAGACCATGCGGTCCTGATCGCTCCCCTGAGCGATGTATATTATTTGGTCCCTTTTCCCCATCTAAGAGACTATTATATCTTTGGCACTGATAAATATCAAGGGCAGATGATGTAATAACCAAAATTGGCACAGTAAATTTTCTTGGCCAAATGATGCTTCCTTTCGTGTTTATATATACAGTAGAACGTCGATGGCTCGAACACCGATGGCTCGTTTACCATGGACGTGTCGAACCCATTCTTGAGCCCCTAGCGAAATCCTCTACGTAAGAAATAGTGGAGGATAATTAAGAAGATTTTAGTCTTTTATCTTGCAAATGTATTCTGTGTGTACACATTAGAATCGCCTCGATGAGGCGATTCTAATGAGTACACACAGCATACATTTTCATTATAGAACACCGAAAAGATGACTAAAAGTATCTCGTTATGCCTCCTGACAGTAACCTCAGTGGCTCGAACTACCCCTGTCTCGAACATATTTTCGAGGTCCAAAAGGTGTTCGAGCCATTGAAGTTTGACTGTATCTGTAAAAAGTTCAAGATAATCAAAGAGAAAAAACAGACAAAAAAAAAAAAAACATTTTTCAAATCAATTTCGGGCTGATTGCTCAAGACCAAGGAAGGTCAGAGTGGTGGTCCATGTAAACTTTATATGAGCCCCGCCAAGCGAATTTGTGTCTTCGAGCATTCCGTCATGACAAATTTTAACTGCGCATGCCCAGCCATTCAGAGGGGCCAGGGATATGGCTTTCTGTCTGAAGGTTCCTCTTGATTCACTGCTTGTATGAGCGAGCAGCGAAGGTTCAGGCGAGACTGCGCGGATGCGCAGGCTCGCCTGAACCTTCGCTGCTCGCATAGGCAATAAGTACCAAAATCGCTTGACGGGGCCCAAATGAAATTGGTCCAGTTGTTTTAGAGAATGTGTATTCTAATATGTCAATGGACCTGCTATACAAGTGACCTTCGGCCAAGCTCACAGAATGACCTTGACCGTAAGCATTCATAGACATTCATTTTTTACCTTTTCCAATATCATAGATTTGTTTGTTTGATTTGAGGTTTAACGCCCCGTCAACACTGTAAAGGTCATTTTGGAGACGTTGCTTCCAATTTTGTGGGACTTTTACCCGACATTGAGATGAAATGACATCTCAAGCCCTGTCGCCCAGTGAAACCAATAGGGTTTATATGCATGGACGGTCTGCCTCGCACCGCGGTTCATGGACAGGCTTAGATCCTCTAAGCGGTTTACCAGTACTAGTGTGCGGGCTGAATTCAGCTCTGCGTGGAAGCATCATGCAGCCCATATATTTATTCAAGCCCCTATGGGCGGGGGTCGCTCATATCATAGACCACAATATTTTTCGAAAAATGCATTGATTTACCTATTTCCCATTGGAATTGGTCCAGTGGTTTCAGAGAAAATGTATTTTGAAATATCAATTGACCTGCAATCCAAGTAACCTTGTGACAAGGTCATCGAATGACCTTGACCTAAAGCATTCACCTTGTACCTATTCTCATGACACAGACGACACTATTTTTTTAAAAAAAATGCATTATTCCACCTTTTCACCATTTAAAAGCCCAGAACGTAAAATAGGTCACGTTCAACCTAGTGTCATCATTGTTGCAAACTTGGTAGTACTCAGTCACCCAATGCAGTATACCAAGTTTCAGAACAATCGGCCCAGTGATTCTGGAGAAGAAGATTTTTAAGGTTTTTACCATATTCTGACATGGCGGCCATCTTGGTCAAGTGACATGGAAAAATTGAATAAATTTCAATTCCCTTATGCTCCTGAGGCTGAACATAAATTTAAATGAAATTGGCCCAGTGGTGTTAGATAAAGTGTTTTCTAATATGTCAATGGACCTGCAATACAAGTGACCTTGGGCCAAGGTGCAAACTTGGAAGTACTCAGTCTCCCAATGCTACATACCAAGTTTCTGGACAATTTGCCCAGTGGTTCTGGAGAAGATTTTTAAGGTTTTACCATATTTGTGCATGGCGGCCATTCTGGTCATGTGACCTGGAACATTTGAATAATTTTTTTGTTCCCTTACTAACCTTAGCCTGCATGTAAAATTTATATGAAATTGGCCCAGTGGTGTAAGAGAAAATGTATTCTAATATAGCAATGAACCTGCAATACAAGTGCCCTGGGGCCAAGGTCACAGAATGACCTTGACCTTAAGCATTCAAAGACATTCATTTTTTATCTATTATTTATTGAAAAGCACATGAAGCCAAATTTGACCTTGGCGTACAATAAATCGAGGTCAATCTACTGTCATCATTTTTTCAAAATTGGTAGTACTCGGTCACCAAATGCTACATACCAAGTTTCAAGACAATATGCCCAGTAGTTTTGGAGAAGAAGATTTTTAACGTTGTTACCATATTTTGCCATTGCGGCCATCCTGATCATGTGACCTGGACCATCCGAATAAATATTTGTTCCCTAAGTGTCCTAAGGCTGCATATAATATTTAAATGAAATTGGTCCTGTGGTGTAAGAGAAAACGTATTCTAATATGTCAATGGGCTTGCAATAGAAGTGACCTTGGGCCAAGGTCACCGAATGATCTTGACCCTAAGAACTCAGACATTGATCTTTTACCTATTCTCATATCACAGACTACATTTTTTTCTGAAAAAATGCATTGCTTTACCTATTTCTCATTGAAAAGCCTAAGGAGCCAAATCTGACCTTGCAGTAAAATAAGTCAAGGTCAGCCAAGGGTCATCATTTTTGCAAAGTTTCAAGACAATTGGCCCAGTGGTTCTGAAGCAGAAGATTGTTTAAGGTTTTTACCATATTCGGGCATTGCGGCCATCTTGGTCACGTCACCTGAATCATTTGAATAAATTTTTGTTCTCTTACTGTTCTTAGGCTGCAGATAAAATATAAATGAAATTGACCCATTAGTTTTAGAGAAAATATATTATATTATGTCAATGGACCTGCAATACAAGTGACCTTGTGCCAAGGTCACCGAATGACCTTGGCCTTAAGCGTGCATTGACGTTCATTTTTTACCTATTCTCATATCATATACCACAATATTTTCAAAAAAAATGCATTGGTTTACCTATTTTCCATTGAAAACCGATGGAGCCAAATTTGACCTTGGCTTAAAATATGTCAGGTCAACCTGCGGACATCATTTTTGCAAACTTTCTAGTACTCAGTCATCCGGTGCTACATACCATGTTTCAAGACAATCGGCCCAGTAGTTATGGAAAAGAAGATTTTTTAGGGGTTTTACCATATTTGGGTATGACGGCCATCTTGGTCATGTGACCTGGACCATCCGAATATTTTTTTGTTTCCTTAGTGTCCTAAGGCTGCATACAAAATTAAATGAAATTGGCCGAGTGGTGTTAGAGAAAATGTATTCTAACATGTCAATGGATCTGTAATACAAGTGACCTTGGGCCAAGGTCACAGAATGACCTTGACCCTAAGCATTCATAGACATTCATTTTTTTACCTATTTTCATATCACAGACATCACTATTTAAAAAAAATGCATTGATTTACCTATTTTCCAATGAAAAGCGTAAGGAGCCAAATTTGACCTTGGCGTAAACTAGGTCGAGGTCAACCTACGATCATCATATTTATAAACTTGGTAGTATCCAGTCACCCGATGATATATACCAAGTTTCAAGTCAATCGGCCAAGTGGTTCTGGAGAAGAATTTTTTTTTTTTATTTTTTTTTACCATATTTTAGCATGGCGGCCATCATGGTCATGTGACCTGGACCATACTTGCATTTTTTGTTCTCCATTGCAAGGGGGCAGCATATGTAATTAAATTGAAATTGGAGAAGAAGTCTTTTGAAAATGGTGGACGACGGACGACGGAGGCCTACCATCCTATAAGCTCACCCGGAGCGAGCTAAAAAAAAAAAGAAAAGAAAAATGGTCACTGAACGAGTCCTTAAAGCTATGTACAATCAAAGGCATACCTCTGAGTCCAAATCCTTTACTGTATGGAATTTAAACTTCTCTGCGGTCTTGGCATCAACCGCAGATGAGGGAAGACAAGACCACTGAGGAATAGTTCTAGGAAAGAAATTCTTCAGGGTATGTCTATAAGACTGGTACCTACTATATTGTGTGTTGTTTATTTTTTATGCCCTTGTTTGTGTTGAAGCTGTCGTAGGGGTCAAGTATGTATCTTTATTAACAGACACGAAACAAGAGTGTATTTTACAGAGATGGGTTAAAGAGCACTGCTCACGACTGGCCTTAAGAGATGGCCATTCTAATTCACTAAGCATGCCACCGACGCTATTTTTATTTCGCCATCGCCGACATGTCCATCGAGCGGCAGTCCTCTGTACCTTCCCCACCTGCTGAATCTGAGTTCTAACGTAGGGATGCCAAATGGGTGATGGGTGATGCATATTCAAGTTGAGGGTGGGCCAACGTTTTATATGCAACATCCTTTGTCTGCCTAGATACAAAGACCAAATTACGCTCTTACGTCAAAGAAATCCTAAAGTCCTAGTTGCTTTAGATGTTATCTCTGAAAAATGCTGATTTCGATCAAGATCATCCGTGATGGTGGGTTCACAAGCTATTTGGCGGATCGAACCTGCTCTAAAACTTGTTGGTGTAGTGAACAATCAAACTGTTGTCGGGAAGGTGTCGTTACACACTCTTTGAATGACATTTGACCACATTGAACTTCCAATCGGCATCCCACTGTGCTAGTCGATCCAGGTCATCTTGTAAAATAAGACAGAAGAAAAGTTCGATACAATTAACTTACTCCACCCATCAAAGACACCAAAGCGAAAGAATCACAAACATGAAGCGACCAGACCATAATGGAAACCTAAACAAAGAAAGGCCATAAGGACAGTTACTTTCCTACAAAATGGCCAAATGGCCATCCAAAATAAAAAGACACAAGTGATACACACAGTAAGTAACAAACAACAACATAAATAAACCGCAACAGAAGAACCGCCTTGGAACGGTCAGTGGAAAGAATTCCACTGGGGGCTTAAATCGATTTTACATGACCATAATCCTCGCCCTTACCTCTGTCGCGGTAAACACTAATTTTGTTTAGTCCGCATGCAGGCTTCCTAACTCATCGGTGTAACATTTCCGAGAACATACAAATCAAAAAACTACAGAGATGAAACAAGGTTGAGGACTCGACAGGATACAACAACAGAAATGCTGGAGCAAAAGAAAACCAACAGTTAGACTCCGAGGGGCCCGACCAAAGACGGAAAGACGGAAAGTATATGTTCCTATAAAGGACACAATCATCAACAAACATACGGACAGATGGCCTGATGTTATCAGGGAGACTGTTATTGAATACCAAAGAAAAGGACCGGCCCAAGGATCGACACTCGGGTAATAGCAAATAAAACAGAGACTACCGTCAAGCACAACTTGTTGTGAACGCCCAGAGAGCCATAAGCTGATCCACCTATGTGCGGATCCTCTTATCTCAGTAGTCCAGTTTATGCAATAGCCTTCTGTGAGGTACCTAGTCAAAGGCCTTAGCGAAGTCTACGATAATCAAGCCCGTTTGTTTGTGGCCACAGTTTATGGCCCCACCCAGATTGCTCACAATGTCGTGGTAGAATTGAACTAGTTGAGTTTTATAGCACCTTTGACTTTGGCAACCATGCTGTCAGTCGGCTAATCTTCCATGACGCCCTCTATTATTTACAGTATATACAACAATGTAGTGAATCATATATGAACATGCAGTCATGACATAATCTGAGCACACACAGCCGATGAAACTTACAAAAAACAACAACATTATGTGGCATAGTACAATCTTTCATATCCCCAGATATCTCCTAAACATTACTTTTACTTTTCTGATGAAAACTTTTCACATTTGTCTTATTCACTCCACAAACACAGCCTGAGGGGTCCCGTTGGAACTGCCCCACTGAGGTGGTTCTAACGAGCACCCACAACTCATGCCCCGTAATAGAAGTAAGAAAAACAAAGTATACCTCTGTAAATCCCTTAAGGTCAGCAGAGGAGAAATGTCAGCACTACATTCCTTAAGAACCCTAGCGTTCAGGTCATCCGGCCCAGATGCCTTATGTATGTTGAGCTTGTCCAACAGTTTAGCGACCCCCTTGGGGTCAACTGTTATGTCTACCATCGCGGGGAACGGAGTATTACCTTTGGATGGAAGCTCACCATCAGTTTCACGCGTAAATGCAGATTGAGACTGCTTGTTACATATGTTAGCTTATCGCGCGAATTTATTTTTAGAATTCCATTTTCCCTCAGCAAGGTGATCCCACACGTTTCATTTTAAAGGACTTTACGAAGGACCAAAACTTTCAAACTTTACCACTCTTCTGGGTACTATCGGGATCTGTATTTTCATCTTCAAAGGTAAAGATGTTGGAAACATGCTTCCAATATGCATCTCTCATTACCTTTTATTGGCCGGCCTAGGTAGCTCAGTCGGATGCGCGTCTGACTGGTGATCAGGAGGACGCGGGTTCGATACTAGCCGGGGTGGCAACATTCTTTTGTGGAGATTGATCATGAAATCTTTTCTACGATCATTCTCTCCCTTCCGTTGATTCAAGAAGGGCAGTTGTCAGTTTCTGGCGAAAGAATGTGCACTGTACTGGTTAACCGCTTATGTATAAGCCTGCCCAGGAAAGGTGTGGATAGGTAAAATTACAGGCTCAAAATGACATAAAATAATGTTGACTGAGCCGTTAAACTCCAGTACAAACAAACAAACAAATTACCCTTTGTACGTATGCTCTGAACCGTTTGTAATGATGTGTTAGACATACGAGCGCGAAAGTACATTCAATCGCACCTCCTAATTAGATGTTTTATCGTATTGTCGGTCCAGGAGTCACTATGCTTTGTTTTGGTCATTTTCGTTGGCATAAACAGTTCCATTGTCGTGGTTAATTCGGGCTTAAAGCTGACCCACATGTCGTTAACTGACATGTTAGAGAGTTCAGAGGAAAGCAACGAATCTCTAAACCACGCAATATGGTCTCGCAGACAATCCTCATCCGCACGTTTATATTGAGATATTTTATGCGGGACCTGCCCGATTCGCTTAGCTTTTATATTATATTCAGTAAGGACTATGTCGTGATCAACCTTGCTGATCGGGAGCATCCCCATAACTCGACTAACTTTGGATGAAGAATTTATAAATAATAAATGAAGGGTCTTCTTTCGGCGGGTGGGTATTTACTACTTGGACCAGGCAGTGTTCTTTAATTATGTCCAAAAGGTGTTGCTGTGTTTGTCTTTCAGATACCCCATAGGGCACCTGCATATTGCTCATATAGATACACAGGAAAAGCCATAATCAAAGATTATTAATTGATTATCCTGTATTACACAAGGTCAGTCAATATTGCAAAATCATAAATCATGTTTTTTTAATTGCGACAATTAATAAAATTGTCATTAATCAAGTAATTTCGTATTGGCCAAGTTACAGGTCCTCGGACAGCTGTATTGGCCTCGGCCTTCGGCCTCGTGCCAATACAGCAGACCTCGGACCTGTAACTGGGCCAATACGAAATTATTTGATTAATAACATTATATTACAGCCTATCAATGGTACCATGAGGAAGAGTAACTAACAAAAGAAAACAAAAAATGGTAACCAAAAACACCATAACAACCAGAATCTTCAACCTACAGTGAAACAGACACATAAAATGAAAATTAAATAAATAATAATACTGATACACAACCAAAAGCACATACAACATGAAAAGTCCCGTCGGAAAATCCGACAAAGCTACATTAAAGAATAAAAATCAGAACGGCCAGTAGCGATCTTGCATGTAATTTAAGAAATGCTTTTTTCACTTCTGAAGAGCATAAAAATTATACTTCTCACCTTTCTACTTGACAATATTTACATAAGATTTGGTGCTAAGATATCTAGACAAGTTTTGGGTATTTCAATGGGTACAAATTGCGCACCCCTTGTGGCTGATTTGTTCTTGTTTTGTTATGATGTCCCTTTCCGTTGAAAACAAATCTGAAATCATCGAAACCTTCAGCTCGACTTCTAGACATTTGGATGATTTATTAAATATTGACAATACCTATTTCGATGGTTTGATCAGTCAAATTTAACCCCCCACCCCCTGAACTTCAGTTAAATAAAGCAAATTCTTCTGATAACGAGGCCCCGTTTTGGATTTACACCTATCTATTGTAGATGGATTTGTTTCTTGCAAATTTATGATAGACGCGATGATTATGATTTTGAGATTGTAAATTTTCCTTTCTTGGATGGTGATGTTCCTCGTGCGGCATCCTACGGCGTTTATATTTCGCAATTAATTCGATATACCAGAGTGTCTAGTCATGTAACTGACTTCAATACTTGTAATAAATTCTTAACTGCTAAACTTCTTAACCAGGGTTATCGGTATCATAAACTACGCAAAGCCTTTTCAAAATTTTATAGACGTCTTTCCGATTTAATTTCAAAATTCAATGTTGGACTTAAATCTCTTCTGCAACAAGGTATATCGGAACCTAAATTTTATGGTGACTTAATATATAATTGCAATGACCTCAGTACTCAATTTCGTAAAATCATTCTTCGATATAAAAAGATTGGATACAACATAAGTGTTATTCGACAGACGGCATGCATGGTAGTTAACCTACTCACGATTGACACCTTTGCTTCCCTCTTTAATTGTACGCCGGTGGGTCAGGCCTCAGATTCTATGGCGGTCCCAGCCTAAAGGCTTACTGAGAATTAGAGAGAATCTAATTGTATGTAATGTTGGTTGGTGCCCATCGGAGTCTAACTGTTGGTTTTCATTTGCTCCAGCATTTCAGTGTTTCTTGCTGTCGAGTCCTCACCGTTGTTTCAATTTCTGTGGTTGATTGATTTTTATGTTCACGGAGATGTTGCATTGATGAGTTAGGAGGCCTTCATGCGGACTGAACAAATTATTTGTCTAAATCGCGACGGAAGTAAGGGCGAGGATTGTGGCCATGCATAATAGATTTAAGCCTACTCAAGCCCCCCCCCCCCCTCCCCCCCCACGCCACCCCAGGGGAATTCGTTTCACTGACCGTTCCAAGGCGGTTCTTCTGTCGTGGTTTATTTAGTTATGGCTTGTCTTTGAGTGTGTGTATCGCTTATATTATTTTGCTTTGGATAGCTAATTGGCCATTTTGTGGGAAAGTAACTATCCTTTTGACTTTCCGCTAGTGATGTTACCATTAGGGTCTAGTTGTTTCAACTTTGTGTTTCTTTCCCTTGGTGTCTCTGATGGAAGCTATCGCTTAATTGTATCGATTAAGCGATAAGGTTTTAGTATACCTCTGTTATTCAGATTGTAAATAGTTTTAAGGACTCATCCAGTGACTTCTCTTTTTTTTTTTTTTTTTTTTTTCAGCTAAATTCTAAATTTAGCTACGCACCCAACTGAGGTAATGGCCAAATATGACCGACTCAGTATAAGAAGATAGATAGATAGATTCCTGACCATTGCATTCACTTCTATTTTAAATCGATTCTGTGGGCCCAACCAGATTTGCAGGATGACGCATACACAGTAATCATATGTAATATGTAATTACGGTCGGGATATTTAACCTGCACATGGACTGATTCTCCCTGCACAGATGGGGATGATCGGACGTGTGGGTGGGCTCCCGTTAACGTTCTTGTACTTTCTGGCATTCGTACCTGCAAATCAGAATTGTTACTGGTGAAACCTAAAATGATATTTATTTAATGTGATTTGGGAAGTTAGTCCCCAACTCTCAACAAAGAGGTCATCTTCCCTACACTATCCTCTGCACATTCAGCTGATGAAATGAACGAATCGGAAGGGACAATCCAGTCTCTAACGGGCCTCCGTGGCCTAGTGGATAAGAGCGCTGACTCTTAATCATTAGGTCTCTCACCGCTGTGGGTTCGAGTCTCGCTCGGGACACATGTGAGTTGCCAAGTTTTGCAACGGAAGGTCAGGTGGTTTTTCTCCGGGTACTCCGGTTTTCGCCCACATCTGATTAACGATCGGCTCGATTTGGGTGAAATAATCTTGAAAGGCCCGTCAAACCAAAACCAAAAAAAAAAAAAAGAAAGAAAACAATCCAATCTCTAATGGTCTGAGGGAAGAAGGATCATTTGTAAATTTCAGTTCTTGCAGTAGGAGTCTGAAATGCCAGTGAGTGATGATTTGTATGTTGTAGTCGTAAAGCTCCCCAGCTGCTTGATCTGGGGCACAGTTTACATATTACCAGCATAATTATTCCAAGTGTTAAGTTCGGTTTTCTTTTGCTGCAGCATTTAAGTTATTTCATGCTGTGGAGTTCTCATCGTCATTTCATCTCTGTATTTGTTTTGATTTTTTATGTTTTTGGAAATGTTGCAGTAATGCAATTTAAGTCCTTCAGGCGGACTGAACAAAATGTTTGTTTAAACCAGTACAGGACCAACGGCGAGAATTGTGGTAACGTAAAATCGATTTAAGCCCCCCCCCCCCCCCCCCCCCCCACACACACACACACCCGACCCGACCTTACCCCCACCACCAATAAATAACTTTTTAATGTCCGTTCTAAAGGGCAGTACTTATGGTGTGGATTATTTTTGTTATGGTTCAGATTTGCCTGTACATCGCGATAACAAGTACGTGAAAAGATGACCCCTCTATATCCCACTTTCCTATTTTCTATAGAGAGCAATGGGGTTTACAGGGGTTTACATTATCTGCCTTACTTTTGCTCAAAAACACATTCCTCAGTGAGGTGGTTCTAACGAGCACCCAAATCTATGTTGAAAGAAAAACTAAGAAAGCAATTACAAATTTTACTCAATATTTGTCAGTTCTGACACCATGTACGGCGCCATTATTTCACATGGACATGTTTTCCTTATAATGTGTTGTAATATTAATATTTTTGGATTGTTGGATGTCGTTTGACCGTTTTGTGGGAAAGTTACTTTCCATTTGGCTTTCCGCTTGGACGTTTTCACTATGGAGAAGTGGTTTTATGCCTGTGTTTCTTTTTCCTTTTGGTGTCTTGAATAAGAGGTCTGAGGTAATTGTATCGATACCCGACCATTGCCTTCACTTCTATCATCTGAGAAGGTCACTGACCTTTGCCCCGGATAAATTAACGGGTGTCCTCTTGGCTTCCATTAGGTCTAGTTGTTTCATGTTTGTGTTTCTTTTCCTTTGATGTCTCTGATGGAAGATGTGGGTTTATTGTACCGATTCCTGATCATTGCATTCACTTCAATTTTGCAACTATTTTACTCCAACAAATCATTTACCCAGGGAACGGTTCATGACAACCGTCACTCTTGTGAAAAGTGAAAAATATATTGCTTTACACTGTAGATCAGTGTCGCTTAAACTATGGTGCATATATATGATTGTAATGTAAACAAAAGCAAAGCCTTTGAAAGCATTATTGCTGACAGTCAATATTTAATTGTCAGTGGATCGGTGCGGTAAAATACTTGACTCGTGATCGATGGGTTCCAGGTTCGAGACTCACGCCAGGCATCATGTGTTGTCAATGGGCAGGAATTTACTGAGGAAATATTTGTATTTGACCGACCAGATAGAAGGAGTTAAAACTGCAACTACTGGCACAGTTAATAGAAGTGTAGCCAATGATCAGGAATCGATACGATTACCTCACATCTCGCATCCAAAAAAAAAAAAAATCAAAGGGAAAAACACTAACCTTAGACAACTTCACCATTATTAAAAAATCACAAGCGGAAAGCCAAAAGGACAATTCCCAGCAGGCACATGACGTAATTGTGACGTCATATCAACGTCGGCACAACGTCATGACCTTAATGCAACGTCACATCAACGTCGGTGCAACGTCATGACGTTGCACCGACGTTGATTTGACGTTGCCCTAGCGACGTGTGCCTGCTGGGTTACTTTCAAACGGCTATCAAAAACAAAGCAAAACTAATAGTAGTACATATATGCATATCTTGCAAGTAATATGAAATTAAGCACTGCTTTTTTGGGCAAACACACTCATTTACAACACTTAAGTTTTAAAGTTTTAATAGTGGTGTTTAACATAAAAAATACCGATAGTGCTAGATTGGTAGCTCAGTGGCTAGTGCACTTGCCTCTGATCCTAGAGGCACTGGTTCGATTCACAGCAACGACGTTTAAATATCAATGGCATTAATTGTAGGGATGAATGCCACAAAGTGCGCCGTTCTTCGGATCGGGATGTTACCTGGAGGCCACCTGTGAAGGGAGAACCATCCCCTATGCAGGTTACAGATCCTTGTCGTAATTTCATGATTATCGCACAGGCTTTCGTCCTGCAAATCTCGAGTATATGTACACCTGCCAGTAATGGTCAAATGGTGCCTATCGCAATAATAATAATAGATAAATAGTCACGCTAGCAAGACCTAGGTTAATCGCCTATATACAGGTGCAGAGGCTATTTATGTGGGCGTACTTAACATTTGTTATATCTACTCCTAAGCAAAATAAGGGGAGTCATTGACACCATTCTCCTATGGTATTTTCACTATATTGGCAGTACTTTCTATGCGTTCCCCAAATGCGATCATTTGCCTCTTGTCTAGCAGACTAAAAGAACAGATTTCGAAAAAGGCAGTCGTGTGAAAGCCAGCTTACTTTGACCAAAGTCCAGGCATGACCTTGCAGCAGGAATAGATGTAGGTTAACAGATAGACATCGCAAAGTTCCACATGAATTGCTTGAGCACTGTAAAGCTCAGACATGCCACCATGCAACCTCTCACAGTGGACCCAGAGCTTCCTGGCCAACAGGGGCTAACCAGACCTGGTCAAAGCCAGTTTGCACTATTGCCCCAGCTGTATCCGGTGTCCCTCAAGGTGCAATGCTCGGACATTTATTATTCTACCCATGCATAAATTACCTGCCACAGAAAGTCAGGTATGGAGCTTACCTCCTTGCTAATGGCAGCCTTTTATATCAGCAGCTCTCAAGCAAGACTCATTCTACAGCATTTCACAGGGAACTTGAAAGACTACAGCAATGCCCATAATGGTATACAGACTGGCAAGTCTTTTCAACCCAACCAAATGTGCGGCAGTCAGGTAATAAAACGGAGCACATTGCCATGAACTGTCAGTCTAAAGGACTTGAAAGTACCTGGGTATCCTTTAGTTTAGAAACGTCATTGGAAACCCATTTTGATGCAACTGCAAAAAAAAAAATAAAAAAAAAAATAAATAAAACGACTGGCGTTTCTTTGGAAGGAACATAACCAGCTGTTCTGAAGATGTTAAAGCATATTGGTAGAGACCATGATTAGACTTATCCTGGATTATGCCATATCAATATAGGACCCACATTTTGTATCCAGCGGCTTGAGACGGTGTATCGATCGGCGAGTAGCTCGCTTTGTCAGAGGTGACTACCACACAACCAGCATTACTAACCGAGTGATACAACACTCTGGCCGGCAAACTCACCATCATTGACATCTTGTGTCAAATTTAAAGTTGTGGTGCCATCTCTTAGGACATCAATGCTTGCAAGGTCTCCGACCCGAAAGTAGCGAACTGTATATGATACTCCCTGGGAAATATGAACCGACATCATCTGTCAGCTCTCCTTCAGACGTAAGGACAAACTTCCACAGAGTATTATCGCATCAGGGATCATTGGGGCTTCAAGAGGGATAGTGCAAGTCTTCCCTAAACTACGTAAAACTGTTCTTCAATGTTTCTAATTTGTTCTGGTGTGAGGAAAAAGTGACGTGTCTCTTACATCAGTGGGGAGTCGAACTGATATTGACTTACATTTTGGCAAGGCCTGCTGTCCTTGCAGCAGGTAGGGTAAAGCTAAGGGCGTTGTTACTTATGTTTCTACACTTTATTCATCCCCCCCCCCCCCATTCTCCCCTGTCACTCCCTCTCTTCCCCTCTACTATCTCTTCTATCTCTTTTGTCCCTTTCACTAGGAGACGACAGAAAACGACCTTGTCAATTGTTTGAGCTTCACTGCCGCTTTGCACATAGCCTAATTATGATGAGCTCCAATGTTGATCCTGTGTGCACTTCATGGTAAGAAAATTAGATAGGGTAACTCAGTTAGTTTGCAGCATGGATATTCTGCAGCACTAGCGCTATGCTATAGGATTTGGGGCTCATCATTACTTTGTAAATCTTGGGAAGGTAGAAATGCGCAAGTAGCCAGATAGCTCATTGTGTTTCTTACTATTCCCAGAAATTTATTGTATACCCCTGAGTATATTCTGTGAAAATGTTTTAATTGCTTGTCCAGACGAGAAGCGCTTTCCACCCACCCGAGAAGTTTCGGTAAATCCTTCGTTAAATCTCCGGTAAATCGTTGGTCTAAGCGCGGTGTTGGGTTTTACCGGCTCATACGTTACGCAGTTTCGAAACTTTCCCGCTGTCAAACTTCAGCGTTTGATGCAACAGTCTTTGAAAAGAACTTGTAAAAAATATTTCGACGTGTTTATTTTTATTTTTTTTTTTTTTTTTTTGGTTTTGAGAAGCAGTTATGGATGTGAATATAATTCTCATGAACTCTGTAAAGATGGTGGATTATCGCGAGAAATTGAACGAGATTCCAGGCTAGATCTCGGTGTCTAAGTATGTAATTCCAGTCTCTTACAGTAAAGCAAACACTTCGTGTGTTTGCTATTTATTCGGATGCCATAGGCGACAAGAGAATCAGGAAAAATCTGCTGTTTTGCCCTTTTTCGCATAGGAAATGCCCAAATGACAACATACGACCTTGGTATAAAAAGGGGAAGGTCAACGAAATGTCATCATCTGAGCAAACTTGCCAGGAATATCAATTTTGATGCAACCAACTACAACAGATAGAAAAATGTAATATTTTGCCTCTTTCCCACACAAATGTTTTAATGACCGAATTTAACCTTGGGATAAAATATGTCAAGATCACCCAAAGGTCGTCATTTAGACGAACTTGGTGGGGCTCGAGTCCCCGATACTGCATTCCTAGTTTCAAGGTCATCTGCTTTTCGGTTCATGACGAGATTTTTAAACGGTTGTAACTATGTATGGGCATGGCAGCGATCTGGGTATTGTAACTCCAACACCATGAATTAACTTTCATTGCTTCAGCCAACGAGGCTCCACATGTAATTTGGTTTCATTCAGCCCAGCAGTTTACAGAAGAAGATAAAAAAAATACTGAATCTGAGCCATCAAGGACAAAAGTTAGTAAAAAAACTTGACCTTTTTTAATAGTGTTGACGACGCAGACGACGGACGACAGACCACTGCCTATATTATAAGCTCCCCGGAGCCTTCGGCTCTGGTGAGCTAAAATAAAATTGGAGGATGGTTATTCATATCGGAAAGTTACCTGATAGAAGCTTTAAAATTTGCAAAGAAATACTTAACGCTCATTCAGATGCTCGGTTTGTACAACTTTAATTTCAATCAATATTCAGCGGAAAAGCATATCCCTAAAGAATGAGTAGGTCTGTATCTTCTGTTCCATCATCATACATGAGATAAGAAAAACAAATCTCAGAAGGAATAAGATTCATGCTAAAGCAAAGAAGATGGGGTAATGTTAAACATAGGGCGAAATGTGACAATCTGAGAAGAGAAATTAAGACTGACATTAAAAACCAGCATGTTTTGTACGTGAAAAACTTTGTAGGTGATGTAAAGGCAAATCACTGGGGCTTCTACAGATTCATCAATAATTAGAAAAATAACAAGCAAGGTGTTCCACCCCTAAATAAAAGATGCTGAATCAGATACTTTCTTGACAGCCGCTCACAGAGGGTGGTTGTTGAAGGCCAGGCTTCAGACAGTGTTCCAGTGGTCAGTGGTGTCCCTCAAGGTTCTGTCCTGGGGCCCCTGCTTTTTCTCGTCTTCATCAATGATCTGCCTAACAACCTGACATCCCAAACTAGACTTTTCGCTGACGACTGTATTGTCTACAGAACAATAAAGAGCATCGAAGACTGTACGACACTACAAGAAGATCTTAATACCTTGGCCGAATGGGAAAGTAAATGGGGTATGGAGTTCCACCCTCAAAAATGTAGCGTCCTGGGCATCACCAGATCGCGATCCGCTATAAAATACCAGTACCAGCTCAAAGGACACAACCTTGAAGTCCAAGACAGTACAAAATACCTCGGTGTTGATCTGCAGTCATCACTATCCTGGAAAGTCCATATAGACAGAGTCACCAAGAAGGCTAACAGTATGTTAGGGTTCTTGCGCCGGAATCTGAAAGGATGCAGAGAAGAAACCAAAGCCAACGCTTACTTCAGCCTCATCAGGTCGAACCTTGAATACTCCTGTACAGTATGGAGCCCACACCACAGAGAGCAGATACAGAAAGTAGAGATGGTACAACGAAGAGCTGCAAGGTTCACCACTCATCGATACCGGAACACCAGCAGTGTATCGTCAATGCTTGACCATCTGCAGTGGGAGACCCTCCAGTCAAGGCGGATTAAGCTACAGTTGACACTCCTTTACAAAGTGATCAACGGTCTAGTGGACATACCTGCCACCAGCTACTTATCCCCAGCTACAGGAAGGACTAGATCAGCAAATTCAAAGAAATATAGACAGATCTCCACTCGGACAAACACCTATAAATACAGCTTTTTCCCTCGCACAATACCCACATGGAATTCTCTACCAGCATCTATCGCTGAGGCTCCTTCATTGGTATCTTTCAAGAAGGAGCTGGCCACTCTCACATTCTAAGTAAGGTTAGGGGCCCGGCTGCCTATTAACTCACCAGGTGAGGAGCTATGCTGTCGGGGACATAAGGGCCCTGGTACCGCCACGGAAGGCAGATTGGTCTTTGTCTGGTGAGCCAAAAGCAGTCGGGAACACTATCTTCTTTCTCTCTTTTTATTATGTAAGTCTTATCTTATTCCCAATATTTTATTACTTATTATTTAAGTTCATACTAGCTTGATTATATGTCTCATTTATTCTCATAAATACTTCTGCCTAACTTTATTCTCTTTGTTTTTCATCTTCCTAGCGATACCATTTTGAAGTCAGACACCTTTGTATAGTAGTCAGAAGTGACTGTTCAACGTACCATATAGATGTTGATGTAGACTCTTAAAGAAGAAAAACTGGTTGGTCAATTCAATGATGGACTGACTTCAAGGAGATTCCATTAACTGGAAGAACTGGCCCTTTCAAGGCCAGTGTTGTGTTCGTCGGAGTGAGTGATCAAGTTATTTTAAGGCGTTGCTCCTTCTATTTATTTATTAATTTATGTATTCATTTATTTGGTTTCCTCCAGGTACGACAGGACCAAAAAAAAAAAAAAAAAACATGTAAAAAAAAAGGAACTAAAATTGGGTACTAAATGACCAAACGGGTACGAAATGACCCAACAGAAAATGAAAGTGGGTACGAAATGACCAAAATGGTACGAAATGATTTGGGTACGGAATGACCTGTTACTAATTCTGATGACTCTGTTTTAAGGAACATATGACATGACATACAGATACAGATAGGCCTACTTTATAAAAAATGCGATGATTTTCATTTTGAGATGTCAACTTTCCTTTCTTGGATGGCCATGTTCCTGGTGTAGCATCCTATGGAGTTTATATTTCGCAATAAATTTGATTTGCCAGGGTGTCTAGTCATGTAACTGATTTCAACACTCGTAATAAATTGTTAACTGCGGAACTTCTTAATCAGGGTTATCGGTACCTTTTCTAAATTTTATTGACGCCATTCCGAATTAATTTCAAAATTCAATATTGGACTTGGTATATAAATTCAGAAACAATTCTATATCGCTAACCTGAGTTAAGAGAGTTACATGTGTGTCCCGGGGCAGGGCAAGTTTTGGCCCAATGTCTATAATTTGAACAAGCTTGGTAGAGGTCCACTAAATGAGGCTTAATACCAAATGCCTGGGTCTTCTGGTTTCAGACAAGAAGATTTTTAAAAGTTTTCCTTATCAACGTCTATGTAAAACCGGTGGGCCCCCGTGCTATAATTTGAACAATCTTGATAGAGATCCATTAGATGAAGCTATAAACCAAATATCAAAAGCCTGGGCCTTCTGACAGACAAGAAGATTTTAAACGTTTTCCACTTATAAGTCTATGTAAAGCAATAGGGTCCCGAGCAGTGTCATTTTTGCCCCCTGGCTATAATTTGAATAACTTTTGTAGAGGTCCACAAGATGAACTATTCACACCAAGTATCAAAGACCTAGGCCTTCTGGTTTCAGACAGGACGTTTTTTTAAAGTTGTTTCCCTTATAAATCTATGTAAAACAAGTGGGCCCCGGGGCGGGGCCAGTTTTGGCCCCAGGGCTATAATTTGAACAATCTTTGAAGAGGTCCACTAGATGAAACTACATACCATATTTCAATAACCTGGGCCTTCTGGTTTCAGATAAGAGGATTTTTAAGGTTTTCCCCTTGTAAGTCTATGTAAAACAAGTGGACCCAAGTGCTATTTGATTAATCTTGGTAGAGGTCCACTAGATGAAGCTACATACCAAATATCTAAGACCTTGGCCGTCTGGTTTTAGACAAGAAGATTTTTAAAGGTTTTATCCCTTTTAAGTCTAAGCAAAACAAGTGGGTCCCGGCGCGTGGCAAGCTTTGGCCCAGGGCTCTAATTTAAACAATCTTGGTAGAGGTCGACTAGGTGAAGCTACATACCAAAAAATTCAAAGACCTGGGCCTTTTGGTTTCAGACAAGAAGATTTTGAAAGGTTTTTCCCTTATAAGTCTATGTAAAACAAGTGGGTCCCTGGTGGGGCCATTGTTTTGGCCCCAGGCCTATAATTTGAACAATCTTGGTAGAGGTCAACTAGATGAAACTACACACCAAATAACAAAGACCTGGGCCCTCTGGTTTTAGAGAAAAAAAAAGGTTTTCCCTTAAGAGTCTATAAAAAGTGAGCCCCGGGGCGGGGGTCATTTTTGGCCCGAGGGCTTTAATTTGAACAATCTTGGTAGAGGTCCACTAGATGAAGCTACATACCAAATATCTAAGACCTTGGCCGTCTGGTTTTAGACAAGAAGATTTTTAAAGGTTTTATCCCTTTTAAGTCTAAGCAAAACAAGTGGGTCCCGGCGCGTGGCCAGCTTTGGCCCCAGGGCTCTAATTTAAACAATCTTGGTAGAGGTCGACTAGGTGAAGCTACATACCAAAAAATTCAAAGACCTGGGCCTTTTGGTTTCAGACAAGAAGATTTTGAAAGGTTTTTCCCTTATAAGTCTATGTAAAACAAGTGGGTCCCTGGTGGGGCCATTTTTTTGGCCCCAGGCCTATAATTTGAACAATCTTGGTAGAGGTTAACTAGATGAAACTACACACCAAATAACAAAGACCTGGGCCCTCTGGTTTTAGAGAAAAAAAAAAGGTTTTTAAAGGTTTTCCCTTAAGAGTCTATAAAAAAGTGAGCCCCGGGGTGGGGGCCAGTTTTGGCCCGAGGGCTTTAATTTGAACAATCTTGGTAGAGATCCACTAGATGAAGCTACATACCAAATACAAAAGCTACATACAAAGTATCAAAGGCCTCGGTAGCTCAGTCGGATGCGCGTCTGACTGGTCGAACTGATCATGAAGACTTTTCTACGGTCATTCTATCCCTTCCGCTGATTCAAGAAGGGCAGTTGTCAGTTTCTTGCGAAAGAATGTACACTTAACTGGCTAACCGCTTAAGTATAAGCCTGCCCAGGAAAAGTGTGGATAGGTAGACTGACCGGCTCAAACATGACCTAAATTAGTGTTGACTGGTTCGTTAAACTCCAACACAAACAAACAAAACCAGCTATCAAAGACCTGAACCCTCTGGTTTCAGACAAGAAGATTTTTAAATGTTTTTCCCTTATAAGTCTTATGTAAAACAAGTGGCCCCGGGGCGGGGCCAGTTTTGGCCCCAGGGCTATAAGGGCGGGCCAGTTTTGGCCCCATGGCTATAAAGGCGGGACCAGTTTTGGCCCCAGGGCTATAATTTGAACAATCTTGGTAGAGATCCGCTAAATGAAGCTACATACCAAATATCAAAAACCTGGGCATTCTTGTTTCAGATAAGAAAAAAATTAAATGTTTTCCCTATATAGTCTATGTAAAACCAGTGGGCCCCGGCGCGGGGCCATTTTTGGCCCGAGGGCTTTAATTTGAATCTTGGTAGAGATACACAAGAACAAGCTACATACCCAATATCAAAGACCTGGGCCTTCTGATTTCAGATAAAAATAAATAAAAACCAGTGCTTCAGCTGAAGTGCACGACCCGCCGGATGCTTTTAGCTTTATGAGTGTTACCATATATGGGTATGGCGGCCATTTTGGTCATGCGGCCTGGACCTAAAACGGTTCCCCCAATAAATGTGCCTTATCGTAATGAGCAAAAACTTTAGTACTGTATTCTGAATCGTTGCAGGATAAAATGCATTCTCACTTTTCCAATACAATAGCATATGTGTCAAAGTTTGACCTAGGCACAAAGAAGGTCAAGGTCAACCCAGGGTCACCATTTAGCAATTTATGATGGGCCTACGTCCCTGATGCTATTTATCAAGTTTTGTGGAAATCTGCCCAGTGGTTCTGGAGAAGACTATTTTTGAAGGGTTTTTACCATATATGGCTTGGCGGCCATTTTGGTCATGTGACCTGGACCCCATGAGCAAATTTTGGTTTCCCCCATCTTATAGAGGCTCCATATGAAATTTGACTTCAATCGGCCCAACGGTTTCCGAGGAGAAGAAGTTCGAAAATTTTCACATTTTCGCCTCGGCGAGGCTATACTAAATGGAATGTAATATTTCGCAAGTTCATTGGTTAGATCTCATTGATATCTATCAGTATGCCAAAAATTGTTTAAATATTCCAACAAAAGCATATGTGTCAAAGTTTGACCTAGGCACAAAGAAGGTCAAGGTCAACCCAGGGTCACCATTTTAGCAATTTATGATGGGCCTACGTCCCAGATGCTATTTATCAAGTTTCGTGGAAATCTGCCCAGTGGTTCTGGAGAAGACTATTTTTGAAGGGTTTTTTACCATATATGGCTTGGCCGCCATTTTGGTCATGTGACCTGGACCCCATGAGCAAATTTTGGTTTCCTCAATCCCATAGAGGCTCCATATGAAATTTGACTTAAATCGGCCCAACGGTTTCCGAGGAGAAGCAGTTCGAAAATTTTCACATTTTTCGCCTCGGCGAGGCTATGCTAAATGGAATGTAATATTTCGCAAGTTCATTGGTTAGATCTCATTGATATCTATCAGTATGCAAAAAATTGTTATTTCCAACAAAAGCATATGTGTCAAAGTTTGACCTAGGCACAAAGAAGGTCAAGGTCAACCCAGGATCACCATTTTAGCAATTTATGATGGGCCTACGTTCCAGATGCTATTTATCAAGTTTCGTGGAAATCTGCCTAGTGGTTCTGGAGAAGACTATTTTTGAAGGGTTTTTACCACATATCGCTTGGCGGCCATTTTGGTCATGTGACCTGGACCCCATGAGCAAATTTTGGTTTCCCCCATCCCATAGAGGCTCCATATGAAATTTGACTTCAATCGGCCCAACGGTTTCCGAGGAAAAGCAGTTCGAAAATTTTCACATTGTTTGCCTCGGCGAGGCTATACTAAATGGAATGTAATAAATCGCAAGTTCATTGGTTAGATCATATTGATATCTATCAGTATGCCAAAAACTGTTCAGATATTCCAAGCCGTTAAGTCACAATCCCCAATTTTCACAAACGGGTTACGGACGGACAGACAAACAGACCATATATGGCTTGGCGGCCATTTTGGTCATGTGACCTGGACCCCAAGAGCAAATTTTGGGTTTCCCCCATCCCATAGAGGCTCCATATGAAATTTGTCTTCAATCGGCCCAACGGTTTCCGAGGAGAAGCGGTTCGAAAATTTTCACATTTTTCGCCTCGGCGAGGCTATACTAAATGGAATGTAATATTTCTCAAGTTCATTGGTAAGATCTCATTGATATCTATCAGGGGCCAGTTGTTCAAAACTAACGACGTCGTTAGCTAACATATCGTTAAAACTTTGATCATTAAATATAGCAAATATGCTAATATTTTTGCTGAAAAAATGTGAGCAGCTTTTGCGGATGCAAACGCTGCTCACATTTTTTCAGCAAAAATGCCAAAATTTTCGATATTGTACTTGCTAGAACAGTTAACAATATGACCGCTAACGAGCTCGTTAAGCTAACGATGCTTTGAACAACTGGGCCCAGTATGCCAAAAATCGTTTAAATATTCCAAGCGGTTAAACCACTATCACCAATTTTCACAAACGGGTTACGGACGGGCAGACAGACTGACAGAATGACACGGTGATTTTAGGGCACTCTTAGAAATCAACCGACTTCAGTCGGTCGCTTTTTCTGCGGGTCGTGCAATTTTCCCTATAAAGCCCATATAAAACCAGTGGGCCCCGGCGCGGGGCCATTTCTGGGCCCTCTGTTTTCAGACAAAAAGATTTTAATGTTTTTTCCCTTATAAGTCTATGTAAAACAAGTGGCCCCGGGGCGGGACCAGGTTTGGCCCCGGAGCTATAATTTGAACAATCTTGGTAGAAGCCCACTAGATGAATATACATACCAAATATCAAAGACCTGGGCCTTCTTGTTTCAGACACGAATTTTTTAAAATGTTTTCCTTATAACAGTTGGGACCGACGCGGGGCCATTTTTGGCCCGAGGGCTTTCATTTGAACAATCTTGGTAGAGATATACTAGATGAAGCTTCATACCAAAAATCAAAGATCTGGGCCTTCTGATTTCAGACAAGAAGATTTTTGAAGGTACTTTCCTATTTTCCCATTTTCGTTGCCATGGCAACCAGAGTTCTGCATGGAATGAAATTCTTTGTACAACTTTGAGAGAGGACCACCCAAAGATCATTCGCCAAGATTGGTTAGAATCCATCCAGTGGTTTAGGAAAGGAAAATGTGAACGTATATACCGACGACGACGACGGTGACGACGGACGGTGAGTGATCACAATAGCTCCCACGAAGCCTTCGGCTCAGGTGAGCTAAAAATAGGCCTATGCAATGATTTCGGTACCCAATTTCGTAAAATTATTATTCGATATAAAACATAAATGTTATACGGCAGACATTACGTAATTGTATCCTATCCGTAAAATATCATTATTTTCAAACGATTTTCTAGACGTGACACAACCATTTGTATGGATTAAGGTGTTGTTCAAGTACACTTCTTACGACATGAAAGCCGTTACAAAGGAAAGGCATAGCCTGAAAAAATCCCCGCCTATTGTTAGATTTGAACCCGGGTCGCTCGGGTGATAGTACACTGCTCTTACCCCTGAGTCAAAGAGTCGACTCCCTGACGCAGTTGTCAGAGAGTGGTTATAAACCTAGAAGCTATGCATATGATCTACCAAGGTAGATAATGGAAGGGAGGTAACACACACCCTCTTCAGGAAGTCATCATTTATGATGACGTGGAGCCAACTTCGGCACGAAGCCAATTCTGGCATGTAAAGTCCGATCCCGGACGAGCCCCAAATTTCTGTTACGAGCCAGGCGTAGCAGAAAGAAAAAGCAAACAAGTCTTTTGGAAAAACTTAACAAAATTTATTTAAAAGTTAACTTTAACCTGTAGAAGTAAGAAAATTAAATGTACTTAGCTCTGTTATGAAATATCCTGAATGAATCTATTTTTTTGATCCCACAGAATTCACAGTCCAAAATGAAAAGTAATATCCTTTAACAATCCAACACAGAATTTAGAAATAACTTTTCTTTTAAGCCCAAACTTCAAACTCCAAAGTCCGACTAAATGAGAAAAATCAAGCTCTTTTATAGACCCAAGATTTCTCTAGAACATTCCAGAGGGCTGTGGAATAAGATTATGTAATTTTCTAAAAATAATGCAAACCTGAACTTTCTGGAAGGTTCCAAAGTACTTTTCCTGGTAAACAAGATGTTTACAAATATATGACTCATTTCTAGAATAATCTTTAAAAAGATATTTATAGCACTAATAGGTCACCCAGTGGGGTGAAAGTGGGAATCAGAAAAATAAATACCAATGCATAACACACTTAAATGCAAAAATAAAGAGAAAAAAATCCAAGATATCTGCTTTGGACCATCCGCTCTACTAACCGCAAGAAAGCTCTACTGACCCCAAGTATCTGTGCTCACATCCATGTAAGATTCTTATATTACTGACCGTTCCAAGGCTGTTCTTCTGTCGCGGATTATTATTCGTTATGACTTGTCTTCGAGGGTGTGTATCGGTTATATCTTTTTGTTTTGTATAGCCATTGGCCATTTTGTGGGACCGTAACTGTCCTTTTGGCTTTCCGCTATTGATGCTTCCATTAGGGTCTAGTTTTTTCATGTTTGTGTTTCTTTCCCTTTGGTGTCCCTGGTGGGAGATGTGGGTTAATTGTATCGCTTCCGGATCATTACCTTCACTTCTATCTAACAATTTTAAGTCAATAAATTTGAGATAGCTAAAGAAAAAGAATTACTCTGAAAATCAAAATATTTTTTGTTGTTGTTGTTGTTGTTTTTATTCCCGAACTTATCAATGTTAAAAAAGCTGTAGCCAAACTGGGTTAGAGAGTTTGCTTAATGTGATAGATAGAAATATGGAATGCGCTATAAAGTTACTATCACATTAAAAACCCGGCGTCCTTTTATATCTGTAAAGTAGCTACTTTTCTGAGAAAACATTCTCCAAACTAAGGTTGTGGTGGTCGTAAGAACCACCTCACTGAGGTGGTCTCATTGCGGCGATTCTAACGAGTATCCACAACCGTTCAATGAAATATAGAGATTTCTCAGTGAAATCGAAACGATATCGTCACTGTTTCAAACCGTGACAGATATCGATTAAATATGTTTCACTGTTTGGGACTCGTACTTGTTTTCTTCAAATCTTATTCTTTGGTCAGTTTTTCCATTGGCAGATGATTGAAAATTAATGAACTGTATTAGAATCGACGCTTAGCACGAGGACGTTAATGACGTCATTTTCGATGTTGAACTACTCTCTCAATTATTTTAGTAACCATTCATAATAATGTCATCCCAGGCTATTTCTAGGGTGCAAACATTTAGTTTACACCAAATATTATACCCAATTAAGACGTTGGACACCATTAAATTGACGCCAAACGACCAGGAACAAAGTATTCTCCGAGAGTGTGTGGCGCGATTAGCGAAGCTAAATATTGCCGTTTTGAGTGAGTGAGTGAGTGTTTCAGTTTTACGTCCCACCAACAGCTAAGGTCATACGGAGACGGGACCTCGGTTTAAAGACTCATCCGAAAGTCTGGAGAAGCCCGGGATCGAACGTGCGACCCCTGGTTTACAAGGCGAGTAGCGTAACCACTCGACCACGGAGGCTTCTATTGCCGTTTTGAAGCATGTAAGAACTTGTGACAGGGCTATACATTATTTTCTTATTTCTTCTCCAAGACATATAGAGGATATTTGACTTTTTCAGTGTGAGGTTTTACTTAACTCATGAACACGAAAACTGGTATTTCACTCGTGGCTACGCCATTCTTGAAAATTCTGGTTTCTGTGTTCATTCTATGGAATAAAATTCGATCTTTCACTGAAAAAAATCAAACATCCTCTATATGGTTCCGAGAAGAAATAAGAAAAGTAATGTGTAGCCTTGTAAGCCCTATTTTTCTCGATATCAGAGGGGTGCTCATTACACGGACTTGTAAGTAAAATGCCGAATGGGACGGGGAAGGAAGGGGTGCATTGCCATCATTGTATGGGAAGCCCGTAGACAAAGTTAAAGTACAATCTTCCTGGTCTCTATGAAGACGCAGTGTGTCAAGGAGCATCCGTATAGCGCATAGCGAAGACTCTGATCAGACTGCGCGAATGCGCAGGTAATCTGAGTCTTTGCTGGGCACACAAGCTCGAAGACCCGATTCGCTTGGCGCGGCCATTGTAAACTTGAATGACAAGTAAATAAGCGGCCTCCGCCTATCGGGGCTTGAAGTAATAAATGGGTTGCATGATGCTTCCACGCAGAGCTGAAACAGACCCGCACACGAGTACTGGTAAACCGCTTAGAGGATCTAAGCATGCCCAGGCAAAGCGGTGCGAGTCGGTCCGTCCATGCTTATAAACCCTATTGGTTTCATTGGGCGACAGGGCTTGAGATGTCATTTCATCTCAATGTCGGGTAAAAGTCCCACAAAATTGGAATCAACGTCTCCAAAATGACCTATACTGTGTTGACGGGAACGTTTAACCTCAAATCAAACAAACAAACAAGTAAGAGAAAACGATGTCTTCATGTATATGGAACATTTTATTCACTGATCTCAGCAAAATTATAGACACGAGATTCGACATAAACATACTGACTATTACAATATACAATCAGATTGTCAGACAAACTATTGGTATCAACAGCATGGACACAAAAGCAGCGAACAGTGTCTATGCCTGCTGTGGTTGGACAACAAAGCATACATAATTGTAATGTGGAGTTTCTCTCAAGTGCATTTCGCTCCGGCATAGCACACCTAAATTAGAAGCAAAAAAAGGACCAACGGAGGCTGCAATGGTTGGTGACACAACAAAGCTTTACTGCGGTTGCTGCTTCTGTTAAACTTGTCCGAAAATCTGAAGACATGTTCACAATCATTGAGTCGTTCTCCGATACCACAGGCAAACTTGTAGTTAAAAACAGGGACTGGATTTGGATGTCGGCATTTAATCACCTGAAAAAATAACACAGCACATTTATATGAGCCCCGCCAAGCGAATTTGGGTCTTCGAGCATTCCGTAATGACAAACTTTAACTGCGCATGCCCAGCCATTCAGAGGGACCAGGGGTATGGCTTTCTGTCTGAAGGTTCCTCTTGATTCAATGCTTGTATGAGCGAGCAGCGAAGGTTCTGGCGAGACTGCGCGGATGCGCAGGCTCGCCTGAACCTTCGCTGCTCGCATAGGCGATAAGTACCAAAATCGCTTGACGGGGCCCAATTATAAAGCAGACAAGCAGAATGTGTCTTTGCCGATTTAAATGAGCCTGCGCATGCGGATTGGAGCTGAGCGACTACGCAGACTAATTTGGTACTTCGTTTAGCGCAGTTGTCCGAATACATCGTTTTTGCACGATCTGGCCTTGGTTAACAACCGAACACGGATCCCAGCCAGCAAAGACAGTCGGTACAATGTCGGGCCGACAGCGATATGACGTGACAACGTCGTATCGCTGTCGGTCCGACATTGTCCCGCATTTCCGTGCTAGCAGGTTTTTGGACCATACATGTTTGGTTTGGGGGTGGGGGATTTACGGCTCTTTCAAGATTATTTCACTTTTTTCGAGCCGGGTCGAGGTTGTCGAAAACTGGAGTACCCTGAGAAGAAACACTTGACCTTCCGTGGCAGAACTTGGCGCCTAACATGTGACCCGAGCCTGGCTCGAACCACAGCGGTGAGAGACCTAATGATTAAGCGTCAGCGCTCTTACCCACTAGGCCAAGGAGGCCCTGGGACAGCACTGATCGGTTGTCCCTGGGTATAAGCCGAACTAGGACTTCAAAAACGCTTCCCGGTAATTGTGGGACTATTATTTTCATTGCTCTTTATGAAATAACCCACATAATACTGGGATATTTGCAAAACAGGGATGACTGATCAGATGCCGTATCACGCGGTGTCTGATCAGGCTTAACCTGTATTGTACGGGAAACCGCAAAACGGGATACTGGCAAACAGCGTTGGCCAAAATCAGACACGACAGAATACGGCGTCTAATCAGGGCTCCGCACCCCCCCCCCCGCTACATCTGGGCTTGAAGAAATAGATGGGCTGTATGATGCATCCACGCAGAGCTGAAACCGACCACACACTAGTACTGGTAAATCGCTTAACGGATCTAAGCCTGCCCATGCGAATCGGCGCGAGTCGGACCGTCCATGCTTATAAACCCTATTGGTTTCATTGGGTGACAGGGCTTGAGATGTCATTTCATCTCAATGTCGGGTAAAAGTCCAACAAAATTGGAAGCAACGTCACTAAAATTACTTATACAGTAGAGACAGGGACGTTAAACCTCAAATTAAACAAACAAAACAAACGAACTAGTTAGGGCCCTACACTGTTTGCATAACGTTCAGAATTTCAAAGATAACACAATCTGATACCCCTTAATTTGCTATATCTGAGGCGGAAGATACCATTTAGTAGAAAATGTGCTAAATTCATCACGATAACAAGTCCATGAAACGAAGACCCATCTAAACCCCATTTTATATAGGGAAAAGTGGGATGTAAGGGGGTAAACATTATCTGCCTTAATTTTGCTCCAAACCATAGATTGTGGGTACTCGTTAGAACCGCCTCATTGAGGCGGTTCTAACGATCACCCACAATCTATGTTGAAAGCAGAAATAAGAAAAATGTTACAATTTTTACCCGATATATGTAATTTCTGACACCATGTTGGACGCCATTATTTCACACGGACATGTTTTCCTAATGTAAAGAACGAACCCTTATACTGCTGAACACGAAAACGTTTGCATAGAATGTAGATCTAGATCAGATCTGATCAGGATCTACACTGCCATGAATTTCGTGAATTGAGCAAATGCATAATTTCAAGAAATTTGATTCGTTGTGGCTAAATTAATTTGTTCAGCAGGATATGGGTAAAGGGATGAAATACAACGCAAGGCAATTATTTTGCGTGCAGAATCACCTTAGTCAGTGATAGCCATGTGGTAAGCATGCAGCCTGATGGAGACGCAGCCTGTAGTTGAACTGATTGAAACGAGTTTTGAATAGCCTGGCGGCTTAGAATGCGTAGGTATGGTGTGCGAAGATACCACAAAATTTGAGAAATTTTTCACATATGCGTAACGCATATTATTTATAATACGCATATAAGAATCTGATATGGGGTTCTGTTGTAGATGGGCGTTTCCAACCCGAGGGATGACCATGCTGATCGGAACCGAGGCTATGCCAAGGTTCCGGTCAGCACGGTCATCCTGAGTGTTGGAAACGCCCATCTACAACAGAACTCCATATTGGATTCTTTTTCTTGCATAACATCTTGCACAACACCTCCCAAACATTTCCTTTTCAGCAGAGCTACAGACAGTAATTCTTTTCTTCATTTTAAGATTTCATACAAAAGTCTTGTATTCATTGTCCTTTAACAATAAATGAGTCAAATAATAATCATTCTTATTGATTTTTTTATATTGGCAATAAAAAGATATTACTTCATCACGAAATTCTGACCCCCTTGAACCCCACGTTTATATGGTAAAACAGGGGTTTACAGGGGTAAACCTTATTTTTCTTAATTCTGCTCTAAAATATAGATTGTGGGTACTCGTTAGAACCGCCTCGATGAGGATCGAGGCGGTTCTAACGTGTACCCACAGTCTATATTTTGAGCAGAGATAAGAAAAATACCCCAATAAATCATCTTAAAATTTTAATTTTTACGGAGGTAAAACTTACAATGTATTTGTATAGGTGACATATCGCATTTTTCCATTACATAATATAGTGGCTTCCCTTAAAGGAAAGAATTCTTTCTTTTAAGGGTAGGCCCCATTCCGGAGAGAGACATTTTCCCTAGATTTTCCTTTTCGTGCGTCACATTTTTTTTTTTAGGGGGGGGGGGGGGGGGGGGGGGGGAGGCTAATCACTGATACTCGTGTTTTTTTCAGATGAAGGTATCAATAAACTCTAGCACACGCGCCTTCCCGTCGGCCGCTTATTAAATACTGGTCTAAAGGGAAACGGTTTCGCAGTCAGACGGTTAAGAATATTTGTCACAAATGTTTTGTCTCCTTTAGCTAGTCGTATCGACACTTAATTTAGAGGAAAGAATTTGATCATGAGGAGCAATTTTGGTCGATTGTTTATCAGTCGACCTAAAGTTACTAAATGCAGACGTTTTCCACCCGTTCTTGTCCACGTGACTATCGCTGATCATGTACAAAATCCAGGTGCCGATTATTTCGTCTCCCTGTGACGTCAGAGCACCGTGTAAACGGTAAACTCTGGACTAGGCTGATGTACTAGGATATTGGGAAACAGTGTAGACGCAAACCAGACGCCATAGAACGCGGCGTCTGATCCGGATCTACACTGTTGCTCAAAACAGGAATTTAAGAATTAAAAGAAACAGTCTAAGTCCCCATTCAGATCCATTGTTCCAGCCTTCAAGCAGACGATCGATCCACCCGTGCTTGACAGTTGTTTGAGTTTACAAAATCAGTCGAGATTCCTTAGATAACCCTCTTTTTAGACCACTTGCAGTTTGTTTGTTTGAACTTATGGTTTACGCCGAGGATTTACGTCCACGTCAAAACTATATAGGTCATTTTAGAGTAGTGGCTTCAAGTTTTGAGGGACTTTTACCTGGCATTGATATGACATCTTATTATCAAATGGTTAATATGAAGGGACACTCCGACTTGCACCACTTTGCTTGGGCAGTCTAAGACCTTCTAAGCGGTTAATCAGTGCGCATCTGCGGCCAGTTTCAGCTGTGCGTGCAAGCACCATGCAGTCCCATCTATTTCTCCATGCCCAGATACACGGGGCAAGCCTAGATTTCGTATAAATCAGTGTTAGTTTAAGATGAAAAATTGTGACATTTTTCTTATTTCTGCTCAAATATAGATTGTGGGTACTCGTTTGAACCGCCTCATCGAGGCGGTTCCAACGAGTACCAACAATCTATATTTTAAGCAGAATTAAGAAAAATTAGGGTTTACCTGTAAACCCCAGTTTTACTATATAAAAGTGGGGTTCAGAGGGATCAAAATTATATAGGCGTGTTTTCGTGATGTGCACGCTAATCCATTACCTGTACAGGCCCATTAAACGTCATCATCATCATCATCAAATACATAAACATATTCAAACATACCTAGTAATAACTCTTCCTTGGAAATCCTTTGTGGAAGTAACGTCTTCCATAGAAAGGCCTGTATCCATATCCGAAACCGGCGCCATATCCGAGCCCGAATCGACGTCCATAGCCAAGTCCGAATCGACCCCCAAATCCGAGCCCAAAATGACCTCCGTATCCTTGGCCAAATCGTCCGTATCCAATACCGTAATTTAATCCGTATGGTGCACCCAGACCATACTGACCAATACCATAAGCGGCGCCATAGCCATAAGGATTCAAACCGTAGTTGTATCCAAAATTCCCGTAGCCATAGTTACCATAGTGACCGTGAGTATAATAACTTCCTTGGACAGAGGCGGTGGCTAGGATGGCAACAAGGAAGACTGCAAGGACCTTCATGGCTTATTGTTACCTGCAAGGAAAAATATGTATTTGGTTATTTTGGAGCCTAACAGCCTAGTCAACACTATTTAGGTCATGCCTAGGCGGTCAAATTTCGTAACCACACGTTTTTGGGTAGGCTAATAATATATTACAGTGCACATTCTTTCACCATAAACTGAGAATCACCGCGAAGAATGTTGCCGACCAGCGAATATCGAGCCCGCGACCTCCTCGTCTAATAAAGGTGGCATTTTGAGTGTTGTCAAGTTGATCCCGATATCAAAGACTAGAATTAACTTGATCTGCATAAAGTTGATCTACATGAAGTTGTGTTCACATTCCTTTCATGCAAACAGCGTTGTCTCAACTTTGATATTGGTCAAAATTTATTCAAATTTAAGTGGCTCTGTCTGTTGTTTAATCCATTCAGTACCAGAAACCCCTAAAGGGGTACCCCGGCAAACAGTGCAGACCCAGATCAGACGCCGCAGTCTGATCAGGGCCTCCAGTGTTTGCTAAAAGTTCAGTCATTTTCCAAATAAATTTTAAAGAAAACATAACCGGACACCCCTAAATTTTGAAATGGACTCCTACCATATATAAGGAGGAAGATTCCATTTGGTACAAAAAGGGTTCTTACGCATGTGTATAATCTAAAGATAAAGCATTTTCTTTCACTGCTTTTATAGAAGAGACCATAGTGCAGTTTATATTTTACTTTTGGTCCTTTGAGATCAACGTGAATATTCTGAGAAATCAGAAATAAATTATTGGTTTAGACTCATATTCTAGACAGGTTTTTAATTATTTGGACCCCATTTTGATTTATATCAGTCTTTGTATCGACTGCCTATTCGAAATTCGCAAAATTGCAGTATGTTTCCTCTGGCTTTCTTTGCCGGATCATTACAGGGTCACTGATGAGGTTTTATTAGCCGAAACTACGTAGTATGACCCATCTTCTTGCTTATGAATATTTTCATTGCTCTTAAAGGAACTCATTTTTGATTTTTATTTGCCTTCACTGCAGCTGGTGTTGTGCCGTGTGGCGGCCGTAAAACGTCTCCCCGTACATCAACCATAGTGCAGTTTATATTTTACTTTTGGTCCTTTGAGATCAACGTGAATATTCTGAGAAATCAGAAATAAATTATTGGTTTAGACTCATATTCTAGACAGGTTTTTAATTATTTGGACCCCATTTTGATTTATATCAGTCTTTGTATCGACTGCCTATTCGAAATTCGCAAAATTGCAGTATGTTTCCTCTGGCTTTCTTTGCCGGATCATTACAGGGTCACTGATGAGGTTTTATTAGCCGAAACTACGTAGTATGACCCATCTTCTTTCTTATGAATATTTTCATTGCTCTTAAAGGAACTCATTTTTGATTTTTATTTGCTGTACTCTAGTGCATTTTTATTTTCCTTTAAGAATAGCCTCATGTTGCAAAATGATGTTGTTGTTTTTTTTCTAACATTTTTTCACTTGTGTGTAATGACATTTTTCTTTTGGATACATATATAAAAGGCGAATGCAGCGTCATAATAAGCCATATGTAAGAATAACACCAACACTCCCGCAGTGTCTATTGAATGAAACATATTCTCACATTCGTGGCCATTTTATTTATGAAACGCGCTGAATACCAGTAGGCCCCTATATACATTTCATTTAAAATGGGAAAATGAAAATGTCATGTATCAATTAATTCTAAATTAAAAGAAACATTATCATTAAATACAACTGTATAAAATGCATACATGTCCATCGGGGCTTGAAGAAATATGCCCCCCCCCCCCCCCCGACCACACACGAGTACTGGAAAACCACCTAGAGGATCTACGCCTGCACAGGCAAAGCGGTGCGAGTCGGGGCGACGGGGCTTGAGGAGTCATTCCATCTCAATGTCGGGTAAAAGTCCCACAAAATTGGAAGTAATGTCTTCAAAATGACCTATATAGTGTTGACGGGAACGTGTAATCTCAAATCAAACAAAATAAGCATGCAAAGAAAGAAAGAAAGAAAAGAAAGAAAGAAAGAAAGAATGAAAGAAAGAATGAAAGAAAGAAAGAAAGAAAGAAAGAAAGAAAGAAAGAAAGAAAGAAAGACTTACCTTTGATTGACTTTGAAGCGTTTCTCTAGGACTGGATAAGGCTGTTTGACTTGAAAGCTGGAGGCCCCCATTATATAGGCACAAGACCCGGAAAGTTGTCCAAAATCTTGAAATCATGCGGTTGGGGTTTCTGCGGAGAACTGAAAAAAAGAGATGGATTGTTTTGGAAACGCCTAGAATAAAAAAGTCTTCAGCCTGCGCACTGGCGCTGTTAGTTATAATTCTTTTCCCATCTCCATTGGATTGTAGGGAATTTTAGCAATCCACGGATTGACCATCAAACTGTGAAGTCTGCTCATTCTGCACAGATATATAGACTGATCGGGATCTTTACATGCTCATAGGCTCTTATGGTACGAAAGAAAGGTTTCTTCTGACGCGGCCAGTAGCGGTCTGATGATGTTGGTATTTTATGATGTGCTGTGGCTCGCTTGCAAATTAACCCATTTTGTACCGGAAGCCCCAAAGGGTAATTGACAAACAGTGCAGGCCCAGATCAGACGCCGCAGAACGCGGCGTCTGATCAGGGCCTACACTGCTTGCAAAACGTTCAGCCATTTTCCAAATAAATTTTAAAGAAACACAACCTGTCATCAATAAATTTTGAAATGGACTGGAGCAAGATTCCTTTTGGTACAAAAAGGGTTAATAACTGCACTATTGTCAAATAATCATCGATCAAATGGTTGGCTGATCATAAACAATTAGTCAATGGAAATCCGCATCATAATTTCGAAAGAGTACAATCTTTCTTTTCCTTTCTTTCTTCTCCGCCCATAAACAATTTTCATTTTCACCTTAATCACATCATCAATTGCACACATCACTTGAACAGGTTCCGTGTAAATGAGTACAACTTCGGCCTCCGCCCATCGGGGCTTGAAGAAATAGATGGGCTGCATGATGCTGCAACCGACTCGCACACGAGTACTGGTAAACCGTTTAAAGAATCTAAGCCTGCCCAGGAAAAGCGGTGCGAGTCGGTTTCATTGGACGACAGGGCTAGAGATGTCATTTCATCTCAAGGCCTGGTAAAAGTCCCACAAAATTGGAAGCAACGTCTCCAAAATGACCTTTACAGTGTTGACGAGGACGTTTAACCTCAAATCAAACCAAAAACAACATACCCAACTTTATTCTGAGAAAATGAGGTTTACATTGTAATCTGTAATTTGTTGTTCCTGCTCAAAAAGATATTGTGGGTACTCGTTAGAACCGCCCCAATGGGTCGGTTTTAACGAGCACAAGTAAACTATAATTGCAATAGGAATAATGAAAGTATCACAGAATTTAAGGCTTCCGGCCATCGGGCCTTGAAGAAATAGATTGGGCCGCATGGTGTCCCCACGCAGAGTTGAAACTGACTAGACATGAGTTCTGTTAATCCGCATAGAGCGTTTGAGCCTGTCCGGGCATATAAACCCTTTTGTTTTTTCTTGGGTGGCAGGGCTTGAGATATTTCATGTTAACTCAATGTCGGGTACAAGTCACTGTTTGCCAAGGTACCCATTTAGGGGTTTCCCACATGCAATGGGTTAACTGCATTTTTCTTTGTTTTTATTCAACAGTTCGTCTTTTGGGGCTTTGTTGAATCGTAAATTTCTCATCAAGTTTGTAAATTTCACGCCATGAAGAATTGGTACCAATACTTAACAGCGCGTGAAGAATTGGTACCAATACGTCAAGGATTTCATACCAATATTTCTCACGTGAGAGAGACATACGCGTGTAGTCAAATTTCATGTAGCAATCATGCATATTCCTTACATCCATAAAATACCCGCAAAGTTTGCATTCGAATCAAATTCTTCACATTATAAACGTGGAAGGAAATTCCAATATTTTCTTGTTCATTACGCAAACACCCCAATACAAAAATATTGCCACCTTTATCGCCGAAAAAATGAAAATTTTTAAATGAAAATTTTTGATTTTTTCTTATTACTCCTCAAAATATAGATTGTGGGCACTCGTTAGAACGCCTCAGGCAGTTATAACGAGTACCAACAATTTATATTTAAGAGCAGAACAAGAAAAATAAGGTTTACCCCTGTAAACCTAAGTTTTACTATATGAGTGGGGTTCAAGGGGGTCAGAATTATATAGGCGTGTTTTTATGATGGGAAAAAGAGTAATAATGCTTAAGATGAGCCGAGTCGCGAGAAAACCTTTCCACGGTGTTTCCCACTAATTCTGAGCTAATTTTTCTGCTAATGTTTAACTGTTAGGGGTTTTCACTTCCTCTTCGTGCTTGGGATAGGGTGCGTTGTTTTATTGTGGCACTCCCTGGGCCTCCCATATAATTATTTTCAACTTCTGATTTAAAAATTTGGTATATTCTTCAAACAGTGCAATGAAAAACAAATGCGCTGATTCTTCTGAGTGGTTAGGAGCTATTCTGAGCATTATTATTATTATTATTATTATTATTATTATTATTATTATTATTATTACAGTCGAACTTCAATGGCTCGAACACCTTTGGGACCTCGAAAATCTGTTCGAGACAGGGGTATTTCGAGACACTGAGGTTACTGTTAGGAGGCATAACGAGATACTTTTAGACATCTTTTCGGTGTTCTATAATGAAAATGCATGCTGTGTGTACTCATTAGAATCGCCTCATCGAGGCGATTCTAATGAGTACACACAGCATACATTTTGAAGCTAAAAGACTAAAATTTCCTTAATTATCCCCCACTATTTCTTATGTAGAGGATTTCGCTAGGGGCTCAAGAATGGGTTCGACAGATCCATGGTAAACGAGCTATCGGTGTTCGAGCCATCGAAGTTCTACTGTATTATTATTCAGTAGTGCTTTGTTTGTTTGTTTGATTCAGTGTTTGACGTGTGAGGAATACTTACCAATTCTTTACACGTCAGAAATTATCAACGAATTCTTCACACGAGAGAGGAATTGGTACCAATTCTTCACATATTCGACGAATTAGTACCAATTCTTCACACCCTAGAAAAAGTCGCACCAGTTCTTCACAGCTGTGACGAATACTTACTAATTCCTCACACGTCAGAAATTATCAACATGAGAGCACAAATGTTAGACCCCAAAATTTATCGAAATTGACCATACGTAAATTTCACATTTGGCAAATGTGACGTATTGCTACCAATTCTTCTTATGGGTGTGAATTTACGAAATGAGAAATTTACGGTTCAACAGGGCTTCCTTCTTTTTCGGTGCCCACTTTGCATACTATCATCACGTGAACAAGTCCGTGAAATGAAGACCCCCTAAATCCACTTCATAGAGAGAAAACTGAGGTATACATTCTTATTTCTGCTCCAAGACATAGGTTGTGGGTACTCGTTAGAACCGCCTCAACGAGCATTTATATGAAAACTATCACGGATTTTCATCAGAAAAGTAGCCATTTTGGAGGTATGAAAAATGCACTATGTCGCACGGGTGAGTTATCCTAATGTTAGTCGGTATGTCAGGGTTACTTTCCGACAAAATGTCAACTGATGCAGGTCTATATCGAGTCGTCTATAGAAGCAATGTTATTTTTAGGGAACCCATAAAATGCCAATCACAACAATTGTCGTCTGTTTTGCCGTCTGCCGTTTACCTTAAAAGTCATTTTTCGCAAACAGTGTGGACCCAGATCAGATCTGGGACCACACTGTTTGCCTTTATGCAAAAATTTTTTTTAAAGTTTTCAAGAATATTCGGCAGACGACATCAGCAGACGACATTTTCAGATGTTGTTTTTCTAAGCAGCTTGAGGGTTAAGCGGTGACTTTGGGTGGAGAAGAATCACCGTCTTTTTGTTACCCCCATAAATCAACCTCTGGTGACACGTGTAATATTCTACAGGAACAAGGGCTGGTTATTGTGCCCATTGCTCGAGCCGGAAACGGGTAGCCTGTCGGCGCGTCTCCGTCATAACAATATTAACCCTTTTTGTACCAAACGGAATCTTCCTCCTTATATATACCAGGAGTCCATTTCAAAATTTAGGGGGTGGTCAGATTGTGTTTCATCAAAATTTATTTGAAAAACGACTGAACTTTTAGCAAATAGTGGAGGCCCTGATCAGACGCCGCGTTCTGCGACGTCTGATGTGGTATAATTGTCAACGGAGTTTCTCACTTTTCTAAACTACCGCCCACCCTAAGCCTGTCCAGGAACCGCGGTGCGAGGCGGACCGTCCATGCTATAAAACCCTATTGGTTTCATTAGGTGGCAGGGCTTGAGATGTCATTAATGACATCTCAATGTCGGGTAAAAGTCCCACAAAATTGGAAGCAAAGTCTCCAAAATGACCTTTACAGTGTTGACGGGGACGTTAAACCTCAAATCAAACAAAAAACGCCCACCCCATCTCTCCCTTGCACCCCCACATTGCCGTACTGTACATGTATTTTAACCCATGTTCTGCTGATCCCGGATATGCCTTTTCTTTGAAACAATGTAGATCCAGATCAGATGGCTTCTGAAGAAGCCATCTGATCAGAATCTACATTGTTTGTCATTCAGATTATGAATTTGTTGTAATAATTTGCTACAGGTAATCTGATTGGTAGATAATCGGTAGTGGGTGTGGCATATATGAATATTCAGCAGGTCAAGGGTTAACTCTGCTCAGTACGATGTCAGCAGATTAGAAGTTTCACAGGGATGTACATTAAATGTACCTCGACGAGGCTATAACTTGATACCAGGCCTAGTGTATATTTCATGGAGAAATGAGCCCCGCCAAGCGAATTTGGGTCTTCGAGCATTCCGTAATGAAACACTTTAACTGCGCATGCCCAGCCATTCAGAGGGGCCAGGGATATGGCTTTCTGTCTGAAGGTTCCTCTTGATTCACTGCTTGTATGAGCGAGCAGCGAAGGTTCTGGCGAGACTGCGCGGATGCGCAGGCTCGCCTGAACCTTCGCTGCTCGCATAGGCGATAAGTACCAAAATCGCTTGACGGGGCCCAAATGATAACGTGCGTTTACTTCCTTGTGACGAATATTTACGTCTTACTTGTTAATTAACATCACATTCGTATGATTGTGGTTGTAGTACCTAATTTGAGGTTAAAGTTGCCCATATGATAGTCACATGTCAATATAAATCTATACTGTATACGGTGATCTTTCCTTTTAAATGCACTTTAACGAGGAGTGCAGATACATAAAAGTCGCCACAACAGAACGCTGCTCACCTTCCGGAGCTATCATTCAACCCATTTTAGACGTGAAACCCCTAAACGGGGCATTGGGAAATCGTACAGGACCAGATTGATCGTCCGCCATTGCTTGCAAGAAGTCCGGTCATTTGGTAGTCAAATTTCTACAGATAACTCAATCCGATATCCTGAAATTTCGAAATGGACTCGGAGAAATTCAGTTAGCGCTCAAAATGGGTAAATTTACCACACAATCTATTAATTTAACAAGTCCGTATAATGAGCACCCCTCTAAACCCCACTGTGAGTTTTGCCGGGGTACACACCGTTTTCCTAATTTTTTTCTCAAACATATAGATTGTGGGTACTCGTTAGAACCGCCTCGACGAGGCGGTTCTAAGGAGCACCCACAATCTATATTTCAACCAGAAATAAGAAATTGGCTAACATTTTCATGTGAAAAATGCTAGATTTAGAGACAGGAGAGACGCCATGTTAGCACACGGAGGCATTATTGTGATGCACCGTCATAAAAAGAGCAGTTTTTATTTGTTTGATTTGAGGTTAAACGTCCCCGTCAACACTATTTAGGTCATTTTAGAGACGTTGCTTCCAATTTTGTGGGACTTTTACCCGACATTAAGATGAAATGGCATCTCAAGCCCTGCCGCCCAATGAAATCAAAAGGTTTATATGCATAGTCGATCCGACTCGCACCACTTTGCCTGTGCATGCTTAGACCTTCTAAGTGGTTTACCAGTACTCATGTGCGGTCGGCTACAGCTCTGCGTGGAAGCATCACGCAGCCCAATCTTTTTCTCCAAGCCCCGATGGCCGTGGGTAAATCATGAGCAGTGACTGGTGAAAATATTTGTATGTAGACATCTTACAGTCTAGGACCGTCGTGTCCAGGGTTTGCATTGTCTGCTTACAGCACAGGAACGTAAAGGTTTTGTTTGTTTGAAGTTCTACGCACCCACCCACCCCCCCCCCCCCCCGCCCCCTCCCACCCCGTCAACACTATGTAAGTAACTTTGTGGCGTTGCTTCCAATTTTATGGGCCTTTTATCAAACATTAAGCTGAAATGACATCTCAAGCCCTGCCACCCAAACAAACCAAAAGTGTTTATATGTAGGAAGATCTTACTTACACGACTCTGCCTGTGCAGCTTTAGACCTTCTATGTGGCTTACCAGTACTCATGTGTGGACGGTTTCAGGTCTGCAGCCCAATCTATTTCTTAAAGCCCCGATGGGCGGGGGCCGTAAAGGAAAAGTTAAAGGAAATGTTAACAGTCTAAGCCTAAGTTACCTTTCAGCATCATTTTTTTCAGCCTACAATCAGAGCCAATCGACCCACCATTACTGTCAGTGTTTTTTTTTTTTTTTTTTTTTTGTTGGAAAATAGCCACTCTATGGTCAGAATCTGGACTTGAATCAAGTGCTGGGATTTCGCAAACAGTGCAGACTTCCCCGGCATCTAAACAGGAGTTACACTATTTGCTTACAGTACTGGGATTTCAGGGCCAAACGAAACAGTGTAAGTTCCCGTCCAGGACCCTTTTTTCAGCCTACAATCAGAGACAATAGACCCACCAGTGCTTCGATTTTTAACGACAGATTCTTATTTCTAGCTATCACACGAGTTTTAAAGTTGTTTCCGGCCTTCACTAACATAGAAATATGCGTCCGCACAAAATGGAGTCCGGCTTATAGTCACGTTTAGGCGCAGTTCACTCAAGTGATACCTTTGAACATTTTCTTGCGTATGTTTGTATCCGTGCATTGGTTTAAGCTGAAAAAATTCATGAATGATCTGACGACACATGCTTTTTAAAAAACGAAAAATGAATAGCTAATCAAGCGCGTTATTTATCCTTTAAGCTCCATACAAAGTTGGAAGCACACGACTTTGCAATTTTACCTTATTTTTTTTCAGACAAGATCAGAAACAGCATTTGGTATAAATCAGCTACAAGCAAGTGAATCACATGAAATGTGAAAGACTTCACGTTTTCTGGTGACGAAATATAAGAAAAAATGAAAATGACCTCTGCTGCAGTAAAAAGTAGTCAGGTTTAGATTTGACCCTTTCACCCCCGAGTTTCTGAAATGCACTTTTCCATCACTGACTTTGCAAACGTCCACTCTAGTACATGTAAATAGGGTGTCTAGCCAATAAGCGCCAGCAGGAGATCCGGTGATAACGAGCCATCTCATCAGGATCTTGTTTGTTTGTTTGATTTGTTGTTTAGCGTCCCCGTCAACACTGTATAGGTAATTTTGGAGACGTTGCTTCCAGTTTTGTGGGACTTTTTCCCGACATTGAGATGAAATGACATCTCAAGCCCTGTCGCCCAATGAAACCAATGAAACCAATATTGTTTACAAGCATGGACGGTCCGACTCGCACCGCTTTGCCGGGGCAGGTTTAGATCCTCCAAGCGGTTTACCAGTTCTCGTGTGCGGTCAGTTTCAGCTCTCCGTTGAAGCATCGCACAGCACATATATTTCTTCAAGCCCCGATGGGCGGGGGCCAACATCGGGATCTACAATGTATGCATAGGTTAATGATTGCATCTACCCTCGGACCCAATATACATGTATGTTAGGTCCATGATTTACATTGTTTTCTTTCATTTTACACTGGGCAACAGGACTGAAAGGACGAGAGCGTGTTATAACCTTAAGGAAACGTTTCGGCCAATCCCTGCTTTTAATCATTGTGCCTAATAACACTGATGATCTGTCATTTTAGTACCTGTGGTGCTTTGATTTACAATTGCTATCGGCAATTTTGCGGGCAGTCAAAATATTGATTTCCGCAACTTTTCGACTCGTACAGTTGAAATTTTGCGGACAGTTGAAGAGGTTACAGTACTATGACAAATGGTCTTTAAAATTGCCAAATTTGGCCAGAAAGGTTAAAAGCATAAGTTTCTATCTCTGGATAAATATCTTTGCGCATATACACACACAGGTTTTGCCTGAAATGGAAAACAAAAGCAAAAAAAAAAAAAAAAAAATGACGAAAATTTGATGTTGAGCTGGGCAGTTTTGTTCCATCGTCCAATGATTTTTTTATGTTTTCTCGAATAAGACGGCAACTACAAGTTATTTTCCACAACCTTCCTCACTTTATCTGTTCAATATAACTAGGCATCCACACTGCATTCATCACTTTATACAAGGAATCTTCCGAAAGCCAAAAACTACAGAATTGCCTTCAGTTTTGAGACCAACTTTGCGACTTCGGTCGAACACAGTCGCAACTTCCGGGTTCGGCCACTGTCCGAACGTCACGTTGTTATGTCTTTGCTATAAGTTTCGTGACAGATCAGAAGAAAAGGGTATTTATCGCAAAAATGTCGGGCGAACATGCGCATGAGCGCAGTTTTAACAGTCTTTCACGAACGCTTGCAATCTCAGCCATGTAGAGAAGACAATGCCTTATGTTTAGCCCTAATACAAAGGGCCCCCACTATAACAACAGTATTTGTGCTCTAACAATTTTCCGCTATAGCGAAAGTCGCAATAAAGAATCCCAATAATGAGTAGTATTATAGGTAATAAAGGACTGTCTCCCTTAATTACTTGTGGATATTTGTTAGAATCGTCTGGACGAGGCGATTCTAACAAATATCCACCATATGTGTTTCTTGGAGTATTAAATAACTACAACCCATTAATCCGTTTCATGTTGCGAAAAGGATTCGTTCCTTTGAATTTGTCGTAAGTAGTTTTGTCGCTGAATCGAATGTCGGTATAAAGAGGGTCGACTGTAGATGTCTGCGCGTAAGCAATTGAAGAACATAAACCAGTCAAACCCACGGCTCTTTCTTTTTGTCAGTTCATATCATTTTGGCCACGTCAAAATAATGCACCCAGCGACGATTTGGCTTTGTTTGCACAGTCTGGTCAGAGTATTTACTATGCGCTATTTGGATGACGTATGACTCAGTGTGAAAGGCCGCATTCTGAATGAGAAGGCAGGATGGTTTTAGCCGTCGCTTGGTGCATATGAAGAAAGTGCTGCGCGGCTCACGTTGCATTCAAGGCAATTTATGCTACGCCGAGAGTGAGTGAGTGTTTGAGTTTTACGTCTCACCAACAGCTATTGTCATATGGAGACGGGACCTCGGTTTAAAGACACATCCGAAAGTCTGGAGAAGCCCGGGATCGATCCTGCGACCCCTGGTTTATGAGGCGAGTAGCATAACCACTACACCACGGGGACTTCTAACTACGCCGAGAGAAAACCCTTTATAAAGCGAAAATATTTTCCTTAACCTCTTGAAAACAGAGATTGTAGGTACTCGAAAGAACCGCCTCATTGAGGCAGTTCTAATGAGCACCCGCAATCTATTCGTGGAGCGCTGTAGTGCAGTGGAAAAGCATCGGATTTGAGATCTAGAGGTAGCCAGTTCGAGCCCAGCAAGCGCCAAGTGTTTATTCCTTGAGCCGGATGCTTAGTACTGGTTTCTACCGGGGAAGAGAAGAGGGAGAACAGAGGCCACATGGAAAATTAGTACAAGTTTACTAAATGTGTTCGCCTTTATAAACAAAGTCGATTATTATTATTATTATTATTATTATTATTATTATTATTATTATTATTATTATTATTATAGAATTTATACGTTTGAAATGTTTTATTACGACGAATTATATACGGCATTTAAAGATTTACTAACGCACGAAAGTAATGACATCCCACAAACCCACCGAAAACATAGCATGATGTGCTGTTTGACAGAATGTCAGTTTTATTTGTTAAATTGAAAAGTTACAATAAGAGAAATACAGACTTGTGCTTTTGCATCACGTGAACAAGTCCGTGAAAAGAACACCCCTCTGAACCCAACGTTATACAGAGAAAAGTGGGGTTTACGGGGTATACATTATCTGCCTTATTTTTGCTCAAAAACATAGATTGTGGGTACTCGTTAGAACCGCCTCGTCGAGCACCCACAATCTATTGGTAGGGTGACAATGGGCCAAAAAGTCCACTATATCTGGCAGTAGCCCATACCCCCCCCCCCCCCTCCCCCCAATTTGTTGAAAGCAGAAATTATAAATCTGTTATCATTTTTACCCAAAATATGTAATTTTTCACACCATATTGGACGCCATTATTTCACACGGACATGTTTTCCTAATGGTAAAATGCTGTATTACTCCGCCCTATCCGCTTTGCCACTGTACGCCATTTCGACGGAATTTCTTCGCAAAAATGGTTCAGACTTTGGAAGCAACGTTAATCTAGTTGGCAACAAAACAGGTGGCTGTGACGGAATGGCATTTGGTCTGAAACATATTTACTACGCCGCGTTAGAGTATGATGGTTTGTATATGGCATCCGTAGAAAATGGCAGATTAAAAGAACAAACTTCGGTAGTGCAGAATAACGAAACCGCTGTTTGGATTGACACTCTGGCATTTAATGGAACAGATCTTTGGTTTGTTGCCAATGATTTAACTTCGTTCTTCGGAAATGAGATTAATTTTACTGGAAATGTTTCAAACATTCATATCTGGAGAGTTCGAAATAGCGAAGCCGGATACCTGCATGATGCAAGGTCAAGGACGACTGTAAATTCACTAAGCATCGTAATACCAAGCTATTCGCTTTTTATAGTGCTGAGCATTTTATCATATGGGCCCCGTCAAGCGATATTGGTACTTATCGCCTATGCGAGCAGCTAAGGTTCAGGCGAGCCTGCGCATCCGCGCAGTCTCGCCAGAACCTTCGCTGCTCACTCATACAAGCAGTGAATCAAGAGGATCCTTCAGACAGAAAGCCATATCCCTGGCCCCTCTGAATGGCTGGGCATGTGCAGTTAAAATTTGTCATGACGGAATGCTCGAAGACACAAATTCGCTTGGCGGGGCTCATATGTAGTATGATGATACGAATTTCCTATTAACCCTTATCCTGCTGAATGAATTTATTTAGCCACACCAATTTCAGACTATCAACCAATCAAATTACTTTGTATAATGTGCTTAGTCAAATTTGCAAACTGAAATCAAATCAAATGTATTTCTCTCTCATGTTATACAATATGCTAACAACATGAGTATCAAAACGTTGTGCAAAACATACCCAGCGGGCACATGACGTAATTGTGACGTTACATCAACGTCGACAACGCCAGGGCGTTTATGCAACGTCACATCTACTTCGGTGCACCGACGTTGATTTGATGTTGCCCTAACGACGTGTACTTGCTGGGTACTGTTTCATTGCTTCTTCAGCTGATCTGGATCTACACTGTTTGCAAAGATAGGGGGTCATGTGACTCGTGTTCAGCGGACAAGGGTTAAGTAAACATTTCATTCTGGGCCCCGTCAAGCGATTTTGGTACTTATCGCCTATGCGAGCAGCGAGGTTCAGGCGAGCCTGCGCATCCGCGCAGTCTCACCAGAACCTTCGCTGCTCGCTCATACAAGCAGTGAATCAAGAGGAACCTTCAGACAGAAAGCCATATCCCTGGCCCCTCTGAATGGCTGGGCATGCGCAGTTAAAATTTGTCATGACGGAATGCTCGAAGACACAAATTCGCTTGGCGGGGCTCATTCTCATTTCTGGATATTTGCTGTATATTTAATACTGGATGTATTCCGGCGATTTTTACACCCTGATTAGACTGACCAGCAGTTCAGTAATTGTCGGTTCGCCAAACATAGCACATGATATTCTAAAAAACGGTTAGAGAAAATCGGGTTTAGCAATTTAGCATCCCAGTAAGCATTCTACATAAATCTACAGCGGGCCGTTAACGGCCCGTCAGGGTAGCTGACGGGCCGCTAACGGCCCGCTGTAGATTTATGTAGAATGCTAGCAGGGATATTGTATCTTTCAGCTATACCAATAGGCGACATAGTGCATTCTGTCGTATCTTCAGAGCTGTCAACCTTCTGTGAAAATGTTTATGTTCATGGAACCATTCCAGAATGATTGTCTTGATGATATCTCGGACAAGTTCAAAAATGAGTTGTATAAGATCAAACACTAGGTCACAAGGTCAAATTACTTTAAATCATTTTTCACCCTCTAGAGGCCACAGGTTTGCTTCAATCTTCATGAAACCATAAAAGCTTGAATGTGATTCATGTCAGATGAAAAATAGGTCACTAGGTCAAATTGCTTTAAAACCTGTTGATTTCTTAGCCAAGTTCAATCATGACTCGGGAGAGCGATTCAGGTCCATCATGGACCTCTTGTTTGCATGTTTAAGATAAGTGATACCAATGGTCGTCTGGTTAACTTACTCATTTAAACAGCACAGATAAAATAATAAGGCGGGGACAAAAGTTCCCTATGTAATTTGCTTGTTGGACATGCGTCTGACGAGTTTAATGGATTTCATATGTGGCGAGCACGAGTGTAAAAATCTGTTTATATATACCGGTTTTAAATTGAATCTTATGATCATAGTTCAAAGAATCTGAATGGAGAACGTGATGCCCGATGTTACATGACGATTGTGTGGTATTCCATTTTTATGACATAACAAATTCGCTAAACAACAGTGATGTCATATGGAAAATAATTTATAATAACTTCTATAACGACATACTCCAGGAACGAAATTCAGTCCATTGGAAACGTGCATACACTTCAAGTCCAACTATCCTCCCTCGCTCCTGGATTTTTTGCGTTTCGTTTCGGCAATGATCTTGCATGTTTGCGATGCGGCGCGGTGTATGTCCTGTTGGGTTTGCACTGACTAGTAAGCCTGGCATCATTCTGTGCAGTGCACAGACTTTGGGTGAGTAGATGAGACCAAGAGTAAGTTTGTACTACAGCATTACATGGTACATATTTATTATGCTAAACAGCAAAACGTTGATAATCTAAACTCTGATATTCCGAAAATACTCAGTAACTCTGAAGTCCCACTGATAACATAGCACATTCCTCAACCTTCCAAATTTCACAGTCCTGATACATCAAACAAATAAAACGCTGGTGGTCGTATTGCGGTCACCTCTTGTTTTTATATTACAGTATATATGTATTCGTATTGTCTTGTTTTCTAACTGTTCGTGTTTCATGTACTCTTCATATTTGGAGGAAATAAATATATATACTCAGTCAAAAAAGTTCCTATACCCAAAATTGCTTCTGTTACTATAGCTACTACAGATAAAAACTACACAAAGTGTGTTATGTTTTGATAAGAAGACTCATTTTTGCGTGCAAAAGCATCATTCATTTTTGTTTTCGTAAACACATCATCGTAGACTATTGCTTTAAACACCCAAGGGGTCACTGTGTCATTTTCGCAGAAAAAAATCATTAAAACATGCTATGATTTAACATCACAAAATTTCCCTGTACCCTACATTTCTAAAATTTGATACATGTGACATTTCTTTAGATACCATTTGCGTCTATTCACAAAAGATTTGGAACTTTAGTTGCATCAGCTACGAGAAATAGGCTATCACATATTGACCTCCAATTCTTAGAAGTTGTGTGCAAATGCTGCTTTCAATGGGAACTCCATAGAAAATCGCAATCGATATTGCTACATGAATTTTCTGTATTTTTTACCATCATGATGAAAAGCAATGGTAGACACAAAGCGTTTTTTGAAAAAATGGCAAAAATTTATTGACAGAAATAAAAATTACAGCAGTTCGAAAATTGCTATATTTTTAATTGCAAGGGAGATAATTTGAGAATTTCACAAATTAAAACCTCGCTTATAATTCGAGATCATGAGATATTGTAAAAGTAAAGTGTTATTCGATGTTCAGAGAATATTGTCTTTCATCTTAGACGAAAAAGAACTTTCTGCGCATGCGCAATGTCCATTTTCTACCGAAATCTTTCTAGGCACATATTGGAAGACAACTCTGGAGCAGAAAGGTATGGACAAATGCAAGTTTGAGCATTCTCTAGCTAAACGTGCGATTTAATTGTCTACAGCCAAATTTAACTCAATAGCTACCAGATATCTAGTGCGTTTCACTCGAAAGTTGGTATAGTTACTTTTTTGACTGAGTATATATGGATGTCTGTCTTGCATCTGTACAAGGCACTTAGACAACACAACTGTATGAGATATATAAAATATATCGTTGTTGTTCAGAGGGCACAGAGAAATTCCAACCTGAGCATGATGAGGGTACAGCGATCACGTGGGAAGCAGGTTCTGTCGAGCTTTCCGCGTGGATGCTGGACCCGGGGGCTGGGATTTCCTGTCCACACTGAACAACAACGATCGGTACTTGATTCCACACTTGAGAAAAACAACAACAAAAAAAGGCATAACCAAATATTTTAACAAAGTCGAGACAGTTTGGTACCAAGAAAGTCCCCTTTGATTAATTAAAAAAATGATACCCAAAATTGAGATTTTATTTACGTTTGAACTTACAAATGTAAAAAGCCGACGATGTATCCGATAATTTGGATCATTATGATGTTATTGTCGCGTGTGAGCTGTTATGTGAAACAGAGTATAGGTGCTTATGTGGGACAGATTTTGACAGTATAGCGAGCTCTCGGTCCCATAGGCACTGGGTCTCCATTGTGTGTGATATGTTGCTCGTTATGATAACGCATCAGTGTGACATAGTGTCTTCTGTCTTAGCCAAAAATGTGTATTTTCTGGTGAAAATTATGATTTATTTACACTTCGAAAAATTGATTGTGGTTGCTCGTTTGAATCGCCTCATTGAGGCGGTTCCTGCGAATGCTCAGCACCTCTGTTTTGGTGCAAAGATATGAAAAAATAATCGAATAAGATCAGTCTATATACCCACTAACTGTGACAAATAGATTTAGCTTATCTTTGTGGGAGGATGGAGAAGGTTCATACTATTGGCACAGACTCTGATTAGACCGATCTGAGTCTTCGCTAATCACAAAAGATTTATCCTATGTTCTGCCGTGCGCTGGCTACTCATTCTTATTCCTCTGTGGAGACCCAAAACGGCATGAAACCATAGATTCTGACCTAACTGTACAGATGCCGCAGTGACTTGAGAGCCATGGTGTTTTGAGCCTTCCTTTACTACAGTTGAACTTCAATGGCTCGAACACCTTTGGGATTTCGAAAATCTGTTCGAGACAGGGGTAGTTCGAGCCACTGAGGGTTACTGTCTGGAGGCATAAAGAAATACTTTTGGACATCTTTTCGGTGTTCTATGATGAATATGTATGATGTGTGTACTCATTAGAATCGCCTCATCGAGGCGATTCTAATGAGTACACACAACATACATTTGCAAGATAAAGACTAAAATCTCCTAAATGATCCCCATTGTTTCTTATGTAGAGGATTTCCCTAGGGGCTCGTAAACAGGTTCGACTCAGCCATGATAAACGAGCCATCGGCGTTCGAGCGATCGAAGTTCAACTGTTTATCATATTATTCCAGTGCGATGGTTGGGTGAGGCGAAGGTATCCCTATCTTATGACACGTAAAGTTGGACAAGGCTTGTTGTCCTTGCAGCAGGTAAGGGTAGAGGGGGTATGTTGTTATTTCTTGTTTCTTTACTTTCTTTGACTTTCTTCTTTCTTTTCTATCACTTTCTAACATCTCCTCTGCTGACTTTTCTATGTCTTTTCTCCCTTTCTCTGGCAGACGACACGAAATGAGTCACAAGTGTTAACGTGTCGTTAAACCCCACCACAAACACAATCATATAAGAGCCAGCGCATGACAAAACCAACAAGAAGACTTGTACGACCAGCGAAGACTCAGATCAGCCTGCGCATCCGCGGATCTGACTCTGCTGGTCTAACAGGTCTTATTGTAGGTTTTGTCGTGCGCTGGCTCAAACTTTTAATTTAATTTATTAATTCAAGAAGGCCAACGTTAGCAACACCCATGTAATAGAGAAAATTGCAGTTTACTTGGGTTTAATTTATTTTATTTGCCCCAAATCATAGATTGTGGTTACTCGTTAGAATCGCCTAAAGGAAGCGGTTCTAACGAGCACCTGCAATCTTTGTTGGGAGCAGAAAAATAAAGAAAACTATCCCAAAATTTCATCAAAAACTGTCAAAAGTTCTTTTCTTTGCAAACAACACAAGATGATTAGTAATGAAACTTATGTAATTGTAAATGAAACAACTCATTCAATTCAATTAAATAAAACAATATCGCTTGAAATGGAAAAATCACACACAGCAAATAAAATAAGGAAATTCTACATGTGAAGTGATATAAAACTATACAGTAAAACTCCTATATTAAGACCACCTTTTAGACTGTTCAAAAGTGGTCTTTAACACCACTTTTGAACAGTCCCAAAGATGGTCTCTTTCAAGAGCACATTGGCTGTGGAAAACACAAAGAAAATGCACCTTAATTCTTCTAACTATGCTTTTAAAAGCAAAAATAGTCTTAATTTTAGGTGGTCTTAATAGTGGAATTCTACCGTACTTTATTTAGAAGAATGTGACGTCACACGAATAATAATGCACGTCATATATACTTTTAATTTGTATAGTGGCATATTTCTGCCACGAGATAGATTTCGCGATATTTTTTTAATTATCGCGATAGTTATCTAGCTACCTCGTGGCAGCTCTGGCAGAAATATGCCACCATAATTTTGTATGATGGATTTTTTTTTTTTTAAATCATTTCGAGGATCACTGATGAGGACAACACATAATTGCCGGAACTGGTCAGTCTGGCCAGAAGTCAACGACACTTCAACTATCAGGTGCTTGTGTGTCCAGTGGGTTCTTTGCATGGTCATACCTAGAAGTTATATAGAGATGCTAAAATTTGTTTCATGCTCAACTCATTTGAAAATAAAAATTGTCCTCAGCTGCTATGCCCCCCACAATAATAATAATAATAATAATAATAAAAAATATTGGCATTTTAGAATTTATGAGCAGAATATAACATTCTTTGCCGGTGAAGTGAGTTTTAGTTTTACGTCCCACCAACAGCTAAGGTCATACGGAGACGGGACCTCGATTTAAAGACTCATCCGAAAGTCTGGAGAAGCCCGGGATCGATCCTGCGATCCCTGGTTTACAAGGCAAGTAGCGTAACCACTGCACCACGGAGGCTTCTCATTCTTTGCCGGTCTGAGCACGAAGTTTACCTTATTTGTTTGTTTAACGTCCCCGTCAACACTGTATAGGTCATTTTGCCTGGGCAGGTTTAAATCCTCTTAGCGGTTTACCAGTACTCGCGTGTGGTCGGTTTCAGCTCTGCGTGGAAGCATCATGCAGCACATCTATTTCTTCAAGCCCCGATGGGCGGGGGCGAACCTTATTTTCTTGTATTTTAATATTAATGCGCATAAAAAATGTCAGACACGATTCAGCTGAGCATGAAAACGTTTTATCACCTCCGGTCCAAGTCTGATTAAAACTTTATAAGTCCAGCAAACAAAACAACTACATGTACTCACAGGCACTTGGCCCGTTGATTTGTCCGAAAAACGTGTGGAATGGGTTTAAAGTCAAAATATGAGTAAAAAAAAAATTTCTTTTCATACTCGTATAGAAAGCTAGACAAGGTTCACAACAAACCAGCACCATTTTCTCGGTACACATTAAATGACAATTGGCACAGGTACAGTGTTTGACACAGGAAGGTATATTTTGTATGAAGTTCAACCTAAGGCATGCAGAATTTCAACAAAATAATGCAGAACATCTGGATCAAGCCACATTGTGATCTACACGTCAAATTACCCCGGATAGACTTAAGTAGGACAACTAACTGTCACACCAGCTTCATGAGTTTTCACTGTTTCCCTGGGATTTCCTGTTGAAATCCGATAATGTCAGCACAAAAGCCAACTAAACTATAAATCTCAATGAAGATGCTCTCACCTGATGCAAAAGTTTTCGCCAGTTAACCATTATTACCAGCAATTTTCGCTTTTTTGTGTGAGAGCAGGCATTTCTAATTGCAATTGTTTTCATTCTATATTTTGAAGCTGATGTAATCCGAGCGCTGATTGGTTGAAATCGCTGGAGTTCCCCAATTTCGACCAATCAGCGCGTGGATTACAGAATGAAAACAATACTGCTTTGAGAAATGCCTGCTCCCACACAAAAAGGTGAAACTTGCTGGTAATAACGGTTATCTGGAGAAAACTTTTGCATTAGGTGAGAGCATCTTCATTGATACTTATAAGAATATAGGCTTTTGTGCTGACATTATCTGATTTCCGCAGGAAATCGCAGGGAAACAGTGAAAAACCATTGAGTGGGTGTGACAGTTAGTTGTCCTACTAAGGTTTATCCGGGGTAATTTGACGTTTAGATCACGATGGGGCTTGAACCAGGAGTTCTGCATTATTTTGATCAAATTCTGCATGTCTTAGGTATATATTCATACAAAATATACCTTCCTGTGTCAAAAAAATGTGTCTGTGCCAATTGTCATTTTATGTGTACCTAGAAAATGGCACTGGTTTGTTGAGAACATTGTCTAGCTTTCTATACCAGTGTGAACATTTTTTGTTACTCATATTTTGACATTTTACCTATTCAACATTTTTTTCGGACAAATCAACGGGCCAAGCGCCTGTGCATGTACTTCTATCTCGTTCTCACTTTTCACCGTGCCTGGGTCACCGTCTATCACCGACACCGGAAATAGAATCCCGGTGAATCGAAAGTAATAGCTGCAGGTGAAGGGGTGCCTCTTGAAAATGGATTATTTTACTGCTTGTAAGCTTTAGGTTAAGATTACTGTTATCAAATATCAGTAGTGGACATAATTTGCTGCTGCAATGAGAAGTGCTTTCTTATAAAACGCACAATTGTGCAATTACAGACCGAATATTCGACAGCTGGTACCATAAACAAAATGGATTTGGCAAGTTCGTTGTTGTTCTGTTTAATGTTTATGCCTTTCTACTGAAGTTTTTTTTTCACTTAATCAGAAAGAACAATGATGGAAAAAATAATTTGCAAAAGAAACTCGCTATAAATTGTACTTTCAACACAAATGTTTGCCTAAACGAAAATTACCTGTTGTAAGGCAAATAGTAGTGTGGTGTACGGCTTGTTGCAAATTAGTGTAAACGAATGTGTACGGCGAATAGTTCCATGTTTATAGCTGATAACATTTTAAAAGTATACCGACCGGCCTTCCGATGCTTCTCTCACATCCACGAGGACTGTACTGCTCTGCATGTATGTCCTGTCAAAGTCGGGTGTTTTATTTTGTCGAACATGCTGCTTCGAAATGTAAACAATGGCCGGCAAGAACACAATACATCAATAGATTCACCTGCCTGTCACAACATCTTTACCCAGTGTTATCAGAATTTTATAAACACACTTCAACAATTTTCACCCATTCTCTCGTCATAGCAAGAACCCATCACAATATAGTAATGTTAGTTAGGAACTAATGCCTATGTATAGTTTTAAGACCATATTTTGCCACAGAGGCGTTATTATGGGTTAAAAAGAAGTGCGCATTATGAAATCACGCCTGTTCAAAAATACACGCGTGGAAGATTCGTAAGGGGTAGATGGCGGTTATGCACTTAAAATTCTTACGGGAACTTTCGGCCGTGACTTACGAGTGATTACACTACATTACGAGACTTAAAATGTCAACATTTTGAGATGAAATGACATCTAAAAACTTTTCGCCCTATGAATACAACAGAATAAAGATGCATGGCCAGTCCCACTCGCACTACTTTCTCTAGGTCCTGTGGTTCGATTAGTTGCAGCGGTAATAAAGTTACGGTGTCAAAACATGCTACACTGGTATCATTTGCCGGGATAAATGTCCCAAAATGCAACGTCTATCGGATCGAGACCGAGACGTTTACTGGAACCCACTAGCCCCGTGCAGGGAGAATCCTCCCCTATGCAAGTTAGAGATCTTTGCGTAATTACATGATTAGTTTAAACAACAGTTTATTAGTTAACTATAAAGGATCACTAATAAACCATTGTTTAAACTAATCATGTAATGTAATCAATCACATCCAATTCCTGTGACAAATGGCGTCCAGCAAGGTTGTGTGGTAGCCCCAACACTGTTCAGCATGATGTTCGCTTCCCAAAAAGATGTTTTCCAGGAGGGTGACAATGGTATACCGATTAGGTATCGTTTTGGTGGGAAGCTTTTTCAATCTCGGAAGGTTGCAAGGGGATGACATGGCAAAAGGTGCATGATTACTGTGTAGGCTTTCATCTTGCAACTCTGGAGTATGTGTAATTTACACCTGAGAGAAATGGTCAAATGTGTCTGATCGGAGTAGTTGTTTTTAGGGCAGTTCAACGGCCCAATCAACACTATTTAGGCCATTTTTCCGAACAGTTTACCTATCCACACTTTTACTGTGAAGGCTTATATGTAAGCGGTTACTCTTCTTGAATCAGCCGAAGGCTGACAATGAGAGAGAGAAAGACCGTAGAAAAGATTTCACAATCAATCTCCACGACAGAGTGTTGCCGACCCCAGCACGTATCGAATCCACGTCCTCCTGATCAACAGTCAGACGCACATCCGACTGAGCTTCCGAGGCCGGCCAATCGCAGTAGATAGATAGATAGATAGATAGATAGATAGATAGATAGATAGATAGATAGATAGATAGATAGATAGATAGATAGATAGATAGATAGATAGATAGATAGATAGATACCATGATCCGTTGGTCGGGGAAAGCATAAATACCCTTTAAAGTGGGGGAAAATGAAGTTGTCCTTTATTGGCGTTTAGCAATAAAGAATAAAATAAATGCTCTTCCTCTTTCGCAGAAAGTATAAGATTCATGCACAGGCAAAAAAGACGGGAAGTGGTAAACTCCGGACAAAATTTGAAAACTTGAGACGTGAGTTCAAGACTATATATATATCAGCATGATTTGTTTGTGAATAACTCAGTAGTGATGTAAAGGCAAATCCAAGAGGTTCTTCTCTCACGGTTTATTTTTGTTATGGTCTGTCTTTGTGTGTTTGTGTCGCTTATATTTTTTTATTGTGGCTGGCCTGTTGGCCGTTGTGTGGGGTGGGGGAGGGGGTTGGGCTGTCCTTTTGGCTTTTCGCTGTTGGGGTCTGTTGTTTCATGTTTGTGGTTCTTTCCCACTGGTGTCTCTGATGGGAGCTGTTGGTTGATTGTATCGATTCCTGATCATTACATCCACCTCTATTTTCTACAGATATATCAATAGTCAGAAGAAAGACAGACAATGTATCCCACCCTTTAATAAAAGAGGGGGAAGCGGGGTTGCTGAATCAGACTCAGAAAGGGCAGGGGAACTATTTGGTCAATTCAATGATGCGTTTAATAAAACTGAGTTCACGGAGGTTCCATTGACAAGAAGATCGGCCCCATTTATAGATACTATTGTTGTGTCATCGGCAGGAGTGATCAAGTTACTTAAAGGCTTAAACCCCACTAAAGCTTTAGGACCTGATGAGCTACATCCTAGATTCCTGAAGGAGCTAGCAAAAGAGTTAGATCCAGTTTTTGTCCACCTGTTTTATACAGGTGAAATCCCCAAGGAATGGCACTTAGTGAACATTTGCCCACTCTTCAAAAAAGGAGATAGGGCTCTTAATCATAATTATCACCCTGTGTCTCTGACTTGTGTTCTGTGTGTAAATTGCTTGAACATTAGTCTGCTGAAACATCATGGCCCACTTGGATAAACATAAACTTTTTTCAGAAAGATAACATGCATTAAGGAAAAGGCATAGTTTTGAAACTCAGTTGAGAACAAACATTAATGATTGGGCAAAATCTTGGACAAAGGGGGACAGGTAGACACATTTATTCTGGACTTCGAGAAAGCTTTTGACGCCACACCACATGAACTACTTAAATCCAATTTATTTGGTTATCGCACTGGGGGAAATACTCTCATATGGATAGATTCCTTTCTTTGCTACAGAAAACCGCGTTGTTGTTAATGGTGAATCTTCAGAGTGGGCACCAGTTTTGTCTGGAGTCCCAAAGGGACTGTTCTTGGTCCACTGTTATTCTCCCTGTACATCAATGATGTTTCCACTGACACTGATTTAGCAATAAGACTGTTCGCAGACGATTGTGTTTCCACAGGAAATTAGAGATCCAGATGATTCACTGAAACTTCAGAATGATATATATAGATCAGGCCCGAAATTGGGACATGAGATTTCAGCCCGTTAAATGCAATATTATGTATTTAACTAGGAAGAGAATAAATAAAATTGAGGCTTCTTACACCTCAGAGGGAACAGTCCTCGAAAACGTGGATTCCATTAAATACCTTGGTGTGACACTCACACACCATTTGAGGTTGAATACACATGTTAGCAACATGTGTACTAAGGCGAATAGAACACTTGGTTTCCTGAGGCGAAATCTTCATCAGTGTCCTCATGATGTAAAAGAGGTAGCTTATAAAGTTCTTGTCCGCCCAATCTTGGAATATGGTAGTTGTATCTGGGACCCCAGCGGAGTGGTCCTTAACGAAGCAATTGAAAGCGTTCAGAATAGAGCTGCTAGATTTGTAAAAGGCAATTACTGCTTTGAAACTGGGAGCATGACTGGAATACTAGGTAAATTAAGATGGGAGGTTCTCAAGAAAAAGAGAAAACAGTAGGCTCATACTTCTATACAAAGGTCTAAGAGGCGCTGCCAGCATTCCAACAGATGATGCTAGGCACTGTAGAAATCATCATTCATTGGAGTTTCAGACCCTTACTGCAAAAAACTGACATTTATAAAGAATCATACTTCCTCAGAACTATTAGACATTGGATTGCCCTTCCCAATTCGATTATTTCAGCAGCTGAAGATGCTGAGGATTGTGTATCTAAGTTTATCTCTTTAATGAGAGCTAGGGACTAACTTCCCATCACAGGCCCTGGTGTATGAATGTCATTTGACGTGTCACCAGTAACATTTCTGATTCTGAATAAAGGAGTAGCCATTCCTATTCGCCGTACACTTTTTTGACTATATTCCGTACATATATCTGTTGTAAACAACTAAACGCCGTACACGTGGAGTTTTAGTTTTTTAACAAATACGCTTAGTGCATGATAAAACCATGACCAGAGAAAGTTTTCATTTACTACTCAGTATTGACGGAAACAGGTAAAAGAAAATTTAAACGGTAATAAATCAAGAAATTATAAAATCTGAAACCGATTTTCGAAAATGCTGGTCTTCACTCAGTACCAAGCATCGATAAACTTGTGTTCTTGACTTTAAATCGAAACATACAGCTTCGAAAAACGCATAAAATGTTGCAGAAATCCCTCTGTTATTTCAAGGAAATCAATTTACCCTGCACTTGCAGAAAATAGATCAGGAATAAAGGCTTCACTCACCGTGCTCCATGCCTACTTTCGCTTTGTATCAATTCACCGGGATTCTATTTCCGGTGTCGATGATAGACGGTGTGGGTGATTCTGTTAGACCGACATTCACTCCTCCTCAAAGGCACGCATGGTATTAAACAGATCACCGGGGTTAAAACAACTCCTGTTTATAATTATTAACCCATTTTGAACCAGAAACGGCAAAACGGGTACCCTGGCAAACAGTGCAGGCCCAGATCAGACGCCGCAGAACGCGGCGTCTGATCAGGGCCTCCACTGTTTGTTAAAAGTTCAGTCATTTTCCAAATAAATTTTGAAGAAAACACAACCTGACACCCCTAAATTTTGAAATGGACTCTTGCTATATATAAGGAGGAAGATTCCATTTGGTACCAAAAGGGTTAAGATGCCAAACATTGTTAACATGTTTAAGGGGAATGGATACACATTCAGGGGAGGCAATTCCTACTAAAGTATTTTTGTCTCCCATGTCAATAGGAGGAACAAATTCTTTCCTTTTAGAGTTGGAATCTTTTTTCAGTGTGACAGAATTTATAGCAAAGCGAATTGGAAGTCCCGAATATTTGTCTCCCTTTGAAAAATGGCGGAATAATCTGCCAGGTGTATCTATTCCCCCTATAGTTAATTGGTATTCAAATGTTTCTGGAAAATTCACTTTTATCCTATTTCCTCATCGTCCCAAAATGGGAGATTGGCAAACATTGTTGACTCAGTCAGAAGCCACAGAACTGAGTCTACACTGTTTGCATTTCTGTACAATTTGCACCAAATAAAATTAACCCTTAAAACGCCAAGAAAACTTAAAACTGCATCTAAAATGTTTGGTCTATGTCGTTTGCTGTACTGTACTTCTTGCAATTTTTTCAAACGTATTTTTTGATACAGACAGCCAGGGTGGATCCTGGTCAGACTGCCCCTAGTGATCTGTGTCCACACTGTTTGCAACGTTTTAAGCCAACAGCAGACAACAATTGTAGTGGTTGGCGGGCTATGAGCTAACCCGTCCCCTTCCCCCCCCCCCACCCCCCCCCCCCACACACAGACACACACATACACGAAGTCGGAAATGAACTGTTCCAAGCTATTAGGTGGTAGAGTCTATGTGCCTTATGTGAGTTGTTGATGGTTCGGTAAGCGGCACCAGTTCTTGCTGTGTGGTTCTTCTGGTGTAACCCTTTCATTATACTGAAACAATAATAAAAGATACATTCAAGTTATTTAAAATTCAAGACATGTTTTGTACATATATATAAAAATTATTCACATAATTTGGTCGAGTGTATTGAAAAATGGAATGTCGTGAACGGATCTGGGTCTGCATTATTTGCTTAGGCATGTCTATTCCTATACTTAGAAACTATTGATGAAAGTTGTCACACTGTTTAAAATATTATGCATTTAAGAGATAAACGAAACAGCCTATCTCGGCATTGAAGACCATTTTCTCAGCCTACACTCAACTACTAGTGCTGTCAGTGCTTTGGTTTTGTTGTACTGTCATTGAAAGTTGATTTTTAAAAAATCAAGTTTCTTTGTCATTACATTTCTACTTCCGGTACTGGACCGCGTTATTCCACTTCCGCTGTTCGTTCGCTGCATAAAATAGTCCAAAATGAACTATTAAAAATTAATTTTGCAGGCATGGAACGTCTTTAAAAATATTTCATATTTCGAGACTTTATACGTATTGAATATAAATTGGCACAGAAAGACTAATTCTGAAAAGAAAACAATACTCTGGGACTAATTTTCTACGCGTTTATGCAACTGGTTTGAGAATTTACTCTTTCATCCCTGAGTTTCTGAACACGACTCTTCTCGCTTTAAATACATTTCTAAAGGAAAGGGATTTCTGAGAGTAGTTCCATTGACATGATGGCAAACAGTGTTAATGTAGATTCTGGCGAGACGTGCTAGCTACGTGCCGTCTTATCAGGATCTGCAAGGTTTGCATAGATACAGTGTATTTCTACCTCGGCGTCTGCACCGGTCTACAGGGTTAAAAGGGTAAGCTCGCTTCTCTGTGACTATACAACCCTTTACTGACCGACATCGAATACAGTTATTTACCTGCTTTCGAGAGCTCTTATTTCGTTTAAGGCTTTAAGCTGTAAGTTTTAAATCAAATCTGTACTTTAAGCAAATAGGGAAGATTTCGATCAGACGCTTCATTCTGTGGCCTCTAATCTGTCTTAACTGTTTCCGAATGCCGAAGTATTGAAACAATTGGCATTTATGGGTTAATGGTTCCGTACAGGTTGGAATAAACGTATTTTAGTTCGCCTTGGGATGTCGAAGTTCGCTAAAGGTGGCGTCTGATCAGGGTTATAATGTCTAAATGAAATGGTTTAAAAATGATCTTTTTTCCGTCAAGTTATTCTCCCACGCCAGAAGGAATATAACTCCGAGCGGCTGCACAACGTATGTGCCTCTTCGTATCAACGCGATGTTGATGCGACGTTGCTAAGATGTCATGTACACGCTAGGAGAACTTCTCTGTAAGATTATTAGCAGATGAGACAAGCACAGAATGTACAAGCCTCTGTGGTGTAGTGGTTTCGCTACTCGCCTTGTAAACCAGGGGTCGCAGGATCGATCCCGGGCTTCTCCAGACTTTCGGATGAGTCTTTAAACCGAGGTCCTGTCTCCGTATGTCCTTAGCTGTTGGCGGAACGTAAAACTCAAACACTCCCTCACAGAGCTAATCTATAAATTTATGGTTTTACCATGAAGAAATTAGCAGACACGTTTATATTTGTTCCATTCTTCCGTTTTTCGTGGGGTTGGTTGGATAAGGCAAAGGTGATGTGTATCTTGTGTCATTGTGGAGTCCAGCTGATATTGACTTACATTTGGGCAAGGCCTGTTGACCTTGCAGCAAGTAACGGTAGGTGGGGGAGGGTGGGAGTTGTTGGTGTTTCTTCTTTCTCTACACTTCCATTCAAACTCTAAACAATCGATGAATCATTTTTTTCTTCGTCGAATTTTTTTAACCCTCTGGGACCTTGTTAAAAGAATATGTAGATAACAGCTTGATCTACGACTGACATTGTTCATCACATGAACAGGTCCGTGAAATGAACACCCCTCTAAACCCCACTTTATAGAGAGAAACCTGGGGTTTACGGGGGTAAACATTATTTTTCTTATTTCTGCTCCAAGACATAGGTTGTGGGTACTCGTTAGAACCGCCTCACTGAGGCGGTTCTAACGAGCACCCCCCAACCTATGTTTGCAGTATAAATAAGAAGAGTATCACATATTTTCATCAGAAAAATAGCCATTTTGGAGATTTGAAAAATACACTATGTCGCACGGGTGTGTTATCGTAATGTATCATAATAAGTATTCATCATAAATAAACTTTCCTCAGTACTTTCAGTACTTTGATTTTTAGACTATTCCGCTGAGTCAACACCTGGCACTGTGGTTTATAAATCGCACGAACATTTTTTTCTGACGCGCATAGCTAGTGGCAGTTAACAAATCTCGATTTATGGTAAAGTCGATTTCCTATGTTAAGACCACCTTTGGGACTGTTCAAAAGAGGTCTATAAGACCATTTTTGAACAGTCCCAAAGGTGGTCGCTTGCAGGAGGACAATGAGCGTAGAAACACAAAGAAAGAAACACTGAAACCTTTTAAAGGGAATAGGAACACCTGGCACAATTTCCCGCCTTTTTTCGAAGGAAGACAACTTTCGGGACTTCCTGTTCGCTTTTCTATAAGCCCTGTCCCACTCTTACAGGGGTCTACTCTTAAAGGAAAGAATTTGCTCCTCAGGAGCAGATGCAAATTCTTTCCTTTAAGAGTTGACCCCTTCTGACATGGGAGACAAAAATACTTTTGCCGAGGTTGCCTTCCCTAAAGGTGTTCTCATTCTCCTCAATTATGCTTTTAAATAAAGAAATGGTCTTAATTTTAGCTGGTCTTAATAGCGGAATTTCGCTTACTTACAACACGTAAACAAGTCTGAGTCACGAACCCCACTGAAAAGCCCATCTTATATAGAGAAAAGTGGGGTTTACATTGATTGCCTTATTTCTGCGCAAAGCACTGAGTACTGGTAAACCGCTTAGACAATCTAATCTAAGAATGCCCAGGCAAAGCGGTACGAGTCGGACCGTCCATGCTTATAAACCCTATTGGTTTCATTGGGCGACGGGCTTGAGATGTGATTCCATGCCTTATTTCTGCGCAAAGCACAGACTGGGGTAGTCGTTAAAACCGCCTCAATCAGGCGGTTCTAACGTGCACCCACGATCAAGGATTGGACCAGAAATAAGAAAAAATTCAACAATTTTCATCTGAAAAAATGCCAGCTCCAGAGATAGGTGAGACGCCATTTTTGCGCCCGGACATGAAAACAGTGGTGGCTGTTGTTATCTTTTTATTAGAAACTGTTAAAACAATACATTGTATTTGCGTTTTTATTGTTGTTTTTGTAAGAAGGGAGAAATAGGAAATTTGACTGCGATCCATTTTTTGGATCGAGTGTTTATCAACTTGTTGCCAACTACAGAAGTTTTCCGCTTGCTATTGTCCACGTGACTTTGAACGAATTGCAGATATTGTTTGATCGGCTGTTTATCAATTGACCCAAAGTTACCGACTACAGAAGTTTTCCGCCTGTTATTGTCCACGTGACTATTGCTGACCGTTCCAAGGCGGTTTTTCTGTCGAGGTTTAGGTTTGGTTATGGTTTGTCTTTGAGTATGTGTATCGTTTATATTATATTGTTTTGGATAGCCAATTGGCCCTTTTGTGGGAAAGTAACTGTCCTTTTGGCTTTCCGCTATTGATGTTTCCGTTAGGGTATTCATGTTTGTGTTTCTTTCCCTTTGGTGTCACTGATGGGAGGTGTGGGTTAATTATATCGATTCCTGAAATTGCCTTCACTTCTGTTTTGTACCTTTTTCAGAAGCACATTTTGAAGAAGGTGTAACCTTTACAGGAGCGATATTTGACAGGAGCGATGTTTGCACTGTGATTTTGCATGTCTTGGGCTTCCAAGGCCTGCTTCATTTGCATCAAACAATTTCCAGCTTTAAAACTGTTGATCCACTTAAGTAATGTGAGTATAAAATTGAATGGTGTTCAAACATATCCCCAATTTACCCATATCATACCCAACAGCTCATCAAATACCTACTTTATTTCTTCACCGAGGAAACACATTGTTTGTGTCACAGAGTGAAATTATGGAAACTGGAGGAGCGCTTGCGCTTAGGACTTTCTAGTAGTTTCCAGTTATTTCCCCCATTCATAGTTATTTTTCATACATCATATACTCATATATTTCATCTTTCATGAAGCATTAAGTATTCCTGAGTAGCGTATATCAATTTCCGGTGTCCTTATCAACCCAACCAAATGTGCGGCAGTCAGGGTAATAAAACGGAGCACATTGCCAAGAACCGTCAGTCTAAAAGACTTGAAAGTACATGGGTATCCTTTATTTCAGAAACATGTCATGGGAAACCCATTTTGATGCAACTGCAAAAAAAAAAAAAAAAAAAAAAAAGCTGCCAGGCGTTTCTTTGGAAGGAACATAAGCAGCTGTTCTGAAGATGTTAAAGCATGATGGAAGAGACCATGATTAGACTTATGCTGGATTATGCCACATCAGTATGGGATTTACATTTTGTATCCAGCGGCTGGAGACGGTGCATCGGCGAGTAGCTCGGTTTGTCAGAGGTGACTACCACACAACCAGCATTACTTCCCGAGTGATGCAACACTTTGGCCGGCAAACTCACCAGCATTGACATCTTGTATCAAAGTTCTGGTGGCATCTCTCCGGGCTAAGTGGACATCCATGCTCGCAGTGCCTCCGTTCCGAAAAGAGCGAACTGTATAGGATACTCCTGCGAAAACATCTGTCAGCTCTCCTTCAGACTTATTTGACGTCACTACAGCTGTTGTCTTGGAATGTGTGGCGGCCGTTAAAAGTCTCCCTGGCGTACATCATAGTGTAGTTTATATTTTCTTGTCCTTTAGGATCATTGATTCCATTGTGCAATTTTCGAAATATTTGAGGGTCACTGATGAGGCCTAAATGGCCGAAACTAGCTTGTCTGGCCCAGAAAACATGTACACTCCATATTTTCCCGTTTTATGTTGTATTCCTTGCTTCCAAAAGATAAACCTTTTCTAGAACATATTTAACGTCACTACAGCTGTTGTCTGGGAATGTGTGGCGGCCGTAAAAAGTTTCCCTGCCCTTCATCATAGTGTAGTTTATATTTTCTTGTCCTTTGGGATCATTGATTCCATTGTGGAATTTTGAAAAGTATTTGAGGGTCACTGACGAGGCCTAAATGGTAGAAACTAGCCAGTCTGGCCCAGAAAACATGTACACTCCATATTTTCCCGTTCTGTGGTGTATTCCTTGTTTTCAAAGGATAACCCTTTCTAGAACATATTAAAGGACAAACTTCCACAGAGTATTATCACATCAGGGATCATTGAGGGCTCCAAGAGGGATCGTGCAAGTCTTCCCTAAACTACGTAAAAACTGTCTTTCAAAGTTTTTAATTTGTTCTGTTGTGAGGCAAAGGTGTCGCTTGCATCACTGGGGAGTCCAACTGATATTGACTTACATTCTGGCAAGGCCTGCTGTCCTTGCAGCAGGTAGGGTAGAGGTTAGGGCGTTGTTACTTATGTTTCTACACTTTATTCATTTTCCCCCTTCTGCCCTGTGCCTCCCTCTCTTCCCCTCTACTACCACTTCCATTTCTTTTGTCCCTTTCTCTGAGAAACGACAGAAAATGGCCTTATCAATAGTTTGAGCTTCACCGCCGCTTTGCACATAGCCTAATTATGATGATGCTCCAATGTTTGTCCTGTGTGCACTTCATTGGAAGAAATTAGATAGGATAACTCAGTTAGTTTGCAGCATGGATACTTTAAAGTAGTCTGTGGCACTAGCGCTATGCTATGGGATATGGGGCTCATCATCGCTTTGTAAATCTTGGGAAGGTAGAAATCAGCAGGTAGCCAGATATCTCATTGTGTCTCTTACTATTCCCAAAACTTTATTGTATGCCCGGAGTAAATTTGAGAAAAAGTTTTAATTGCTTGTCCAGGTGAGAAGCTCTTTACACCCTACCGAGATGTTCCGGTAAATTCTTCGGTAATTCTCCGGTAAATCGTTGGTCCAAGCGCGGTGCTGTGATTTACCGGCTTATACGTGACGTAGTTTCGAAACTTTCCCGCTGTCAAACTTCTGCGTTTGATGCAACAGTCTTTGAAAAGAACTTTTTAAAATTATTTCGACGTTTTTTGTGTTTCTGTTGTAATGGAACTTTTTTTTTTTGGTTTTGAGAAGCAATTTGGATATGAATACAATTCTCATGATGGCAGATTATCGCGAGAAATTGAACGAGATTCCAGGCGAGATTTGGGTGCCTAAGTATGTTGTTCCAGCCTCTCTACAGTAAAGCAAACACTTCGTGTGTTTGCTATAAAAACTGATATTTATGAGAAGGACAAAATTCGCACTCAATCGATTTGTGCATACATCACGTGAACAAGTCCGTGATATGAATACCCCTAAACCCCACTTTATAGTAGAGACAATGGAGTTTAAGGGGGTATTCATTATGCTTTCTTATTTCTGCTCCAATACATAAGTTGTGGGTACTCGTTACGAGCACCCACAACCTATGTTTGCAGTATAAATAAGTATAATATCACGGATTTTCATAAAAAGTAGACATTTTGGAGATTTGAAAAATGTCACACGGGTCTGTTTTCGTAATGAAAAGTTAAATAAGTTGGAAGCCTGTGACCATTCTCTTACGATATCTGCTGTATCTGAGATAATACGTGTCCTCATTGTCCAGGAGTGACCGGTATCTTTCATACAGCCTTGTCCTATACCCGTAGTCAGATATGGAACCATACAGTGACCTGCAGAAAAAGATCATTGCATAAGCATATACACTATTTATGGTGTAAGGTTTGCAACTAAATATGGTAATTTTAGTCATACGACAGGGTAACATTTTTGAAGGGCGGTGTAACTGTGAACAGTGTAATGAAATATCGGTGTAATATTTTTTTCGAATGAAGGATTACATATCCTTATGTTCGGTGTAAAAAAGAAATGACACATTGAAAGCGTTATCTTTCCAGCTTATCGGTGTTGTGTTTGCGCTTAAACTGGTGTTGTTTTTTTCTACCTTAACGTAATTTAACGTTTCTTGTCGAATCGTGTAACTAGTCGTACAAGATAAGTCATATGTACAACATATGTTATTTTGTTCCTCTTTCATGTCATGTAGCTCAAAACGGCAAAAATATCATATAAATTATATAATTATTAATACTGATTATAGGTTTGTTTCATGCGTAATGAAAATCCTGGTAAATGAGATTAAAAATGAGATAAATTCTGTTTCAGAATCGTTAAATAGAGAATTTATACAAAATCTAATGGAAAGTGCAACATTCTACACTAGCGTTTTACAGAAACTCTAGCATGACCATTGAAAAATAGTAAATGTTACCCATTAAAAAGTGCATCCGAGTCTAATAAGCTCCATACCAATGGAAAAAAAAGATAAATAATTATGATACATACTGTTAAATGTCCACTGAGGTGTAGCCAGTTTTGATTATTGGTGTATTGTTACACCGATTTAACGAAGGAAACAATACACCCACCTCGCAACGGAAACGTTTCCTTCAATGGTACATTTACACCAGTAGTGAAGATCAGTTACATTATGGTGTAAACTTTTCTTCGATCTTCGAGTGCTTAATTACACCATTTATTTGGATTAATAGCCGGCAAATCGGCGAAAGGTTAACGATCATACAATGGAGATGACTTACACTAAAATAGCTCAGCTGCCACCAGTTTTGGTGTAATGTTTCCTTTTTTCTACAGTGTAGAGCTCATTTCCGGGCTCATATGCATACAAAGCAACCGAACTGGTTCATGTGAAAACTAACTACCATATAAAACAGCCATCAGAAGAGATGGCAAAGCCAATATGACGTTCAGTAGGTTGTACAAACGCAGAAAGTGCACAAGAAGAATGAACACACAAGCTAATCGTCAAGTATATTGCTGCCAAGTATAAGCAAGACATCTGCAAGTATGAGGTATGTGTATATTAGGGTCTTCAGGACAAACTGATATTTAGGACGCTTTCTGAACATGATGGAGATTTCTGTACAGCATACTGATATTCTGAAGGCATTGGGGTGTCAGAGGTATACTCAGACAATTATTGGCCCTTTCCTACTTATGCATCCATGATAACTCATTCTTATTTCAACCGTTGGTCCAACACTACGAGGTACCATCAATATATCCCCAGATAGAGATGACAATCTTATATTGTCGGAAGTGATAACTCCAACCCCGTTGAACCCAAAGTTGTGGTTCTAGCACATGACATACCTTCTCAACCTGGTGTACAATTTTACCGACTACCATAAATAGGTCTCAAAGGGTGTTGGAGTTATGGAGATCACTGATCAAGAAGTTATTCTCTGAGGGGAGTTAACCAAACCACCATGGCACCTAGACTTGCGGTTCTTGCTTATGAGTAGATCTCAAATGGTATAAGAGTTATTGTTATTGGAGATAACTGAAATACCATCGAACCAGACTTATGGTTCTTGCTTCTGACACGCCTGTTCAACCTGGTGTACAATTGTACAAAGTACCATCGATATGTCTGAAAGGGTATTCAAGTTACTTTTATCACAAAATTATATTATCTGGGGAAATAACTAATGTACCGTAGCACCCAGAGTTGTGGTTTTTGCGCATAATACGTCTATTCGGTCGGGGGATAACGGTTCGACTGCAGCTACCGGTATTCATGTATCTGGAACGCTGGGACGGGATTCGCAGAATGGAAAGATCTCAGTGCGAGATCGGGTATCAACGGTAGCACATACCTAGTATCTAACGCGCATATGTTATGCGCGTAAGATAACCTACATGCTACAAAGAAAAAGCCTCAACATGAATGTGATATTAAAAGTATCTCTCTTAAAGGTTATCTGCATTGGGACGAGTTTCTTCTGTATGATACTACAAAGTAACAACAGCATGCAAGTTACTGCAAAGACAAAGCTGGCAAAATACAATGGCCCTGCCCATCGGGGCTATGAGAAACAAATTAGGCTGCATGGTGCTTCCACGCAGAGCTGAACGGCCAACGCCCACCGGGGCTTGAAAAAAAAATAGATGGGCTGCATGATGCTTCCACGCAGAGCTGAAATCCGACAGCACACGAGTACTGGTAAACTGCTTAGAGGATCTAAGCCTGCCCAGATAAAGCGGTGCGAGTCGGACAGTACATGCTTATAAACCCTATTGTTTTCATTGGGCGACAAGGCTTGAGATGTCTTTTCATCTGAATGTCGGGTAAAGTCCCACAAAATTGAAAGCAACGTCTCCAAAATGACCTATACAGTGTTGACGGGGACGTTAAACCTCAAATCAAACAAAACAAACGCAGAGCTGAAACCGACCGCACATGCGTACTGGTAAACCGCTTAGAACAGGCAAACTGGTGCGAGTCGGACCGTCCCTGCATATAAACCCTATGGGTTTGTTTGGACGGTAGGGTTTGAGGTGTCATTTCATCTCACTGTCAGGTAAAAGTCCCACAAAAGTGGAAGCAATGTCTTCAAAATGACCAATATTGTGTTGACGGTGACGTAAAACATCATTTCACACAAACCAAAACAATGGCCCTTATTAATGGGCCGCGTCAAGCGATTTTGGTACTTATCGCCTATGCGAGCAGTGAATCAAGAGGAACCTTCAGACAGAAAGCCATATCCCTGGCCCCTCTGAATGGCTGGGCATGCGCAGTTAAAGTTTGTCATGACGGAATGCTCGAGGACACAAATTCGCTTTGCAGGGCTCAATTTATATTGTGGCTCAAGCAGCTTTCGGTAAACTTTCTTTACGGAAAACTGGAGTCTACCAGGTATACATTTTTACATGTTTCTGTCATGCTGGGCGCTTGTGAAGTATCATAATATTTTTTTTTTCTGTCAAAATAATTGTCGATTTTGTTTAGTATTCTTGGCTTCATTAAAAACGGTTTATGAATAGTATTTTATGATGTCGCTGCTTTTCAGTCGTTGTTTATTGAAAAGCAATTATATTTAATAATTGGTATAGAAAAATATTCAGATTTGCATTTTTATGCATTAACCCTTTAAACACTTCGGTTTCTAAAGTGTACTGTTCCAGATTTGAACTTAGACGCGTCCATTCTTGTAAATCAGAATTTTAGTCACAGTGATGAACAGGATGGGAAACAGTGTTGATCCAGATGAGCAAGCTCGTAACTAGCCGTCTGATCTCGATCTACGCTGTTTACATACATATATTTACCGGTGTTCAGGGTTGAAAAGGGTAAACCATTTATATATGTTTTGACAAACATTAATGACATAAGAATGTCAGCTACGATTGAAAACTAATTCTATGGAGTGTTGTATGAGTATAGGAGGTACATAGCTTTTGTTTGTTTGAATTGAGGTTTAACGTCCCCGTCAACACTATTTATTTTATTTTGAAGACTTTGCTTCCAGTGTTGTGGGACTTTTACCCGACACTGAGATGAAATTACATCTCAAGCCCTGTCACCAGTGAAACCAAAACGTTTCTATGCACTGGACGGTTTGACTCACACCATTTTTGCCTGAGTATGTTTGGTAACAGCCTAGTCAACACTTTTAAGGCCATATCGAGCCAGTCTGTTAACTTAAGGGGAATGGGAATTCCTGACAGATATTTCCGCCATTTTTCAAAGGGAGACAACTTTTAGGACTTCCTGTTCGCTTTTCTTTCTATAAGCCATTTCACACTGAAAAAGGGATCTACTTTTAAAGGAAACCCAACAGAATCAACCAGTCAATCATTTCTCAAGAACTATAAGAGTTTCATTAATGAAAATTTTCATCTTAGAATGACAACTATAATGCAAGCATCCATATTTGACCTTGACCTACATTTCATGGTCCACTGACTTACTGAACTACGAGGGTAGGCTTAAAAGTTCTGAGCCTGACCAAGAAGCAGGCATCGAAGAGCTTTGAAATTTTGTATTCATTAAATCCAGACCTTTATTACCTGATTTGACTCAAATGAGTTCAAGTTTACCTGCAATAACGAAGAAATTCTAGACTTTGAAAATTGATACTAGCACGTTTTTAAGAAAATGGACAAAATCTGGCATCGTGGTGTCATCAAGTACCTTCATAAAAAGGGGTTAGCTCCTAAGGACATTCATGCCGATATGGTTGCTACATTAGGGGATGATGCTCCTTCGTATGCAACCGTGAAAAGGTGGGCAGCAAATTTTAAGATGGGCAAGGACAGCCTTGAAAATGATGACCGGTGTGGACGACCCACAACGGCAACAACTGAGGAAACCATCAGCAAAGTGCAAAGGGCCGTGATGGATGACAGGCGTTTAACTGTGAATCAGTTAGCTAACACTGTTGGCATCTCCCGTGAACGAGTAGAGAACATTCTACACAGTGAATTAGGAATGTCGAAGGTTTCCGCCAGATGGGTGCCACGGCTTTTGACACCTGACCAAAAGTTGACCAGACTGAACCTGTCACAAGCCAACTTGGCTATTTTTGAAGCAGACAAAGATGGTTTTCTTGACAGGATGAATGTTGGGTTCATCACTTTGAGCCAGAGACCAAAGGACAATTCATGCAATGGAAGCACCCTGGCTCACCCCTCCAAAGAAGGCAAAGGTCGTCTCCTCTGCAGGGAAGGTGATAGCATCAGTGTTCTGGGATGCCAAGGGCATAATATTCATATATTACCTTCAAAATGGCAGAACAATTAATGAGGAGTATTATGCAGATCTGCTAAAACAATTGCGAAAAGCAATTAAGGCTAAACGACTCGGAAAATTGACAAAAGGGGTCTTGTTCCATCAGGACAATGCGCCTGCTCATAAATCGGTTGTCGCAATGGTTGTTGTGCATGACTGTGGCTTCACACTTGTCGATTACCCTCCGTATTCACCTGATCTAGCTCCATCAGATTATTTCCTGTTTCCAAACATTAAAAAGCACTTCGTTGGGCAGCATTATCGGTCAGACAAGGAGGTGATAGCTGCTGTGGAGGAGTTTTTCAGGGACCAAGATGAGACCTTCAATACCACTGGGATCCAAGGACTCCAGCATCGCTGGAGGAAGTGTGTGGACAGGAAGGGAGACTATGTTGAAAAATAAGGCACTTTCAGCATGGACAAACCATTGGATCTTGGTCAGGCTCAGAACTTTTCGGCCTATCCTCGTATTGTGTCAACTCCAGCTTTCATCCTGACGTTGAAGTTCATTTATCAAGAACTGTAAGAGCTTCATTAATGATACTTGGTGCAAGCTTGCATCTAGGAATTGCAAGCATCCATGTTTGACCTTGACCTAGATTTTCACCTTAAGTGACTATGCACCCCTACAGGCGCGATATAGCCTTAGTGTTCAATGTTCTAGCTAAAATCTTCAGAAGCCTCCCTCCGTGGTGCAGTGGTTACGCAAACTGATTGAAACCCGATATAAGCTGAACTATATACGCCTAGCCGCAGCGAGATGGGATTTTAATCAGATTGAGTGGTTACGCTACTCGCCTTGTAAACCAGGGGTCGCAGGATCGATCCCGGGCTTCTCCAAACTTTGGGATGAGTCTTTAAACCGAGGTCCGGTCTCCGTATGACATTAGCTGTTGGGACGTAAAACTCAAACACTCACTCACTCTAGCTAAAATATGTTCAAACAGTAACTATGTATTCAAATATGGCGGTCGCTCTGTTTCGTTGACACGGCGATTAACATGGCCCGGCCCTAAGGTTATTAAAAAAATTTCATGATCATCGTATTTGTAGTGCTCATAAAATAAATACAAATAAGTTTGACTACTTTCCTTTCCTTTCTTTTTTCTATTTACTCACCAGGATTACTTGCAGGTGAACAGTTTTGCAGGCCTGAAGCCTACACAGTAATCATGTAATTACGTTAGGGATCTTTTACCTGCACAGGGGATGGTTCTCCCTGCACGGAGCCTCCAGTTAACGCCCGATCTGAAGGACGGTGCACTTTGTGGTATTCATCCCTGAAATGATGCCAGTGGAGCGTGTTCGGACACCGCGATTTTATTACCGCCGTCGGAAATCGAACCGAGGGCCTCTAGCATGATAGACAAGTGCCTTAACCACTAAGCTACCACTCTACACTACATTCCTTTCTCAGTAATCAGAGAATGATATTTGTCCTCTCACAAATTTTAAAATGTCAACATATCTGACAACTTTTTCTGGTGAAAATTTGTTATACATGTATTTAATTTTTTCCTTATTTCTGTTCCTCGTTAGAACCGCCTCATGATGGTGATTCTAACGACTTCTCACAACTATGTCTAAGGAGCAGAAGGAAGAAAAATATTGTAAATCACGGTAAACCCCACTGTTCTCTATTAAAAGCGGCCCCGCCCATCGGGGCTTGAAGAAATAGATTGGGCTGCATGATGCTACCACGCATAGCTGAAACCGACAGTACACGAGTACTGGTAAACCACTTAGAGGAACTAAGCCTGCCCAGTAAAAGTGGTACGAGTTAGACCGTCCTAGTGGTTTTATTGGGCGGCAGGGCTTAGATGATATTTCATCTCAATGTCGGGTAAAAATCTCACAAAATTGGAAGCAACGGCTCCAAAATGACCTATGTAGTGTCGACGGGGACGTTAAACCTCAGATAAAACAAACACATTCTCTATAAAAAGTGGGGTTTCCAAGGGTGTCTTCGCATGTACTTGTTGATGTGATTGAAAGGAGTTACCTGTATAGTGACAATCGCCTGGGTTCAGTTTACCAGTCTCTAGAACTGTACACGGGACCTTCATAATATCGGCTTGCGGCAGGCCAGTAATGGTCGTCAATGAGATAAGATCCAGGGTCATAGCTGTAACGTCCGTACTTGTCTAAATAGTAGCGCTTCAAACTAGACCATGAGGCGTACCGAGACATTGACATAGTCTTCTTTATTACCTATTTTTTTTCTTCCAATCCTGATTGTTACATTTTGAGAGCTTTCGCACATAACCTAAATATATATAAGCCTAAATATGTATCAGCAAACGAAAATTTCCGTTTTCTAGTACACAGGCACTTGTTTCAAAGAGAAAAAATAATTTTTTTTCTCTATGAAACAAGTGCCTGTGTTTTAGTGTCAAGAACACCGTTGTGTCTCATTTTCACAAGGTACACGTAAACCAGCTCCAAAATATAGATTGTGGGTCTTTGATAAGAGCATGCATAAGAAGCATATCACAAATTTTCTGTGCGACATGGAAGGTATCCGAGAGAGCACACTGTTAGGATAACACACCCCTGTGACAAAATCACAATATTTGTCGTCTGCTTTATCGTCTGCTGGTATTTCTTTAACCCATTTAGTACCGGAAACCCCTAAAGGGGTAACTGGCAAACAGTGCAGGCCCAGATCAGACGCCGCAGAACGCGGCGTCTGATCAGGGCCTCCACTGTTTGCTAAACGTTCAGTCATTTTCCGAATAGATTTTGAAGAAACTCAACATGTCACCCCGCAATTTTTAAATGGACTCCTGCTATATATGAGGAGGAAGATTCCATTTGGTACAAAAAGGGTTAAAAGTCATCGTTGCAACATTGTCGGCCCAAATCAGACTGTATATAGCCAAGTGCACTTGTCGTCTGCTGACGTTTTCAAAAGTATAGAAATAAACCGCATTAACCCTTTTTGTATCAAATGGAATCGTCCTCTATATATAAGAGGAGTTAATTTCAAAATTTAGGGGTGTCAGGTTGTATTTTCATCAAAATTTATTTGGAAAATGACTGAACTGTTAGCAAACAGTGGAGGCCGGCGTCTGATCTGGGCCTGCACTGTTTGACACGAGATCCCGTTAGGGGTTTCTGGTACTGAATGGGTTAATTAATGTATTTCGCAATCTTAACAAAATTTGAATTGAATTGAATATTCAAAAATCACACTGTTATACAACGTAATTATATCGATCCACTAACATTGACATAACCACTTTTCATTGATGCGAGGTCGTATAATACAATTTTACAGAATAGGAATAATGTTTTCCATTGACAAGCGTTTCACGGCAAATAACCCATAAATCTCAAGATTGCGTCCCGGCTTACAATGCAGCCCCAGATCAGACGTCCCACAAAGAGAGGCGTCTGGTATTGCTCGAATTCAGGATAATTTCTCAAGATGTCCGCATGTTTAAGCTTTTTTTACAGTATCATTTCTTGTTTGCTATGATCCTACTCTTTTGAAGTAATTTCCTTTATGAGTGAATTACTATTGGTTTAAAAGTGTTGTCTATCCTGAATACACAACCTCCCCACCACCTTTTAACCCTTTTTGTACAAAATGGAATCTTCCTCCTTATTATAGCAGGAGTCCATTTCAAAATTTAGGGGTGTCAGGTTCTGTTTTCATCAAAATCTATTTGGAAAATGACTGAACTTTAGCAAACAGTGGAGGCCCTGATCAGACGCCGCGTTCTGCGGCGTCTGATCTGGGTCTGCACTGTTTGCAAAGTACCCCTTTAGGGGTTTCCGGTACTAAATGGGTTAATCAGTATTACATATGAGCTCACTCTATTGTTTTACTTAAACCCTATTATTTCAAACGGTGCCATGAAATGGAACATGTATTCTTTTGTCCGAATATAGTTGATAGTTTCTATTCGAATAACTGGGTGACAAAGTTCAGAGTAAACAGGTGTTCACCCAGAAACTGAAATGCGCATGTCAGGCCCACCAGCTGCACCCCCCCACCCCCCCACCCCCCACCCCCGAACTACAAGACTTATATCGAGATAACATGTCAGTGTGATGGATGGTGGTTACAGCCCAGCAGGCACACGTCGCTAGGGCAACGTCAAATCAACGTCAGTGCAACGTCATGACGTTGCACCGACGTTGATGTGACGTTGCATAAACGCCATGACGTTATACCGACGTTGCTGTGACGTCATAATTAAGCCATGTGCCTGCTGGGAGAGGCATACATGATTTGTCTTATTTCTGCTCCAAGACGTGTGTTGTGGGCACTCGTTAGAACACTAAATGAGGTGGTTCCAACGAGCGCCCACTAACGAGGAGCATCATAAACGCACTATATAACGCGGAAGTGTGATCTAGGGGTCTTTGTGGATAGTTTACATAAAGCAGAATCAAGGAAGTAAAATTGTTTCATCCCTATCTTAATTTCCTGTAGCGTTATGAATATATTTGATTCTTCAAACATTATTTGCAATTCTCCCTTTAAATATATATCGTTCATTAAAGTATAAATAAAAATCAAAAATGAGTTCCTTTAAGAGCAATGAAAACATTCATAAGAAAGAAGATGGGTCATTCTACGTAGTTTCGGCTAATAAAGCCTCATCAGTGACCCTGTAATGATCCGGCAAAGAAAGCCAGAGGAAACATACTGCAATTTGGCGAATTTCGAATAGGCAGTCGATTCAAAGACTGATGTAAATCAAAATGGGGTCCAAATAATTAAAAACCTGTCTAGAATATGAGTCAAAACCAATAATATATTTCTGATTTCTCAGAATATTCACGCTGATCTCAAAGGACCAAAAGTAAAATATAAACTGCACTATGGTTGATGTACGGGGAGACTTTTTACGGCCGCCACACGGCACAACACCAGCTGCAGTGAAGGCAAATAAAAATCAAAAATGAGTTCCTTTAAGAGCAATAAAAACATTCATAAGAAAGAAGATGGGTCATACTACGTAGTTTCGGCTAATAAAGCCTCATCAGTGACCCTGTAATGATCCGGCAAAGAAAGCCAGAGGAAACATACTGCAATTTGGCGAATTTCGAATAGGCAGTCGATTCAAAGACTGATGTAAATCTAAATGGGGTCCAAATAATTAAAAACCTGTCTAGAATATGAGTCTAAACCAATAATATATTTCTGATTTCTCAGAATATTCACGCTGATCTCAAAGGACCAAAAGTAAAACCAGTGCTTCAGCTGAAGTGCACGACCCGCCGGATGCTTTTAGCTTTATGAGTGTTACCATATATGGGTATGGCGGCCATTTTGGTCATGTGACCTGGACATAAAACGGTTCCCCCAATAAATGCGCCTTATCGTAAGGAGCAAAAATATATCTTATACTTTAGTACTGTATTCTGAATCGTTTGCAGGATAAAATCCAACACAAAAGCATATGTGTCAAAGTTTGACCTAGGCACAAAGAAGGTCAAGGTCAACCCAGGGTCACCATTTTAGCAATTTATGATGGGCCTATGTTCCAGATGCTATTTATCAAGTTTCGTGGAAATCTGCACAGTGGTTCTGGAGAAGACTATTTTTGAAGGGTTTTTACCAAATATTGCTTGGCGGCCATTTTGGTCATGTGACCTGGACCCCATGAGGAAATTTTTGTTTCCCCCATCCCGTAGAGGCTCCATATGAAATTTGACTTCAATCGGCCCAACGATTTCCGAGGAGAAGCAGTTCGAAAATTTTCAAAAAATTTCACATTTTTCGCCTCGGCGAGGCTATACTAAATGGAATGTAATATTTCGTAAGTTCATTGGTTAGATCTCATTGATATCTATCAGTATGCCAAAAATTGTTTAAATATTCCAAGGCTGTACTAAATGGAATGTAATATTTTGCAAGTTCATTGATAAGATCTCATTGATATTTATCAGTATGCCAAAAATTGTTTAAATATTCCAAGCGGTTAAGTCACTATCACCAATTTTCACAAACGGGTTACGGACGGACAGATAGACAGACCATATATGGCTTGGCGGCCATTTTGGTCATGTGTCCTGGACCCAATGAGCAATTTTTGGTTTCCCCCATCCCATAGAGGCTCCATATGAAATTTGATTTCCATCGGCCCAACGGTTTCCGAGGAGAAGCAGTTCGAAAATTTTCACATTTTTCGCCTCGGCGAAGCTAAACTAAATGGAATGTAATATTTCGCAAGTTCATTGGTTAGATCTCATTGATATCTATCAGTATGCCAAAAATTGTTTAAATATTCCAAGCGGTTAAGTCACTATCACCAATTTTCACAAACGGGTTACGGACGGACAGACAGACAAACCATATATGGCTTAGCGGCCATTTTGGTCATGTGACCGTGACCCCATGAGCAAATTTTGGTTTCCCCCATCCCATAGAGGCTCCATATGAAATTTGACTTCAATCGGCCCAACGGTTTCCGAGGAGAAGCAGTTCAAAAATGTTCAAAAAATTTCACATTTTTCGCCTCGGCGAGGCTATACTAAATGGAATGTAATATTTCGTAAGTTCATTGGTTAGATCTCATTGATATCTATCAGTATGCCAAAAATTGTTTAAATATTCCAAGCGGTTAAGTCACTATCACCAATTTTCACAAACGGGTTACGGACGGACCCAAAGAAGGTCAAGGTCAACCCAGGGTCACCATTTTAGCAATTTATGATAGGCCTACATCCCAGATGCTATTTATCAAGTTTCGTGGAAATTTGCCCAGTGGTTCTGGAGAAGACTATTTTTGAAGGGTTTTTACCATATATGGCTTGGCGGCCATTTTGGTCATGTGACCTGGACCCCATGAGCAAATTTTGGTTTCCCTATCCCATAGAGGCTCCATATGAAATTTGACTTCAATCGGCCCAACGGTTTCCGAGGAGAAGCAGTTCGAAAATTTTCACATTTTTCACATTTTTCTTCCGGCGAGGCTGTACTAAATGGAATGTAATATTTCGCAGTCATTGGTTAGATCTCATTGATATCTATCAGTATGCCAAAAATTGTTTAAATATTCCAAGCGGTTAAGTCACTATCACCAATTTTCACTTACGGGTTACGGACGGACAGACAGACAAACCATATATGGCTTGGCGGCCATTTTGGTCATGTGACCTTGACCCCATGAGCAAATTTTGGTTTCCCCCATCCCATGGAGGCTCCATATGAAATTTGACTTCAATCGGCCCAACGGTTTCCGAGGAGAAGCAGTTCAAAAATGTTCGAAAATTTTCACATTTTTCGCCTCGGCGAGGCTATACTAAATGGAATGTAATATTTCGTAAGTTCATTGGTTAGATCTCATTGATATCTATCAGTATGCCAAAAATTGTTTAAATATTCCAAGCGGTTAAGTCACTATCACCAATTTTCACAAACGGGTTACGGACGGACAGACAGAATGACAGACTGACAGACTGACAGAATTACAGAATGACAGAATGACAGAATGACACGGTGATTTTAGGGCACTCTTAGAAAAAACCGACCTCAGTCGGTTGCTTTTTCTGCGGGTCGTGCAATATAAACTGCACTATGGTTGATGTACGGGGAGACTTTATCCTTTAACATGACCTCAAATAAAGGGATAGTTTCTGATACTGTTCGACCAGTTCCCGAATACCTACTGGACTTCTTGCGATCTCGTATAATACAGTTTGTCGTTAAGACCATGCACGCATTCTTCAGCAGAGATCCATCAAGGTGCAGCGGGTGAACCTGCTCATTGTTTATTTCATGCAATAAGCCATTTAGGCCGATGGGCAGTTGTAAAGTACCCAACGGAATGCCAACAATTTGTCTAAATAGATTAGTATCAAATCTTGTGTAAATATTGTCAAATAAAAAGATGGGAGCTTCACTCACTTGACATGACCATAAAGTATAATTTTTATGTTCTTCAGAAGTGAAAAAAGCATTTCTTACATTACATGCAAGATATATGACGACTTCGTTGTTATAGCCCTGGATGTTGCCTGGATGGAGTTCCATGTCGCTCGGTGACAGATAGAGCCTAATTCCCAAAGACAAAGTCCAGAGGGGTTAACGTGGATGCATACTGGAGCGTTTTCTGATAGCGCGCTATGCTCGCCGGGATGTCGACTGGAGAAGCAAATGCGTCTTCGACGTTAGCCAGGAACTGCTTTTGAGCGCCGAACCCCGTCCCGGCCTTCAGAATGTTCGGGCGCGTCTGGGCTTGCGCCCCCGAATGGCCCAAACATACGACCGTATACTGTCGTTGAGGCGCTGCACGCCCGCCTTAGTAAAGCCATTCGAAGTGTCGAGGATGAAGGTTTTCCAGGCTCGTGAGATGTCACGGCTATGGGATGGCGTCCTTTAGGTCGAAGAATTGGCCCCGTGCTTGATGCTCCATCCTATATTTACCTGAAGGCACAAGTTAAGCACAGCATCCCACCACTGGGATGCAGGCAGGCAAACAATGTTAACCACGACCAGTAACAACACACTGTGGCAACTAATCAGGGCCATCTCTGTTCGCCTGACACGGACAATCTACTGTCACGCCCCCGAGACCCCAAATACATTCCTCCACTCTCCACTATACACCTTCCTCCCTCGATTCCAATCGTTGGAAGGAAAAGAAGATAAAAAAAAACACCTCCACTTCCACCCCAACCATCCTCGGACAGATTCCACCACTAACACCAGCAAGACACCACACAAACGAACAAGCAAGCAAACAAACAAACAAACAAACAAACAAAACAGAAAGCAGGCCGACCGAGCCCAACAGTGAGGCATAATTGCACCCCCACACCCAACTCAATTAAGGCACTGAACTGACATTCATCGCCGAAACTATACCGGTGCAGGGAGCCAAACAACACCCACCCAAGGGCTCAACCAGCCCTCCTATGACGAAGGTCCCCCCAAGCAGCACCCATACCCGTGTACAAACAAAATCCATTCAAACAGGGTCGGGACAGTCATTCTCATCCCGAATAAACCACCCCACCCAAAGCCCATTACCAGAATAAACCTGTCCCCAAGCTTCATGTATGTCCCAAATGAAACATATTGTTTGTGTGATTTGATGTTTAACGTCCCCGCCAACACTATAAAGGTTATTTTGGGGACGTTGCTTCCAATTTTGTGGGACTTTTACCCGACACTATGTTGAAATGACTTCTCAAGCCCTGTCGCCCTTATATATAATGGTATATGAAAGGTGTACAGACCTCTGAGGAGCGAATTTTGTTGCTTGGAAGTGGTTCCTAATCGAGACGCCACACCCAGAGAGCGGAATTAAGCTGGCATTGCCACCAATCGAAAGGAGTGGTTTTCCAGGAATTCCAAGCCTTATTCGATTATGTGACGGGGCTCCCGGTGAGCGGGGGATTCTGGTTCTGGGCGAAGACGTCTGGGAAAGAGTCCTGAAAGTGATCTCCCTTGTTATTAACCATTATCTTTTGGTCGGTCAATGAGAGCGCCTGCTTCTCTTTGAAATGACCGCCCGCCCGATATGCTGCCGAGCTTTTAAAAGAATATGCCTTTTTTGTTCATGCCTGCAGTATGTACATCACGCTGATCGATATTCACAGTGGTGAACCAGTCAATCTTGCGGGCATGAGGTCGCCCTATGCGAAATTACGTATTACCACCTGTGGTTCACTAGGGAATAACAAGGTCTCAGATGGGCGTACCGTGTTGGACATACAACACGGTTACTACAACGTTTGTGAGCTGGACAAAGAGGCGTTCCGGCCTTTGGGTGCTGAACTCCGTTTGCGTGCGCCAACCGGGCGCATACAACTGTTTACGAAGAAACAGTTAGTTTCAAACAACGGCTGGCCTATCTCGTTGGGTTTACTCGAGACATCCGTGTGTTGGGCGGGAACTACATATTCGAGCCTGGCAAAACATTCGTTGCAGACCAGGCACACGGGCTTGCTGCCCTCGGGAGATTTGCGTACACCTTGCTGAGATAAGCACTTCAGACAATCTGCACAATCTGCTTTGATCCGTCCCCGTCGAGAACGAAAAGTGTGGGGGTGGTCAGACAGAGACATTCCCTGTCTTGCAGAACAAATGGCTGGCATTAGGTGCTAATCCACAGCTGACTCTTACAGTATTACAGTATAATAACAATGGGTTGTGTGTGATCGTTAGGGCTGCGTTAATGAGTCGGTTCTGGCGAGCACCAGCAACCTGTGTTTGCTGTGTGGGTGAGAAAGGTATCACTGTTTTTATCAGAAAAGTAGCTAGTTTTGAAATATGAAAAATACACTACATGTATGTCGCACGGGAGTGCTATGGTAATGTTGGTTTAGAGCAAATATACCCAACTTGCCAGTATGGAACATAATAGGCACATTGGTTTTATATGCAAACATGCTTAGCGATAATGAGGCAGTTTGATCATCGACCATACTGACAAAATCTTCCGTCAAAAATCGAATGAGAATGTAAAGATAGGCATGACACCCCTTGTGTGGCAAGTGGACTTGTCCGGCATGTAGGGGTGGAGGGGTCCACCACCATGCAATGGGTTTATGAGATTTTTCCTGAAACAAAAGTACATACGCTAAATAGTCCAAGCACACTAACCCCTCTGGTACAGGTCTTTTTTTTTTTTTTTTTTTTTTTTTTTTTTTAGGGGTTTTACGGTATGTTATATTTATTAGGGAGTACATTGATCTGCACTTTAGTACATTTATCCGCACTTTTTTTTTTTTTTTTTTGTTGTTGTTGTTTTAGGGGTTTTACAGTATATTATATTGAGGTGTATGGGATTGGAATAGTCTGCTGAACGGGCCTTTTCTTGAAACAAAAGTAGCACCTGCTGGATCCACTTTTGAATTTCGATGAAACTCAGTTTCCTAGTCATTTTTTTTTTTTTTTTTTTTTCTCATCTAGTCAGTTTGTTTGTCTTCATCTTAAAATATGAGGTACATTGTTTAATTGACAATAGTTTTCTATTACACTGACAATCCTCAGAGTTGTTGTCACTTTTTTTCCATGTTATTGTTTAAAATGTGTAAATCACACACCGTACGTAGTTCCAAAACTTTGTCGGTAGCCAGTTGGAATGTTAACGGGCTATTTAGGAATATAAATGGGGTACGCACTTGCAAATTAGATAATCCTCAATTTTTAAACAAACTATATGCTGATATAATCATACTGAATGAAACTCATGCAAGCTCTAGTGATGTATTAAATCTGGAGGGATATTTTTGTATAACTAACTGTAGGTCATTGACTCCAAGTAGACTGAGAGGGGGAGTGGCTGTCTTTATTAAAATGAGTCTTAGAAGAGGTATAAAGGTAATAGATAAATCTCACTCTGATATGATATGGATTAAACTGCATAAAGCGTTTTTCAATTTTGAACAGGATTTATTTATATGTGGACTTTATATTTCACCAAATTCTTCCTCTTATATGAAACGAAATGATGTGGACAAAAGCATATTTGATAAATTGGATTCTGATGTAATCCGTTTCAGTAACTTAGGTAAGGTAATGATTATGGGTGATTTAAATGCACACATCAATTGTAGGGATTTTGACTTCATTGAGAATGAGTCATCTGATAATCTAGATGATTTTGTTCCGGATAACTATTCCATAGACAATGTACACCGAAGACGAAACACATTTAAATTTCAGTCTACTAATGAATATGGTAAGAATATTTTGGACATGTGCATCTCTTCACAATTAAGAATATTGAATGGGAGAACTCTAGGGGACACAAGAGGTAAGGCAACATTTCATGGATTTAATGGCTCTTCAATTGATGATTATTGTATTTGCAGTGCTACCTTACTAGGAGATGTAAATAATTTTTGTGTTAAAGATTTTGATGTTACTTTTTCTGATCATGCGTTGATTTTGGTCAATATTCAATCATACTTTTGTCATCAAGATAGAGAAGACTTTAGAGAAGCTCCTAAGTCTATATTATGGGATGATATTAAGAGGTTAAATTTTGAAAAACAATTGTCTTGTATTAATAAAAATGCTTTTTCTTCAGAGCTGACTAATACCTGCAATAATTCAACTCTGTCTGAACAAGATAAGGTTAATCAGATTACAAGTAAAATTTCATCAGTGTTAAATTGTGCAGCTCTTAGACAACAAAGACATGGCCATAAGAAACAGGTAAAACGTAAAAGAAAACAAACATGGTATGATTACGAGTGCGAGAATAAATATAAGCATTTGAAGTTCTTAAGTCGTGAATTAACAAAAAATCCATGGGATAACCATTTACGTTCAAAACTTTTTCATGAACATAAAGTTTATAAGCGGTTAGTCCGAAAGAAGCATAGGTTATTTAAAAATAAATTACTTGATAAGCTACTGGAAAATGAGAAAAACAATCCTAAAGACTTTTGGAATACAGTTAATAATTTGTTGAAAAATAATAAAAGTGATCCATCTCAAGATGTTGCGCCAGATGCTTGGATACATCATTTTAAATCCTTGCTGAATATGGAATACACAAATAACTTTCTGGTTGAAAATAATATCAACTTTTTTGGCTTGAATAACACTATTTTAAACGATCCAATCTCAGTAGCAGAGATACGAAAATCCATTAATAGGCTTAAAAATGGAAAATCTTGTGGTCTGGATGGAATTTCTAATGAAATGTTGAAAATTTCTTCCAACATTTTAATTGAAGAATTTGCTGTATTATTTAACTTTATTTTAAAATCAGGGGAATATCCGGACGCTTGGCGCGACAACATAATAAAACCAATTTATAAAGGAGGGGGTACTCATGATCCTTCAAATTATAGAGGCATAACTGTTTCAAGTTGCTTTGGTAAACTATTCAGTAAGGTGCTATTTAATAGGCTTGATAAATATATTGAAATAAATGAGCTTATATACCCAGAGCAAATTGGTTTTAGAAGAAATTGTCGAACTAGTGACCATATTTTAACATTAAAATTATTGATTGATAAAGCTTTCAAGTCAAAGAAGTACTTGTTTGCATGCTTTGTGGATTTAAGTAAAGCTTTTGACACAGTAAATAGAGCTGCACTATTATATAAACTCGAACAGTACAACATTTCAGGACCGTTTTTGAATGTTATCAAGAACATGTATCAGACAGTTCGTTGCTCGGTTAAATTAGGTAGTCAATTAAGTCCGAGTTTTGCAACTAAAACAGGGGTAAAACAAGGGTGCATATTAAGCCCAACATTTTTCTCGTTGTTTATCAATGACCTTAAGCAGCATTTTGATGAAAGTTGTGATCAGGTTCAAGTTGGTGAACGTTCTATTTCATGTCTCCTGTATGCGGATGATATAGTTTTGTTGTCAAATAGCGCTGATGGCCTACAAAAGCTTTTAAGTAGGCTTTCAGACTTTTGCCAGAGATGGAACCTGACAGTAAATGTGGCTAAAACTAAAGTAATTATATTTAATAAATCAGGAAAAATTCTAAAGAACTTCACTTTATGTATGACGGTCATTATATAGAATTAGTCAGTGAATATAAGTATTTGGGTATTATTTTTAAACCGTCTGGTTCTTTCTCCGAGGCAATAAACTATCTTTGTAAGAAAGGTTCAAAAGCTCTGTTCTGCATAAGAAAAGCTATATCTTCTGAATGTATGAATGTTTCCATATTTATGAAATTGTATGAACAATGTGTAAAACCCATTTTATTATATGGCAGTGAAGTTTGGGCTATAGAAAAAATAATGCATAGATGTTCAGTCTTGGAACAAAAATATGACTCACTAACAATTGAAAAAAATCAGTTGAAATTCTGTAAAATACTCCTTGGAGTACATAAATCAGCTGCCAATAATGCAGTAAGAGCAGAACTTGGCATGTTCCCTCTCGCAATATATTCTTTAAAATCCTGTATTAAGTTTTGGTTGCATATCACAAATATGAATGATAGCAAACTTGTATATAATGCTTACAGGGATGCCAGTTGTAGGGAGGTTGGATTTGCCCATTTTGTTAAATCATTTTTTGACAAAGTTGGCTTTTCACATGTATGGGAAAACCAAGGTACATTTTCAAATGGCAGATTATTACACGCCATTATGACGAGATTAAAGGATTCTTACGTACTCTTTTGGAGAAAGTGTTTAGTTGATGATAGTTCAAATATTATTAATGGAAACAAGCTTAGGACCTACCGTACACTTAAATCATTTTACAGTCTTGAAAAATATTTATTGTCCAGTAACAATCTGAAAAAAGAAGTATGCACTTATGCCAAAATACGAATAAGTTGTCATAAACTTCATATCGAAGAAGGAAGATACAGGAAAATACCTCTGCGAGATAGAGTGTGCCAGTTGTGCCATACTGAGGTGGAAGATGAGATACACTTTGTTATGTCATGCTCTAAACTAGAAACTAGTAGGGAATTGTTTTTTGACAAAATTTGTCATATTTATCCATCCTTTAGTGGCATGACTAATACAGATAAGTTTAAGTTTCTTATGACTAGTAAAGATTATGACTTAAATGTACTGTGCATATCATTCATACATGAGCTATATAATGAAAGAAATGAGATTGTAAATATGCGTAATAGGGTAAACAGTAATTAGTTTAGACAAGTCTTTGCGAAAGCATGAATGCATGATTTGTACCCCTTCAGCCCCACTTTTACATTGTATGCCCCCTAAACTGGGGTTTGGGGTATGCAGTGTTTTTCTTGTTTCTGCCAGGAAGTGTGGATTGTGGGTGCTCGATGGGGCCGCCTCATAGAGGCGGTTCTATTGGGTCCCCGCGGTCTGTGTTCTGGGCGGGGATGAGGGGAGATATCGGAATTTTTAGAAGAAGATCCTCATTTCTTTCTTTTTTTTTTTTTTTTTTTTTGGTGTTGTAAAAACTTTCAATATATTTGTATATGCAGGGGATGGGAACCATCTGACCTTTCAAGGTCAGGGGGTTCCGGTGGTCTGTGTTCTGGCACTGATTGTCTTTTGGCCGGGGGACGGCTGAAGGTGCCAAAGGGGTGAATCTATTTCAGAAATCTTATTGTCCGTACTACTACATATTAAACCAAATATAATGCTTAAGGCATATTAAATGTCATAGTAGATCTAGTATCATATAGGTTAAAATAAGAAATTGTATTGTGTTTGGTGACAATCCTGTGGCTGGATTTTAGACCAATAAATTATTTGTATTTTGTATTTGTATTTGTATTTGTATTTGTATTTGTCATACTATGGTAGCGGAAGTCAAGCTGCGCATGTTCTTTCACCGGTGTGATCGAACGACCGATTTTTATTTTATATTGGATAGCCTATTGGCCATTTTGTGGGAAAGTAACTGTCCTTTTGGCTTTCCGCTGTTGGTGTTTCCATTATGTCTGGTGTTGCATGTTTGTGTTTCTTTCCCTTTGGTGCCTCTGATGCCATGGGAGCTATGGGTAAGAAATGGTTGACGCGGCTGGCCCTTGGAGCTAAATGTCCTGGGCTGGCTTTGGCTGACCTTGGGGATATCGAAGGGTTCGATAGAGATGGAAAAGAGGACCGTCTATATGTTTTCCAGCTGTCTGGTGAGAACTCAAAAGAAAAGAGGTCACCCTAGAGGAGTCACTAAAATTCGTGAGTTAAGCGATGTAGATGTCTCTCATATCGTTCCAAAACTGCTTCATACGCTAACGTTTACTGGGAGCAAGTAGGTTGCCTTTGCGGACCCCCCTTCAACAGACAGGGTGGCTTATTGACATAAGAATTTCGTCTCCGTACGTCGTGACTGCAAAACAACATAAAGTTCGGAGGATACTCAATAGCGGCTCGTATATTCCCGAGACGAAGAACATCGTCGTTTTCGAAGATAACGCGCTAAAGACAAGAAACAAGCGACAGGGAATCTTGAAAACTATCTCCGAATCCCCCCCCCCCCCCACCCCAGCTGGACTCATTGGTACGGGCTTGACAACATCAACGATCCTCTTTGAACTAATTCTCGGAGACACATCTGACGTCTTTGTTGATGTGTTACCTGGCTTCAAGCTCAAATGGCCACCAACGCATGCTAATAAGGAGGTTGGGACTCAAATAACAGTACAGGAGACACCTCGAGCGCGTTTCACTCATGAAGGAAAGGAATCCAACACCAAGCGGATCACTGGGCTGCGATTTACGCCCCATGCTCTCACAGCAGACCAAGCTACAGTCATAATCGGCCAGTATAGGCCATTTAAACCAACCCAGCTCGAGGGTAGAATAACAGGATGGGTCTCTATCCAGGACTTGAAACCGGAAATAATCACCGACTTCAGCATGTGGCCTAGGTCAGATTCCGTCTTGAGAAGGCGTGGGACTTCAGGGCTTCGCTCTATGAGAAGTACCAGCGCGGAGTTAATCTCATAGTCCATAGACGGGGTTGACACTACGCTTTCTGTGACCAGTGCTGGACTAGCTGCTTCTGGTGTTGGATTGCTTGCAACGATCATCGCGACGCCTGTGGCCCTTGGTCTTCAAGCTGGGGCGATTGGGTATGGGCCGCTGGGTGTCGGTGGGAAATTTATAGGCCGGAGGCTCCAGACGAAAGCCAAAAAGCATAATCAGATCCTTGTCTTGGCTCAGAAGAAGCTAAACTCAATCGCAGATCGCATTTCAGTCACTTTAAACGATTACCAGATATCCGAGGAGGAGTTTCGCCTGATTCTGTCTGAGGTTGACAAGTACAATCAGATGAAATCTGAAATTCGTGGGTGTCAGAAACAGGGCGTTGGCTTATCAGAAGACGAAAAAGAGAAGCTGTTTCGGCGTGCGAGAGACGAAGCGATGGCGACACCCCGTACGAAATTATTTTGGAAGAACTCAACCAAGCTGGAACCAGTGGCACCAGAATATTTCTTTTCGGCGAGCTTAAAAGACCTAAGGACGGTCTACCCGGGCCTGTTCTCAATGAGCTGGTCCAACCTCAAACTCCTTAATTGTTTTCCATGGTCTGCTCGAAAAGCTCTTCCTGGCCGTAACATTGCACGCATAAATCACCCCTTTCTCGGTAGCGACCATATGCCATGGGACGCGAGTACATATACCACACACCGTCCTTTTCATACTCACGGAGTAGCACATCGCACCCAGTATGTAAGAGCTTTTTTGTTAATTTCGCTGGAGCTCTCTGCACTAAAGAGATTTTTTTTTAATTTCCATCCCGCTACTGGCGTTCTGGTATGTCATGACCACGCCAATGTTCAATAAGGCGCTCGACCATGATGCGCCCCGGGTCGGCTCCACCGGTGCTATCGGCGGGCTGGCGGCAGCCGTTTCAGAGCCCCATCGTGGGGAGCGGGGCACAGCCCTAACAGGGGGCTCTTCACGGCAGCGTTTCGTCCTGGCCGCCAATGGGTGGGGCGGGGCCCCGCTGGCCCTATCTCGTGACCTGTGCCAGAGCCCCATTGCCCGAAACCGTGCTGGGAGTCGAAATTTGGCAAACCACGGCACCCAGCTTGAAACTGTACCAGAACCCCCTGGGAAGCGTGATTCTCCAAATCGTGTGCTAAGAAGGGTAATCTATACCAGAAATCTCCCGAAACCGTGCTGGGAGTCGAAATTTGCCAGACCACGGTCCCCAGCTCGAAACTGTGCCAGAACCCTCTGGGAAGCGTGATTCCTCGAATCGTTTGCTAAAAAAAGATATTGTGCCAGAACCCCTATTGCCTATACTACTCGTAGTGTTCACACACCGCTTTGTGTTCATATGAACACTAAGTGTTTCGACTGAAACTCTTTATGTTCATGTTGGTCAGTGTGTGTGTGTGTGTGTGTGTGTGTGTGTGTGTGTGTGTGTGTGTGTGTGTGTGTGTGTGTGAATTCGGGTTTAACGTCGCTTTCAACAATTTTTCAGTCATATCACGACGGTGTCTGGTTGCGACAGGGAGCTCAATGCTCACTTTTATAGTGCTGCCTCACTGAAGTATCATGTCCCAGACACATTACATGATACCACACCCAGTCACATTATCCTGACACCGGGTCGACCAGTCCTAGCTCTACCCCGTAAATCTGAGAGCCAAGCGAGGAGCATCTAGTACCATTTTTAACGACTTTGGTATGTCGCGGCTCGGGCCACGTGTGAGACGCCAAGTTCTGCAACGGAAGGTCAGGTGGTTTTTCTCCGGGTACTCCGGTTTTCGCCCACCTCTGATTAACGATCGGTTCGATATGAGTGAAATAATCTTGAAAGGGCCGTAAAACCCAAACAAAAAAAAAATGTCGCGAACCGGGATCGAACCCGTAACCTACCGTTCCCCGGAGGGGACACTCTACCAACTGAGCTATCGGGGCCGGTCATGTACATCAGTAAGCGTTGCGATTGCAACGCTTGAGTCCAACCTGAACACTAAGCAATACTATAAGCATTGCGGTCGCAACGCTTAGCGTCGCGACTGTCCCTAATATGTGCGACCCCAACGCTTTTTGTTTACCGGTCATGTCATTTTAACTTTGAAATTATTCAACTTCAAGGTTCTATTTTATTTATTTATTTATTTATTTATTTATTTATTTTATTTTATTTTTCAAAATTTCGCAAAATATCGACGGCCCCGCCCATCGGGGCTTGAAGAAATAGATGGGCTGCATGATGCTTCCACGCAGGGCTGAAACTGACCGCATACGAATACTGGTAATCAAACCGCTAAGAGGATCTAAGCCTACCCAGGCAAAGCGGTGCGAGTCGGACCGTCGATGATTATAAACCCTATTGGTTTCAATGGGCGACAGGGCTTGAGATGCCATTTCATCGCAGCCCCACAAAATTGGAAGCAAAGTCTCCAAAATTACCTATATACAGTGTTAACGGGGACGTTAAACCTCAAATCAAACAAAACAAATTCGTATGTCGACTGCCACTCATCAGAAAGCATTCATATTTGGAGCCTGGGGGCCGGCTTTCATGCCATTTCTGCTGACCCCAGGTTTGGTGTCTCGGGATGGGGCTAAATTGACGTTTTTGATATACGAACTCCATACTTCAGTATGACTCATAATATCAAAGTATGGTGTTCATGTATCAAATGGACTTCAAGATATAAGGCCAAATCACATTACCATGAAATATAGGCCACAGTGATGTACATTTTTAGGTCAATTGTCGGGTCGTACTTGCTCATAATTCTGAAGTTTGAAGAAAGCAAAATCACTGGACCGTGAAATAGGCCCAGATTTAAATATATCCCTATGAGAGCACGAATCCAGCTCCGGTAATGCGTTACAGGTCACCCTTAACCCATATAAGACAATATAATCCTCCACCTTATAAGTTTGAAATAGTCAATTTCTAAGAATAGTTGTGTCAGGCTTGTTTTGTTTGTGGTAAATTTTGCAAAAATGTATGTACTTTGAGCAAACAGTGTAGTCCTAGATCACACGCCGCGTTCTGCGGCGTGTGATCTGGGTCTACACTGTTTGCTTATTCCAACCAAAGGGAACTCTAAGCCAATATGGGTTAAATTCTCATTGTAATACTTACCGAAAATTGGCCCATCGGAGCTTGAAGAAATAGATGGACTGCATGATGATTACAGCTGAAACCGACCCGCACACGAGTACTGGTAAACCACTTAGAGGATCTAAGCCTGTCCAGGCAAATGCGGTGCGAGTCAGTCCGTCCATGCTTATAAACCCTATTGGTTTCATTGGGTGGCAGGGCTTGAGATGTCATTTCATCTCAATGTCGGGTAAAAGTCCCACAAAATTGGAAACAACGTCTCCAAAATGACCTTGACAGTGTTGACGGGGACGTCAAACTTCAAATCATTGGACATGAGCGGTCGATACTATATTCCGATCTACATGATCGTCGCCTTTTGTCAGTGTGGCATCGTAAATGGACACTTAGCGTTGTGTGGACATTGAGCGACATCCCGGATCTACTGATGGATAAACTTTAAAGCTAAATGCAATTTATTTATCGATATTGACGAATTCATGAACACAACAGCATATGGTCACCAGCAAGATTTTCATGAAAGTTGGTTCATGACCCGATGCTATCTATCTATCTATCTATCTATCTATCTATCTATCTATCTATCTATCTATCTATCTATCTATCTATCTATCTATCTATCTATCTATCTATCTATCTATCTATCTATCTATCTATCTATCTATCTATCTATCTTTTTGTTTTTTGTTTGTCCCTGCATCTGATTCTTAAAGGAAGTTTTCAGAATAAAAACTGGGATTGGTTACGTATTCTAAGCGTTCATCTTGGCCCCCACTCATCGTGGTCTTGGCAGAATAAATTGGGCTGCAAGGTGCTTCCACGCAGAGCTGGCACCGACCACACATGAGTACTGGTAAACCGCTTCTCAGAAGGCCTATGCCTGTCCAGGCAAAGTGTACGATGTCTATATATAAATACATTCGGTGGCAGGGCTTGAGAAGTCATTTGTTGGGTAAAGTCCCTATCTATCTATCTATCTATCTATCTTCTGATACTGCGTCGGTCACATTTGACCATTACCGCAGGTGTATATTACATACACTCCAGTTTTGCAGGATGAAAGCCTACACAGTAATCATGTAATTACGGTAGGGATCTTTAACCTGCACAGGGGATGGTTCTCCCTGCACAGGGGGCCTCCAGTTAACGTCCCGATCCGAAGGACGGTGCACTTAATGACATTCATCCCTGCAAATGATGCCAATGGAGCGTGTTCGGACACCGAAATTTTATCGCCGCTGCCGGGGATCGAACCCGGGACCTCTAGCATCAGAGGCAAGTGCACTAACCACTGAGCTATCACGCTCACGTCCCGAAAATTGAAAGCAACGTCTCCAAAATGACCTAAACAGTATTAACGGAGACGTTAAACCTGGAAGCAACGTCTCCAAAAATTACGTATACAGAGTTGACGGGGACGTTCAACCTCAAAAATCTAACTGAGCGACTCCGGAAGGTGTGTGTATTAAGAGATACCCTGTCATGATATATGGGAGGTTTCCATTGGCTGAAAACTCTCGATCGATGTTATTTATAACCACATGTAAAACACGTGGTGGGGTATCTTCTGTCAGAAACAGATTCCCCAGGCGAAGAGAGAAGTTTTGTGTTTTCCTGTTCTTGGATAGTGCAAATTAAACAAAGGAAGGCCCAAAGGAAGCGACGTAACCGTAAGTTTTCATATGCAAATTTACACAGGATCTTCAAAATGTGTCTTTCATGAAAGAATGCAGTGTGAACGGGTCAGATTTTTGTCTATTTTTATTTTCGTCTTCTTTCCTTCTTTCGTCATTTTATATGTCGCCGTCATTATTCAATTGGAATGAAACTCAAACAATTGATTTAGCTAGTTTGGAAGTCGGTGAAGCGGTGAATAGATAATCTGATCCTTTTTTCCCGTGTGCCGGTTGTTGGGTGCCATATCAGGGCCGGTAACCTGTTAATCAATAAATCGCGACAGCAAAACATACAGATCTATATATTATTAGAGACTAGAACAATTTGATTTTATCTTAGATGAAACAAATAGTCGTGCTTCTTACCGAAGAAATTTATGCTTAATGAATCACAATGTGTTTAACATGGCTATTATGAATCAATCTGTGTGTGTGTGTGTTTTTTTTTTTTTAAATAAACAAACGAAACTCTCCTGATCGTTTATGCCTCTAGACCGCTAAGATCAGAATCGGAATTGTTACTGGTGACACTTCAAGACATTCAGACAACAGGACCTGTGATGTGGGAAGTAACCAAAGAGGTGAATTTAGCTACAAAATCATCATCGATTAGCTGTCGAAATAATCGAATCGGGAAGGGCATTCCAATCTCTAATTGTTCTGGGGAAAGAACGACTCTTTATTCACCTTATTTGCATTATCTGCTGGCTCCTAGTCTGAAGTTTATCAGTGTTGGAAAAACAGGTAGCCAGACCCCCCTGACCTTGAAAGGTCAGGGGGGGTCTGGTTACATGTTTTTCCAATATTGACAATATGCCAGCTGGGGGCCAGCAAATAATGCAAATATGGTGAATAAAATGTCAGGTCTGAAACGCCAACAGATTCCTGTATATTATCTATGCAAACAGTGTAGATCTAGATGTGACAGCTTGTTCAGATTGTGCACTATTTGCCATTATGTTGGAATGAAATTGACTACTCAAAATTTCGGCCCCCGCCCATCGGGACTTGAAGAAGTAGATGGGCTGCAGGATGCTTCCACGCAGAGCTGAAACCGACCGCACACGAGTACTGGTAAACCGCTTAGAGGATCTAAGCCTGCCCAGGCAAAGCAAATAAACCCTGTTGGTTTCATCAGGCGACAGGGCTAGAGATGTCATTTTATCTCAATGTTGGGTAAAAGTCCCACAAAATTGGAAGGAATGTCACCAAAATGACCAATACAGTGTTAACGGGAACGTAAAACCTCAAATCATACAAACAACTACTCAAAATTTATGAGAGAATGTGTCCAAATGCAAAAATAGAAGAGCCAACTTCATAATTGTCATCGTTTCTTAGCCTTGACGGTATTCGACCCCGGTAGCTCAGTGGTAGAGCGTCCGCGTCATTCCAAAGGTTTGGAAAATGGTACTAGGCGCTCCCTTGGCTGACGGGTAGTCCTAGCTAGGCAGGTAAGTATTTGTTGTTTGTCGCAATAAAAGATCTATAGTTCGCCAACAAATAGCTGGCAGTGACGTAGCTGACTATTTGAGCTATTTTACCGTTAGCCCCATAAGCTTTGCATTGTTCAGAACAAAAACAAGTCGTGACGTCACTGTCAACTATTCCTCGACGGACAGTACAGAGCCTATAAAGCTTCTTTATCTTTATATCTTTATCTTTCCATTGAACCTGCTGCAAACGGCAGGTCGGTGCTGAAATAAAAATTACTCAGAAGCACTTGAAACACAACTCTGCAGTCGATGAATCTGAATGGTTTCTGCAGGCACTGGTGAATGTTTTCATACAGCTTTTTAGTTTTCACTAGGTAAGATTCACAGGTCAGTTAACGTCGCCAGTAAAACGTGTGCTGCATCCTGGAAAATAGTAGTCACACCTAAGATTGACAGGATGGAGTGCTATATTCTTTTTGTTTGTTTGTTTGTGTTGAAAGATGTTTGCTTCCGATTTTGTGGGACTTTTACTCGACATTGAGATGAAATGACATCTCAAGACCTACCGCCAAAACAGACCGCTAGGGTTTAAGTAGGGACTCGCAACACTTTTCCTGGGCAGATGCTGACCTTCTAAGTGGTTTACCAGTACTCAAGTTCGGTCTGTTTCAGGTCTGCACGGAAGCACGGTGCAGACCAATGTATTTCTCCCAGCCCCGATGGGCGGCGGCTGAACCAAAAGCTAAACAAAGCCACCCTTTTTGTGTGACTTCAGCTGTAACAAACAAAGGTATGCTGTATATGGCCATTTGGTCGTTTGCAAAAAAAAAAAAAAAAAAAAAAACATGCGGCGAAAGACACTACCGAATTTTCTTGACGAATATAGCTGCTCCGCCCTGCTAAACTATATACATTGCGAAAACACGCCTATGAAATACATAGACGGTTTTATCGCCGAAAATGAAGATTTCAGGATGAAAAATTGTGATAATGTTCTTATGTCTGCTCAAAATACAGATCGTAGGTACACGTTAGAACCGCCTTGATACCGCCTCATCAAGGCGGTTTTAACGGGTACCCACAATCTATATTTTAGAGCAGAAATAGGAAAAATAAGGTTTACCCCCGTAAACCCCAGTTTTACTTTTACTATATAGAAGTGGGCTTCAAGGGGATCAACATATATAGGGGTGTTTTCGTGATGTATATTGCTCTAATCGATGTTGAATGTGCCGCAAAAGTAATGTAACATCTGGGGCCAGTTGTTCAAAGCATCGTTAGCTTAACGAGCTCGTTAGTGGTCATATTGTTAACTCTTCTAGCAAGTACAATATCGTAATTTTTTGTATTTTTGCTGAACAAATGTGAGCAGCTTTCGCGTCCGCAAAAGCTGCTCACATTTTTTCAGCAAAAATTTCAGCATATTTGCCATATTTAATGATCAAAGTTTTAACGATACGTTAACTAACGATGTCGTTAGTTTTGAACAACTGTCCCCGGAGTTCTAATATAATAAAGCGGGCTGCGCCAAATTAAAGACGTGGGTTGCGTTAAACGAAACGCTTTCTTCGAAAATGTGCGCCCATGCATTTCGTATTTGTCGCGGTGTCCGGTTTTCCGTCCGTCCGTTTGTCAAGAGTCAACATTTGCGATGACCCTAGCGTTCACCCTAATGTTCAAGTTAATTTCTCAAGAACTATAAGAGCTTTATTAATAATACTTGTTTCAAACTTGTATCTGGGGATAGCAACTTAAATGCAAGCATCCATATTTGACCTAAACCTATATTTCATGGTTCACTGACTTCGTAAAATATTTTGACCACCCTAGCGTTCACAATTATGGTCAAGTTCATTTCTCAAGAACGATAAGAGCTTCATTAATGCTACTTGGTACAAACTTTTATCAGGGGAATGCAATTTTAATGCAAACATCCATATTAGACCCTGAGGTCCTTCATTTGTGGTTCATTGACTTCGTGAAATACTGCGACCACCATAGCCTTCACCCCGATGGTCAAGTTAATTTCAAACGAACTGTAGGAGCTTTATTAATGATACTCAGTGCATATTTATATTTACGGATGGCAGCTATAATGCAAGCATCCGTATTTGACCTTGCCCTAAATTCCATGGTTCACTGACTTAGTGAACTATTGCATCAACCCTAGTCTTCAACCTAATGTTTAAGTTCATTTCTCAAGAACTTTAAGAGCTTCATAAATGATACTTATTAAAAGCTTGCATCTAGGAATGTCAAGTTTTATGCAAGCATCAATGTTTGACCTTGGCCTAGATTTCATGGTTCGGTGACTTTGCGCCCCCAGATGCGATACATAGCCATCGGTGTGATTCTTGTGTTTGTATGGAGTTTAAAACATTACGAAAACACGCCTATACAAATACATTGTAACCTTTATCGCCGAAAAAAAGTAAATTTTAAGATTAAAAAATTGTGATGTTTTTATTTCTGCTCAAAATATAGATTGTGGGTACACGTTAGAACCGTTCTAACGAGTACCCACAATCGGAGGTTTACCTCTGCAAACCCCAGTTTTACTATATACATCTGGGGTTCCAGGGGGGGGGGGGGGTGGGGTCAAAATTATATAGGCGTGTTTTCGTGCGCCATATTGAGCCGGGTAGAAGATAAATTCGCTGGTTATGACGGTTATCGAATGGGCCTGGCACTGAACCAGTCAGTAAATTCCATTACGGTTCAGATGGTCGCAGGTCTGGTCATTCTGTTTATTTTCCTTTGTTTGTCGCATATTTCTGGATCTTGGTCAAAAGCTTTTCTTCGCACTAGCCACACCCCTGTCGGGCTTGACAGACAGTGTAGACCATTACCCAGCTCGGACGCAGACCGCGGCGTCTGATTAGGGTCTACAATATTTGCTTAAAAAGTGGAATATGGTTTTAAACAAAAAAGTTTAAATCTCAGTCCCGGACTGTTTTCTCGGAAACAATCCTCAGTGTTGTTTTTAACCCATTCAGTACCAGAAACCCTTAAAGGGGTACCTTGGCAAACAGTGCAGGCCCAGATCAGACGCCGCAGAACGCAAAAGTTCAGTCATTTTCCAAATAAATTTTGATGAAAACACAAACTGACTTCCCTAAATTATGAAATGAACTCCTGCTATATATAGGGAGGACGATTCCATTTGGTACAAAAAGGGTTAAAGACAATGAACGAGTATGCGAACTACACTGTCCAACGATAATGTTGACCAGACCACAAAAGAACATAGGTCGCGTGAGGCGAAGAAGTGTTCTCGAATATGTGCGCATGACAAAGAATCAGACCAGCCTATGCGCAATCCGAATGGTGGAAGGGTATCTTGTGTTGCCTCCGTTCGTCCGTTTGTGCTTGGGTGCGTCTGAAATCTAAACATATTTCCGTGTCCAGTGGACGCATTTTCTAGTTGATAAAAAATGTGATTAAAGCCCCCTGTGGATTCATTCGGGAAGATAAAATTCGACACCCCTCGTTAGGTTATTATGGTGAAAGGTATAGCGTTCCCTTGGTAACAGTTAATTAAGACCAGTAGCAGTACTAATTCAACACTGTCAAACCAGTGGCGTGATGTGAGGCCAGAGGCGTTAAATGTCATACCGGAAAGGTCATTCTTACAGAAAGTAAATGGTTAGTCCAAGTGTTTATTTCAAATTGTTCACGTTTTGCAAATAAAGGGGAACGCAACTCCTGCAAAGGTATTTTTGTCTCCCATGTCAATAGGGGCCAGGTTTTTCCATTCCCCTTAACTACCGGATTTTTTCGCCATCCAAATAAAGAGAGCAACAGTAGGTGGGTGTTATAGTAAGTTTTCAATTTTAATTTATTTGCAAGTGGGACTGTCCAGTAGCAGCGTTGCGAGGCGGGCCGTCCATGATAATAAACCCTATTGGTTTCATTGGACGACGGGGCTTGAGATGTCATTTCATCTCAATGTCGGGTAAAAGTCCCACAAAAATTGAAGCAACGTTTCCAAAATGACCTGTACAGTGTTGACGGGGACGTTAAACCTTAAATCAAACAAACAAAAATATTATATAGAGAAAATAGGGGTATAGAAGGACCTGGGCCAGTTGTTCAAAACTAGCGACGTCAGGTTAGTTATTGTATCGTTTTAAACTTGGATCAGTTAATGTGGCAAGTATGCTCATATTTGCGCTGAAAAAAAGAGCAGCAAAAGCTGTTCTCATTTTTAAGGCAAAAATACCAGAATCTTTGATATTGTACCTGCTAGAACAGTTTAACAAGTTCTTTTAGCTGAAAAACTGGTCCCTGGTGGTTACTCGTTAGAATCGCATCAGATCGAGCACCCACAATCTGTGTTTGCAGCACAAATGAGAAATATGAAAATTATCACGAATTGAGAGGATGCAGCATGCTTATGACTTCACTGTTCAAATACTTAGAGTTACCGTTGAACACTGAGAATTTTTTATGTACATTGAGCATTAATTTTGCTTTTATGATTGTTAATGTGCTTTATACCTTTATGTTAACCGGCCCTTTTGTGGGGGGGGGGGGGGGGGGGCATTGGCAAACAGCGTAGATTCAGACCAGACGCCGCAGAACCAGACGTACGTTTTTGTAAAACTTAATACACACAAACCCTATGGAAAGCGTCCACTCCAAACCATGATTCTGTTATATATTTGGGTTAAAGAAAGTGATAAAAACTGTGCACTGATGTGCTCAACATAGTGTATCAAGGGACAAGGGAAAAACAATCTTACAAACACCTCTCATTTATCATAGTTATGAAAGTTCACAATCTGTAACACGGATGTGCTGTCTTCACCAAAAATACCATTGGTATCATTTCATTTCACCGTGATTATTTTACTTTAACTCTTTCATACCTAGCGTCACCAAATAGGGACCCTGGCAAAAAGTGTAGATACAGATCAGGCACCACCTACTGTGGCGTCTGATCTGTTCCTTTACTGTTTGCTTAAAATGCATGGATTTTTTTGTAAAACATACAATAAGTAAAATCAATTAGACACACCCTAATTGGAAATGGATTCTATGTGTCTTATAAATGGGTTAAATACAAATGATGTACCCTGGTTGCGTATTTGTTATCTTTAAGGGGAATGGAGTGGTCTGGCATATTTAACAGGGAAGATAACCTGTACGACTTTCTATAAATTTATTTTTCTGTGTACTGACTACTTGATCTTTTTGTTAGAAAATGGTCTTCTGGTCAGGTGTGAGTGTTTTTCTTTGACCCGTTTTGTATCTGAAACCCCAAAACGGATGTCCTGGCAAATAGTGCAGGTCCAGATCAGACGCCCCAGAATGCGGCATCGGATCAGGGCCTACACTAAGCTATTTTCCAATAAATTTTAAAGATGACACAACCCGTCACCCCTAAATTTTGAAATGGACTCCTCCTATTTAAGGTTGGTACAAGAAGGTGGAGACAATGTTTTTGCATGCGTTGTCTCCCCTGACAGTTTATCAGTTCGATGGCTTTATTTTTTTTTTGCCAATTTTATAAATCGATAGTGTACAGTCGCCGCCCATATGCACGAGACTTACTGGAATGTACAAAAGTTTACTTCGTATTAATGTTAATGGAGTCTAATCTCACTCCGGGATCTCTCTATTACTATAGTCTTGTACGACATCTAGCAGCTCTGCGTTAGAACCTCGCTTGGTTCAGATGTGAGACGCCAAGTTCTGCAACGGAACGCCAGGTCTTTTTTTATGCCACCGCCATTCGAAGAATGGTGGAAGGGCATATAGCGTTGCCCCTGTCCGTCCGAAACTTAAACGCAGTCAATAACTTTCTTATTTCTGGATGGATTTTGAAATTACTTTGTTGAAATGTTAACCATCATAGACGATGTGTCACATGCGAAATCCAGGTCTGTACCTTCAAGGCCAAGGTCATACTTAGAGGTCAAAGGTCAAAAAAGGGTCCGAAACTTAAACGCAGTCAATAACTTTCTTATTTCTGGATGAATTTTGAAATAACTTTGTAGAAATGTTAACCATCATGAGACGATGTGTCAGGTGCAAAACCCAGGTCCTTACCTCCAAGGTCAAGGTCATAATTAGAGGTCAAATGTGAAAAAGGGGTCCAAAACTTAAACGCCGTCAATAACTTTCTACGGATTAATACGAACATAAGACATATTTTTAGGCGGGGGCATCCGTGTCATATGGACGCATTTCTATTTTTTTTTTCGGGTACACCGGTTTTCGCCCCATCTGATTAAAGATCGGCTCGAAATAAGTGAAATAATCTTGGAAAGACCGTTAAACCAATACCCCTTTTAATTTTTGATATGGAAAAGTGAATAGTTGGTTCTACAAGTTGTCTCCTTGCTAAGAAAATCAAAGTTCTGATAGCACTGCTGGGTCGATGGTCTCTGACTGTGAGTGTAGGCTGAAATAGGGACTTAGGCTGTTTCTTTTAACCCATTAAATGCATGTACTGTACGCAAGGTAGACACTGCGTCTGAACTGGGTCTACACTTTTAGCCAGTTCCAACACATGATTCCAGTCTTTTTTAGATTTATGCAACATTCTGACCTAACAGCAAAAAGGTCAGTGCGGCTGATTTCTATAAATAACCGTTACCTGTATTTCCTACATAACAGTAATAGTCACATGGACATCAACAACGAAAGGCTTCCATGCTTAGTAATTGGGTCGACTGACAAGCTGACAACATCGACCCAATATGGCGGAACAGGTTTCTTTTTCCATTCAGCAAGTAGGAACGAAATATGGATACATTCCGGCGTTGTCGTTGGTGTCATCAAACACGAAAGACACCGGGATATTAAATGCCAGTGTTTTACGTTCGCGCGAATTGAATGCTCAGATATTCTGAATATTTTTTCCTTTTTATTAGAGTATGCACAAAAAAAAGCTAAAATCGTTCCGCTCTGACGAACAAGATGGCCACCAGAGCTAATATAGAAAAAAATCTTTGAACGAAAATTCCTCCTGTACTCTCGGGTCAATTTCACAAACTTCATATGAATGTTGCTTAAGTGACCCTCTACCAAAATAGATAAAAATGGTATTGCTCAGATGAGCAAAATGGCCACCAGAGCTAAAAATAGAGAAAAAAAGTTAATTTTCTACAAATGCGAACTCCTCCTTTAACACTTGAGCCAGTTTGAGTCAAACTTCACAAGAGTGTTGCTCAGACGGCTCCGTACCAAATTAGCTAAAATCGTTCTGCTCGGACGAACAAGATGGCTGCCAGAGCTAAAAATAGAAGAACGTCGTAAATTTGTTTCAAACACAAACTTCTCCTGAACCCTAGGGCCAGTTTTATTCAAACTTCATAGGGATGTTGCTTAGCTGACCCTTTAACAAATAGCTAAAACAGTTCTGCTCAGATGATCAAAATGGTTGCAAATGGTTGCAAAAGCTAGAAATATAAAAAAAGTAAAGTTGTTTTAAATGCGAACTCCTCCTAAACACCAGAGCCAATTTGATTTAAACTTCACAGGAATATTACCTTGGGGCTCCAAAATTGCTGTGATGAACAAGATGGCTTCCAGAGCTAAAAATAGAAACACATAGTATATTTGCTTAAAATGCGAACTTCTCCAAAGCACTTGGGCAAATTTGATTCAAACTTTACAGGAGTCTTGCCTTGTGACCATCTACTAAAATAGCTAAAATTGTTCTGCTCTGGTGAAAGGATGGCCGCCTGAGCTAAAAATAGAAAAAAATCTTTAAACGACAACTCCTGTACCCTTGGACCAGTTTCATTCAAAATTAATAGGAATGTTGTTCAGGTGACCCTCTACCAAAATAGCTAAAACGGTTTCACTCCAATGGGCAAAATGGCTGCCATAGCTAAAAATAGAAGAAAAAAAAAACACACACAAATATGCTTAAAATGTGAGCTCATCCTCAACCCTTGGGCCAATTTGATTCGAACTTCACAAGAATGTTGCCTAGATGGCTCCCAACCAAACTAGCTAAAATCATTCCGTTCTGATGAAGAAGACAGCCACCAGAGCTAAAAAAAAAAAAAAAATCTTCAAACGTCAACTTCTCCTATACCTGTGGGCAAATTTCATTCGGACTTAATAGGAATGTTGCTTATGTCGACATGCGAACTCCTCCTAACACTTGGGTCAATTTGTTTGATTTGAGGTTTAACGTCCCCGTCAACACTGTAAAGGTCAATATTTGATTCAAACCTCCCGGGAATGTTGCCTGAGTGGCTCCCAACCAAAATTAGCTAAAACGGTTCTGCTTCAATGAACAAAATGGCTATCAAAGCTAAAGCTAGAAAAATGGCCAATTTCAATCGAATTTCACAGGAATGTTGCTTGGATTACCCTCTCATAAAATAGCTAAATGGGTTCGGCTCTGATGATCAAAAAGTGGACGCCAGATCTAAAGATAGACAAACCTTTAAACGACAACTCCTACTATACACAGCCGGCCTCGGTAGCTCAGTCGGGTGCGCGTCTGACTGGTGATCAGGAGGACGCGGGTTCGATACCTGCCGGGGTCGGCCACATTCTTTCGTGGAGATTCATAATGAAATCTTTTCTACGGTCATCATCTCCTTTCCGCTGATTCAAGAAGGGCAGTTGTCAGTTTCTGGCGAAAGAATGTGCACTTTACTGGTTAACCGCTTACGTATAAGCCTGCCCAGGAAATGCGTGGATAGGTAAACTGACCGGCTCAAAAGTACCTAAAAAGTGTTGACTGGGCCGTTAAACTCCAAAACAAACAAACCTACTATACACATGGGCCAAATTATTCAAACTTCATTGGAATGTTGCTTAGGACAGCCCCGCCCATCGGGGCTTGAAGAAATAGATGGGCTGCATGATGCTTCCACGCAGAGCTGAAACCGACCCGCACACGAGTACTGGTAAACCGCTTAGAGGATCTAAGCCTGCCGAGGCAATGCGGTGCGAGTCGCACCGTCCGTGCTTGAAAACCTTATTTGTTTCATTGGGCGGCAGGGCTTGAGATGTCATTTCATCTCAATGCCGGGTAAAAGTCCCGCAAAATTGGAAGCAACGACTCCAGAATGACCTCTACAGTGTTGACAGGGACGTTAAACCTCAAATCAACAACAACATGTTGCTTAGGTGATCCTCTACCAAAATAGCTAAAATGCTTCTGTTTAAAAAAAATGGCTGACATAGCTAAAAATAGAGATTCTTAAGCCTTGTCCTGCTGAATATTTAAATATGTCACACCCACTACTGATTATCAGCCAATCAGATTACTTGATGCAAATTATTGCAACAAATTCATTAACTGGATGGCAAACAATGAAGATCCTGATCAGATGGCTTCTTCAGAAGCCATCTGATCTGGATCTACATTGTTTCAAAGATGAGTCACATCCGGGCTCAGCAGGACAAGGGTTAAGCCAGTTTGATTCACACTTTGCCAGAATGTTCAGTTATGCTTCATGGAATGGCTGTCACCCTCATGACTTTCAGAAGCTAAGTGATGACTTGATATCAGGTGAGCGATTCAAGGCCATCTTGGCCCTCTTGTTTGTTTTTTTTTTTTTTTTTGTTCATAGGAACGGCATGTCGCATCCTGTAGAATTCTATGAACCGTAATTAACCTTGATCTGCATGTCGCATTGACGTTGATCTACAGGTCACACTTATCCCAGTTTCTCGGTCACGGAAGCAGAAGTGTCGAAGATGAACAAAATCGCCTTATGGCCGAAAATCGGAGTACCCGGACTCCCGGAGAAAAACCACATAACCTTCCGTCTCATCACAGGATCGACACTATTTTTATTTTGCTTTGTTTTCTTGTAGTTTAACGACCCAGTCAACACTATTGAGGTCCTATCGAGCCAATCACACATATATGTTATATATAAGCAGTTACGATGTTTCCATTACAGTGCTGCAGCACATTCTTTTGCCAGAAACTTACATTTGCTCTTTTTGAATAGCGGAATGGAGAGAATGATCGTAAAACATTTTTCATAATCAACTGCCACGAAAGATCGTTACCCACCCGGCAGATATCGTACCCCACGACGAAGTCACCAGTCAGATGCTACTCGACTAGGCTACAAAGGTCGGTCGAAGGGGTTTAGTAGATTAGAACCTTTACCTTTCGGTCTTCTAAAAAAATGTACAAGACGATGCACTTGTACAATGCGCGTGTCAGAAAACTACATTTACTCATATTCAATGTAAACGCACCACTAGTACTATATCGATTCATAATATTTTCAGCATTTGAACACATTTTATGATTTATCGCTAACTTATCCATAGACTCACAAAAGAGTTACATTTCATTCGATGCAGAGATAAGTCCACACACCCGAAAAATCAAAATCACATATCCTGATACCGGGTATGTCCACCATTAGCATCAAGTTTTGCTTGGCATCGACGCCTTATGCTGTATATCTGGTCTTGTGTGATGTCCCATTCTTCCTGTAGCGCCATGGCAAGCTGCTGACGGTTGATTGGCGGATGATGTCGGCTTTACACACGTTTACCGAGCTGATCCCAAAGGTGCTCAATTGGGTTTGAATCCGACGAAAACGCAGACCAAGAAAGAACTTGCACACCATTTTGATCGAACAAGTCCATGATTAGCCTCGCAGAATGAGCACGTGCATTGTCCTGTTGGAAAAGCGTAACGTCACCATTACTGCGCAAAAACGGTACCGATTTCATCGATGTACCGACGTGCCGTCAAATTGCCATCAACAACGGTGAGTTGGGTTTTGTGGCGCCATGAGATCCCTCCCCATATTACTCTACCACCACCCCTACGTGACACCTGTTTAACACAACAGTCTTGAAATCGCTCCGTACGTCGACGCCATACTTTTCGCCACCTATCAAACATTTCAACACAAAAACTCTGTTGTGTCAATCGGATACGCTGTCGACACCAATTAAAGCGACTGATTTTACGTTCCATCGCCAAAACGTTCCCCCTATACGTCTTATGGCTAGAAATACCGCATTCCTGGAGTTGCTGCTGTACAGTTAAGGCACTTACGCGTGGATTATGGGTTCCCAATGTCTCCTAGGCAGTTTCCATAGTCGTCCTGAATCGGTCGCGTACTCAAAACAATGTACCGGTCCGGCTGACGTGTAGAACACGTTCACACCCAGGGCGTTGTCTATCGTCGACAGACCCCGTAGCGTTGTGCCTTTCAACCAATCGTCGTGTGCGAACAACACATATACTCTGCAACTTGGCGGTATGAAAGCCCACCTTCAACCATACCGAGGGCACGATGACGCTCGGCGTTACTTAGACTGGCTTGTTTTTATGAAATGTTTTGCTGCCGTTTAACGTAAAGAATCCGGACCTTATAATGACAGGAAAGAAAGTGCCAAAAATATCGTGATTATGAAAATATTGCAATTTTTTCATTTTTGCACATCATGAAAATCACGCAGTATTCGTGTCAAACAAACTCATGCTTCGGTGACAACTTTACAATACCGTATTTATCAGTTGAAAAAAGTCAATAATTTTTACCTTAAACTAAAAAAAAAAATAAAAATTCTAAAACATTGAATCTGAGTGTATCTTCAACATGATTGACTTTTGCAACGTTACTGTAACGCCCGACTGGTCGAAAGTTCGGAAAAGTGGCCTTATTTTAAAACACGGTCCCCGAGTCTTGTTTGGTCTTGTTTGTGACAATTTTGTGGGAATTCATGATACAAAGATATTCCGTTTGTTATACTGGAAGGAAAATGTTCAGCCTGTAGACACTTGGAAGGTATATGAATACGTCTTATTTGGAACAAGACCATGTGCTTTTAAACTAGAGGGTCAGTAAGTAGACTGTTATTTTTGACAGAGTCGTGGCCAAGTTAAGGCAGTGTAGGCCCAGTTCAGATGCCGCAGAACGCGGCTTCTGATCGGGGCTCGCACTTTTTGCTAACAGTATTTCCAACGAATAAAATTGGCCTACCACCCCTTATGTGACAAATGGGCCCCGTCAAGCGATTTTGGTACTTATCGCCTATGCGAGCAGCGAAGGTTCAGGCGAGCCTGCGCATCCGCGCAGTCTCGCCAGAACCTTCGCTGCTCGCTCATACAAGCAGTGAATCAAGAGGAATCCTCAGACAGAAAGCCATATCCCTGGCCCCTCTGAATGGCTGGGCATGCGCAGTTAAATTTTGACATGACGGAATGCTCGAAGACCCAAATTCGCTTGGCGGGGCTCATATGCACTTGTCCAACTTAGTCCACTTAGGATATAATGGGTTAGAAACGCGCCAGGGGCTCGCGGGTTGTATTTCTACACTCGACAATACATTTTGCAACGGGTACTCAATTTATGTAACCCTTTCATCCCTGAATGCCAAAGTGGACTCTTCTGTCTTTGAATCGTTTGGTTTGGCTATATGATCATAACAGTCTACATACCGTTTAACACTTACATGTACGGTAAAATTCCGCTGTTAAGACCACTGCTTTAAAAAGCTTGTTTAGTAGGTTGCAGTTATTCTTTCTTTGTGTTTTCTGCATACAGTGACCACCTTTGGGACTGTTCAATAGTGTTCTTAAAGACCACTTTTGAACAGTCCCAAAGGTGGTCTCAATATAGGAATTTTACTGTACATTCCTGTAACTTCAGCAGACAGTCAAGACCTTGATCAGACGCCGCGTTCTGGAGCGTCTTATCTGCGTATGCATTATTTGCCAATGACCAGTACACCAGACCAATCCTGGCCCCCGCCCATCGGGGCTTGAAGAAATAGATGGGCTGCATGATGCTTCCGCGCAGAGCTGAAACCGACCGCACACAAGAACTGGTAAACCGCTTAGAGGATCTAAGCCTGCCCAAGCAAAGCGGTGCGAGTCGGACCATCCATGCTTATAAACATTTTGGTTTCATTGGGCGACAGGGCTTGAATTTCATCTCAATGTCGGGTAAAAGTCCCACAAAATGGGAAACAACGTCTCAAAAATGGCCTAAATACTGTTGACGGGGACGTTAAACCCACAAAACAAAATCAGACCAATCCAGATTTTACAGATAACCAACAACTTTACACAGCTCTGACGTCACGGGGAGAAGAATTTTTGACGGAGACGTAAAGCCTCGACACAAGCAAACAAAACGGAGAAGAATAGCGATGGTCAACAGACGGGCCGCCATGACCTAGTGTATAACTCTTAATATAAATTATGTCTCCCACCGCTGTGGTTCGAGCCTGACTCGGGTCACATGTGAGACGCCAAGTTCTGCAACGGAAGTTCAGGTGGTTCGGGTTTTCCGGTTTTTGCCCACCTCTGCTTAACGATCGGCTCGATTTAAATGAAATAATATTGAAAAACAAAAACAAAAAAGTGGGGTCAGCAATAGTCACGTGGACCGGAGCAGGCTGGAAGCTTCTGTAGTTTTTTAATTTGGGTCGATTGGTAAACAATCGATCCAAAAATGTAATTCTAAGGACGGGAGAAAGTATTAGTTTACATGGATGTATTTTCTTCCTTTATGGTGCATTTGTGACTCACTTCTGAGGCTAGTTACTTGCATCACATAGCTTGTTTATACGGCCCACCAATCGGGGCTTGAAGAAATAGATGGGCTGCATGATGCTTTTACGCAGAGCTGAAACCGACCCACATACGAGTACTGGTAAATCGCTGAGAGGATCTCAGCCTGCCCAGGCAAAGCGGTTGGAGTCGGGTCGTACATGCTTAAAAACCCTCAGATGATTGGTTTCATTTGGCGGCAGGGCTTGAGATGTCATTTCATCTCAATGTCGGGTAAAAGTCCCACAAAATTGGAAGCAAGGTCTCCAAAATGACCTTTACAGTGTTGACGGGGACGTTAAACCTCAAATCAAACAAACAAAAGTTTGTTTATATACTAAATATGTCAGACGGTGCATAACGGTCCGACTGTTAGCTTATTGTCTTTTATCAGTGCAGTTCACGTAGGTGCGCCATAGACTGGGTCAGGGTATATATATATATGCCCATGATTAACGGGTCTCCGTGGCTATAAAGTGGTTTGTTTGTTTTCTTTTAATTGGTGTTTAACGTTCCCGTCAACACCCATTTAACACTGTATAGGTCATTTTGGAGACGTTGCTTCCAATTTTGTGGGACTTTTATCCGACATTGAGATGAAATGACATCTCAAGTCCTGCCGTCCAATGAAACCAGAGTCTTCACTATTTGCTCGGACTGCTATTTGCAAAGCCCACAAATTCTAAACATATCTTTATTACGCGCGGCTATTTTCTATAAATAACTGTTACCTCATTTTCTAACTAGTCAGTGATAGGCACGTGGACTTCAGCATTGTTACTGCGCTCCTTAATTGATAAACAATCGACCCAAAAATTGGAAATTAGAAATTTTGGCGGCGAAGGCAATAATTTCATCCCCTTTGGGTATCTCTAGTTCTAGCTCAACTCGGACTTTTTACGAAGCTGTGGCCTCAGCGTTTATTTCATTATTTTGTAGAATGAAATGTTTGGTCTACAACAAAGTAACATTTTTAGCTCGCCTGTACGAAAGTACATTCTTGCATAAATACCTATGCGCATGGCTGTTTGAAGCCATTGTCAAATGGACCGAAAGCCGTGCTCAAACAGCAAAAACCATGTTCAAATCATGAAATTCGCGTGATGTTTGAACATGGATTTTGAGTTTTTGATATCACAAGACGGGCCTTGCTTTGTTTACGTTATGTTGAACGACGTAACGTTATCGCCCTGAACGTAACGTTTTAGGGTTCTATGATGACGTCACTGCATCACAACGTCATTGTAAACAACATTCTGAACTGGCCGCCATTTTGGTTTGCCTATCGCATTTGAAGAGTTTATATGGAATTTATATATGGAGCTTTTGGGTGTTTTCGTCAAAATTTGCTGTCGATTTCGTAAGTTATGCAAGAACAACGATCACCCATGGTAATTTCATTGTATTAACATTTGCCGGATCCCTCGGCAGATATTTGAACATTCGGCCTTGCGGCCTCATGTTCAAACAGCTTCCTCTGGACCCGGCAAATGTTAATGCATGAAAAACCATGGTTGATCCCTATAGTCACAGCTAGCGTCAGCGTGATATACATATCCGTTTAAGTCACTCAAAGTTATTTTTTTTTGGTTAAAGTTTTCTATTGCTGTATATCTCTAAAACCTCTTGATGGATTTAGTTACTTTTTGGACAGATATTACATATTGGTCTAAAGTTTCACACAGTACCAGCCCCATTCCACTCAGTGACCTTGAGGTCAAGGCCACAGACTTAGAAATTTTATGTCAAAGATTTCGGTTAAAGTTTTCTATTGCTCAATATCTCTAAAACCACTTCACTTAATGGATTTAGTTACTTTTTGTACTGATGTTACATATTGGTCTAAAATTTTCCACAGTATCAGCCCGTACCCCATCAGTGACCTTGAGGCCAAGGTCGGACTCAGAAATTTTATGTTGAAGTATTTGGTTAAAGTCTTCTATTGCTCATTATCTCTAAAACCCCTTGATGGATTTAGTTACTGTCTTGGACTGATGTTACATATTGGTCTAAAGTTTTGCACAGTATGAGCCACACCCCCTCATTGACCTTCAAGTCAAGGTCACGGACTTAGAAAATATAGTTTTCTTTTGCTCTATAGAAGAAAAAAATCCATTTTTGATAACTTACCCCCCCCCCCCCCCCCCCTCCACCCCAAAGGCAAGATATGTTGTTTGCTGACAACTCGTGTTTTCTGCTTCAGTAATTTGTATACATAAAAAACACGCTTTGTATTGGCGGCCATATGGCCCCCGCCCATAGGGGCTTGAAGAAATATATGGGCTGCATGATGCTTCCACGCAGAGCTGAATCCGGCCCGCACACTAGTACTGGTAAACCGCTTAAGAGGATCTAAGCCTGTCCAGGAACCGCGGTGCGAGACGGACCGTCCATGCTAATAAACCCTATTGGTTTCATTGGACGACAGGGCTTGGGATGTCATTTCATCTCAATGTCGGGTAAAAGTCCCACAAAATTGGAAGCAACGTCTCCAAAATGACCTTTACAGTGTTGACGGGGACGTTAAACCTCAAATCAAACAAACAATTGGCGGCCATAATTGCGATAGCCTTCGTTTGACTGGCAGACGGGCGCCGTAACCATTAATACGTAGTCATACGATAAATCGTACGATTCTGTAATTTATTTGCTATTAGAGGTGTCAAAATACCATACTCGTATATGAATATCGCAGTGAATAATATTTGTTTAATATTATATAATATTTATTTAATATAAATTACGTATGAGCACTGGAAAACCGCTTAGAGGATTTAAGCCTGCCCAGGCAAAGCGGTGCGAGTCTGCCCGTCCATGCTAATAAACCCTATTGGTTTAGGCGGCAGGGCTTGAGATGTCATTTCATCTCAATGTCGGGTAAAAGTCCCACAAAATTGGAAGCAACGTCTCCAAAATTACCTTTACAGTGTTGACGGGGCCGTTAAACCTCAAATCAAACAAACAGAAATCGTTTTATGGCGTAGAAAGTTGCTATAAGTCTACGTGGTGTAGTGGTTAAACTGCTCACCCTATAAACCAGGGGTAGGGCTTCTCCAGACTTTCCGACGAGTCTTTAAACCGAGGTCCCGTCGCCATGTGACCGTAGTTGTTGATCGGACGTAAAACTCAAACACATTCATACATACGTAGAAAGTTGATTGTCGAACTAAACGCGTACATATGTCGTAGTATGTATCATACTATCCGGACCTTTGCAAACAGCGCAGATCCAGATCAGATGGCCCCTTTGATCAGATTTACACTGACATTCAGTACAGAATTTGCAGGAATAACTTACATCAAGTAATCTGATTGGTTCGAAGTCACGAATTAATTATTGAGGGATAAAGATTAAGAGACTCGTGAAAGTTCGTGCAGATTCTCATTGTCGAAATCGCAATAATCTTCGCCATAAACAACAAAGACCAGCTCGTGGATATCCACGGCGATAATTCGCGATTACCGCAGACACAGTTATTGTTAAATTATGGCATTTATGCGTCCCATTTAGCGTCGTTGATAAGACGTTGTATGAACACTTTGTGTCTGCTTCTTTGAAGTCGTCCGTAATTCCTTTATAGACCTTTTTAGCTCACCTGACCCTCGGGCCCATCAATACTGGTATTGATGGGTTCGAGCCTGACCGAAGGTCATGGTGAGCTTTTGTGACTGTGAGAAGTTCGGCGTCGTCTGTGAGTGAACTTTTTTTGCGAACTCTCTAGAGGCCACAGTTTTTGGTCCAATCATCATCTAACTTTCTCAGAATGATCATCATGACAATATCTCGGTCAAGTTTGAATATGGGTCATGTCCGGTCAAAAAGTAGGTCACTAGGTCAAATCATAAAAAAACTTTGTGAACACTCTAGAGGCCACAGTTTTGGTCCGATCATAATCTAATTTGATCAGAATGATCTTGACAATATCTCGGTCAAGTTCGAATATGGGTATAGTAATCGCAGCTAAGATTGACTAGGCGGAGCTATCATTTGCACCTGCCTTCGGAATGTTCTATTAACAAAAAGGTAAACCAAGTCACCCGATTGTGTGAATTCAACTGTAATACAAACAAAGCTGTTGTGAAAACCACTTGCAGAAAGCGTGCGAAAGGCACTCTACCGAATCTTCTGGTGGGCTCGGCGAATTTGACATATATTGGCAACACCTGAATAGCTCCGCCTAGTCAATCTTATCTGCGACTACTATAATGTCAAGTAAGAAAGTAGGTCAGTAGGTCAAATCATATAAAAACATTGTGAACACTCTGGAGGCCACAGTTTTGGTCCAATTGTCAGACTTGGTTTCAATAATCATCTTGACAATATCTCGGTCAAGTTTGAATATGGGTCATGTCGGATCAAAAAGTATGTCAAATAATAGAAAAACCTTGTTTACACTGTAGAGGCCACAATTTTGGTCCAATTATCATCAAACTTGCTCAGAATGAGCATCTTGACAATGTCTCAGTCATGTTTGAATATGGGTCATGCCGGTTGAAAAGTAGGTCAGTAGATTGAACCATAGAAAAACCATAACACTCTATAGAGGCCAAAGTTTTGATCCAATCATTATCAAACTTGCTCAGAATGATCATCTTGACAATATTGCTGTTAAGTTCGACCCCACCCATCGGGGCTTGAAGAAATAGATGGGCTGCATGATCATAAGTGCATGGGTCATGTCAGGTCAAAAAGTAGGTCAGTAAGTCATATCATAGAAAAACCTTGCTTACACTCTAGAGGCCCCAGTTTTGAGCCAACAATCACCAAACTTGCTCAGAATGATCATCTTGACAATATCTCAGTCAAGTTTGAATATTGGTCATGTTGGTTCAGAAATTAGGTCAGTAGGTCAAGTCATAGAAAAATCTTATTAACACTCTGGGGCTACAGTTTTGGTTCGATCATCATCAAACTTGCTCAGAATGATCATCTTGACAATATATAGGTCATGAATAGAATTGTACCTTTGTAACATGAGAAGTCTGCAAAGGGTAGACCGACTTAGTACCGACTTAGTACCGGGTAAAGGTGGTGTGAAAATCATTCCTAGGAACTGCGCTTTGTCACCACAGAATTTACATCCCAGCCATGAGCAAATTCTCTGCTTTAACCCTTGTACTGCTGAATAAATTAAGTCACACCCATATCTGATTATCAACCAATCAAATTACTTGATATAATGTATTTGTTCAGTTCACAAACTGCATGTCAAACTTTGTAGATCATGATCGGTTGGCTTTTTCAAAAGCATCTGATCTGGATCTTCACTGTTTGCAAAGGTAGGGGTTGTGGTGTATGTTCAGCAGGATAAGTGTTAAGGGTCAAGACCTATTCTTGATGCACAAATTTTACAGTGTCCCAAGAGTTTTCTCTGAAAATATTTATGACATATTTACTGCTACCACTGCAGGTATATCCATTCCACTTCACCCTTAGCTTGCTGAATAAATTAATTTTGCCACACCCATTTCTGACTATCAACCAATCAAATACTTGATATGGTGTTTCATTCAAATTCACAAACTAATTGACAAACAGTGAAGGTCCTGATCAGAAGCCATCTGATCTGGATCAACACTGTTTGTGAAGGTAGAAGCTGTCACGTTCAGTGGGATAAGGGTTAATATGCATATTAATCAGTTGTAATATTTTTATCCTTTCAGAATCATGACGTCATTTCCACATTTTTCGGGATTTATGGGAAAAGTAAATGGCCTTCAGAAATATGCAGGTAAGTGCTGCTCAACCTATTTATACTGGGGTCTGATCGAGGCCTTCATAGTTTGCAGAAAAATCAACTATTTTCTGAATCAGCTTCACACTAACACACTTATCCTATAACCTTGCTAAGCCCCCGCCCATCGGGGCTTGAAGAAATAGTTGGGCAGCATAAAGCTTCCAGGCAGAGCTGAAACCGACCCGCACACGAGTACTGGTAAACCGCTTAAGAGAATCTAAGCCTGCCCAGGCAAAGCGGTGCGAGTGTTGGACTGTCCATGCTTATAAACCCTATTGGTTTCATTTGGCGGCAGGGCTTGAGATGTCCTTTCATCTCAATGTCAAGTAAAAGTCCCACAAAATTGGAAGCAATGTCTCCAAAATGACCTTTACAGTGTTGACGGGAATGTTAAACCTCAAATTAACCCAACCTATAACCTTGCTTGTTGTAGGGGCACCTTTGATGACATCATGAAAACCTCTTTCCTTTCCCCTGTCTTCCACTGCCCTCCTGAGATGCTGCAAAGTTCAACCCCATCATTTTCTTGATATTATTTTCCTATCTCAAGGGCCCCTGCCCATCAGGGCTTGGAGAAATAGATTGGGCTCCATGGTGCTTCCACGTAGAGCTGAAACTGACTGCAAAATGAGCCTGGCATTTTATGAAAGCGCGGATCGACATATAAGTGCGGGTTTTTTACGAAAGTGCAGAATTTTTGCTATCAAAGGTGCGTTTCAAAAGCCCCGATTCAATGAGTTTTAATAACTTAAAGGTGCATTATTGAGCTATCGGTAAAAAATGCTTCCAAAAATAAAATACATATAGCCGGTATTTTTCTTTAAAACAATACAAATGAATGCATTTTATGCAAAAATGCGAACAATTACGATGACAGGTAAATGAGTTTGAGAGGGATTCCCTAACTAGGTTTCGAACAATAGTTAGATCTATTTTTAGTTTGTGACAAAAATAGAATCCCCATATATGACGTTATGCAAAGTTCATTTTTTGCCTTGTTTGCTTAGGCCATGCCTGAATCGGAAAAAATATGACGCTGAATACCATGCCATAAGTAACGACACTTAGAGACGATACTGCCGCCATGTATGTGTAAAGTGACAGATTTATTTTTAGAACAGAAATTCTGAACACATGTTCAGAGCGAAGGGTAAACACAAATGAAAACAACCATTTTCACAAAGTTCTGAAGCTGTATTTGGCTCCAAAAGTGTACACATGACAAAGGAGTATGAATTGAAGATAAAAACCAGAAGAAAAAAAAATTTGAGACCTGGTAGCTCAATAATGCACCTTTAAGGATGTTTGCAATAACTGAAATCCAGTCATACTAACAGACTAGCAGTAACAATGTTTAGATATCTTAAATCAAATGCCATTAGTAGTATCAATGTTTGGGTTGTCCATGCATTGTCGTATCTGGTTATCAAGCATAATGCTAATGGTAACAGCAGCCAATAATACCCTGCTGTTTGCCAGACGGTGAATTTATCTCCTGTGCACCATCCTCAGTACTGATAGGTATACTGTGAAAATAGGTATAGCTATCCCAGCTGTGCACCGTCCTCAGTACGGATAGGTATACTGTGAAAATAGGTATAGCTATCCTTGTGCACTGTCCTCAGTACTGATAGGTATATTATGAAAATAGGTGTAACTATCCCAGCTGTGCACTGTCCTCAGTACGGATAGGTATACTGTGAAAATAGGTATAGCTATCCCAGCTGTGCACTGTCCTCAGTACTTATAGGTATACTGTGAAAATAGGTATAGCTATCCCAGCTGTGCACCATCCTCAGTACTTATAGGTATACTGTGAAAATAGGTATAGCTATCCCAGCTGTGCACTGTCCTCAGTACGGATAGGTATACTGTGAAAATAGGTATAGCTATCCCAGCTGTGCACCATCCTCAGTACTTATAGGTATACTGTGAAAATAGGTGTAGCTATCCCAGCTGTGCATAATCCTCAGTATGGAGAGGTTTGCTGTGAAAATAGGTGTAGCTATCCCAGCTGTGCACTGTCCTCAGTACTGATAGGTATATTATGAAAATTGGTGTAACTATCCCAGCTGTGCACTGTCCTCGGTACGGATAGGTATCTGTGAAAATAGGTGTAGCTATCCCAGCTGTGCACTGTCCTTAGTACTGATAGGTATACTGTGAAAATAGGTGTTATTATACCAGCTGTCCACTGTCCTCAGTACAGATAGGTATCCTGTGAGAATAGGTGTAGCTATCCCAGCTGTGCACTGTCCTCAGTACGGAAAGGTATACTGTGAAAATAGGTGTAACTATCCCAGCTGTGCACTGTCCTTAGTATGGATAGGTATACTGTGAAAATAGGTGTAGCTATCCCAGCTGTGCACTGTCCTTAGTACTGATAGGTATACTGTGAAAATTGGTGTAACTATCCCAGCTGTGCACTGTCCTCAGTACGGATAGGTATACTGTGAAAATAGGTGTAACTATCCTTGTGCACTGTCCTCAGTACTGATAGGTATACTGTGAAAATAGGTGTAGCTATCCCAGCTGTGCACTGTCCTCAGTACAGATAGGTATACTGTGAGAATATGTGTGACTGTCCCAGCTGTGCACTGTCCTAAGTTCGGATAGGTTTACTGAGAAAATAGGTGTAGCTATCCCATCTGTGCACTGTCCTTAGTACTGATAGGTATACTGGGAAAAAAGGTGTAACTATCCCAGGTGTGCACTGTCCTTAGTACAGATAGCTATACTGTGAAAATAGGTGTAACTGTCCTTGTGCACTGTCCTCAGTACTGATAGGTATACTGTGAAAATAGGTGTAGCTATCCCAGCTGTGCACTGTCCTCAGTACGGATAGGTATACTGTGAGAATAGGTGTAACTATCCCAGATGTGCACTGTCCTCAGTACTGAAAGGTATACTGTGAAAATGGGCGTGACTATCCCTCCTGTGCACTGTCCTCAGTACTGATTTAACCTTTTTGTACCAAAATGGAATCTTCCTCCTTATATATAGCAGGAATTCATTTCATAATTTAGGGGTGTCAGGTTGTATTTTCATCACAATTTATTTGGAAAATGACTGAACTTTTAGCAAAAAGTGGAGGCCCTGATCAGATGCAGCGTTCTGCGGCATCTGATCTGGGCCTGCGATGTTTGTCAGGGTACCTGTTCAGGGGTTTCTGGTACTAAATGGGTTAAGTATACTATAGATGACTGTAATCATAGGTAAAGTTCTCTACCACCTGTCCATTTTCATCAGTACGGCTATATTTTGTGTTATCATAGATGATGCTCTGTGAAACCGGTCCATTGTCTTTGTTTGTTTGATTTGATGTTTCACGTCCCCATCAACACTATGTAGGTCATTTTGGAGACGTTACTTCCAATTGTGTGGGACTTTTACCCGACATTGAGATGAAATGACATCTCAATCCCTGTCACCCAATGAAACCAATAGTGTTTACAAGCATGGACGGTCCGTCTCGCACCGCATTTCCTGGGCAGGCTTAGATCATCTAAGCGGTTGACCAGTACTCGTGTGTGGGCCGGATTCAGCTCTGCGTGGTAGCATCATGCAGCCAATTTATTATTTCTTCAAGCCCCAATGGGCGGGGGCCTGACCTGTCCATTGTCATCGGTTATTATATATGCACTGCAATCATGGGTAAAGCTGAGTCTCACCTGTTCATTGTCATCAGTTATGATAGATACACTGCAATCATGGGTAAAGCTCAGTCCCACCTGTACATTGTCGTCAGTTATGATAGATGCACTGCAATCATGGGTAAAGCTCAGTTCCACCTGTCCATTGTCATCAGTAATGATACTGATAGGTGTACCGCAGTTATAGGCGAAGCTCTGTCCCACTTGACCATGATAGGTGTACTTTAATCAAAGGTGAAGCACTATCCCGTCTGTAAACTGCTGATAGATGCACAGCATAGGTGTATTGTTATCACAGACAAAGCTCTCTCCCACCTGCTAATGGTCATCTGTACTGTAATGATGGGTGTATTGTCATCTGTACTGTAATGATAGGTATAATGTTATCATAGTTGAAACTCTCCCCCACCTGTATAATTGTCTTCTGTAATGATTAGGTTTAGTGTAATCATAAGTTGAGCTCTGTCCCACCTGTACATTGTCATCTGTATTGCAGTTATGATGTATTACAATCATAGGTGAAGCTCTGTCCCACCTGTACATTGTCATCTGTATTGCAGTTATGATGTATTACAATCATAAGTGAAGCTCTGTCCCACCTGTACATTGTCATCTGTATTGCAGTTATAATGTACAGTTCAACCTGTGTTAAGCAAGCACCTTAGGGATAATGAAAATGTGCTTGCTTAAGACAGGTGCTTGCTTAATATAGGTGAATTTTATTGCATTTGCCTTTTTCAGGAACTAAATGCCCGCTTGCTTAGACAGGTTGCTTGCTTAATAGAGGTGGCCACTAAGACAGGTTTGACTGTATTACAATCATAGGTGAAGCTCTGTCCCACCTGAACACTGTCATCTGTATTGCAGTTATGGTGTATTACAATCATAGATGAAGCTCTGTCCCATCTGTACATTGTCATCTTTACTGTAATGATGGGTGTATTGTAATCATAGGCTGAGCTCTCTCTCACCTGTACAATGTCATCTGTATTGCAGTTATGATGTATTACAGTCATAGGTTGAGCTCTCTCCCACCTGTACATTGTCATCTGTATTGCAGTTATGATGTATTACAATCATGGGTGAAGCTCTGTCCCATCTGTACATTGTCATCTGTATTGCAGTTATGGTGTATTACAATCATAGGTGAAGCTCTGTCCCATCTGTACATTGTCATCTGTATTGCAGTTATGGTGTATTATAATCATAGGTGAAGCTCTGTCCCATCCGAACACTGTCATCTGTATTGCAGTTATGATGTATTATAATCATAGGTGAATCTCTGTCCCACCTGAACACTGTCATCTGTATTGCAGTAATGGTGTATAACAATCATAGGTGAAGCTCTGTCCCATCTGTACATTGTCATCTGTATTGCATTTATAGTGTATAACAATCATAGAAGCTCTATCCCACCTGAACACTGTCATCTGTATTGCAGTTATGGTATATTACAATCATAGAAGCTCTATCCCACCTGTACATTGTCATCTGTATTGCAGTTATGGTGTATTGCAATCATTGGTGAAGCTCTGTCCCATCTGTACATTGTCATCTGTATTGCAGTTATGGTGTATTGCAATCATAGGAGAAGCTCTATCCCACCTGAACACTGTCATCTGTATTGCAGTTATGGTGTATTACAATCATAGATGAAGCTCTGTCCCATCTGTACATTGTCATCTTTACTGTAATGATGGGTGTATTGTAATCATAGGCTGAGCTCTCTCTCACCTGTACAATGTCATCTGTATTGCAGTTATGATGTATTACAGTCATAGATGAATCTCTGTCCCACCTGTACATTGTCATCTGTATTGCAGTTATGATGTATTACAGTCATAGGTTGAGCTCTCTCCCACCTGTACATTGTCATCTGTATTGCAGTTATGGTGTATTATAATCATAGGTGAATCTCTGTCCCATCTGTACACTGTCATCTGTATTGCAGTTATGGTGTATTATAATCATAGGCTGAGCTCTGTCCCATCTGTACAATGTCATCTGTATTGCAGTTATGATGTATTACAGTCATAGGTTGAGCTCTCTCCCACCTGTACATTGTCATCTGTATTGCAGTTATGGTGTATTATAATCATAGGTGAATCTCTGTCCCATCTGTACACTGTCATCTGTATTGCAGTTATGGTGTATTATAATCATAGGTGAATCTCTGTCCCATCTGAACACTGTCATCTGTATTGCAGTTATGGTGTATTATAATCATAGGTGAATCTCTGTCCCATCTGTACATTGTCATCTGTATTGCAGTTATGGTCTATTACAATCATAGGTGAAGCTCTATTCCACCTGAACACTGTCATCTGTATTGCAGTTATGGTCTATTACAATCATAGGTGAAGCTCTGTCCCATCTGTACATTGTCATCTTTACTGTAATGATGGGTGTATTGTAATCATAGGCTGAGCTCTGTCCCACCTGTACAATGTCATTTTACTGTTATATATTTACTGTAATCATAGATGAAGCTCTATCCCACCTGTACATTGTCATCTATACTGTAATGATAGGTGTATAATGACAGAGGTCAACCTATGATTACAATACTGTATTGTAATCATAGGTTGACCTCTGTCCCACCTGTACATTGTCATCTGTACTGTTATATATTTACTGTAATCATAGGTGAAGTTTTGTCCCACCTGTACATTGTCATCTGTACAGTATTGGTAGGATATTTAAACATAGACGAAGCTCTGCCCCACATGTACATCTTCATCTGAACTGTATTTTAATAGTAGTTGTACAGTATTGATAAGTGAAGCTATGTCCTGTTTAAAATTGTAAGAGTGTTGCCAGTTTGCCTGTTTGTGGTTAACCCAGTCACAAAACCTGAACTCCGGTTTTCTTGTGACAAAAGGGGAGTGTAGATGTTGGTGGGGTGGGTGGGATTAAGTACTTACATTAGGGCTTTCCATTGACTAGGGAAATACACTTTCCCTTCTTCTTTGACCATCATATGTTTACAGAAGAAAAATGATCTGTTTCAAAATATTTAAAACATTTGAATTTAGTATTTGAAACTTGCTTTTTAGGCCAAATTTAAAATTATGTTGGTTTGTCCTCTTTGAACCAAATCAGAAAAAAATTTAGATCGATAGGTAATTGAATTTGTTTGTTTTTATCCCACAACCAAACAGGGTGGGGGGATATAGCAAACAGCCTGGCGTCCATCAGTCCATCCATCTGTCCCGTGTCCGTCCATCCGTCCATAGGCGCAACCTTGTGATTGCCATAACTCCAATACCCTTTGATACTCATTGATGGTCCTTGGCACAATTGTTCACAAGACTGATATGGCATGTCATGCACAAGAACTAGAACTCTGACTGCCATAGTTTTTTAGTTATCCCCCCTTTTAATAAAATTGAATTACTACCTTGTGATGGCCATAACTCCAATACCCTTTGAGATATATTCATTGTACCTGGCACAGTTGTTCACAAGGCTGAGCCGGTGTGTCATGAGCAAGAACCACATCTCCAGGTGCCATGCTTTTTTAGTTATCTCCCCTTCCAGTTAAAAAGAATCACTAGGTTGTGATGGCCATATCTCCAATACTCTTTGAGACACATTGATGGTACTTAATACAGTTGTACATGTGGTTACGAAGGTGTGTCATGTGCAAGAACAACAACTATGGGTGCCCTGGGTTTTTAACCTGACAATATAAACTTGTGATGGCCATAACTCCAATGCCCTTCGTGATCTATTGATGGTACTTGGCACAATTGTACACAAGGTTGAGACGACGTGTCATGCCTAAGAACCACAACTCTGGGTGGTATGGTATTTGAGTTATCTCCCCTTCCAATGGAACAGTATGACCACATTGTGATCACCACACCGCCAATACCCTTTGAGACATATTAATGGTACTTGGTGCAGATGTACATGAGGTTAAGGAGGTGTGTCATGCGCAAGAATTACAACTTTAGGTGCCCTGGTATTTTAGTTATCTCCCGTGACAATATAACCTTGTGATGGTCATAACTCCAATACCCTTTGAGATATATTTAAGGAACTTGGCACAATTGTACACAAGGTACAGAAGACATGTTGTGCACAAGAACCACAACTCTTGGTGCTGTGGTATCTGAGTTATCGACCTTTCAATATAACAGTATGACCACCTTGTGATCACCATATCTTCAATACCCTTTGAGACAAATATACATGAGGTTAAGCAGGCATGTCATGCACAAAAACCACAGTTCTGAGTGCCCTGGTTTAAGAGTTACCTCCCCTGACAGTATAATCTTGTGATGGCCATAAATCCAATATCATGCAACTTCATGTGCAAGAACTACAATTCAGTATGCCTGTACTTTGTGCATTGGAAATCTTGGATCTTCATCATGTTGAGAAGTGATCCTTTGTATCATTAGGCGAAAAAAGTCTCTATAAACATTACATATACAAAATATACTGTGGGCTTACAAGTGTATTTTAATTCTGGTCAACTTTCTATTTGTGAACAATCTTCGTAAGGCCATATTGGCTTTTGGTTGGGGGATTTGCCATCTCTTCCGATGGCTATTTTTATGCCCCCGCCATTCGAAGAATGGTGGAAAGGGCATATAGCGTTGACCCTGTCCGTTCGTCCGGTCTGTCTGTGCGTCCATTCGTCTGTGCGTCCGAAACTTAAACACAGTCAATAACTTCCTTATTTCTTGATGGATTTTAAAATTACTTGGCATAAATGTTAACCATCATGAGACAACGTGTCACGTGCAAAACCCAGGTCCGTACCTCCAAGGTCAAGGTCATACTTAGAGGTCAAAGGTAAAAAAACGGTCCGAAACTTAAACGCAGTCAATAACTTTCTTATTTCTGGATTATTTTGAAATTACTTTGTAGAAATGTTAACCATCATGAGGCAATGTGTCACATGCAAAACCCAGGTCCGTACCTCCAAGGTCAAGGTCATACTTAGAGGTCAAAGGTAAAAAAAGGGTCCGAAACTTAAATGCAGTCAATAACTTACTTATTTCTGGATGGATTTTGAAATTACTTCGAAGAAATGTTAACAATAATGAGATGATGTGTCACATGCAAACCCAGATCCGAACCTCCAAGGTCAAGGTCATACTTAGAGGTCAAAGGTAAAAAAAATGGTCCGAAACTTAAACGCAGTCAATAACTTTCTTATCTCTGGATGGATTTTGAAATTACTTGGCAGAAATGTCGGCCATCATGAGACAATCTGCCTCACACAAAACCAAGGTCCTTACCTCCAAGGTCAAGGTCATACTTAGAGGTCAAATGTGAAAAAGGGTCCAAAACTTAAACAAGGTCAATAACTTTCTATGGATGAATACAAACATAGAGATATTTTTAGGCGGGGGCATCCGTGTCCTATGGACGCATTTCTAGTTGGTTACTGTAATGATCCTGTGTATTAGGCCAGATTGACTTGAGCAAACAGTGCAGATCCAGAGTGCTTTGATCAGGGTCTAAACTTTTTGCCATTCCATCTGCACGTTTTGGACTCCTTGCTGTATCGTGACAAAAATGTTTGAATTTTAGGAGAATTAGAGCAAATTGTCATCTTGTCCTAAGTAATATTCATATACCGGTAAGCTTATTTTAGTGCTCAAGATACCCTATGTCTGTCATATGGTCATATGTGCATCATCTGCCTAGATCAAAAACTGGGTCACTAGGTCAATTGTTTACCATCTAAAGGTCACAGTTTTGCATCTTTGAACTGCGGTTTAAAGTCCCTGTTAACACTTATTAGCTCACCTGGAGCTTCACTCCAGGTCAGCTTATGCCATGGCCTATTGTCTGTCGTCTGTCGTCCGTCCGTCATTATGTTTTCACATTTTAGACGTCTCCTCCCGAACCGGAAGTCAGATTAAGCCGATACCTGGGGGAGGGAAGCATCCTGGTGACATGGAGATTCAGATTTGCTAAAATTGTCATTAAATGGTTCCATTGGGATATCCAAGATGGTCGCCATGGTGGCCATCTTGAAATCCTTTAAAAGACATCATTCTCCTCCCAGGCCAATGGTGGAATTGAGCTGAAGCTTGATGGGAGACATCGGAGTGACATGGAGATTCAAATTTGCTAAACTCTTTTGGTTGGGTTATCCAAGATGGCCACCATGGCAGCCATCTTGAAATTCTTCAAACAACAGCTTCTCCCAAACCAAAGGTCAAATTGAGCTGAAACTTGATGGAAGGCATCGGGTGACATGGAGATACAGATTTGCTAAAATCATTCCATTCGGATACCCAAGATGGCCGCCATGGGGGCCATCTTGAAATTCTTCAAACAACATCTCCTTCTAAACCAAAGGTAGAATTGAGTTGAAACTTGTTTAGAGGCATTGGGATGACATGGGGATTCAGATTTGCTCAAATCGTTCCATTCCAATATCCAAGATGGCCGCCGTGGTGGCCATCTTTAAATTCTTCAAACTTCACCTCCTCCCAAACCAAAGGTCAAATTGAGCTTAAACTTGATGGGAGGCATCGGGGTGATACGGAGATTTATATGCTTAAAAGGTTCGATCCATTCCAATATCCAAGATGGTGGCCATCTTGAAATTGTTCAAACGAAAGGTCGAATTGAGCTGAAACTTGTTGGGAGGCATCAGGGTGACCTGAGATTCAGATTTGCTCAAATCGTTCCTTTCAGATATCCAAGATGGCAGCCATCTCAAAATTCTTCAAATGACATCTCCTCCCAGACCAAAGGTCAATTTTAGCTGAAACTTGAAGGGGAGCATCAGGGTTACATGGAGATTCATATTTGCGTAAATCGTTCCTTTAGAATATCCAAGATGGCCATCATGGCAGCCATCTTGAAATTCTTCAAATGACATCTCCCAAACCAAAGGTCGAATTGAGCTGAAACTTGATGGGAGGCATCGGGGTGACATGGAGATTCAGATTTGCTAAAATCATTCTGTTCCAATATCCAAGATGGCGGCCATCTTGAAATTCTTCAAATGACATCTCCTCCTGAATCAAAGGTCAAATTGATCTGAAACTTAATGGGGGGCATTGGGGTGACATGGAGATTCAGATTTGCTAAAATCTTTACGGTCTGGTATCCAAAATGGCCATCATGGCAGACATCTTGAAATTCTTCAAACGTCATCTCCCAGATTCAGAATTGTTAAAGGCAATGTGATCTGATAGACAAAATGACTACCAAGGCGCAATGTTATACAGGGATACAGACTAACAGGCGCCCAGTCGCCCAAGATGCCTAAGTTTTGGCCTGAGCGCCTAAGTTTTGAATAAAAATGCCTATTAACTTACTGTAAAATTTGGATTTAAGGCAATCTGGGCGCCTAAAGCAAAATGCTTAGTCTGTATCCCTGTTATAAATTAAATATATGATCAGCCTCATCCAGGTGAGCGATTCTGGCCCACTTTGGCCTCTAGTTTAAGAACAGAGTCAGTAGGATTTGTTTGATTTGAGGTTTTACGTCCCCGTCAACACTGTAAAGGTCATTTTGGAGACGTTGCTTCCAATTTTGTGGGACTTTAACCCGACATAGAGATGAAATGACATCTCAAGCCCTGTCGCCCAATGCAACCAATAGGATTTATTAGCATGGACTGTCTGACAATCACACCGCTTTGTCTGGGCAGGCTTAGATCCCCTAAGCGGTTTACCAGTACTCGTGTGCGGGTCGGATTCAGCTCTGCGTGCAAGCATCATGAAGCCATATATTTCTTAAAGCCCCGATGGGCGGGGGGCTCAGAGTCAGTTGGAAGACTGCAGACAAACTATAATCTCATTTTGGCCTAATGCTGACCTAAGTAACACAGTCACATGAAAAAAGAATCTTTAAACTATACATGAAAAATGATCTGTTTGAGCATTATACTGCACATTTTGATTGAGCCACACCAGTCATAAATATGTCTTGGGACGTTTGCACACAATGAAGACTCAGATCAGCCTGGGTATGAGCATGGTATGATCACTCTACGGCTGTCTGTAGCCCAGAACTTCTTCCTACAGACAGGCTTTTATTCAGACTGAGAGGGAAGACAGGTTCATTTAAAGGGAATGGGAACACCTGACAGATTTTTCTGCAGTTTTTCAAAGGGAGACAACTTTTGGTACTTCATGTTGGCTTTTCTATAAGCTCTCTCCACTCTAAAAGGAAAGAATTTGCGACTCAGGTCCAGATTCTTTCCTTTAAAGAGTTGACCCCTATTGACATGGGTGACAAAAATACTGTTGCAGGAGTTGTTTCCCCTGAAGGTGTATCCATTCCCCTTAAATCATTAAATCTTTGCTCGGTGCACTGTCTCAAATTTTTCACGTGTCATGACTGGGGTTACTGCAAATGTAGAGCTTCAGACAGTAATAAACAGACAAGCAGCGTGCAGCGTGTGGAACTACTTACATACTGTAGAGAAATGAGTTCTAAGTTTACTCCATCAGACTTATTCACGGGTAAAATTTCCTTGTTTTTAACTGATAAATACAATGTAGCAAGAAAATATTTCAAGAAAATATGGTTTGATTTTGTTTGATTTGAGGTTTAACGTCCCCGTCAACACTGTAAAGGTCATTTTGGAGATGTTGCTTCCAATTTTGTGGGACTTTTACTGGACATTGAGATGAAATGACATCTCAATTCCTGTCGCCCAATGAAACCAATAGGGTTTATAAGCATGGACGGGCCGACTCAAACCGCTTTGCCTGGGCCGGCTTAGATCCTCTAAGCTGTTTACCAGTACTCGTGCGTGGGTTAGTTTCAGCTCTGCATGGAAGCATGATGCAGCCCATCTATTTCTTCAAACCCCGATGGGCAGGAGCAACAAGAAAATATGGACACTATGCATATGAACTAGTTATAAAAATAAGATGCTGACAAGAATTATTCTTTGTTAACTATGTTTCTAAGGAATGAATCCATTTCTACATGGTTAAACCAAACATATCTGAAATTGGCAAAATTAATGAGCATAAACTGCATTATATTAACCCTTATCTTGCTGAATATTCATTTAAGCCACACCCATTTCTGTCTATCAGCCAATCAAATTACTTGATGTAATTTATTGCTACAAATTCATAAACTGAATGCCAAACAGTGTAGATCCTGATCAGATGGCTTCTTCAGAAGCCATCTGATCTGGATCTACACTGTTTGCAAAGATATGGGTTGTCGTGAACAGCAAGATAAGGGTTAAAATACAATAAGGTCTCTGTCAGCAATTTGTCCAGTGAAATAACTGATATGTTAGTGTGATCATATTTTCACCAGGTTAACAAGTCTGTGAAATGAAGACCCCCACCCCCTTAAACCCAACTTTATGTAGAGAAAAATGGGGATTATGGGGGATTACGGGTTGTACGTACGTCCCTCTGTCTTACCGGATAACTCCTCCTAGATGGTTATAGATAGAAATTTTAAACTGATAGATCTTTGGTCTGGGGAGTGCTTGACACTTTAGGAATTGTGATCACACCCCTAGGGGTGGGCCCAGGGGGTGGGGCCCATGGTTGTGGGGGTGGGGGGGGGGGGGGGCGGTCAAAAATCAAAATTTCCAGAACATGGTCATGTACCATATCAAAGCTAACGGCTTGATTTGCAGATTATGTAATGGCGTGGGGATATGCGATGGCGTGCCATCGACTGCGCAATTCTAGTTTTTCTTATTTCTACTCAAAGACATAAGTTGTGGGTACTCTTTAGAGCTGCCTCAATGAGGCAGTTCTAAGGAGCACCCACAACGTATGTTAAAAGTATAGATAAGACTAATATCACAAATTTTCATCAGAAAATTAATCCTTGTCCTGCTGAATATTCATATATGCCACACCCACTACCGATTATCAACCAATCAGATTGCTTGATGCAAATCATTGCAACAAATTCACAATCTGAATGGCAAACAATGTAGATCCTGATCAGATGGCTTTATTGTTTCAAAGATAAGGACAAGGGTTAATCCTTTGGTAGATGTGAAAGAATACAGTATGTTACAGGGATGTGTTATCAGAATGATCAAAAGTATTTGGCTACTATTTATCATCAAGGACTTTGACTGGCTTTGTGAGCCTTTCATACTTCTTGCGTACAAAGCCTTTATGTAGAAGCAAGCGAGATATTTTCAACTTTGCGCAGAGAAAAACTTACTCTCAGCATGCTGAATTCGTCTAACCCGGCTTTCAGAATTTCATTTCCACCTGAATTTGAAGACAAATAAATTTCTTTTCCACCTGAATTTGAGACAGAAAGACAGTAAATGACAGCTAGGGCTGGCTAATCGGAGCTGAAAAGATAATCGATTATCAGTCCTGTCATTGCGATCTATAATCGAATAGTAATTATCCCCTGCCGAAGGCGGAGGGATATAGTTTTGGCGTTGTCCGTCCGTCCATCCTTCCGTCCGTCCGTCCGTCTGTCCGCACCAACGAAACGACATTTAGGGGGCAAAAAATTTGGACAGTTTGACACTTAAGTATATATTCGTGAGTCCAAATGGGGTTTATTCCGTTATTTGGGTACTTAAGTGGCAAAAATTCGCTCTTAGGTGGCTTGCCGCTTAAGAGAATTTGCCGCTTAAGTAGTCAATATGCCGACGCCTAGCCACTTAAGTATCCGTTCGTGAGAACGTCCGTCCTTCCGTCCGTCCGTCACACTTTGTCCGGAACCGTTTCTCAGCAACTATTGCATGGAATTAAATGAAACTTGAAATAAATATGTATTATTATGCTGTGGTGATGCACGCGCAATTTTTTTTCGGATTGACTTTTTACATCCAGAGTTATGGCCCCTTGAATGATTGAAATTCTGGATTTTTCGTCGTCTCACTTTGTCCGGAACCGTTTCTCAGCAACTATTGCATGGAATTAAATGAAAATTGAAATAAATATGTATTATTATGCTGCAGTGATGCACGCGCAATTTTTTTTCGGATTGACTTTTTACATCCAGAGTTATGGCCCCTTAAATGATTGAAATTCTGGATTTTTTCGTCATCTCACTTTGTCCGGAACTGTTTCTCAGCAACTATTGCATGGAATTAAATGAAACGTGAAATAAATATGTACATGTATTATTATGCTGCGGTGATGCACGCGCAATTTTTTTCTGGATTGACTTTTTACATCCAGAGTTATGGCCCCTTAAATGATTGAAATTCTGGATTTTTCGTTGTCTCACTTTTTTGTCGGGAACTGTTTCTCAGCAACTATTGCATGGAATTAAATGAAACTTGAAATAAATATGTATTATTATGCTGTGGTGATGCACGCACAAATTTTTTTCGGATTGACTTTTTACACCCAGAGTTATGGCCCCTTAAATGATTAAAATTCTGGATTTTTCGTTGTCTCACTTTGTCTGGAACCGCTTCTCAGCAACTATTGCATGGAATAAAATGAAACTTGAAATAAATATGTATTATTATGCTGCCGTGATGCACGCGCAATTTTTTTTTCTCAATTTTGGCCAGATAATTTTCTTGCCATTCTACATGAAAAACCCTTTCGGCGGGGGATATCAATTCAACGAATTTGCTTGTTGTTAAGGTTTTTGTCATAATTTAACCTGTGTGAGCTTGATTCTTACCATATGTTGCACTTTACCATATGTATATTTGAACAGACAGGCCTGACAGACAGGCCTGAGCAAACTGTGTAGTCCCAGATGAGACGGCGCGGAATGCGGCATCTCATAAGGGTCTGCACTGTTTGCCACTTATCCAGCTATTTTAGGCATAACTTTGGTAAGTAAATTGTACCTAACAAGTAATCGATTAAAAGCAAATCAGAAATGATAATCATTTTTGTGGAAATTATCGATCGATTAATCGATTATACGATTATTCGTGTCAGCCTTACCGACAGCAGTTAAGCCTATTGGATTATGTACATGTATATTGCATTTCGAGATCCAGTTTTTCCTTAACAATATTATAAATATTAATTGTGCCAATCAATGCAGAAAAAACCTACAATGATACTTGTGTTACTGCAAAGACTCATATCAGCCTGTGCATCCGGATGACATGAATCTTTTAAAGCCTTTGGACTATTTGACACCACTTGCATTAAACCAGTGGAATTTGCTTGTTGTTTTTGAATTGGTTAACAATATATGCCTAGCCTAATAGTTGTCTTGGGTCCAAAAATGGCCCATTGCCGAACAATATAGGTCCAGATCAAATGCTGCAGAATGCTCATTTGACCAGGAATTATAGTGTTTACTTACAGTACAGGAGGAGTAGAAGCGGTCTAAGACTCTAAAGTTAGTTCACAACCATATTCCTAGCCTATACTCAGAGACAACGGACCCAGTACTTTTGATTTATTTCAGATCCTCGCACTAGGAACTGGTTTCTGTTGGAAGGTAGTCCTGTGCCGGTATGGATCATCACAGTTATGTATCTAGTCGCAGTGAGATATATAGGACCAAAATTTATGCAGAATAGGAAGCCATATAACCCTGTAAACTTCATGATAACCTATAACCTCAGTCTTGTGGCATTGTCTACCTATATGTTTGTTGAGGTAGGTTTCTTTACTTATATTACACCACAACCTCATTATAACACAGTTCATTATAACATGGTTTTGGATATAACACAATTTCAAGATGGATCCCAAAAATGTATAGATTATATAGAAAAATGACCATAAATGGTCATTTTTCTATATAATCTATACATTTTTCTTTGGATATAACACGATTGTTTAACTAGCACGGTTTCTGCTTTGGACCCCAACAATAGTGTTATAAAGAGCTTGGGGTGTACCTCCTTTAACTCTTATCCTGCTGTTCACAACAACCCCTAGCTTTGTAAACAGTGTAGATCTAGATCAGAAGAAGCCATCTGAACAGGATCTACACTGTTTCTCATGCAGTTTGTGAATTTGTGATTGGCTGATAGTCAGAAATGGGTGTGGTTAATTAAATTATTCAGCAGGATCAAGCTCAACTCCCTTGAGCATGAAATCTGTCTTGCTCATAAACAGTTGTTGGTATTTTAAATATTTATGAGCAAGACAGATTTCATGCTCAAGGGAGTTGAGCTTGGAAAAAGTTATAAAACCTCAGACCCTCACAATTCATGTGTATTGTCAGCTTGGCAGGCAATGCTGTAGCCTTATTGTCAAATAACATGTTTAGAATTACCGTATTCGCCCTAATTACTGCACATGCTCCTATAAGCGCACACCAAAGCTATTTTTGAAAAGGAAATACATAAGCGCACACTTTACAGTAACCTCCCCCTGGAAGCTCTCGCAGTAAATCTATAAAAACACTTACCATTATTTCTTCAACAGTGAAGGCAATGCTTTAGTATCCTTTTCCCTCCCATTAAATATCAGTATGCATCATCTCAGAAGCTATTGTTTTCGCATCGAGTGTGCGCTAATTAGTTAGATTTTTCACTGTGATTTTTTTACACGATTTTGAAAAAACTAAGCGCACGGTGCGGAAAATTAGGGCGAATACAGTATACATTAACCCTTTATATACTGAATGGAATTTTCCACTTTATATATAGCAGAAATCCATTTCAGAATTTAGGGGTACCAGGCTAAGTTGAGTTAAGAAATTGATTTCAAAATTGCTGAATGCTTTGCAAAAAGTGAAAGCCCTGATCAGATGCCATGTTCTGCAGCAACTGATCTGGACCTCCACTGTTTGCCTGTGACATGTAAGCAGCAGGCGAAGCAGATGACAATTGTTGTGATTCACGTCTTAAGAGTTAACAACCAACATATTAAAAAAAAAAGAACTGTTGCAGTTGAATTATGCTGAATAAATTGATTTTGCCATACCCATTGCTGACTACCAACCGATCAAAAAACTACTTAATATAATGCATTCTTTTAGTTCACACTTTGTTTGTTTGATTTGAGGTTTAACGTCCCCGTCAACACTGTAAAGGTCATTTTGGAGACGTTGCTTCCAATTTTGTGGGACTTTTACCCGACATTGAGATGAAATGACATCTCAAGCCCTGTCGCCCAATGAAACCAATAGGGTTTATTAGCATGGACGGTCCGCCTCGCACCACGGTTCCTGGACAGGCTTAGATCATCTAAGCGGTTTACAAGTACTAGTGTGCGGGCCGGATTCAGCTCTGCGTGGAAGCATCATGCAGCCCATATATTTCTTCAAGCCCCTATGGGCGGGGGCTTCTTTTAGTTCACAACCTGAATGACAAACTGTAGATACTGATCAGAAGTGATCTGATCTGGATGTATAATGTTTGCAAAGGTAGTGCTTGTCATGTCAACAGGACAATGGTTAACCAACAGGTACTTGGGGTCAGTAGAGCTTTCTTGCGGTTAGTAGAGCGGATGGTCCAAAACCGATCTCTTGTATGTTTTTATCTTTTATTTTTGCATTTTAGGATATGGTTGTGTCACGTCTAGAAAATCGTTTGAAAATAATGATATTTTATGGATAGGATAAAATTACGTAAAGATGTGATCAATTTTGACCCCTCTCCAGGGTTAACAGCGCTGCGCCTTCCAAAATCAAAATAGCCATGCAAATTACTCATACCCTTTAATTCTGCAATCAGTCACCTATAATTATGATTATGATGATATGGATGTTCTTACAAAAGTCTTTTAAGTTATTGCAATTTCCACCGAAATCTTTTTCAAATGCAAACAAACAGTTGTTTTTCACATCAAAGTGTGACTTGTTTCCCGGCTTGCTCTGTGAATTGTCGGTAACCCTCAGTGACAGCTGCTGAGAACCAGTCTATGTTTCCCAGGGTTCACAGCAATTTTTGCAATAAGCCGGCATAAAGGTCGCACTATGATGTGGAAAACACTATTTGAGAAGGCTTTCGTCGGAAATTGCAAGAGTTCAAGAGACTTTTGTAAGGATATCCATATCATCATCGTGAATGATTGCAGAATCGAGAGATCTGAGTAATGTGAGCTGTATTTTTGGATTTGGAAGGCACAGCACTGTTAACCTGGAGAGGGGTCAAAATTGATCTCATCGAAGTTGTTTATCTTTATGTAATATTTTCCTATCCATAAAATATCATTATTTTCGAACGATTTTCTAGACGTGACACAACCATTTGTATGGATTTAGGTGTTGTTCAAGTACGCTAAAATGCAAAAATAAAGATAAAAAATCCAAGGGATCAGTTTTGGACCATCCGCTCTACTAACCCCAAGAAAGCTCTACTGACCCCAAATAACAGTGGGTTAACCCTTACCCAGCTCAACACGACAAGCCCTAACTTTGCAAATAGTGCAGATCCAGATCACATGGATTCTGAAGAAACCATCTGATCAGAATCAACACTGTTTGTCTTTCAGTTTGTGAATTTGAATTAATACATTATATCAAGTAATTTGATTGGCTGATAGGTGGGTCAAAATTTTTTTTTTTTTTTTTTTTTTTGGTTTGGGTTTTACGGCCCTTTCAAGATTATTTCACTCATATCGAGCCGATCGTTAATCATAGGTGGGCGAAAACCGGAGTACCCGGAGAAAAACCACCTGACCTTCCGTTGCAGAACTTGGCGTCTCACACGTGGCCCGAGCGAGGCTCGAACCTACGGCGGTAAGAGACCTAATGACTAAGAGTCAGCGCTCTTATCCACTAGGCCACGGAGGCCCGTAGGGTCAAAATTAATTATTCAGCAGGATAAGCAGAGGTGTAAAATTTCCCTCAAGCTTACTCGCCCTTATAGTCTAAACTTTTCATTTAAGTGCTAAAAATGAAGAAAAAGTAAGGTCAGTTTAGAAAACCTTACTCGCCCTGCCCTAAAACTTACTCGCAAATGCGAGCGGGCGAGTGGAATTTTACACCCCTGATAAGGGTACTGATTATAATTTATAAGCCTTGAAGAAGAGTTTAGAGAATGCTTCTTGGTGTTTTATTAAGAAATGAAATTAATTTTTCTGCAGTTCATGGAAGTATGAACGCCGTGGGTCGCGTGCAAAGTAAATGAACCACGAAGGGGTTCATGTAAACTTTGCTAGTGACCCACTGTCGTTCATACTTTCATGAAAAGCAGAAAAATTAAGTTTATTTTTTATATTTACATTATTTGCCCCTCATCACTGGGCGAAAAAAATGCTTGTAGGGCAAACTTTTAAAGCTGAAAACATTTACACGCTGTTTTTCTACAAAGAGCGGAGCAGCGTTGACGTCATCAACGCCCGTAGAGAACAATAGTTTAGAATGACGTCATTTAACGTCATTGAAAATCATGTGATTCGATGCGTTTATTGACGTATGAACGCAATTGTTTTCTATAGGTTTACATTAGACTTTACACTGGAAATGTAAATATTGGGTAATGATTGCAAGCACATATCGGCAAACAAAAAAAAAAAAAAATTTATAATACCGTAATGATCTTGAGTACTTGGACAGACAGACAGACAGGCCTGAGCAAACAGTGCAGTCCAAGATTAGACTGTTTGCCATTTTTAGGAGCAGCCTTATCTGGAGCTACACTGATTGCCATTTGGTCTACACCTTTTGGCCACGAGACAAATTTGTTAATTTAGGAAACTTGCAGCAAGTCCTCAACGTGTCTGAATCTTTAGGCTTTTCATCTCTTATCCTGCTGTTCACGACAGCCCATATCTTTGCAAACAGTGTAGATCCTGATCAGATGGCTTCTTCAGAAGCCATCTGATCAGGATCTACACTGTTTGAGAATTAGTTTATGAATTTGTTGGAATAAATTACATCAAGTAATCTGATTGGTTCAAAGTCAGAAATGGGTGTGGCTAAACTGAATCCTGATCAGATGGCCATCTGATCAGGATCTACACTGTTTGAGAATTAGTTTATGAATTTGTTGGAATAAATTACATCAAGTAATCTGATTGGTTCAAAGTCAGAAATGGGTGTGGCTTAACTGAATATTCAGCAAGAGAAGGGTTACCGTAATTTAGGAAACTTGCAGCAAGTCCTCTTTAGAATTTTTATGGTAATAAAATCTAATTTGTATTTCAGATTCTTTTAAGTACATCTGCAGCCGGGTACCATTGGTTTTGTGCACCATACAATCAAGATACTTCTAAAAACCCTCTAGAAATGAGAGTAAGTCATACTAAATATCATTCTCTTTGAGAACCACACTTGTCAAGTAGATGATATGGTGTGTGTACATGTGTTTGTGTACAAGTGTGCATGCTTGCAGCATGCATGTGTATGTGTATCACATCCAACTAATAACTAAGGACATACAAAAATGTGACCTCAGTTTAAAGACCCATTCAAAAGTCTGGGGAAGCCTGTAATCTATCACACAGCCCGTGGTTTACTTTGCTAGAGAGCCAAAAAAGGCTTATACACCTTGAACCCCTGTAGTGTAGTGGGTAAGGTATGCACATCATAAAGTCATTATTATTATTATCATAAACCAGGGGTCAGTTGTTCAAAACTAACGACGTCGTTAGTTAACATATCGTTAAAACTTTGATCATTTATTATGGCAAATACGCTAATAATTTTGCTGAAAAAATGTGTGCAGCTTTTGCAGATGCAAAAGCTGCTCACATTTTTTTCAGCAAAAATACCCAAATATTAGATATTGAACTTGCTAGAACAGTTAACAATATGACCACTGATGAGCTTGTTAAGCTAACGAGGCTTTGAACAACTGGCCCCAGAGGTCATATGTTTTTGATTCTTGGCTTCTTCAGACTTCAGATGAAACTCCAAACCATGGTCCCATCTTCATATATTTATGACCTTAGTTGTTGGTGGGCCGTAAAACTCAAATGCACTCAGAAACTACTACACAACCTCAACATAACACTATTTTGGGGATCTAGAGCAGAAACAATGTTAGTTAAATTACATCAAAATAAAATTGCATAGATTGTATAGAAAAATGAACATCCATGGTCTTTTACTATTAAGCTATATTCATGCTTTTTAGGATTCATCTTTTAAACATCAAAGATTATATTTTATCTTTATACTTTTCCTATTTTTTGGGATCCATCTGTAATATGGTGTTATATTATTATAGAAAAATGCCAGTTTACAAATATATTTTCCAGATGAAATCACAAGCATAATGGTACTAAGTATTGGGATAGACAGGCCTAAGCAAACAGTGTAGAGCTCCAGAAGGAGCAGTCTGATCAGGCTTTACACTGTTTGCCATTCTGTGTCCACTTTTTGGACCCCTTGTTGTAGTGCAAAACCATCTTGTTAGAACTTAAGAAGAATTACAGCAAGACTTCAAGGTGTCAAATATTTTAGGATTTTTAGCTCACCAGAGCCGAAGGCTCCGGGGGAGCTTATAGTATAGGCAGTGATCCGCCGTCCGTCGTCCGTGTCCGCGCCTGCGTCAACATTTTCAAATGACTTCTCCTCTGAAACTACTTGGCCAATTGAAACCAAATTACATGTGGAGGCTCTGTGGGAAGGGGGAACGAAAGTTTGTTCGAGAAGACTGGGTCACATGACCAAGATGGCCGCCATGCCCATATATGGTAAAAACCATTAAAAATCTTCTTCTCAAGAACCGAATGGCCGATGATCTTGAAACTTGGTATGCAGCATCAAGGACTCGGGCCCTACCAAGTTTGTTCAAATTATGACCTTTGGTTGACCTTGACCTGTTTTACATCAAGGTCAAATTTGGTCACTTAGACATTTGTATGGAAAAAAGGCAAAACAGTGGATTTTTCTGATTGCATGGTAGCTAGTGGCAACAGAAATGGTATTTGCAATCAGCTGAATGGGAGTTTGTAAGTTCCAAAGGTCAAGGTCATTTCCCGACCTTTGTCCAGGATGGCTCAGATTCAGTATTTTCATCTTCTTCTTCACTTAAACTGCTTGGCCAATTGAAACCAAATTACATGTGGAGCCTCTATGGAATGGGGGAACCAAAGTTTGTTTGTGAGGACTGGGTCACATGACCAATATGGCCACCATGCCCATATATGGAAAAAACCTTTAAAAATCTTCTTCTCAAGAACCGAATAGCCGATGATCTTGAAACTTCGTATGCAGCATCAGGGACTCGGGGCCCTACCAAATTTGTTCAAATTATGACCTTTGGTTGACCTTGATCTGTTTTACGTCAAGGTCAAATTTGGTCACTTAGACATTTGTATGGAAAAAAGGCAAAACTGTGGATTTTTCTGATTGCATGGTAGCTAGTGGCATCAGAAATGGTATTTGGAATCAGCTGAATGGAAGTTTATAAGATCCAAAGGTCAAAGTAATTTACCGACCTTTGTCCAGGACGGCTCAGATTCAGTATTTTCATCTTCTTCTTCACTTAAACTTCTTGGCCAGTTGAAACCAAATTACATGTGGAGCCTCTATGGAATGGGGCAACGAAAGATTGTTCGTGAGGACTGGGTCACATGACCGATATGGCCACCATGCCCATATATGGTAAAAACCTTTAAAAATCTTCTTCTCAAGAACTGAATAGCGGATGATCTTGAAACTTGGTATGCAGCATCGGGGACTCGGGCCCTACCAAGTTTGTTCAAATGATGACTTTTGTTTGACCTTCACCTATTTTATGTCAAGGTCAAATTTGGTCACTTAGACATTTGTATGGAAAAAAAGGCAAAATAGTGGATGTTTCTAATTGCCTGGTAGGCTGTGACATCAAAAATGATATTTGCAGTTAGCTGAATGGAAGTTTATCAATTCCAAAGGTCAAGGTCATTTACTGAACTTTATCCTCGATACCTCAGATTCAGTTATTTTTTAAACTTCTTCTCCACTTAAACTGGAGGGATGATTGAAACCAAATTACATTTGGAGCCTCTATGGGTAGGGGGAATGAAATTTGTTTGTAAAGACTGGGTCACCTGACGAATGTGGCCGCCATGCTCATATATGGTAAAACAAATAAAGAATTTTTAGCCGATGACCTTGAAATTTGGTATGTAGCATTGGGGACTCAGGCCCTACCAAATTTATTCAACTGATGACCTTTAGCTGACCGTGACCTGTTTTACGTCAAGGTCAAATTTGGCCACTTAGACATTTGTAACCAAAAAGAGAAAGACAGTGGATTTTACTGATTGCATGGCAGCCGGATCCATCATAAATAGTATTTACAATCAGATGAATGGAAGTTAATCAATTCCAAAGGTCAAGGTCATTACTGGCCTTTGTCTTGGATAGCTCAGATTCAGTATTTTTATCTTCTTCTCCAGTAAAAGAGCTGTGATGATTGAAACCAAATTACATTAAAAGCCTCTGTGGGGATGAGGCAATTGAACATTATTCCTGGTATTGTTGTCACATGACCAAGATGGGCACCTTGCCCGTATGTGGTGTAAACTACATGACCTCTGGTGAGCGTAGTGGCCCATGGGCCTCTTGTTACGGTACCTTCATCAAGGCTCCGTACTCAGCCCTCTGCTTTCCATCATTGTGCTTGAAGCTTTGTCATGGGAGTTCCATTCTAGCGCCCTCTGATGACCTTGTTATCATAGCTGAATCACTCAAGGCATGTGTCAGGAGGCTCTTAACTTGGAAAGAAGCTATGGAGAAGAAAGCGCTTAGGCCACAAAAAAAAATAGGTGTGTTTACTATTGTATGAAAATTTGAAACAGGGTAGGTAGGTCGTTTTTTTTTTTTTTTTAATTTTTTTTTTAAGAATAAGGGCTTCAAAAGTATATTTTTAGCATTTTATTACTGACCAGACCAAACAAATATGTGTCGTTGTCAATTGTAAGGAACCACTGACCTGAGAAAGAAACCTTCTGTGCTGACAATATGGAAAAAATGGTCTGGTTGTATTGAGGTTTCATGTGACCGTTAACACAGTTTTAGTCATACTGGAGACGGTCAGTGCCCCCCCCCCCCCACACACACACATACAAACACACACCAACACAATTTTCCTGGTATATTGTTTGGGGTTGGACATCGACCATTGTCCTTAAAAATTTATGATTGAACAAACAAGTCATAAAATAATTTTGGGCTAATTTTAATGAGTGTTGGAGTTTTACGTCCCACCAACAGCTAGGGTCATACGGAGACGGAACCTCGGTTTAACGACTCATCCGAAAGTCTGGAGAAGCCCGGGATCGATCCTGGGATCCCTGGTTTACAAGGCGAGTAGCATAACCACTGCACCACGGAGGCTTCTGGCTATTTTTAATATACATCTGACACATTTATCTTGGAGTCAATTAATTGTAAATTAATCCTTTTCAGTACTGGTAACCCCTATTAAAACCGGTACATATTAAATTGGCAAACAGTGCAGGCCCAGATCAGACATCACAAAATGTTGCATCTGATCAGGGCCTACCTGCCTGATCAGAATTGTTACTGACATTCATACACCAGGCTGATGAATATGAAAAGATGTGCCAGACCAAAGGATCAAACACTTGATCTCCAATCTTGTTGAATCCGATTGCATTATGACTTAAGTCCAAACCTAAAAAAAATTGGCATAGGTTCCCTTGGATTTTGTTGTTTTCTGTCTCCCACAACCCTAAATACATAGGCCTAGGTAAAGAAGGGGTAAGGAAGAAGCAAAGGGAAAAGGATGGTGGAGTACATTGGCTCATATACGTCAAAGTGTCAGCGTCCAAAGTACAGCCTTTTCCCAAAACCTTAGACAGATAACTAAAGTAACATACCTGGAAATATTGTTAATAAATCATCCACGAGTGCAGAAAACCGTTTCAAAACGTACCTCGGACTCTCCTTGGAGACTCGTTTTTCGCCACCGCCTGAAAGTTATCTGGTATAAACCGGTAGGATGATGTTCGTTAAAGATTTCTAAAATAGTAGGCGATGTTTCGTCGCTTCCATGAAGCACTTCTGCTCCTGGTGATCGCATTGTTTAAATTTTAATGCGACTACGGACGTAACCGTGGATGCCGCCATTTTGTGTTGACGGTCAAACGACACGCCGAAATTACGTACAGGACAACACACTAAATCTGGTACCGCTCGACCCCGTACAAGACAACACACTAAAATCCGGTACCCCTTGACCAGGACCGGAAATCAACCGCGATTTTTTTATTTCAATGAAAAAAACCGGTAGGGTCGCAGGCGAATAACAGGGTCGGTCGGACGACCGTAAACACACCTATTTTTTTTTTGGCCTTAATGCAGGATAGACGAAAATCGTGATCTGTGGTACAGGCTTGGACCTTCTGCAGAGTACGGGTCAGTTCCCATGCGCTGTATGTGGCACTGGAGTGGGCAGCAACAGTATCTTTTGTAATGGCTGCAAGCTCTGGTTGCACAAGAAATGCAGTGGGCTCAAGTGCTTATAAGAAGACCCTGATTTCAGATGTACATGGTGCCAGGGAACTGCACGTCCCTTTGACGTCGGAACACAAAGGAAGTCCATGTCAGAGCTGACAGGCTAGAGGTGGTAGCCCCCATTTGCTTCTTAGGATACATGCTCCCTGCACCTGGTGGCTGTGATTTTTCAACCACATCACTTGTGAAAACAGCCTGGAAGAAGTTCAAGGAGCTGCTACCAGTTCTTTTTTCCCGCCACCTCTTGTTGAAGACATGTGGACATGTGTACAGCTCTTGTGTGCAGAGTGCAATGCTCCATGCCAGCGAGACTTGGCCAACTCCAATGTCTGCAGCAGAATGACAGGGCAATAATCAGACAGCTCTGCAATATCAAGCGACAAGAAACTGTCACTATCAGGTCCATTGAGCTACTTGCTCGGCTTGGCATTGAGGATCTGGACCTTATCCTGAAGGAGAGAAGGCTCCGCTAGTATGGACACATGGAGCATTCCAAGGGTGCAGTCAAGACAGCCATTGGCATACAGGTGGATGGAAAACGTGGGGCTAGGAGGCCCAAGATGACTTGAAGTAGCTGGCAGAGAGAGATCGCAGAGAGTGGAAGCTATTGGCTATCCACCCTCATGATAGGCACACCTGGAGACCTGGTGTGAGATCTCCCATGCATGCAGCAAGGGGGCCACTTATGTGGATGTTGCCCCTGTACCTGCAAGTTAATCAAAACTCCAATGATGATGATGATGATGATGATGACTTTTCATCTGGAGCTAGGAGAAAAGTTCGCCATGGACTCGAAACCAATATTGACACAACCATTGGAAATGAGTCATTGGTGTTCGACTAATCGAAGTATCACGAAAACACATATATACTTCTGAACCTCTTTAATCCTTTTTGTACCAAATGGAATCTTCCTCCTTATATATAGCATGAGTCCATTTCAAAATTTAGGGGTGTTGGGTTGTTTTCATCAAAATTTATTCGGAAAATGGCTGAACTTTTTGCAAACAGTGGAGGCCTGATCAGACGCCACGTTCTGCGGCATCTGATCTGGGCCTGCACTGTTTGCCAGGGTACCCGTTTCGGGGTTTCCGGTACTAAATGGGTTAACCCCAATTTTATGTAGTAAAACTGGGGTTTTCAGAGGTTTAGATTTTTTTTTCTTATTTTTGCTCAAAAACATAGATTGTGGGTACTGTTAGAACTGTTCTAACGGTTACCCACAATTTTGTTCATTACTCAATGGCAAATCATTAAATTCAGAAACTTCGGCAAAGTATTTGGGTATCACAATTTCTCAGGACTTGTCATCGACTTGTCTCTGCTTGAATACACTCCACCTATTTGGGACCACTGGCAGAAAAAATATCCCCACCAAATAGCGTGCAGTAAGATACCTATGTAATGACTATAGTTATACCCCCGTCATACGAAGTATGTGGGGGTATACAGTTTTCGTCGGTTCGTCCGCACCAACGAAACGACATTTAGGGGGCAAAAAATTTGGACATTTTGACACTTAAGTATATATTCGTGAGTCCAAATGGGGTTTATTCCGTTATTTGGGTACTTAAGTGGCAAAAATTCGCTCTTAGGTGGCTTGCCGCTTAAGAGAATTTGCCGCTTAAGTAGTCAATATGCCGACGCCTAGCCACTTAAGTATCCGTTCGTGAGAACATCCGTCCGTCTGTCCATCTGTGTGTCCGTCTTTCCGTCCATCCGCAACAATGAAACGACATTTAGGGGGCAAAAAATTTGGACAGTTTGACACTTAAGTATATATTCATGAGTCCAAATGGACTTTATTCCATTATTTTGGTATTTAAGTGGCAAAAATTGTCTCTTAGGTGGCTTGCCGCTTAAGAGAATTTGCCGCTTAAGTTGTCAATATGCCGAAGCCTAGCCACTTAAGTATCCATTCCTGAGAATGTCCGTCTATCCGTCCGTCCATCCTTCCGTCTGTCTGTCCGTTAACATTTTGGTTAAAGTTTTGCGTCAAAGTTTCTAAGAGATTGTATCTTCTGAACCCTTTGATAGATTGAGTTGATACTTACTCTGAAGTTACATACTGGTCCAAAGATTTCATTGATGCATGTCCCACCCCCAAAAGTGACCTTGAGGTCAAGGTCACAGACTTAGAAATTTCACATTTAGTTAAAGTTTTATGACAAAGTTTATAGATGCCTGTATGCACAAATTCAGTTCATACTGTACTTGCATACCATTTCATATGTTGTAGGTACTCATTCATCCACATTAGAAGTCCCTTGATGAGGAGCTTCTAATGAGTACCCACAACATATTTTTGTATTGAAATCAGAAAACTAATACAGTTAAACTTACTATGGCTGTTTCCAACTTGTTGTGCCCCTAGGAACTTGAGGTAACAAATACATACGAGTAGTTTAGGGCATTTATTTTGATGCCCCCGCCATTCGAAGAATGGTGGAAAGGGCATATAGTGTTGCCCCTGTCCGTCCGTCTGTGTCTGTGTGCGTCCGTGTGTATGTGTGTCTGTCCGAAACTTAAACGCGGTCAATAACTTTATTTCAGGATGGATTTTGCAGAAACATTAACCATCATCATGAGACGATGTGTCGGGCTCAAAACCGAGGTCCATACCTTCAAGGTCAAGGTCGTACTTAGAGGTCAAATGTCAAAAAAAGGGCCTGAAACTTAAACGCAGTCAATAACTTTCTTATTTCTATATGGATTTTGAAATTACTCAGCAGAAATGTTCACCATCATGAGACAATGTGTAGAGTGCAAAACCCAGGGCCATACCTCCAAGGTCAAGGTCGTACTTAGAGGTCAAAGTTAAAAAAAAAAATTCAGAATCTTAAACACACTCAATAACTTACTTATTTCTCAATGGATTTTGAAATTTCTTGGCAGATATGTTCACCATAATGAGATGTGTTGCTCACAAAACTCAGGTCAGTACTGAAAAGGTCAAGGTCATACTTGGAGGTCAAAGGTAAAAAAAAAGGTCTGAAACATTACCACTGTCTATAACTGTCTTATTTCTGGATGGATTTTGAAATTACTTGGTAGAAATGTTCACCATATTGAGATGATTTGTTGCTAGCAATACCCAGGTCAGTACTGCCAAGGTCAAGGTCGTACTTAGAGGTCAAATGTCAAAAAAGGGTCTGAAACTTAACCAGGGTCAATAACATTCTTATTTCTGAATGGATTTTGAAACTACTTGGTAGACATGTTCACCATCATGAGACAATGTGTCACACACAAAACCCAGTGCCATACCTCCAAGGTCAAGGTCATACTTAGAGGTCAAATGTCAAAAAAGGGTCCAAACTTAAACACAGTCAATAACTTTCTATGGATTAATACGAACATAGACATAATTTCAGGCTGGGGCATCCGTGTCCTATGGACGCATTTCTAGTTTTTTTTTTCTTATTTTATCCTGAAAAAGTATGTTGTGTGCACTTATTGGAATTGCCTCAATAATGGGATTCTAATGAGTACACACAACACATCTTCATATTATTGAACCTCGAAAAGATATACATGTACATCAATCATTCTGGCTTGACTCTATGAAGAAACCTCAGTGGCTCCATGGTCCAAAAGGTGTTCAAGCCATTGAAGATCGACTGTATGTGGATACCCCCCTTTAAATCTGTGTCTATGGTTTTAATTTGAATTTTTCAGGTAGCCAATATTTTGTGGATCTATACAGTTTCTAAGGTAGTAGAGTTTATGGACACTGTATTAATGGTTATACGGAAAAAGCAGAACCAAGTGACATTTCTACACGTGTTTCATCATGCTTCTATACTGAACATCTGGTGGTGGGTTCAGTCCTTCTTACCCGGGGGACAAGGTTTGTGTTGGGGGCTTATAGTGCTTTAGGGCTTCCGGGGAGCTGTTTGAATAAGGCTGTGCCCACTTGATAAACATTGCTTTAAATAAGACTTCAGGAGAGTTTTTGATTAATGCGTTTTCAACATGATCAATCTTGTCGAATTTGACCCTGTCAAATTCGACAAGATTGATCATTTTGGCAGGTTACTTGCCAGTTTTCTTGGTATAGATATAAATGGAAAAGTTGACTATGACAGTTTGGTTTGGTATTTATATAGTTACAAATGCAGTGTTAAATTCTACAATGGTTGATCTTGTGGGCGTGGTCTGGCAGAAAATACACAGACATCCGTACCTTCCCATAGCACTGTTGCCAGGGTGTATATTTGCAAAATACCCATGCTGTATCACAGTTTAAATAGTTTGATTGTGTAGGTAAATGACAAGTTACAATTTTTTTTTCTGTCAAACTGGTCCAATCAAATCAAGCAGAAATGTTATTTGTAGTTGGACCATGATGTTGTTTCAAGGTTGCAAACCACCAAATATTAAAAGAGCTATGCTCCTTTGAAAATTTCTGTAAGCTGTTTGCTTCAGTTTCATTTCTGGCAACATCTGATCAAGCTGAAACTTGATTTATAGTAAGATCATGATGTGGAGCAGTGCATATTGTTTCAAGGGTACAGTCTTCACATATTATCAGACTTACACCCCTTTGAAAATTGCTGTAAACTTTTCTTCTCTGGTTGACTCCTATTGCTTACATCTGATCAACCTGAAAGTTTTGTAAATAATTACATTTTGAGGAGGATCAAACCACGAAAACACACCTATATAATTTTTACCTCCTTGAATCCCACTTTTATATAGTAAAACTGGGGTTTCCGGGGGTATACCTTACTTTTCTTATTTCTGCTCAAAATATAGATTGTGGGCACTTGTTAGAACCCCCTCATTAAATATAGATTGTGGGCACTCGTTAGAACCGCCTCAATGAGGCGGTTCTAATGAGTGCCCACAATCTATATATTTTTAGCAGAAATAAGAAAAATATCACAATTTTTCCCCATAAAATTTTCATTTTTTCAGCGATAAAGGTGGCAATGTATTTGTATAGGCGTGTTTTCGTAATGCAGTTCATATTATTTCGAGCAGAGTTATAATCTCTCAGAGAATTTCTCTAAACTAAGTATACATCTGATAGAGATGAAACTTTCTAAAGGCCTGTCTGTCCAAATACAGAAGTAAATATGGTACTATTTATATTAGAGTTACTGATAAATTCTGCAGGGGCAGCCCATATATGCTTTTAGCGCCCGGTTACCTTCCAAACTAGTATCAGTTAGTCATAAAGTCCTGCTGATTTCATTTCCTTTTGCAGGCACCCGCAAAAGGCACCCCAAGGGATATTGTCCATTGGACAGAGCTCTTGTTGCCATTAGCAAACAATTGAGGCTCAGACCTGCTTATGTATCTGTGCAGTCGGATCAGCATGTTTCTGTTGACTGCTTTGATAGTAAAATACTTCTTGTCTCTGTATCTTAACCCTTATCTTGCTGCTCCCGACAACCCATATCTTTGCAAACAGTGTAGATCCAGATCAGATGGCTTCTGAAGAAGTCATCTGATCAGGATCTACACTGTTTTGGCATTCAGTTTATGAATTTGTAGCAATAACTTACATCAAGTGATTTGATTGGATCAAAGTCAGAAATGGGTGTCGCTAATCTGAATACTCAGCAAGAGAAGGGTTAAAGTTCCAGACTCCTGCTAGTGTGTATAGCTGACCAGACCAGGGGGGGATCTTGACTGGTGAGAAATCCCATAGAGAGATTTTCTCCCTGTGGGGCTCATTATATGGGTTAAACAACAACAACAAAGTTTGTAAAGCTTTATCCTGCTGAATAAATTCATTAAGCCACACCCAATTCTCACTGTCAGCCAATCAAAATACTTGATAAAATTTTCATTCAAATTCCCAAACTAATTGAGAAACAGTTTCGATTCTGATCAGATGGCTTCTAAAGATCTAAAAAAAAGCCATCTGATCTTGATTTACACTGTTTGCAAAGGTAGGGATTTTGTGTCAGTAGTGAAATGAAAATGAAAAATAAGAATGTTTTGACAAACTACTTTACAGTAATTTGAGTATTATTCAATCTATGAAGGTCAAACGTTATTTAAGTTTGTAAAATTGGATAAAAGCTTCATAAGTGCATTCAAACCAACAAAATGTCATTAGAATATAAATCAATATATCTTTAAAGAAAAACTGTATGGGTGTTTCTATTACTCTTGTATAATTATAGCCCGGATGTAACCAGTGAAAACTGAACAGTGAGGCTGATCTGATTCTTCACTGGTCACCCAGGTCATTACAAAACTTGACCCTTATCCTGCTGAATAAATTAATTTAGCCAAACCCATTTCAGACTGCCAACAAATCAAATAACTTGAGACAGTGTACTAACTGCTTGACAAACAGTGTAGATCCTGATCAGATGGCATCAGATCTGGATCTGCAATGTTTGCAAAGGTAGGGGTTTTCATGTCTAGTAGGATAAGAGTTAAATGAAAGAGCTTAAATTGGTGCACCCCAACCCCTTTATAACACTGTTGTTGGAATGCATTAAAATATAAACAAAAAATTATACTGTAAAAATCCTAAAAATTTGGTTACCTTGAGGGCTTGCTGTAATTCTCCTAAAACTTCAACAACCAGCAAGGAGTCCAAAAAGTGCAGGCAGAATGGCAAATTGTGTAGATCCTGATCTGCACAGTTTTCTTAGGCCTGCCTGTCTCATTACTTAGGATCATGACAGTAGATTTTGACAGTTTGTCGTCATTTTTCTATTTAATCTATATGTACATATTTTTCATACTTTTTGGGATCCACCATGTTATATCCAAAACCATGCTTTAATGAACAGTGTTATATAGAGGTTTATATGTATGTACAAGAGCTTTAAGTAGGGTATTATACCTCATATAATGTGCACAAACAATTGCTTTGTTGTACAACTAATTTATCACATCAACATAAAAATAGACTGACCAGGTGGCAAGATAGATTGTGCACACCCAGTTGTTGTTTGGAGCACTATATCTCCTGATCTACCAAACTAGAATGGTTACTTCACTAGAATCGGGGGGAGTGGCAGGAAGGGGGATTGGGATCTCTCAAATGTGAATTCTTTGCACCTATCTCATGAAAAAAGTTTTGCATCACTGTCAAACTTGGTACAGTTATCATTGTAACCTGCCAGAGATTATATTTTTGTAACCTTGACCTCATTATCAAGGTCAAAGGCTCCCTAAATCATGCCTGCTTGTCTGCTACCTATCTTGTGAATAAATTCATGCATTGTGATCAGTCTTGGTACAATTACAATATATAAAAGAAAAGACTTGGTGAACTTGACCTAATTTTCAAATCACAGTATCAGTGCATTGCAGTAGTGGCCTTGACAACAGTGCTTTCGCTATAGTATAATGGTAGTAGAAGTAGTATTGCAACACTATAAGTTTCAATAGTTCTATAAACAGAAACATTAGGTGTATAAATAGAATTAATAGAATTTATCTGCATACTGCGTCCCGGGAAAGACCATAACTAATGTTGCTAAAACTTGTAGCTCAACCCATTTGCTTGTATCATATGTTATAAGCAATAAAATATGTTTAAATCAAATCTGCATACTATATACCAAAACTCTGGGGTGGGGTTGGCTGAGGCAAAAGTGACATGTACCTTACGTCGCTGGGGGCATCCATCTGATATTGGCTTACAGTTGGTCAAGGCCTGCTGTCGGGTAGAGGGGGAATGGTGTTTATTCCATTCATTTTGCACTTTCTCCTCTATACCTCACTTTCATCTCCTCTACTATCTCTACCATCTCTTCTGTCTTTGTCTGTTTTCTCTGGGAGACGACACAAAATGACCCATAAGGGCTTGTTGTTAAACCCAAATAATCAATCAATATACCAAATCTCTAAAATGTACAACACTTTTGGAATGCGCTCCATTCATCCATTACGAAAACATGCCTATACAAATACATTGCCACCTTTATTGCCGAAAAAATGAAAATGCTACGATTAAAAATTGTGATATTTTTCTTATTTATGCTCAAAATATAGATTATGGGCACTTGTAAGAACCGCCTCATTGAGGCGGTTCTAACGAGTACCAACAGTCTATATTTTAGAGCAGAAATACGAAAAAAATAAGGTATACCCCCGGAAACCCCCAGTTTTACTGTATAAAAGTGGGGTTCAAGGGGGTGAAAATTATATAGGCGTGTTTTCGTGATGAAATATGACAGTGACAGTGTGCTTTAGCACTGGATCTCATCCAAACTAAAGCTTTGGTCTTCTTAAGCAATTAAACCATAAGATGTCAATCAGGACAATTGTCATCTGCTGGTTACTTTAAAAGTCATGTTTGCAAACTGTGAACCCAGATCGCACTGATCCACACTGTTTGCTTATATGCAAAAATATTTTTATAATGTTTGCAAAATTCAGCAGATGACTTAAGCAGACAACATTTTCAAGTGTAGTTTTTCTTGGCATCTTAAGGATTAATTTCCCAATAGTTATTGCAACAGTATTGTAAAAGGAACCAGCAAGAATATAAATGTATTGCAACAGTTCTTTTTGGAGTAGTAATAGCATTACAATAGTCATTTTGGCTGGCAATAGTCAATCTTAGTCAGCTAGTTAGCACCATATCTCTTGAACCATTGATTGATTGGTTTTGGGTTTAACCACATGCCAACCCTTGTGGGTCCCAGAGAAAGGGAGAAAAGAGAAGAGATTGTAGAGGAGATGAAAAGGGCGGACAATGGAGCAAGAAGAATGGAAGTGTTGAGACAGAAGAATTAAAAATGCTCCCCCACTACCCTTACCTGCTGCAAGGACAGCGGGCCTTGCCCAACTGTAAGCCAATATCAGTTGGATGCCCCAGTGTCACAAGTTACATGTCACCTTTTCCTCGCCCTACCATCCCCATCTCTTGAACCAATGGGAGATTTCTAGTGAAACTTGATACAGTATAGCATAGATTTAGTTTTACATTGGTGACCTTGACTTCATTTTTAAGGTCATCAATCAGAATCAGATTTGGTTTACATTTATGGCAGAGGGCCAGTTTTCTTCTGAAAATAGTTCTAGTTTCACAGATATCAATGATAAGGACTTGTTTAATATGATGAAATGTTGAAATGACTGATACTGTGTCAGTTATGTGAAAGGTTTTTCTTCTCTATTTCAGCCTGGTTTAGTGCATGTTTAAACTGTTTTGTGCATATTATCATGTATGCATACTACGGCTTGAGTCTTATACCTGCAATGAGAAAACATCTCTGGTGGAAAAAATACATCACTACAATGCAAATGGTAAGTGTTGACCCCATATATAGTAAACTTTCTTTATAAAGGTTGTGTTTGTGACTGTTCTTTGAACAGTCACAAACACAGCCTTTATATAGAAAGTTTAGGTTTCAAGACCACTTCAGAACAGTTCCAAAGATGGTCTCTTTCTAGAGGATCATATTTTTTTTTTAGAAAAAGAAAGAAAAAAATAAAATATTTTAAATACAGTAAAATGCCTATATTAAGACAACCTTTGGGACTGTTCAAAAGTGGTCTGAAAGACCACTTTTGAAGAGTCCCAAATGTTGTCTCTTAACATGTCTCCTGTTAAGAGACAACATTTGGGACAGAGGATCTAAGCCTGCCCATGCAAAGTGGTGCAAGTCGGACCGTCCATGCTTATAAACCCTATTGGTTTCATTGGGTGGCAGGGCTTGAGATGTTATTTCATCTCAATGTCGGGTAAAAGTCCCACAAAATTGGAAGCAACATCTCCAAATTGACCTTTACAGTGTTGACGGGGACGTTAAACCTCAAATCAAACAAACAAAATTAACAGGAGACAATAAGTGTAGAAAACAAAGAAAGAAAAACTGAAACATTCTCAAAAGGCTTTTAAAAGCAGATTGGGTCTTAATTTTAGGTGGTTTTAATAGCCGAAATTTACTGTATGTTTTTGAAATTGGAATTACTGTTAGGTTTAGCTAGTCTCAACCCATTTTGTACTGGAAACCCCAAAATGGGTAGCCTGGCAAACAGTACAGGCCCAGATCTGACACTGCAGAACGCGGCGTCTGATCAGAGCCTACACTGTTCGCAAAAAAGTTAAACCATTTTCCAAATCAATTTTGAAGAAAACACAACCTGATACCCCTAAATTTTGAAATGGACCCCTGCTATATATACTACTCAAAGTTTGATAAGGATCACTTTTTATATACCAAATTTTGCACTGAAAATTTAAAATTTCTTGACAGAATTTGTACTCGGTATATTGGTAAATATCTTAAACAGAAACTCATGTGCAGTTCAGTACTCATAAAAGTGCACACTTCGCAAATGAATTTGTGCACCCCCAAAATCTTGCGTAGCACTGCTTTCCAACAGACCAATCAAACGTGTCAGTGTTCCTTTACCAAGCGTAAAATGGACTTCATTTGAGTTTGTGGAACACTAAAATGCCTAGAGAAAAATTAAGAAACCGTCTGAGCCCCGAAGAAATGAACCGTGGCGTCGGAATGTTGGAATCTGGCGTCTCTCAACGTCGTGTTGCTGGGATTCTGAATGTGTCTCGGAGCGTGGTTTCCCGAATGTGGAGTCGGCATCTTACCCATAGAAATCCTTCACACAGACACGGCGGGGTCGAGAAAGGGCTACAACTCAACGTCAGGGCCGTTTCTTGTTGATTCAGTCTCGACGTCAACGGTTCCTGAACGCTACGCGTTTGCATAACGAGCTGAGGAACGGAACTGGAGTACGAATTTCTACACAGACTGTCAGAAACGGGCTCCAAGAGTTCGGACTTAATGCCATGAGGCCTGCTGTACGTGTTCCATTGACTAAACAGCACGTGCTAGACCGGCTGGACTTTGCCAGAACTCACGTCAGGTGGACGGTTCGTGACTTGACGTCAGTACTGTTTACTGAGGAGTCCAGATTCTGTCTAAACTTCACTTATAAACGTCAATTAGTGTGGTGAATGTCTAAAGAGCCATTCGATGACTTGAATGTGGCAGAGCATCATCGCTATGGAAAGGGGTCAGTCATGGTTTGGGCTGGAATAAGCGTGAACGGTAAAACTGACTTGTACGTCGTTGAAAACGGAACGTTAATTGCAGTGAGGTACTGTAATGATATTCTTGATGAGTTTGTAAGACCATATGCAGATGCTATCGGCCCGGACTTTATTCTGATGGACGATAATGCCCGTCCCAACCGTGCCGACGTCACTGATTCCTATCTGGAACGTGAGACAATCGTTCGTATGCACTGGCCTGCTCGGTCACCGGACTTAAATCCGATTGAGCATGTGCGGGACATGCTACAGCGTGCTGTTTCAGCCCGACCTGTGCATCCGAGGACTTTAAAGGAGCTCAAAGATGCATTGGTTGCTGAATGAAAGCTGATTCAACAAAACCGGATACAGACTCGGATTACGAGCATGCGCAGGCGATGTCATACTGTAATTGATGCCCGTAGACGCCATACATGTTATTATGCACGTTTGTCTAAACAAATTTGGAAATTTGTGAAAAATCAGTTGTCCAAATCCCTTAGTGTTACGCCAAGTTTTGGGGGTGCCAAGACGGTTGCTGTTGTCACGCTTGAATGCAGTACCCATTGACAAAATTAATCACTAGGTTTTGTGAAGGATACGTTTTCTATCATTATGTATCAAATTTGGATTCAGCTGATTAATTCATCCAAACATTATTTTGCATTAAAAAAGCGATCCCTATCAAACTTTGAGTAGTATATAAGGAGGAAGATTCCATTTGGTACAAAAAGGGTTAATAGCGGAATTTAACTTTACAGAGGGTGATACATTTTTTTAGCTCACCTGTCACGTAGTGACAAGGTGAGCTTTTGGGATCACTTTTTGTCCGCCGTCCGTCGTGCGTCCGTGCGTCCGTGCGTGCGTGCGTGCGTGCGTGAGTGCGTCCGTAAACTTTTTCTTCAAACAACATCTCCTCCTAAACCACTGAACGGATTTTGACCAAACTTCACAGGAATGATCCTTAGGTGGTCCCCTTTCAAAGTTGTTCAAATGGTTCCGGTCCGTTGCAGATATAGGTCACAGTAGCCAAAAATAGATTTTTTTCACCGAAAACTTAAAAAATCTTCTTCTCTGAAACCCCAAGGCCCAGGTCTTTGATATTTGGTATGAAGCTTCATCTAGTGGACCCCTACCAAGATTGTTCAAATTATAGTGCTGGGGCCAAAAATGCCCCCGCACGGGGGCCCTTTGGTTTTACATGGGCTTATATAGGGAAAATCTTTAAAAATCTTCTTCTCTGAAACCGCAAGGCCCAGGTCTTTGATATTTGGTATGAAGCTTTATCTAGTGGACCCCTACCAAGATTGTTCAAATTATAGTGCTGGAGATCAAAATGCCCCCGCATGGGGGCCCTTTGGTTTTACATGTGCTTATATAGGGAAAATCTTGAAAAATCTTCTTCTCTGAAACCCCAAGGCCCAGGTCTTTGATATTTGGTATGAAGCTTCATCTAGGGGACCCCTACCAAGATTGTTCAAATAATAGTGCTGGGGCCAAAAATGCCCCCGCACGGGGGCCCTTTGGTTTTACATGGGCTTATATAGGGAAAATCTTTAAAAATCTTCGTCTCTGAAACCGCAAGGCCCAGGTCTTTTATATTTGGTATGAAGCTTTATCTAGTGGACCCCTACCAAGATTGTTCAAATTATAGTGCTGGAGCTAAAAATGCCCCCTCACGGGGGGCCCTTTGGTTTTACATGGGCTTATATAGGGAAAATCTTGAAAAATCTTCTTCTCTGAAACCGCAAGCCCAGGTCTTTGATATTTGGTATGAAGCTTCATCTATGGACCCCTACCAAGATTGTTCAAATTACAGTGCTGGGGCCAAAAATGTCCCCACACCAGGGCCCTTTTGTTTTACATAGGCTTATATAGGGAAAATCTTTAAAAATCTTCTCCTCTGAAACCGCAAGGCCCATCTCTTTGATATTTGGTATGAAGCTTCATCTAGTGGACCCCTACCAAGATTGTTCAAATTATAGTGCTGGAGCTAAAAATGCCCCCCGCACGGGGGCCCTTTGGTTTTACATGGGCTTATATAGGGAAAATCTTGAAAAATCTTCTTCTCTGAAACTGCAAGGCCCAGGTCTTTGATATTTGGTATGAAGCTTCATCTAGTGGACCCCTACCAAGATTGTTCACATTATAGTGCTGGGGCCAAAAATGCCCCCGCACAGGGGCCCTTTGGTTTTACATGGGCTTATATAGGGAAAATCTTGAAAAATCTTCTTCTGAAACCGCAAGGCCCAGGTCTTTGATATTTGGTATGAAGCTTTATCTAGTCGACCCCTACCAAGATTGTTCAAATTATAGTGCTGGATCTAAAAATGCCCCCGCACGGGGGCCCTTTGGTTTTACATGGGCTTATATAGGGAAAATCTTGAAAAATCTTCTTCTCTGAAACTGCAAGGCCCAGGTCTTTGATATTTGGTATGAAGCTTCATCTAGTGGACCCCTACCAAGATTGTTCAAATTATAGTGCTGGGGCCAAAAATGCCCCTGCACCAGGGCCCTTTTGTTTCACATAGGCTTATATAGGGAAAATCTTTAAAAATCTTCTTCTCTGAAACCGCAAGGCCCAGGTCTTTGATATTTGGTATGAAGCTTCATCTAGTGGACCCCTACCAAGATTGTTCAAATTATGGCCCTGGGGCCAAAAATGCGCTTGCTCCAGGGCCCTTTTGGTTTTAGATAAACTTATACAGGGAAAATCTTGTTTTACATAGTCTATATGCAGGCTAAACCTTTTAAATCTTCTTCTCTGAAACCAGAAAGCCCTGGTCTTTCATATTTGATATGAAGCTTCATCTTGTGGACCTCTACCAAGATTGTTCAAATTATAGCCCTGGGGCCAAAATTGACCCTGCCCGGGTCCCACTTGTTATACATTGGATCAGGTGAGCGAACCAGGGCCCTCTGGGCCCTCTTGTATCATTTCCTGTGAAATTATGAAACAAGCTTTTGGGGAGTTTCATAAATTCCATATGAAATGACCACAAGTGTAAGATTCTTTTTATCATATAATAATTTCAAATCAGATTGTATTACCAAATAGGTTCAAAAGAATTTCAGCAGAAAAAATAGGGTGGTCACAGACAGCGACGTGACATTTCAAACCAGTAACCATAATGTTAATCCATATTCTTTTCAAGACAACCCCTACCTTTGCTGACCGTGTAGATACAGATCAGAATCTGATCAGGCTCTACACTGTTTGTCATTCCGTTTGTGAATTTTAACAATAAAATTATATCATGTTTTCTGATAGACTGACAGTCAGATATGGGTGTGGCTAATTAAATTATTCAGCAGGATAAGCATTTATGTATATGTAGTCATATCATCTTTAGCTCACCAGGGCAAGGAAATGAGGAGCTATTGCACTACCCTAGGCATTGGCATTAGTGTTGGCATAGCATTTGCAAAGGAATGGGTGTATTTTTAACCCTTGTCATGCTGAATATTCAATTATGCCACACCCACTACTGATTATCAACCAATCAGATTACTTGATGCAAATTATTGCAACAAATTCGCTATCTGAATGGCAAACAATGTAGATCCTGATCAGATGGCTTCGTCAGAAGCCATCTGATCTGGATCTACATTGTTTCAAAGATAACGCATATCCGGGATTAGCAGGGTCAAGTTATTTAGGAGCTCATATTTTCCAACTTATTCGATTTTGGTATGATGACAGATACAGGTCCAAGTTTTTCTCATTAATTTTCCTGCCTATGACCTCAAGATCGAGGTAAAGGACAAAGAAAATTTAAATGCTAAAATTTTTTAAAAACTCATATTTTCCAAACCGTATGTTGGATTTGGTTCATATTTGGTATGATGATAGATATAGGTCCAAATTTTTTTCCAGCAATACCCTCACCCAAGCCCATGACCTCAAGTACAGTAGAACTTCGATGGCTCGAACAGCGATGGCTCGTTTACCATGGATGTGTCGAACCCATTATTGAGCCCCTAGTGAAATCCTCTACATAAAAAATAATTGGGGATAATTAGGGAGAGTTTAGTCTATTATCTTGCAAATGTATGCTGTGTGTACTCATTAGAATCGCCTCAATGAGGCGATTCTAATGTGTACACACAGCATAAATTTTCATTATAGAACACCGAAAAGATGTCTAAAAGTATCTCGTTATCCCTCCTGACAGTAACCTCAGTGGCTCGAACTGCCCCTGTCTCGAACAGATTTTCGTGGTCCCAAAGGTGTTCGAGCCATTGAAGTTCGACTGTATGTTTTTCCATACCATATGATGGATTTGGTTCGGATTTGGTCTGATGATAGATATAGGTGATACTGATAGATATTTCTTGCACACCAGACAAGGGAATCCGTGATTTTACCCTGGGATAGAAATTTATGTTCTGACCCTGGTGTTCCGACCCCAAATCGAATATAATCGCGTGTTTGATAAATGCACTGGTTGATTACAACCTCATGTGCGGCGGCGTCATGCGTGACGTCATTAAACATTCCTGTTGTGTCATCACAAAATGGCGGACGTCAGTAATCGAAGTGACAGCAGCATTAAAAATTCGCAATAGAAATAGAAGGTATGCAAGAAAAAGAATCTAATATGGGTGTGAGGGGTGGATAGAAAAATCTGTCCCTCGGGATCACTGTCCGGCATCACTCGGCAAGCCTCGTGATGCCGGACAGTGTCCCTCATGACAGATTTTTCAATCCACCCCTCACACCCATATTGGATTCTAATAAGATTATTTATCAATAACCCTTTCTAACCCTGTGACCTCAAGGATACTTTTCCAGGTGACCTATGCTGTCCGTTAACAGCTTAAATCTTTTGTTTTGACATGATGTTGTCTACAAAATAACAGCGACTTATTGTGACAGAACCTTATTTGTTTGCATACCAGCTTAGGATATCCAGTTTCCTGATGTACAAATATTATCTTACCTTGAAATCAGCTTTGTAATCTTACGGGGAATGGATACACCATCAGGGGAGGCCACTCCTGCAAAAGTATTTTTGTCTCCCATGTCAAAATGAAAGAATTTGCTCCTGAGGAACAAATTCTTTCCTTTAAGAGTAGACCCCTTTTTCAGTGGGACAGGGCTTAAAGAAAAGTGTACAGGAAGTCCCAAAAGTTGTCTCCCTTCGAAAAATGGCGGTCAAATCTGCCAGGTGTTCCCATTCCCCTTAAATTTATAACATAAGGGGTTATTCAAGTTTATGTAGCATTTGATTTATGTGAAAAATGTTTTTTTGGCCCCAAGCTCCTTTACTTTGGGGAACAGGTGGATAAAATTTCACAGATATATAGACTACTAAAAGAAGCACTATGGTGGCAAAGCGCCACTAATCTTGCCATTCTGATGCCCTTGATATATGTGAAAAATAGCTTTTGGCCCCTGGCTGCTGTAGTATGTTGAATAGGTGAATGAAACTTCAAGAATATAGAGAGCGCTATAGGTAACATGTTGTGGCTCAGAACTGCTTCTCTGGCCATTCCACTTTAGTCATCTGTCCTCGATGTGTCTAAAAATAACTTTTGGCTTCAATAATTTGTACCACAGAGAACAGCTTGATGGTTCTGAAAAATAACCTTTGGCTTCAATAATTTGTACCAAAGAAAACATCTTAATGAAAGATATATAGAATGCTAGAAGTTGCATATTGTGACTGAGGACCACTACTGTGGCCATTTCAGTTTTTATGCCCCGGAATCTAAGAGATTCGGGGGCATATAGTTTTTGGTCTGTCTGTCTGTTTGTCCGTTTGTCTGTCTACAAAAACCTTAACATTGGGCATAACTTTTGAATGGTAATAGATAGAGCTTTCATATTTCACATGTGTATACCTTATCACAAGACCTTTCCAGTGGTACCATAATTTTTGATCTCGTGACCTTGAACTTGACCTTTGACCTATTTTTTCAAAATTTTTAAAAACATTAACATTGGCGCTGTCCGGGGGCATCAGTGTTTCACAAACACATCTTGTTTAGAGTTTGTTTTTTTTTGTCTTTAATTTCCGTGCCAGCTTGAATATCAGGAAATATAAAGAAGGCTGTTGTCTCAGAGTGTATCTTGGCTAAAACCTTCTGACTGCCCCATTTCTATCAAGGTTGTATGCACTAGAAATATCTGGAACATTTCTCTTATTGCCCTGCAGTGGCCAGGTGTCACGCAGTCAGCCATGCTTTTATTATTAGCTCGCCTGTACGAAGTACATGGAGAGCTATTGTTGTCACCTCGAATGGCGTGCGCGTGCGCGTCACACTGTGTTAAGTTTTTCAAATGCTTATATCTCAGCAGTCACTCATCACAGAGCACTCATATTTGGAACTTTAGTACCTGGGAGGGTCTTCTGATGTTCAAAGAGAACAGCCCCCGGGGGTCATGCCCCGGGGTGGGGCTTGGGGTCAAAATCTAGAACACCTATGTAATACTGTGTTAAAGTTTTTGAAATGCTTATATCTCAGCAGTCACTCATCACAAAGCATTCATATTTACAACTTGGATACCTGGGAGAGTTTTCTGAGATTCCAAGACAACACACCCCTGGGTTCATGCCTGGGAGTGGGGATGGGGTGGGGCTAGGGGTCAAAATCTAGGACAACTTTGTAACTTTTTGTATACCTTTTCCTTATGCTAACAAGTTATAGACAGAATTGGTTAAACATTAGCCAACCAAGTGACATTGGTTCAAGTGTAAAAGGGTGAAGGTCATGGTGACCTATATTTCATGGTCCAGTGATTTTGCCTTTTATCTTGAAGACTATTTGTTGCAGAAATGTCATACCTGGGATATTAGTTCCATGTGACCCCATGATTGACCACAAAATATATCTAGGTCACTGTGGCCTATATTTCATGGTTCAGTGATTTTGACTATTATCTCGAATACTATTTGATGGAGAAATGTCATACCTGGATTATTAGTTCCATGTGACCCGATAATTGACTGCAAAATATATCTAGGTCAGTGTGACCTATATTTCATGGCTCAGTGATTTTGCCTATTATCTCGAATACTATTTGATGCAGAAATGTCATACCTGGATTATAAGTTCCGTGTGACCCGATAATTGACCCCAAAATATAACTAGGTCAGTGTGACCTGTATTTCATGGTTCAGTGATTTTGTCTTTTATCTCGAATATTTTTGATGGAGAAATGTCATACATGGGTTATTAGTTCCATGTGACCCCATGATTGACCTCAAAATATAGCTTGGTCAGTTTGACCTATATTTCATGGTTCAATGATTTTGCCTATTATCTTGAATATTATTTGATGGAGAAATGTCATACCTAGGTTATTAGTCCCATGTAACCTTATGCTTGACCTCAAAATATATCTAGGTCACTGTGACCTATATTTCATGGTTCGGCGATTTTGTCTATTATCTTCAATACTATTTGATGAAGAAATGTTACACCTGGATTATTTATTCAATGTGACCTAATTATTGACCACAAAATAAATCCAGGTCATTGTGACCTATATTTCATGGTTCAGTGATTTTTCCCTATTATCTTTATTACTATTAGATGCAGAAATGTCACACCTGGGTTATTAGTTCCATGTGACCCCATGATTTACCTCAAAATATATCTAGGTCACTGTGACCTATATTTCATGGTTCAGTGATTTGCCTATTATCTTGAATACTTTTTCATGAAGAAACATCATGCCTGGATTATTTTTTCCATGTGACCCCATGATTGACCTCGAAATTATATCTTGGTCAGTGTGACGTAAATTTCTTGATTCATTGACTCTGCCAAATTGAATACAATTTTTTTTTTTTTTTAGAAACTTCAGTCCTGAATTATAAGTTCCATGTGACCAGATGATTGACATAAAAATACATGTATATCTAGGTCAGTGTGACCTATTTTCATGGTTCATTGATTTTGCCTTATAATTCATACACATTGTGATTCTGAAATGTAATATCTGGCATATATGTTCCATGTGACCTGATCACTGACCTCAAAATGTATCTAGGTGTGTGTGAGCTATATTTCATGGTTCAGTAATTTTACCTTATATCTTGAAGGCGCGAAACAGGCGAGCTATGCTGTCTGGCGACAGCTCTTGTTTGCATATGGAAAAGCTATGCACAGTTGTATTTAGCTCACCTGTCACGTAGTGACAATGTAAACTTTTGTGATCACATTTCGTCGGTCATCCGTGTGTGCGTGCATGCGGGCGTAAACAATTTCTTGTCCGCATGATAGCATCTTTATTTATTATTTGATTTTAACCAGACTAGCACACAACTTGTACCACCATGAGATCCAGGTTCCTTTCATGAACCAGCCATATCCCATCATGTGTTACGGAGTTACTGCCCCTGAAAGGGCAAAAATTGCCTATTTTGGTCTTGTCCGCACGATAGCATCTTCATTTATAATTTGATTTTAACCAGCCTTGCACACAACTTGTACCACCATGAGATCTGGGTTCCTTTCTTGAACCAGCTATATCCCATCATGTGTTTTGGAGTTACGACCCCTGAAAGGGCAAAAATTGCCTAATTTGGTCTTGTCTGCATGATAGCTGTTTCATTTATGATTTGATTTTATCTAAACTTGTACACATTTTGTACCACCACAAAATATCTTGGTCAAGTTTGAATATGGGCCATGTCGGGTCAAAAAGTAGGTCAGTAGGTCAAATCAGAAAAAAAACCTTGTGAAGACACTAGAGGCCACAGTTTTGGTCCGATCATCATCAAACTTGCCCAGAATGATCATCTTGACAATATCTGAGTCAAGTTCGAATATGGGTCATGTGTTGGTTCAAAATGTAGGCCAATAGTTCAAATCAGAGAAAAACCTTGTGAACACACTTGAGGCCACAGTTTTTGTCAGATCATCACCAAACTTGCTCAGAAATCATCTTGATAATATCTTGGTCATGTTCGAATATGGGTCATGGCAGGTCAAAAAAGAGGTCAGTAGGTCAAATCAGAGAAAAACTTTGTGAACACACTAGAGGCCACAGTTTTGGTCCAATCATCATCAAACTTGCTCAGAATGATAGTCTTGACAATATCTCGGTCAACTTCGAATATGGGTTATGTCAGGTCAAAAAGTAGGTCAGTAGGTCAAATCATAGAAAAAACCTTCTGAACACACTAGAGGCCACAGTTTAGGTCTGATCATCATCAAACTTGCCCAGAATGATCATCTTGACAATATCTGAGTCAAGTTCGAATATGGGTCATGTCGGTCCAAAAAGTAGGTCAGTAGATAAAATCATAGAAAAACTCTCTGAACACATCAGAGGCCACAGTTTTGGTCCGATCATCATCAAACTTGCTCAAAATGATCATTTGACAATATCTCAGTTAATTTCCAATATGGGTCATATCTGGTCAGTAAGTAGGTCAGAGTGTTGAAAAACCTTGTGGACACACTAGAGACCCCAGTTTTGGTCCGATCATCATCAAACTTGCTCAGAATGATCATCTTGACAACATCTGGGTCAAGTTCGAATATAGGTCATATCGGGTCAAAAAGTAGGTCAGCAGGTCAAATCATAGAAAAACGTTTTGAACACTCTAAGAGGCCACAGTTTTCGTTAAATCATCATAAAACTTGCTCAGAATGATCATCTGGACAACATCTCAGTTATGTTTGAATATGGGTAATGTCAAATCCAAAAGTAGATCAGTAGGTTATTTTGTCATAACTTTTGAACCGTTTGAGATAGAGCCTTCATATTTGGCATGTAGGTTCCTTGTGACAAGGGCTTCCCACTCATATAAGATTTGACCTGTGACGTTGACCTGTGACCTACTTTATCATAACTTGTGAACCATATGAGATAGAGCCTTCATATTTGCATGCATGTTCCTTGTGACAAGGTTTTCTCAACATTCAAAACTTTTGAGCCATGACCTTGACCTTTGACCTACTTTGTCATAACTTTTGAAGCATTTAAGATACAGCCTTCATATTTGGCATATAGGTTCCTTTATAGGAGTGAGTGTTTGAGTTTGTCTCACCAACAGCTAAGGTCATACAGTGATGGGACCTCTGTTTAAAGACCAATCTGAAAGTCTGGAGAGGCCTGGGATTGATCCTGCTACCCCTGGTTTACAAGGCAAGTAGTATGGCTACTTCACCCTGAAGGCTTCTATACTTCATTGGAATGTTGTGTAGATGACCCTCTAGGAAAATAGCATAACAATTAACAAATGGTCACAAGAGCTAAAAATAGAAAAACATTGTAAATTTGCTTCAAATGCGAACTCCTTCTAAACCTTTGGGCCAATTGGATTTAAACTTGACAGGAATGTTGCCTGGGTGACTCCCTACCAAAATAGTTAAAACTCATTCCACTCCAATGAACAAGATGGCTGCCAGAGCTAAAAAAAAAAAAAAAATCTTCAAACAAAAATTCCTTCTGTACCCTTGGGCCAATTTCATTCAAACTTCAAAGTAATGTTGCTTAGATGACCCGCTACCAAAAAGGCTAAAACAATCCCGCTCCGATGAACAAAATAGCCACCGGAGCTAAAAATAGAAAAATATTGTAAATTTGACTCAAATGTGAACCCCTCCTAAACCCTAAGGCCAATTTGATTCAAACTTCACAGGAATGTTGCCTAGGTTACTCCCTACCAAATAAGCTTAAATCAGTCTGCTGATGAACAAGATGGCCACCATAGCTAAAAATAGAGTGTACTCGAGACAGTGACACACAGGTGAGTGAACCAGGGTCTGTGGGCCCTCTTGTTTTTTTGTTTTTTGCTGTTTTTTTTTTTTTTTTTTCATAAAAATACACCAGAAGAAGATATAACGCTTGCTGAGCCATTTAACATTGTCAACTCATGAGTTTGATTAGCTGTCCCTTGAGCCCCGAATAAAACTGCATGGGAAAATGTTGTCTTTTATGTGTTATCTGCTACATCTTCTTGCAAACGTTCTAAAAATATTTTTGCATACAGTGTGGGCAAACAGTCTGGGCCCTGGGCAGTCTGATGTGGGTCCACCCTGTTTGCAACAATAATTTTTTAGAGTAACCAGCAGACAACGAAGCAGACAACAATTTTTGTCCAGCCTGCAAAGAATGTCAGCCAAATGTTGGGCAAACAGCAAGATGATATGACACGACCATGCGTATTGCTGTCAGCCTGATGTTTGCCCCCTGTTTTGTGCTAGCTAGGTTATGGGCTAACAATGCTTTTAACAAGTGGGTCTTAACCCATTTTGCACTGGAAACCTAAAAACGGGTAGTTGGCAAACAGTGCAGGCCCAGATCAGATGCCACCTGATCAGGGCCTACACTGTTTGCAAAAAGTTAAGCCATTTACCAAACAAATTTTGAAGAAAACACAACCAGACACCCCTAAATTTTGAAATGGACTCCTGCTATATATAAGGTAGGAGATTCCATCAGGTACAAAAAGGGTTAATGTGCCTCTATTATTTTGCAGATACAGTTTGTTTTGATCCTGTATCACACTGTACAGACCTACACCAGTGGCTGTGACTTCCCACTCTGGGGCCAAATCATGCTCACTAGCTACATGATAAGTCTGCTCGTTCTTTTCGGAAACTTCTACATTCAGTCCTACATTTTGAAGAAACCCATAGTAGCAATAGCAAAGAAAATTGACTCCGACGATAACATCAAGAAAGATTACAAGAATGGAGTTCACCATAAAAACGGAGCTGTAGTTGCCAATGGGAAGAACCTAGACTCCAATGATGTCCGGCAGAGGCATTGATGCATGAGAACTTAGTTACCATAGAAACCATAGCAGTTTTGGTTTCAGTTTGTTTGTTATTTTGTATTATTGAGCTTTAACCAAAGAGCTGCTCACATGACTGTCAATGAAAAAATATAAATGTTATTATCCTTAGTGATGCTAGTACTGGTACGGACAGGTCTAGGCTAACAGTACAGACCCTGATCAGGGTACTACACTGTTTGAAGCAATTTGATCAGGGTACTACACTGTCATTCTATAAACATGCTTTTGACACAGACAGTTTGATCAGTGTTTGCATTTTAACCATCTGTCAGTATGTTTTGACAGTCACTCTCAGTGTCTACACTGGTTGCTGTTTTGTCTAAATGTTTTATTTATAAATCTAATCCAGGTTTATGTATTCACCATGATTTGACATTAAGGCATTCTGTTTTGACTTTTCAATATTTGCAATTCTGTCTGACAGTACCTGTATGATATTGAAAGTTCAGTCAAGGTCTGCATTATTTGACTTTCATTCTGTCCATATTACTTGTTCTCATCATCACATTAAGCCATTGCATGTGGGGAAACTCCTCAAGGGTACCTTGGCAAACAGTGCAGGCCCAGATAAAACGCCGCAGAATGCAGCATCTGATCAGGGCCACCAGCACTATTTGCTAGCTAACAGAATTTTCCATCAAAAATAGAATAAAAAAGGAAAAAATAGGCCTGACAACCCTTATATGACAAATGGACTTGTCCTTCATACAGCGATGGAAAAGAGTTCACAAAAATACAATGGTGCAACTTTATATTGACAAAAGTGGGGTTTACAGGGGTGTACATTTAGAACTTTTTCATTGAGGCATTACTAACCAGCGCCCTCAATTTATGTTTGGAGTATAAAAAAAAAATATCTCAAATTTTCATATTAAGCAAACATGACTGTTTTGTGCACAATGCCACACAGATGTTATCATATTTTTTGTTAACCCTTATCTTGCTGAATATTCATTTAAGCCACACCCATTTCTGTCTATCAACCAATCAAATTACTTGATGTAATTTATTGCTACAAATTCATAAACTGAATGCCAAACAGTGTAGATCCTGATCAGATGGCTTCTTCAGAAGCCATCTGATCTGGATCTACACTGTTTCCAAAGATAGGGGTTGTCGTGAACAGCAAGGTAAGGGTTAACATAACCTGATGTGAAAAGCATGATAAGGGCATGTGAGAGCAGCATTATATTTGGCTCCCCCTGAAGAGGGAGGATTTGTGATGGCATGCCATGGACTGTGCACTCTAGAAACACCCATTCTAATGCACTTGCGTATGTAACCCGACGTCTGATTGGATAACGTCAAAAATTTGCGACAGTATATTCTGCGATATAGTCGGAAATCCGACGTCATCATGTAACGTCGCTTTTCATTGGTTGCCATTTGGTTTTAAGCAGCTCACCGAGCTTGCCGCCTTGTGCAAAATAGCACAATTTTTAACTAAACAAACAAATAATTGCGTTAGAATGGAGATAACTGTATTAAAAATTGTCATTTGGGGAGGTAAATCGTCGGTTTTACGGTCGCAAATTACGTTTTATGGCTCCGCTAACGCGTCGCCGTAAAACGAAATTTCCGACCGTAAAACCTCCCATTTACCTCCCCGAATGACAAGTTTCAGTACAGTTATCCCCTAAGTATATGACTAGATGGGTCTTGTCAGGAGAACATGTATCTTCAGGGTTTTCCTACCAACTAAGATCCAAACCCATCTCGACTATACAGGTTAGCTAGAGTCTTGAAATTTAGATTTAGAAACTAGGGGTATTGTACTATAGAAAAAGCAAACAATCTGGTGCGAGTTTTACATCCAACCAACAACTAAGATCATATGAAGACATGGCCTGGGTTTAAAGACTGATCCAAAAGTCTGGAGAAGCCAGGAAAAAGAACATTAATGTGCTGATCAGAAGTACCGCAGGTGTGTCATGTTTGTTTGAATTTAGGTTTAAGATCCCCATCAACACTATTTATGTCATTTTGGAGATGTTGCTTTTAATTTTATGGGACTTTAACCTGACATCGAGCTGAAATGACATCTCAAGCCCTGCCGCCCAATGAAGCCAAAAGGTTTATATGCATTGGACGGTCTGACTCACTCCACTTTGCCTAGGCAGGCTTACTCCTAAGCGGTTTACCAATAATCATGTGTGGTCAGTTTCAGCTCTGTGTGGAAGCACCTTGCAACCCAATCTATTTCTCCAAGCCCCGATGGACGGGGGCTTAATCAGGTGTGTCGTGAAAGTGTCACTATAATTTGAGTCAGCACACAAAAGTCTACAATAAGACGTGCAATCAACAAAGGCTGAGATCAATCTGCACAACTGAACATAACAAGAGCTGCTGTTTATCACTCTTTGATACATTACGAAAACACACCTATACAAATACATTGTAAACTTTACCAGCGAAAAAAGGAAAATTTTACGCTAAAAATTGTGATAATTTTCTTATTTCTGCTCTAAAACATATATTGTGGGTAATCGTTAGAACTGCCGCAGAGATTTTTCTTATTTCTGCTGTAAATAGATTGTGGGTACTCGTTAGAACTGCCTTAATGAGTACCAACAATCTATGTTTTAGAGCAGAAATAAGAAAAATAAGGTTTACCCCAGTAAACCCCAGTTTTACTATATAAAAGTGGGGTTCATGGGGGTCAAAATTATATAGGCATGTTTTCGTGATGGCCCACAGATTCAAACAGGAAACTGTAACAGTGAAGTCTCTATAAATAAGACTGCGTTGATGAGCAGGCTGATCTGATCCTTTGCTGGTTGTACCAAGCCTCACTGTAGGTTTTGTCATGCGCTAGCTAGCCTGTTTCATGTGTTATGTTGTAGTCACCTTGACACTGTATCATGTAAGCCAGTATTATCAAATTATGCTCTTTGATAGTGTATGAGCCATGGCAAGTAAAAATGGGATGTATGCCGTTTCTCCAGTGATATGTTACAGCTAGCTCATTCAGCATGTCTGAACTGTATTATAAGAGACTTCAGTTTGAAAAGCCTTCAGTGCATAGAAACCTCATGTTGATTAGACTCTACAGGTGCTCAGGCTTATCAGGGTCTTCACAGGGCACTTGTTATACAACACGTTTTCTAGCAAAGCTAACCAATAATGATCTTCAATACAATGTATTATATCATATATGTTTTAAATATCATTTGCTGATTAAAGGTGTTACATGTTTAAGATATGATTATATATAATTCTGGTTACTGACCGATTTTTAAGGTCAATTTTTATGACGGTCAGATTGTTTCAGTTTGGGTCGGGTGCAAAGATTGCATTAGTGCAGACTGGGTAAATTGTAGTGCACTAAAGCTAACCAGGGGCCAGTTGTTGAAAGCATCGTTAGCTTAATGAGCTCGTAAGTGGTCATATTGTTAAGTGTTTTAGCAAGAGCAATATTTAAAATTTTGGTATTTTTGCTGGAAAAATGTGAGCAGCTTTTGCATTTGCAAAAGCTGCTCACACTTTTTCAGCAAAAATATTAGCGTATTTGCCATATTAAATGATCAAAGATTTAACGATATGTTAACTAACAACGTCGTTAGTGTTGAACAACTGGCCCCTGGTGTAAACACTGTAAAAATCAAAGCACTGAGAGCCCTTGTGGGTCAATTGTCTCTCAGTGAAGGCTGGCAAAATAGTTCCGACCTGAGACTTACACTGTTTTGTTTAACCTAGTAATTCTAGTATTTGAAGCAAACAATGAATACATTGATCAGTTGCTGTGCTGCACAGTGTCTGATCTGGGTCTACACTGTTTGCCTGTGTCTCAGTGCACCAGTCCGAGACCAACTTATACTGATAACTATTTGCAGAGATCTGTCTGTTGATATGACTATGGTTGTTAATAGAGGATCTTACTCGAGTGGTCATTTCATATGATATTTATGAAACAAGCCTTTGGCGAGTTTCATAAATTTCATATGAAATGACCACGAGTGTAAGATTCTGTTTATCATAAGGCCACTCTATAAATTGGATTTTATCGCCTTTGAATTTGACAATTTTTTCCACACAAAAAAAAACGCATTCTTGACATGGACGTCATCATGACGCTATTCAATGGTGCCAAAGTGTTATTACATGTGTGGTCATTCAGTTTTTATTACACGACGTTATCCACTGCTTATCAACTATGTCATATGATAAATGTATTTATTACATAGCTATGCATGAATTACTGTATAAAAATTGTAGAATTATTAACCCTTAAACTGCCATAAATGATATTTGCAGACAACAAGTTCATATATATTTATTTCTGAAGTTCACAAAACATAAGCCTTGACATTACGTGTGAATTGTCAGCCCTGCAGATGATTCACATGCGTTGTCAAGCCTCCCCCCCCCCCCCCCCCCCTGAAAAGTAATTAAAAGATAAAATTGTTGTCTGCTCTAAAAACTTCCTGGCATGATTGACATTGTAATGTCATACCTTATTTTCCTGAAAAATAATTTGAAAAATAAAGAATTGATTTCTGGTCTAAATATCATCTTGGCACTTTAAAGGTTCTGCATTATATAGGTACAAACCTCAGTATTGAAAGGTCCTGATAAGGAGCAGTAATTGTGATTAGAACAGATTCCCTAAACCTACCTATTTTGTACTGGAAACTCCAATACTGGTAATTGACAAACAGTGAAGGCCAAAATAAGACACCGCACAATGCCGCTATGATCAGGGCCTTCACTGTTTGCAAAAAGTTCAGCTAATTTCCTATTAAGTTTTGAAGAAAAAAACACCCCAAAATTTTGAAATGGACTTATACAATATATAATGCGGAAGACTCCATTTTGACAGTACAAAATGGGTTAATATAAGCCTACAAAATGGAACAAAGAAAATAATTCCTTGATTTGCCTGGTTCCTCTACCCTGTCTTAATAGAAACAGATAAGGTTCATATTTTGTGATAATTGAAGGATAGTTCTTGTCAATTCTCCATAAAAACCTATGTTGTGGGTATTCATTAATGTAGGTTTATATGGAGAAATAAGGAAAACTACCCTTAAGTTATCACAAAATACTCAATTTATCTGTAGCTATGGCTGTCTTATTGTGCTCATTATAGCATGGCTTGAGAATTTTGTGTTATTAATGAAACCCTAAAATTATTGCACCAAAACATAAAGCTAAGCATGTAGATGTGCAGTCAATTCACTCTTATTTGTGAGAACTTTTGGCCAGTTGTTTAGTATATTGCAAGCTTAACAAGCTTGGAAGTGGTCAAATTGTTAACTAGTCTAACAATTACAATATCTAATGCTTAGGCATTTTTTCTGAAAATGTCTAAGCTGAGGGATCAAAATTTCAACGATTGAAAACTAACAATGTGGTTAGTTTAAACAACTGGCCCAAACTTTGTTTTTGCTAACATCCACAAATTAAATCACTCAGGAATTTAAAGCTCTTGCCAAATATTTACAATATTGGATTTACATAAAAAACATTTCAGGGATGAACTTAACCAATAAAATGCCAATCATGACAATTGTCCTCTGCTTTGTCATCTGCTGGTTACTTTAAAATTTTGCAATCCATATACTGACAAAGTTTGCAAGAAGATTCAGCAGACTTCACAAGCAGACAACATTTTTAGATGTAGTTTTTCTCGGCACCTTAAGGGGAATGGGAATACCTGGCAGATTTTTCCGGGGTTTTTTTTTTTTTAACTCACCAGAGGCCAAGGCTCCGGGGGAGCTTATAGGATAGGCAGTTGTCCGTCGTCTTTGTCGTCGTCTTCGTCGTTGTAGTATGTCTGGTGTCAACACCTTTAAACATCTTCTCCTCTGAAGCCACTGGGCCGATTGGGCCCAAATTTTATCTGTAGCATCCTTGGGTTGGGGGATTGAAAGTTTGTGTTTTTAGCTCACCAAAGCCGAAGGCTCTGGGGGAGCTTATAGTATAGGCAGTGATCCGCCGTCCACGTCTGCGTCCGCGTCTGCGTCAACATTTTCAAACGACTTCTCCTCTGAAACTACTTGGCCAATTGAAACCAAACTACATGTGGAGGCTCTGTGGGAAGGGGGAACAAAAGTTTGTTCGTGAAGACTGGGTCACATGACCAAGATGGCCGCCATGCCCATATATGGTAAAAACCTTTAAAAATCTTCTTCTCAAGAACCGAATGGCTGATGATCTTGAAACTTGGTATGCAGCATCAGGGACTCGGGCCCTACCAAGTTTGTTCAAATTATGACCTTTGGTTGACCTTGACCTGTTTTACGTCAAGGTCAAATTTGGTCAATTAGACATTTGTATGGAAAAAATCAAGACAGTGGATTTTACTGATTGCATGGTAGCCAGTGGCATCAGAAATGGTATTTGCAAGCAGCTGAATGGAAGTTTATAAGTTCCAAAGGTCAAGGTCATTTACAGACCTTTGTCCAGGACGGCTCAGATTCAGTATTTTCATCTTCTTCTTCACTTAAACTACTTGGCCAATTGAAACCAAATTACATATGGAGCCTCTATGGAATGGGGGAACGAAAGTTTGTTTGTGATGATGGGGTCGTATGACCAATATTGCCGCCATGCCCATATATGGTAAAAACCTTTAAAAATCTTCTTCTCAAGCACCGAATGGCCGATGATCTTGAAACTTGGTATGGAGCATCGGGGACTGGGGCCCTACCAAGTTTGTTCGAATTATGACCTTTGGTTGACCTTGACCTGTTTTACGTCAAGGTCAAATTTGGTAACTTAGACATTTGTATGGAAAAAAGGCAAAACAGAGGATTTTTCTGATTGCATGGTAGCTAGTGGCACCAGAAATGGTATTTGAAATCAGCTGAATGGGCATTTAAAAGTTCCAAAGGTCAAGGTCATTTCCCGACCTTTGTCCAGGAAGGCTCAGATTCAGTATTTTTATCTTCTTCTTCACTTAAACTGCTCTGCCAGTTGAAACCAAATTACATGTGGAGCCTCTATGGAGTGAGTGAGTGTTTCGGTTTTACGTCCCACCAACAGCTAAGGTCATACGGAGACGGGACCTCGGTTGAAAGACTCATTTGAAAGTCTGGAGAAGCCCGGAATCGAACCTGCGACCCCTGGTTTACAAGGCGAGTAGCGTAACCACTCGACCACGGAGGCTTCTAGGAGCCTCTATGGAATGGGGGAACGAAAGTTTGTTCGTGAGGACTGGGTCACATGACCAATATGGCCAGCATGGCATCAGAAATGGTATTTGCAATCAGCTGAATGGAAGTTTATAAGGTCCAAAGGTCAAGGTCATTACTGACCTTTGTCCAGGATGGCTCAGATTCAGTATTTTCATCTTCCCTTTGTCCAGGATGGCTCAGATTCAGTATTTTCATCTTCTTCTTCACTTAAACTACTTGGCCAATTGAAACCAAATTTCATGTGGAGACTCTATGGAATGGGGGAACGAAAGTTTGTTTGTGAGGACTGGGTCACCTGACCAATGTGGCCGCCATGCTCATATATGGTAAAAAAATTTACGAATTTTCTTCTCAGGAACCAAATAGCCGATGACCTTGAAATTTGGTATGTAGCATTCGGGACTCAGGCCCTACCAAATTTATTCAACTGATTACCTTTAGCTGACCTTGACCTGTTTTACGTCAAGGTCAAACTTTGTCACTTAGACATTTGTATCGAAAAAGAGCAAGACAGTGGATTTTACTGATTGCATGGCAGCCGGATCCTTCATAAATATTCTTTTCAATCAGATGAATGGAAGTTAATCAATTCCAAAGGTCAAGGTCATTACTGACCTTTGTCTTGGATAGCTCAGATTCAGTATTTTTATCTTCTCCAGTAAAAGAGCTGTGATGATTGAAACCAAATTACATTAAAAGCTTCCATGGGGATGAGGCAATTGAACATTATTGGTGGTATTGTTGTCACATGACCAAGATGGGCACCTTGCTTGTATATGGTGTAAACTACATGACCTCTGGTGAGCGTAGTGGCCCATGGGCCTCTTGTTTATGAAAATCGGCTCATTAGTTTGGTTGCTATGGCAACTTAGAGTTTCCATAGACTTATAATGGGGAAAATTGAAAAATGGCATTTACTGCCAAGTCATTGCAGATATTTTGACAAAACTTTTATAGAAATGTTTCTTGAGTAAACTTCTCTCAGCCATATGCTTTTATGCCAACCTGAGGGTCCCCCAGGTTGTGCCGGGGCCATGCCCCACCCCCTCCACTTCATAAAAGGCCATATATCACAGAAACCATTCAGATCCCGACCCCTAATCCATATATATTCTTGTTCCTATTGATAAGACGCATTCAGTGGCACCAACCTGGGGATCCTAAGGGATGCCCCGAGGCCGTGCCCCACCCCCTCCACTTAATAAAAGGCCCAATATCTTGGAAACCATTCAGATCCCCACCCCTAAACCATATATATTCTTGTTCCTTCTGATAAGACCCATTCAGTGAGATCAACCTCGGGGTCCCCGGGATGCGCCGGGGCCATGCCCCACCCCCTCCATTTCATAAAAGGCCCAATATCTCGGAAACCTTACAGATCCCCGCCCCTAAACCATATATATTCTTGATCCTGACACCAACCTGGGGGTCCTCAAGGATGCGCCGGGGCCTTGCCCCACCCCTTTACTTCACAAACGGCCATATATCTCAGAAACTGTTCAGATCCTCACCCCTAAACCATATATATTCTTGTTCATTATGATAAGACACATTCAGTGACACCAACCTGGGGTTCACCAGGGATGTGCTGGGGCCATGCCCCACCCCCTCCATTTCATAATCTCACAATATCTCGGAAACCCTACAGATGGCTACCACTAAACCATATATATTCTTGTTCCTTATGATAAGACACATTCATTGACACCAACCTGGGAGTCTCCCGGGGCCTTGCCCCACCCCTCCACTTCACAAAAGGCCTAAATATATCTCAGAAACTGTTTTTAGCCCCACCCTAAACCATATATATTCATCTTCCTTATGATAAGACACATTCATTGACACCAGCTTGGGAGTCGCCAGGGCATGCCCAGGCCATGCCCTATCGCTTTACTTCATTAAAAGCCATATATCCCAGAAATAGTTCAGATCCCCACCCCTAAATCATATACTTGTTCCTTATGATAAGACTCGTTCAATCACACCAACCTGGGGGTCTCTTTGTGCTGAGGCAATGTGCCCCGCCCTTCCACTTCATAAAAGGCTTTATATTTCAGAAACCATTCAAATCCCCACCCCATAATCATATATGTTCTTGTTTCTTATTATTAGCACACCTACTGTAGGGGGTCCGCTGGGGCCATTCCTATCCTTTCCACTTCATAAAAGGGCCTCAAATCTCAGAAACAGTTCAGATTCCCACCCCTAAACCATATATATACTTGGTCCTTATGATAAGACACATTTAGGGACAACAATCTTGGGCTTTCCTAGGACCAACAGGGCATGCTCCAACCCCTCTACCACTTAAGAGGCCTTACAGATCCCCACTGCTGAACCATATATATTCTTGTTCCTTATGATAAGACGCATTTAGTGATACCAACCAGGGCTCCGTTGGGTCCATGCCCCACCCCCTGTAGAGGCGAACCCCTTTATGTCAAATTCCAAGGGACTGGAGATACTACTTCGAGTTATCCGAAGTTCGAGATAGGCAAATCGTGACGTCATCAATATACATGTAGACACTGGGAACCCATGTAGAATCAGCATCACTACAATGTACATGTTCGTTTGCGACACGGAAAAACGTGAATTCACCATTCAGGAAGGCATTCTTTATGTTGTCAGCATTCTTCACCCACGTAGATAAGGTGCTCTGGGCCAGTCCATAGTGGTCGGCGATCTGTTTCTTGGATCGAAGCCCCTTCTCAACCTCCATCAGCACTTCGTATTTCAGCTCCAGCGACTTGTTGTCTAATTTTCTCTTCACCCCTTTCCTTGCTGATCCAGTTATCCCCCCGGAGACGGGTCCTTGGCTGGATTGCTCAGCAACAGGAGTAAAGTTCACCGATCTAACTATCCCCCCAGGGCCAGACCCGGGTCCTTCATTAGATTGCTCGGCATTAGACAGCGCAGACATCATAAAGGTTTTATCACGAATGATATTGAGCATGCGATAAAATCGCATTAAATATCTTCTGTATGAGTTACTCATTTATAACACTAATTTCAGACAGTTTCCAAACAAATTAAAGACTGTTTTTAACCCCTCTCACCAAAGGACACCGCTTAACAGTGCTCAGTTTATTAAATATCAAAGACGCCACTAATTGCTCGAAGGTTCGAATCGAACACACCTATTCTATTCAATTCACCTATGACGTATACACAAAACAATCGAGGTCAATTAGTCTACACAACAGCTGCTCAGTATGTCGGCATCAATTACACTCATTAATCGGACATTGTTTGCAATAATGGATTAATCTTTTCTCAGTTAAAGGATATTGATTGATCAATGAAAGGTAAATTTCTTCGATTTAAAATTCCTTTCATTTATCAACTCATTTGTAAGACTTTTGTACTGTCAAACTTAGGAATTTAAGTGACATTTTAATGGCGCCGGTTCAAGTTTTCGGCAAAAATTTTGACTTCGACACAAGCGGTAGTAAATATTATGGCAAACTGCTTTTGGGGAATGGAAAATCTCTTCGAAATAACCGAGTCTTCATGTTAACCGAGTTCGACACAAACGGGGTTGAAATGCAATAAATATATAGGGAAAATGCTCGGGAATAGAAGATCACTTCGACATAAGTGGTTCAATCGAGATATGCAAGTTTGAAATACCGAGGTTCGCCTGTACTTCATAAAAGGCCTAATGTTTCAGATACTGAGTCCACATAGGTGCTCATTTGGACATTGGGGTTCATTTGGTAGATATCATGTTAAAATACATGGCTGCCATTGGGCAGTGCCCACCTGAGCTCTGGTGAGCATAGTGGCCCATGGGCCTCTTGTTTTTTGTTGTTGTTTTTTTTCAAAGGGACTACCTGTTTGCTTTTCTATAAACTGTGTCCCACTGAAAATGGGGTTTACTCTAAAGGAAAGAATTTGATCCACAGGGGCAAATTCTTTACTTTAGAGTTGACCCCTATTGTCATGGGAAACTAAAATACTTTTTCAGAAGTTGCCTCCCCTGAAAGGTTAACATAAATTAATGAGCCAGCTTGTGAGAAAAGTGCTGGCCTCCATAGCTCAGTCTGATGTATGTCTGACTGGTGACCAGGTGGCACATTCATTTGTCAGAAAATGAAAACTGCCCTTCTTGAATCAGCAGAAGGGGAAAAAATGATCATATGATTATGATTAACCCATTTAGTACCGGAAACCCCAAAACAGGTACCAGGGCAAACAGTGCAGCCCAGATCAGACCCCGCAGAACGGTACCGTGGCAAACAGTGCAGGCCCAGATCAGATGCCACACAATGCGGCATCTGATCAGGGTCTACACTTTTTGCTAAAAGTTCAGCCATTTTTCTAATAAATTTTGAAGAAAACACAACCTGACACCCCTAAATTTTGAAATGGACTCATGCTAAATAAAAGAAGGAAGATTCCATTTGGTACAATAAGGGTTAATCGTCACGGAAGAATGTTGCTGACCCAGCAGGTATTGAATCTACAACCTCCTGATCACAAGAAGAGCCTTAAAACTGAGGTTCCCGTTAACACTTTTTGTACCAAATGGAATCTTCCTCCTTATATATAGCAGGAGTCCATTTCAAAATTTAGGGGTGTCAGGTTGTGTTTTTATCAAAATTGATTTGGAAAATGACTTAACTTTTTGCAAACAGTGTAGGCAGCGATCAGACGGCGTCTGATCTGGTCCTGCACTGTTTGCCACGGTACCCGTTTAGGGGTTTCCAATCTGAAATGGGTTAAACACTCATCTTGAGTGTTTGAACTGAATATCAAATTTCTACATATTGATACCTCGTCCCCCGCCCATCGGGGCTGAAGAAATATATGGGCTGCATGATGCTTCCACGCAGAGCTGAAACCGACCCGCACACGAGTACTGGTAAACTGCTTAGAGGCTCTAAGCCTGCCCAGGCAAAGCAGTGCGAGTCAGCCCGTCTATGCTTATAAACCCTTTTGGTTTCATTGGGCGGCAGGGCTTGAGATGTCATTTCATCTCAACGTCGGGTAAAAGTCCCACAAAATTGGAAGCAACGTCTCTAAAATGACCTTTACAGTGTTGACGGGAACGTTAAACCTCAAATCAAACAAACAAATCCTCCTTATATATAGTCCATTTCAAAATTTAGGGGTGTCAGGTTGTGTTTTCATCAAAATTGATTTGGAAAATGTCTTAACTTTTCGCAAACAGTGTAGGTCCTGATCAGACGCCGCAGAACGTGGCGTCTGATCTGGGCCTGCACTGTTTGCCACGGTACCCGTTTAGGGGTTTTCGGTCTGAAATGTGTTAAACACTCATCTTGAGTGTTTTAAACTGAATATCAAATTTCGACATATTGATACCTCGTCCCCCGCATGCTTCCACGCAGAGCTGAAACCGACCCGCACACAAGTACTGGTAAACTGCTTAGGGGATCTTAGCCTGCCCAGGCAAAGCGGTGCGAGCTGGCCCGTCCATGTTTATAAACCCTGTTGGTTTCATTAGGCCGCAGGGCTTGAGATGTCATTTCATCTCAATGTCGGGTAAAAGTCCCACAAAATTGGAAGCAACGTCTCCAAAAATGACCTTTTGTGTTGACGGGGATGTTAAACCTCAATTCAAACAAAGAAATACATATTGATACCAAAGTAATGTTTTTCAAGTCTTGTGGCAATATAATGGTGATCAGGGAGAAAATGTGTGTTCAGGTGTGTATAGATGTACTTTGGGAGTATTCCACTTGCCTTCGGCAGTCCACCCCTGAAAGATGGTATGGTAAAATTCCTAAATTCAGACCACTTTTGGAAATGCTGCAAACTATTCAAAACCAATCTTTAAGACCTGTTCTAGAAATGTTCAAAATTGGTCTTTATGACTGAATGTAGAACAAAGAAATACAGAATAACTGAAGACTTTCAATTAACCTGGTCTTAATAGAGGAATTTCACTCTGATCTGCCAAGTTATCAGGCCATAATTACTGTTGGTAATTGGAATAGTATTATGACAGAAGTTCCAATATACCATTGTAGTGTATATTTATTAATTGATTATCCTATATTACACAAGGTCAGCCAATATTCAAAAGCATAAATCATGTTTTTAATTGTGTCAATTAATAAAATTGTCATTAATCAAGTAATTTCTTATTGGCCCAGTTACAGGTCTAGTCCTCGATCAGCTGTATTGGCCTCGGCCTTCGGCCTCGTGCCAATACAGCAGATCTCGGACCTGTAACTGGGCCAATACGAAATTATTTTATTAATAACATTATAGTACAGTTTGGATACAGTTTCAAAATAGCAAAACAGTAACTAGATATGATCATTGTCTTTGGAATGTACAAGTAATCTTGTTCATGTCCTAAATAGTTTGTTTGCATACAATACAAGAATTTAGATGACTTGATTTTGAATTGGATCTGAACAAGACACTTAAACTTCAATGGCTTGAACACCCTCAGGACTTGCCCCCGCCCATAGGGGCTTGAAGAAATATATTGACTGCATGATGCTTCCACACAGAGCTGAATCCGGCCCGCACACTAGTTCTGGTAAACCACTTAGAGGATCTAAGCCTGTCCAGGAACCGCGGTGCGAGGCGGACCGTCCATGCTAATAAACTTTATTGGTTTCATTGGGCAACAGGGCTTGCGATGTCATTTCATCTCAATGTTGGGTAAAAGTCCCACAAAATTGGAAGCAACGTCTCCAAAATGACCTTTACAGTGTTGACGGGGACGTTAAACCTCAAATCAAACAAACAAAAACACCATCAGGACAATGTAAGTCTGTTCTAGACAGGGGTACCTATTTACCGTACAAATTCAGACAGACAGTCGAGAACAAACAGTGTAAACCCAGATGAGATGACACAGAATGTGGCATCTCATAAGGGTCTACACTGTTTGTCACTCTTCCTGCAATTCTTAGACACAACATCTGGAGTCAGTTGTTCAAAGCATCGTTAGCTTAACGAGCTCGTTACTGGTCATATTGTTAAGTGTTCTAGCAAGTTCAATATCTAAAATTTTGGTATTTTTGCTGACAAAATGTGAGCAGCTTTTGCATCTGCAAAAGCTGCTCACATTTTTTCAGCAAAAAATATTAGCATATTTGCCTTAATAAATGATCAAAGTTTTAACGATACGTTAATTAACGACACGTTAACTTTTGAACAACTGGCCCCAGATAGTAAATTAAACTTGTTCAAATTTGAGAACAAGTATGGTAAGGACTTGAGGTGTCTGAATACTCGGGGTAAGTATGGTAGATTGAGCCACTGAGGGTAAATCTAGTCAGGTGGCATAATAATGATATGGAAATCTTTTGGAATTTCAATAAAGGGGTGTATTGTCTACTCATTAGCATCATCTCTCCAAGGAAATTGTAATGAGTATATGCAACATTGGCCCACGCCCATTGGGGCTGGAAGAAATAGATGGGCTGCATGATGCTTCCTCGCAGAGCTGAAACTCACCGCACATGAGTACTGGTAAACCGCTTAGAGGATCTAAGCCAGCCCAGGCAAAGCGGTGCCAGTCGGACCGTCCATGCTTCAAAACCCTATTTGTTTCATTGAGCGACAGGGCTTGAGATGTCATTTCATTTCAATGTCGGGTAAAAGTCCCACAAAATTGGAAGCAACTTCTCCAAAATGACATATAAAGTGTTGACTGGGACGTTAAACCAAGTAACCAGAACAAGTATACGCAACATACATTTTAAAAATAAAATCTTAAAATCTCCTTCAACTCTTAAGATACCAATCACGACAACTGTCATCTGCTTTGTTGCCAGCTGGTTGCAAACATTCTGGATCTAGATCAGACTGCTGCTCTGATCAGGGTCAACACTGTTTGCCTGTATGCAAAAACGTTTGAAATGTCTCCCAGTATGTCAAATGAATGTTAGAAGAAGGTTTACGGAACATTGAATTTCAAATAGCATAATCAGATGAGTTCATAGCATAATTCAGTACAATACAGTTTGTAAGAATGCTCATTGTGAGGTGAGAGCTGAAAATGTCAGCCCTATTTTTCAAAGCTAATAGTACGTTAACACGTTTTTGCTTGGGTTTTATGGCCCTTTCAACATTATTTCCCTTATTTTGAGCCAGCCGTTAATCAGAGGTGGGTGGAAAATGAGTACCCGCAGAAAAACAACCTGATCTTACATTGCAGAATAAGTTGAAAATTATCACTGAGTAAGTCAAGTTTGCTGATATTTTCTGCTGAAGAAAAAAGCAACTTTTCCCTTTTTTTTTTTCAGCATACATATTAGATATGGCACTTGCTAGAAAACTTAAGTTTGGACCACTAGTGTCTTTGTTAAGCTAACAATTCTTGGAACAGCGGGGCTATTGTCTGAAAAATAATTTTATTCATAAAAATGCATGTTGTAGGTACTTATTAACAAGTACCCACAACATGTACTTCTGACAAGAAATCAGGAAAATTATTCCTTAAGTATCTTTGTTATCCTTCTTGTCTGGAGTTGTCCACAGCTAAATATTTACATTTCCAGTGTAAAGACTAATGTAAACCTATAGAAAACAATGTACAGGCGAACTTCGATGGCTCGAACTCACTGGGACCGCCGAAAAAAGTTCGAGCCATCAGTTGTTCGAGCCATTGGAGTCCAACTCGGCAAGATCCATCTTTGTGTACTATGATTTTTTATCACACCTGCGGCGATTTTGGTGACTTCCGGTACATTTGTCGGTCATAATTTAAGAGTGAATGATGAGCTGTACTTTTGGTCCATATTATGATACTGATCACACGCCTGCGTGACTTGATCGATAAAAGTGGAATTTTTAAAAAGGTAGTTAGTGCGAGCCATCAGTGGGATTTTACATAGAAAATGCACTCTAGGGACCAGGCTTAGAGTTCGAGGGTTCGAGCCATCGTGGTTCGAGCCAAGGGTGGCATGTTTAGTTAAAATGAATAGGGATTTTGCCGGGACTGAAAAGTCAGTTCGACCCAAACGTGGTGTTCGAGCCTACCGAGTTCGACCCATCGAAGCTCGACTGTAGTTCATACTTCCATGAATCGAGTCGCGTGATTTTCAGTGATGACAAGTGACGCCAGTCTAAACAATGGCTCTCTATGGGCGACGGTGACGTCAATGCTTTTCCGCTCTTTGTGGAAAAAAGCATGTAAATGTTTTTCATCTTTAAAAGTTTGCCCTATTAACAATTTTTTTCACCCAATGATGAGTGGCAAAGAATGTAAATTATAAAGTTAACTTTTCTGCTTTTCATGAAAGTGTGAACGACAGCAGGTCACTAGCAAAGTTTACATGAGCCCCTTCGGGGTTCATTTACTTTGCACGCGACCCGCTGCTTTCATACTTTCATGAACCGCAGAAAAATAAAAATCATTTCTTAATTGTCCTGATATATTGAGATACATGAAAATAAGGCTCATGGTCATGTGATTGTGAGACGCCAAGTTGTGCAACAGAAAATCAAGTGTTTGCTTCCTTAGATTGCTCTAGTTTTGCCACTCTCCTGACGAAAGGAAGGCTCAATCTAATTGAAATGATTTTGAAAGGGCCATAAATAAGAATATAATTGATCATAGTGTAATTTTTGTAAATACACCCCATAATTTACTGTCATATTTTGACACAAAACTTCATATAATGTATAGGAATATATACATGTAATGGGATTGACTGGTGGGAAGATTCTTATTTTTTTTTTAACCCATTTCGAGACAGAAAACCCAAGAAAGGATAATAAGCAAACAGTGTAGGCCCAGATCAGATGCCGCAGAATGCGGCATCTGATCAGGGCCTACACCGTTTGCAAAATGGTCAGCCAATTTCCAAATAAATTTTGAAGCACAACGGAACCACTAAATTTTGAAATGGACTTGTGGTAAATATAAGGTGAAAGATGACGTTCAGTACAGAATGGGTTAAGAGAAGAAGGAAAGGAGTCGACTGTCTATGCAAAACAGATTGCTGTCAAACCCAGGGTAGTATAAGTTCCCTGACCAGGATCCAGTTGTTCAAAGCAGCATTAGCTTAATGAGCTCGTTAGCAGTCAAAATGTTTTATACAATATCTAATACACTGGTATTTTTGCTAAAAATGTGTGAATAGCTTTTGCAAAAGCTTCTCACATTTTTTCTACAAAAAATATTAGTATGTTTGCCATAAAAAGTTTTAACAATATGTAAACTAATGACACGTTAGTTTTGAACAATTGCCCCCAGCATAATATTATCTTTGTTAGAAAATCTTTGGTTGGGATTTGTGAGCAGGACTAGTAGGACACCAACTGGCCTGGTCAGCTACACACACTATCGCCTGGTCAGCTACAAACACTACGACCTACTCAGCTACTTACACTATGGCCTGCTTAGCTACATATACTATGGCCTGCTCAGCTATACACACTATCGCCTGGTCAGCTACAAACACTACGACCTACTCAGCTACTTACACTATGGCCTGCTTAGCTACATATACTATGGCCTGCTCAGCTATACACACTATGGCCTGGTCAGCTACAAACACTACGACCTACTCAGCTACTTACACTATGGCCTACTCAGCTACACACACTATGGCCTGCTCAGCTACACACACTATGGCCTGCTTAGCTACACATACTATGGCCTGCTCAGCTATAAACACTACAACCTACTCAGCTACTTACACTATGGCCTGCTCAGCTCCACACGTTACAACCTACTCAGCTACTTACACTAGGACCTACTCAGCTACACAAATGGGCCTACTTAGTGCTTAGCTACACACACACTATGGCCTGCTCAGCTACACACTCTAGCAGCCTGCTGAGCTTCACACACTATGACCTGCTCAGCTACACACACTATGACCTGCTCAGCTACACACACTATGACCTGCTCAGCTACACACACTATGGCCTGCTCAGCTACACACACTATGACCTGCTCAGCTACAAACACTACAACCTACTCAGCTACTTACTCCATGGCCTGCTCAGCTACAGACACTACAACCTACTCAGCTACTCACACTATGGCCTGCTCAGCTACACACTCTTAACAGCCTGCTCAGCTTCACACACAATGGCCTGCTCAGCTACACACACAATGGCCTGCTCAGCTACACACTCTTAACAGCCTGCTCAGCTTCACACACAATGGCCTGCTCAGCTACACACACTATGGCCTGCTCAGCTACACACACAATGGCCTGCTCAGCTACACACACTGTGACCTGCTCAGCTACACACACTATGACCTGCTCAGCTACACACACAATGGCCTGCTCAGCTTCACACACAATGGCCTGCTCAGCTACACACACTATGGCCTGCTCAGCTACACACACTATGGCCTGCTCAGCTACACACACTGTGACCTGCTCAGCTACACACACTATGACCTGCTCAGCTACACACACTATGACCTGCTCAGCTACACACACTACAGCCTGCTCAGCTACACACTATGACCTGCTCAGCTACACACACTAGCAGCCTGCTCAGCTACACACACTATGGCCTGCTCAGCTACACACACTGTGGCCTGCTCAGCTACACACACTATGACCTGCTCAGCTACACACACTATGGCCTGCTCAGCTACACACACTATGACCTGCTCAGCTACAAACACTACAACCTACTCAGCTACTTACTCCATGGCCTGCTCAGCTACAGACACTACAACCTACTCAGCTACTCACACTATGGCCTGCTCAGCTACACACTCTTAACAGCCTGCTCAGCTTCACACACAATGGCCTGCTCAGCTACACACACAATGGCCTGCTCAGCTACACACTCTTAACAGCCTGCTCAGCTTCACACACAATGGCCTGCTCAGCTACACACACTATGGCCTGCTCAGCTACACACACTATGGCCTGCTCAGCTACACACACTATGGCCTGCTCAGCTACACACACTGTGACCTGCTCAGCTACACACACTATGACCTGCTCAGCTACACACACTATGACCTGCTCAGCTACACACACAATGGCCTGCTCAGCTTCACACACAATGGCCTGCTCAGCTACACACACTATGGCCTGCTCAGCTACACACACTATGGCCTGCTCAGCTACACACACTGTGACCTGCTCAGCTACACACACTATGACCTGCTCAGCTACACACACTATGACCTGCTCAGCTACACACACTACAGCCTGCTCAGCTACACACTATGACCTGCTCAGCTACACACACTAGCAGCCTGCTCAGCTACACACACTATGGCCTGCTCAGCTACACACACTGTGGCCTGCTCAGCTACACACACTATGACCTGCTCAGCTACACACACTAGCAGCCTGCTCAGCTACACACTGGCCTGCTCAGCTACACACACTATGGCCTGCTCAGCTACACACACTATGACCTGCTCAGCTACACACACTATGGCCTGCTCAGCTACACACACTGTGACCTGCTCAGCTACACACACTATGGCCTGCTCAGCTACACACACTATGGCCTGCTCAGCTACACACTTTATGGCCTGCTCAGCTACACACACTATGGCCTGCTCAGCTACACACTTTATGGCCTGCTCAGCTACACACACTAGCAGCCTGCTCAGCTACACACACTAGCAGCCTGCTCAGCTACACACACTATGACCTGCTCAGCTACACACACTAGCAGCCTGCTCAGCTACACACACTATGACCTGCTCAGCTACACACACTAGCAGCCTGCTCAGCTACATGCACTATGACCTGCTCAGCTACACACACTAGCAGCCTGCTCAGCTACATGCACTATGACCTGCTCAGCTACACACACTATGGCCTGTTCAGCTACACACAATGACCTGCTCAGATACACAAATGAGCCTGCTTAGCTACACACTGGCCTATTCAGCTACACACTATGAACTGCTCAGATACACAAGTGGGCCTGCTTAGTTACACACACTACAGCCTGCACAGCTACACACACTATTACCTGCTCAGATACACACACTGACCTGTTTAGCTACACACACAAGCAGCCTGCTCAGCTAGACACACTATGGCCTGCTCAGCTACACACATGGCCTGCTCAGCTACACACACTGGCCTGCTCAGCTACACACATTATGGCCTGCTCAGCTACACAAATGGGCCTGCTTAGCTACACACACTATGGCCTGCTCTGCTACACGCACTATGACCTGCTCAGCTACACACACTAGCAGCAGTCTTGAAATTTTAGATATAAAAACTAGAGGTGCTGATCAAGCTGCATTAATGTGCTGGCTGATCTACACTCTGGTTGTTACCAAATGAAAAAAAAATAATAATAATAACAGGTTTCTTCATGAGGCTCATATGAACTTTCTATAAGCCTTGTTGTGAGAATACCAGTCTTAACCCATAAAATACCAATCACGACAATTGTTGTCTGCTTTGTTGTCTGCTGGTTACTTTAAAAGTCAGTTTTGCAAACAGTTTGGTCCAAGATCAGACTGCGAGCAGTCTGATCTGCATTCACACTGTTTGCCTGTATGCAAAAATATTTTTAAAAAGTTGGCAAAAAGATTCAGCCGAGGACATAAGCAGACAACATTTTCAGATGTAGTTTTTCTCGACATCTTAAGGGTTAAGGCTGCATGATCTGTACTTTTGAACGCAAACTGTCCAGCCTAACTTCACAGACTAGGGAATGTTGAAATTTTATAGGACTTCAATGTTTTGGTCTATCCAAGAAATGAACACAAAGATGCTGATCAGACAGAACAAATGCACAGGTTGATCTGCTCTCGTATTGTTCCCAAATGACAGAAACAGATTTTCTATCAATGTGGCTCATGTAAAGGACAGGGATGTTCATGCCAAAACAAATAAACCTTTGTTGTTGTGATGAGTATATTATTTATTAGATAGAAACTTAAGAAATATCCTGTATTTGTTGTGCATGTATTTGCCTGATGTATTCAGACAAACAGGCATGAGCAAACAGTGTAAATCCTGATGAGATGCCACCAAATGTGTTGTTTCGTCAGTCTACACTGTTTGCCTCTCATCCAGCTATTTATAGGCAGAACATCAGGTAGTAAATTCCTACTTGTTCAAATTTTAGAACAATTATGGTAAGGAATTGAGATGTCTGAATAATTAGGTGAAATATGGTATATGTAAATATGTTTTAGCTGAGCTAGCTCTTGAGAATACGGGATCGGCACAGGGTATGCTTGAAACACTGTTCTGACTACACTTTTAACCCTTGTCCTGCTGAGCCCGTATTTGCCTTATTTTCCAAACAATGAAGATCCAGATCAGATGGCTTCTGACGAAGCCATCTGATCAGGATCTACATTGTTTGCCATTCAGATTGTGAATTTATTGCAATAATTTGCATCAAGTAATCTGATTGGTTGATAATCGGTAGTGGGTGTGGCATATATGAATATTCAGCAGAACAAGGGTTAAGTGGCATAGTCAATGACATGTGTAGGTGCAATGTTTGGTCCTGCACTTCCTGACAACTAGGTGCGAAATACCTGGATTGAGGGACATCCATGACAGCTTCAGAAAACAAACGAAAAAAAAAACAGTATCCCTGCAGAATTACTATTTTAATACACTTAAGGGGAATTATTTCACCTTCAGGGAAGGTCATTTGTCTCCTTTGCTTCGAGTATCAAATCCTTTACAGAAATAAAATGATCTCCATTGCAAAAACTGTAGGAATGTTTGTCCGGTGTATTGATTCCCTTTACTTCACAATAGTACAAGAAAGAATGGTCAGAACAGGTCACCACACTTGATTTAAAGTGATTCAGTAACATTTGGAACAGGTGAATCAAGCATGTCCCAAAAACCTCCATCCAGACTAATCAGGTATACGGGCTTGGATAGCCCATTTTATGATCATTGACACGGGTTTTAGAATTTGTTATTGAGGAAGTTGGCAAATATTAGTGAAAATAAGTTGTCAAAAATAAAAGTAAATTCACAGTGAATAAAATTGACCCATCACCCCTTTAACTGGAATTGTGCCAAACTATTAGATGAAAGAAAAGAATTAAACCATCATTTATAGTAAATGCACTCAATCCTCTTTTTAACACTGTTCATTATATTATGCATGGTGCTTCTGTGCAGAGCTGAAACTGACTACTGGTAAACCACTTTGTGGCAAATTGGAGTGAATCCGATTCTTTAGGCTCAGTGTCAGGTAAAATTCCCACAAAATATGAAGAATCATCTCCAAAACAACCTGAAAAGTGTTGACTGGGAAATGTAAAGCCGCAACACAACAATACAGGTTTTGGCTATAACATGTTTTAAAGCTGGATCCTAAAAAAGGATAGCTGGATCCTAAAAAAGTATAGATATTACAGAAAATGACCATAAAATAGCCTATTTTCTGTATAGTCTGTACATTTTTTGTTCCGATATAAAAGGGTTGTTTAAAATTTGTTTTATGGACAGTTCCCAAAAAGGTAAAGATAATATAGAAAAGAAAACTATAGAAAAATGACAGTAAATGGTCATTTTTCTGTATAATCTATACATTTTTGTTTGGATATTAGTGGGTTGTTAATCCATTGCATGCGGAAAACCCTTAAAGAGGTACCATGGCAAACAGTGCAGGCCCAGATCAGACTCTGCAGAACGCATCATCTGATCACAGCCTGCACTATTTGCTAACAGAATTTTCCATCAAAAATAGAAAAAGAAGAAAAAATAAGCCTGACACCCCTTATATGACAAATGGACTTGCCCAATATATAGCAATGGACGAGTCCGCACAATGGGTTAAAATGATTTTTGAATTTGGATCCTAAAATAATCTTACAAAGAGGTTGTTATAGTTACAAAGAGGTTGTTATAAGGTCCTTTTTCTCACGAGATCGCTCAGATGCTGGGTTCAGTGTTCAGACATGTAGGCTTGTCTAGGTCTTCGCATAAGAACAATTATATTTGCTCCTGTGGTTTCATTTCAATGTTGACAGTTTTGATACATCTTTCATAAATTTATAGTTACATTAAATTTTGTTACTTTTTCATTTCATTCCCTCGCCAACCCTGTGTAGTAGCTATGTGAGAATGGTGTACATAGACATAGTTCAAGATAGGGAGTCAGAGTCTGACAGATGGTGTACTACACTGATTAACCCTTACCTTGCTGTTCACGACATCCCCTATCTTTGCAAACAATGTAGATGCAGATCAGATGGCTTCTGAAGAAGCCATCCGATCAGGATCTACACTGTTTGGCATTCAGTTTATGAATTTGTAGCAATAAATTACATCAAGTAATTTGATTGGTTAATAGACAGAAATGGGTGTGGCTTAAATGAATATTCAGCAAGATATGCGTTAGTCCTGCCCAATAAAAGTGTAGTTACCCAAACTGACCTGCTCAACATGACATAAATAGTTTTGACTGAGCAGTTAATCTCCAAACCAAAACAAAATCTTCAGACTTTTGGATGAGTCTTTAACCCTTGTCCTGCTGAATATCTAAATATGTCACACCCACTACTGATTATCAGCCAATCAGATTACTTGATGCAAATTACTGCAACAAATTCATAAACTGGATGGTAAACAATGAAGATCCTGATCAGATGGCTTCTGAATCTGGATCTACATTGTTTCAAAGGTAAGGCATATCCGGTCTCAGCAGGACAAGGGTTAAACCAGGGTCCTGTCTCCATATGACCTTTGCTGTTGGTGGGACGAAAAAATCAAACCTCCACACAAAATGAAATCTTGTGAGTTTGAACTACCATAAAAATTCGGACACCTTGAGGTCTTGCTGTAATTCTCATAAAATTTTAACAAATTTGTTTGACAATCCAGCAAGGAGTCAAATAAGTGCAGACAGAATGGCAAACTGTGTAGACACTGATCAGACTTCTTTCTGGATTTACAGTTTGCTTAAGCCTGTCTGTCCCAATACTTGGGATCATTTTGGTATACTAGGCCAAACTTCCAATACAACAAAGACTTAAAACTCAAATATTTCATCTTCTTTTTTTCTGACAGAATTTGCATATGATTTAATTTCTACAATTTTTAGCTCACCTGAGCCGAAGGCTCCAGGGGAGCTATTGTGATCGGTCACCGTCCGTCGTCGTCAGTCCGGATGTCCGTCCACAATTCCTTTAAATGACATCTCAGAAACCACTGATCAGATTTTGACCAAACTTGGCAGAAATGATCTTTGCATGGTCCTCTCTCAATGTTGTTCAAAAGAATTTCATTCTATGTAGAACTCTGGCTGCCATGGCAACAAAATGGGAAAAAAAGTTTTAAAAATCTTCTTGTCTGAAACCAGAAGGCCCAGGTCTTTGATATTTGGTATGAAGCTTCATCTAGTGGACCTCTACCAAGATTGTTCAAATTATTGCCCTGAGGCCAAAAATGGCCCCGCCCCGGGGCCCAGTGGTTTTACATAGGCTTATATAGGGAAAACCATTAAAAATCTTCTTGTCTGAAACCAGAAGGCCCAGGTCTTTGATATTTGGCATGAAGCTTCATCTAGTGGACCTCTACCAAGATGGTTCAAATTATAGCCCTGTGGCCAAAATTGCCCCCGAGCCGGGGCCCACTGGTTTTACATAGGCTTATATAGGGAACTTTTTGTCTGAAACCAGAAGGCCCAGGTCTTAGATATTTGGTTTGAAGCTTCTTCTAGTGAACCTATACCAAGGTTGTTCAAATTATACCCCTGGGGCCAAAAATGGTTTTATATACCGTAGGCTTATATAGGGAAAACATATAAAAATCTTCTTGTCTTAAACTAGAAGGCCCAGGTCTTTGATATTTGGTATGAAGCTTCAACAAATGGACCTCTACCATGATCGTTTAAATCATAGCATGGGGGCCAAAAATGGCCTTGCCCTTGGGACCACTGGTTTTAAATATGCTTATATAGGGAAAATCTTTAAAAAATCTTCTTGTCTAAAACCAGAAGGCCCAGGTCTCTGATATTTGGTATGAAGCTTCATCTAGTGGACCTCTACCAAGATTGTTCATATTATTGCCCTGAGGCCAAAAATGGCCCCGCCCTTGGGCCCACTGGTTTTACATAGGCTTATATAGGGAAAACCTTTAAAAATCTTCGTCTGAAACCAGAAGGCCCAGGTCTTTGATACTTGGTATGAAGCTTCATCTAGTGGACCCCTACCAAGATTGTTCAAATTATAGTGCTGGGGCCAAAAATGCTCCAGCCACGGGGCCCTTTGGTTTTACATGACTTATATAGGGAAAATCTTTAAAAAATTTTCTTCTCTGAAACCGCAAGGCCCAGGTCATTGTTATTGGGTATGAAGCTTCATTTTGTAAACCTCTACCAAGATTGTTCAAATTATAGCCCTGGGGCCAAAAATCTTCTTGTCTGAAACCAGAAGGCCCAGGTCTTTGATATTTGGTATGAAGCTTCATCTAGTGGACCTCTACCAAGATTGTTCAAATTATTGCCCTGAGGCCAAAAATGGCCCCGCCCCGGGGCCCAGTGGTTTTACATAGGCTTATATAGGGAAAACCATTAAAAATCTTCTTGTCTGAAACCAGAAGGCCCAGGTCTTTGATATTTGGCATGAAGCTTCATCTAGTGGACCTCTACCAAGATGGTTCAAATTATAGCCCTGTGGCCAAAATTGCCCCCGAGCCGGGGCCCACTGGTTTTACATAGGCTTATATAGGGAACTTTTTGTCTGAAACCAGAAGGCCCAGGTCTTAGATATTTGGTTTGAAGCTTCTTCTAGTGAACCTATACCAAGGTTGTTCAAATTATACCCCTGGGGCCAAAAATGGTTTTATATAGGCTTATATAGGGAAAACATATAAAAATCTTCTTGTCTTAAACTAGAAGGCCCAGGTCTTTGATATTTGGTATGAAGCTTCAACAAATGGACCTCTACCATGATCGTTTAAATCATAGCATGGGGGCCAAAAATGGCCTTGCCCTTGGGACCACTGGTTTTAAATATGCTTATATAGGGAAAATCTTTAAAAAATCTTCTTGTCTAAAACCAGAAGGCCCAGGTCTCTGATATTTGGTATGAAGCTTCATCTAGTGGACCTCTACCAAGATTGTTCATATTATTGCCCTGAGGCCAAAAATGGCCCCGCCCTTGGGCCCACTGGTTTTACATAGGCTTATATAGGGAAAACCTTTAAAAATCTTCGTCTGAAACCAGAAGGCCCAGGTCTTTGATACTTGGTATGAAGCTTCATCTAGTGGACCCCTACCAAGATTGTTCAAATTATAGTGCTGGGGCCAAAAATGCTCCAGCCACGGGGCCCTTTGGTTTTACATGACTTATATAGGGAAAATCTTTAAAAAATTTTCTTCTCTGAAACCGCAAGGCCCAGGTCATTGTTATTGGGTATGAAGCTTCATTTTGTAAACCTCTACCAAGATTGTTCAAATTATAGCCCTGGGGCCAAAAATCTTCTTGTCTGAAACCAGAAGGCCCAGGTCTTTGATATTTGGTATGAAGCTTCATCTAGTGGACCTCTACCAAGATTGTTCAAATTATTGCCCTGAGGCCAAAAATGGCCCCGCCCCGGGGCCCAGTGGTTTTACATAGGCTTATATAGGGAAAACCATTAAAAATCTTCTTGTCTGAAACCAGAAGGCCCAGGTCTTTGATATTTGGCATGAAGCTTCATCTAGTGGACCTCTACCAAGATGGTTCAAATTATAGCCCTGTGGCCAAAATTGCCCCCGAGCCGGGGCCCACTGGTTTTACATAGGCTTATATAGGGAACTTTTTGTCTGAAACCAGAAGGCCCAGGTCTTAGATATTTGGTTTGAAGCTTCTTCTAGTGAACCTATACCAAGGTTGTTCAAATTATACCCCTGGGGCCAAAAATGGTTTTATATAGGCTTATATAGGGAAAACATATAAAAATCTTCTTGTCTTAAACTAGAAGGCCCAGGTCTTTGATATTTGGTATGAAGCTTCAACAAATGGACCTCTACCATGATCGTTTAAATCATAGCATGGGGGCCAAAAATGGCCTTGCCCTTGGGACCACTGGTTTTAAATATGCTTATATAGGGAAAATCTTTAAAAAATCTTCTTGTCTAAAACCAGAAGGCCCAGGTCTCTGATATTTGGTATGAAGCTTCATCTAGTGGACCTCTACCAAGATTGTTCATATTATTGCCCTGAGGCCAAAAATGGCCCCGCCCTTGGGCCCACTGGTTTTACATAGGCTTATATAGGGAAAACCTTTAAAAATCTTCGTCTGAAACCAGAAGGCCCAGGTCTTTGATACTTGGTATGAAGCTTCATCTAGTGGACCTCTACCAAGATTGTTCAAATTATAGCCCTGGGGCCAAAATTGCCCCCGCCCATGGGCCCTTTGGTTTTACATAGGCTTATATAGGGAAAATCTTTAAAAATCTTTTTCTCTGAAACTGCAAGGCCCAGGTCTTTGATATTTGGTATGAAGCTTCATCTAGTCGACCTCTACCAAGATCGTTCAAATTATAGTCCTGGGACCAAAAAAAGCACCCGCGCCGGGACCCACTGGCTTTACATAGGCTTATATAGGGAAATCCTTTGAAAATCTTCTTGTCTGAAACCAGAAGGCCCAGGTCTTTGATATTGGGTATGAAGCTTCATCTAGTGGACCGCTACAAAGATTGTTCTAATTATAGCCCTGGGGTCAAAAATGGCCCCACACGGGGGCCCACTTGTTTTACATATGCTTATATAGTGAAAACCTTTAAAAATCTTCTTGTCTGCGGACTGAACAGATTATTTGTCTTAATCACGACAGAAGTAAGGGCGAGGCTTGTGGCCACGTAAAATCGATTTAAGCCCCCCAAGTGGAATTCGTTTCCGCCGACCTTCCAAGGCGGTTCTTCTGTTGCGGCTTATTTGTGTTATGGTTTGTCTTTGGGTATTTGTGTAGCTTATTATTTTATTTTGGATAGCCTATTGGCCATTTTGTGGGAAAGTAACTGTCCTTTTGGCTTTCCGCTGTTGATGTCTCCGTTGGGGTCTGTTGCTTCCTGTTTGTGTTTCTTTCCCTTCGGAGTCTCTTATGGGAGCTGTGGGTTAATTGAATGGATTCCTGATCTTTGCCTCCACTTCTATATTATTAGCTCACCTGTCAAGTAGTGACGAGGTGAGCTTTTGGGATCACTTTTCGTCCGTCGTGCGTGCGTGCATGCGCCCATGCTTGCGTGGGTAAACTTTTTCTTCAAACGACATCTCCTAAACCACAGATCAGATTTGACCAAACTTCACAAGAATGATCCTTAGGTGGTCCCCTTTCAAAGTTCAAATGGTTCCGGTCCATTGCACAACTAGGTCACAGGAGCCAAAAATAGATTTTTTTCGACAAAAACTTAAAAAATCTTCTTCTCTGAAACCACAAGGCCCAGTTCTTTGATATTTGGTATGAAGCTTCATCTAGTGGACCCCTACCAAAATTGTTCAAATTATAGTGCTGGGGCCAAAAATGCCCCAACCTCAGGGCCCTGTGGTTTAATATAGGATTATATAGGGAAAATCTTTAAAAATCTTCTTTGAAACCGCAAGGCCCAGGTCTTAGATATTTGGTATGAAGCTTCAATTAGTGGACCCCTACCAAGATTGTTCAAATTTTAGTGCTGGGGAAAAAATGCCCCCACCCTGGGGCCCTTTGGTTTTACATTGGCTTATATAGGGAAAATCTTTAAAAATCTTCTTCTGTGAAACCGCAAGGCCCAGGTCTTTGATATTTGGTATGAAGCTTCATCTTGTGGACTTCTACCAAGATTGTTCAAATTATTGCCCTAGGGCCAAAAATGCCCCCGCTCCGAGGTCCTTTAGTTTTACATAGACTTATATAGGGAAAATCTTGAAAAATCTTCTCTGAAACAACAAGGCCAAGGTCTTTGATATTTGGTATGAAGCTTCATCTAGTGGACCTCTACCAAGATTGTTCAAATTATAGCCCTGAGACCAAAAATGCCCCCACATCGGGGCCCTTTGGTTTTACATAGACTTATATAGGGAAAATCTTTAAAAATCTTCTTCTATGAAACCACAAGGCCAAGGTCTTTGATATTTGGTGTGAAATTTCATCTAGTGGACCTCAAGATTGTTCAAATTATAGCCCTGGGACCAAAAATGCACCCACCTTGAGACCCTTTGGTTTTACATAGGCTTATATAGGGAAATCTTTAAAAGTCTTCTTCTCTGAAACTGCAAGGCCCATGTCTTTGATATTTGGTCTGGAGCTTCACCTAGTGGACCTCTACCAAGATTGTTCAAATTATAGCCCTCAGGCCACAAATGCCCCCTCCCCAGGGGCCCTTTGGTTTTAAATTATACTTATATAGAGATAATCTTAGAAAATCTTCTTCTCTGAAACAGCAAGGCCCAGGTCTTTGATATTTGGTATGAAGCTTCACCTTTTTTACCTCCCTCAACATTATGCACATTATAGGCCTGGGGTCAATAATGGCCCTCCCAGGGGCCCACTTATTACTCTATGGATCAGGTGAGCGGCCCATGGCCATCATGGCCCTCTTGTTATGATAGGGATAACCTTTAAAAATCTTCTTGTCTGAAACCAGAAGGCCCAGTTCTTTGATATTTAGTATGAAGCTTCATCTAGTTGACCTCTACCAAGATTGTTCAAATTACAACCCTGGGGCCAAAAATGCCCCCGCGCTGGGGCCCACTGGTTTAACATAGGTTTATATAGGGAAATCCTTTGAAAATCTTCTTGTCTGAAACCAGAAGGCCCAGGTCTTTGATATTTTGTATGAAGCTTCATCTAGTGGACCTCTACCAAGATTGTTCAAATTATTGCCCTGAGGCCAAAAATGGACCCACGCGGGGGCCCACTGATTTTACATAGGCTTATATAGGGAAAATCTTTAAAAATCTTCTTGTCTGAAACCAGAAGGCCCAGGTCTTTGATATTTGGTATGAAGCTTCATCTAGTAGACCTCTACCAAGGTTGTTAAAATTATAGCCCTGGGGCCAAAAATGCCCCCGTTCCGGGGCCCACTAGTTTTACATTAGCTTATATAGTGGAACCCTTTAAAAGACCAGAAGGCCAAGGTCTTTGATATTCGATATGAAGCTTCAACTAGTTGACCTCTACAAAGATTGTTCAAATTATACCCCTGGGGCCAAAAATGCCCCAATGCCGGGACCCACTGGTTTTATGCAGGCTTATGATAGGGAATCTTGCAAAATCTTCTTGTCTGAAACCACAAGGCCCAGGTCTTTGATATTTAGTACGAAACTTCATCTAGTTGATCTCTACCAAGATTGTTCAAATTATAGCCCTTGGGCCAAAAATGGCCCCATGATGGGGCCCACTTGCTTTACATAAACATATTAGAGAAAAACCTTTAAAGTCTTGTCTCAAACAGGACACTGGGGCACGTGCAAAACTCTTAGCTCTTAGCTCAGGTAAGCGATATAGGACCATCATGGTCCTCTTGTTGAGATTCATGGGACCTCATTCCTTCTAATAACACCAGAATGGTCACAAAAAAACGTCACTGGGGATGGTTTCCTAAACTTAACACAATTCAGTATCTTTTGTGGCCTCATGCAAATTAAAAAACAGTGCAGCTTCATTGTTGCATTGAGCATTAATGGCGTCTTATGGAATAGATGGGAATATTGTTCCATTTCTGCAGTGGTGCCAGCTGAAGTCTGCACATGATCTGTAGCTGGACTGAATGCTGATGTACAAGAAAATTCCTATATTGAGACCACCTTTGGGACTGTTCAAAAGTGGTCTTTAAGACCACTTTTGAACAATCCCACAGGTGGTCTATGACCAGAGGACACTGTATGCAGAAAACACAAAGGAAGAATAACTACAACCTACAAAATAAGCTTTTTATAGTAGAAATAATCTTAACTTTAGGTGGTCTTAACCCTTGTCCTGCTGAGCCCGGATAAGCCTTATCTTTGAAACAATGTAGATCCAGATCAGATGGCTTCTTCAGAAGCCATCTGATCAGGATCTTCATTGTTTGCCATCCAGTTTATGAATTTATTGCAATAATTTGCATAAAGTAATCTGAATGGCTGATAATCAGTAGTGGGTGTGACATATTTAAATATTCAGCAGGACAAGGGTTAATAGCAGAATTTCACTGTACTTGTCTGTCAAGCAGGTCCCATACAGGCTCTATAGGAGACTAATCAGGTGATTTCAATGGCAAAAAAATGTTAGTGTACAATAATAAAGTTGGTGTGACATTTCCACTGAGGTCCGCCATTTTCATAGCTGGAAACAACGGTATTCTGTTATATGACCTTACCAAATGTGCACAAGAAATATTTTAAATCAGTCTTAAACCCTTGACAAAGAATATCTGTACAATCGCTCTGTACATTTCCTTTGATTTCTGATGAGTTTCGATCAAATCTGTTTAAAAATGATGAATTTTTTGCGATGAAATCCGAAGCAGTCACCTCTGCCAAATGAGTAGAACGGCGGGAAAGATAACCATTCTTTGTTTCTTTTTTCTGAAGAGTTCCTAGCCGACTATCTAAACATGTATTTGCTGTATTCAATGATCAAAAGTTTTAATGATACATTAGCTAACGACTGATTGTTCTGAACAACTGGACACTGGTGAAGGATTGTCTAAGGACGTGTCACCAGTAAACATCTGACAGACATATCTATTCACCTTAATGGAATCTTCCTCTTATATAGCAGGAGTCCATTTCAAAATTTAGGGGTGTCTGGTTGTGTTTTCTTCAGAATTGATTAGGAAAATGGCTGAACTTTTTGCAAACAGTGTAGGCCCTGATCAGATGCCGCGTTTGCCAGGGTACCCATTTTGGGGTTTCTGGTACTAAATAGGTTAAAGAAATATCTAATCTCCCAAACCATACAGGTAGATCAGTTAGACAAGACATGCTTGATATGGGTTTCGGTGATCTTGACCTGGCTCAGACATACAGTATTACACTGTTAAAAATTTCCTGGGATACACATGAATCACTCGGAGGTACCTTTCCAGTTGATTTTTGTCGCCCCTGCTTTAGCAGGCAGACATACAGGCATGCAAGTTTTCATCCATTCGTCTGTCCTTCAGTCTGTTCCATCCGTCTTTCCATCAACATTTTACCTGGGTGTTTTGTGAGTGCAACTCTTTACAGTTTTACCGATCATTTTGAAACTTTGCAGGTGTCTTTGTCATGGTCTGAAGATGTGCTTGTGATTTTGGGGTTATCCTCTGTTTATTTTTTACCAACTTTTTCCACTTTTTTAACTTTGTTTTTTTCTTAGTTTTTTTCCAGGTCCAAATACTATTCGAATAGATACCTTGTGAGCGCAACTCCTCATAGTTTTTTACCGATCATTTTGAAACTTTGCAGGTATTTTTGCCAAGATGTGCATGTGGTTTTTGGTTTATCCTCGGTTTGTTTTTTTACCAGCTTTTACCACTTTTTTTATGCCCCCGCCATTCGAAGAATGGTGGAAAGGGCTTATAGTGTTGCCCCTGTCCCTCCATCCATTTGTCTGTGTGTCCGAAACTTAAACAGAGTCAATAACATTTTTATTTCTGGATGCTTTTTTTTGCAGAATATAATACCATCCTGAGAGGATGTGTCGTGCGCAAAACCCAGGTTCAAACCTCCAAGGTCAAGGTTGTACTTAGAGGTCAAAGTTGAAACAAGAGGGCCAAGATGGTCCTATATCGTTCACCTGAGCTAATGGATTCAAAGTTTCAGGAAGTGACAACCTTTACTGAAGGATTTATTTGAGGACAAGGTAATGACACGGTAAGCATTTTCTGCAATCAAGTAGAATGTAACTCTATGATAAATAGGCTGACTTCACCGGTTTTTAAACTCATTCAAGCTTTAGTCCCTGACTTGCTTATATGTAACTCTCAAGAAGATCCAACATAAATTGAAGGGGCTATGGTGATGGCAAGGTCAAAAATAAGCAATTAATTGCTGCAATCAAAGGGATGTAACTCTATGATAAATAGACAAACCTCATCAGTTTTTCAAACACCAACAAGCTTTTCTGCCTGACTGACTTGTCTGTAAGTTTCATGAAGATCCGATCGCAGCAGTGATCACAAGGTCGAAAATAAGCATTTTCAGCCAAACGGGACATAACTCCATGATTAATTGACTGACATTGCTTGTTTTTAAATATCCTTAACTTACTAACATAAGTTTCAGGAAGATCCAATGAAAACTGAAGGAGTTACTGTCAAAAAGAGGCCTTTCCTGCAATCCAAGGGTTGTAACTATGATACATCAGTTCACGTACTCATCCATTTTATCCCTGACTTACTAACATGTAAGTTTCAAGAAGATCCAATAAAACTGAAGGAGCTACGGTTTTGTTTGTTTGATTTGAAGTTTAACGTCCCCGTCAACACTGTATAGGTCATTTTGGTGACGTTGCTTTCAATTTTGTGGGATTTTTACCCGACATTGAGACGAAATGACATCTCAAGCCCTGCCGCCCAATGAAACCAATAGGGTTTATAAGCATGGACGGGCCGACTAGCACCACAATGCCTGGGCAGGCTTAGAACCTGTAAGCGGTTTACCAGTACTTGTGTGCGGGTCGGTTTCAGCTCTCCGTGGAAGCATCATGCAGCCCATCTATTTCTTCAAGCCCCCATGGGCGGGGGCTGAAGGAGCTACAGTGATGACAAGGTCAAAAATAGGCATTTTCTGTAATCGAGGGGGGCATAACTCTCTGAAATATAGGCTGACCTCACCAATTTTTTAACTCCGCCGAGGTTTTATCCCTTACTTACTTATATGTAAGTTTCTTGACAATCCGATGAAAACTGAAGGGGGCTATGGTGATGACAAGGTCAAAAATAGGCATTTTCAGCAGTAAAGGGGACGCAATTCTACGATAGGCCAACCTCGTCAGTTTTTGAACTCATCCGAGCTTTTATCCCTGACTTACTTGTTTGTAAGTTTCCAGAAGATCCAATCAAAGCTGAAGGGGCTATGGTCAAATACACCACAACCTCATTATAACACGGTTCATTATAACACGGTTGTGGATATACCACCGTTTCAGGATGGATCCCAAAAATGTATAGATTATATAGAAAAGTGACCATAAATGGTCATTTATCTATATAATCTATACATTTTTGTTTGGATATAACACGGTTGTTTAACTAACACGGTTACTGCTTTGGACCCCATTAATAGTGTTATAAAGAGGTCGTGGTGTATAAGCATTTTCAGTAAAGTGGGGGACATAACTCCACGAGTAATCAACCTACATTGCTAATTTTCGAACTTATCGCAGCTTTTAGCCCCAACTTATTTGTATGTAAGTTTCAGGAAGATCAAATCAAAACTGAAGGGGCTACGGTGATGACAAGTTCAACAAGAGGGCCCAGAGGGCCCTGGTTCGCTCACCTGTGTGTCACTGTCTCGGGTATATTTTATTTTTAGCTCTTGTGGCCATCTTGTTCATCAGCAGAGTGATTTTAGCTTATTTGGTAGGGAGTAACCTAGGCATCATTCATGGGAACTTTGAATCAAATTGGCCTTAGGGTTTAGGGGGAGTTTCCGTTTGAATCAAATTTACAATATTTTTCTATTTTTACCTCCGGTGGCCATTTTGTTCATCCGAGTGGGATTCTTTTAGCCTTTTTGGTAGAGGATCATCTAAGCAACATTGTCGCAAGAATTCTACATTCTAAATATGAAGGCTGTATCTCAAATGCTTTAATAATTATGACAAAGTAGATCAAAGGTCAAGGTCATGGGTCAAAAGTTTTGAATGACTGAAAAAACCTTGTCACAAGGAACATGCATGCCAAATATGAAGGCTCTATCTCATATTGTTCAAAAGGTATGATATAGTAGGTCACAGGTCAAGGTCACAGGTCAAATCTTTATGAGTGGGAAGCCCTTGTCAGAAGGAACCTACATGCCAAATATGAAGGCTCCATCTCAAACGGTTCCAAAGTTATGACAAAATAACCTACTGATCTACTTTTTGATTTGACATGACCCATATTCGAAATTAACTGAGATATTGTCCAGATGATCATTCCGAGCAAGTTTTATGATGATTTGACTGAAACTGTGGCCTTTTAGAGTGTTCAAAATGTTTTTCTATGATTTGACCTGCTGACCTACTTTTTGTTCAAACTTGACACAGATATTGTCAAGATGATCATTCTGAGCAAGTTTGATGATGATCAGACCAAAGCTTGGGCCTCTAGTGTGTTCACAAGGTTTTTGCAACAGTCTGACGTACTGACCTACATATTGAGCAGACATGACCCATATTCGAAATTAACATAGATATTGTCAAATGATCATTTTGAGCAAGTTTGATGATGATCGGACCAAAACTGGAGCCGCCAGTGTGTTCAGAAGGTTCATCTATGATTTGACCTACTGACCTACTTTTTGACCCAACATGATCCGTATTCAAACTTGACCCGGATACTGTCAAGATGATCAATCTGGGCAAGTTTGATGATGATTGGACCAAAACTGTGGCCTCTAGTGTGTTCACAAGCTTTTTCTATGATTTGACCTACTGACCTACTTTTTGACCTGACATGACCCATATTCGAATTTGACTGAGATATTGTCAAGACTATCATTCTGAGCAAGTTTGATGATGATCAGACCAAAACTGTGGCCTCTAGTGTGTTCACAAGGTTTTTCTCTGATTTGACCTACTGACCTACTTTTTGACCCTACATGACCCATATTCGAACTTGACCGAGAAATTGTCAAGATAATCATTCTGAGCAAGTTTCATGATGATCAAACCAAAACTGTGGCCTCTAGTGTATTCACAAGGTTTTTCTTTGATTTGACCTACTGACCTACTTTGTGACCCGACATAACCCATATTCGAACTTGACCGAGATATTGTCAAAATGATCATTCTGGGCAAGTCTGATGACGATCGGACCAAAACTGTGGCCTCTGGTGTGTTCACAAGGTTTTTCTATGATTTGACCTACTGACCTACTTTTTGACCCGTATTCAAACGTGACTGAGATATTGTCAAGATGATCATTCTGGGCAGGTTTGATAATGATTGGACCAAAACTGCGGCCTCTAGTGTATACACAAGGTTTTTCTATGATTTGACCTACTGACCTACTTTTTGACCCAGCATGACTCTTAATCGAATGTGACCAAGATATTATCAAGATGGTCATTCTGAGCAAGTTTGATGATGATTGCACATAAATTGTGGCCTCTAGTGTGTTCAGAAGGTTTTTCTATGATTTGACCTACTGACCTACTTTTTGACCCGACAACACCCATATTTGAACTTGACTGAGATATTGTCAAGATGATTAATATGGGCAAGTTTGATGATGATCGAACCAAAACTGTGGCCTCTCGTGACTTCACAAGGTTTTTTTCTGATTTGACCTACTGACCTACTTTTTGACCCGACATGACCCATATTCGAACTTGACCGAGATTTTGTGATGGTACAAATTGTGCGCAAGTTTAGTTAAAATCAAATCATAAATGAAACATCTATCATGCAGACAAGACCAAAATAGGCATTTTTTGCCCTTTCAGGGGCTGTAACTCTGTAACGCATGATGGGATATGGCTGGTTCAAGAAAGGAACCCAGATCTCATGGTGGTACAAATTGTGTGCAAGTCTGGTTAAAATCAAATTATAAATGAAGATGCTATCGTGCGGACAAGACCAAAATAGGCAATTTTTGCCCTTTCAGGGGCCGTAACTCCGTAACACATGATTGGATATGGCTGGTTCAAGAAAGGAACCAAGATCTCATGGTGGTACAAGTTGTGTGCAAGTCTGGTTAAAATCAAATCATAAATGAAGATGCTATCGTGCGGACAAGACCAAAATAGGCAATTTTTGGCCTTTCAGGGGCCGTAACTCCGTAACACATGATGGGATATGGCTGGTTCAAGAAAGGAACCAAGATCTCATGATGGTACAAGTTGTGTGCAAGTCTGGTTAAAATCAAATCATAAATGAAGATGCTATCGTGCGGACAAGAAATTGTTTACGCACGCACGGACGCACGGACGGACGCACACACGGACGCACGCACGGACGACGGACAAAATGTGATGACAAAAGCTCACCTTGTCACTACGTGACAGGTGAGCTAAAAATAGGCATTTTCTATTATCAAGGGGGACATAACTCTTGGAAATGCTGACCTCACCAATTTTTTAACTCAGCCAACGACAAAAATAGGCATTTTCAGCAGTAAAGGGGACGTAACTCTACAATAGATGAGCCAACCTCGTCAGTTTTTAGCTCACCATGGCCGAAGGCTCCAGGGAAGCTTATAGGATGGTAGTCCCTCCGTCATCCGTCCACACTTTTGACCAGCTATATCTCTACAGCCTGTAGACTGATCTCAATCATTTCTCATCTGTAGCATGCCTCTGAAACTTTTGTGTTAGGTGCCTGCATATTAGGTGTCTGTATATTAGGTGCCTATGCCTTAGGTGCCTGCATCTTATGTGTCTGTGTGTAAGGTGCCTACAATAAGTTGGGGTTAAAAGCTTGGATAAGTTCGAAAATTAGCGATGTCGGTCTATTAGTCATGGAGTTTTGTCCACTACTTTGCTGAAAATGCTTAGTTTTGACCTTGTCATCACCGTAGTCCCTTCAGTTTTGATCGGATCGTCTTGAAAATTACATATAAGCAAGTCATGGGTAAAAGCTCGTTTTACCTTATCATCACCGTAGCCCCTTCAGTTTTGATCCGATCTTCTAGAAACTTACAAATAAGCAAGTCAGGGATAAAAGCTCTAATGAGTTCAAAAACTGATGAGTTTAGCTAATTTATCATAGAGTTATGTCACTTTGTTTGCAGAAAAAGCCTGTTATTTGACCTTGTTATCACAATAGGTGCTTCAGTTTTGACCTAATCTTCTTGAAACTTACATGTAAGTAAGGGATAAAAGGTTGGATACTTTTAAAAACTGGTGAGGTTGACCTACTGGTATTTATCAGAGTTATGTCCCTTTGATGGCTGAAAATACCCATTCTTGGCAATGTCATCATCATAAGTCCCTAAGTTTTGAACAAACCTTCCTGAAACTTAGATATAAGTAAGTTAGAGATAAAAGCTTGAATGTGTTTGCAAATTAACATTGTTGGCACATTACTCCCAGAGTTAAGTCGCCTTCTTTGCTGAAAATGCCTATTTTGTACCTTGTCATCACCATTAGTCCTTTAGTTTTGATTGAATCTTCCTGAAACTAGCATATAAGTAGGTTGGGACTGAAATTTCGGATGAGTTTGAAAACTGGTGATGTCTGCCTTTCTCTCATAGAGTTATGTCCCCTTGTTTTCTGGATATTTTTGAAACTTATACATAAGTCAGGGATAAAAGCTCGGGTGAGTTTGAAAACTGGCAAGGTAGGCCCCATCTGTCGTAGAGCTATGTCCCCTTGATTGCTGAAAAAATGCCTATTTTACTGTAGCCCCTTCAGTTTTTATAAGTAAGTCAGGGTTAAAAGCTCGGATTAGTTTGAAAACTGGCAAGGCCAGCCCATTAATTGTAGTGTTGCAACCCCTTGATTGCTGAAAATGCCTATTTTTGACCTTGTCGTCACCGTAGCCCCTTCAGTTTTTATCAGATCTTCTTGATAAGTTAGACTTTCAGATGAGTCTTTAAACCAAGGTCCTGTCTCCGTATGACCTTAGCTGTTGGTGGGACGTAAAACTAAAACTCACTCACTCACTCTTGATAAGTCAGCGATTAAAGCTCAGTTGAGTTCGAAACTGATGAGGCCAGCCTATCTTTCATAGAGTTAGGTCCCTTTGATAATGATTGCAGAAAATGCCTATTTGTAACCTTGTCATCACCGTAACCCAATTAGTTTTCATCAGATCTTCTTGAAACTTATGTATAAGTAAGTCAGGGATAAAAGCTCAAATCAGTTCGGAAATTGACGAGGTCAGCCAATCTGTCATTGAGTTACATCCCCTTTGATTGCAGAAAAATCCTGTTTTCGACCTTGTCATCAGCATAACTCCTTGAGTAACAACTGGAACGTTCTGAAACTTTGAATCTGTAAGCTCAGGGGATTTTGTTTTATTTGATGTTTAACGTCCCCGTCAACACTGTAACATTTTGGAGACCTTGCTTCCAATTTCGTGGGACTTTTACCCGACATCGAGATGAAATTACATCTCAAGCCCTATCGCCCAAAACCAATAGGGTTTATTAGCATGGACGGTCCGCCTCACACCGCGGTTCCTGGACAGGCTTAGATCCTCCAAGCCTTTTACCAGTACTAGTGTGCGGGCCGGATTCAGCTCTGCGTGGAAGCATCATGCAGCCCATATATTTCTTCAAGCCCCTATGGGCGGGGGCGCATAAGCTCAGGGGAGCGATACAGGACCATCCATTGTTCTCTTGTTTAACTCATCTGAGCTTTTATCCCCAACTTACTTGTTTGTAAGTTGCAAGAAGATCAGATCAAAACTGAAGTGGCTACGGTGATGACAAGGTAAACAATTAAGCCTTTTCAGCAAAGGAGGGGACATAACTCTGTCAGTAATCGACCCACATTGCTAGTTTTCAATTGGGGTTATCCTTTGATAATTTTTTTTCAACTTTTCCACTTTTTCAACTAAGTTTTTTCCAGGGCCATTTACTATTGGAGTTTTTGTTTGTTTGTTTGTTTGATTTGAGGTTTAACGTCCCCGTCAACACTGTAAAGGTCATTTTGGAGATGTTGCTTCCAATTTTGTGGGACTTTTACCCAACATTGAGATGAAATGACATCTCAAGCCCTGTCCCCCAATGAAACCAATAGGGTTTATTAGCACGGACGGTCCGCCTCGCACCCCTGTTCCTGGACAGGCTTAGATCCTCTAAGCGGTTTACCAGTACTAGTGTGCGGGCCAGATTCAGCTCTGCGTGGAAGCATCATGCAGCCCATATATTTCTTCAAGCCATTATGGGCAGGGGCTCATTGGAGTTAAGCCTTGAGAACACAACTCCACTTACAATTTGTTACCAATCCTTCTGAAACTTTGCAGGTGTTTTTGTCATGATCTGTCGATGTGCATGTAGTTTTGGCATCACGTGAACAAGTCCGTGAAATAAAGACCCCCCTAAACCCCACTTTATACAGAGAAAACTGGGGTTTACGGGGGTAAACATTATGTTCCTTATTTCTGCTCCAAGATATAGGTTTTGGGTACTCGTTAGAACCGCCTCAATGAGGCGGTTCTAACGAGTACCCAAAACCTATGTCTTGGAGCAGAAATAAGGAAAATATCACAAATTTTCTAAAGAAAAAAACCCTTTTATTTTAGGTTTAAAAATGCACCATATCACACGGATGTGTTATCGTAATGTGGGGTTATTCTTGCTTTATTTTTTATCAACTTTTTCCACTTTTACAACTTTGTTTTTTTCCATGTCCAGTTACTTTTAGAAAAGGTACCTCTGAAATTCCTGTATTTATTTCTTCTACCTGAAATAAACATAAATTGTTTGTGTGGGGCAGAGGCAACATCAATTTCACGGAAGTTCGATCTGCATTTTTTTCCATAGTGACCATGTTTCCATGGCGTCCACTAGGCAAAGGATTTTTTTCTGATGTCAGGAGAACTGTTTTCTCTGAAAACAAATCTTGTTTTTATTTTAACCCTTATCTTGCTGAATATTCATTTAAGCCACACCCATTGCTGTCTATCAGCCAATCAAATTACTTGATGTAATTTATTGCTACAAATTCACAAACTGAATGCCAAACAGTGTAGATCCTGATCAGATGGCTTCTTCAGAAGCCATCTGATCTGGATCTACACTGTTTGCAAATATAGGGGTTGTTGTGAACAGCAAGATAAGAGTTAATACCATTATGTTTTATTTGTCCACTTCTATGTGACTAATTTCAAGATAAACAGGGGAAATTAAACCATAAAGGATCTGTATTTGGAAGGAAAATACAATTAGACTCAGGATGCATTCATCATTCACTGTTTTAATCTCTTTTCTACAGCAATTAAATCTGCATATTATCATATTAGGTCTGTCAAGTGAAAGTGTGTCTTTAAACACTTGATCAAAGCAAAGATCAGCTTGCACAGTCAATCTATAAGAAAAGTCTTTCCTGTTGAACCATTATCTTTCAGTCAATGCCTAACCATGCACTGCACAGTGAAGACTCAGATCACACTGCACATTGGTGCAGTCTGATCTGAGTCCGCTGGGCAAAAATGTCCAAAGTCAAATTTTACTTGACATGGCCCATACACTGTTGGCTTGGAAAATATAGGAGGTATCCAAAGACAATATATCCCTTGTACTGGACTAATGTTCTGCTTTAAAAACTCAATATAAATGTGAAATAATAAAAAAAAAACTGTAACACACAAGAAGAGACCATAGCACTGTGTTAGGTGCCTGTATATAAGGTGCTTTTGTGCTAGATGCCTGCATAATAGGTGGCTGCATGGTAGGTGCCTGTATATTTGGTGCCTATGTCTTAGGTGCCTGCATCTTATGTGTCTGTGTCTAAGATGCCTATAAGTCAGGTGCCTGTGCAACCATTTTAGTAAATTGATACACTGCAGATTTTTTCTGCTCTAGCTTTTAGTACTGTACAACTTTCTGTTTGCTACCCTGTGTACAGGTCTACCCAAAAAGGTCAGAATCAGCTTCCAGAAGGAGAACAATTAGCCCCAATGAGAAGAGAGACAATATTTATATAGGCTGTTATCTCCCTTAATGCTGGGTGCATCAATTTACCTTAACAGGCAACCTCTGTTTTTCTGAGACATTGTCTAGGCCCAAATGATGTGAAAGAACACGGCAGGTTCTGGTTCATAACCCCCAACAGCTTTATATTACTATTCGTGGGTTTGTTAAACATCTGTGATATATCCACACCAAAATGTATTAATTATGTAGAAAAAATGACCATAAATGGCTTTAATGGTCATTTTTTCTATATATTAATCTATACATTTTGGGATCCATCTTTAAACCGTTTTATATCCAAAACTGTGTCATAATGAAGTGTTATAGAGGTTTATGTGTACAATGTATAGTAAAATTCCTGTATTAAGACCACCTTTAGGACTGTTCAAAAGTGGTCTTAAAAAAGACACTGGGTGTAGAAAACACAAAGAAAGAATAACTAAAACCTCTTTAGTCTTAATTTTAGGTTTTAATAGCGGAAGTTTACTGTATGCACAGGCTCCTTTTACTTATGTGAATAAGATATTTTTTCACACAGGCTGACTTGAATGTTTAATTTAGAATAAAACTGCTTTGATGCCAGTCTAATAGCACTAATTGAGCATTTAAGCCATATAATATATAAGCCCGGTCTTGTTCTGGTGACATGTCTGATACACACTGTGATATGCAAGATGTTTCTGGAGATGTTCTCTCAATAAAGATGAGCACCCACTGACAATCAGACTCCCTTGCCTGCATGAGGAGGGCAGCCACATAATGCACAACAAGATTTGGATCAGACTGTGCAGCTTATCTTAGTCTTCCCTGGGTTCAAGTCCAAAAGACACAGCTTTACTTGACAGGGCTAAAACAGCAATATAACTAGGCTGTATTCTATGCTGAAGGGCCTTTATGTCTGGCCCATAAATATACTTATACCAATAAATGCTAGTTTAGTGCCTCTTGACTTTTTGAAACAAGAGTAAATTGTCATAATAATCAGAACATAAGATAGAGCATAGACACAAAACAAACAACAGAAATTAACTGGCAAAATGGTAAGCTTGTATCATTTTTTCAACAACATAAGTCCACAAATTATAATATAAAAAAAACACTATTTTTAGTGAATCAAAATAGCATCTTGGGGCCAATTGTTCAAAGCATTGTTAGCATAACAAGCTTGATAGTGGTCAAATCATTAACTGTTCTAACAAGTAGAATATCTAATATTGTTATTTTTGCTGAAAAAAGAAAAAAATGAGACATGCACAAGTTGCTCACATTTTTTCCAGCAAAAATATAAGCATTGTTAGCTTAACCAGCTCATCTGTGGTCAAACTGTTAACTGTTCTAGCAAGTACAACATCTAATATATTGTTGTTTTTGCTGAAAAAAAATAGACAGCAGTGTTCACATTTGCACAAGTTGCTCACATTTTTTTCAGCACAAATATTAGCATTGTTAGCTTAACAAGTTTGTTAGTGGTCAAACTGTTCGCTGTTCTAGCAAGTACAAAATCTAATATAGTGTTATTTTTGCTGAAAAAAAAATGACAGCAGCTTTCGCATTTGCACAAGCAGCTCACATTTTTTCAGCAAAAATATTAACATTTTTACCATATTAAGTTATCAAATTTTAAACGATATGTTAACTAACAAAGTCGTTAGTTTTGAACAACTGGCCTATGTAGACAACAAGTGTGCAAGATACACATAAACCTCTATATCATTGTTCAATAAAATATGGCTATGAATGTAACATGGTTTAACCCTTTTTGTACCAAATGGAATCTTCCTTCTTATATATAGCAGGAGTCCATTTCAAAATTTAGGGATTTCAGGTTGTGCTTTCTTCAAAAACTATTTGGAAATTGGCTGAAAATTTTGCAAACAGTGCAGGCCCAGATCAGACACCGCATTCTGCAGCATCTTATCTGGGCCTACACTGTTTGCAAACTACCCGTTTTGGGGTTTCCGGTACAATTTGGATTAGAGAAGGATTCCAAACATGCACAGGCCATGAGGTTATAAAACTTTTTTCGTGCTTAACACAGCTGAGCATGAAATTTATAGGCAATTTTCCTGATCAAATCAGCACAAAATGTTGCTTGTCCTGCTCATCATTCTGATAACACACCCATGTGACATAGTGCATATTTCTCATCTCCAAAATGGCTACTTTTCTGATGATAATCCCTGAATTTTTTCTTATAAATACTGCAAACATAGGTTGTGCGTGCTCGTTAGAACCGCCTCGTAGAGGCGATTCTAACGAATACCAACAACCTATGTCTTGGGGTAAAGATAAGAAAAATAATGTATACCCCCATAAACTCCCGTTTTCTCTATATAAAGTGGGATGGGGGGGGGGGGGGGGGGGGGGTTCATGTGATGAAATCTTTAAATGCCAACAATTTTAAAATTTATGAGCAAGATAAACTTCATGCTCAAGTAAGTTGAGCATGAAAAAAAGTTTTTTAATCTCGGACCTAGATTGCATAAAAAAATTAAAATCTATACATTTTTAATCAACCTTTAAACATTGTTATATCCAAAACCATGTTATAATAAACTGCGTTATAGAGGTTTATATCAACTACACAGCAAAGAAAGCTGTAAATCCACAAAAATCTCATGTCACGGTATTATGAGGTAGAATGTGTACAAAATGAGGCTATCTTTCATCTAAAATGAGACAATTCACCTTTTGTAAGGCAAATACATTACCAGATGAACATAACGGGGCTTGAAGAAATAGATGGGCTGCATGATGCTTCCATGCAGAGCTGAAACGGCTCGCACACGAGTACTGGTAAACCATTTAGAGGATCTAAGCCTGCCCAGGCAAAAGGGTGCGAGTCGGACCGTCCATGCTTATAAACCCTATTGGTTTCATTGGGCGACAGGGCTTGAGATGACATTTCATCTCTAGTCCCACAAAATTGGAAGCAACATCTCCAAAATGACCTAAACAGTGTTGACGGGGACGTTAAACCTCAAATCAAATACAAGATGAACATAACTTATGTTTCATTATAATTCCTTTTCCTGTTTTTTTTTTCCAACTTAAAATTTATCAACTCATTTTTCATTTATTTATTATTATTTATTTTTGCAAGTTTCCTTGATACTTAGTGCATTATTTGAAAAGGGTTCTGACCCCCATTGACAAAGAAATCTAAAATATCTGGTCTTGATTTTGATCTGGGCGAGTCCCTAAATTTTGATAATATTTGTATGTCAGACACTTGTAGGAGTTAACAATTTTAAGGAGAATGGATACAAGTAGTAAACATTCTCCCATTTCTCTCTTTTTTGGACTTTCTATCTGCATCATGTTAACAAGTCCATATAGTGAACACCCCTCTAAACCCCTCTATATAAAATAGCAAAAAGCTGGGGTTATAGGGTATACATTATTTTTCTTATCTATGCTGCTAGATATAGTTGTGGGTATAACTACCTCAATGAGGTGGCTCTCATGAGCACCCACAACCTATGTTTGGAGTACAAATAAGAAAAATATCACAAATTTTCATCAGATAAGTAACTATTTTGGAGGTACTAAAGATTTTACTATGTCGCACAGGTGCGTTATCATAATGGATTTTCCATAATCTGAGTAACTCTGAACAAGAAGTCCACTCTTGATGGAAAGCATCACGTAAACAAGTCTGTGAAATGAAGATCCCCTAAACCCAACTTTATATAGAGAAAACTGGGGTTTAAGGGGGTATACATTATTTTTCTTAGTTCTGCTCAAAGACATAGGTTGTGGGTACTTGTTAGAACCGCCTCACTGAGGTGGTTCTAACGAGTACCCTCAACCTATGTTTTGAGCAATTATAAGAAAAATAGCACGGATTTTCACCAGAAAAGCAGCCATTTTGGAGATGTGAAAACTGCACGGGTGAGTTATCGTAATGGTATTTTCTCCTTTGGAGCTTGACAAACTCTTTCCATCACAAGTAGACCCTATTAATTAAACCTCACAATGCTAATATCAAACATATCCTTTTTTGTTTGTTTGATTTGAGTTTAACGTCCCCGTCAACACTGTAAAGGTCATTTTGGAGATGTTGCTTCCAATTTTGTCGGACTTTTACCCGACATTGAGATAAAAAGACATCTCAAGCTCTGACGCCCAATGAAACCAATAGGGTTTTTAAGCATGGATGGTCCAGCACTTGCACCGCTTTGCCTGGGCAGGCTTAGATCCTCTTAGCGGTTTACCAGTATTCATGTGCGGGTCAGTTTCAGCTCTGTGTGGAAACATCATGCAGCCAATCTATTTCTTCAAGCCCCGATCGGCGGGGGCTGTTATCCTTTTTTGAAAACAGTATAAATCCAGATCAGCTGGCTTCTCGGAAGCCAGTAGTGAGCTAATCAAGATATATACTGTTTTCCATTCTTCTTCTGAATCCATAGTTAAAATTCCAATCATTCAGCACAAAAGGCTGAAATTTGGGGAGGATTGTAGAATATTAAAGTATTCAGCATGGTGAGGGTTAAGAAAGACAAAACTTTTTTTTATTTATTTATTTTTTTTAACAGTCACCTGCCCTGAAGATGTATCCATTCTGAATAAAACTCAATCAGCCGTTTAGCAGTTTACCATTGTCCTGCTGAATATTTTAATCTGCCACACCCACTACTGTATATCAACAAATCAGATTATTTGATGCAAATTATTGCACCAATTTCTCAATCTGAATGACAAACAATGTAGATCCTGATCAGAAGCCATCTGATCTGGATCTACTTTATTTGAAAGATAAGATATATTCGGGCTCAGCAGGACAAGGGTAAAGAACTATATGACTGGCCAATTAGCTTCTGTAATGATAATTTATAAACTGTCACACAGCCACTGTATCATACAAATGAGAATGGATTGACCATGATACTGTCAGTGATTTGCTGACCACTTTACTCAAAACCCAAAATACTCGTAAACTATTTTATGGCAAAATTTCAATAAAAACTACAACAAAAAGATTGGTAGAGATTTTACCCTAACAGCTTGCCATTGTGTTTTACAACCATATACAAACAATATGTATTATATGAAAAACAATTCACAACCATAGGAAATATTTCTCAAAATAATATACAGCTTTTTCTAAGGATAACCAGAAATGTTTTAAGAAGAAAACTATGTCCCCCACCATAAATATGGCCCATTAAACTATGTGATCTTGGAAATGAGGTCAATGATACTAAAGAACTATCAAGTCTGTGTTAATTGTTTCCATGTTATGTTGCCATGAGATATTGTACCAAGTTTGGCTAGAATTATTCAATTGGTTCAATTAAATTGCAGCAATATAATTGTTTCAAGTATTTACACAATTCATAAATTTTCCCCAGGAGACAGGGTGCTAGCTATCTAGTTAACAGTCTTTTGAAAATACTGTCGGTGAAAAGCGGTCAAGGTCACCAAAATCCAATAAGGTCTTTGACAGGTTGCCGCAATATATTGTACCAAGTTTGGCCACTATTCATAATTTTTTTTTCAGGAGACAGGGTGCAAACAAGATATTTTAGCCCAAATTTAACAGTCTTTGGGAAACTGTGACCTTGAAATTGAGGTCCTGGGGCCAGTTGTTCAAAACTAACGACCTCGTTAGTTAACGTATTGTTAAAATTTTGATCATCAAATATGGCAAATCTGCTGAAATTTTTGTAAAAAATGTGAGCAGCTTTTGCTGACGCAAAAGCTGCTCACATTTTTCCAGCAAAAATACCAAAATTTACGATATTCTACTTGCTAGAATAGTTAACAATTTGACCACTAACGAGCTCGTTAAGCTAACGATGCTTTGAACAACTGGGCCCTGGTATCCAAAATCAAATCAAGTTGTTGGTAGGTTGCAATGATCTATTGTACCAAGTTTGACTACAATTCATATATTTGTTGAGGATAAGGGTGCAAGTTGGACCAAAATTCACTAAATACAATTAATTCCGGAGACTGGGTACAGACAAGCTATTTTTGGCCCAAATGTGGAAAATAAGGTCAAGGCCATCAAAATCGAATCAGTTTTCTCCTATTTTAGTTATCCATCCATCAGTTCAGGAGTTGGAGGCTTCAAAGTGCCAATGCTAACACAAACCCCAATGCAAACAGGATCTCACGAAAAACAATATGTCTGTTTCCCCTTTAGTTGGTGAGGGGACATAATGTACATTGACGATGATATTTTTTTTTTTTTTTGCATTTCAAAAGGAGACCACTCTAAAAAAGTTAAAAGTTCATGTCGAAACTCGGACCCTTTCAAGGTAACATTTTCAAAAGTATTTTGTCTCCCTAAAATATCAATAGCCCAGGAGCACATTTACATCAACAGGAAGTGATTAAAGTTGTCTCCCTTCTATAGAAATCGTGGAAAAAAATCTTAGTTATATATGTTTGTGTGTTTGTTTGATGTTTATGTCCCACCAACAACTAATGTCATATGGAGGCAGGACCTTGATTTAAAGACTCTTGGATCTGGAGAAGCCCTGAAATGTCAGGCTCAAATTCTATCTGTAAGAGTAGCCATCTATTAGAAGGGAGACAATTCCTTCCAGATTAGACAGATTTCTTATTGAACTCTATCCATTTACCTTAACCCTTGTCCTGCTAATCCCGGATATGCCTTATCTTTGAAACAATGTAGACCCAGATCAGATGGCTTCTGACGAAGCCATCTGATCAGGATCTAGATTGTTTGCCATTCAGATTGTGAATTTGTTGCAATAATTTGCATCAAGTAATCTGATTGGTTGATAATCGATAGTGGGTGTGGCATATATAAATATTCAGCAGGACAAGGGTTAACCCATATATGACAATGGAATCTCCCACCTAATAAGTTTGGAGGGGTCCATTTCCAGTTATAGGGGTGAGGTTTGTTTTGTTGACTGTAGGTTTGCAAAAAAATGTTTGTGCTTTCAGCAGTGTAGACCCAGATCAGATGCCACATTTTGTGGCATCTGATCTGGGTCTTCAATGGTTGCCAATATTCCAAAAAAGGGCAGCTAGGCATATATGGGTTAATATTGTTATAACAAACATAGTTGCCATTTAAATCATCTGTATTAAAATGAGACAAAAATCTCTCAGCATTTTTAAAAGGTTCATACAAAATATATGTTAAATGCAGGAATTCACATATAAATCATGTACCATAATAAGACCTGTTATCTGACAGCACAAGTTGCCTGTACACTCCTGGTCTTCAAGACATAAAATTCAAAGTCCTTTACAAAATTGGTGATTGGAGGGCAAGGTAGTGCCCAATGAAAATCTTGACCAATGCCAAGAAAATGCCTAATCCATTTTGAACTTCAAAAAAAGCAAGTCTGTGAAATGAAAACCCATAAAAAACCCACCTTATAAGAGAGAAAAAGGGGTTTACAGGGGTATACATTATGTTCTTTATTTTAGCTCAAAACAGTGTTGTACTCATTAGAACCACCTCAGTGATGTGGTTTTAACAAGCACAAACAATCAAAATGTTGACTAGAAATAAGAAGTACAAGAATTCCTCAGAAGGTGGTGTTGCACCTGCTGGGGGCAAAAGTCAGAGGAGCACCATCAGAACCTAGTTATTAAATAAGTAAATTTCATTCTCAGCAGTTGATGTAAAATGTGTCAAAGTCACTGGACCAAAAAATATAGGTCATGGTCACCAGGTCAAGGTATGTGCCAAATCAGTACATCGACGAGAAGCATTATGCAAGATTTGGTTGCTGTCGGCCATTTATTTTAGGACATATCGAATATTTACGTAAAATGTGTTAAAGTCACTAGAGTGCATAAAATTGGTCAAGGTCACCAGGTCAAGGTACCCACAGAGTCATCTTTCATTTGCCAATGTCAGTGTTTCTCTAAAGGAGCTAATTATTTCCTTATATTAGAAGCCTTCTTTGGAGTCACAGAATGGTTCAGTTCTCATAAAAAACCTACACCAAGATACATGGATTGTCTCCCTTGGTGAAAGTTTATCAACTGCATCCATTCCCCTTAAAAGATGGTTGTGGAAAGTTATGCTTTTTCATTTTATCAGATCTACATCACAGACTTTTAACCCTTAAACTGGCAAATACAATATACCAACATTTGTAGACTTCTTTTTCAAATATTTTTGTCCCATTTTTCGGAGATATAAGGCTTAACATAACATGTGAATCGTCTGCTGGGCAGTCTGCTTGGCAGGGACTCACATGAAATGTCATGTCTTATTTTCTCTGAAAATGATTTAAAAAAATAAACTGCAGTCTAGATCTGCTCAAAATAGTTTAAGACTTCAACAAAACAACAAATAATAACAATAACAATATAACAACATGATCAACATGTGAAGGTAGATGTGACGTTGCACTACGTGAGTAGCTATTCTCGTGGTAAGGAACGCGGTTGTGAGTGAAGTCAGAGTAACTGTTAGAGGAATCTCGTTCTGTAAGCTCCTGGAGCAAACCTGGCCTGAAATGATAGAAAATATGGCTTATCAATACAGTACACCAGAAGTAATGGATATAGTCTAAAAAAGACTCCTAAGATTCATTTCAGCCAGCACAGGATTCTGCTTACATGTAGGCTCACATGAGTTGTCTAAGTTGGTTACCTTTGTGATCACAAAGGTAACCAACTTAGACAACTCATGTGAGCCTACACGTAAGCAGAATCTTGCCAGAGTCTTTGATACTTGTAGACATGTAGAGACCTAGCTGTAGCTTTAAGTCAAGGAGCTAGCCCTATTAATTGGTTAACCCATATATGCCAAGTGGCCCTTTTGGGGGCATTGGCAACAAGGCAGTCTCAGATCAGACACTGCAGAATGTGGCATCTGATCTGGGTCAACAAACCCTGCACCCTATAATTTGAAATGGACCACTCCAAACTTATCAGGAAGGATATTCCATTGTCATATAAGGGTTAATGCTTAAGGACCCTATTCTCATGTGTCAGGCTATCTGAAATTCATCCAACATCCTTACAAAATCAGTTTCTTTGGTGGTTCTGAAAATTCAGAAATGCAATAAAAAGCATTAAAATATCACTTGCCATGTCATCTTTCATTTGCCAATGTTTGTCATATTGAGGGTCCTTAGTGCAAATGTGAATCCTGAAGGCCCACAAATACGTGGGGTGATCAATAAATTCGAGAACTTTTGCTATAACTTTTTTAATATATAACCAATCACAATAAAATTTATATGGTCAATGGAATAGCACGTTACGGACAACGTCATCAAGGTATTACGTTTGTGACGTCACTAGATTTTCAATGACCTCATATTTTCAACGTCATACTTCACGTTCACCGTTCAGAAATGGCTGTCGACGTTGTTGCAGAACAGAGGACTATCATTAAATTCTACCTAAAATGAGGGAAGACAATGAGCGAAATCAAAGAGGATCTCCAAAAAGTATACTGAGAAGCAGCATTTTCGAAAGCTTGTTTTCATAAATGGTGGCATTGCTTTAAGTGACAGAAGAACATCGACCAAAGATGACGCCCGATCTGGCCGCACTGTGAGGTATACTACAGAGGAAAACTGTGCTGCCATTGAACAATACGTAATGGAAGACAGGCGAGTGACTGTTAGAAATGTAGCGGAGAACCTCTAACTTAAGTTATGGTACAGCCCAAGAGATTCTGACGGAAAAGCTTGAATTAAGCTGCGTCTGTGCAAGATGGGTACCCTGTCTACTTCAGCCTGACCAGAAGAGAGTAAGGAAACAGATCTGTTGAGATATTCTCAACTGATATGCAGAGGAAGATGATGGGTTCCTGAATAAAATAATAAAGTGATGAAACATGGTTCCACTTCTTTGAGCCGGAAAGCAAGCAACAGAGTTCCATGTGGAAGCATGCATTGTCACCATCGCCTGTAAAAGCCCGACTTTCCAAGTCAGTGGGTAAAGTTATGTCCATCATATTCTGTGACAAAAAAGGAATTGTGTTGGATCACATGGTGCCAGCTAAAACTACAGTCAATAGTGAATACTACGCACATCTAATTAAATTCCAGTTGCAGAGAGCTATTCGAGATAAACGTCCTGAGCTTGTAAGGTCGGGTTCATTTGGCACCAAGACAACGCTCCAGTGCACGTGAGTCAACTTGTGACGTCCACCCTCAAGGAACTCGGTATCGAAACTCTACCGCATCCACCGTATAGCCCAGACTTGGCTATCTGTGACTTTTTCCTGTTTCCAAATGTGAAGGATCAGCTGCATGGAGTAAAATATGAGACGCGAGATGAACTTGGGGCTGCTATAACGGTGGCGCTTAGGGAGGTGTCACTTGACGGCTTACGTCAAGCGTTCGGCACGTGGATGAACAGATGTCAAAAGTGTATCAAGGTCAAGGGATTCTATGTCAAGAAATAATAAACAGTATTCGTGAGTATCGTTTTTCATTATTAAGTTATAGCAAAAGATCTCGAATTTATTGATCACCCCTCGTACCTGCAGTTTTGTCAGAGCACTAATTATTTGCATTGTTGTCAGAGCACTAACTGCTTGCATTCTCATTAAATGAAAACAATCTGACAAATGGAGGGTGATCTGACTCAAAAGAGTGGTCAGACATTTGGTTTCAGTGTTTGGTTTCAAGTTTAACCCTTATCCTGCTGAATATTCAGTTTAGCCGCACCCATTTCTGACTTTGAATCAATCAGATGACTTGATGTAACTTATTCCTACAAACTCATGAACTGAATGTCAAACAGTGTAGATCCTGATCAGATGGATTCTTCAGGAGCCATATGATCTGGATCTACACTGTTTGCGAAGACAGGGGTTGTAGTGAACAGTAGGATAAGCGTTAACAGCTCAGTCAAGGCTATTTAAGTCATGTCAACCTGTCATTTTCCCTGATCAAATTTTTCCTTGGCAGGTTTCTTCAGTGAATAAACTGACAACCGCCCTTCTTGAATAAGCAGGAGACAGGGAATGGCTGGATAACCCATTTTGTACCAGAAACCCCAAAATCGGTAATTTGCAGTGAAGGCCCTGATCAGATGCTGCAGAATGAGGCATCTAATCAGGGCATACACTTTTTACAAAACGTTCAACCGTTTTCCAAATAAATTTTGAAGAAAACACAATCTGTCACCTCTAAATTTTGGAATGGACTCGTGCTATATATTATAAATAAGTGGGATAATCCCTTTTGGTAGAAAATGGGTTAAAATATCTCCTGATCACTGTCCATCAAAAGGATGTTCAGAATGTTAAGAGCCCAGGAGAGAGATCAAACTCATAACCTCCTGATCAACAGTCAGGCCTATAATAAGATGTATGTCAACAGAATATCCTAAGCCCAGGCTATTAGTGACAATGTCAAACTAATGAGACCAACCTTGGTGTTTCCATCCTAATCCAGAGATCATTAAAAGGTTTGTTACTGTCATACTGTTTTCTTCTCTCTGTTCTTGACTGCTCCAACCAGTTCCTGTGAGAACAGATAATTGTATTAACATGAATGGCATGTTTTACCTTGGCTAATTCTAACCTGCTCTGGAGTCCATAAAGATTTCTTCCCATGGCCATTTTGGACAATTCACCCATTTCAGGCATGAAACCCCTAAACAGGTACCTCTGTTGGTAAACAGTGCATGCACAGATTAGATGCAACAGAACATGGTATCTGATCAGGGTCTGCAGTTTGCTAACAGGGTTTACAATAAAAACGTAAAATGGGCCTGATACCTCTTGAATGACAAATGGACTTGTCCAACATATAGCTATGGCAGAGTCCACCAGTTTACAATGAATGCCAGACTAGAAGAGAACATTTTCAGATGCATTCTTTTTATTTTTTAGTGAAAATATGACTAGACATTACATGATTTGTATACCTCTGCCCACCAATATCTGGTATCTTATTTGCACAGTGACAAGCGAATATGGTCTTCGATAACAAGTACTCTGCAAAGACTCAGATGTGTGGTGTGCAGGCAGATCCGAGTCTTGGCTGGATACACATGCTCAAAGGCCCCATTTTACACTATGTTCTGACGAAGAAATACATTTGCTTTCTTTTCCTATGGGGTCAGTTTGAAATTTGAAAACTTTGCTTCATTAACTCTTCTCCTGCTGAATATTTGACTTTGCCACACTCATTTCTGACTATCAGTCAATCCGATTACATGATATAATGTTTTCATTCAAATTCATAAACTGAATGACAGTATAGATCCTGATCAAATGGCTTCTTCAGATCTACACTGTTTGCAAAAGTACAGCAGAATATTATTAAAGGGTTAATCAAGTGTTAAGTGCAGACTGGAAACCTAACAAACAGCAACACAATGAGACATGCCAAGCAAACAAGTTCATTCTGACTTGAGCACCTTTGGGGACTCATCAGCCTGTGCATCTGGATACATGGCCTGTAATTAATATCATTGTAAATCCTACTTTATATAGATAAAAGTAAGGTTTACAATGGTAAACATTATTTTCCTTGATCTTGCTCAAACATACATTTGTATGAGCACCAACAATGTTTGGAGTATAAATATAATAATTTTCAAATTACTGAAAAATATTTATAGAGACATTGGAGACAGCATTATATTGCATCTATATGTTAGTGCAATGCATTGCTAACACATATTTCCAAAGACAAGTTGCTCAAAACCTAAAAACAATAAAATTCTTTTATTAAGACCAACTTTGGGACAGCTCCAAAGGTGATCTCTGACCAGACAGTACTGTGTGCAGAAAAGACAAAGAAAGAATAACTGAAACTTTCTAAATATACTTTTTAAAGCAGAATTAGTCTCAATTTTTGGTGGTCTTAAAAGCAGAATTTTATTGTATTCATAAGTTTAAACTTGTACCTTGATTCTTCATCTATTTGGTCCCATATATCACCAAACTCTTCCTGCAGTTTGTTCCTTCTCTTATTCTTTTGACGTCTGTGTAGTTTCAGTCTGAAAGCATAGATTTTTGTTTGATTTGATGTTTAACATCCCCGTCAACACTATATAGGTCATTTTGGAGACATTGCTTCCAATTTTGTGGGACTTTTACCCGACATTGAGATGAAATGACATCTCAAGCCCTGTCCCCAAATGAAACCAATAGGGTTTATAAGCATGGACGGTCAGACTCGAACCACTTTGCCTGGACAGGCTTAGATCCTCTAAGCAGTTTACCAGTGGGGGGGGGGGGGGGGGGGGGGGGGGGGGCAAAAATCCATGTCATATGAGGTGCGAATGAACTTCATGTAGAAAACAGATAACAGAGTAGACACATGTGATAATTTAAATTTAACGCTCTGCATGCTGGGTATTTTTATGCTGCAGATGACATTTTGAAATATTTTTCTAATTTTCCCAGAAAACAGGACTTGACATCTCATGCAAATTGTCTCCATAGAAAAAAAAAGAAAAATATCAACAATTTGTCGTCTGCTGAATTAGCCTAGAGAGTGGCAAAGGTTAAGTGGTAAAGGTTGAATTGACAATAAGCAGCCTTATAAATGGAATTAATCTTACTATTAAAGAAGAACTTTCCATCTCCGACATCTTTATGAGAATATTGTCACTTCATGTATTTAATCTGATGAAAATGATGTTCACTATAACCACCATTAAAAAGGTATACATGTATTCTGACTTTTCATATTATCAAACTGCTATATTTAGCCCTCAGAATTAATATTATGTTGTAAAATTATAAAACTTATGTATACTTGGCACAGCACCAAAGGCTATGAAAGTGTATTGATATTATTCCTTGTCCTGCTGAGCCTGGATATGTCTTACCTTTAAAACAATGAAGATCCAGATCAGATGGCTTGAAGAAGCCATCTGATCAGGATCTTCATTGTTTGTCATTCAGCTTATGAATTAATTGCAATAATTTGCATCAAGTAATCCGATTGGTGGATAATCAGTAGTGGGTGTGGCATATATAAATATTCAGCAGGACAAGGGTTATATTTAGTAAGATCAAACCAAAGAATATTAAATATATAAAAACCAACATGTTTTAACATACTGCACCATCTCTTTGGGAGCAATTTCTGTTCATATTTCTGATAGTATTTTTGTGAGAAGAATTCTCCTATACCAACACTACAATATAATGGCAGCTTTGTTGGGTCTTTATAAGCTAAGCAGAAAAAAAGTTCAAGAATATATAAGATAAAATAAGCCATTCCATACCCACAGGACTGAGGAGAAAAGCAACCAATGCCTACATATGTGACTGGCATGATATATATGAGGCTCCAAATAAAGGGATGTAACAAACATGTTTAAGGGATAATTTCCTTATTTGTCAGAAGTATATGTTAAATACTTACTAGAATTGCCTCATCGAGGCTATTCTAATCAGTACCAACAACATATGATTTTCTGTAGAAATAAAAAAAATCTTGTTGTGCCCCCTTTTATCGGGAGCTACCTATGGTGTAGATGAAAAGGTGTTACATGACATGCGAAAAATTCAAAATATTAGTAGACTATTTTGGCACATTGGGATGTAATTGTAATGGTCATCCCTACATTCTAATGCATCAAGTATGCAAATCTTGTGTCACATGACTTCCAGTTAGCATGGAGTTGAGCATGTGCACAATCGTGTTCAACTATTGTATTATATCCCAAGTCCCTTTTGGGTATGGCAGCTATGGGTGGCATTTGATATACCATCAAGTTTATGGGTCTTAAATGCTCTTTTCTTGTTGTTTGTTGTTGTGATTAAGGGGCCAACTCACTTTTCATATGTTTATATTTATATATACTCCTTAACATTATATTCTCTCACACAGACCACCATCATCTATCTTGGTGCACATTCTCTTCTCTGTTTCTGTGCAGCTGAACTTCATTGTGCATGTGCTCAATTCCATGCTGTGAGGTGGGGACCCAAATCTACCTTTTTGAATACACAGTCTCATATATTCCAGGAAAGGGTGCATGCAGAACAAGGTAAGCAGTAACCAGGCCCAGGGGTTACAAAAACTGTTCATACCCAATTCAGCTGAACATAAAATTTAACCCTTATCCTGCTGTTCACAACTTCTACCTTTGCAAACAGTGTAGATCCAGATCAGAGGGCTTCTAGAAGCCATCCAATCAGGATCTACACTGTTTGTCATTCAGTTTGCAAATTTCAATGAATAAGTTACATCAACTAATTTGACTGGTTGAAATGCAAGTGTGTGTGGCTGAATTAATTTATGCAGTGAGAGGTTAATATCTGTCCAGCACAAATCTTTTATGCATTTTAGCATTTTAACCCTAATCCTGCTGAACATGATTGAACCTTACCTTTGCAAAAAGTGTCAATTCAGATCTGACTTCTCAGGATCTACACTGTGTGTAATTCAGTTAGGGAATTTGACTGAATAAATCATATGAAGTAGACTGATTGGTTGGAAATCAGTAATGGGAGTGTCAAAATTAATTTATTCAGCAGGACAGGAGTTCATATTAAGATGCTGGACAAATTTCATGCTCAGTTGAATTGAGGATGAAATAAAAAGTATAACCTCAGGGCCCAGTCTTACCTATTCTTGACAAAATACTCCAGGTCTCCAGGAAAAACACTGGTAGACAGGGGCAGTCCTGTTGATTTAGTTGAGAGGTAGGGGGACAGACCTTCCTCCCAGTCATAATCTATGGAATTTGATTTATATCTGAAATAGTTTTGACAGTTTGAGAAGACTGTATATGTATGGAATCTTTAAAATTATAGTTACTCACAATGGAAGCTATGTTAAAGTTTTGTATCAAAAATAAAAAAAGATTTCATTTTTACTCAAGATCATTGTTATTCCTTACTTCACTCTAAATCAAATTTAATGGCCATCAGTGTCAGGATCTGTTATATGCCATATTAATTCTTTTTTTATCTCAAATAGTCTTAAAGAAAGTCCAAATGTACAACACAAGCCCCATAAGAAATGAAAATCACTACCTTAGCCACCCTACTGTCGGATATCTTTTCTGAAGCCCTATCACCACAGGGCAGGTCGCCTGGGTGCCCACACCCTGTCTATTACCTATAAAATTTGGCAACCTTGACTTTAAGGTCACAGGTAGGGTGGGGTAGCGGCGCGCGGAATAAAACATTAGATCAAAATATTTTGTTAACCCATAACAGTTTGCAAAGTGCCAGTTCTTAAAATTTGAGAATAGTGAATAGAAGAGCTCTACCTATAGTTTCTTGTGATGAACAAGGCAATACAGTCGAACTTCGATGGGTCGAACTCAGTAGGCTCGAACACCACGTTTGGGTTGAACTGACTTTTCAGTCCCGGCAAAATCCCTAGTCATTTTAACTAAACATGCCACCCTTGGCTCGAACCACGATGGCTGGAACCCTCACTCTAAGCCTGGTCCATAGAGTGCATTTTCTATGTAAAATCCCACCGATGGCTCGCACTAATTACCTTTTTAAAAAATCCAATTTTATTGATCAAGTCATGCAGGCGCGTGATCAGTATCATAAAACACCTTGATATTGACAAAGCTTCTTGCCGAAACAGCTGTTTACATAACAGGTGTACTTGATAAGCGCAATCCCTTTGATCAACCGGTCAAGAGATTAATGTTGAGAAGGTGTCAAATTAAGTTTAATGTAAACACCTATAATAACCCAGGGCTAATGAGGCGGCATAAGGAAATTAAAGCTGGCAAAATATTTTTCACAAATTAAAATTTCACACGGACATTGAGTAAGAACTGCCAAAATTACAGTCTTTGCCTTAAAATATGGACCAAAAATACGGCTCATCATTCACTCCTGCAGTCATGTCAGAGAGTATGTCAGCTTTCGAGCAATCTGGTGAAGGACCCGGCAACGGGGGATACCCAGATCGTAGGTTTCTGCTGGCACTGCCGAGCGATGACGACGCAGCTGAAGAAACGCCACTGCCAACGGCCGCGCAAGCTATGGAGGCATGCGACGTGATGCGACGTGTTTGTTTTAAACAGTTAGTGAAAGTGACACTTCTTTGAATCTCTTGTGTAGTTTAAATAAATAACTGTTAACATGTGACATGCAAAAACGTTGTGGTAAACAAACTTCAATCAGGGACTTTTTTAAGAAGTGAAATGAGTTCGAATGTCAGGGACTTTTTGTGTTTGATTTGAGGTTTAACGTCCCCGTCAACACTGTAAAGGTCATTTTGGAGACGTTGCTTCCAATTTTGTGGGACTTTTACCCGACATTAAGATGAAATGACATCTCAAGCCCTGTTGCCCAATGAAACCAATAGGGTTTATTAGCATGGACAGTCCAACTCGCACCGCGGTTCCTGGACAGGCTTAGATCCTCCAAGCGGTTTACCAGTACTAGTGTGCGGGCCGGATTCAGCTCTGCGTGGAAGCATCATGCAGCCCATATATTTCTTCAAGCCCCTATGGGCGGGGGCCGACGTCAGGGACTGCTGTACAGTTTTGTTTGATTTAGTGGTTATAAACAAATGTGCTCTAATGACCTTAAAAAGTGTGCTAATCAAATCAAATCAATAGAGACTTTTCTCGCAATAAGAGTAGATGCAGACCTTACCTTTTTTTACAAAAGTTGCTTACTGTCCATGCTGGTTACATTGTACATGTACTTTGTTGTATTTTAAACTTTTCATCTTGTCAATAAAATTAAAAGATTTATTATTGTTGCATTTTCTTATCTCCCTGAAAGTGCGAAAGGTATACTACGTGGCTTAAATTATGACCGATAAATGTACCGGAAGTCACCAAATCGCCGCAGCTATGATAAAAAATCATAGTACACAAAGATGGATCTTGCTGAGTTAGATTCCAATGGCTCGAACTACCGATGGCTCGAACTTTTTTCGGCGGTCCTGGCGAGTTCGAGTCATCAAAGTTGGACTGTATATATATATATATTTTTTTTCAAAACTTGATGTACTTTAAAATTTGAAGTAGACTGGAAAATCAAAATCCATCAGGTTTCATTTTCAACTTATGTGCAACTGTCTTTGGCAAATGGGGCTCCATATGGCAGTATAAAATGCCTCTTTACCCACTTCAAACTCTGAATGAGTTGAAAAATCTAGGCAACAATGAAAATGTGCAAGGACTGTCCCAAAACTGCCACATTTTTGACAGTCTACACACACAGTGCATAATAATAATGATTGATGATAATAATAATAATAATAAAAAGAAACTGATTTTTGCTGCTGGCCTCTGCTCAGTTCCAATACCCATATAAGCCCTAGTCCAAAACCATCCAACTAACCTGGGTATTTTATGGTCAGCAAGAGTATGCTCAATCTCAAAACCCATTCTCTGTAATCTGTCTATAACTGTGTCATTGCCAAGATAGTGACCTGAAAAAGAAAACAAAACTAATGTACATGAAACAGGTGACCTGAAAAAGAAAACAAAACTAATGTACATGAAACAGAGTCTGAATCCTTTCACCACTGAGATTCTGTGGGGTCATTCCATCACAACAACACATCTATATAATTTTGACCTCCTTGAACCTCACTTCTATATAGTAAAAACCCCATTTCTTATTTCTGCTCTAAAATATGGATTGTGGGTACAAGTTAGAACCACCTCTTCAATGAAAAATTGTGATATTTTTCTTATTTCTGCTCTAAAATATAGGTTGTGGGTACTTGTAAGAACCAACTCGAGGAGGCAGTTCTAACCAGTATCCACAATCTATATTTTGAGCAGAAATAAGAAAAATATCACAATTTTTCATCTTAAAATTTTATTTTTTTTGGCGGTAAAGTTTACAATATATTTGTATAGGCATGTTTTCGTTATGCTTCCAGCTTTGAACTGGGGAAACATCCAGTGCTGCTTAGAAGGGTTAAGGTAATTACTATTAACCCTTTGTCTGCTGAATAAATTAATTTAGCCACACCCACCTCTGACCTCAACCAATCATACTTGATATAATGCATTCACTCAATTCACAAACCACATGACTAACAGTGTAGTTCAAGATCAGATGGCTTCTTTAGAAACCATCTGATCTGGATCTACACTGTTTGCAAAGGTAGATCTTGTCGTGTTCAGCAGGATCAGGGTTAATAAAAGGTAAGCAGTGTGTATCCTGATGAGATGGCTTATTATGTGCCACATCAAATTTTAGTATTCCAAGGGAGACAAATCCTTCAGCCAAACTTAAGAGAAGCTTAGCTGTCATGAATTATCTTTCTTGCTGCAACAAGCATGAGCTGAAATAATTGAAAGTCTGAAAGGCTTCAATTTTCTATGAAAGATTAAGGACCCATAGCTTAGAATCTGCTGTCATAAAATCAACAGATCAAACATAAATCTTAAAAGCATTTTCTAAATTTAGCCATTAAATTTCTTTTTTATTTAACAGAAACCATAAAGCCTGTTTCTTATTCTATGTAAAATGTTTTAAGAACTTTAAATTCCATGAAGTGATATACTACTGATAGATTTGCAGGATGCATGTCTTGTAATCTTTGCAACGCCCTTTTGGGCCTTGCTACAACAGAAATCAAAGCCCTGACAGTACTGGTGGGTCCGCAGGTGAAAAAGTAACCATGGCTGACCATGGTCATCATGGTTTTTGATGATCTATCATGTTTTTTCATGGTCAGCCATCAAATACTACATAAAAAAGAATATCTGCATCACATTTTTTCTTGGTCATCCATGATCACCATGGTTGACACCATAGTCAACCATGGTCATCATGGTTTTTGATGGCCTACTTTGTTTTTCCATGGTCAGCTGTCAAATGCTATGGAAAACAAAGAATATCTGTATCATATTTTTTCTTGGTCAACCATGGTCACCATGGTTGTCGGTGGTTTGAAAGAGAGTAAAAATTACTATGTGGCTGACGATGTTTATCATGGTCAATTGTCATAACAAGAGGACCAAGCTAGCTTGGTCCTGTATCGCTCACCTGAGCTAACAGATTCAAAGTTTAAGGAAGTGCCAACCTTTACTGAAGGCTTTATGGGAGGACATGGTGATGACAGGGTAAGCATTTTCTGAAAATCAAGTAGAATGTAACTCTATGATAAACAGGCTGACCTCACCGGTTTTCAAACTCATTCAAGCTTTTATTCCTGACTTGCTAAGAAGATCCGATCTAAACTGAAGTGGCTATGGTGATGACAAGTTCAAAAACAAGAGTTTTCAAACTCCTCCAAGCTTTCAGCCCGACTTCCTTGTTTGTAAGTTTCATGAAGATCCATTCAAAACTAAAGGGGCAGCAGTGATGACAATGTCGAAAATAGGCATTTTCAGCAATCAAAGGCACGTCACTCTATGATAAATGTGCCGACTTGGCCGGTATTCGAACTCACTTGAGGTTTTATTCCCAGCCACCTTACATGTAAGTTTCAGAAAGATCCGATCAGACTTGGCCAGTATTCAAACTCATCCAAGATTTTATTCCCAGCCACCTCACATATGTTTCAGAAAGATCCGATCAAAACTGAAGGGGCTACGGTGATGACAAGGTCAAAATTTGGCATTTTTAGCAATCAAAGGGATGTTACTCTAAAATAAATGAGCCGACTTGGCCAGTTTTCGAACTCATCAGAGGTTTCATCTCCAGCAACCTTACATATAAGTTTCAGAAAAATCCAATCAAAACTGAAGGGGCTACGGTAATGACAAGGTCAAAAATCAACATTTTTTAGCCATCAAAGGGACATAACTCTACGATAAATGGGCTGACTTGGCCTGTTTTCGAACTCATCCAAGATTTTATCCCCAGCCACTATACATATAAGTTTCAGAAAGATCCAATCAAAACTGAAGGGGCTATGGTGATGACAAGGTAAAAAATCGGCATTTTCAGCAATCAAAGGGACGTAAATCAATGATAAATGGGCCAACTTGGCCGGTATTCAAACTCATCCTAGGTTTTATCTCCAGCCACCTTAAATATAGGTTTCAGAAAGATTCAATCAAAACTGAAGGGGCTACGGTGATGACAAGGTAAAAAATTGACATTTTCAGCCATCAAAGGGACATAACTATATAGTTAATGGGGCAACTTGGCCGGTTTTCGAACTCATCCCAGCCACCTTACATATAAGTTTCAGAAAGATCAGATCAAAACTGAAGTGGCTACAGTGTTGACAAGGTCAAAAATCAACATTTTCGGCAATCAAAGGGACCTAACTCTATGATAAATAGGCCATCTTTGCCGGTATGCGAACTCATCCGAGGTTTTATCCCCAGCCACCTTGCATATAAGTTTCAGAAAGATCAGATCAAAACTGAGAGGGCTACGGTGATGACAAGGTCAAAAATCGGCTTTTCAGCAATCAAAGGGACGTTACTCTGTGATAAATGGACCAACTTGGCTGGTTTTCGAACTCATCCGAGATTTTATCTCCAGCCACTTTACATATAAGTTTCAGAAAGAGTTGATCAAAACTGAAAGGGCTACAGTGATGACAAGGTCAAAAATCAGCATTTTCAGCAATCAAAGGGACGTTACTCTACAATAAAAGGGCCGACTTGGTCGGTTTTCGAACTCATCCGAGATTTTATCCACAGCCACCTTACATATAAGTTTCAGAAAGATCCGATCAAAACTGAAGGGGCTACGGTGATGACAAGGTCAAAAATCGGCATTTTCAGCAATCAAAGGGACGTAACTCTATGATAAATCGGCGGACTTGGCCGGTTTTCGAACTCATCTGAGGTTTTATCCCCAGCCACAATACATATAAGTTTTAGAAAGATCCGATCAAAACTGAAGGGGCTACGGTGATGACAAGGTCGAAAATGGGCATTTTCAGCAATCAAAGGGACGTAACTCTCTGATAAATGGGCCGACTTGGCCGGTTTTCGAACTCATCCGAGTTTTTATCCCCAGTCACCTTACATATAAGTTTCAGAAAGATCCGATCAAAACTGAAGGCCATAGTAAGTCTATGGGACCTTGTGGTTGCCATAGGAACCAAAGTTTTAGAGCGATTTCAAAAAAAAGTTTATGTCATCAATGCCCCACCAGAGGCATGCTACAGATGAGAAATGATTGAGATCAGCCTGCAGGATACAGAGATATAGCTGCTCAAAAGTGTGGACGGACGGACGGACGACGGAGGACCCACTATACTATAAGCTCCCCTGGAGCCTTCGGCCCAGGTGAGCTAAAAATTCCAAATAAACATGGTCTAACATGGTCAACATAGTTTGAAGCTTCAGTAGCCTCCCTTGAAATTTATAATTTATATTTGTTATTCTTTTGAAATTTACATTAATTATCTTTATATGTAGAAATTATAATTATGTGAATTAATTACTTGTTCATATTTATGTAGACAAGAATGCTTGCAATAAATACCATCTAGCTTACCATATAAATATAACTTTTGTATCAACATATTATGATCACTTTCAAAACGGGCCTCCGTGGCCTAATGGATAAGAGCGCTGACTCTTAGTCATTAAGTCTCTCACCGCCGTGGGTTCGAGCCTCGCTCGGGTCACGTGTGAGACGCCAAGTTCTGCAACGGAAGGTCAGGTGGTTTTTCTCCGGGTACTCCGGTTTTCGCCCACCTATGATTAACGATCGGCTCGATATGAGTGAAATAATCTTGAAAGGGCCGTAAAACCCAAACCAAAAAAAAAAAAAAATTATGATCACCTTCAAGAATGTTATTAAAAGAATTTCAACAATTATGTATGGAACAAAATGCCTAATAAGGCTAAGGGTTTAAAGAACATCATATGTAATCAAATATATATGATGTTGCATCCTGAAATGGATTAATACATTCAGTTTGGTTTGGAAAAACTTGTATTTAGTGAAGGCAAAAATGGCTGCCAATTTTTTTTATGGCCAACACCATGGTGTTCATGCTCACCCAAGACCATGGTATATGACCATGGATGGCCACTTTACAAAACATGGTCAACCATGGTTTTCAGGGGTTGTAGGACGATGAACTACCATGGTAAACCATTGTATTCAATGGTCACCTAACCATCATTTTCGCTTGGGTCAGTCAACTGTCTCTGAGGGTAGGCTGGGTAAATGGTACTGACCTGAGACTTAGACTGTTTCTAAATTCCTGTATTGAAAGCAAACAGCGTAGACTCTGATCAAACACTGCATTCTGTGGCATCTGATCTGGGTCTACAATGTTTGCCAAACCCAACACAATTCCAGTCCAGATTCTATAGATAACCCTCTTATGCAACATTAACCTTACAGTGATAAGACTAGTACAGCTATTTTCTATAAATAACCATTTCCTTGATTTTCAACAAGTCAGTGATAGTCACATGGAGTCCAGATTTGAAATGCTATAGCGCTTTATAACTTTGGATTGATTGATCAACAACTGACCTAAAAATGAGTATTACAGTATACCTAAATTTCAAAGGTGGAAAATTTATTAGTTCTAAATGAGTAAATATAAGATTTAATAAACACAGATTGGTAAGGAAGGGTGATTTTAATCAAAGAATCATCTGTGTACGAGTGTGGCTGACATCCATCAACCATTATTCTCTTGTATCCCACTGGATGCACCTGACTGAAGTTAGACTGCATCATACCTTCAGGTGTGAAAATCAACACTACTTCAGTTTTTCTATAAAGTTTAACCTATTGCATGTGGGAAACTCCTTGAGGGGTACCTTGGCAAACAGTGCAGGTCCAGATCAGACGCCTCAGACGCCGCTTTCTATCAGGGCCTGCACTATTTGCTTACAGAATTTTCTGTCAAAAATAGAATAACAAGCGGACCCAGAGGGCCCTGATTCGCTCACCTGAATGTCACTGTCTCTAGTACACTCTATTTTTAGCTCAGGTGGCCATCATGTGGATCAGAGCGGAACGATCTTAGCTATTTTGGTAGAGTGTCACCTAGGCAACATTCCTTTGAAGTTTGAATCAAATTGACCCAAGGGTTTAGGAAAAGTTCGCATTTGAAGCAAATTTACAATGTTTTTCTATCTTTAGCTCTGGCGGCCATATTGTTCATCGGAGCAAGACCATTTTAGCAATTTTGGTAGGTAGTCATCTAAGCAACATTCCTATAAAGTTTGGATGCAATTGGCCCCAGGGTACAGGAGGAGTTGTCGTTTGAAGATTTTTTCTATTTTTAGTCCTGGTGGCCATCTTGTTTATCAGAGTGGAATGATTTTAACTATTTTGGTAGGGAGTCACCTGGGCAACATTCCTGTGAAGTTTGAAGCAAATTTATAATGTTTTTCTATTTTTAGCTCTGGTGGCCATTTTGTTCATCAAAGCGGGATCATTTTAGCTCATATGGTAGAGGGTCAACGACATAATATTCCTGTGAAGTTTGAATCAAATTGGCCCAAGGGGTAAGGAGGAGTTGTCATTAAAGATTTTTTCTATTTTTAGCTCTGGTGGCCATCTTGTTAGTCAGAGCGGAATGATTTTAGCTATTTCTTTAGGGAGTCACCTACATAACATTCCTGTGTAGTTTGAATCAAAATGGCCCAAGGGTTAAGGAGGAGTTCGTGTTTGAAGCAAATTTACGATATTTTTCTATTTTTAGCTATGGCAGCCATTTTTCTCATCAGAGCAGAACCTTTTCAGCTATTTTGGTAGATGGTCACCTAAGCAACATTCCTTTGAAGTTTGAATAAAATTGGCCCAAGGGTACAGGAGGAGTTGTCGTTTAAAGATTTTTTTCTATTTTTAGCTCTGGCGGCCATCTTGTTTGACAGAGCACAACGATTTCAGCTATTTTGGTAGGGAGTCATTTGGGCAACATTCCTGTGAAGTTTGAATCAAATTGGCCCAAGGGTTGAGGAGGAGTTTGTGTTTGAAGCAGATATATATTTTTCTATTTTTAGCTATGGTGGCCATTTTGCTCATCAGAGCAATACCGTTTTAGCTATTTTAGTAGAGGGTCACCTAAGCAACATTCCTATGAAGTTTTAATTAATTTGGCCCAAGGGTACAGGAGGAGTTGTCGTTTAAAGAATTTTCCATTTTTAGCTCTGGCGGGCATATTGTTCATCAGAGCGGAAACGTTTTAGCTGTTTTGGAAGAGGGTCACCTAAGCAACATTCCTATAAAGTTTGAATGAAATTGGCCTTAAGAATTTTTCTATTTTTAGCTCTGGTGGCCATCTTGTTCAGTGGAGCGGAACAATTTTAGCTATTTTTGTAGAGGGTCACCTCAGCAATATTCCTATGAAGTTTTATTGAAATTGGCTCAAGGGTTAAGGAGGAGTTAGCATTTAAAGCAAATTGTTGACACCGCACGACACAAGACGCACATTGACCGATCACAATAGCTCACCATCCGATAAGCTAAAAATGAAAAAAATAGGCCTACCACCCCTTATATGACAAATGGACTTGTCCAACATATAGCAATCTAACAGTCCACCAGTATACAATGGGTTGTCCTTCTGAACCATGACATACCACACCTTTTCAGAGTGTAGATCCTGATCAGATGACTTACTAACAAAGTAGCACTGTCAAAAGAAAACCTGTTTTCAGGGTTGATATAAGCCAGTCTGCCCAGCTAGATATATAATTTTGAACCCCACTTTTATATAGCAAGTATGTTCTAGAAAGGGTTACAGGGGTAAACCTTATTTTTCTTATTTCTCCTCTAAAGTATAGATTGTGGGTACTCGTTAGAACTGTCTTGATGAGACGGTTATAATGTGTACCCGCAATCTATATTTTGAGCAGAAATAAGAAAAATATCACTATTTTTCAACTTAAAATTTTCTTTTTTGGTGGAAAAAAATTTACAATGTATTTGTATAGGTGTATTCTGTGTTACGAGCAAATTTTTTCCTTGGGAGGGGTTCAGTTAACATGAAGGCCCAAAAGTTGTTTCCCTTGCAAAAAAAAAAAATAATCGAAAAAAACTTCAGGTGTTTCTGCAGTTCCCCATAAATAATATTAGCTGAGAAATATGAGGTGTCTGTCATGTATATTAATTAGCACTATGACCTCACGGTCACATTCTTTAATGCTAATTTCTTCTTTCATTCAACCATAAGCCACTTGTTATGCAAGTCATTAATTTTGTTGTCTTCTGACTTCAGACAACATGTACTATACATTTAAATAAAATTTTGTAACAGTTTTATAATTTGCATGGCTCAAATATAATTATGTTTGTTTGTTTTATTGGAGGTTTAACATCCCCGTCAACATTTTCGACAGGTCATTTTCGAGACGTTGCTTCCAATTTTGTGGGATTTTACCCAACATGAAATGACATCTTAAGCCCTGCTCCCCAATGGAACCAATAGGGTTTACATGCATGCACGGTTTACCAGTACTTACAGCTCTGTACGGAAGAATCATGCAGCCCAATCTATTTCTTCAAGCCCCATAAATATAATTGTGCAGCATAATTGTGCAGACAGATTTTTATAGAACGCTAATTATAACAAGAACCAATCCGGTGTTGGTAAAGGACACACCTCCATTACTGAGATAAACACCAGAGATGAGTGCTCAGATAGTGAGGCATCTGATCAGCGTCTTCATTGTTTGCTTTAAGTGTCGGATCATACCAGTTCTTATTAAGTGTGGTCGGTTTCAGCTCTGCGCGGAAGCATCATGCAGCCCAATCTTTTTCTTCATGCCGATGGGCGGGGGCCGTTAATATAATTGTGCAGCATAATTGTGCAGACAGATTTTTATAGAACGCTAATTATAACATGTTGGTAAAGGACACACCATTATTGAGATAAACACCAGAGATGTGTGTTCAGAGAATGAGGCATCTGATCAGGGTCTACATTGTTTGCTTTAAGTGTAGGATCTAACACCTATAAAATTAGAGATGGATCTGCCCCAAGCTGAAATGGGTGGAAAAATCCCTTTTCATATATGGTTTAAAATCTTCTCAAAGTTTGTTTGTTACTTGTAAAATCATCAGTTATGCACAAACTCCCATCTTGACAGAACTATCAGTTATCAACACCTTGCCACATACCTTCAAAGACAAATTAATGCAAATTTTATTCACCTTGTAATCTGTGATAATAATTATAAACTCTTACACCCCCAAGTTTCAGAAATGGACTCATCTATGTTTGATTTTAGACATGTCCATTGCTAGTTATTGGGGGTTTTAGTCAAAATTATTGACAGAATGACCCATCTGGATCTCCACTGTTTGCAGAAGTATGTGTATTGGTCTATATGGTTGAAAGGCTTAACCCATTGTATAATAGTGGACTCTTCCACTGCAATATGTTGGACAAGTCCATTTGTCATATAAGGGGTGTCAGGCCTATATTTTTCATTTTTATTCTATTTTTGACGGCAAATTCTGTTTGCAAATAGTGCAGGCCCTGATCAGATGCCGCCTTCTGCCGCATCTGATCCGGGCCTGCACTGTTTGCCAAGGTTTCCCTTTAAGGGTTTCCCGGCTTGAAGTTCAAAATTCCGTTCATACTGATGGAAAAAAATTATGAAATATAAATGATGAAGAGAAAAATAGATGAAACGGATGAGCTAATCAGATTTTTCGGTACATGACCAGTCTTAATATTAGCACCTAGCGGCCTTTTTGTATGACACTTGACTGATTATCATCCAGTTTCATACTTCAACCAGATTAACAACAAAATTGGTTCAAATTTTCATGGGGATTTTAAGGCTACAGATCACAGTGAACTAATTTTATTACTTATTCAGCACTAACATCCTTAAATTTCACCCATAATAAATTCAAATATTTAAATCTGAGCATATAAACACATTTTTGTCACTTACAAGTACTTATTGTTAGGCTGTGGTAAACTTTTTAATCCTTATCCTGCTGAATAGATATATTGAGGCACACCCATTTCTGACTATAGATCAACCAATCAAATTATCTGATCTGGATCTACACTGTGTGCGAAAGTAAAGGCTGTGAGTGAGTGAGTGAGTTTTAGTTTTACGTCCCACCAACAGCTAAGGTCATACGGAGACGGGACCTCGGTTTAAAGACTCATCCGAAAGTCTGGAGAAGCCCGGGATCAATCCTGCGATCCCTGGTTTACAAGGCGAGTAGCGTAACCACTGCACCACGGAGGCTTCTAGGTAAAGGCTGTAGTGTTCGGCAGGATAAGGGAAAACATTATTGTTGGGTTCCAAAAGAGAAACATTAGAAGTTAAACAACCATGATCGGCCCCCGCCCATCGGGGCTTGATGAAAAAGATGGACTGCATGATGCTTCCAGGCAGAACTGAAACGGACCGCACACGAGTACCGCTTAGAGGATCTAAGCCGACATAGTGGTGCGAGTCGAAGCGTTCATGCTTATAAACCCTATTGGTTTCAATGGGCGACAGGGCTTGAGATTTTTATTTCATCTCCATGTCGGGTAAAAGTCCCACACAACTGGAAGCAATGACTCCAAAATGACCTATACATTGTTGAAGGGGACGTTAAACCTTAAATTAAACTAACAAAACAAAAACCATGACGACAGAATCTGTATCCATCTTTAAACCATGCTATTTATGGAGATTTATTTGAACTATTAATTAACTGTTGCAAGTTACAATATAATGTTGCTGCCCATTGCAAAAAGTTTGCACAAAATTGTCCCCAAAACACAGGCTTAAACGCAGGGTAAGGAATGGGTCACAAAGACAATAAATGCTGGATATAATACCATAAAATATCACCGAAATCAAAGTGTAACATATCCATGAAAAATTCTGGATGTTATAATTTCCACTTACTTGCCCCATTTGAAAGTGATTAGACATTTTATTGATATTTTAGTGCAAAGGAGAAAACTTGAAAGAACTTATGACTCCAATAAAAAGATACTAACAAATGTGCCACTTCAGTTAAACTTAAACTGAGTGCCCACTTTAATTGGTAAAATCATGATAACTGAGTTACATAAAATGCTGAGTGAAACACCCAGCAAAACTAACAAAATGCAAGAGAAAGCCAAGAAACCAAAGCCAGGCTGCAGTTTGCTAAGAGTCTTACAATTAGTGGCACAGATCAATTGGGATCTCAGTCATGTGCTAGGAAACAGGGACCAATCAAATTATGCTGGGCTAGTTATTGCAGGCTGACCAGAAACTTGTATGTTCACACTGTTTTTGCTGGTTTTGTCCTGAACGTCATGTCATGAGAAAGCCTGTTTTCGCCATTTGCAAACAATAAAGACACTGATCATTACCTTAGCGTTTACTGCTGGGACAGTAAAATATCTGACTCGTAGTTCCTAAGTATTGGGAAGGATAGTTCTCAGCAAACAGTGCAGACCCAGATCAGACTGCTCCTTCAGGAGCAGTCTGATCAGGTTCTACACTGTTTGTCAGTGCAGACACAGATCAGACTGCACCTGAAGGAGCAGTCTGATCAGGTTCTACACTCTTTGCCATTCAGTTTGCACCTTTCGACTCCTTGCATAATTTTGCGAAACAAATTTGTTAATATTTTAGGAGAATTACAGCAAGTCCTGAAGATGTCCAAATTTTTTAGGATTTTTACAGTATATCTGAGTTTTTTAAGACTGTCTCTGAGCAGGCTGGTTTGTTTGTGTCTTAACCCTTATCTTGCTGAATATTCAATGTAGCCACATCCATTTCTGTCTATCAACCAATCAAATCGCTTGATCTAATTTATACCAACAAATTCATAAATTGAATTCAAACAGTGTAGATCCTGATCAGATGGCTTCTTCAGAAGCCATCTGATCTGGATCTACACTGTTTGCAAAGATAGGGGTTGTCATGAACAGCGGGATAGGAGTTGACTGGTAGGTTTTCTCATGATGGCCCTACATCATAATCAAATGATCTTGTCTCCAGTTTATTGCTTTCTCCCTCAGTTTTATAGCAAACAAATGCATCAAACTCTTAAAAATCAACTTAATCAGTAACTTGCCGACAGGAATACTCAAAATATCTGTCTGCAAATCCAGCTTGGGGCCATTCATGTTCTTGCTAGATTTGCAAAAATCTAGGGACAGGCAAGAAATGCACAGATCAAAAATGAGACCCTGTTAAGAATCTGTTCATGAAATGATAAACTGTTTATTAACATTCATGAACTGCTCAGGAAAGTTCATGAACTGTCCATTAATATTCAATGGCATATTCATGGGCGTAGCTGTTGGTGAGATTGGTGCGATTTGGTCGCACCAATATTTTGTATTGGTGCGACTAGTCTCACCAATAATTTTGACACAGATATTCTAGGTAAAAAGTGCAAAATTGTTACTATCATTCAAGTAGAAAAACCCTTCCCAAAATACGTCAGAAGCCACCAGAATGCACCATTTTTTTCGAAATTTTCCATGGACCCCGCCCCCCATCCCAGCCCACCCTATGAGGGCTTCACGACTTAGGCGTTGTATAAGTTTTGGTCGCACCAAAGTCAAATTCATGGCTACGCCTCTGATATTAATTTAAATAGTTCATCATTAGTTCATGAACCTAAACTGTTGCATATCTTTTATGAACTCTCCATTCAAAAAAAGTTCATCAACCAACTTTCGTTTAATTATATTTGCACAGTATTCATCAAACCAAGTATGTCTAAGAGTACTATCAAATTGTTAAAAAAAATATCCTATACTGTGCATCTAATTTTAGAGAAAATGGCTGTCATTGATAAAACATTGATTTGGCTAACTCTTAATGTTGTTATATTTTACAGTTGTAACTGCATTTATATGTGCCTGTATAATTTTGCTCTGAATTCTGATTGAATTATCTGTATACACCATATTATTTATTGATGGGCATTTTTTCTAATTTATAAATCAGCAAAATGCAACAACAACAAAGATTACCTACAAGTACTGGAAAAGTTTGTAACAGGAATTTATGGTCTTATTCAACATCAAAGGGTTAAAAAGTACAAAAAAATTTTCTCTGACAGCAAAACTTCAAACAATGCCGCAGTAGCAGCTTCCTGGTATTTTAACGGCTGACCAATCTAGGAGGCTGCTGAGATAAAAGGGAGGCAACAGGAAAGCCATCAATTATTACCAATCAGTCTGAGATCATTATCACCCCATGAGTCTCCATGGCACTCTAGAAAACATGGAATGGAATGGATTAAACGGAGTGGCAGAAAAAGTGAAACCAAAAACTAATTCCATTTTAAATTTTAAAAGCATTTATAAAGTTTCATCTGACCTTTTTATTTTCTGCATATAGTAAGAGCCCCTTTGGGACTGTTCAAAAGTGGTCTTATGTGGTCTTAATGCGGGAATTCTACTCTATTCTCATGCAAACAAAGAAGACTATAACCAGATTGTGCTGACCAAGGTCTCCACTGGCTGCACTGGTCTTCCTATATCCCTTAACCTGCCAAATAAATTGATTTAGCCACACCCATTTCTGAGTCTGGACCAATCAGATTACTTGATGTAAATTATTTCTATAAATTCACAAACTGAATGTCAAACAGTGTAACCTGATTAGATGGCTTCTTCAGAAGCCAACTGATCTGGATCTACATTGTTTGCAAATGTAATGGTTGTTGTGTTCAGCAGCATAAGGGATATGCTTTGTCAGGTGCCTGTTTACAGTGAGACTGGCTCGAACACGGTCGGGTCCTATGGTTTGTTTGTGCCAATGAAAATTTCCCATAACTGCAGATAATAAACTTAGGATAATTTAGGGAAAACTTTATTCCGGCAGCTAGCTAGCTATCTTGAAAATGTGTGTCATATGTAATCATTGGAATCGACTCCATGATGTGATTCCAATGAGTGCCCAGACATACCTTTAATTTAAAGAAATTGAAGAGATATTCGTATCATGCTCCTTGCTCTATGCGATTAACCCTTCGTGGCCTAGTGGGTAAAAGCACCAACCCTAAATCATAACTTAAGGTCTGTCACCATTATGGGTTTGAGCCTGGCTCAGGTCACATGTTAGAGGCAAAGTGCTGCAATAAGAGGTCAAGTGGTTTTTCTGTGGGTACTCCATTTTTCGCCAACCTCTGATTTATGATCAGCTCAAAATATGTGAAATAATCTTGAAAGGGCCATAACCCCTGCTCCCACCACCAAAAAAAAACCTGTACCTTGAACTACCCCTGCCTTGAACCAATTTTCGTGGTTACCCTTGATCTTTTCACTTCATTCTATGTTTTGAAATATGCCAAAAAAATCCACTTATCACAGCATAGCTTTCTGACATCTGAAGATAAGCCCTTATTTGTTTCTCTAGTACTCACGACAATGTAACTTATGCTACCCTCTATTCCCCCAGAAGCGCCGACTTTGACTACCAGCCGTTCAAGACCACCGCAACCTTTATTCCCCACTTGTCACCCAGTGACTGAAAATCACTAACCGTAAAATCACGGACTTCGTGACAACATACCTGTAAAATATCCTCTTTGCTCGGCGCTTTTCGAAGTGAAAGGACGTGTTGGATAATTTATCCAGGGTATTCCTAGGCTCGAGCAGCCCTATTACCCCCGGTTTGCTTTCAAATTTTGTTTAGACTTATTATTATTATTGCCGTGCTGTTTTCTCTTTTTTCTGTTTTATTTCAGAATTTGGAGTTCAGTTTGAAATGCTAAATAGATGTTCAGGTAAGCAAGGAAGGGGTTGTTCACGCTTCCTCGCGGAGTGGGACAACCACCTTCTTTGCCATTCATGCAGGGATTGTTCTCAGGATAATCCCTGTGATGTTTGTTCCGACTGGTCAACTTTGACATGGTCCAAATCTATTAAGGCCGTGTCTAAGTTGTCCAGACGGTCTAACTTAGACAAGACTGGGGAAAAGGTGCAGACGGAGGGTGCTTCTAGGGAGTTCTCCCGACCCTTGCAAAAGGGTAACGAGGCTCCTGTTGTCACCGACCAAACGGTTAGTGATGTGGAAGTTCCCTCCTCCCTTGCTTTGACCGCTGGTTCAAACCTTGGGGCTCCTCTTCCTGAGTGTTCCACAGCTGGAAACGGTACTGGAAACTCTTCCCAGTCTACGTGTCGAAGGGAATCTGAAGGTAATTCAGGTGACCAGCGGCCCAGACCTTCTCAATCACCATTGAGACGTCCGGCCATTCGACACGATGATAGGGTCCATGGCTCCCGTTCTCGCTCGAGGCGGGCCCATCGTTCCCCGTCTTTAAGTACTTACCGGCGTCCAAGAGCCTACCGCTCTCGAAGCCGTGGTAAAAGCCGCTCGGCTATTCGTTCCCGTAGCCGCGGCCGTTACCGCTCAAATAGTACTACGAAGAACCGTCGCTCTAGATCTTGCTCCCAGAGATTTTCAAGATCAAGCTCGGGTTCTTTCAGCAGCCATGGCTCGCGGCCCAAGCGTAGCCATAGCCGCCGCTCCATGCGTAGCCATGGCCGCCGCTCCAGGCGTAGCCATAGCCGTCGCTCCAGGCTTAGCCATAGCCGTCGCTCCAGGCGTGTCCACAGGTCTCCTCGAGGCCAACGTTCACGCTCTAAAACGACCAGCCGTCATAGGGGCAGACGCTCCCCATCGCATGGTCGTAGGCAGATTTCCCGCTCACCTTCCAGGTCGAGCGGTTCAAGTCAACCTTTTCTGGAACCAACAAGAAGGCTTAGGTTCCAGAATGAAAGTAATCCCCCGCTGGTTTCTGTAAGCACAGCGAGTGGGTTTTCATGTTCTAGTACTAGTGAAAATTTAGTTCACAGTGTACAACCGGATATGCGAAATTTGATTCGTCAAATTTTGTCTGAAGAATTGAGTACCAATACCGCCAGTCGGAAAAGGTCTCGATCCCTTTCTTCATCGGAAGATCGTGATAGAAGGGTTAGAAGAAATTCTTTATCTCTTTCTAATCCATCAAACGTGGATAAAACCTGTCGGTCAACTTGTAATGAGGATAGTACTGACGTTGGGGATAAGGGCCCAGGGGCTAAATCCCCAGTGGTTACAGAGTCCACTGATAATATTCCCTCTGTTATTCAGGAACCGGAAATACTTCTCAGGCCGGAACCTGGAGAGAAAATTGACGATTCGGCTGATGAATCGTGTGATCAAGAGAATGAGGGTGACAATTTGGTACAACCTTCATTGGCTGCACAATTGTCATATGTTGAGGCCTTGGACTCTCTACGCAGAAGGCTAGGTCCTCAACTTTGTCCCGAAGTGGCTCAACCTGAACCCCAATCAGGTGCGTCAGCCTTGGACTTCTTTACTAAGAAATCCACGGAAACTGTTCAACCGGTCCTTCCTCAAAGTCGTTTAATTTTGGAGCAAATTTCCAAAATTAATTCGAAAATCCAAGGACCCAATCCTATTCAAGGATCACCATTGGACAGTTATCCTAAGGGCATGGGGACCAATAGGTTTCCCAGTTTGATGATGAAACCTAAAGTGTTTGGTCAGGATTCGTATAGAATAGCGGATCCTACTTTACAACTAAATCCTCCCCCAATAGATCCATCGTTCAGAGAGGTTCTTAAGCAGGGGGCATCATTGCCTACTTCTCACAATATCCAGCTGTCGCACCTGGAGATTTGGGAGAAATTGGCAAGAGCAGGTGTACATGTTACTTCCCATGCTGATATGTTTCTGTATGGCATTCTTTCAGCATTGGGGAGCTCAACGCCTTCCCAGTCAGATCTGGCGGAAGTGCGTAGGTATTTGGAAGCTCTAGCTCAGTCACATATGCATCTGTTTGATGTATTAGTTAGACTGGCTAGTGGTCCATTGCTTGCCAGACGCGATGCGTATCTTGACAAGTGTGCCTTGGACTCTTCAATAAAAGCCTCACTTAGAGTTCAGCCTTTGGAGTCTTCAACCCTTTTTGGCTCTAAGATTCCAGAAGTGGCAAAATCTTATAAGGAGGACTTGACAAGGAGAAGTCTGCAGAGGGCAGCGGCTCCTCCTCACCCTAAGAAGAAAAGAAAGACCGGAGCTAAGTCTGAAGATGTCAAATTAGTTGTTAGCTCTTCAGAGAGTGGACAGCGTCAGGTTTTTTCCAAACCGGCTGCCTCCACCCACGCTCCGCAGCAAAGTTCTCATCCCAGCAGGTTTAGAAAACCTAAAGGGAAGAGGAACAAGAATCAAAAATAGGGGTGCCCGCTTCTGCCAGGCCTGCCCGGACTCTTTGGAGTCATCGGGCTCGATCAAGTACAGTTTGCCAAAACCGGACATTCCCACCGGTGGCAGACTGTATCACTTTTGTCAGGCCTGGCAAAAGATCACCACAGACCAGTGGACACAGTCTGTGATAAGAAGCGGGTTTCGAATTCAATTTCGTGTCCAACCCAAATTGGCCAGAGTAGTTCCTCATTTTTTGAGGAAACCTCCAGCAGATCCAGAGAAAATTCGACTCCTTCAAGAGGAGATAGAATCTATGCTGGAAAAGCGTGCCATAGAACCATTCACTTCACATCACCCGAAGGGGGGCTTTTACAGCCGATTATTTCTGGTTCAGAAAAAATCAGGAGGATGGAGACCGGTAATCGATCTTTCCAGATTGAACCGGTACATTCTTGCCCCTCATTTCAAAATGGAAACTGTAGACTCAGTTCGTCTTGCATTACGGAAGAACGACTGGGCCATATCAGTGGACTTAAAGGATGCATACTTCCACATTCTGATCCACCGGAAGTCCAGGAGGTATCTCCGCTTCCATTTTATGGGGAGAACATACCAATTTCGAGCTCTAGCGTTCGGGCTCTCTCCAGCCCCCTACGTCTTCACCAGAGTAGTGAAAACGGTAGTGAAGCACTGTCGTCTCCAGGGAATGCGTTTGCATGCATACCTGGACGATTGGCTTCAGCCTTCAGCCTCTCAGTTCCTGTCCATTCAGCACCGGGATCGGTTACTGAGGACGGTTTTGAACCTCGGATTTGTCCCGAATTGGGACAAATCAGAGCTAATTCCCAGTCAAATATTCTGTTTCCTGGGTGCTCGTTTCGATCTGGAGAAGGGTGTAATCGGACCTTCTCTGGACAGGATAGTAAGACTGCAAGCAAGTATACAGAAGATGTTTGCATCTCAGTCAGCGTCTGCCCGGGAAGTTCATTCTTTACTCGGACAGATGGAATCTGTGGCCCGTCTTCTACCTTATGGCCGGGCTCACAAACGTTTACTACAATGGCATGTGAAAGACCGTTGGTCTCAGGCAACTCAGTCTTGGGACTACCGTATTTCGCTGGGTCCTTGGTTCAGACAAGCAGTAGAGCAATGGCTGAACAAGGAATTTCTTCATGCTATGGTTCCGCTGGTTCAGCCACAACCAGACTTCTATCTGTTCACGGATGCGAGTCTGGTTGGATGGGGTGCCCATTTGGACGATCGCTCAGTTTCAGGCCAGTGGTCTGTTCAATGGAGCAAAGAACACATAAATGTTCTGGAACTCCGAGCAGTTTGGTTAGCTCTGAAGTCCTTTTGTCAGATAATTTCGGGCTGCCAGGTGTTGTTGTCGACAGACAACACAACCGTGGCGGCTTATCTGAACAAAGGAGGGGGGGGCCAGGTCTCGAACCCTGTCGTTTATGGCAACCAAGCTGCTAGCATGGTGTGCGAAGCGACAGGTGTCTCTCACAGCCAAATTCGTTCCGAGCAAACTGAACGTTCTCGCGGATTCTCTGTCGAGGAAAGGACAGATCATTCATACAGAGTGGACGCTCCACAGGGGCACACTGTCTCAGATTTTTCACTTCTGGGAAGTCCCTCATATAGATCTGTTTGCAACGAGACTAAACAATCAACTTCCGACCTTTATGTCTCCATTTCACGACCCCCTAGCTTGGGCAGTGGATGCTATGTCCCAGTCCTGGGAGGGAATGTTAGCGTACGCATTCCCTCCCATTCCCCTTCTTTTGAAGGTGCTATTGAAAATGGAGAAAGAGACATGCTTGGTCATTCTGATAGCTCCATGCTGGGAAAGTCACCCGTGCTTTCCAGTGCTGTTGTCTCTGCTGGTTGCTCCAGCGATCAAACTTCCTCGTCGGCGGGATCTTTTGATCCAACCACACTCTCGTCTGGCTCATCCGAAACCGGAAATATTCAACCTGCACGCTTGGTTGTGCTGCAGGGAGGTCTCGAGAAGGCAGGATTTTCTAAAAGGTCTGCCGAGAGAGTCTGTGCCGCTAAAAGAGCTTCCACACAGTCTCTCTACAATTACCGTTGGAACGCTTGGATGGATTGGTGTCTCGAACGGGAGATTGATCCCATCGATCCATCTGTAATGGTTTTGGCAGACTTCCTTATCTTCCTGTTTGAAGAGAAGAAGCTGTCTCCTGTTTCTGTTAAAGGGTACAGGTCAGCCATTTCATCCACGCTGAAGCATTTATCTTCAGTCGATTTTTCCTCCGATCCTGTTCTCTCTGATATCATAAAGAGTATGGAATTGGAAAAACCAGTTGTAAGCAGGGTTGTTCCTCATTGGGATCTTTCTCTTGTTTTAGACTGTCTCAAAGAGTCTCCCTTTGAGCCGATGTCTTCTTGTTCTCTCAAATGCTTGACTCAGAAAACAGTTTTTCTGATCGCCCTTGCTTCAGGTCGGAGGCGTAGTGAAATTCATGCACTATCTGCCTCTTCCGGCTCTGTAAATTTTTCAGCAGACAGAAACTCTGTTAAACTTCATTTTTTCCCTGGATTTTTGGCTAAAAATCAGGTTCCTTCTGTAGCGGGAATTCCCGTTGAAATTCCAGCTCTTTCTATGGATAAAGGTCGTTCTGGCACAATTCTGTGTCCAGTTCGTGCTTTGCGTTTTTATTTGAGAAGGACAAAAAGTTTTCGGAGAAAAAGAGAAAGACTCTTTATTTCCTATGTTAAGAATTATGACAAGGAAATAAGTCCTTCTACTATATCCAGGTGGATTGTGGAGACTGTTCGTTTTGCTTATGATCAAAAAGGCAGTTCCAAATCTTACAAGATTTGTGCTCATGAGCTAAGGGCTTTGAGTGCAAGTTTTGCTTGGCTAAATGGGGTCCCCTTGGATGCTGTTCTCAGAGCCGGTTTTTGGCGCTCTGAGAATTCCTTTATTAAGTTTTATCTAAGAGATACAGCTGGGATCAATGGGAAGTTATTTTCTCTGGGCCCTGTTGTGGCATCACAGAAAGTAATTTCCTCTTCTGTTTAATTCTTGTCCGGTGATCATTGACCGTACGGTTGAACACCGTGTTAAATATATTTAGTTCCGCCTTCTGTGACGTCATAAATATGCACAGCGGATTAATACATTTGTGGTCAAAAAATGAAAGTAAAGTTTATTTTGACCATTTTTGAGCGTTTTTTCGCTCATTTTGTTTCGAGGTTTCGTTTTATTGTTTCACTCCTCTTTAGGGGAGTGCTTTTGCAACGCTGCTTTGGGTCTGGACTTTCCGGGAAAACAGCACGCATGTTTTTTCTAAAGTCCTAATTGTAAGTGTCAAATTCGACATGACCGGGTTTTTCGGGCATTTTGCTCTGTTACCAGCCTGGAGTCTCCTTACATACGATCCACTGTCGTCCTAATAATCGGACCACCTTCAGTTGCACAACGTTACCTCATGAGAAATCGGTAAGTTCCTTTATTCTTATTTTTATTGTGAATTTATCAGATTTCCCCACCATCCATGTAAGATTAAATCTAATTAGCATAAGTTACATTGTCGTGAGTACTAGAGAAACAAATTTTATATGTTGTTTTAACATAAATATTTGTGATCTATACTCACGACAATGTAACGACAAGGCCCTTATTTATATATATTTATATAACTCCCAACCTCCCCGCTTATCTGTTTTAATTTCCTCGCAAAGAGGTTATTTTACAGGTATGTTGTCACGAAGTCCGTGATTTTACGGTTAGTGATTTTCAGTCACTGGGTGACAAGTGGGGAATAAAGGTTGCGGTGGTCTTGAACGGCTGGTAGTCAAAGTCGGCGCTTCTGGGGGAATAGAGGGTAGCATAAGTTACATTGTCGTGAGTATAGATCACAAATATTTATGTTAAAACAACATATAAAGTTTCCAACATTCCATTATTTCTAATGAGCATTTTAGCTTTTTCTGTACAAGTAAAAATTATTCAGGTGAAATTGCCTTATGTTCCAATTCAAAAAGCACAACACGTTAAGTCAGCCAATCGAGCCACCAGATCTGGGCCCAGTTGCTAGCTTAAGCCCCTGTCACACTATGCCGCGTTTTCACTGCGATGGGACGGCGTTGTTTAATTTTTCAGAACGCCGCGAGATCGCAAAAAATATGGGATATTTTTGTGAACATGGACCTGTCATGGCGTCCCTACAGCGACCAAGACGTTGCTACGGAGCTTACATGGCGATCTATCGCGATCCTGCTGCGTTCTTGATAGCGATTGTATGCGCTCTTATGGCGCTTCCTCTGCGCTTTTACGGCGCTCACAATGCGTGCACTGCGCTTTTACGGCGCTCTCAATGCGTGCACTGCGCTTTTACGGCGCTCACATGTTGAAGACGTTCTTAAAGTGTAAACAGACATCTTCATCGGTCGAACAGTTTTGTTTGATTTGAGGTTTAACGTCCCATCAACACATTATGGGTCATTTTGGAGACGTTGCTTCTAATTTTGTGGGACTTTTACCCGACATTGAGATGAAATGACATCTCAATCTCTGTCACCCAATGAAACTAATAGGGTTAATTAGCACGGATGGTCCGACTCGCGCCCCTTTGCCAGGGCAAGCTTAGATCCCCTAAGCGGTTTACCAGTACTCCTGTGCCGTTGGAAGCAAGTCCGCCGCAATCACCGCAAGCAGGAGCAAGTCCACCGCCATTACCTTACCCGGAATGAGGCACCTCAGAAGTAGGTTTTTCGGGACAGTACACAATCATACTCTACTCTAGCCACTGTTTATACAAGCGGACGGCCCCCTCCCATCGGGACTGGAAGAAATAGATGGGCTGCATGATGCTTCCACGCAGAGCTGAAACCGACCTCACACGAGTACTGGTAAACCGCTTAGAGGATCTAAGCCTGCCCAGGCAAAGCGGTGCGAGATACGTGTAAGCTCTATTGGTTTAAACATGCTTATACGTGTAAACTCTATTGGTTTCATTGGGCGACAGGGCTTGAGATGTCATTTCATCTCAACGTCGGGTAAAAGTCCCACACAATTGGAAGCAACGTCTCCAAAATGACCTATACAGTGTTGACTGGGACGTTAAATATCAAATCAATCAATCAGTTAATCAATTATTCAAGCGGAGCTTATATGGCATTGTAGGAGACCTCTGTGCGCCCCTGCCGAGCTCCTGTAGCGTTGTAGGAGACCTTACTGCGCTGCTATGGCAACCTTACGGCGACCTCACTGCGCTCTGATCAGAACGCCGAGCGACGGCGTTTGTTTTGAGCATGCTCAAAATGCGCGCCGTCGCTTGGCGTTCTTTGCGATCCCAACGCGTCTACTGGCGACGCCACTGCGTTGCTACGGCGATGTTTGCGATCGTACTGCGCGCACCTCGGCGTTCTGCATTTTTCTTGGACGCCGTGAGAACGCAGCCCTGGTGTGACAGGGGTTTTAACGAGCTTGTTAGTGGTCATATTGTTAACTGTTCTAGCAAGTTAAATATTTAAAATTTTGGTATTTTTGCTGAAAAATGTGAAAAGCTTTTGCATTTGCAAAAGCTGCTCACATTTTTTCAGCAACAATATTAGGATATTTGCCATACTAAATGATCAGAGTTTTAATGATACGTTAACTAACGTCATTAGTTTTGAACAACTGGCCCCTGACCGGCAGTTGCTATAAAGGATATAAAAAGCTGTGATGTTCTAACTGAATAGCTAAAAATATATATTTTTAATTTATTACAAGTATTACAACATTAATTTCAAAATGAAACTTCTGTAAGTCCATAAAAAACTTGCAAAGTGAATAGATATACCCTCTTTAAAAACTTCCAGCAGATTGTGTTTCTCAAGAGAGTTAATTAAAGGTCCCCTTTGACATTAATCAACATACTGGTGATGCTTAAACTTCAAGTTTTCTGACTTAAAGCCAAATTTGTCACAGGCGCAACAATAAAAGGTAAACTAAAACCAACAAAACTTGACAAAAAAACATTTTTCAACACTGTAGGTAGAGGTGATAAATTTTTGGAAAAAGAAAAAAAATGCAGTTTTACATTTCACTTTAAACACTATTTAAATAGAAGGCACATCATTTACCCATTTTAAGGGGAATGGGAACACCTGACAGATTTTTCTGCCATTTTTCGAAGGGAGACAATTTTTGGGACTTCCTAAGCCCTGTCCCACTGAAAAAGGGGTCTACCCTTAAAGGAAAGAATTTGCTCCTCAGGAACAAATTCTTACCTCTACTGATGTGGGAGACAAAAATGCTTTTGCAGGAGTTGCCTCCCCTGAAGTTGTATCCATTCCGCTTAAACTGAATGGAATCTTCCTCACTACGTATAGCAGTAGTCCATTTCAAAATTCAGGGGTATCTGGTTGAATTAGTTTCTGAAACTGTTGAGCCATTTGTAAACAGTGAAGGCCTTAATCAAACACTGAATTCCACGGTATCTGATCTGGGCCTGTACTGTTTGCATGTGTACCCTTTCACCACATTATCAAGTCAATGTAATGAATATACCCTTTTAAACCCCACTTTATTACAGCAAAAAGTGGGATTTTCAGGGGCATATGATATTTTCTTCAAAATTATAGATTGTCGGTACTTGGTAGAACTACCTCAATGATGTTGTTCTAATAAGCACTCACAATCTATGTTTTGACCAAACATAAGAGAACTTAAGTCATTTCTGGGAGGGGGGGGGGGGGTGGGGCGGGGCGGGGAGGATTTAAGAATTTCAGCACATTGGTGTGTTACAGTAATGATGTAAAGTGTGCCCGTCCCTATAAACAAATTTTAGGTTAAATGGTGAACAAATTCAAAGCGACTTATTTCTTTGGAAACAAACAGTGGCTTTTGTGTGTGCATTAATAAAAGGAAAGAATTTTCTTTTCTTTAAGAATCTAAGCTCCAGAAGAAGAGACGTAAATTAACCCACTGCATGTGGGGAAACACTTAAAGGGTACTGTGGCAAACAGCGCAAAAGTAAAAAGTCTCCCTGTGTTGTTTATATTTTCTTGTCCTTTGGGTTTCATTGATTCCATTGTTGAATTTTGAAAATATTTAAGGGTCTCTGATGAGGCCTAATTGGCTGAAACTAGCTTGTCATGAACACTCCATATTTTCAAGTTTTGTGGTGTATTCCTTGCTTCCAAAGGATAACCCTTTCTAGAACATATATTGTCCAACATATATCCACTAGTATTCAATGGATTAAGAGCTATAATGGCAGACATTTTTCCAAGTAGCTCTGCAAAATGACAAGCCACAAGCAATGGGATAAAAAATAGCCATGGAAGAGGACAAGCAAACAGTACTCGGAGAAGATAATTGGTTCTGGGGGAAGATAAGCAAATAGTTCTGGGAGAAGATAATTGGCTCTGGAAGAATACAAGCAAACAGTTCTGGCGAAGATCATTGGCTCTGGGAAAAGATAAGCAAACAGTTCTGGGAGAAGTTAATTGGCTCTAGGAGAAGATAAGCAAACAGTTCTGGGAGAAGATAATTGGCTCTGGGAAAAGATAAGCAAACAGTTCTGGGAGAAGGAAATTGGCTCTGGGAGAAGATAAGCATGCAGTACTTGGAGGAGACAACTGTCTCTGGAAGGAGATAAGCAAACAATTCTAGGATAGAATAATTGGCTATGATAGAAGATAAGCAAACAGTACTGCGAGAAGATAATTGGCTTTGGAAGAAGACAAGCAAACAGTTCTGGGAGAAGACAATTGGCTCTGGAAGAAGATAAGCAAACAGTTCTGGGAGAAGATAATTGGCTCTGGGAGAAGATAAGCAAACAGTACTACAAGAAGACAATTGGCTCTGGGAGAAGATAAGCAAACAGTACTGCAAGAAGATAATTGACTCTGGGAGAAGATAAGCAAACAGTTCTAGGAGAAGATAATTGGCTCTGGGAGAAGATAAGTAAACAGTTCTGGGAGAAGTTAATTGGCTCTGGGAGAAGATAAGTAAACAGTACTAGGAGAAGCCAATTGGCTCTGGGAGAAGATAAGTAAACAGTTCTGGGAGAAGATAATTGGCTCTGGGAGAAGATAAGCAAACAGTACTAGAAGATAATTGGCTGTGGGAGAGGATAAGCAAACAGTTCTGGGAGAAGATAATTAACTCTGGGAGAAGATAAGCAAACAGTACAGCGAGAAGCTAATTGGCTCTGGAGGAAAACAAGCATACAGTTCTCAAAGAAGATTATTGGCTCTGGGAGAAGATAAGCAAACTGTACTGGGAGAAGATAATTGGTTCATGGGGAAGATAAGCAAACAGTTCTGGGAGAAGATACATGGCTCTGGGAGAAGATAAGCAAACTGTACTGGGAGAAGATAATTTGCTCTGGGAGAAGATAAGCAAACAGTTCTGGTAGAAGATAATTGGCTCTGGAACAAGATAAGCAAACAGTACTGGGAGAAGATAATTGGCTCTGTCAGAAGATAAGCAAACAGTACTGTGAGAAGATAATTGGCTCTGGAAGAAGACAAGCAAACAGTTCTGGGAGAAGATAATTGGCTCTGGGAGAAGATAAGCAAACAGTTCTGGGAGAAGATAATTGGATATGGGAGAAGATTAGCAAACAGTTCTGGGAGAAGGAAATTGGCTCTGGGAGAAAATAAGCATGCAGTACTTGGAGAAGATAATTGGCCCTGGAAGGAGACAAGCAAACAATTCTAGGATAAGATAATAGGCTCTGATAGAAGAAAAGCAAACAGTCCTGGGAGAAGATAATTGGCTCTGTGAGAAGATAAGCAAACAGTTCTGGGAGAAGATAATTGGCTCTGGGAGAAGATAAGCAAACTGTTCTGGGAGAAAACAACTGGCTCTGGAAGAAGTTATGCAAACAGTTCTGGGAGAAGATAATTGGCTCTGGAAGAAGATAAGCAAACAGTACTGGGAGAAGATAATTGGCTCTGGGAGAAGATAAGCAAACAGTTCTTGTGGAAGCAAACAATACTGGGAGAAGATAATTGGCTCTGGAAGAAGATAAGTGGACAGTTCTGGGAGAAGATAATTTGCTCTGGGAGAAGATAAGCAAAAAGTACTGCGAGAAGATAATTGGCTCTGGAAGAAGACAAGCAAACAGTTCTGGGAGAAGATAATTGGCTCTGGAAGAAGATAAGCAAACAGTTCTTGGAGAAGATAATTGGCTCTGAGTGATAAGCAACCAGTTCAAGGAGAAAAATATAAATTGATCTAGGTGGGAACACGCAAATAGTTCTGGGCTTAGGAAAGAAAACAATTATGTAAGAATATAAACAACGATAAGAAATTAGCATACATTTCTGGGAGAACATTTATTGCAAACTGCTTAATGAGAAGATATCAGTTCTAGGAGGAGCTCTAAGAGAAGATTAGAAAACAGTTTTGGGGCTACATTTATTGTATATAATATTGGGAGAAGATAAGCAAACAGTTCTAGGAGAAGATAACAAACAGTTCCAGGAGAAGATAAGCAAAGAGTTCTGGGAGAGAGAAAAAAAGTAAACAGCTCTGGGAGAAGATAAGCAAACAGTTCTGAGAGAAGGTATGCATGCAATCAGTTCTGGATAACATAAGTAAACAGCTCTGGGAGAACATAAGCAAACAGCTCTAATACCCTGTTTAGATGGCGTTTTTAATGCGCATCAGTACCGGAGTTTACATAAACCTTGTTAATTTGATGGAAATTTTTAAATCGCTGCAACTTAATCCACATCAGGACCTAGTCGCAGATTTGCATTAAAGTTTCTTTTGCTTAAATTTTCCATCTAAATAGCTGTAGTGCATCAGAACGAAGCGCATTAAAACTACATGAAAATTCATAGTCAACTCATTACGCATTCATGTATGAAAATATTATACCTATCTGTGATTTGACTTTTCTTGCATTGGTTAATTTCAAAATGGCCTTGTCACATGAACAAAGGCGCTCAAAGTAGTTTTGCGGATTTGTTTTGTTTGTTTGATTTGAAGTTTAACGTCCCCGTCAACACTGTAAAAATCATTTTGGAGACGTTGCTGCCAACTTTGTGGGACTTTTGTCCGACAATGAGATGAAATGACATCTCAAGCCCTGCCGCCCAATGAAACCAATATGGTTTATAAGCATGGACAATCCAAATCGCATCGCTTTGCCTGTGCAGGCTTAGATCCTCTGTGCGGGTCGGTTTCAGCTCTGTGTGGAAGCATTATGCAGCCCATCGGTTTCTTCAAGCCCAGATGGGCAGGGGCCGTGAGTTTTGAAGAGACAATGTCACGTATTAAATTTTAGTCAAAATCAAATGCACCGATTCATGGAAAACTTGCCAAAAGCTACAGCCAAAGAGGGGTTTGTTTGTTTGTTTTGGAGTTTAACGGTCCAGTCAACACTATTTTAGATCATTTTTGAGCCGGTAAGTTTACCTATCCACACTTTTCCTGGGCAGGCTTATACGTAAGCGGTTAACCAGTACAGTGCACATTCTTTCACCAGAAACTGACAACTGCCCTTCTTGTATCAGGGGAAACCAAAGAGGGGTAGAAGTGAATGAGATTTTAGTTGTGTGGACAGTTTGTAAGATTAATATACTTTACCTTGAAGCGCTTCAAACAAAAAAGCGGTAATGATGTGCAGTTGTGGAAACAGACTATGAGAGAAAATAAGCAGGTAGTTCTGGGATAACATAAGTAAACAGCTCTATGAGAAGATAAGCAGAACAGCTCTGGGTTATAGGCAAACAACTATGGCAGAACATAAGAAACAATCATGAAAGATTTACGGAACCATTTTGGGAGAATCAGTGAACAATTCTAGAAGAAGATAAGCAAACAGCTCTGGGAGGAGATTAGGAAACAGTTCTAGGAGAACAATTATTGGGGAAGGTAAGTAAACAGTTTTGGGAGAACATCAGCAAACAGTTCTTAGAGAAGGTAAGTAGAGACTTCTGAGTGAACAACAGTAAACAGATCTGGCAGAAGGTAAGTAAACAGTTTTGGGAGAAAATCAGCAACAGCTCTTGGGATATTTAACAAACATTTCTGAGAGAACATCAGTAAACAGCTCTGGAAGAAGGTAATGACAACAATTTTGGGAGAACATCAGCTAACAGCTCTGGAAGAAGGTAATGTAAACAGTTTTGGGAGAACATCAATAAACAGCTCTGGAAGAAGGTAATGTAAACAGTTTTGAGAGAATATCATAAACAGCTCTGGAAGAAGGTAATGTAAACAGTTTTGGGAGAACATCAGTAAACAGCTCTGGAAGAAGGTAACGTCAACAGTTTTGGGAGAAAATCAGCAAACAGCTCTGGAAGAAGGTAATGTAAACAGTTTTGGGAGAATATCAGTAAACAGGTCTAGAACAAGGTAATGTAAACAGTTTTGGGAGAACATCAGTAAACAGGTCTGGGAGAAGGTAACGTAAACAGTTTTGGGAGAACATCAGTAAATAGAGCTCTCTTTGAGGAAGTAAGTAAAGAGTTCTGGGATGAAAGCAGTAAACAGCTCTGGAATTTTTAGCAAACAATTCTGAAGGAACATAAGTAGGAAGCTCCGGGAGAAGATCATGAAACATATACTTGAGCAGAAGAAGAAGAGGCAACTGTGCAAGAAAATGCTTAATCATTCCCTTTCCCTTTAGTAGAATATGTACATGTAATTTTTCATGTTTCAAAATATATATCTCATTCTGTTGAGCAATATATACAATTTAATATCTATCTTCATTTATTCTACTGGTTATGTTAATTTCAGTAGTTTATAGCTCTAATTAGTATCTAGACGATTCAATGACAAGACATCAAAGGCGTTTTGCCTTACATCACACCTGTAATTATTTTATCAAAGCAAATAACCCACTTCAGACAGGGAACCCCAAAGACAAGTCCACTGGAAAACAGTGTGGGCCCAGATCAGATGCCATGGCATCTGATCAGGGCCTTCACTGTTGGCAAAAAGCTCAACCGTTTTCTAACCGAAAATCTGAAATCAACTCAGCCTGACACCCCTTAGCCCTTCTCTTGCTGAATATTCAGTTTAGCCCCACCCATTTCTGTCTATCAACCAATCAAATTACTTTATGTAATTTATTGCTACAAATTCATAAACTGAATGCCAAACAGTGTAGATCCTGATCAGATGGCATCTTCAGAAGCCATCTGATCAGGATCTACACTGTTTGCAAAGATAGGGGTTGTCGTGAACAGCAAGATAAGGGTTAACTTGGAAAATAACTCCTGCTATAAATAGTCAGGAAGAGTCCATGATTCAGTTGGAAATAGGTTAACCCATTGTATACTTGTGGACTCTTCCACTGCTATATGTAGAACAAGCCATTTGTCATTTATCCCTTCTCTTGCTGAATATTCATTTAAGCCACACCCATTTCTGTCTCTCAACCAATCAAATTACTCTGTGTAATTTATTGCTACAAATTCATAAACTGAATGTCAAACAGTGTAGATCCTGATCAGATGGCTTCTTCAGAAGCCATCTGATCTGGATCTACACTGTTTGCAAAGATAGGGGTTGTCGTGAACAGCAAGATAAGGGTTAAGGGGGGCCAGGCCTATGTTTTCATTCTTATTCCATTTTTGTCAGAAAGTTTCATGAAAAACCTGTGGCCTCTAGAGGGTGCACAAGGTTTTAAAAAAAATTGACCTAGTGACCTATTTTTGATATGAGGTAGCCCATGTTCAAATATGACTGAGATATTATGAAGAAAAACATTCTGGTAAAAGTGCATGAAGACTTAAGCAAAACTGCAGCCACTAGAGGGTGAACAAGGTTGGTTTTTTTGGTTTTTTTTTTAAGTATCTGACCTAGTAACCTAGTTCTTAATCCAGCATGGCCCATATTCTAATCTGACCAAAATATTATCAAGACAAGCATTCTGGCAAAGTTTCATGAAGATTGAAGCAAAACTGTGATCTCTAGTGGGTGAACAAGATTATATAGAAATAGCTAGTGGCCTAGATTTTGACCTGGCATGACCCATATATAAACCTGATCAAAACAGCATCAAGACAAAGATTCCTGTAAAGTTTCACGAAGATTGCAGCAAAACTAAGGCCTGTACAGGTTGAACAATGTTTTAAAGAAATTTGACATAATGACCTTGCTTTTGATAGGGCAGACCCATATTTAAACTTGACCAAACTTTTATAAAGTCAAACATTCTGATTCAGTTTCATGAAGATTATGAAGCAAAAATGTGGCCTCTGAAGGGTGAACAGGGAAACTTGACAGAGTGGCCAAGTTATTGATCCCATATGACACATATTCAAAATTTGATAAGATTTTATCAAGACATATATTCTGGTAAAGTTTAATGAACATTGCAGCATATAACTATGGCCTCTAGAAGGTTAGTAAGGTTTTAAAGAAATCTGACCTGGTGACCTAGTTTCTGATCCAGCATGATCCATATTCTAAATTAATACATTATCAAGACAAACATTCTGGAATGGTTTCATGTAGACTGAATCAAAACTGTAGACTCTAGGGGATGAACAAGGTTTTAAAGAAATCTGACAAGTGACCCAGTTTTTGATCCAAACTTGACTGAGATATCATCAAGTAAAACATTCAGGGTAAAGTTTCATGAAGATTGAAGCAAAACTGTGGCCTCTCGAGTGCACACAAGGTTTTAACAAAATATGATCTAGTGGCCTAGTTTTTGATCGGATATGACCCACATTCAAATTCTGGTCAAGTTTCATCAAATGATTAACACTATGGCATCTAGGGAACGCACAATGAAAATGCTGACGACAACGATGCACGAAGTATAACACACGACATTCAAGGCACAACATATGGTGGATGGACGAGGGACAAAGGATGATCACAATATCTCACCTTGAGTATTTTGTGCTCAGGTGAGCTAAAATTTGGCAGATCCAGTTCCAATTTATGGGTTGTCTGTTACAATTTAATATGCTTATAATTTTTAAACCATTTTCCCTTTGTTGTTTACAAATATGGTAGCTCCTGAGCAGACACCACAAAGTGATCTTGATCTTGGTCTACACTATCTGCCTATGTTCCTCTTGTGAGGGAAGCTCAGAATAAATGGGTTAAAATAAATCAAAGAAAAAAGTTCTTAGAAGACTTACAGGTAACAGTCATAAAAATAAGATTTATTATACGAATATGAATATGAATACATATTTCTTAATACTTTTATGTGTACTTTATCATGAAATATCAAAGGCTATGCCTAAAGTGGCTATCAGATATAGTCTACATGATATAAATTCAGTGTTTTTTTTCCCTATAAAACCGGGTCCGGAAAACGGACCCGTTCCCAATCGCCAAAAGTATGTTTTTTTCCCAATTCAAAGGTTAAAAATTCCCAAAATCATGATGCAGCATCCTTTTTTTTCTCTCTCTTTTTCGTCGCGAGGAATCGATTGTTTTATCGCTCGTATTGTTTACCTTCCGGAAATCCGAAGTAACGTCCCTTTGAAGAAACGGCTATTGACATAATTCGCGTACTATTGCAACGATTTGCCGAAATTCGGGTAAGTTCAAAGTCGTAGGTAAGTCCAATATGTAACTCTTAAATCTGTTATCTGCTTACACGTAGCTACAAAAGGAACTGTTATCTGCCTAGTTATCAAATGAACTGTAATCTGCCTGATTAGAAAATGAATTGCAATCTGCATTGTTTAATTAGAATTCTGTTACATGTTTATTAAATTGAGTTTGTTTTGACATACTTATTAAAATAACACCCTTTTTCCCAATTTGAGTAAAAACGACGCTATTTTTCCCAATTTGAGAAGAAAATTTTCCCAATTCCACCGGTACCGGTACCAGTCCCAAAAATGTGAAAAAAAACACTGAAATTACCCACAAAACAAATAAGTCATTGAGTGAGTAAAAATGAGAGTTCACCAATAAGACACCAGAAGCTATTCTTGTTTTATTACAGTATAAACTAGATTTCAGTAAGCAGGGCTTACTAAATCCCCTCCCCATCCCCTCCCCCACCTCCCTTGCAATAGTACAATTCAGACTATCACTTCTTTCAAGATAGAGCAATAATGAACTTTTGAGGTCATTCAAGGGCTATAACTCTGCTGAAAAATGATGCAAAAAGCCTTGTAACAGTCCCAAGCTATATCTTGCCAACATAAATTTATATTCCGAATTTGATCAAATTCCATCATTTCTTCCTCAAGATATTGGGTAAAATCAACTTCTTGAGGTCATTCAAGGGCCATAACTCTGCTAAAAATTGATGCAAAAAGCTGTGTTACAGTCCCAAGCTATATCTTGTCAACATAAATCCACATACCAAATTTGATCACATTATCAATTAATTCTTTCTCAAGATATTGGAAAGAAACAAATTTTTGACATCATTCAAGGGCCATAACTCTGCTGAAAATAGACGCAAAATACCACATAATAATCCCAAGCATAAATTCACACAATAAATATGATCAAAAACTAATCATATAGCAGAAATGACTTTCTGGCATTAGGGTCATAACTCTGATGAAAACTGACACAAAAAGTTGTGCAACAATCCCATGCTAGAGGTTGTCAATATAAATTCATATGCGAAATTTGATCAAATCCATCAATTTGCTTTCAAGATATTGAGCGGAAATGATGGATGGATGACCAGACAGACAATGTGAAAACAGTATACTCTCATATGGAGGGGGTGTAATAATAATTGCAGGATTAGTAATATAAACCTTTCATAAAAAATTTCACAATGGTAAAACTCACAGACTACTTCTAACCCATTTGGTACCGGAAAACCCCAAAACGGGTACCCGGGCAAACAGTGCAGGTGAGCAAGTCCGTGAAATGAACACCTCCTTAAACCCCACTTTATATAGAGAAAACTGGGGTTTACGGGGGAATACAATATTTTTTCTATTTCTGCTCCAAGACATAGGTTGTGGGTACTTGTTAGAACAGCCTCAATGGGGCGGTTCTAACGAGCAACCACAACCTATGTTCGGCGTATAAATAAGAAAAATATCACAGATTTTCTTTAGGAAAGTAGGCATTTTGGAGATGTGAAAAAATGCACTACGTCGCACGGTAGTGTTACCGTAATGGGTGCTTTATTTTCACTGTGCTGTGTTTATCAGACATTATAACAGTACTGGTTTTCAACTACATGTGCTGTGTTTATCAGACATTATAACAGTACTGACCAGTTACTGGTAATTTTCAGCTACATGTTGGCATGTAAAACTAGTATTGATATCTTTATGGTATGGCCCTTCTCTAGAGTCATACATGGCATCCACACATCCATCAAATTCATAAACCCAAGTGAACTTCCTTCAAGTGCCTGTTACAAAAGCTTGGAAGCACATCTGTACCTTCATCATAGCTTCTATTAACCCTTAAGTCGCCGAGAAAAACTACATCTGAAAATGTTGTCTGCTGATTTTTTGCAAACTTTTTAAAAATATGTTTGCATACAGGCAAACAGTGTGGGCCCAGATCAGACTGCTTCTACAGGAGCTGTCTGATCTGGGTTCCACACTGTTTGCAAAAAAAAAATACTTTTAAGGTAACCCACAGACAGCAAAGCAGACGACAATTGTCGTGATTGACATTTTATGGGTTAAGAATATTTTCAGCAGATTATAGGTATGACATTTATCATAATCCTTTCTAACTTTTTCTCAATTTAAGACAAATCATTTTAATCATCTCCAAATTGACCTGTATAGTGTTGCATGGGGCGTAAAACCTCAAATCAAACAAACAAACTGCTGAACACGACAACACCTAGCTTTGAAAACAGTGTAGATCCAGATCAGATGGCTCAAGTCATCTTATCAGGATCTACACTGTTCGCCATGCAGTTTGTGAATAAAATGAATACATTAACCCATTTCAGCCTGGAAACCCCTAAACGGGTACCGTGGCAAACAGTGCAGGCCCAGATCAGACGCTGCAGAACGTGGCCTAGGGCCTACAATGTTTGCAAAAAGTTCAGCCATTTTCCAAATATTTTTTTTTTTTAAGAAAACACAACCCCTAAATTATGAAATGGACTCCTGCTATATATTGATAGGAGAAAGAATACATTTGGTACTAAATGTGTTAAATCAAAGGATTTGACTGGCTGATAGTCAGAAATGGATGTCGTTAAATTGTTTTTATAATTTTGATTATTCAGCAGAATAAGATTTACAGCGAAAAAAATCAAAGTTTATAATTTTGCATTTATTTTGACTAATTCTACCTAGAAATGTTAGATAATGACAAAAAATGCATTTTTGATTTTTTTTTTCAAATATAAAATCATGCTTGAGAACGTTCTGAAGCATGATATTTGTAAAATTTCTTACAAACATTTAAAGACAAAAGAATGAGTCTATTTTCCCCTTGTAAATTTTAAAATTAATTTCATTTAATTCAACCAAGTGTTTCAAGTTCAAATAAGAACATCTAGGTAAACAGGTAAACTCATATCTCTGAAATTAACCCATTTTGTACCAGAAACCCAAAAACAGGTAGTTGGCCAACAGTGCAGGCCCAGATCAGATGCCACAGAACCCAGCATCTGATCAGGGCCAACACTGCTTGTAAAACATACAGCCAATTTCCAAATAGATTCTGGAGAAAAACACAACCTGACGCCACTTAATTTTGAAATAGACTCCTGCTATAGATAAGGAAGAACATTCCATTTGGTACAGAATGGGTCAAGGTGCAGCCCTAAAAATAACAGAAACAGTTGATCCCTACACTAAGTAAATGACATGACTGATACTAGCAATAATTCTATTTTCCCCACTTCTTCAGAGCCAAAAGATAAAAATTCTCAGTGAAAGCGATTTCGTTTTTTTTTTTTTTTTTTCTTATTTTTTCTGGTTCCATGTTTTATAATTTCAGACAAACAGATTACAAACAGATGAAACAAAAACTAGCAGCAGTTTTTATCACAGGACCTCAATTTTATCAAACAGAATGATATGCTTCTGATTTTACAGAACCAACAATAAGGCTATCATGCTACAAGTAAAAGGAAGAAGAATTGAAGCCAAAACAATTGAATGGAAAGGAAAAATACAGGATATATTGGCAGTATTAGAGATCTATAAGTATATTGTAATAAGATCAAAGGAGAAGCACTTGGATTATAATGTTTTATTAGAATGCTCAGTCAGACTCTTGTGCCAAATAATAACAATATATTATAATTCAGACAACATACCACACACCCAGAGATACTTCAGAGCTGATAGTGTAGGGGAATAAATAATACTAATTTTTCAGGAAAAATAAAATAAAAGTTTCTTTTTTACCCTTACAGCACCATAGAAATTTTAAAAGCGGATATTGCACTCTTCTTTTCAAATCATTTTTTCAGAATGAGGCCTGACATTTTATGTGAATTGTCTGCTCACCAGATGATTCACATGTATACTGTCAAGCCTTATTTTCTCTTAAAATGTTTTTAAATGACTTCTGCAAGTGATGTGATTGGCAGTTTAAGGGTTATTTAACCTTTACCCTGCTGTTCACGACAACCCCTATCTTTGCAAACAGTGTAGATCCAGATCAGATGGCTTCTGAAGAAGCCATCTGATCAGGATCTACACTGTTTGGCATTCAGTTTATGAATTTGTAGCAATAAATTACATCAAGTAATTTGATTGGTTGATAGACAGAAAAGGGTGTGGCTTAGAAGAATATTCAGCAAGACAAGGGTTAAGGTTAATCTTTTGCTGATACCCTATTATTGTTTATACAAAAAGTGGTGCCCAGTATTTTACTGAACCTTTCCTCTCAAGGATATCATAGCTATACTTTAACCCTTATCTTGCTGAATATTCATTTAAGCCACACCCATTTCTGTCTATCAACCAATCATATTACTTGATGTAATTTATTGCTACAAATTCATAAAGTGAATGCCTAACAGTGTAGATCCTGATCAGATGGCTTCTGAAGAAGCCATCTGATCTGGATCTACACTGTTTGCAAAGATAGTGGTTGTCCTGAACAGCAAGATAAGAGTTAAAAAGTTATTTTCACTGACCCTATAAATGACATTTTTCAGATGAATTATTGGTGATTTTTTTCTTTTAATTGTTCTCCGAGACAGCAATGGGGTGACTATCAGAACTCTTAATGAAGCAGTTCCAATGACCTATATTTTATGCACTTGCCGATCTGACCCTTTGCTGGGCACATAATTATGTTAAGAATTATTTTCACTTGTCATGACTCATGTATAATAAAACTAGAAATGCGTCCATAGGACACGGATGCTGCCGCCTGAAAATATGTCTATGTTCGTATTCATCCATAGAAAGTTATTGACCACGTTTAAATTTTGGACACTTTTTTCACATTTGCCATCTAAGTATGACCTTGACCTTGGAGGTAAGGACCTTGGTTTTGTGTGAGGCAGATTGTCTTATGATGGCCAACATTTCTGCCAAGTAATTTCAAAATCCATCCAGAGATAAGAAAGTTATTGACTGCATTTAAGTTTCGGACCATTTTTTTACCTTTGACCTCCAAGTATCACCTTGACCTTGGAGGTTCGGATTTGGGTTTGCACGTGACACATCGTCTCATGACGGTTAACATTTCTTCAAAGTAATTTCAAAATCCATCCAGAAATAAGTAAGTTATTGACTGCGTTTAAGTTTCGGACCCTTTTTTGACCTTTGACCTCTAAGTATGACCTTGACCTTGGAGGTATGGACCTAGGTTTTGCACATGACACGTCGTCTCATGATGGTTAACATTTCTGCCAAGTAATTTTAAAATCCATCAAGAAATAAGGAAGTTATGGACTGCTTTTAAGTTTCGGACACACGGACACACGGGCGCACAGACGGACAGGGGCAACTCTTTATGCCCTTTCCACCATTCATCGAATGGCGGGGGCATAAAAAAACACTTTCTCTTATGTTAAAAGTCAATGTGGTCATTGCACAGATCTATCTCTTTATTACATAATGTCTCTGTTACGTAGTGGATAATGCCATGTGATAAAAATAGCCATCAGAAGAGATGGCAAATCCCCCGACCAAAATCCAACATGGCCTTCAGAAGATTGTTCACAAATAGAAAGTGCACCAGAATTACAATACACTGGTAAGCCCATAGTATATTATGTAATGTTTATTGAGACTATCTTCGCCTAATGATACAAAGGATCGCTTCTTAACATGATCATGATCCAACATGTGGTTCTTGCACATGAAATGCCTTTTCAACCTAGTTTATACATGTACAATTGTGGCAAGTACCAGCAATATATCTCAAAGGTATTGGAGTTATAGCCATCACAAGATTATACTGTCAGGGGAGATAACTCTTAAACCAGGGCACCCAGAATTGTGGTTCTTGTGCATGACATGCCTGCTTAATCTCATGAATACCTGTACCAAGTATCATCAATATGTCTCAAAGGATATTGGTAATATGGTATCACAAGGTGGTTGTACTGTTATATTGAAAGGGGAGACAATTCAAGTACCACAGCACCAAGGATTTTGGTTCTTGCGCCCATGGGATGCCTTCTATACCTTGTATACAACTGTGCAAAGTTCCTTCAATATATCTCAAAGGATAATGGAGTTATGGCCATCACATGTTTATATTGTCAGGGGAGATAACTCAAAAACCAGGGCACCCAAAGTTGTAATTCTTGCACATGACACATCTGCTTAACCTCATGAAAATCTCCTGCAGGTACCATCAACATGTCTCAAGGGGTGTTGGAGGTATGGTGATCACAAGGTGGTCATACTATTATATTTGAAGGGGAGATAACTCAATACCCTAGCACCAAGAGTTGTGGTTCTTAAGCATGACACGCCGTCTCCACCTTGTCCACAAATGTGCCAAGTACCATCAATATATCTCAAAGGGTACTGGAGTTATGGCCATCACAAGGTTATATTGTCAGGGGAGATAATTAAAAAACCAGGTCACCCAGAGTTGTGGTTCTTGCACAAGACATGTCTGCTTAACCTCATGTACAACTGTACCAAGTACCATCAATAATCTCAAAGAGTATTGGAGATATCGCCATCACAAGGTAGTGATTCTATTTTATTGGTAGGGGAGATAACTAAAAATCCATGGCACCCAGAGTTGTAATTCTTGCCCATGACACGCCGTCTCAGCCTTGTGAACAACAGTGCCAGGTACCATCAATATATCTCAAAGGGTATTGCAGTAATGGCCATCACAAGATAGTCACTCTATTTTATTGGAAGGGGAGATAACTCAAAAACCATGGCAGCCAGAGTTCTGATTCTTGAGCATGACATGCCATCTCAGCCTTGTGAACAATTGTGCCAGGTACCATCAATATATCTCAAAGGAGGCCATCACAAGGAAGTCATTCTATTTTATTAAAAGTGGAGATAACTCAAAAACTATGGCAGCCAGAGTTCTAGTTCTTGTGCATGACACGCTGTCTCAGCCTTGTGAACAATTGTGCCAATGAATCTCAAAGGGTATTGGAGTCATGGCCATCACAAGGTTGCATCTACGGATGGACAGATGGATGGACAACCGGACAGACGGATGGATGGACAGAAGGACGCCAGGCTTATCGCTATATCCCCCGAACCTTTTCGGTCGGAGGATAAAAATCATATGACAACACATGTAATAACACATGGTGTAAATGTGTAGCAGTGGTGTAATAGTCACTGCCGCTCTCTCGCCCGCGTGAAAACATCCAGAATGAGTGTTCGAAAGCGATTAAATAAGCTTGAAGTTTCCATTGCAATCGAACTATAAAAAATTTGTATAAACTAACAAATGGTTACTGTTGCGTAACGTCATAATGGAATCTGTGACAACTCTTATGTTGTCTTTTTTAACTTCTTCAGTGATATTGTTACATGATAAAGAGAATCTTATACTTGTGGTTATTTCATATGAAATTTATAGACACGCCAAAAGCTCTTTTCATAAATTTCATATGAAATGACCATTTGTGTAAGATCCTCTATTTACCAATATATTTTAATGATCATTTTGGTGTCAGAAGTGGGATACATCCATGTTGTCCCTGAGCACAGTAGGTTGTTTGAAATAGAGAGAAACATAAAGAGTTTGCATATGGAAACAAAAAAAACACAAAACAGGTAGAAAACAGGATCCTTCGTTCATGAGCACAAAATTAATGTCTTTACAAAGCTGTGTGCTCCCTTTTCATGAAACAAGAGCAATAATGAGCTAAAAATACCTGATAGAAACATTGCACGACCCGCAGAAAAAGCGACCGACTGAAGTCGGTTGATTTTCTAGAGTCATTCTGTCATTCTGTCAGTCTGTCATTCTGTCAGTCTGTCTGTCCATCCGTAACCCGTTTGTGAAAATTGGTGATAGTGACTTAACCGCTTGGAATATTTAAACATTTTTTGGCATACTGATAGATATCAATGAGATCTAACCAATGAACTTGCGAAATATTACATTCCATTTAGTATAGCCTCGCCGAGGCGAAAAATGTGAATATTTTCGAACTGCTTCTCGTCGGAAACCGTTGGGCCGATTGAAGGCAAATTTCATATGGAGCCTCTATGGGAAGGGGGAAACCAAAATTTGCTCATGGGGTCCAGGTCACATGACCAAAATGGCCGCCAAGCCATATATGGTCTGTCTGTCTGTCTGTCCGTCCGTAACCCGTTTGTGAAAATTGGTGATAGTGACTTAACCGCTTGGAATATTTAAACAATTTTTGGCATACTGATAGATATCAATGAGATCTAACCAATGAACTTGCGAAATATTACATTCCATTTAGTATAGCCTCGCCGAGGCGAAAAATGTGAAAATTTTCGAACTGCTTCTCCTCGGAAACCATTGGGGCGATTGAAGTCAAATTTCATATGGAGACTCTATGGGATGGGGGAAACCAAAATTTGCTAATGGGGTCTAGGTCACATGACCAAAATGGCCGCCAAGCCATATATGGTAAAAACCCTTCAAAAATAGACTTCTCCAGAACCACTGGGCAGATTTCCACGAAACTTGATAAGTAGCATCTGGGACGTAGGCCCATCATAAATTGCTAAAATGGTGACCCTGGGTTGACCTTGACCTTCTTTGTGCCTAGAGCAAACTTTGACACATATGCTTTTGTATTGGAAAAGAGAGAATGCATTTCATCCTGCAAACGATCCAGAATACAGTACTAAAGTAATGAGATCTAACCAATGAACTTGCGAAATATTACATTCTATTTAGTAAAGCCTCGCTGGGGCAAAAAATGTGAAAATTTTCAAACTACTTCTCCTCGGAAACCGTTGGGTCTATTGAAGTCAAATTTCATATGGAGCCTCTATGGGATGGGGGAAACCAAAATTTGCTCATGGGGTCCAGGTCACATGACCAAAATGGCCGCCAAGCCATATATGGTCTGTCTGTCTGTCCGTCCGTAACCCGTTTGTGAAAATTGGTGATAGTGACTTAACCGCTTGGAATATTTAAACAATTTTTGGCATACTGATAGATATCAATGAGATCTAACCCATGAACTTGAGAAAAATTACACTCCATTTAGTATAGCCTCGCCAAGGTGAAAAATGTGAAAATTTTCGAACTGCTTCTCCTGGGAAACCGTTGGGCCGATTGAAGTCAAATTTCATATGGAGCCTCTATGGGATGGGGGAAACCAAAATTTGCTCATGGGGCCATGGTCACATGACCAAAATGGCTGCCAAGCCATATATGGTAAAAAACCTTCAAAAAAAGTCTTCTCCAGAACCACTGGGCAGATTTCCACGAAACTTGATAAATAGCATTTGGGACGTAGGCCCATCATAAATTGCTAAAATGGTGACCCTGGGTTGACCTTGACCTTCTTTGTGCCTAGGTCAAACTTTGACACATATGCTTTTGTATTGGAAAAGAGAGAATGCATTTTATCCTGCAAACGATTCAGAATACAGTACTAAAGTATAAGATATATTTTTGCTCCTTACGATAAGGCGCATTTATTGGGGGAACCGTTTTAGGTCCAGGTCACATGACCAAAATGGCCGCCATACCCATATATGGTAACACTCATAAAGCTAAAAGCATCCGGCGGGTCGTGCACTTCAGCTGAAGCACTGGTTAAATTTTAGAATTGACCATAAGGATGTACAGGGAGGTGAACAACATTTAACCCTTATCCCACTGAACACAACAACCCCTACCTTTGCAAATAGTTTACCGGTAGATCCAGATTAGATGGTTTCTGGAAAAGCCATCCTATCAGGATCACACTGTTTTTCATGCAATATTTAAATTGAACAAAAATGTTATTATTATATCAAGTAATTTGATTGGTGGATAGACAAAAATGGATGTGGCTATATTAATGGTTGCCTTTGGAAACTAATGCTAGAACTTATAACCAAGTATTAAAATGAACATTTCTGCATATACACTTTGCAAAAAAACAAAAAAAAAAAAAAAAAAAAAAAAAAAGATGCTTTACACTCCCAAAGGTTTGTAGACTTCAAAAATTTCAAGAAGCATTTCATCTAGACTAGCTTCTTGTCTGATAATAAAAGACAGATCATTTTTGTTATTTTTTATTATATCAAAAATTTATCACCCTGTTAGTAATGGCAAGTCTATTTGGTAGTCTCTCCAAGCTTAGGATTATTGAGTCAGAGAGACAAGACTAGCTTAACTTTTATACAATTTCCATTTTAATGCAAACGATGATTTTAATTCCATATTATTCATTTTAATGCCTTGTGGCTAGGCTACATTTCATCCTACATGGCTAAGTAAGTGATATGACATTTATCTAAAAATATCAAAGAAAGCAAGAAATTGACAATGACAACAACTTGCAAATGATTTAACAAGACTTGGCATTGTTGGCTGACATGACAATAGTTTGGCATGCTCCAGCAAAATTTCCTGAACTATGAAAATTATACTGAACATCTGTCAGAACTCTTTATGAACAACAGCAAATATAGGCACAGCATGATTAGTAGGCTTCTGAAACATAATTCTAAATTAGCCAAGGTTATTCTGAAATTAAAAACAACAAAAGAACACACTGACCAACTGTATCTTAAACAGTCTCCTATATGTATTTGTTTCAAACATGTTGGCCGAAAGACAGTAGGGTTCAGAAAATCTGGGTCTACTTTGCTGTGTCATCCTAGTAGTTTGAATTATTATGACAGAGAATACCCATCTAAATCAGAAGTGGAATCAATACAATTAACACACAGCTCCCTTCAGAGACACCAAAGGAAAAGAAACATGAAATAACCAGACCCTAATAGGAACATCAATAGCAGAAAGCCAAAAGGACAGTTACTTTCCCTCAAAATGGGCAAATGGCTATCCAAAACAAAAAGATATAAGGGATACACACACTCAAAGATAAACCATAACAAAAATAAACTGTGACAGTAGGCCTTGACATTGGAACCACAAAAAATACTTATTGAGGACAGCTGCTTTTCTAGCAGAACAGAAAGAAAATCAAGTAGAAAGCTCTCCAAGTAAGAAAAGGTGGTAATTGCTCCACAAGATGCAAATGAAATACAGGGAAAATTGACAGATACAAATTGCTGTCACAATTAATGAAGCTCTTAGAAGTTATATTCTGTCAATAATTGCTGAAGAGAACCAATTAGTCAAGAAAAAGTGCCCAATATAGTTCTTGGACAATTTCTGTGATTAAGACTTCCACTGATATGCAAAGGGCACTATAACTGAAGTTCATCTAATACATTATCTTGACAAATGGCTTTCCTGTCTTTACAGAGTAAATGGGAACTGGACAGGACAACTTTATCCACAACAAGATGTGTTTGTGAAACACTGATGCCCCCCGGACAGTGCATGTTAAATATGAAAGCAGTATCACTAAGCAATCAAAAGGTATGGCCAATGTTCAAGTCTTAAAAAAGTAGGTCAAGGTCACGAGGTCAAAAATTATGGGATCGTTGGAAAGGTCTTGTGGCATAGAATACTCATGTGAAATATGAAAGCCCTATCACTTACCAATCGAAATTTATGCCAATGTTGAAGTTTTTAAAAAGTAGGTCAAATGTCAAGGTCAAGGTCACAAGGTCAAAAATTATGGTTCCACTGGAAAGGTCTTCTGAAAAAGAATGCACATACATGTGTAATATGAAAGCCTTATCACTCACCAATCTAAAGTTATGGACTATGTTAAAGTTTTTAAAAAGTAGGTCAAATGTCAAGGTCAAGGTCACGAGGTCAAAAATCATGGTACCATTAGAAAGGTCTTGTGACAAGGAATGCACATGTGAAATATGAAAGCCCTACCACTTATCAATAGAAAGTTATGGCCAATGTTAAAGTTTTTAAAAAGTAGGTCAAACGGCAAGGTCAAGGTCACGAGGTCAAAAATCATGGTACCACTAGAAAGGTCATGTGACAAGGAATGCACACGTGAAATATGAAAGCCCTACCACTCACCAATCGAAATTTATGGCCAATGTTGAAGTTTTTAAAAAGGAGGTCAAAAGTAGGTCAAATGTCAAGGTCAAGGTCACAAGGTCAAAATTTATGCTACCTTGTGAAAGGTCTTGTGACAAGGAATGCACATGCAAAATATGAAAGCCCTATCAGTTACCATTCAAAACTTATGCCCAATGTTAAGGTTTTTGCAGACAGACAGACAGACAGACCAAAAACTGTATGTCCCCGAATCTTTTCATTCTGGGGGCATACAGAAAGTATTCAAGAGACAATAGCAGTCTACCTACTAACCAAACCAAACTTTACATACATGTATATTTTGTTACATTTACATCTTGCATCTAGATGCAAGACAAGACAAAGCATCATTAACCCATAAGATGCCGAGAAAAACTTTACCCGAAACTATCATCTGCTTATGTTGTCTGCTGACTCTTTTTGCAAACTTTTAAAAAATATTTTTGTAAAAAGACTGTTTGCAAAAATGACTTTTTAAAGTAATCGGCAGACAAAGCAGACAACAATTGTCGGGATTGCCATCTTATGGGTTTACCCCTTATTTGGAGGACTTCAGGTAGATTTATGAATCAATTACAGGGTTCAACATTACTGAATTGCCTAATTTGTCATGTAGCCTTGTGGCTTTAGGCTGTTTTTTTTTTTGTTTTTTTTTTAGTTTTGTAACATTTAGTTTTTTACCCTGTTTAGATAGTACCATATTCAATACAATGTAGAAGTATGCCAAAGTTAAGTACAATGGCATTACAGGAATCTTCTTTTTTTAGACAAACCTACACAATAATATACTAGAACCAGTGCTTCAGCTGAAGTGCACGACCCGCCGGATGCTTTTAGCTTTATGAGTGTTACCATATATGGGTATGGCGGCCATTTTGGTCATGTGACCTGGACATAAAACGGTTCCCCCAATAAATGCGCCTTATCGTAAGGAGCAAAAATATATCTTATACTTTAGTACTGTATTCTGAATCGTTTGCAGGATAAAATCCAACACAAAAGCATATGTGTCAAAGTTTGACCTAGGCACAAAGAAGGTCAAGGTCAGCCCAGGGTCACCATTTTAGCAATTTATGATGGGCCTACGTTCCAGATGCTATTTATCAAGTTTCGTGGAAATCTGCACAGTGGTTCTGGAGAAGACTATTTTTGAAGGTTTTTTTACCAAATATTGCTTGGCGGCCATTTTGGTCATGTGACCTGGACCCCATGAGGAAATTTTGGTTTCCCCCATCCCGTAGAGGCTCCATATGAAATTTGACTTCAATCGGCCCAACGATTTCCGAGGAGAAGCAGTTCGAAAATTTTCACATTTTTCGCCTCGGCGAGGCTGTACTAAATGGAATGTAATATTTCGCAAGTTCATTGATAAGATCTCATTGATATTTATCAGTATGCCAAAACTTGTTTAAATATTCCAAGCGGTTAAGTCACTATCACCAATTTTCACAAACGGGTTACGGACGGACAGATAGACAAACCATATATGGCTTGGCGGCCATTTTGGTCATGTTTCCTGGACCCCATGAGCAATTTTTGGTTTCCCCCATCCCATAGAGGCTCCATATGAAATTTGATTTCAATCGGTCCAACGGTTTCCGAGGAGAAGCAGTTCGAAAATTTTCACATTTTTCGCCTCGGCGAAGCTATACTAAATGGAATGTAATACTTCGCAAGTTCATTGGTTACATCTCATTGATATCTATCAGTATGCCAAAAATTGTTTAAATATTCCAAGCGGTTAAGTCACTATCACCAATTTTCACAAACGGGTTACGGACGGACAGACAGACAAACCATATATGGCTTGGCGGCCATTTTGGTCATGTGACCTTGACCCCATGAGCAAATTTTGGTTTCCCCCATCCCATAGAGGCTCCATATGAAATTTGACTTCAATCGGCCCAACGGTTTCCGAGGAGAAGCAGTTCAAAAATGTTCGAAAATTTTTCACATTTTTCGCCTCGGCGAGGCTATACTAAATGGAATGTAATATTTCGTAAGTTCATTGGTTAGATCTCATTGATATCTATCAGTATGCCAAAAATTGTTTAAATATTCCAAGCGGTTAAGTCCACTATCACCAATTTTCACAAACGGGTTACGGACGGACCCAAAGAAGGTCAAGGTCAACCCAGGGTCACCATTTTAGCAATTTATGATAGGCCTACATCCCAGATGCTATTTATCAAGTTTCGTGGAAATCTGCACAGTGGTTCTGGAGAAGACTATTTTTGAAGGGTTTTTACCATATATGGCTTGGCGGCCATTTTGGTCATGTGATCTGGACCCCATGTGCAAATTTTGGTTTCCCTATCCCTTAGAGGCTCCATATGAAATTTGACTTCAATCGGCCCAACGGTTTCCGAGGAGAAGCAGTTCGAAAATTTTCACATTTTTCGCCTCGGCCAGGCTATACTAAATGGAATGTAATATTTCGCAAGTTCATTGGTTAGATCTCATTGATATCTATCAGTATGCCAAAAATTGTTTAAATATTCCAAGCGGTTAAGTCACTATCACCAATTTTCACTTACGGGTTACGGACGGACAGACAGACAAACCGTATATGGCTTGGCGGCCATTTTGGTCATGTGACCTTGACCCCATGAGCAAATTTTGGTTTCCCCCATCCCATAGAGGCTCCATATGAAATATGACTTCAATCGGCCCAACGGTTTCCGAGGAGAAGCAGTTCAAAAATGTTCGAAAATTTTTCACATTTTTCGCCTCGGCGAGGCTATACTAAATGGAATGTAATATTTCGTAAGTTCATTGGTTAGATCTCATTGATATCTATCAGTATGCCAAAAATTGTTTAAATATTCCAAGCGGTTAAAAACCGACTTCAGTCGGTTGCTTTTTCTGCGGGTCGTGCAATTTAGCAGAGATGTAAGTTACAACAATGTCGCTATACTTTGATGTTTAGATGACATTGCTGTTATGAATCAGAAATTAAAATGGTGAAATTTACTTCCTTAAGTATGTTTGTAAATTTGTTTCATTTCTAATACAATAAATCTAGAATTTATGAAATTCGATTAAACCTTTATCTTAGCTTGTATAGGCACGAATAGATGTATAGTTTCCACACTGACATATTACTGGAAAACAATGTAATTCAAATACCAGACATTTCCATGTTCTATTTATTCTTTACGCATCTGTGGATGACAGTGATAGATTAATTCCTTGAAACTTCTTGTTCAATCCATCCTAGACAAGACAAGAAACTCTGAAACAGGATATTTTGCAAACAGTGCAGGCCCAGATCAGATGTCTCAGAATGTGGCATTCACTTCTATTCCCTGTGACCCAAATAACACTAATATAGTTGGGGTCCATTAGTTAAAATCTTAACCCTTCTCTTGCTGAATATTCAGTTTAGCCACACCCATTTCTGACTTAGAACCAATCAGATTACTTGATGTAATTTATTCTTACAAATCCATAAGCTGAATGTCAAACAGTGTAGATCCTGATCAGATGGCTTCTTCAGAAGCCATCTGATCTGGATCTACACTGTTTTCAAAGATAGGGGTTCTTCAGAAGCCATCTGATCTGGATCTACACTGTTTTCAAAGATAGGGGTTGTCGTGAACAGCAAGATAAGAGCTAACAAAAATGCATAGATTATAAAGATAAATGTTATAATCTAAATAGTTCTGGGATCTATCTTTGAACAATGTGTTGTCCAAAAACTGTTATAATGAACAGTGCTATAAACAAGTTAATGTGTAGATTTGAATCAGCCATGCCTAGGACATGTGCATAAAATAAATGTCAGGATCTACATGGCTGTCATTCTTTTTTCCTTTTTCTTGCTCTTGACAAAAACCCTTTTCTTCAAAATTGAAGCATTCAAATCTACATATGGAAGGGTCTGTATAGGCGCTTTTTCATCCTAAAAGTACTTTTTATTTTTTTTTTACGGCGTAGCCGTTATGGTTTTGCCTTTGCCCTACATTTTTCGTTACTCCATTGGTCAATAAAACCACATGTCCAAGGAGATGACCATTTCATTGGTCAATGATTTGCATAAATAAATCTACTCAAAAAATACGACAGTTTACCGAAGTTTTAACCTAGGAGATGTTTCATTTTTTATGTGAGACATGAATGAAAAATATATACAGTTTCGGCTTGCTCACCGTCTTGTCCTTTGATGACCATATGTATAATTGGGATTCTAGTGAATTCTGTAACTGCTGCGGTGAATAGCTATTTTTACCTAATTTCACGTGGTTGGTCTATATAGCGAAAGGAACCATTACGCGAAAGGAAGGTTCCTTTCGCGAAAGGAAGAATTTTCTGCGAAAGGAATTGTTTGTTTGATTTGAGGTATAACGTCCCCATCAACACTGTGTAGGTCATTTTGGAGACGCTGCTTCCAAGTTTGTGGGACTTTTACCCGACATTGAGATGAAAGACACCTCAAGCCCTGTTGCCCAATGAAACCAATAAAGAGATATAGCATGACAACAAGAGGGCCCAGAGGGCCCTGAATCGCTCACCTGAGAATCAGTGGCTCTAGTACATTCTTGGCCCAAGGGCTATACTAGGTGAAGCTTCATACCAAATATCAAAGACCTGGGCCTTGTGGTTGCAGAGATGAAGATTTTTAAATATTTTCCCTATACAAGCCTATGAAAAACCAAAGGGCCCCAGGCATGGGGGCATTTTTGGCCCCAGGGCTATAATTTGAACAATCTTGGTAGAGGTCCACTAGATGAAGCTTCAAACCAAATATCAAAGATCTGAGCCCTTCAGAGAAGAAGATTTTTAAAGATTTTCCCTGTATAAGCCTATGTAAAACCAAAGGCCCCCGGGGCGGGGGCATTTTTGGCCCTATGGCTATAATTTGAACAATCTTAGTAGAGGTCCACTAGGTGAAGCGTCACACCAAATATCAAAGACCTGGGCCTTGTGGTTTTAGAGAAGAAGATTTTTAAAGATTTTCCCTATATAAGCCTATGTAAACCCAAAGGCCCCCAGGGCGGGGGCATTTCTGGCCCAAGGGCCATAATTTGAACAATCTTGGAAGAGGTCCACTAGATGACGCTTCTTACCAAATATCGAAGACCTGGGCCTTTCGGTTTCAGAGAAGAAGATTTTTAAAGATTTTCTCTGGTTTTTGCCTATGCAGAACCAAAGGCCCCCGGGGCGGGGAACTTTTTGGCCCTAGGGCTATAATTTGAACAATCTTGGTAAAGGTCCACTAGGTGAAGCTTCACACCACATATCAAAGACCTGGGCCTTGTGATGTCAGAGAAGCAGATTTTTAAAGATGTTCCCTATATAAGCCTATGTAAACCCAAAGGCCCCCGGGGCGGGGACATTTTTGGCCCTAGGACTATAATTTGAACAATCTTGGTAGAGGTGTACTAGAAGAAGCTTCACACCAAATATCAAAGATCTGAGCCTTGTGGTTTCAGAGAAGAAGATTTTTCAAGATTTTCCCTGTATAAGCCTATGTAAAACCAAAGGCCCCTGTGGCGGGAGCATTTTTCGCCCAAGGGCTATAATTTGAACAATCTTGGTAGAGGTCCACTAGGTGAAGCTTCACACCAAATATCAAAGACCTGGGCCTTGTGGTTTCAGAGAAGAACATTTTTAAAGATTTTCTCTATAAGCCTATGTATACACAAAGGCCCCCGGGGCGGGGGCATTTCTGGTCCAAGGGCCATAATTTGAACAATCTTGGTAGAGGTCCACTAGATGAAGCTTCATATGGGCATGTTTAAAAAAAATGCATCCATTTATAATTTGCCATCCCATACTCGCATTTTACAATAAATTGTAGAAAAAACATATCTTAAAGATGTGTTCTATTGTCCTTTTCAATCGTGTGAGGTTTCATCAATATTGAACAAGAAATAAACAAGAGGGCCCAGAGGGCCCTGGTTCGCTCACCTGATCCAATGTATAACAAGTGGGCCCCGGGCAGGGTCAATTTTGGCCCCAGGGCTATAATTTGAACAATCTTGGTAGAGGTCCACAAGATGAAGCTTCATATCGAATATGAAAGACCTGGGCTTTGTGGTTTCAGAGAAGAAGATTTTAAAAGTTTACCCTGCATATAGAAGTCTATGTAAAACAAGATTTTCCCTATATAAGTCTATGTTAAACCAAAGGGCCCCGGAGCAGGGGCATTTTTGGCCCCGGGGCTATAATTTGAACAATCTTGGTAGAGGTCCACTAGCTGAAGCTTCATAACAAATATCAAAGACCTAAGCCTTATGTTTCAGAGAAGATGATTTTTAAAGATTTTCCCTATATAAGTCTATGTAAAACCAAAGGGCCACATGGCGGAGGCATTTTTGGTCTCAGGGCTATAATTTGAACAATCTTTATAGAGGTCCACTAGCTGAAGCTTCATAAAAAATATCGAAGACCTAAGCCTTGTGGTTTCAAAGAAGAAAATTTTTCTAGATTTTCCCTATATACGTCTATGTAAAACCAAAGGGTCCTGGAGCGGGGGCATTTTTGGCCCCAGAGCTATAATTTGAACAATCTTGGTAGGGTCCACAAGATGAAGCTTCATACCAAATATCAAAGACCTGGGCCTTGCAGTTTCAGAGAAGGAAGATTTTTCAAGATTTTCCCTATATAAGCCAATGTAAAACAAAAGGGCCCTGGTGCGGGGGCATTTTTGGCCCCAGCACAATAATTTGAATAATCTTGGTAGGGGTCCACTAGATGAAGCTTCATACCAAATATCAAAGACCTGGGCCTTGCGGTTTCAGAGAAGAAGATTTTTCAAGATTTTCCCTATATAAGCCCATGTAAAACCAAAGGGCCCTCGTGTGGGGGGCATTTTTTAGCTCCAGCACTATAATTCGACAATCTTGGTAGGGGTCCACTAGATGAAGCTTCATACCAAATATCAAAGACCTGGGCCTTGCGGTTTCAGAGAAGAAGATTTTTAAAGATTTTCCCTATATAAGCCCATGTAAAACCAAAGGGCCCCCGTGCGGGGGCATTTTTGGCCCCAGCACTATAATTTGAACAATCTTGGTAGGGGTCAACTAGATGAAGCTTCATACCAAATATCAAAGACCTGGGCCTTGCGGTTTCAGAGAAGAAGATTTTTAAAGATTTTCCATATATAAGCCCATGTAAAACCAAAGGGCCCCCGTGCGGGGGTATTTTGAGCTCCAGCACTATAATTTGAACAATCTTGGTAGGGGTCCACTAGATGAAGCTTCATACCAAATATCAAAGACCTGGGCCTTGCGGTTTCAGAGAAGAACATTTTTAAAGATTTTCCCTATATAAGCCCATGTAAAACCAAAGGGCCCCGGTGCGGGGGCATTTTTGGCCACAGCACTATAATTTGAACAATCTTGGTAGGGGTCCACTAGATGAAGCTTCATACCAAATATCAAAGACCTGGGCCTTGCGGTTTCAGAGAAGAAGATTTTTTAAGTTTGCGGTGAAAAAAATCTATTTTTGGCTACTGTGACCTATATGTGCAACGGACCGGAACCATTTGAACAACTTTGAAAGGGGACCACCTAAGGATCATTCCTGTGAAGTTTGGTCAAAATACGATCAGTGGTTTAGGAGGAGATGTCGTTTGAAGAAAAGTTTACGGACGCACGCACGCACGCACGGACGCACGCACGCACGGACGCACGACGGACAAAAAGTGATCCCAAAAGCTCACCTTGTCACTAGTGACAGGTGAGCTAAAAACATGTAATAATCGCATTACAAATTGACAGATGTTTAATTTACAATATATGCTAAATAAAAGTTGCAGTGTATCATTTGTCTTCAGCATACTTTATCTCCTCCATTTTAACACAAAATGGACATTTTCGAATATCATTAATGTTATATAATTTCTGAAAAGGAATAAGTGTAATTTGAGTTTTAGTTAGGTGCACATAAGATCAAGTTTCCGTCCGTTTGTCTGCTCGTCCGTTTGTTCGTCCGTCTATGCGTTTACGTTCACCATAGCGACAACCCTAAATGTTAACCCTAGAATTTGTGTTCAAAAACAGTGAATGATAACGTTTTCTTATTTGTTGTGCATATACTTGAGATCATATGCTCTTGAAATGAGGTCATGTTTTTAACCTTGACCTTTTACATTGACCTTAGCTCAAACAAGCGGGACACCGCCCTCTGCAAAGCTATTTTTCCTCGCGTGACATCTGAATTGTTTGAATACAGTAAACCATTTCATAGCTAGACAATTGTTGCTGTCACTATTGTAGCTCATATTGCACGACCGGCAGAAAAAGCGACCGACTGAAGTCGGTTGATTTTCTAAGAGTGCCCTAAAATCACCGTGTCATTCTGTCAGTCTGTCTGTCCGTCCGTAACCCGTTTGTGAAAATTGGTGATAGTGACTTAACCGCTTGGAATATTTAAACAATTTTTGGCATACTGATAGATATCAATGAGATCTAACCAATGAACTTGTGAAATATTACATTCCATTTAGTATAGCCTCGCCGAGGCGAAAAATGTGAAAATTTTCGAACTGCTTCTCCTCGGAAACCGTTGGGCCAATTGAAGTCAAATTTCATATGGAGGCTCTATGGGATGGGGGAAACCAAAATTTGCTCATGGGGTCCAGGTCACATGACCAAAATGGCCACCAAGCCATATACGGTCTGTCTGTCTGTCCGTCCGTAACCCGTTTGTGAAAATTGGTGATAGTGACTTAACCGCTTGGAATATTTAAACAATTTTTGGCATACTGATAGATATCAATGAGATCTAACCAATGAACTTGTGAAATATGACATTCCATTTAGTATAGCCTCGCCGAGGCGAAATGTGAAAATTCTCGAACTGTTTCTCCTCGGAAACCGTTGGGCCGATTAAGGTCAAATTTCATATGGAGCCTCTATGGGATGGGGGAAACCAAAATTTGCTCATGGGGTCCAGGTCACATGACCAAAATGGCCGCCAAGCCATATATAGTAAAAACCCTTCAAAATAGTCTTCTCCAGAACCAGGGCCCTGGGCAGATTTCCACGAAACTTGATAAATAGCATCTGGGACGTAGGCCCATCATAAATTGCTAAAATGGTGACCCTGGGTTGACCTTGACCTTCTTTGTGCCTAGGTCAAACTTTGACACATATGCTTTTGTATTGGAAAAGTGAGAATTCATTTTTTCCTGCAAACGATTCAGAAAACAGTACTAAAGTATAAGATATATTTTTGCTCCTTACGATAAGGCGCATTTATTGGGGGAACCATTTTAGGTCCAGGTCACATGACCAAAATGGCCACCATACCCATATATGGTAACACTCATAAAGCTAAAAGCATCCGGCGGGTCGTGCACTTCAGCTGAAGCACTGGTTTCTAAACAACCTTCCAATTAAATCTATGCTGCATATCTTTTTTAAAGATATTTCTTGTTAGATAAAATACTCAAACACACTCACTCACTGTTGAGAAATGTACCCAATTTACCCATTTTAAGCTGAGTAGAACTTCTTCACTAAGTTCAGGGGTGTCTCTAAAAATCAGAAAATGCTGATTTTTTGCGAATACAGTAGAACTTCGATGGCTCGAACACCGATGGCTCGTTTACCATGGCTGAGTCAAACCCGTTCTTGAGTCCCTAGGGAAATCTTCCACAAAAGTAATAGTGGGGGATAATTTAGGAGATTTTAGTCTTTTATCTTGCAAATGTATGCTGTGTGTACTCATTAGAATCGCCTCCATGAGGCGATTCTAATGAGTACACACAGCTAATATTTTCATTATAAAACACTGAAAAGACTTTTAAAAGTATCTTGTTATGCCTCCTGACAGTAACCTCAGTGGCTCGAACTACCCCTGTCTCGAACAGATTTTCGAGGTCCCAAAGGTGTTTGAGCCATTGAAGTTCGACTGTAGTAAAGACCCCGATCATCATTCTATGCTACTACATGTATACACATAACCAATAATGTTAATCCATTTTGTACCGGAAACCCCACAACGGGTACCTTGGCAAACAGTGCAGGCCCAGATCAGACACCACGGTACGCAGGGTCTGATCAGTGCCTACACTATTTGCAAAAAGTTCAGCCATTTTCCCAATAAATTTTGTAGAAAACACAACCTGACACCCCTAAATTTCGAAATGGACTCCTGCCATAATATTATATAAGGAGGAAGATGCCATTTGGTACAAAAAGGGTTAAGTTAGTTGAAAATTATCTCTCCTTTTTGCATCAGATTCGGTTGATGATGATTTCATGGCAACCCTCTTTGTGGGTCAAAAGCATCAATCAACAGATTCTGTTCAATGATCTTAAATTAACCCTTATCCACTGAACCAGACAACCCCTACCACATCCAGTAAGATGGCTTCTGACCATCTGATCAGGATCTACATGATTTGTCATTCAATTGTGAACTAAACAAATACATTATATCAAGTAATTTGATTGATTGATAGTCTGAAATTGGTGTGGCTAAATTTATTTATTCAGAAGGATAAACCTTATCTGTGTATGTAGAGCACATAATCAAAGCACTGAGAGTACTGGTGGGTAGATTGTCTCTAAGTGTAGGTCAAAGAAATAGTCCTGGAATGTGTTTCATTTAACCCAAAAATTCTGGTTTTTAGAGATCTTGATCAGATGCTGCATTCTGTTGCATCTGGTCTGGGTCTACACTGTTTGTCAAGCCCAACATATGATTCCAAGATAACTACTTACGCAACACTCTGACCTCAATGTGACTATTTTCTTTAAAAAGTTATTCCGACAAGCGAGTGATAACTTTGAGTCGATAGACAATTGACCCAAAAATAGCCGTCGAAAATAGCCGTCTTAGTTGTTCCACTCTGAGGTCAGAGAATTAAAGGTAACTGGACTGGAATCATGTTTTGGGTTTGGCAAACAGTGTAGATCAAGATCAGATGCTGCAGAACCCGACATCTAATCAGGTTTTTTTACTGTTTACATTATGTACAAGAACTTAAGGGTATACCAAAAGCCTGCACTCAGAAACAATTGGCCAATCTGTGCTGTCAGTGCTTTGATTTATTTACCCTAAAACCCCTCTCACCATTGAGTTTCTGGAGTGCACTGTTCCATCACTGAAGTTGGGCTCGCCAATTCTAATAAAGCATTATATATACATATATCCCGATAAGATGGCACGCAAAAATGTGCACCTGGTGTACTTCTGATCAATTGTCAGAAGTCTTGGTACCCATCGGGCCGAAAGCTTTCTCAATGCAAGATCCTCTGTCAGAATGGAACTTACTCTATCCTGTGAAATGCCAACTCCACTGGCTATATATCTTTCTGTGAATCGTCTGTCAGTCATAACAATATCATGGACTATATGGACCATTTCTGGGGTTGCAACATTGACAGGCCTTCCAGGACGGGGGTCATCTTTAGATTCTGTCTGCGGCACTTAAATTCTGCCAACCATCTTTTCACTGTAGCATATGAAGGGGCATCTTTTCCTAGTGTTGCTACCATATCATTATGGATATCCTTAGGTGTTAAACCTTTTTTATGCAACTATTGAACAGATTTTGTCCATTTTGCAAAAGCGGCTTGTCTTGTTTACTTTAGAGTGCTACCTCGTCAAATGAGACCAGTCCTTGGGTACAGGGCCCTATATAGTCATTAAAAAGAACATCCCTGCTTACCTCCTTCAATACAGGCTCACAACATATCAATCAGCTATCGTACAATCCACACACAAACATAAAGTGCTGATGTGCCAGCTGAGCAGCACTGTTGTTGTTCCCAAAGGTCAAAATAAAAGTTTTCTCATGTGTGAGCTGACTCACTGATATAAGGTAAATAAATAAATAGCCTGCAATTAGACTGGCTAAATTTGTCATTTTAATTTCTAGTGTCTGTCATTTTTTTACATATAACACTTCACCAAAAATGATTTAAACAGTCTGCAGGTGAGAAAACTACAGCATATTATTAAAGTACGTTTTAAGAATATTTGATGAGCCAATAATTCAACTAAGGTGAGTCCGAAAAGAAGAACATGGCAGTTGGCTTTCTCATGTGCCCAAGTTTAGGAATCACATTCCATCAGTATATTTGATTTTCTAAATAAATTCTATGATAGATATTTGAGCTTAAAGCCATTTTGTGTGTCACTAGTAAACAAGGAAATTTTTACACATTAACATTTTAATATGGCATATTCCCTATTCCTTTTTTCATCCAAGGTTCTTGCTTCTGCTGGTGGTTTAATTCCTTAAACCCCCAATCACAATGGTTTTGTTTATTTGATTTGAGTTTTAACGTCCCCGTCAACACTGTAAAGGTCATTTTGGAGACGTTGCTTCCAATTTTGTGGGACTTTTACCCGACACTAAGATAAAATGACATCTCAAGCCCTGTCGCCCAATGAAACCAATAGGGTTTATTAGCATGGACGGTCCCCCTCGCACCGTGGTTCCTGGACAGGCTTAGATCCTCTAAGCGGTTTACCAGTACTAGTGTGCGGGCCGGATTCAGCTCTGCGTGGAAGCATCATGCAGCCCATATATTTCTTCAAGCCCCTAAGGGCGGGGGCGTCCAATCACAATGGACAGACAGTGTTTTCAATGTATACTATTTATCAGAGATACTATCACCCTGACATTACATGCAAAGTGTCTGCTGACCAGAGACCATACAAAATGTCAAACCTTATTTTCTCTGAAAATTAATATATATATAAAAAATACACTACCATTTGCTTGACAATTATCCTTGGTGGTTTAAGGACTACAACACTTAATAGATGATCAATGAATCCTTCAAATGTAGAGATAAACCATATGAAAATTAATGCTTTACTAAACGAGCTTTAATTTTATGCACTTGCTTATAATAAGTACCAACAACATATGTTTTCATGCACAAATAAGAAAAGTATCAGTACTTTTCGGATGAAAAAAAGCACCTTATCTTGAGCAATCTGTATAATAAATACAAAAATTTAATCATCAGGGTAAAACATTATCAGTTATGTACTCATTTACCATCATTACCCGTTGAACATAGTGCATTTTTTCACATCTCCAAAATGGATACTTTTCTGATGAAAGTTTGTGATATTTTTCTTATTTATACTGCAAACATAGATTGTGGGTGCTCCTTAGAACTGCCTCATTGAGGCAGTTCTAACGAGTACCCACAACCTATGTCTTGAAGCAGAAATAAGAAAAATAATGTACATGTACCTCTGTAAACCCCAATTTTCTCTATATAAAGTTGGGTTTAGGGGGTGTTCATTTCACGGATTTGTTCAGTGATGAAACAAGAAATCATCAATTGAATAATCAGCAAACCATGAGAGATTATGAAGTTTTCCATAGTATTTCAATGTCTAGTAATGTCTCCACCACTGAGAAAGACCCATAAAATACATTAATAAATGTTATAAAGAAACTTTCTGTAAAGAAAACCTACAAGTACATTGAATTACCTGACAAATGATTCGGTAATTATTTGGGTCACCCCTATAATTGGGGCAATATTAACAATCATTGATTTAGGTTGGCCCCCTCTGGGAAATGCAATAATGTGTTTTCTTTCTAGTGTGAACTGTAATAACATGGTTGGGAATGTGATTCAATTAGCTTCGGAAATGGGGGGAAAACACATTATTGTTAAACAGACAATTACCTGATACAATTAGTGAAGCTGCTGTGAATATCATTGAGTTACATCTAAATTACAAGGTAACCCTTTATGTGAAAATCACTGTACTCTCAATGAGAAAATTGGGCTGATGTGAGCTACTGTGCTAGAAAATCTGTCTTCAGAGGTCTCCGGCTGGTTAACCTTTAACCTGCTGAATATTCAATTAAGCCACACCCATTTCTGTCTATCAACGAATCAAATTACTTGATGTAATTTATTGCTACAAATTCATAAACTAAATGCCAAACAGTGTAGATCCAGATCAGATGGCTTCTTCAGAAGCCATCTGATCTGGATCTACACTGTTTGCAAAGATAGGGCTTGTCGCCTACAGCAGGGTAAAGGTTAAGATATAGATCAGCCATCTATCAGCTCTTCAATATAATAGTAGACCTCATTTTTTTTTTTACATGGAAAGCAAAAGGTTAGTACCAAGTCTGTTGACGGAAGGGACTTTCTTGCAGCATGACTCAATTAATTCAATAACATAATTATGTACCTTGCCTTTCAATTTGTTTGACACACAGGCTCAACTCATTTTATAAAGGGAAACCTCAAAACAGGACACTGGCAAAAAGTTTAGGCCCAGATCAGATGCCATACAATGAGACCTGATCTAGGCCTTCACTTTTTGCAAAAGGTTCTGTCATTTTTTCTAAATTAATTACTTCAAGCTGACACATCAAATCAAGAGTAATCAGACCTTGTTTACATGGACTTGTTCAAAATATTTGTTTAATTGACCATCCTCAAACTTCTGGTAGCAATGAGTACATGGCCTAGTAAAACTGCTGGTTTTTTATGTGGCACAATATTTATAAGGGATACTTACGGAACCCGGGAAGGGACATTTCTGTTCCAGTATCTAGCAGAACAGAATCTAGGAGCTTGACTATACTTGGTCCTGCTTGCCATAAAAATACATCACTGTTTCCAGATCTGAGGGTTCATTTAGAATGATCACCAGCCATTAGAGTCCAGAAAATGTAAACTTCTTCACAATTTTGTGAATGCTCAATTTGCTTCTGATCTGGACTCTTATAACCTCACTGGGGTAATCAAAATTCTTATAATATCTTAAATATAAACATTTCTACAAAAAAAGCTTACCTGCACCAAAGGCAAAGAAGAAACTTTCATTAGGGTTTTCATTGAGTAAATCAGCAACTCTCTCTGCCATTCTTTTATTCCGGGTATTTATCAATTTTGTCCTGAAATAATTGTCAATGATTTTGGCAGTCTTGAGTTCGTCTGGAGGTAGAGAGGTATTGAAGAGGTTTGGAACTTGTGAGGAATCACGGTTAAATATGATACTATCTAAGTCTCCACAGTTATAATGATATATAAGATCATCAGTTGTGTAAGGTATTGCACTTTTCCGCAGTCTATATGACTCATGTTGCCACAGGGTCCGGTTCAATGCAAACAGAACCTGAAAGATAAAACACAGTCTGAGCAGTCTTACATGAGAAAAAGATCATGAGTGGTAATTGCAAATAAATATGGGATTTATGAAAATAGCCTTCAGCAAGTTTCCCCCCGTAATAGGACAGCCCAATTTTATTTGGAACTCCCTAGGAAAGCTAACTGTCATATGAACCCATTAAAGAGCAACCTAGTTATAACATGAACCCACTACATAGTAACCAAATTGTAACATGAACCCATTACAGTGCAACCAAGTTATAACATGAACCGACTACATAGCAACCAAGTTATAACATGACCCCATCACAGTGCAACCTAATTATAACATAAACCATTTATAAAGCAATCTAGTTATAACCATTCACAACACAACCTCTGTATAACACATAATATTATGTTAAATACATGTGTCATAGCCAAAACAAAAATTTACAGATTATATAGAAAAAATGACCATTTATGGTCATTTTTCTATATAATCTATAAATCTTTAGATCCATCTTGAACCTTGTTCTATCCAAAACTGTGTTATTGAGGAGCATTGTTATTAAGAGGTTGTGGTGTACAGAAGAATCTTTTAGAAGCTAGGACTCCTGACATCTTGCTGTCAATAAGGAGTAGTGTAATATGCACTAGTCATTTGTACCCCCCCCCCCACCCCCACCTTCGGGGACGGGTGGGGGATATCGGGGCTAATGTATGGGATAGTTACCCTCTGTGTTCCCCCACAGTGCCGGGTTAATGCAGGGGTTTTGATATGCAAACATACCCCAGTGGAATTAACTATTACAAACAGCGGGGCAATGACATTCAGGAGGTCCCCACAGTGCAAGGCTTCTAGCAGGGCTGTGAAAAGTGAAAAATCATTGTCCCCACTATTCCCCATAGGTGGTGGTCGTGGGGTTGGGGGGGGGGGGGGGGGGGGCAGTGGCTACAAATGACTGGTGCATAATAGGTATCAAAGTTCCTTTGTTATTGCTAATGGAAACAAGAAACAAATGCTGTGGATATACATTAGAGTCAACTCTGAAGCAATTCTAACTACAGTACTATCCACAACTTGTGTTTCCTGGAGTATTCTCTGATATTAATCTCCATTAATCCTTGTCATCTTGAGCAATTTAGATCCATCATTCTTGCCATTGAAATTTTCCTTAACAAATTAAGTTTTGTTTTAACCCATTTTGTACCAGAAACCCGAAAATGGCAAGATCAGACGCCGCAGAATGCCTACACTGTTTGCCAAAACTTCAGCCATTTTCCAAATGAATTTTGAAGAAACCATAACCTGACACTCCTAAAGTTTAAACTGGAATCCGAGGAAGATTCCATTTAGTACAAAAAGGGTTAAAACAGGGTAGCACAAACAGGTCTGACACCCCTAAATTTTTAAATAGGCTACTGGTATACATAAGGACAAAGATTCCATTTGGTACAAAAAGGGTTAAAAAAAGAAAATGAAACTTTATAAGGTCACTAAAAAAATGTGCTACTGAAGAGAAATTATATGTATCAAGTAGACAGATCAGAATCAGAACTGTGAAACCTAACTGACACTTGCTATGTTAAAAACCTTCTGCTTTTTTCCCTGAAGAATCCACCTTAATTATTTTCACACCTGTCTCAGAATATATATCAGGTAGGTTTAATCAGTGCTTCCGCTTTTAAGTCAATTCATAAAAGTCAACTTCTGTAGAATTCTTCAAGGGTTTGGAATAGTAAAAGCTAAATAATTAGTTCTAGTTAACATTTTCTGAGAAATGAATTAATAAAATATCACCATAAAAACTGAAAATATGAAGAAAAGTGACAAGACTAAAATTACTAAAATCGTTGCTTCAGCAACAAGGATAAGTTTTCTTATTTCTTCATAAAAACCTGAGTTGTGGGCACTTGTTAACCTTTTTGTCACCGGAAACCCTAAAACGGGTACCCTGGCAAACAGTGCAGGCCCAGATCAGCTGCTGCAGCAGAACGTGGCATCTGATCAGGGCCTACACTGTTTGCAAAAAGTTCAGCTATTTTCCAAATAGTTTTTGAAGAAAACACAACCTGACACCCCTAAATTTTGAAATGGACTCGTGGAAGATTCTATTTGGTACAAAAAGGGTTAAAATTGCCTCAATGAGGCGATTTTAATACGTACCCACAAAACATGTTTCTGAAGACAAATAATGCAAATTAACCCTTAATTTTCCTCAATACTCCCTCTTACCTGGAGCTTAGACAACAAGGGAAGCCAACATTTCAAAACTGATTTACTGCCCTTGTTGTGTAGACACATTTCGGGACAAATCTAGTTGCGATGCAAGGGGCATGATCAGACCGGTTTATTTTATTTGTTGTAGGTTCGACAAAAAGTCCCAGTTTTGATTTGATATCATATATGTGTAACATTAGGATAAGTGGTTGTCATTGTTGGCTGGATGTACAGAATTTTAAATTTATCAACGAGAAAATGATTTTCAATAAAACAAATAAAAGAAATATAGATCAAACTTTGGTGAAGTTGATGACACACCTGCCCCCCACCTGCCCCACCCCAACAAATTGATGTTACTTTCAAGTATAAGAAATAAATATGGTAATTTAACACGTACCATTAAAATTCTTATTAAGGCCCACGTTGCAACTGGCTCACTTATGCTTTAACTATTAATTGCATACTTCAGAGGGGTGGTTTTAACAGGCACCTACAGTCGATGTTTCAAGCAAAAGTAAAAGAAATATTGTAAATATATATTGTAAACCCCACAGTGGAGTTTAACAGGGTGCTCTTTACATGGAAATTCTAACATAAGGGTGTTTGTAAAATGTTAGATATACAGCCATGTGACTGCAAGACTCTTTGTAAAGTTTAATCACAATATTAAACAAGTAAAAAATTGCTCCATGTTGGAGCAAAGGAGGAAGCGCTGCGGAAAACAACTTTTTTATACCCGCTTTATCGAAAAAAATCGGGTATATTGTTTTCGTGTCAGAGTCGAGTGTCTATCAGTCCGGGGGTCTGTATGTATGTATGTTTGTATGTCAGTATGTGTGTGTGTGTCCGTCGAGTTTCTATGGAATGGATCTCCTCTGAAACCTGTTAAGATACATTTTTCAAACTTTGCCTGCGGCTAATACATGGAATGTAGATGGCACTGGGCTACTTTTGGCGTGATCTTGACCTCAACATGGCCCCAAGGTCAAAGGTCAAAAAGTATTATTTTGCCATATCTTCTAAACTATTGGAGTTTCACTTCTGGAACTTTGGTTATTAGATGACCCTTGGAATATAGAATAAATTGGGCTACTTTTGGTGTGACCTTGACCTCAACATGACCCCAAGGTCAAAGGTAAAAAAGTATGACTTTGTCATATCTTCAAAACTATCGGAGTTACACTTCTGAAACTTTGGTTATTGGACGGCCCTTGGAATATAGAATATATTGGGCTACTTTTGGTGTGGCCTCGTTCTCAACATGACCCCAAGGTCAAAGGTCAAAAAGAATGATTTTGCCATATCTTCTAAACTATTGGAGTTACACTTCTGAAACTTTTGTTATTGGATATCCCTTTGAATAAAGAATAAATTGGGATACTTTTGGTGTGACCTCGACCTCAACATAACCCCAAGGTCAAAAGTAAAAAAGTATGACTTTGCCATATCTTCTAAACTATTGGTGTTACACTTCTGAAACTTGGATATTAGATGGCCGTTGGAATATAGGATAAATTGGGATAATTTTGGTGGACCTCAACATGATCCCAAGGTCAAAGGTAAAAAAGTATGACTTTGCCATATCTTCTAAATTATAAGAGTTACACTCCTGAAACTTTGCTTATCAGTTAGAATGTTCTTTGCAACTTTTTTAACTTATATGTAGTTTTGGATAGCTAATACATAGTCATTAGTGTTTCATAGAAAAAGCGGGTATTTGCGATGGTATACCATCGACTGCGCGATCTAGTTTACCTTTAATTTCATTAAAAGATTTCATAATTGTGCATGTCTTTAAAGGGTTGGATCTAAATTAATACATGAGAATGAGCCTTTTCGTACCGATTCATTATAGGAAATGTTTTCTAAGGCCATTCCCGATTGCAGGCAGTACAAATCATAAACAGAGAAGGTGGAACAAGAGTATGAAATATCGCGAGCAGGTCATAAAGAGCATTTCGCCGCAAATAAGCAACATAATACTTTAGGAATTTTGAATGACTTCAGAATTATAGCTTTGAGATCTATCTGTCACCAGTCAATGACACATTACATGATTGTTCGTTATTATCCCCTCGCAACAAAGTTGCGATCGAGACCATACGTCCGTGTGTGGGTGTTTGTGTGGGTGTCCGTGTGTCCAGAAACTTGTGAACAGGATTAAAGACAATGCCATCATCGGAGAAGCATCATGCCTTCCATAAATGTTCCCCATGGAGAGAGAATAAATCCTATTGATTTTCAAGGTCAAGGGTCAAATGCCAAGTTAACAATGGACTTGACATTGAAAACATTGTGAACAGGATAAAAGACAAAGCTACATCATTGAAGTATCAAACATTCCACAAATGTTTCCCATGGAGCGATGATGAACACTATAGATTTTCGAGGTCAACGGTCAAATGTCAATGTCACGATGCACCGTGTCATGACTTTAATGCAATGTCACATCTACGTCGGTGCAACGTCGTGACATTGCACCGACGTAGAGTTGACGTTGCCCTTGCGACGTGTGCCTGCTGGTTTATTGATATTCTCATACTGATTTTAAACTACAGTATTAAAGCATTCATTATGCAATGGAAAATGGGACTGATATGACGTCACATTTACGTCATGTGCCTGATGGGAAGTAACCAACAACGTCGGAAATCACTGTTAATTCCACCTCTCCCAGACCCACACAAAAACACTTTTACTAAGTTACTGTTTTGTTATATATTTGGGAAGACAACAAACAAGAGTTGTTTCACACTAATAACTACTTTAATATACAAGGTAAGTTATCAATACGGAAGCTGGAATAAGAGTGATTCACGTGGCAAAAGCGTCTGAGTAAAACTAGCTAGGTAGACTAGCAGTAGATACTGAAACATCTCCCTTCTTTTAAAATTAATTGTCATTAATTGTACTGATTCATGCACCATCAAGCTGTCAAACGTTTCTAGTCACTGGCTGTAGCATCAGGATAACTATGGTAATTTACCTAAGTAAATACCGCTTGTGAATTGTCTGATTGATATCACTTGTAAGAAATGTAAACATACTGAAATCCGATATAACCAGCGGTGTCTATTAAATGTCTGATAAGTATCATACTGCTGTGGTATACATGATCCAGATAAGCAGAATTGCATCAAAATTTGTTCTTAACCACAACTGTTTCTGTTCAATCAGTACTGCGCCAAAACTCTCGGTTTCACCTGTCTTCCATAACGAGTTATGTAAACAGGCTTATCAACCTTTGGAGTCTCTGACTTTGTTTTTGGAGAAATGGGAGGCTGGGGTGTTTCCGATAATGCAGGCTGTTCTGGTTCCGAAAGTGAAGTTTCCTCCGGAATATGCATTTCAACATCTGGTGTTACTGGCATGCATTCGTTTGTTTTAATAAGATGTCGTCTGTTGCGTCTGTAAGTTGCTCCATTTTGAGTGCGCACTGAATATGATCTGTCATTGTGTTTATCAGTGATGACTGCTGGCTGCCATGTTTTATTTTGCATGTTTTGTACTCGTGCGGAACCTCCAAGGTCAAGAGGTTCAAGCGGCTTTGTTCTCCTATCAAAATAGGATTTTTCCTTTTGCCGGTACGATTGTAACCTTGAGCGAACTATTTCTGGGGAAATAGCACGTGGTTTCAACTTTTCTTTTGAGGTCGGTAGGATTGACCTCAGTTCGCGGGACATGAGAAGCGCGGCAGGAGAAAAGTTTGTGCTGCCTAACTTCGTGTTCCTATATTCCAATAGACCAATAAAAGGGTCTGTATTTGCAGATTTTGCTTTTGTGAATATGCGCTTGCATATCTTTACATACGCTTCCGCGAACCCGTTTCCTTGACTATGATGCGGTGACGACGTCACATGCTCAAAATCCCAATCTTTCGCGAACTGCGCAAACTCTTCTGACGAGAAGCATGTTTGATTATCAGATATGACTCTTTCCGGGATACCTAAACGAGAAAAGATGCCTTTCATTCGTTTGATGATAGTCGAACTTCTCATGTTAGGTAACTCCTTAACTTCCAAGTAATGGCTATAGGGGTCTGCTATCACAATAAAATCTTTTTGATTCCATGTGAAGAGATCGGTACCTACAATCTGCCAAGGGTACTCAGGGATAAAGTGAGGCATCAACGGTTCCTTGGGATTGGAGCTTCGATGCTCTAAGCATACGGCACAGTTTAGCACCAGCTGAGTTATATCATTAGAGATTCTAGGCCAAAAGATCAAGTCACGTGCTCGACTCAGGGTTTTTTCCACTCCCATATGACCTGCATGAACTAGTTCTAGCAAGCTAGAGCGCATCGACCTAGGAATAACAATCCTCTCACCTTTCATTATCAGCCCATCAAAAACAGCTAATTCTTCCCGAAAACACCAGTAATCGATAACCTCAGGCTGACAGTGCTTCCTATAGACTGGCCACCCATCCAATATAACCTGTTTTAATACGACTAGCTGCTCATCCTGCTCAGTTTGGCTTTTAATTTCCTGCAGTTTTCTGTCACTTACAGGCAAATTTGACATGACCATATTGACCTGTACATCCAAAGTTTCAGATAAATTCGGACATGTGTCACTAACAGATTTCCGAGACAAGGTGTCCGGGACAGGGATGTCTTTACCTGCCCGAAATCGAACTTCAATGTCATAACGTTGCATCTGAATCATCATTCGTTGCAAGCGGGCGGGACACAGGTAAAGGGGCTTCTTAAAAATCGGTATCAAACTGAGATGATCAGTTTCAACTATGACCTTTCTGCCATAAACCCAATGGTGATACCTCTTTAACCCAAACAATATGCCCAAACACTCAAGTTCAATCTGCGCATAGTTCTTCTCGCTTGATGTCAGCGATTTGGAAGCATAAGCTATAGGTTTTCCCTCCTGTAGAAGTGTGGCCCCAAGACCTGACCTACTACTGTCAGTTTGCAAAACAAGCATTTTTGCAGGGTCATAGTAAGCTAACACCTGACCTGGTTCCTGAGTGATTATTTCCTTAACCTTGGAGAAGGCTGCTTCTTGCGGTTTGCCCCAGTAAAATTCCACTGAATTACCAAGCAACTCACGCAAAGGACACGTGGCTTCCGCCAAATTGGGAGCGAACCGTGAGAGATAGTTTACCATCCCAAACCAAGTTTCAAGCTCTTGCCGATTGACTGGCGGCGGCATGTCTCTAATGGCTGCGATTTTGGCTGGATCAGGGCGCAATCCCCCATCAGACAAAACGTGGCCGAAGTACTTAACTTCACTGAGACCGACTTCAAGTTTGTCCTGATTAAGCCGAATACCCTTTTCTAATGCCCTGTCCAAAGCTGCTTTCAAATTATTGTCATGCTCCTCCCTAGTTTTGCCGTAGCACAAGATATCGTCTACAATAGCGACCACCCCGGGTAAGCCCTCAAAACATTCGTCCATTTTTGATTGGAAGATGTCCATGCTCGATTTTATGCCCATGGGAAGTCGGAGGTACATATACCTGCCAAAACAGGTGTTAAAGGTAGTCAAAAGTGAAGAGTCCCTATTTAACATGACGCTCCAATAAGCTGACGTCGTATCCATTTTAGTGAAAAATTTGGCGCCACTGAGTTGCGGCAAGACGTCATCAATGGTTTTAATTGGGTAATGCGGGCGTTGCACATTTTTGTTAAGGTCATGCGGATCCAAACATATCCTCAGTTTACCTGACTTTTTCTCTACAATGACCATAGAATTGACCCACTGACTAGGCTCTTGGACTCTCTGAATTACCCCTAATGACTCCATTCGGTCAAGCTCGGCTTTGCATCGGTCCTTAAGCGCGACAGGTATTTTACGCGGCGGATGGACGACAGGGATAGCGTCCGGTTTGAGGTGTATTGAACATTTGCCAGGAATGGAACCTAAACCGTTAAATAGTTGCGGGTAATCTTTCAAGACTGAAGACTTGGTCATGTGACCATGCACGACCGGCTGTTTGCTATCGACGGCATAAGTGATCTTAACGAGATCGAACTCAATGCATGATTTCAAACCAAACAATGGTGTCGATTGAGTATCAACAACATGAAACTCGACTTGTCCGGTGTGTTTTGTGCCTGCATGTGTGCATGTCAAATTAATAGTACCCTGTGAGTGCAGCGGATTGCCGTTGTATGCTGAAAGCTTAGTGCTTGAAGGTGTGAGTGCAGCCTTAACACCAAGTTGTTGAAAAGCATAGTAAGGTAATATGTTTACCTGACTTCCGGTGTCAACTTTGAAGGTAAGCCTCTTTTTTGACGGACCTACTTCCATTTCAGCAAAAATTTGGTCAGTGTTTATCCGTGACTCCACACTATCAATAAACAAGTCATCAAATGACACATCCTCCGAAATGTCAACATTGTTCACATTTTTAGATCTACACTGTTCTTTGAAATGGTTCCATTTCTTACAGGAAAAGCACTGTTTACCCTTCGCAGGGCACATCCCTTTTGCGTGTTTTTTGCCACAGTTCCCGCACTGTCTCTGATCCGTATCCACCGGTTTCGTCTGTTTACCCTTTGTTGGATTCCAGTTGGAGCCCCTGTGTGGTCCCTTCGGTTTGGCACCCCTGAATTTAGTGCCCTGGCCCGAACCATGTCCTTTGTCTACGTAATTTACTGCAGCGGTTGCTGTACCCATGCTGGTCCCCGTGGTTAACGTTGACGTCATTGTTTTTAGCTGCTCCTGAGCGTACTCATACGCTTGACATATTTGCACTGCCTTGGCTAACGTAAGGTCAGCACCAACCGTTAGGAGTTTCTTACGTATGTCCTGTGAACGTACTCCAAATACCAAACGATCCCTTATCATATCATTTATGTACGTGTCTTCAAACGAACAGTCCTTGGAAAGCACTTTCAGTCGTGTAACAAACTGTTCCAACGAGCTGTCCCCTTGGACCTCATTATTAAATTTATAACGAGCAAAAACTGGATTTGACTTTGGTTGCACATGATTCTGAAATGCCGTGCAAATGGCATCAACACTTTGTCTCTCCTCGGCTGTTAGGGTGAGTGTGTTGTAGATCTCACGGCCCTTTTCGCCCACCCAGAGAAGCAAATATGTCACATGTACTTCTTCTGTCTTTTCTGCTAAAGCACCTTGAAAAATTAATTCCGCATGTTGCCTGAATTTCTTGAAAGCTTCAAGAAGATTGACACTATTCCAGTCCATGCTGGGTATTGGCACGCCTGATAACTCCATATTGTGTCCGATAATGTACAATAATTAGTATCAAGAAAGCTATTTATGAGTTCTCCAATTATCTGTAATTATCACTTTTACTGTCTGACACCATGTTTTGTTATATATTTGGGAAGACAACAAACAAGAGTTGTTTCACACTAATAACTACTTTAATATACAAGGTAAGTTATCAATACGGAAGCTGGAATAAGAGTGATTCACGTGGCAAAAGCGTCTGAGTAAAACTAGCTAGGTAGACTAGCAGTAGATACTGAAACAGTTACTAAGCACAACACTTTCAACGTTGCGCTCACGTGACTATCACTCTTTACCAAAGAACACCTATTCAAATGCATTGAAAATTTTACCGTCAAAAAAAACTAAAAATTTTCAGATAGAAGAAAATCTGATATTTATCATATTTCTGTTTAAAATATAGATTGTGATTACTCGTTAGAACCGCCTCGGTGAGGCAGTTCTAACGGGCATCTACAAGCTATTTTAATCAGAAATAAGAACAAATAATGAGTGTCACCGTTAACTCCAGTTTCACTATATAAAAGTGGGGTTTAAGGGGGTCAAAATTATATAGGCGTGTTTTTTAGGAAATCAAGGTAGGGATCATTTACAAAAAAACGCCCCCCCGCCCATCGAGGCTTGAAGAAATAGATAGGCGGCCAGATGCTTCCACACAGAGCTGAAACCGACACGCACACGAGTACTGGTAAACCGCTAAGAGGATATAAGCCTGCCCAGGCGAGGCGGTGTGAGTCGGCCCGTCCATGCTTATAAACCCTATTGGTTTAATTGGGTGGCAGGTCTTGCGTTGTCTTTTCATCTCAATGTCGGGCGGCCCCCGTCCATCGGGGCTTGAAGAAATAGATGGGCTGCATGATGCTACCACGCAGAGCTGAAATCCGACCCCACACGAGGACTGGTAAACCACTTAGAGGAACTAAGCCTGTAAAGCAGTGCAAGTCGGACAGTCCATGCTTATAAACCCTATTTGTTTCATTGGTCGACATGGCTTGAGATGTTATTTCATCTCAGTGTCGGGTACACATCCCACAAAATTGGAAGCAACGTCTCCAAAATGACCTTTACAGTGTTGACGGGGACGTTAAACCTCAAATAACAAAAAAAAAAAAAAAAAAAAAAACCGCCTTATTTACATCTTAGAGAATTATCTGTAGAATCTGGACAGCAATCATGTGTTGGGTTTTGCAAACAGTGTAGACCCATATCAGAACGCGGTGTCTGTTCAGGGTCTACACTGTTTGCTTAGGGTAAAGGGTTAAACGAAACAGTTCAAGTTCCCCTTCAGGGCCATTTTTTTCAATCTACACCAAGAGATACTCGACCTATCAGTGCTGTCAGTGCTTTGATTTATTTACCCTTCAACCCTCCCACCCCTGAGTTTTCGGCGTGGGCTCTACCATCACTGACTTTGGGCACGTCCATTCCACTTTATATAGTATCTAGCTTAATAGAGTCATCAGGATAGCAAGTTATATATCCCTATAAGGTGGCTCATTATGCGCCATCTCATCAGGGTCTACATGTTTGCATTAGTATCTGTGCCGAGCTTCAGGGTTGAAAGGGTTAGCCTTTGCTGTAGTAACAGGCTTAAATATTGCGCAGTAAACAATCATTGGAATCGAAAGGGATACGTTTAAACCGTAGAAGCACTGTCATCTATTTTAAACACACATAGACTTCTGTCATCCATTTCAAACAATGAATTTTAATTTTGGGATCATTCAACAATGAAATATCAGGAGTATATTCAGGACTGTACTGACTGAAAATAAAACAATAATCAAAACCGAATACCCTTTCGATGATTAAAACAAAAAACATAGTTCGTTATTAAAAATCCAGAATGTATCAAAAATAGAATTCGAATGGCAAAAATTCAGATTTTAAATGTATAAATGAATATAGTAACAAATTAAAATTGTTAAAAAAGTGTTTTAATTTTATCAATAACGCGAACTCCTGTAACTGACAATTCGCTTACATCATTGAAAAGTCAAGTTTCATGATTACTTAGTCCGTGTCTCAAACTCATTACAAATGGCGCTGCGTTGGTACGCAGCGCAATTAACTCTTATCTTGCTGTTCACGACAACCCCTATCTTTGGAAACAGTGCAGATCCAGATCAGATGGCTTCTGAAGAAGCCATCTGATCAGGATCTACACTGTTTGACATTCAGTTTATGAATCTGTAGCAATAAATCACATCAAGTAATTTGATAGGTTGATAGACAGAAATGGGTGTGGCTTAAATGAATATTCAGCAAGATAAGGGTTAATGCTCAGTCCTGTGATATAAAATGCTACAATTTAATATGTTCTGTTTTCTTTTCACCAAACTTATACATGTGTAAGGTAGGATACCATAGTTGGTTTCCTTTTCCCTCTATTTATCCATCACATGAACAAGTCGGTGAAATGAAGACCCCCTAAACCTCACTTTATATAGAGAAAACTGGTGTTTATGGGGGTAAACATTATTTTTCTTATTTCTGTTCCAAGACATAGGTTGTGGGTACTCATTAGAACCACCTCATTGAGGTGGTTCTAACGAGCACCCACAACCTATGTTTTGAGAATTTATAAGAAAAATATTACAGATTTTCATCAGATAAGTAGCCATTTTGGAGATGTTATGTTATGTTGTTTTGTTGTTGTTTTTTTTTGGTAATGGGCGTTTAATAAAGGTACCAGCTTTGTGAGAAATGGACTGAAAATACAACATATTTTTAGCTAACATTTGGGCGATTGGCGTTTATTAGAACATGGGCGTTAATTAGAATTTTTACGGTATCCACCGCCTAAATATCTGAGATTAGAAAATGACAAAGAAAGTGACAAGAAAAGAAAAGTTGTAAAAGTGGGAAAAAAATAAAGCAAGGTAAACCCCAAAACCACATGCACATCAAGAGACCATAACAAAAAACACCTGCTAAGTTTCAGAAGGATTGGTAACAAATTGTAAGAGGAGTTGCGCTCACAAGGTCTCAACTCCAATAGTAAAAAAATGGTCCTGGAAAAAAACTAAGTTGAAAAGGTGGAAAAGATGACAAAAAATCAACAGATGTTGACCCGGAAACTACATGCACATCTGCAGACCATGACAAAAACCCCTGCAAAGTTTCAAAATGTTTGATAAAAAACTGTAAGAGGAGGTATCTATTATAATAGTATTTTGACCTGGAATAAACTATTATAATAGTTTTGGACCTGAAAAAAAAAATGGGAAAAGTTGATAAAAATTAAATGGGAGGATAACCCCAAAACCACATGTATATCTTCAGACCATGGCAAAAACACTTGCAAAGTTTCAAAATGATTGGGAAAAAACTGTAAGAGAAGTTGTGCTCACAAAACACCCAGGTAAAATTTTGATGGAAAGATGAAATGATGGCTGGACAGATGGACTGAAACTTGCACGCCTAAGCAGGTGCGAAAAAAATGTGAGCTTGGATAAAATGAATTCTTTCTTATAAAATGAGGTTTATAAACTTCCCAGATAAGACATGTTCAAAACAATTCATCAAAACACATCTGACGATTTTTTGCATAATTCTCCCTTGATCTTCACAAGTAGTTGCTTATCACATCATTTGTTAACAGCTCTGTCTTTAAAAATGATGAATGGTATTTGAGCATGATTATAATTTCCTGAACATGCTTAAAAGTTTTAATACACTTGACCTATAACATATCATCTGACCTGTATCATACCTTGAAAACTTCAAAAGAAGCAGGCCATAAGCAACACACCCTGCCACACTCCTCTTTCCTTAGATAAATATTTGGGTCATTCCACGGTACTGGTGAGTAAAATTGTGACACGAGGGTCATTTTTTAAACGCAGGTAATATGGATTGAAACTACTTTTACAAGTTGACTTCATGTCTGAGCTTTCTTATTTTTAGATGGAGAAGATAGTATTTTGAAGTACAGAAAAAAAAAATCTCACTTTTTCCATTGTGGGCAGAAAATGACGCTCGTCACGTGGTGTCCAATTGTGCACAAATTTGTGCAATTTTATCTGATTTTATTCACTAAATTGTTTGTTTTTCATTAGTATTCACGTGTGAGAGTCTTTTCAATTTGAAAGAATGCTTATTTTTTCAAAACTTTTATTGTTTGAAGTAAAAACAGTCATGGGACATTTTGTCTTTCAAATCCTACTAATTATGTTCAATTCCTAAAGTTACTTGTATAAAAAAGATCATCGGCATTGAATGCCATTGATTTAAATATTGCATAAAGCTATAGTTTAAATAACTATAGAAATAGGATTATGATTAACATGAAAATCGCAAAATTTTAAGACGATTTTTATAGAACAAGATGCTCGTTTCAGAGGACACCAAAATACTCTCGTCACATTGTGTCCCTACAGAAAGCATAATTTAATTGGAAAAATGAAACAAATCTCATTTTAAAATACAATTAAGTATCGATTTTGTATTATATACTTTCATATTTTAACTTTCAATGGTAATTTTGAGTTATTTGGCATCATCATTTCACTAAAGGCGGACACCATGTGACGATCACATTGCACTGCAAACCCGACTGGAAAGCCATAGTCTTGGATACTATCAATCATAGAGGCTGTTTTATTGCTATTTATGACTGTTAACCAACGGAAAGTTCATAGCATGCTCTCCAAAATAAATGTGCACCACACAATGCGAGTTTTCTAGTAAATTTTGTGTACATCTCTCAGTATGTGCCTTTAACCCATTAACTACCCTCTGTTGTATGCTATGGTGCTTGTAACATATCAGCATGGTAGGCGGATGATGTGGATTTAGTGTAAGCATGCATATTTTTTTTTTGCTTTTAGTAGCTAGTAACTTTATATGTTTGCTTATAACCTCATCCTTGCACTTTTCGTATTGGGTTGGGAAGTTTTCAGCAGTGTTTTAATATTATATCATATAATTCACAGGCGTATTAATTGATGTGAAATTATGTGATTAATAACACTCTTACTAGTTCTGAAAACATTCCCCCAGTCAAATAAGTGACTGGTTAGCCAGGAAACCACAGTGCAAGTGGACCTGGGGGCTCACCAGAGCAATTATCATCATTTTGAATATTTTTTCTATAGCAACTTCTTATCCTTAACACTCTTATAACGATGTTTCATGAGGGAAAGCTGTCAGTCACTTGCAGCTAGGAAACAAAAAAATAATCTAAAAAACTGGAAGTTTTACAGTTACAAATTTATATTACAAAAACTGCAATAAAAGGTGAAATTGCTAGTTTGCAGCAATTTTTCCTTTTATTGCAATGTTTTTAAAAGTCGTCTGCAACAGCCGGCACTCTATGACACTTGTGGGAGGTATATAGAATACCAGGTTCGTGCCTTTTGATATCAAGTATATCAGGCAAGGCTTTGAGAACGCATGTAGAATCGCGAGGTTTGCCTGATAAACTTGATATCAAATGACACGAACCTGGTATTCTATTTATCAGAACTTTATACGCATTGTACACTCTTTAAATATGCAATTAATAAGCAGATATCGATTGTCATTAAAGCGCAACGTCCAGTTGATGACGTCATGTTGACGACGTCACGTTGACAACGTCACGTTGACCTGATAAACCTCACATGTCCTGAGATAGCCTATCTTTATCAGGTCAATGCACTACAACGTAATTAATATGGGAGGTAACTGATAAATAGTGAATACCAGGTTCGTGTCTTTTGATATCAAGTTTATCAGGTAAGGCTTCGAAAACGCTTGTAGAATCGCGAGGCTTGCCGAGCGATTCTACATGCGTTCTCAAAGCCGAGCCTGATAAACTTGATATCAAATGACACGAACCTGGTATTCTATTTATCAGTTATATGCATTGTACACTCTTTAAATATGCAATTAATAAGCAGATATCGATTGTCATTAAAGCGCAACGTCCAGTTGATGACGTCATGTTGACGACGTCACGTTGACAACGTCACGTTGACCTGATAAACCTCACATGTCCTGAGATAGCCTATCTTTATCAGGTCAATGCACTACAACGTAATTAATATGGGAGGTAACTGATAAATAGTGAATACCAGGTTCGTGTCTTTTGATATCAAGTTTATCAGGTAAGGCTTCGAAAACGCTTGTAGAATCGCGAGGCTTGCCGAGCGATTCTACATGCGTTCTCAAAGCCGAGCCTGATAAACTTGATATCAAATGACACGAACCTGGTATTCTATTTATCAGTTATATGCATTGTACACTCTTTAAATATGCAATTAATAAGCAGATATCGATTGTCATTAAAGCGCAACGTCCAGTTGATTACGTCATGTTGACGACGTCACGTTGACAACGTCACGTTGACCTGATAAACCTCACATGTCCTGAGATAGCCTATCTTTATCAGGTCAATGCACTTCAACGTAATTAATATGGGAGGTAACTGATAAATAGTGAATACCAGGTTCGTGTCTTTTGATATCAAGTTTATCAGGTAAGGCTTCGAAAACGCTTGTAGAATCGCGAGGCTTGCCGAGCGATTCTACATGCGTTCTCAAAGCCGAGCCTGATAAACTTGATATCAAATGACACGAACCTGGTATTCTATTTATCAGTTATATGCATTGTACACTCTTTAAATATGCAATTAATAAGCAGATATCGATTGTCATTAAAGCGCAACGTCCAGTTGATTACGTCATGTTGACGACGTCACGTTGACAACGTCACGTTGACCTGATAAACCTCACATGTCCTGAGATAGCCTATCTTTATCAGGTCAATGCACTGCAACGTAATTAATATGGGAGGTAACTGATAAATAGAGAATACCAGGTTCGTGTCTTTTGATATCAATTTTATCAGGCAAGGCTTCGAAAACGCTTGTGGAATCGCGAGGCTTGCCGAGCGATTCTACATGCGTTCTCAAAGCCGAGCCTGATAAACTTGATATCAAATGACACGAATCTGGTATTCTATTTATCAGTTACACGCACTGTTCACTCTTTAAATATGCAATCAATAAACAGGTATTGATTGTTATCAAAGAGCAACGTCATTAAAGCGCAACGTCAAGTTGATGACGTCACGTTGACGACGTCACGTTGGCCTGATAAACCTGACAGGTCCTGAGATAGCATATCTTTATCAGGTAAATGTGTTACAATACATGTATTTAATATGTGAGGTAACTTATAAAATGTGTTAAACATGCAGTGAACTAAAGTCACCACTGATAAGAATCCAGGTAGAACCATCGAAAGACTGACCTCCGTTATATGACCATAGTTATCTATAAGGCTTAAAACGGAGTGTGGTAATTTTGTCATTATTGGTCGCTTAATGTTTGTATTTCTTTCCCTTTGGTGTCTTTTATGGGTGGAGTAAGTTAATTGTATCAATTCCTGATCTTTGTTTTACTTCTACTTTACTACTGACCGTCCCAAGGCGGTCATTCCGTTGCAGTTTCTCATACTGAATTCTTGGTTCTGTTTTGCAGGGCTTCCATTTACTCCCAAGTTCAGGAAGTCCTAGACTTCCTACCCTTGAAATCTGGAAGTCCCACTGGAAAATTCAGGAAGTCCCAATTTTGAAGCAAGGTGTTTGCGGATCGTAAAATTGTTTTGATGAAGAAATATATATCATTTAATCTATGAATCTCTTGTTTGCATTTTTAATCACCTGTATATTCTTTTAGAGGGCTAGTAAAGTGTGGATAGGTAAACTGACCGGCTCAAAAATGACTTGAATAGTGTTGACTGGGCTGTTATGTTAAACTAAAAACTATCAAGCAAAGCTCTGTGAGGAAGTTAAAAATACTCATAACTGTGACATACATGCGGTCAGTACACTGCAGAGGAGTGCATACTAAAAAAAAATATTTTTGCTTGGCATGTATAAATTTTACAACTTTCCAAGTAAAACTCCCTTCCCACCACCCCCCAAAATAAAAAAATAAAAAGTAAAGAAAACAATCGCATTACCCATCCCCATATATGCCTAGTGGTCCATTTTCCGTGTAGACCCAGATCAGACGCCACAAAACATAGCGTCTGATCTGTCTACACTGTTTGTAGAACTTAACACAAATAAAACAAACCTGACGCCCATTGTCATATATGGATTAAAAAGAAAAAAAGAAAAATTCTTTTGCAAAAGATTTTTGCCATTGTACTCTATTAAAACACTCGGAACTGCTTCAGACAAACAGGCAGAAACACGTGCAACTTTGATCATTTGGGGCAGACTTAGAGGAGTCAGCGGTATATTTTTTTTTTTTTTTTTTTTTTTTTTTTTTTTTGCTTTTGGCTAACAGACAGATCAGACTGCAGCGCGGACCCTGACAAACCGGCCTGGTCACATTCGCCGATTTTACGTATTTTCCAGGCGCCAAAATCAAACAGCGATCGCGACAACATTTTGCGATTTTATAAATTATTTTCGTCATTTCACCTAGTGAACACCTGCTATTTACTCAAGAAAAAAATGCATATCTATCTTTGAAAATATTGTCACACTTTGCATCTCTAATGAAACACCTAAATTACGACACGCTTTAATTTAAACAGTAACAAGTTTACACGATTAAAAAACACTTATCGGCAATGAGATAATTAGTTTATCCTCAACTACTAATCTGTTTAATTATATGCAAACACCCGAGCAATCACCTCGACACGTTTTTTACACGCCGATGACGATCAAAGGTGTGCCGACGCACGTGATTCTGACTGTCAATATAATACCGCACAAGCAGAAAATGGGACGTACTTAGTTCTCAATAAACACAGAAAGCTGTTTCAGCTAAGGAGGCGGAGCAAACTTTTTACAAACCGCTAAAAGTGGGCGGGTTTATACGTCTCGGTAAAGATTTTTGGCCGTACAGAGAAATTTTCGGGAATCCGCGGGACGCCTTTGATGTTTAATTTGGGCCCTGGTTTTGTAACGAGAAAGCATTTGTAGTGTCCACGGTAATGCTTAAAATGCGCTTTGTTGTCATTTTGTAACGATCGTTATTCATCGGCGCTTACAACGTGATTCTAGCGACATTCTTTCTCGATTCTTTCAAAAAAAAAAGGTTGAATACCTGAAAAGCATATAATGAGCAGTAGGCTATTGTAAGATGATCTTATTTTATAATATGACCATCGGAATTACCAATCGTTACAAGTGACAGATGGACACCGTATTTTGGTGTCTGTTTGTAACGAGCAAACAGCTTTTCGTGTCCTTCTGTGACGACTGCCCAGGCCACGTCCAGCAATAGTTCAAGGGGCGCACAATGTTATAAAAAAATAAGCTGTTGTAAAAAATCAGACATTTAAATCAGTCTGATACCAATAAAGTCGAGAAGAAATAAACGGAAGCCATATTAATCATAAAATCTATACGATCGTCAATATTCAAATAGGACACCGGATTTTTAGCTTCTTAATGTAACGAGCGTCTTCAGCATTGTGTCTCATAGGACATTAAAGTATTCATATTTTGTGAGTGATAAAATAATCGTCGATAAAAATGCATTATATAACCAAAGAAAACAACGCATATTATCATATCTTCATCTGATCGCAGATAAAGTGTGTTTACAACTCCAATTTGGCAAAAACCGGCATTCGATCGTAACAACCGGTGACATACATACGATCGTCACCTTCCCTGATAACTGTGGACACCACGACCTTTACTGTTTGTGACTATTCTCCTTTTGCAACCCACAGAGCGCGTTTTGTGTAAACACAAAATAGGTCACATGGCTCTATTTGGCGGCAAATTCCGACCCATAAACAAATTTATCACTTGGGTAGATCGATAATAACGATCGTCACAAATTGGACACCACGAAGGGTACACGGATATTTTTCCATAAATAGGATAATCAAACTAGCCTCAGGCTGACTCAGTTTCGTGCAAACAGTAGGCTAATTGTCAAAGAGGAAATACATCCGTGTGATATTTGTGTAATGAACGATGGTGCGTTAATATAAATCAATATTTCATGAACAACTATGGGACACGATAGTAACGAGCACAATGTATATTTTACAAAGTCAATTTTTCAGTGTCTGTGAGGTGTTTACTGAATATTTTGACATAAAAACCTTTCTTAATGTATTAACTCTTCATTACATGGACGATTTTCTACAGCCATGGCATATACCATTACAGTGGGCAATCAAATGAGGGCACCATTGCAATGTCACAAATTCAAAGCAAAAAATCGGGTTATTTTGGTTAAATTAATTCATTTTTTTCTTTTCTCATTTATGACAATCTACATATTTTATCTTTTTTTATCTCTCCAATGTGTCTTTATGACATCAGAAAACCTTCTCAGTATGTTCTTAATGTATACGGTTAAAAATAATGATTTTACTGGGGTACCCCTAAAATTCACCAGTACCGTGGAATGACCCATTTAGATTCATTCTCAGACAGCACATCATAATATGTGTTGTAAAACACAAGCAATATTGATGAACTAAGACTGATTAACCCTTGTCCTGCTGAATATTCATATATGCCACTCCCACTACCGATTATCATCCAATCAGATTACTTGATGCAAATTATTGCAACAAATTCACAATCTGAATTGCAAACAATGTAGATCCTGATCAGATGGCTTCGTCAGAAGCCATCTGATCTGGATCTACATTGTTTCAAAAATAAGGCATATCCGGGATTAGCAGGACAAGGGTTAAAATATTATCAAGTGGGAGGAAATTCCAAGCTCTTTTCTCCTACAATCGAAAAACTTGGAACTCATTTTCTCCCTGGGATAACTGCATTATTTTTCTTGGGGCCAGGTCTTGAAATTTTTTCAAAATTTTATTTGTCTTTCATTGATTTTGGTAAATTTCTAAAGGCTAGACAAAATTCCTGCATCTAAGGCACCCACTGTGAATTTTCCAGCCCTGTTTATTTATTGGGTGTTTAACCCTTCTCTTGCTGAATATTCATTTTAGCCACACCCATTTCTGTCTATCAACCAATCAAATTACTTGATGTAAATTATTGCTACAAATTCATAAACTGAATGCCAAACAGTGTAGATCCTGATCAGATGGCTTCTTCAGAAGCCATCTGATCTGGATCTACACTGTTTGCAAAGATAGGGGTTGTCGTGAACAGCAAGATAAGGGTTAAAATATTATCAAGTGGGAGGAAATTCCAAGCTCTTTTCTCCTACAATTGAAAAACTTGGAACTCATTTTCTCCCTGGGGTAAACTTTGCATTATTTTTGTTGGGGCCAGGTCTTGAAAATTTTTCAAAATTTCATTTGTCTTGCATTGTTTTTGGTAAATTTCTAAAGGCTAGACAAAATTCCTGCATCTAAGGCACCCAGTGTGAATTTTCCAGCCCTGTTTATTTATGGAGTGTTTAACAGTATATGATGAAAGGACTCATCCCAAATTTTAGGAAGTGCAGACAAAAGACCAAACTCGAGTCATTACAAGCAAAGCTGTGGGTATTTCATAAAAATATAATTATACATCCAGCAGACTATGAGCTGGGTATTTTTTTTAGAGTCCTTGCTGGAAAATGTATGGACAGTGCTTTACCCCAGATTTGCCTGACAATTGTTCTGCTGAATAAATTAATTTTGCCACACCCACTTTTGACTAGCCTTCAATCCTATATAATATATGCACCAACTGAATGACAGTGAAGATCCAGATAACATCAAGTAATTTGATTGGTTGATAGTCAGAAACATGTATTGCTAAATTAATTTATTCAGCAGGAAAAGGGTTAAACTGGACCCAGGCTATAGTGATACCAAGTGAATACATAGGGCAACTACCATCTCTCCTAGTAGAGTGTCCGCTCCGGGGAACGGGAGGTCACGGATTCGATCCCGGGCCGCGACATACCAAAGTCGTTAAAAATGGTACTAGCTGCTCCTCGCTTGGCACTCAGATTTATGGGGTAGAGCTAGGACTGGTCGACCCAGTGTCAGGATAATGTGACTGGGTGTGGTATCATGTAATGTGTCTGGGACATGATACTTCACTGAGGCAGCACTATAAAAGTGAGCATTGAGCTCCCTGTCGCAACCAGACACCGTCTTGATATGACTGAAAAATTGTTGAAAGTGACGTTAAACCCGAAATCACACACACACCATCTCTCCTGTGCCCTCAAGGTTCAAGGCACATTTTGGTTTGCATGACTCAAATTTTTTCATATATGAATATTTATGGGTTTATTTCCTGAATTCCTTGTAATATGAGGCACTTTGAGAAAGGACAAAGACATGATGAATTCTTTGTCTCTCAACAGTTCAGAGGTGAAATGATTTCAATTCAGTGTCTGACAACTGTATTATTCTTTCTCCTATTCTTTTGACTTGAAAATTAATTATTTCACATCCCACCCACTGCTACTAATAAGCTTCTGTTTGAACAGTAAACATGGGTAACAATAGCAGAAAGGCTGTGCATGTCAGTTGAAAATGCATGATCATGTTTTCACATTAAAAAAACCTTCCCAAGTTTCATATCAATGCTGTCATTTGTGGCTCAAAGTCTCTAACAATGGCATTTTTTTCTGATGGAGATTAGTGTTGTGAATCGGACAGAAAAATTACAATCGATTATCGGTAAAGTAAAACCGATTGATTATCGATTGTACAATCGGATATCCCATCATTTGCTTCAACAATATATAACGGTAGCAAACGCTTTTCAGAGCCTCCATTTATACATTCCCACCCAATTACTGAGCGTAATTTGTTCCAGAAAACAGCTCATAGTTAATGAGGCAGTGGGCTCTAGTTTTGCCTGGTGTCCCACAAGGGACTGTTCTTGGTCCCCTTTTATTCTCCCTGTACATTAATGATATTTCCTCTGACATTGATTCAGAAATAAGTCTGTTCGCAGACGATTGTGTTTGCTACAAAACAAGAAATATAGAGGACTCAGTGAAACTTCAGAATGACATAGACACCTGATGATAAGGATGTTGGGCACGAAAATGGGGCTTGGAATTTCAGCCCGTTAATGCAGTATTATGCAGATAACTAGGAAGGAACCCAATGAAATTAAGTGAACGGTGATTCCATTAAATACATTGGTGACACAATCACACACGATTTGAGATTCATAACACCTAATTAAAGATATATACAGTTATACAAACTTAATTACTTTGACACGTGTGATAAGACATGACATGCAATCATCTCAAAACTGCCAGCTTATCGGGAAAGAGATCACCGTAAAAGAAAGCAGTTTAATTAACAATTTAATATTCAGGCTATAAAATGAGCCCAAACTTTCATACCCGCTTTTATGGGCAAGACCAATGCGAATATAAAAGTTTTCTGCAACCAACATCATTGAAAAATCAATTGTCTATCGTTTTTTCCTGTTGCCGATCGGTAAATGACATCATCGGATTGTAGCAAATATACATGCATTGAATCTTATTGTTTTATTTAAAATTGGCATTTTTTTTCTTCATAAAAAAAAAATAAATATAAATTGGAACCGATAAAATATGTTCTCAATAACTAAACGGTTGTGTTTTGAGAAATGCGCCTTGTTTTATGCACATTTTATTTTTGAAAGTCCTATCTTATTTACCAATAGCAGCGTATCCCATAAAGAGGTCGTTTTTGTTTTTTTCGCGCCAAGCATGCGCTTTTTCCCGCGGAAAAAAAAAAAAAAAAAAAAAGCGTTCATGAGACAGTAGAAAAGTCTGTTTTAATTTTGCAATCATCCAACTTTAGATGTTGCTAATCGCCGTAGGAGGATTTTCACACTTGTTGATTGAGTTTCATGATTGAGGGATATACCCAAATAAGAGTCATAACTTCACCTTATTTTCACACCTAGTCGCACGGAACATTCATTATAGGCTTATCAGTATGACCGGAGACTTGTGTTTGCAGTGTAAAAGTAGAATAGTAGCGTGAATAATACGGTCGGCGTTCATAACCCGTTTTGGTTAACTGAGTTAACTGACACGGTGCGTTGGTTGGACCCGGATTTCCGGGACATAGCGAGGTTGATGTGTATTACAAATCCGCTTTATATCGCAAATTGGTAGCAATTACACACTCTAAAACTTACAACGAATTCATTTTGGAAGAATTGATATGGATAAACACACTTAAACATATTCCATTTTTGACTTCTCGAACGTTATTTATTTATGTTGATATTGAAATGAATACCGAGCTCAGATTTGACCACGTCTCTGTTACCGTCAAAAGCGATAAGATCGTACTTTTACACAACGGTATTTATAATCAACGCCAAAGGCACTAATTATGGTCGCTGAAGTGTGGACAGTCAACAGGTGTCACACGCTAAAAACGTGTTTACATAACGGTATTTATAATCAGTGCCAAAGGCACTAATTATTGTCGCTGAAGCGTGGAGAGTCACAGTTGTCAGGTGCTAAAACACGTGCCGGGTTAATTTAAAGAGTATGAAAATAATGCCGATAAATAGACTTCAAAGGAAAGAAATCTAATCAAGATGGCATGATTATTTTTTTCTGCGATAAAAAGAGTGCGCACAGCAGGCTTCATTTACAATCGATAGTGACAAAAGTGCTATCGATTGTCGCCGACGTTGCTCAGAACGATTAGTTTTCGATGTTCAGCGACAATCGGAACAACACTAATGGAGATGTGATATTTTTCTTTTTATGCATTTAAACATAGTATAGGTTTTGTTTGATTTGAGGTTTAACGTCCCTGTCAACACTGTAAAGGTCATTTTGGAGACGTTGCTTCCAATTTTGTGGGGATTTTTACCCGACATTGAGATGAAATGACATCTCAAGCCCTATCGCCCAATGACACCAATAGGGTTTATTAGCATGGACGGTCCACCTCGCACCGTGGTTCCTGGACAGGCTCAGATCCTCTAAGCGGTCTACCAGTACTAGTGTGCGGGCCGGATGCAGCTCTGCGTCGAAGCATCATGCAGCCCATATATTTCTTCAAGTCAAACATAGTATAGTATATAAGTGCTCATTTATTAATATAATCACTGCAACACTTATACAGTCAATGTGTATGTTGAAGCCCATGGGCACTTGGGGCTGGCTGATGTCAATTTGACAATTTGTGTTATCTAAGCACTAACAGCACTGGCGGTTGCCTCTGAGTTAGGTTTGGAACAAACAGTGTACTGTAGGCTTATATTATAGCACCTGTGGACAGTTAAACAGATGCTATATCGCACCACTAACACTTAAATTGCTTTAAGCAAAGTGTAGAGCATGATCAGATGCTGCATCTGGATCCATACTTTCCATCTGCACCTTTTGTACTCCTTGCCGGATCATTAAACAAATTTAGGAGAGTTACAGCAAGTCCTCAAAGTGTCCGTATTTTTACTGTATGGGTTAACCAACTATTTTTCAGTACTCGTGGGTCCTTTACTTTCATTGCTCTCTTGTCTATTAACCCATTTTGTACCAGAAACCCCAAAACGGGTACCTTGGCAAACAGTACAGGCCTAGATCACACGCCGCAGAACGCGGCGTCTGATCAGGGCCTCCACTGTTTGCTAAAAGTTCAGCCATTTTCCAAGTAAATTTTGAAGAAAACACAACCTGACACCCCTAAATTTTGAAGTGAACTCCTGCTATATATAAGGGGGAAGATTCCATTTGGTATGAAAACGGTTAAACAGTGCACAAAATCTTTATGGTCAGATACCCATTAGCTTTAGCAAAAACTAGAACTGTCAGAGGATCTGACTATAGCCCCGCTATAGCCCTGTCAGAGGAGAAAGACTCATGAATTAAAGGTAAAGACTTGTGAGAGGGTTAAATCCCTAACAAGGTACCTACGCCTTATAGACTTTTCGCATTATTAGATCTGAAAAACAGTCTTGGTGACAAGGTAGCTACTCCCTAATCATTTTAACATTAGAAGATCTCAAAAATTGTCTAAGTTAAAAAAGGTGAAATAAGTGAAAAAAATTATTTAAGGATGATGAAAAAAGAATATGCACATCTTCAGACCTATATGAAAACACCTGTATAGTTTCAAAAGGATTGACCTAGAACTGTAAGAGGAGTTGTGGTCACAAGGTAGCTACTCCCTATACCTTTTAACATTAGTAGATCTCAAAAATTGTCTAAGTTAAAAAAGGTGAAATAAGTGAAAGAAATTATTTAAGGATAATGAAAAAAGAATATGCACATCTTCAGACCTATATGAAAACACCTGTAAAGTTTCAAAAGGATTGACCTAGAACTGTAAGAGGAGTTGCGGTAACAAGGTACCCACTATCAAATATTACAGACAGACAGACAGACAGACAGACGGAATTCCGGACAAATTACAGACAGACAGACAGACAGACAGACGAATTCCGGACAAGCCAAATCCAATATAGCCCCCACTTTTTCAAAGCGGGGCTATAATAACAGTACTATTCTGTACAACTTAATCCATTTTGTACCAGAAACCCCAAAACAGGTACTCTGGCAAACGGTGCAGATGCCGCAGAATGCGGCATCTGATCAGGGCCTGCACTGTTTGCTAAAAGTTAGTTTTCCAAATAAATTCTGCCACCACTAAATTTTGAAATGGACTCCTGCTATATAAGTGTTTGAGTTTTTACGTCACACCAACAGCTAAGGTCATACGGAGACAGGACCTCGGTTTGAAAACTCATCTGAAAGTCTGGAGAAGCCCGGGAACACAAGTGAGTAGCGTAACCACTACACCATGGAGGCTTCTATATATAAGGAGGAAGATTCCATTTGGTACAAAAAGGGTTAATAAAACTGCTAGACAAATGATCTCTTTTTACATTTATTAAATTCATTAGCCAAGTTAGAAGAGCCAACAACAATTTCTGAAGATTCACTTTTGTCCTGAGTATTCTAAATATCTTGACTCACAATGTGGATCATTAAAACCGTTTTTTTTTTTTACGGCGTAGCCGTTATGGTTTTGCTTTTGTCCTACATTTTTCGTTATTCCATTGGTCAATAAAACCACATGTCCAAGGAGATGACCATTTCATTGGTCAGTGATTTGCATAAATAAATCTACTGAAAATACGACAGTTTACTGAAGTTTTAACCTAGGAAATGTTTCGTTTTATATGTGAGACATGAATGAAAAATATATACAGTTTCGGCTTGCTCACCGTCTTGTCCTTTGATGACCATACGTCATATGTATAATTGTGTTTCTAGTGAATTCTGTAACTGCTGCGGTGAATAGCTATTTTGACCTAATTTCACGTGGTTGGTCTATATAGCGAAAGGAACCATTTCGCGAAAGGAAGGTTCCTTTCGCGAAAGGAAGAATTTTCTGCAAAAGGAATTATTTGTTTGTTTTGAGGTTTAACGTCCCCATCAACACTGTGTAGGTCATTTTGGAGACGTTGCTTCCAAGTTTGTGGGACTTTTACCCGACATTGAGATGAAATGACACCCCAAGCCCTGTTGCCCAATGAAACCAATAAAGAGATATAGCATGACAAAAACATGTAATAATCACATTACAAATTGACAGATGTTTAATTTACAATATATGCTAAATAAAAGTTGCAGTGTATCATTTGTCTTCAGCATACTTTATGTCCTCCATTTTAACACAAAATGGACATTTTCGAATATCATTAATATTATATAAATTCTGAAAAGGAATAAGTGTAATTTGAGTTTTAATTAGGTGCACATAAGATCAAGTTTCCGTCCGTTTGTCTGCTCGTCCGTTCTTACAAAATGGGTTTATGTGGCTTCTTTTAGGTACAGAAGGGTTTTGTGTGGCAAAATGGGTTTGTGTGGCTAGCCTCACAAACCCATTTTTCTGTTAGTACAGAGGGGTTCAGGGGGACTAGAAAAATCAAATAAAAAAAAGACACATAAATTTATGTCCATCACCTTGGACATCCTTGGACATGGATGTCCAGGATTATGAGGCTAAACTTTGAGATTATGGGGCTGAGCCACATAAATTTAACTGGCTGTCCTGGGGCTGAATGCTGCAGTAGGAAAAAGTCCCTCTATGTGAGGAGCTAGACCCATAAGATGTATCAGTGCACTGTTCTACCTTTAGAGGGCTGGATATCACAACCTCTGGTAGCCACATAAGTTTAGACAAAGACGGTTTCGTACAGACAGCCTTTATGTGGCTGATGTCCAAAGTTTGTGTGGCTAGCCACATTAGATGTACAGATTTGTGTGTCTTATAGCCACATAAACCGTTAGCCACATAAAAATTTTAGCCCCATAAAATATGGACAGGTGCAGCCACACAAACCCAAAATGTGGGTCCGTCCGTTTGTTCGTCCGACTATGCGTTTACGTTCACCATAGCGACAACCCTAAATGTTAACCCTAGAATTTGTGTTCATAAAACAGTAAATGATAACGTTTTCTTATTTGTTGTGCATATACTTGAGATCATATGCTCTTGAAATGAGGTCATGTTTTTAACCTTGACCTTTTACATTGACCTTAGCTCAAACAGGCGGGACACCGCCCTCTGCAAAGCTATTTTTCCTCGCGTGACATCTGAATTGTTTGAATACAGTAAACCAGTTCATAGCTAGACAATTGTTGCTGTCACTATTGTAGCTCATATTGCACGACCCGTAGAAAAAGCGACCGACTGAAGTCGGTTGATTTTCTAAGAGTGCCCTAAAATCACCGTGTCATTCTGTCAGTCTGTCCGTCCGTAACCCACTTGTGAAAATTGGTGATAGTGACTTACATGTAACCGCTTGGAATATTTAAACAATTTTTGGCATACTGATAGATATCAATGAGATCTAACCAATGAACTTACGAAATATTACATTCCATTTAGTATAGCCTCGCCGAGGCGAAAAATGTGAAAATTTTCGAACTGCTTCTCCTCGATAACCGTTGGGCCGATTGAAGTCAAATTTCATATGGAGCCTCTAAGGGATGGGGGAAACCAAAATTTGCTCATGGGGTCCAGGTCACATGACCCAAATGGCCGCCAAGCCATATATGGTCTGTCTGTCTGTCCGTCCGTAACCCGTTTGTGAAAATTTGTGATAGTGACTTAACCGCTTGGAATATTTAAACAATTTTTGGCATACTGATAGATATCAATGAGATCTAACCAATGAACTTGCGAAATATTACATTCCATTTAGTATAGCCTCGCCGAGGCGAAAAATGTGAAAATTTTCGAACTGCTTCTCCTCGGAAACCGTTGGGCCGATTAAGGACAAATTTCATATGGAGACTCTATGGGATGGAGGAAACCAAAATTTGCTCATTGGGTCCAGGTCACATGACCAAAATGGCCGCCAAGCCATATATGGTAAAACCCCTTCAAAATAGACTTCTCCAGAACCACTTGGCAGATTTCCACGAAACTTGATAAATAACATCTGGGACGTAGGCCCATCATAAATTGCTAAAATGGTTAGGGCTGACTATCGATGCCAATTTTGACTATCGTGATAGTATTGCTATCGTGGAAACTACTATCACGATACTATCACTATCGTGGCATACTATCACGATACTATCGTGATACTATCGGGAACACTTATAAATGATTCATAGATGTTATATCACTCACATAAAATGGCTAAGAGTGACAGAACAAGTTAGGAAAATTCCAATGGCCTAAAATTGTATGTTTATTGTGTGTTTCAATATCAGCATTCATTCCTTCGGGGCTATTCCAGAAAAAAAAACATCATGGGGAGACGGCTCTTTATATATATCCCCACCACCGCCTAAAAATGGTTTGCTGCTTCCAGTATATATACCTGTAAGTGATGGTTATCATAGCTTTAATACCTTTGCAGTGTTTGAGATTTTCTGCTTGTGAAAACTGACACATGCTGATCGTTCTTCGATTCTTTGATGTTTGCCGCCTGTGTTAAATTAATCTGTGGATTCAGTTAATTAGGTAACCCGATTATTACATAGTATTACGTAATCACAGCACGCTATTTTAGCACCTCTTTAAGGGCGACATGAATCTAACAAACTGCATTAAAACTTGAACTTACATATTTTTTATTTGAAGTTAGCATCAAAAGCTAGACTATCAAAATAGAAGTAAAGCAATTATCAAGTCGGTTTTTTCATTTAGCAATATGTACAGGGCTTGACCTAGGCTCTTTGACTCTGTGGACATTTAGTCCTTGCCCAAAAGACAGCTAAGACAAGCAGCAATAATAAAACAAAATTTTCATGTAATGAAATTTGGCCGTTTCGACATGTTTTTTTTTTCTGGAATATCCCTCTATTATAATACAAAGACAACCAAAAATAGAATCAGAAAGACCCACGAAAAATAAAAACGCCAATTTGTCCCAGGTTGTCCAGTGTCCACCATCAAAATGTCCAGAATCACCTTAAGAAAGTACTTGATAGACGGAGCCCTAAGGCCACGCGCTGCACGTTTTTTCCCCCTACAGGATGACGACAGGAAAATAAAACTTTGTCTGCTTAAATATTCCCCCAAGAATTCAATCCCAATCGGTCAGGCCAGCCGACTGATGACATCATCATTGATGCATTTGTGCATACTTGCCGACTTATCTGAGTCTATCATGTACTCGCATGCACATTCTGTGCATTTTTCGAGAAATGCATTTCTAATGAGACCACAAAAGTGCGGTTTAATAGTCTGGTCCTTATGCGCAAAAAGAGTCACATATACAACAAGTTAAACTGCATTATACCGTCATTTATTACGCATTTATTTACCTATATAAATAAGTCAGCACACAGCAAAAACAAACATTTCTTCATACAAAAGATCAGCTTGTGCATCTTGCAAATGTCTTCGAAACTGAACAGGGAAATGGCGTTTGTCCCAGAAATTATACTACGCAAGGATAGTACAAACAGCAAACATTTATATATGACTGCGCAGGCTGATCTGAGCCTTCACATGTCGCACAGGTTTCACTGTCATGTTTTCAAAAAGTTGCATGCAACAAACGCGTGATCAAACTATCATTGACGTTTTGTTATTGAAAAACGCGGGAAAATTTCTGTCTGCCTCAACTGCACGTGCAAAAATGACGGCGGGAAATTCATCGCCGCGAGAAATTCACCACACGGCAAAAAACTATGATACACATGTGCGACCAGCGAAGACTCAGATCATCATGCACATATGTGAAGGCTTATCAGTCTGTCCTGATTACAGATGAATGGATTTCCTAAGCAAAAATACTTGCGTAATTACACAACAGTACAGGTATATTTTCAAAGTATATTCAAGAAAAATACAAAAACAATCGAAACTATCGATAGTTGAGTGAACTATCGGCGATAGCTATCGATAGTCCAAAGTACTATCGATGCATTGCTATCGAGGCAGTCCCTATCGCGATGCATCGAACTATCGATGCATCGTTACACCCCTAAAAATGGTGACCCTGGGTTGACCTTGACCTTCTTTGTGCCTAGGTCAAACTTTGGCACATATGCTTTTGTATTGGAAAAGTGAGAATTCATTTTATCCTGCAAACGATTCAGAATACAGTACTAAAGTATTAGATATATTTTTGCTCCTTACGATAAGGCGCATTTATTGGGGGAACCGTTTTAGGTCCAGGTCACATGACCAAAATGGCCGCCATACCCATATATGGTAACACTCATAAAGCTAAAAGCATCCGGCGGGTCGTGCACTTCAGCTGAAGCACTGGTTTCTAAACAACCTTCCAATTAAATCTACGCCGCATATCTTTTTTAAAGATATTTCTTGTTTCAAATGCACTAATAATTTTGCTGACAAAAAATGTATGTACCTGCACTGCAAAAACTACCGTACTCACATTTTTTCAGCAAAATATCAATCTATAATAAATCAGTTCCATCAAGAACAAATTTGTCAAATGTAACAGGGGTCTAAACCCGGGGTCTGATCATGCCCTTGTATATAATGTTTGAAAATTGGCAGGCGGACTGGAAACTGTTCCCCAGGTCTATTTTAGAGCCCATATTAACCCATTTAGTACCAGAAACCCCAAAACGGGTATTTGGCAAACAGTGCAGGCCCAGATCAGACGGCTTACACTGTTTGCAAAAAGTTCAACCATTTTCCAAATCAATTTTGAAGAAAACACAACCAGACACTCCTAAATTTTGAAATGGGCTCCTGCTATATATAAGGAGGAAGATTCCATTTGGTGCAAAAAGGGTTAATGTTTGTATTCATATTACAGTTCAAGTAAAAGCTTTTGCAGTCTACATAATGGAGTACCTACGGGAACAATTATTGTCTGGATATGTCTTCAGAAAGGAGACAAATTTGTGTAAAACAAATTAACGCCTTTAGTAATAGAAGCTTTTGCTGAACTGCTGTTCGAGCGGCACTAAGTCCAAATGTGTCTATGGTCATGTGCAGTCAGTGAGAACCCATATCAGCCTATACAGCCGCTTAGTGAGAATACAGCTTTCCACCACTGCATGAATCTTGTCAGCAGACATCTAAGGCCCAGTTGTTCAAAGCATTGTTAGCTTTACAAGTTCATTAGTGGTTATAATGTTAACTGTTCTAGCAAGAAAAGCATCTAATACAGTGGAATTTTTGACATATTAAATGGTCAAAGTTTTAACAATGTTAACTTACAGTGTTGTTAGTTTTGCAACTCCTGGCCCTTAAAGCACAGCCAACACTTATAAGTCTGCATCAACGCGATCTGGATGCATGTGTTTGAAGACACATTTTCACTAGTAACAAACTAATTTATGGATTCCGGTGATGTTGTCCACATCTTTAAGGCTTCTGCAATGGTTTCCTATTACTTATTTTCTTAGAAGGCACATGTTACTAGACTGGGTAGGGCCAATATGACACTGATTATCACTGCCAACTCTAGTCCTTTTTGGGGGGTTTTAACTGACCTTTCAAGATTATTTCACTTCTTTCAAGCCGATCGTTAATCAGGGGTGGGCAAAAACCAGAGTACCCAGAGAAAAACCTAGTCCTTTTGAATCAGAATAAGCACTACCTTTTGCGAACATTGTAGATACAGATGAAGAAGCCAACTGATCAGAATTCACACTTATTGACATTGTGTTTATTAATTTGTAGGAAAATATTACCGATGATTTGTTGAAAGCCAGAAATGAGTGTGACTTCAGAAAGACAAGAGTTCAAATGAGCCATTTTATTGGTGAAGTGTATACCAACATTCGTTGTGAGACAAAATTCGTTAAAACGACAACAGGTAATTTCAATGGAACACATTCTTAGTTCAAGGCTTCAGCTTTGGCTTCCATCCACACGGGCATCTCTCCGGATGGAAATGCATACAATATGATGAAAGATTCTTGTAATCTAATACTGCAAGAAACAAATGTTATAAGAATTTGTCAGAATATCACCTCACATGAAGCAATTGTAACAAATGTCAATTTTTTTTTCTATGAGTAATTAAAGGAAAACAGCTCTTTAATGCCTATCATTGGAATTTGTTATAAGGGCAAATTCTTAGGGGACAAATACTGGCATTATAACGAGGGTCCTCTCACTCCTCTGTATTGTTTAACTTAGGTAGAGCAGTGTTACTGCACAAGCTTCTCTGAGCAGGGTGACTGCACAAGCTTCTCAGAGCAGGGTGATTGCACAACCTTTTTCTCTACATTTTCTTCTGCTGATTGAAATTCATGGATATAAAAAGGCAAAAACAACCTAGAAAAAGCATGGAAGATGCATAGAATACCAAACTGATACATTTAATGGTATTGTGAATTTCACATTTATATCTGTCAATGGAAATTCAATGCAGTTGTACAATTTTCTATTAAAACTGTCAAAATGGCTGTATTACACATCTAGAATAGTACTATGATCAATGGAAAATCTCTAAGTGGAAAAAGCTGTAACTCTGTCAAAAATAGCCATCGGAAGAGATGGCAAATCCCTCAACCAAAAGCCAATATGGCCTTCAGAAGATTGTTCACCAATAGAAAGTCCACAAGAATTAAACCCCACTTCTGTACCTTGTATACAATTGTGCCAAGTTCCTTCAATATATCTCAAAGGGTGTTGGAGTTAAAGCCATCACAAGGTTATATTGTCAAGGGAGATAACTAAAAAATCCAGAGCACCCAGAGTTGTAATTCTTGAGTATGACACACCTGCTTAACCTCATGTACATCTGCATCAAGTACCACCAATATGTCTAAAAGGGTATTGGAGGTACTGTGATCACAAGGTGGTCATACTGTTATATTGGAAGGGGAGATAACTCAAATACCACAGCACCCAGAGTTGTGGTTCTCAGGCATGAAGTGCCATCTTGACCTTGTACACAATTGTGCCAAGTGCCATCAATATATCTCAAAGGGTATTGGAGTTATTGCCATCACAAGGTTAAATTGTCAGGGAGATATTTAAAAAACCAGGGCACCCAGAGTCATGGTTCTTGCATGTGACACACCTGCTTAACCTCATGTACAACTGCACCAAGTACCATCAAAATATCTCAAAGAGTATTGGAGATGTGGCCATCACAAGGTAGTTATTTTTATTTTATTGGAAGAGGAGACAAATAAAAAACCATGGCACCCAGAGTTGTATTTCTTAAGCATGACACACCGTCTCGATCTTGTGACCAACTGTGCGAGGTACCATCAATATATCTTAAAGGGTATTGGAGTTATGGCCATCACAAGGCAGTCACTAAATTTTATGGGAAGGGGAGATAACTAAAAAACCATGGCAACCAGAGCTGTGGTTCTTGTGCATGACACGCCGTCTCAGCCTTGTGAACGACTGTGCCAGGTATCATCAATATATCTCACACCGTATTGGAGTTATGGCCATCACAAAGAAGTCATTCTATTTTATTAAAAGGGGAGATAACTCAAGAAGTATGCCATCCAGAGTTCTGGTTCTTGCGCATGACACGCCATCTCAGCCTTGTGAACAATTGTGCCAAGAACCATCAATGAATCTCAAAGGGTACAGGAGTTATGGCCATCACAAGGTTGCGTCAACGGACGGACTGATGTTTGGACGGACAGACGGATGGATGCAAGGCTGATCGCTATATCCCCCCAACCTATTCGGTCGAGGGATAAAAATCAAAGCAGGTTAATAAAATCATGTCTCAAGCTCGACAGCAACGTAGGCAAAGAAGTCGCCCTGTCTTGTGGTCACTTCGCCAACTTTGGCTCTGAGAGCGAAAAAACTTTGCCCTGAAATTTCGCTCACATACTATAGTGCTTGGTGTACAATCCTACCAATGCCCAAATAGGTTTTAACAGATTTAAAATACTGTTGGTGTATATGTTTCGACATTGATTTGTTTGCATATTAATTTTACATCTATCAATCATTTTCATTTTTTTTTATGGACAACAACAAAAATAGGAAGCATTTTTTTTTGTAATGCAAAATGATTAATACTTTCCGGTTTTAATATTCAGTCGATATCCATATTATTAAAAAAAAAAAAAAACAATTTTCTTTTAGCAAAGTTGTTCCCCTTGTTTGTACAGGCACTGCCTTAAAACAAATCATTTGTGTATGCCCAAAGTGACCTTGGCTTCCCATCTGGGCCACAAACAATTAGTGATACAAAGGGTAGAATGAAATTGAAGTTATTAGGTAGATTCAATTCAGAACTTTGATTTTTTTTTAATCTTTCAAACTGTTAGAGAAGACAACTTTCAGGAGATGCTAAAATTTTTCCCTGATGTGTAGGACCCAAGCTTCTTCATCTTAAAGGCAAATCTCACCCATGTCATCATATATGAATGATACCCCTATTAACCTCACTTTTCTCCAAATAGTGGGGTTTACAGGAGAGCTCATTACACAGACATTATTCGGCCTTCAGCCACACCCACTTCTCCCTAGACCCAGCAAACTTCTCCATATTTTCTCAGGAGGGAGAAGTCACTTCTCACTAATCTTTTGGGCTAGCTTAGGCCTGGAAAAATCCAATATATCAGGGATTTTTGGGATGAAGGAACAGATGCAAGATTTGGGGGCCGCATTCTAGATCTAGACCTGTACTGTTTGCCATTTTGTTTTGGGTGTTTCCCCTATAAAATGAGTTACAGAAATTCCTCAGATGTTTTGTTAAATCTTATACTTAAGAAATAGATCAGCTCTAGCTGTGATTTGTTGTGTAATAAATCACAGTTTTGAGGTCAGTTGTAAAGTAGACAAATCACAAGGGCGTAGCGCGCGTGATTTGTCTACTTACAACTGACCGACAAACTGTGATTTATTACCCAACATATCACTGGCTAGAGCTGATCTATTTCGATTCTAACAGGCTGAAAATCGGCAATAATGTTGTTGTTTCCTTCAAAATCTCACAACTTTTCGCCATTGTTAGAAGAAATCCCGCTAAAATTGTCGACTGGAACACATGCATTTATATCCTTTTCTAACGTTTTCGATGCGAGAAAATGACGTTACACCGTCTAACGTCAAGGAAATCGACTAGTGACGTAATAAATTTGGAGTTTTTAATGACGTCACCTATCACGCTCTTCTGAGGTGTGATTTGTTGCATAATAATTCACAGTTCCTTTCCATTGCCTATATAGGCGCGCTGTGTTAGAATGCTAAATAAATCAGTTCAGCCACAACCACTTCTCACTTTCCACCAATCAAATCACTTGATATTAAGTATTCATTCAATTCAAAAACTGCATAACAAACAGTGTAGATCCTGAATATCTGATCTGGATCTACACTGTTTTCAAAGGTGGGAATTGTCCTTTTCAGTGGGATAAGGGTTAAATCTTATCATGCTGATCATATTTAGCATGAAAATCAGATGATACGGAATTCAGATGTTTCTTTTTTAATTCACAAAGAAGGTCTGTTTTGTTGAGTTTTACAACCCAATCAACACTATTAAGGTTACATCAAGCGGTTTATGCATGTTGGTAGGGATGGGTATTGTCAGAATTTTCGTATCACGATATATCGCGATACGGTTACTGCGTATCACGATACGTATCACGATATATTATGTAGCAATCTGAAACACACTGGTAATTGGAAAACCACAATATATATGGAAAAGAGAAGGGAGTTTTCATGGGTAAATATCATTTAACCTACTTACAAAACAAAGGTACTTAAAAGAATTGACCCAATGTTATGAGGGGAAATTAAGATACTATCTGAAAGTGCTATTAAATGTTGTATTAGATTGATGGCCTCAGTCACTTTATTTGTGACTGTCATCTTTTGCAACCTGAAATGTTACTAGATATCGGTAGTTGGCCATGGTAAAGTTTGTTTTGGTTTTCACTCTATTACACAATCTTGTAAATGCTGGGCAGCTTACACTGAAGTGACGTATACAACAACAACAGCCGCATGATTCACCGAAATCCTAGCTCGGCCTACCGTAAAAATTCGGCTATAAGACGAGGATTTTTCCCTCCAAAATGACCCCGTCTTATAGCCGAGGTCATGGACTGCAGGCTTTTTTCAGGCAATGTCCGGCGAAGACCAGACATACAGAAAAAGCCGATCAGTGATGTTTGAATTGATATAAATCGCCGCCCACAAACCACCGCTACCATTTTTCTGCATGCGATCGGTAAATTTCGTTATCCGACGCTAGCACCCCCATACGTGTTTAATGTCATTGTGTGTATCTCTTTCATAAAATATGTTTGGAACAGGTAAAAAACCTTTTCTCGATAGCTTGTGAATAGAGGTGGATAGAAAACCAGCGCTTTGCACAGCTCCCGAATTATCCCCAAAGGCTCCGTGTCAATAAACAACAGCGTTCGACTTTTCCCGTCCAGCGTCTGCTATTTGGCGCCAAAACATAACCATTCATGAGATCATAGAAAAGTCCGTTTTTATTATGCAAATATCTACCGTTAGATATAGCTAATTGTCTGAGGAGCGATTAAATCATTTTCACATTGATTGTGGATTAAATTTTGTGATTGGAGGATAAACGCCAATTAGAATCATAACTACCATATTTCACACCTTATCGGCACGCACCGCAGGGTGGCAATTTTATGACAGGGATTAACAATAGTGTCATACTTGAACCGTAATAAATACACAGATGGTTTGTCTCTGAATTGACAGTGCAGCAATTATTGCGATTTACTTACTGGCCTAGTTTTACCGTATTTAAGGACTCACAAAGACTGACAGACTGAGCTGTATTTACCGATCAGTTATGAAAGAAAATATGAAAAATGGATAAAAAAAGAAAATATCGAAAATATCGGTATTGGCGGACCGTATTGTGATATGATTTTTTTCTGAACTGTATCACGATATACCGATATACCGATAATATCGCACATCACTACATGTTGGCATGATGTTGGGTTAACCAGTGCGGTGCACATTCTTTCGCCAGAAACTGACAATTGCCCTTCTTGAATCAACAGGAGAGAATGACCGTAGAAAAGATTTCATGGTCACTTTCAATGAAAGAATGTTGCCAACCCGGCAGGTATGGAATGATCACCAGTCAGACACACACAGAAGGACCAAGATTTCATTTTTTATGCGAAGTCATTAATTGGTTGATTGATTATTCTGGGTTTAACAACACATCAACATTTGTGGCTCATTTTGTGTGGTCTCAAAGAGAAAGGGAGATAACAGTAGAGTGGTGAAAGTGAGAGACAGATGAGAAAGATGAAAATGACTGGAAGTGCAGACAGAGAAATAAACACTCCCCCTCTACCCAGGACAGCAGGCCTTGTCCAACTGTGAGGTAATAACAAATGAACGCCCCAGTGATGCAAGATACATGTCCCCTTTGCCTCATCCAAGCACTCTCGAAATCATTAATTGGCAATAGAGCATAATATCTAAACATGAAAGTTGATAGTACAAATCTGGGGCCAAGAAAACCTTCATTATTACACAAGTATACCAATATAAATAGCCATAATTACATGCCTTGGCCAACAGTGTAGACCCAGATCAGAGGCTCAGAGCAGTTCCTTCAGCAGCAGTCTGTATGAAAAAAAAATTCCTGTTGACACTAAGGCATCCAAATTTTCATAATATTTGTGGTAATTTATTAAACAGAATTAAATTTAATCCTATAATCAAATATAGCAGAGGTTTTTAGGATTTATTATCAAACAAATACCCAAGTCATTATGTAAATGAAAGGGCTATCAAAGCAGATAAAAATCATGTTGCAATAAGTGTAAAATTTAGGATACAATTAGACACTGAGTCTATTTTATTTCTTTATTCAGTCACAGGGGGAAGTCTTTTAGCTTAAGAAAATTTAAGATTTATTATTATCATTATTATATCCTTTCAAGGGTTTTCATCTAGTCAAAACAGAGACACCTCACCACTATTATGGTATGCGACTACTCAAGTCCATTCCGTGATCATAGGGGAAGAGTCAGCGCTTTTGCCCGCCTATCAGAGAATAAAATTTAAGAAACAGGTACGAGTTTTATGTAAAAAAATTCAATTGTTCAGGACAAACTATTGCAGAATACTGGTGTCCGAGTTTATCTTGACCCCTAGGTAGCTTTATCCCCGGGGGTAAAGCTATCCCTGATCATGTTGCCCCCGGGGTTCAAGCTGTCCGGTTAATAACACAAATATCCCAAAAGCGTTTATATTTTCAATTCCAGTGTAAAGCCTAATTCTGTAAACCTATAGCAAACAATGCAGTTCATACTTCCATGAATGCATTGTGTCACATGATTTCAGTGACGTTAGTCTAAACCATGGTTCTATGTTAGTCTTAACCCTTGTCCTGCTGAATATTCATATATGCCACACCCACTACCGATTATCAACCAATCAGATTACTTGATGCAAATTATTGCAACAAATTCATAAACTGAATGACAAACAATGTAGATCCTGATCAGATGGCTTCTTCAGAAGCCATCTGATCTGGATCTTCATTGTTTGAAAGATAAGACATATCCGGGATCAGCAGGACAAGGGTTAACCATGGTTCTATACCATGTATTTGGACGTTGACGGCGTCAATGCTGTTCTGCTCTTTGTATAAAAACAGTGTGTAAATGTTTTTTAGCTTTAGAAAAAATGCCCTATAAGCATTTTTTCGCCCAGTGATGATGAGCAAAGAATGTAAATATAAGAAATAAACTTAATTTTTCCACTGTTCATGAAATTATGAACGACAGCGGGTGGCTAGCAAAATTTAAATGAACTCCTTTGGGGTTCATTCACTTTGCAGGAGACCCACTCAAGGTTCAACATAAACTTTTTTAATAAGTGGACAAGGTGGTCCTGTTACTCTTTGGATACACTGGACCTGATCTAAGTTCAGCTGGACCAAAGAAATGATGAAAATCATACTGAAGTGATAAATGTACATTAGTTCTGCAGTAATCAGATTATTTCTATTATTATTTATCAACACAGATGGTAAATCTTCCCCAACAAACTGAAGACACAAACTAATTTTATGATAAATGTTTAAAACAGGGATTTTAATAACTTTGCTGGAAGATTTTCAGCTGTACCATTCGGACCAGCCAGCCCCTGACCTTACTTGACCTAACCAGATTTCCACTAGACAATGTCCATCGGGCTTGGGTTAATGTCGAACCCTGGACCCACTGCGTTCATACTTTCATGAACATAAAACAAAATTTATTTCTTAATTATTTTGTCTCCATTTTAACCAGGCATGGAGACACGTAACTCTCCATGTTTCAGCATGACATTTGGAACAATTGTGCCAAGAACCATCAATGAATCTCAAAGGGTATAGGATTTATGGCCATCACAAAGTTGCGTCTGCGAACGGACGGATGGACGGAAAGACAGATGGATGCCAGGCTGATCGCTATATCCCCCGAACCTATTTGGTCGGGGGACAAAAAGGTTTAAAAACCAGTAGATGATACAGGTTTATACTGAAAAATTCTTCCAATCCTAACATTGCTACATGTATGACACGGGGATATATAACTCACCTGTGAAAAGTTCAGCTCATTTAAAGGAACACATTGTTCTTCTACTTTTTCTACAGCACCCGTAAGTTTCCGCATTCTCTCTGCTTCCTGTGCTAAATATAGATCCAGCACAGGTATTTCTCGTGATTTTATGTCACTCTCAGTCAAAGAGTTTACCATTAACATTACCCATATTGGTCGTTTTCTCTCCCAGTTACCTGCAATTACATTGAACAAGTAGTCCGCATACAGTCCTTTACCCTTCTGATCGGCCGTCATCCAGGACGGCATAGTTTCTCGCACATAATCTAAATGTTCTTTTAATCTCGTATACATTTCTTTTGGTAAAATATTTGAAAGACTTTCTCCATGTGGTAATAACTGACATTTCGCTAAAGCTGACATAGTATAAGGGTTAGTTAAATCCAGTTCAAAGAAAATATTCTCAGACTGTTTAAAAGCTATTTTTGTATTCTCTGGAATGTATTCCCAAACGCGTGTATATGGAACGTGTATGGTGCCGAAGAAGTAGGATGGAGGATCACGCTTCAGGGTCCACAGGAACGAGTTCAAGTCACCTTGCTGAAAATAAAAAAAAAAAATCATTACATTTACAGAAATTAACCCATTGTATACTAGTGGACTCTTCCATTGCTATATGTTGGACAAGTCCATTTGTCATATAAAGTGTGCAAGGCCTATTTTTTCGTTTTTATTCTAATTTTGACAGAAAATTCTGTAAGCAAATAGTGCAGACCCTGATCAGATGCCGCATTTTGAGGCGTCTGAAAATGGGGCATCTGATCTGGGCCTGTACTGTTCGCCAAGGTACCCCTTTAGGGGTTTCCCGCATAAAATGGGTTATACAGTATGTCTAATGTCCCAAAATGGAACATTGGCAATCTGTGTAAACTCCGATCAGACGCCACAGAAAGCGGTGTTTGATGAAGGTCTACATAAATTGCTTAAAATACAGGTTCAGGACCAGTCTACACACAGAGGGTGCTTCAGTACTTTGATTTATCACTGGAGACAATGCTATTTGCTTTCCTGTAAAATCAAAGCACTGAGAATATTGTTGGGTCGATTGTCACTGAGTGTAGGCTGGGAAAATAGTCCCAGACTGAGACTTAAAACTGATTTATTTACCCTTAAATTCCAGTTTTGAAACAAAAAGTGTAGACCCTGATCAGATGCTGTGTTATGTGGTGTCTGACCTTAAAATTCCTGTACTGTAAGCAAACAGAGTAAATCCCGATCAGATGCCACATTCTGCAGTGTCTGATCTGGGACTACACTGTTCACCAAGCCCAACCCATGATTCCAGTCCAGATTCTATTGTTAACCCTCTTATGCAACATGCTGGCCTCCCTGCAATAAAATTAATGCGCCGGATACCCTACAAACCAGTGATAGTCACATGAACTTTAGCACTGCAAACCTTCTAAACTTAGTAACTCTGGGTCTGCACTGTTTGCTAAGGGTTTCTGTCCCAATACTTAGGATCATTAAGGTATGAAATTTCCAGGTGTCAGGTTGATGCCATCTTGTCAAGGCCTTTACTGTTTTTGTCTGATGCTACATTCTGCTGTGTCAGATCTGGGCCTAGACCGTTTGGCAATGTCCCTGTTTAAAGGGGTTTTTTTTGTTTTTTTTTTGGTTTTGGTTTTACGGCCCTTTCAAGATTATTTCACTCAAAGCGAGCCGATCGTTAATCAGAGGTGGGCGAAAACCGGAGTACCCGGAGAAAAACCACCTGACTTTCCGTTGCAGAACTTGGCGTCTCACACGTGACCCGAGCGAGGCTCGAACCTACGGCGGTGAGAGACCTAATGACTAAGAGTCAGCGCTCTTATCCACTAGGCCACGGAGGCCCGTTCCCTGTTTAAAGGTATTCCCCTCTAAAAGATTTCCAAGATCTGAAGCCTGCCCCCATAAAATTGTTGTGGCTTGACATAAATGACACACACAACCCATGTTTTTATTTGTTTTGAGTTTAACCCATTGTATACTAGTGGACTCCTCCATTGCTATATGTTGGACAAGTCAATTTGTCATATAAGGGGTGTCAGGCCAATTTTTTCGTTTTTATTCTACTTTTGATGGAAAATTCTGTTAACAAATAGTGCAGGCCCTGATCAATCGCCGCATTCTGCAGGTCTGCACTGTTTGCCAAAGCACCCCTTTAGGGGTATCCCGCATACAATGGGTTAAGGAATTGAGCTTCATGGCCATTGAGGCTTAAACCAGTACAGTGCATATTCTTTTGCCATAAACTGACAACTGCCCGTCTTGAATCAGTGGAATGGGGAGAAGGACAATGGATTTCATGATCAATTTCTAGGTAAGAATGCCGACTAGACCACCACCAGTCAGATGCGCATCTGAGCCACCAACGCAAGCTGATAAAATTATACCAACATCATGAAAATCATGACAAATTGCCAGTATTGATACAAATTGAACTCATATTCTTGGAAGAGGTGTCTGTCTTCAGTGATTTTTTTGGTTATGGTTTAATGGCCCTTTCAAGATTATTTCACTTATTACGAGCCAATCATCAATCATGTGGATGAAAACAAGAGTACCCAAAGAAAAACCATCAGACCCTCTTTTGCAAAACATGGCATCTCACATGTGACCAGAATAAGGCTCAAACCACATGGGTGAGAGACCTAACAATTAAGAGAGAGTCAGCGCTCTCACCCACTTGGCCACTAAGGTCCATTTCAATTATTAACCCTTGTCCTGCTGAGCCCGGATATGCCTTATTTTCCAAACAATGAAGAGCCAGATCAGATGGCTTCTGATGAAGCCATCTGATCAGGATCTACATTGTTTGCCATTCAGATTGTGAATTTGTTGCAATAATTTGCATCTAGTAATCTGATTGGTTGATAATCAGTAGTGGGTGTGGCAGATTAAAATATTCAGCAGGACAAGGGTTAACTTTGATGGGTATTGTCAACTGTAAAATACATTATAAATTGATAACTTGAAAGTTAGAACATTAAAGGTATAGTCCGACAAGGAATTCCTGGCAGTTACGTCATAATTAGTTTACTTGAATATTCATATGATATGGCCTTTACTTGAAACCTAGGACTAAGATTATTTCCATACCGGCAAAGCTTTGTGGAATTCGTGGCCGAGAGAGTAGAGGGGTTGTTCTACAGACCAAGAAGTGGCTGGTTCGAAACCCACGAGTCGAATGATTTATTTTTATTATTATTATTTTTTTTTTTTTGACCTCGTAATAAACACACACAGACGACATGTGAAATCTGCTTTACCCGTGTGGCATGTTAAAAGTGGATAATTACGACGTGTATATATACAGAACATAAAATTATGTCTTGTTCATTTTCAAGCACACAACACTTGACTGCATAAAACTTGTTTATGAGAAATAAAGATGAAAAAAGTGAATTAGAAAAAATATATATATACAAAATTTACTACAGATTTTAAACCAGTAAAATATAAAAATACGAAACAATGAACATTTAATTTACTATACAAAGATAAAAGAAATATATAATAAAAAATTCAATCAGTGAGATTCGAACTCGGACCGTCAGTATGACAAGCAGCGTAGACATCCCCTGAGCCGTTGTGACTGCTGTATAATCATTGGGCGTGCCCTGTTCATACGATAAACCCAAGCGCAAATTTCTACTGGAGAATCCTTTCTATTTTTAGCTTTGTTATTAATTTGACGTCACTGCCAGACCTAGTTTGTTTACCAGTATATTCGTATATTTCTTTACAGACATTGACTGAAGTTACAACTGTAACTAATGTTACTAATGTACGAAATAAATTAACTACTGGTGCACTTGTAATTAATTAAAAGCCATCAAGATGACCACAGGTATGTTTGCTCAGATTATAGTTGTACCATAATTAATCAAAATTGGAGCCAGCGCACAACGAAGCACACAATAAGACCAGTGCAACCAGTGAAAACTCATATCAGCACACCTGAGCAATCATCAGCCTACACATGAGCCTTCTACCGCCTCTGGGCTATCCAAAAAGCAACAAGAAAAGACAACTGATCAAAGTATTTGCTGGTCACATCATTTTGTTTTGTTGTGTGCTGGCTGATTTATACAATATACAATAAAAATCCTGGAAGTTTGGACACCTTCAGGACTTGCTGTAATTCTACAAAAATTTTAACAGACTTGTTTCACAATCCAGCAAGGAGTCCAATAGGTGAAGATTTTGTTTGTTTGTTTGATCTGAGGTTTAACGTCCCTGTTTTTACATTTGTGTGCTTTTTACTAAGTATTCCAACTACTATATTGCTGCTCCTAGCTTCCATTACTCCTTAACATTTAAACAAGAAGGCAGTCCGAGGGACACTATATCCCCAGCCCCAGCTGAATGAAAATCTTTCCAGTGATAAAAGAGATACAGAGGCTAGAGCGAACACGAAATTCAAAGTTCAAACTCATGACTGACCTTCAACTTGAGTTGTCATGATTCAGTTATGGGTTCTGCACATCATCTCACTAAGCCCAACATTTGATTAAGTTTAATGCAAATCCCTCTGGGGGAAAAGGATATGGAAGGGACAGGAAATTTGAGGCTCAAACTTTTGACCTTCAATTGTGACCTTGACCTTGAGTCGGCATTGTTGAGTTACAGGTTCTGCACATCATCTAACTTAGGCAAAAATTTGACAAAAGTTTACTGAAAATCCTTCCAGGGGTAAAGGAAATAAGGAGACGACACAATATTCAAGGCTCAAACACATGACCAATTGTGGCATTGACCCAGTTATGAGTTCTGCACATCAATTCTCACTTAGGCCAACATTTGACTAAAGTTTAATGGGGTAAAAGAGATAAAGAGCAGTCACAAAAATCAAGGCTCTAACTCGTGATATTCAATTGTGACCTTCACCTTGAGTAGGCATGTGGCATGGTTCAGTTAGGGGTTCTGCACATCATCATCTCACTAATAGGCCAACATTTGACCAAAGTTTAATGAAAATCCATCCAGGGGTAAAGGAGACAAGGAGATATGGATCGGATATGAAATTCAAGTCTCAAACTCATGCGAAATTTAAGGCTCAAACTTTTGACCTTCAATTGTGACTTTGACCTTGAGTCTCCAACGTTTACTGAAAATCCTTCCACAGGTAAAGGAGATAACGAGCAGACACAAATGCAAGGCTCAAACTTGTGCCCAATAGTTTATTGTGACATTGACCCGGCCTGGTTGAGTAATATGGGTTCTGCACATGATCTCACTTAGGCCAACATTTGACCAAAGTTTACTGAAAGTTCTTCCAGGGTTAAAGGAGATATGGAACAGACACAAAATTCAAGGCCCAAACTCATGACCTTCAATTGTGAGCTTGACCTTGAGTCAGCATGGTTTAGTTATGGATTCTGCACATCAACTCACTGAGGGCAATATTTGACCAAAGTTTGATGAAAATCTATCAAAGGGTTCAGGAGATACGGAGCGGACAAGAAAGTGTTATCGAAGGAGAGAGAGGTGGACAGAAGGATAAAGGCCATACCTATAATCCCCACTCCACTTTGCGACCTGGGATTAAATATGATTTCTCTTTCCCCATTTTTTTTTTCTTTCAGTTTTCTTGTTTTCCTTTGTGTGTATGGGTGAGAGGGTCAAAATGTTTTAATTACATGTTTTATATTTTCTTTTGCATTGCCCAAAATAAATTAAATGAAGGCCATGGTTTATCAGAATAAGGGCCAACTTTGGCCTACAAGAGCATATCACAGTAATTATTACCCAGTACCGTATTAAATGTATATATATTCCGACACATAGGCCTGAGCAAACAGTTTAAACCTGGATGAGATGTCACGACGTCGCAGAAAGCAGCATCTCATCAGGTTCAACACTGCAACAAATCCAGCTATTTTTAGACAAAACATTGGGTAGTAAGTTGTGTGTTCAATTTTTAGAACAAGTATGGTAAGGAGCTGAGGTGTATGAATACTTAAGGTAAATATGGTTTAGAAATCAAAGTGAAGTTAAATTGCTGCAATTATCAGTTTACTTATCAGACTGATCTTCATATAAAAACATTTTTATGTCATACTTTCATGATGTTTACATAACAAAATATCTTTCAATAAACTTCTAATATCCTAATAAAAACATTATAATACTTAAAATACTTATTTAAGATTTTCAATGATAAACTTAAGTATTAAATAACGCACCTGTTTATACTTAACAAATCTGTAAAAGTCTCTCTTTACATGCTAATTTTGTAATTTATTGTCAAGATAAACTGTAACTGCAGCATAAAAATCATTTTGAAAAATATTTCATTCATGAGAAGAAGCCACGGGTACTGAAATTACAAGCTGTCGAGTGTGACTTCAGTCTACATCCCTGTGGTTTGTCATTATGAAAACACGCCTATTCAAATGCATTGTGAATTTTACCAACGAAAAATCGAAAATTTTCAGATGAAAAATTGGGATGTCTCAAAATATAGATTGAGGGTACACGTTAGAACCGCCTCATTGAGTACCCACAATCTATATTTTAGTGCAGAAATAAGAAAAATAAGGTTTACCCATGTAAACCCATTTTACTATATAAAAGTGGGGTTCAAGGGGGTCAAAACTATATAGGCATGTTTTCGTGATGTCTATTCTGTTCAATATACAACGGGCCCCCGCCCATAGGGGCTTGAAGAAATATATGGGCTGCATGATGCTTCCACGCAGAGCTGAATCCGGCCCGCATACCAGTACTGGTAAACCGCTCAGAGGATCTAAGTCTGTCCAGGAACCGCGGTGCGAGGCGGACCGTCCATGCTAATAAACCCTATTGGTTACATTGGGCGACAGGGCTTGAGATGTCATTTCTTCTCAATGTCGGGTAAAAGTCCCACAAAATTGGAAGCAACGTCTCCAAAATGACCTTTACAGTGTTGACGGGGACGTTAAACCTCAAATCAATCAATCAATCAATCAATATACAACATCAGTGTTTTTTTTTCCATTTAACCCATTTTGTACCAGAAACCCCAAAACAGGTACCCTGTCAAACAGTGCAGGCCCAGATCAGATGCCGAAGAACACGGTGTCTGATCAGGGCCTACACTGTTTGTAAAAGGACCAGCCATTCTTTCCAAATAAAGTTTGAAGAAAATACTACTTCAGTACTTGACACCCCTAAATGGTCTCCTGCTATATATAAGGAGGAAGATTCCATTTGGTATAAGAAGGGTTAACCTCAAGACAACAAAGTAATAAAAATAAACCTGAGCAAACAGTGTAGACACGGACCAGACCCCTCCAGCATAATCCACTGAGTAAAAGTCTTTGCCGCCATAATATACAGTAAAATTCTGCTATTCATAAAATTAAATCTAATTATGCTTTCAAAAGCATATTCTGAAGGTTTCAGTTATTAGTACATGTACTTCTTTGCATATTAACCCAGTGTTTTTAGACTGACCACCTTTGGGACTGTTCATAAGTGGTCTTAAAAATCATTTTTGAACAGTCCCATTAATGGTCTAATGTATAATTGATGATACTGTAAGGCTCATTGGGTAAATACAGAGATCCCTTGTTTTCTTAATTACAGTATTGTCAATTTGTCAGTATATCAATGGGGCCCCAGCCGAAATGTTGCTTCCATGCAGAGCTGTTACAAAACAGACTGCACATGAGTACTGGTGAGCGGCTTATGTATAAGCCTGCCCAGGCAAAGTGGCACATGTTGGACCATCCATGCATATAAACCCTATTGGTTTCATTGGGCGGCAGGGCTTGAGATGTCATTTCATCTCAATGAGGGGTAAAGGTCCCACAAAGTTGGAAGCAACATCTCCAAAATAACCTAGGCTAAATAGTGTTGAAGGGAATGTTAAACCTCAGTTCAAACAAACAGTATGTCAATGATTAATGAAATGTATCTTTGGATATATGCACTTTAACCCATTTTGTACCGGAAACCCCAAAATGGGTAGTTGGCATAGTGTAGTCCCTGATCAGACGCCGCACAATGTGACGTCCAATCAGGGCCTACACTGTTTGCAAAAAGTTCAGCCATTTTCCAAATAAATTTTGAAGAAAATGCAACCTGACACCCCTAAATTTTGAAATGGACTCCTGCTATCATTCATGTGTAAGGGTCCTTGTTACCTGATTTTCTAACCACTGACAGTTCTTAAAAGTAAAATTCCAGGGCTGGAAAAATAATCCCACTTGTCCACTCGCCATGACAAGTACCAAATTCAGACACCTCAACTCCATACCTTACAGCTACTTCATTTAACCCTTGTCCTGCTGAATATTCATATATGCCACACCCACTATGGATTATCAACCAATCAGATTACCTGTAGCAAATTATTACAACGAATTCACAATCTGAATGACAAACAATGTAGATCCTGATCAGATGGCTTCTTCAGAAGCCATCTGATCTGGATCTACATTGTTTCAAAGAAAAGGCATATCCGGGTTCAGCAGAACAAGGGTTAACTATCTGAAGTTGTGGATGAGTGGCAAATGGCAAACTGTGTTGACCCTAATGAGATGCTGCATTCTGCAGTCTCATCTAGGTCAACAAAATAGAAGTGGATGAATCCATACAATTAACCCACAGCTCCCATCAGAGACACCAAAGGGAAAGATACACAAACATTAAACAACAGACCCTAATGGAAACATCAACAGCGGTAAGCCAAAAGGACTGATACCGTAAAATCTCTATTAGAAGCCCATGCTCTAATAAACGCCCACCCCCCGATTTTGATGTTAAAAATGGCGATTTTTGGGGCAATTCTCAGAAAAATACCAGCCTCTAATAAACGCCCACTGGAAAAAATCAGCAAAAAACGATCTTACCATATGCTGAAAAATTCCGAATTTGCTGCTTGATCGCCGAATGCACAAGTTTTTATTTTCTCTCGTGGTCCAAATAAATGATAAAAACAGGGAATTTCTGGTCCTTTGCCTTGAACAAAAGTCCCTTCTGCAGCGGAGTGTGGGCCTCCGGTAATTTCGGCTGTGATCTGAACGATACTGCCGTCCTTGTACAAAAATGTCAAAAGCTGACATAAACCTTCTGGAATACGTCCGACAGTAGTATCACTTTTCTTCACTATGATTGCACTGTCACTATGCTGATTGTCAGGCTCTAAGAAACAATCCAAATTTGTCCCACAAGAATAAGAAATCCTGTAAACGTGGTGTCCTTTAATAACACATTTGACCGACATGATCTTCCTGACAAACATCATGTGTTTGACGCATGTTTACCTCACATCAAAGGCGGCACCGCAGGATTTTTCCCGCGGAAATTTAGAGGCAGCGTCTATCAACACGTGGCCGATTAGGGCTGATCAATAAATAATGAGCCTCAACAGCAGAACAGGCGAAATGACGTTAGTGAAGAGGAAGACAGCTACATGTACATGACAAACAGAGAGGAAAGCCTTACCTCCGATGTTGATTCATAGGAACTTTTTTGTGACACTGCCTTGTAATGATGGGAACAAATTTTTTTATGTGTTTCTGCCATTTTTGACACGAAACGAGAAAGATGTTATATGATACTTGCTATATTGAAGATAGAGGGCAAGAGTTGTGCCTTTGTTTTTTGTTGTTGTTTTTTTTGTGTTTGATTTGAGGTTTTAACGTCCCTGTCAACACTGTAAAGGTCATTTTGGAGACGTTGCTCCCAATTTTGTGGGACTGTTACCCGACAAGTCATGCCTGAAGAAGTCTATTGTATCACCGGCACAGCTATTGTATCACCAGTCATTTTTTGAGAAACAAGATGGCGACCATATGAAAAAATCTGATCGTTTTGGACCGTCATATGTGACTTGCAGGTTTCTATAGCCTCTAATAAACGCCCAGCCCCCTCTTCATGAAAGGCAATGATTCTAATAGACGCCCGGGCGTCTATTAGAGATTTTACGGTACTTTCCCACAAAATGGCCAATAGGCTATCCAAAATAAAATAATATAAGCGACACAAACACCCAAAGACAAATCATAACAAAAATTATCCGCGACAGAAGAACCGCCTTGGAACGGTCAGCGGAAACGAATTCAACTTGGGGGTTTAAATCGAGTTTACGTCCCTTACTTTCGTCGCGATTAAGACAAATAATTTGTTTAGTCCGCATGAAGGCCTCCTAAAGTTTGCTCAAACCTGTCTGTTCTGAATAGGTCTCTAGATTTGCTAAATCTTTCTGCAATGCATAGTATTAAATTTCTGCCAGCATACACCATCGCAAGAAAAGACCAGAAAACAAATTGTGTGTGAGAGAAAATGTGAAAGAAAAAAAAAAAACAATTAGCCCACTTTTGGCCTATATAAAATCTTTCATCTATAGCCTAGTCCATTTCAAAATTAGGAGAGTTTTTAGAAATTCATTAGTTTTGCAAATACATGTAGCGTAAAAATCCGAAACATTAGGACACCTTGAGGACTTGCTGTAATTATCCTAAAATTTGAGCAAATTTGTTTCGCGATCCAGCGAGAAGTCCAAGCTAGTCTGATCTGGGTCTGCACTGTTTTCCCCAATACTTAGGATCAATACTGTAGTGAAGAGTCTGATCAGATCTATGCGACATTCTGCAGCAACTTTTGTTTGTTTGTTTGAGGTTTAATGTCCCCGTCAAGACTGTATAGGTCATTTGAGAGATGTTGCTTACAATTTTGTGGGACTTTCACCTGGCACTGAGATGAAATATCTCAAGTTCTGTTGCCCAATGAAACCAATAGAGTTTATTATAAGCATGGACGTTCCAACTTGCATTGCATAACCTGGGCAGGCTTAGATCCTCTGAGCAGTTTACCAGTACTCATGTGCGGTCGGTTTCAGCTCTAGGTGGAAGCATCATGCAGCCCATTTATTTCTTCAAGCCTGCGGCATCTTATCTGGGCATGCACTGTTTTCCAGTTTCCAATATTGCGCTTTCCAGTATAAAAATGTGTTTATTTAGCTGATAAAATGTTTACTTCTTTTCTTCTGATATGTCACCATGATATACATCATTGTTTGTGTATTTTTATCAATTTATTGTATAAATCTAATTTTCTTCTCAAACCTTGAGGCAAAAAGACCAACATTGCATCCTTGATCTTGACCAGACTGAAAAGTCATTCAGTCAGCATTCTGATGCAAAAACCACTTTCTTCAATAGATCATGATCTATCTACCCACTCAAAGTTTTGATAGAGAAGTGCTGAGTGATATCTTGTTTTCTTTACTTTATCTTTCTCTGATTTAATCAATCCACCACTCAACTGTCTTGTCTAACAGATGAACAATTTCATTAGAAAAGGGTCTTTTCATTAGTATCTACTTTTTCATCACATTTTTATGTCACATTTTCAATATGAGAATAAGATAAAATAACATTGCTGGTCTACTGTGGCTACTTGAGCCTCAAGGAGACCCATAACTCCTGACAAGAAACATTTAGGGACTAAAATATTTCTTATTTTATCTTAGAATCCATTAATGCATTGGTGCAGTGGTAAAACTAGGGCATTCCAATTCAAGTCCCATGTCAGGCATCATGCATTGTGTCCTTGAGCAAGACATTTGTCCAAACTGCTTCGTACTGGTTTCTACTCCGGAATAAACTGAGATAATGGTCAAATTTGACCAACTCAGTATTTGAAAATAGTAAAAAACAAGATGTGTTTGTGAAACATGAACATGTCCCTTGGCCAAGGTCAATTTTATTCTTTAAAGTACGTCACAGGTCAAAATATTTGTAAGAGTGAGAAGCCCCTACATGCCAAATATGAAGGCTGTATCAAGTTATGACCAATGTTATTTTTTCTTTAAAGTAGGTCACAGGTCAAGGTCACAGGTCAAAATTTTTGTATGATTGGGAAGCCTGGTCACAAGGAACCTACATGTCAAGTATGAAGGCTCTATTCCAAAGTTATGACTAATGTTAACCCATTTAGTACCAGAAACTCCAAAACGGGTACCAGGGTCAGACGCAGCAGAATGTGGTGTTTGATCAGGGCAAACACTGTTTGAGAAAAGTTAAGTCAATTTCTAAATAAATATTGAAGAAAAAAACAACATGACACCCCTAGATTTTGAAATGGACTCCTGGTATACAAAAGGAGGAAGACTCCATTTGGTACAAAAAAGGGTTAAAGTTGTGCAGCCAACAAACAAACATTTAGCCAACAGACAGGGCAATAACAATATGTCCCCGCTATCACTACCGGGGCACATAAAAAGGCTCCCCCACCTGCCCTCCCCCCAACCTCTAACAAACCCATTGAAATTCCACAGAAGGTAAACGAGTATATGTAATATACACCTGCAAGTAATTGTCAAGTAAGATCCATTGCAGTATAGTTTATCAACGACCTTTGAGAGTTCAACGTTCAAGCGTGGCAAGACTATTCCATGTTTTAGGGTAAGCCGGTTCCGGGGGGGGGGGGGGGGGTTCTTTTTTTCAAAGGATTTTAAAATTATAAATGAGTTTTTTGGTAATGCCATTATGTAGAAGTCCTGGCCAAGTGGTTAGTATGATGCAGTACGAATCTCAGTAAAACTATATCTCCCAATGTAAAATCCCAACTGAAGGCGACTTACCTAAAACACCGACTAGTCCAAAATTAAAAGTGCAGTCATGTCTCACTGCGTTTTGAAAGACTATAGCAGTAGAAAGATGTTTACTACATGCTTCTGAGGCAGTCATAATACCTAACCATAGTGTAGATAGTGTAGATTATTCTTACTGGTCCTTTGTCTTATTTAGGTTTAAAATACCCATACTAACGTTTTTTAGTTAATTTAACTAACATATACCATTTCTGACGATAGAATGTGCACTGTACTGGTTAACTGCTTATGTATAAGCCTGCCCAGGAAAAGGGTGTATAGGTAAACTATGACCTAGAATTGTGTTAGATGGGCTGTTAAATTCCAATACAAACAAACAAACATTCATATACCCATGGGTAATTTTTGTCCATTTCTCTAACTGATGTTCTTCTAATACTAATTCCCATGGCTACTTTTAGTTCATTTCACTAACTGCTGTGCTAATACTAATACCCAAAGTTTCACTAATTGCTGTTCTTCTTTACATGCTCCAGCTATTTTAACCCTTATTCTGCTGAATAAATTAAGTTTGCCACACCCATTTCTGACTATCCACCAATCAAATTACTTTATATAATGTATTTGTTCAATTCACAAACTGCATAACAAACAGTATAGCTCCAAATCAGATGGCTTCTTCAGATCTGGATCAATGCTGTTTGTAAAGGTGGGGGTTGTCATGGTCAGTGGGATAAGGACTAACTCCTTTTCTTCTAGATTAATACCAGCATCTGCATGATGCTTTTTGCCATTTTCATACACACACACATCTCATTGAATGGCCTAAGATATCTTTTCTAGCATCTTAGATCACAGAGAAACTGATCTTTCTCATCATGTCCCCTGACAAGATTTGTTTACTTCCTATTATGCAAGGAACTTGATAGTGTCAACAAAAAGTGATAGGATGTGATTCCATTAGCAGATAAGATCAGATCAGTTACCAAATCGGCTACTGATCTTACCTACCACCCAGGTAATCCTTCCTGCCTTAAATGAATTTATCAATTTCATCCTGTCTGTTTGTTAGGTACCGGATGAATGGATTTTGAAAACTTTAGCAATTCAACCAGTTTTTCCCCCATCAAAATGACTGCTTCTACCAGCCTGAAGAAAATCAAAAGAAAATTTAAGCTGAGAATCTTTTTATTGATTTAGCAGCTCGGAGATTGACATTAACAAACTATTATTTGACATTAACAAACTATTATTATCATACAACATTAGAATGATGAAGTTGATAATAAAACTATTAAAAGGGTGAATGAAAATCAAAGAGATATGCTTTTAAAGATAACACCCCTTTCAAAGATCATAGGACAGCTATTAAAGGAAGTTGTTCTGTCCATGATGTTGAAACATTTTTTCTATATGAAAAATAGAATTCTGAAAACTTGCTTATCCCAAAGTACCGTATTCTACCTATTTACTGCACCATGCGCTTAGTTTCTGTCAAAATTGTAGTAAAGTATTGTGGTGAAAAATCTTCCTAATATTAAGCGCACACTAAATACGAAAAAAATACGAAAAAAAGCTTCTGATATGATTATTTTATAGAGTTGAATTTCAGAATAGGGTTCACCACATATACATATGATTGTCTGGGTCAAAGATGCAGAAAAACTCAATATGAATTTGTTGGGAGGTTACTGTAAAGTGTGCGCTTGCGTTTTTTTTCCAGAAAAAGCTTGGGTGTGCGCTTATAAGAGCATGTGTGGTAAATAGGTCGAATACGGTAACTTTCTGATGTGGACTCTACCATCTTTGAATTTGGACTTGTCCACTCTTGTGAATAGGGGTTTTAGTCAATAATCTTTAACCCATTCAGTACCGGAAACCCCAAAACGGGTACCCGGGCAAACAGTGCAGGCCCAGATCAGACGCCGCAGAATGTGGCATCTGATCAGGGAGACTTTGATCAGCTTGCACATGCAGCTGATCTGAGTCTTCTCTGGATGTCAACCCCTGTCCTACTGAATAAATTGATTTTGCCACACCCATTTCTGACTATCAACTAATCAAATTACTTGATATTATCTACTCATTAAAATTTGCAGACTGATTGACAGTGTAGATCCTGATCAGATGACTTCTGATCTGGATCAACAGTGTTTGCAAAGGCAGGATGTGCAGTGGTCTGGCTCAGCAGGATAAGCATTAGGAAACCACGCCTATATAATTCTGACCTTCATGAACCCCACTTTTATTTGTTAAACTCGGGTTTACAGGGGCTAACTTTATTTTTCTAATTTCTAATGTGCACCCAAAATCTATATTTTGGGCAGAAATCAGAAAATTATCACATTTTTTATGAGAAGTAAATGTCTGAAGACACATTATTACTGGACACTACCCAATTATAGTACCCACTATGATTTATCTGCATACATCTTATCTTTGCAGCAGGTTCCTAATTTTCTGCATGTGCTACTGCTGAATTTTTTTATGCAGCCAGGTGGGCAATTATATCTGTAGGTACTTACCCTCTAAGTAGCCTGGTACAGGCAAATGTTTGGCAGAAGGTTTCATTAAAGAAGGTCAGAAAGGCAGCTATTTTTGTAAATGAGTTCAGCACAAATTGGACCAAAATTCAGATTATTGAAGAACCAGTGATGACTCAGATAAGCTTGTTTGCTTAGAAGCTTTGAAAAGGGACAGACTACAGTAGCCAGTCTAATTGGTATCAGAAGGAAATGTCTAAATGCCGACAGTTAATAGACTTCCTCCAGTAACTGACAACTTGCATGTCTTGGACAGGGAAAGCTAGAGAATGGTCACCATCAAGTATTTCATAATTTACTTTCTGGAAAAGTTATGTGACCAGACAGAAAAAGAGACCTACAGTCCACACTGCACTAGAAAGACCAACAACTTAAGTATCCTTATTCACAGTTTGAGCTTTATTTCTAAACTGATACCAATATGAAGAGTTTGTGAAACACACCACCACCCCTTTATAAAACTTTTGTTGGGGTCCAAAGCAGAAACTGTTACTAATTAACAACTGTGTTACATCCAAACAAAAATAAATACCTAATGAACATCAAGATCATTTTTCTATACAATACCCGTTTGTATGTTTGTATTGGAATTTAATGGCCCAGTCACCTTTATTTTCAGTCATTTTTGAGCCGGTCAGTTTACCTGTTCACACTTTTCCTGGGTAAGCTTAAACCTAAGCAGTTAACGAGTACTGTTCACATTCTTTCACCAGAAACTGACAACTGCCCTTCTTGAATCAGCGTCTTTAACTGTGTAACATCCAAACCAAAACTGTGTTATAATGAAAGTGTTGTAAGAACAATCCATACACTACATTCCAAAGACTGATAAGACTGCACGGATGTGAAAGCTGATCTGAGTTTTTGCTGGATGCATGTGTCCAAAGATAATTGTTGACACATTTTCTTCTGATGTTGCTCAGTCAACCCTCTTTATACTGACATTCGATATAACAACAAAATGACAAATCCTTAGTTTAACCCTTATCTTGCTGTTCACGACAACCCCTATCTTTGCAAACTGTGTAGAACCAGATCAGATGGCTTCTGAAGTAGCCATCTGATCAGGATCTACAATGTTTGGCATTCAGTTTATGAATTTGTAGCAATAAATTACACCAAGTAATTAGATTGGTTGATAGACAGAAATGGGTGTGGCTTAAATGAATATTCAGCAAGAGAATGGTTAAAATTAGATGGATTAGATGGATTAATGGAGATATTCGAGAATATATTGTAAATATTTAATACTCCAGGGAACAAAAGTTATGAATATTTGTTAGGATTCCGCAAGGCATCTACAAAATTTGTAACAGATGTTGTGGATATTAGGTGATTTTAACAAATGTCTACAACATTTATTTCAGGAGTAATTAAGGGTGGTCTCTTATTAGATGACACTGGGTGTAGAATACACAACAGAAAAAATAATAAAAACATTTAAAAACCAAAAAATTCAGACACCTTCAGGACTTGCTGTAATTCTCCTAAAATTTCAGCAATTGTTTTTCATGATCCAGCAAGGAGTCCAAAAGGTGAAGATGGAATGACAAACGTTGAAGACCCTGATCAGACTACTCCTTATGGAGCATTCTGATCTGGGTCTGTACTGTTTGCTTAGGCCTGTCTGTCCCAATACTTAGGATCATTATGGTATGTTTTTAGCCCTTGTCCTGCTGAATATTCATTTAAGCCACACCCATTTCTGTCTGTCAACCAATCAAATTACTTGATGTTATTTGTTGCTACAAATTCATAAATTGAATGCCAAACAGTGTAGATCCTGATCAGATGGCTTCTTCAGAAGCCATCTGATCTGGATCTACACTGTTTGCAAAGATATGGGTTGTCATGAAGAGCAAGATAAGGGTTAAAAGCAGAATTAGTCCTAATTATAGCAGAATTTCACTGTATTTATCTTCTTGTTCTTCTTACATGTCTGTTGTTCATCATGCAGGCAATAAAATAGATGTAGGTTTATTTTGACAAGATATTTGAGATTCCATAAAACTTCAATAAAAAATGATTGCAGACAGAATCAGACTGGTTTCCTGAGACTCTCAGACTGGTAAATCTGGACCTATCTGTGGTTTAGGGAAAGACTGGTTATGTTTATCACAAACAGCAAGCTTACTCATAGCTTACTTTCAAGACTATATGTATATGCTATACTTTCATGTTAGCCCAGCAAACAATTCAATTTGAATTGGTATGAACTGTCAAGCTCAAGTTTCTCTGAAAAATGGATAACAAAAACATAATCAGCATCCAGTATTTTTTTCACATTAAGGAAGAAGGCCTCACATTATGGGTTCTGGCCTCCAAGAATAGGTACAGTATGACAGAATGACTGTACACATGTTCATTCAATAAAGAAAACAACCACAATATTTTTTTTTTCTTTCAAACTATTCAAAGATTTTTTTTTCCTTCTTTATGTCTCAATATGTATTATTTTTCTTATTTTTGTGACCTTGTCAAAATATTGATTTACCATGCTCTCATCCCAAATATTTGCAATATTTATTCCCTGAAAAAATGGCCAGAAACTACACAGCAAAAATTAACTTAAAAATGTATCCTTAATACCCATTGTCAAATATTTATTCTTTTTTTCTTCAAGAAAGGCTTGAAATTTCAGGTGTATCACCAAATGTCAAGTCTGATTTTCTCTATTAAAAATAGCACCATATTAACAAGTCTGTGTAATGAACACCCCTCTAAACCCCACTTCACGACAAATCTGGGGTTTACAGGGGGTAGAGGGGTCGGGTGGGGGTGGGTGGGGGTAAACATTATTTTTTCTTATTTCTGTTTAGAATTGCCTTAGGGCAGTTCTAAAGAGCACCCAAAACCTATGTTTGGCGTATAAATAAAGAAACATAACTTTCATTAGAAAAAAAATCTTTTTTGGCATGATGTGAAAGAATGTTACCATGATGGGGGAAAACAATGAATGTCATCTGCTATGCAATTTTCCTTGGTGTTTTAAATGATATACAACAAATTGTTAGTTATCTGTTTTGTTTGTTTGTTTGATTTGAGGTTTGACATCCATCAACACTGTTTAGGTCATTTTGGAGATGTTTCTTTCGATTTTGTTGGACTTTTACCCGACATTGAGATGAAGTGACGTCTCAAGCCCTGCTGCCCAATGAAACCAATAGGATTTATAAGCATGGACGGTCCGACTCCCACCGCTTTGCCTGGGCAAGCTTAGCGGTTTACCAGTACTCGTATGTGGTCGGATTTCAGCTCTGCGTGGAAGCATCTTGCAGCCCATGTATTTCTTCAAGCCCCGATGGGCGGGGGCCATGTTAGTTATTTCACAGGACATTGACGTTTCACCAGAAAACTTAAAAGAGCCCTCACAGTGGCCTAAATCCACTTATACCCTTATAAGCAAGCTTCGGTGCTTAATAGGAGAATATGTGGATTTAGGCTTGTTTTAGTTTAAATGGTGAAACGTCAATGTCCTGTGGTTATTTGTAGAACTGAGGTCAGAGTATATTTACGATAACATACCCATGTTACATAGTACATTCCTTCATTTCTCCAAAATGGTTACTTTTATGATTAATGAAAAAATGTGATATTTTTCTATTTATACTCCAAAAGTAAGTTGTGGGTCAGTGCTCCTTAGAAATAGAAGTACCCGCAACCTATGTCTTGGAACAGAAATAAGCAAAATAATGTTACCAGTGAATGCCAGTATTCTCTATATAATAATAATAATAACAATTGACTTTAACACATTTCGTAAATTAATACTAATCTTACATGTGGCCTCTTCCTGGGTAGTAACTAGTACTAAGAACTTGGCCCTTACACTTGCGGGGATCGAACCGGCTAACTATTGATCTCAAATCTGATCTCAAAGCGATCAACTACAAATCAGAATCAGAATCGTTACTGGTGACACGTCAAATGACATTCATACACCAAGAATACAAGGTGGGGTTTAGAGGGGTATTCATTTCACAGACTTGTTAACATGATGATTTAGCTCACAATTTTTGGCAATTTTACTGTAAATACCTGTAATAAATTCATATTGAATTTCTTTGTTTGATCTTTTCTTCTCTTTTTAATCTGATTTTAGTTACTCACTCAGCAGAGATGTAAACAAAAATATCATTTTCTCAACTATGTATTGCCTATTATAATTTGAGCAAACATGTATACACTTTTACCCAGTGTGATTTCTTAATCTGTGCCAAACAATATACTATTGTAACAATTCATAAGCAATCAGGATTAACAATTTCATACCAAATACCTTACTGTTTACATTTTAGCAGAAGTAAAAGTATGTACTGTTTTCCCACTGAACAACTGAATATGATTTACAAGCAAAATTGTCTGCTTTTATCATTACTACACTAGAATTTCAAGTCTGAGGCATAAACTTGGAAAGACATCTGATAAGCTAAGATCAGTAATGAAAATATCATCCACAGGCTTTGTATGTATGTATGTATGTCAGTCAGAGAGGAAACATTCATGATTTAATGATATCATGCTACTGGAAAAAAAAATTATGGATGAATAAATATATGCAAAACATTACCAAGTCAGAATCAGAATTGTTTACTGGTGACAAGTCCTTACAGATAAAGATACAAATTTTATTTAAAGTCGGGAAGTTTCAACAAATGTAACATTAGTGATGTATAGCTATTAACCGATTAAACCTTAGACAATCCTTCACCAATTTAGAATATTCTAAATCCCATTTTCACCAAGTTGAAAGCAAAAAAACTGAGATAAAAAAAATCACGTTTCTAAATATACAATATGTGTGAGTCAGACCATCCATGCTTGTAAACCCTGTTGGTTTCATTGGCAACAGGGCTTGAGATGTCATTTCATCTCAATGTCAGGTTAAAGTCCCACAAAATTGGAAGCAAGTCTCCAAAATGACTTATACAGTGTTGACGGGGACATTAAACCTCAAATAAAAGAAATAAAAACAAATTATAAGCTAGTGTGTGTGTGTGTGTGTGATGAACTGATTGACAGCAGCATGGGTATACAGGTTATGTGTATAGTGTATGTGTATCATATCATATCTGTGATTTGTTTGTTTGATTTGAAGTTTAACGTCCCAGTCAACACTGTAAAGGCCATTTTGGAGAAGTTACTTCCAATTTTGTGGGACTTTTACCCGACGTTGAGATGAAATGACATCTCAAGCCCTGTCGCCCAATGAAACCAATAGGGTTTATATTTATAAGCATGGACGGTCCGACTCGCACCGCTTTGCCAGGGCAGGCTTAGATCCTCTAAGCGAATTACCAGTACTCGTGTGCGGGTATGATTCAGCTCTGCGTGGAAGCATCTTGCTACCCATATATTTCTTCAAGCCCCTTAGGGCGGGGGCCAATCATATCTGTGATGAAAAATGAGCAGCAACAGAACAAAAGTCTGTATATTTCATGCAATTACAAACAATAGCATTTCATGCAGGTAATGACAAATTTTTAGAACTTTTCACCATGTTAACCCTTGTCCTGCTGGGCCCGGATATGCCTTATCTTTTAAAGAACGTAGATCCAGATCTGATCAGATGGCTTCTGATCAGGATCTACATTGTCATTCAAATTATGAATTTGTTGCAATAATTTGCATCAAATAATCTGATTGGTTGATAATCGGTAGTGGGTGTGGCAGATTAACATATTCAGCAGGACAAGGTTAACAAGTCTCTATGATGAACCCCCTGTAAATCAAACTTTAAATACAGAAAATGGGGGTTTAGAGGGAGAATACCTTATATTTCTAATTTCTGCTCCAACAGACCAACACATAGATTGTAGGTACTCTTTAGAACCCCTCATTGAGCACCAAGAATGAGAAAATATTACAAATATGAAAGCATGCTTAATAATAATGTCAGACGGATCGGACTTAGTGTGGACCAGGCAATGTCTGAAGACGGATAAAATCGAAGTTTAATAATAAGTAAACTCAACACATCTACTAACCTCTCCAGCTTTTCGACATTCGTTATGTTTCTCTCCATCCTGCTTTTGTCCACCAGTCTTTTCTTCAGCACACGTTTGAAAGGAAGAGGCAACAATCATAAAGAAATAAATAGAAACGTAGAACATTTTGCAACATTATAATGTTCTTAAATCCCTTGCGGGCATGTTTCTGATATTAAATTGTAGACATTTTCATTCCATAAATTATAATTTTGATTCTGTATATTCTTATAGCAAACACTTAAATACTTGGATAGAAATTTACCACCATTATCTGACAGTTTAAGGATAATATACACTTCTCTGATAACAAGACATGGTTTTGTACACTAACAAATCCGCATGATTTACTTAGATAAATCTTCTCTCTTGGTAAAATTTATTTAATAAACTTAATCAAACGAAAATGAGCTTTCTTTAGCCTAAAATCCTCCAGCGTATATAAAAATTTCTCAATTTTGCATCGTCTGCTAATCCCACTGAGCGTATTAACAGAGGTTATCCGAATGACAATCTTAGCAGGTGCGTGTTTGTAACAATGGATCCTATTGGTCAGTTAATTGATTAAGTCACCTTGTCAGGGTCGGTCAATAATTCCGCCACTCAACTTCTTTTTCATCCATTCAATCATACCTGTGGTTCCGTGAGAAAACATAGTTTGACCTTTAATTAGAGTTTCAAATTTCTGTATGGATCTCAAAAAATAGTTGTATTTGAAGTGGAAAAGATGTTGTGAAATGCATTTATCAAATTCGGCGGTAATTTCTCCGTTTGACAAACATTTTATGATATCTGATCACGAATTTGTTTTTCCTTCTGCATTCTTTATGAATTTACACACTTTTCTTTTCAATGACATTCTCGCCGCTGTGGGTCCAAGTGTGAGTCTGGACGCATGGGCTAAATTCTGATACAGACGGTCAGTTTTTAGTTGTATCCAATCAGGCACTCAACATTTAAACCCGTTGATTCAACGTTGTATGCCTGCAGAGACAGCAATAGTTTTGTTTGATTTGAGGTTTAACGTCCCCGTCAACACTTGTAGCAATAGTAGCTCATTCCGATTTTTCTTCGGCTACAAGTAAAATATTCTTACAAGATCCGTAAGACCACTCAACGAGACGAAACGTGATAGCTCAGTGGTTAGTGCACTTGCCTCTGATGCTAGAGGTCCCTGGTACGATTCCCGGCAGCGGCGATAAAATTTCGTTGTCCGAACACGCTCCATTTGCATCATTTGCAGGAATGAATGTCATAAAGTGCACCGTCCTTCGGATCGGGACGTTAACTGGAGGTCCCCTGTGCAGGGAGAACCATCCCCTATGCAGGTTAAAGATCCCTACCGCAATTACATGATTACTGTGTAGGCTTTCATCCTGCAAACCTGGAGTGTATGTAATGTACACCTGTGGTAATGGTCAAACGTCAGTAGAAAGAAAGAAAGAGGTATCCTGGTAAAGGATTGTCTAAGGACGTGTCACCAGTAAACAATTCTGATTCTGAAAACTTCTGAAAACGAGACGTTTTCTCCGAGTTTATATGTATTTTTTTTTATCTAGATTCTCCATCGTTTCAGTTACGGCATTTTTTTAATCCAATTCCTGAAGTGGTTTTCATCATCACTCCTCTCTGGGTACACCCATAAGCTACTTTTGAACTGCAGACCACAATACTCTTCTGGACCTATATCTTCCACTTTTTTTTTTCTTTTTCGGAAAGAGGAAAAATCGCACGAGCCAAGTATGGGCTTTTGGGAGGGTGCCTAGACTTCAAATGGGTGAAAGACTTGAAATAACTGTGCTACAGTTGAAGATTAAACGTTTTTTGGAATAATTTTCTCATTTGTTTTTCGCAAGATTTTTTTTCAGAATATTGAAAATTCTAATTGAAGCTACCAGACACACACCTACCTTTTTGGACAATTGGACAAAGTCCATGAAGAGCTATTGCACAACACCTGGCGTCGGGGTTGGCGTTGATGTTAGCGTTGACGTTGGAATCGGCGTCGGGGGTCCACATTTCCGTTTAAGTTTTTTTACATCACGTGAACAAGTCCGTGAAATGAAGACCCCCGCCTATATCCCACTTTATATAGAGAAAACTGGGGTTTTGGGGGGTAAACATTATTTTCCTTATTTCTGTTCCAAGACATAGGTTGTGGGTACTCTTTAGAACCGCCTCATTGGGTACTCGTTAGAACCGCCTCAATTGGGTTTAGGGGGTATGAAAAAGGGACATCTTTCACTGATTCCTGACCGGAACAGAATTTTGTAAACCATTTGGTAACTGTAGCAAATCACATTTATTTTATCCCCATAAATAACATATTTATTATGTATACGCTTTTGACACTCAATGTCAACTTCAGTGATAGCGGGCTTTTATATAACCCCTGATTTCAGAAATAGCTTCTGTTCTAAGAACACACCTGAAAGCAATCGAATTTGTAAAAGAACCGGTTTCTGGAGTTCAAGTATATTTATGAAGTAGAAAACAAAAAAAGTTCATATACTCATGAAAATGAGAATAATAGATGGATGTGAATCTAAACCACGCCTACTAAATGACCAGCCAATAAATAACAAGAGGCTCAATGAGCCTAAACCGCTCACCTGAGGAACTTAAGTTTTAACAATTCACAGACTTGACTACTAAATCTGCTAATAGAATCCAGCCCATTGACCCTTACAGGATATAAGTCATCATTATTGCATTGCATTCCAAGTTTGAGACTTCTAGCTTCTATAGTTCCTGAGAAATCTTTGACGAAAATTTAACATTGGTCAAAATGGAGAGAAAGAAGAATGAAAGAACAGATGAACAAATAAGCTGAGAAAGCCCAATGTCTCTTACACAAAATAAGTCATCATTATTCTATTGAATACCAAATTTGATGCTTCTAGCTTTTATAGTTCCTGAGAAATCTTTGATTAAAAATTTAACATTGGTCTTTTATCTCTATATGGAGAGAAAGAAGAATGAAGGAACACATGAACCAGACTAGCTCCAAAACCTAATGCAGCCTTTCCCCTTGCCCAATGGTACTACACATAAAATTTAAACAAGATTGGTCGACCGCCTTCTGAGATATGCTTCATTGAAAGTGTGGACGACGGATGGACGGACGACAAACGACGGACTCCGGAGCCTTAGTATACTATCAGCTCACTGGAGCCTTTGGCTCAGGTGAGCTAAAAATTCAAGTCGCTTTTTCTGTCACAACATTTTCCCTACGTTAAGTCTATGGGCAAATTTTTTTGTCTCTCAAGGTCACGTAACTCCGAGGTCAATATTCCGATTCGGCCCAAAATCGAACTTAACCGAGATTTTATGCCTGTCCTCGTTACCTGCAAGTTTGCAGCTGATATGAATAAAAATAAAGTTGCTATCGTGGTCACAACGTATTTTTTTATGCTCAAGGGCAGGTAACTCCAAGACAAATATTCCGATTCGGCCCAAAATCGAACTTAACCGAGATTTTATGTCTATCCTAGTTACCTGTAAGTTTGAAGCTGATCTGAAAAAAATTCAAGTCGCTATCGTAGTCGCAACATTTTCCCTAATTAAGTCTATGGGCAATTTTTTTGTCGCTCAAGGTCACGTAACTCCGAGGTCAATATTCCGATTCGGCCCAAAATTGAACTTAACCGAGATTTTATGCCTGTCCTCGTTACCTGCAAGTTTGAAGCTGATATGAATAAAAATAAAGTTGCTATCGTGGTCACAACGTATTTTTTATGCTCAAGGGCAGGTAACTCCAAGGCAAATAATCCAATTCGGCCCAAAATCGAACTTAACCGAGATTTTATGTCTGTCCTCGTTACCTGCAAGTTTGAAGCTGATCTGAAAAAAATTCAAGTCGCTATCGTAGTCACAACATTTTCCCTATGTAAAGTCTATGGGCAAATTTTTTGTCGCTCAAGGTCATGTAACTCCGAGGTCAATATTCCGATTCGAACTTAACTGAGATTTTATGCCTGTCCACGTTACCTGCAAGTTTGAAGCTGATCTGAATAAAAATAAAGTTGCTATCGTGGTCACAACGTATTTTTTTATACTCAAGGGCAGGTAACTCCAAGGCAAATAATCCGATTCGGCCCAAAATCGAACTTGACCCAGATTTTATGCCTGTACTGGTTATCTGCAAGAATGAAGTCGATCAGAAAAAAATTGACGGAGCTAGAGTGATGACAAGCTTTTTCCTATGTGAAGTCTATGGGAGCTAGATGTTGCCATGGCAACCAGAGTTCCACTCAGATCTGCCTGAAAACCTAATGAAGCCTTTCCACTTGCCCAATAATGCGACACATGAAATTTGATCAAAGTTGGCCAAGTAGTCTTTAAGATATACATTTTTGAAATTCCCATTAACCCTAATGCAAAAACCCACAAAAGGGCAGGTAACTCCTAAGTGAATGATCCGATTCTGCCAGTTATCGAACTTGACCGAGATTTCATGGCTGTGCTGGTTATCTGCAAGAATAAAGCCAATCTGAAAATAATTGAAGCAGCTACGGTGATGACAACATTCTCCCCATGTTAAGTCAATAGGCAATTTTTTCAACGCTCAAGGGCACGTAACTCCTGAGTGAATAATCCGATTCAGCCCAAAATCGAACGTGATCGATATTTCATGCCTGTCCTCGTTATCTGCAAGAATGAAGTCGATCAGAAAAAAATTGACGGAGCTAGAGTGATGACAAGCTTTTTCCTATGTTAAGAACGCTCAAGGGCACGTAACTCCTGAGTGAATAATCCGATTCAGCCCAAAATCGAACTTGATCGAGATTTCATGCCTGTCCTCGTTATCTGCAAGAATGAAGTCGATCAGAACAAAATTGACGGAGCTAGAGTGATGACAATCTTTTTCCTATGTTAAGCCTATGGGAGCTCTTTGTTGCTGTGGCAACCAGAGTTCTCATCCGATCTGCACGAAAACCTAATACAGCCTTTCCCCCTACCTGATGATGGTTCATAGGAAATTTGATCAAGGCCGGCCCACTGGTTCCAGAGATATACTTCGTTGAAAGTGTGGACGACGGACGCCGGCTCGTGGTATACTAATACCTCACATGAGCCTTCGGCTCAGGTGAGCTAAAAACGCAAAATCACTTTCATAGTACAGAAATTAATGTTTTAATCATCATCATTAATACATTCAGGCTCCCGCCCTTTGGGGCTTGAAGAAATATATGGGCTGCATGATGCTTACACTGAAACCGGCCGCATACGAGTACTGGTAAACCGCTTAGAAGGTCTAAGCCTGCCCAGGCAAAGCGGCGCGAGTCCGCCCGTCTATGCTTAAAAACCCTATTGGTTTCAGTGGGCGGCAGGGCTTGAGATGTCATTTCATCTCAATGTCGGGTAAAAGTCCCACAAAATTGGAAGCAACGCCTCCAAAATTAATTTTACAGTTCTGACGGGGATGTTAAACCTTAAATAAAAAAAACAAACATGAATATAAAGCATTAACCATTAAGTGTACTGCTGTTAACAAAGTGCTGATGTTTTGGAAGTATCCACTAAGAATAAAGGAAAGATCGGTCTTCTATGTCGAACAGATCCAGAAATGTGTCTTCTAGACAACGTTCTGTCCATTGATTTCTTCTGCGCACATAGGCTTCTAGTTTTGATCTATCTATCTATCTATCTATCTATCTATCTATCTATCTATCTATCTATCTATCTATCTATCTATCTATCTATCTATCTATCTATCTATCTTATCTATCTATCTATCTATCTATCTATCTATCTATCTATCTATCTATCTATCTATTCTATCTATCTATCTATCTATCTATCCATCCATCCATCCATCCATCCATCCAATCTTATCTAATCTAATCTAATCGATCGATCGATCGATCGATCGATCGATCGATCTATCTATCTCTATCTATCACGGTTTTCCAGTATTCGTAAGCAGTCAGTTTCAGCTCTGCGTGGAAGCATCATGCAGCTCATCTATTTCTTCAAACCCCGATGGGCGGAGGCCAGATTGACTTGTGAATCCGATGTACCAGTGGAAAGCGGGCGACCACTGCCCAGCCGCACGCTGGTTGCCAAAGGTGTGAGTAACGCAGTTTGCAGTTGTCTGGAGTATTGTCGAGCGGCGTCGATATAAGGTTTGTTACAGGTTTTATATAGGGTGAATATTCTGGGGCGAGGATAAAGCCGTCTTTCTCCCCAAGAGTGTGGTCAACAGTACACGCGGTAAATTTCTAATTCGGCTTCCCTTCATTTTAGGCCCAATATTTTAAATGTTGCCAATATTAATTACCTTCACATTAACGAGTTCGCGTAACGATTATCTCAATACGCCCCTCTAAGGGAATGGATAAATCTTCAGGGGAGGCAATTCCTGCAGAAGTATTTTTTGTCTCCCATGCTAATAGGGGTCAACTCTTATAGAAAAGAATTTGCTCCTGAGTTCCTGTACGAGTAGACCCCTTTATTAGAGGGACAGGGCTTATAGAAAAACAAACAGGAAGTTCTGAAAGTTGTCTCCCTTAGTAAAATGGTGGCAATATCTGTCAGGCGTTCCCATTCTCCTTAAGCCTTATCTTGTTGTTCACGACAACCCCTATCTTTGCAAACAGTGTAGATCCATATCAGATGGCTTCTGAAGAAGTCTTATCTTGTTGTTCACGACAACCCCTATCTTTGCAAACAGTGTAGATCCAGATCAGATGGCTTCTGAAGAAGCTTTATCTTGCTGTTCACGACAACCCCTATCTTTGCAAACAGTGTAGATCCAGATCAGATGGCTTCTGAAGAAGTCTTATCTTGCTGTTCACGACAACCCCTATCTTTGCAAACAGTGTAGATCCAGATCAGATGGCTTCTGAAGAACTCTTATCCCGCTGTTCACGACAACCCCTATCTTTGCAAACAGTGTAGATCCAGATCAGATGGCTTCTGAAGAACTCTTATCTTGCTGTTCACGACAACCCCTATCTTTGCAAACAGTGTAGATCCAGATCAGATGGCTTCTGAAGAACTCTTATCTTGCTGTTCACGACAGCCCCTATCTTTGCAAACAGTGTAGATCCAGATCAGATGGCTTCTGAAGAACTCTTATCTTGCTGTTCACGACAAACCCTATCTTTGCAAACAGTGTAGATCCAGATCAGATGGCTTCTGAAGAAGCCATCTGATCAGGATCTACACTGTTTGGCATTCAGTTTATGAATTTGTAGCAATAAATTACATCAAGTAATTTGATTGGTTGATAGACAGAAATGGGTGCGGCTTAAATGAATATTCAGCAAGATAAGGGTTAATATAGGAAAGTACCTACCTATGTTATTTGAGCTGACACAAAAGAAAAGGTCCATTAGCATTCTCCAAATTATGTTCTTAATCAGCTACAGTCGAACTTCAATGACTCGAACACCTAGGGGACCTCGAAAATATGTTCGAGACAGGGGTAGTTCGAGCCACTGAGATTACTGTCAGGAGGCATAACGAGATACTTTTAGACATCTTTTCGGTGTTCTATAATGAATATGTATGTTGTGTGTACTCATTAGACACACAGCATACATTTGCAAGATAAAAGACAACAATCTCCTTAATTATTCCCCACTATTTCTTATGTAGAGGATTTCGCTAAGGGCTCAAGAATGGGTTTGACACATCCATGGCAAACGAGCCATCGGTGTTCATGGCATCGAGGTTCGACTGTATTAGGATTATCGTAAAATCCTAAAAGTTTGGACAACTTAAGAACTTACTTTAATTCTCCTAAAATTAAGGCCCCACCCATCGGGCCTTGAAGAAATATATGGGCTGCATGATGCTTCCACGCAGAGCTGAATCTGACCCACACACGAGTGCTGGTAAATCGCTTAGAGGATCTAGGCCTGCCCAGGCAAAGCGGTGTGAGTGTCGGACCGTCCATGCTTATAAACCCTATTGGTTTCATTGGGCGACAGGGCTTGAGAAGTCATTTCATCTCAATGTCTGGTAAAAGTCCCACAAAATTGGAAACAGCGTCTCCAAAATGACCTTACAGAGTTGACGGGAACGTTAAACCTCAAATTAAACAAACAAACCCTAACACATTTATTTCACGATCCTGCAAGGAGTCCAAAATGGCAAACAGTGTAGAGTCTGATGAGACTGCAGTGTGATCTGGGTCTGCACTGTTTGCGTAGGCCTATCTGTCCTAATACTTAGGATCATTACGGTACACACGAGACTGCTTGTATACGAAGCTACCACTCAAACCTTGAATAAATTGATCAAATACACCAACTGTTTTGTTTGTTTGTTTGTTTGTATTGAGTTTAACGGCCCAGTCAACAATATTTTAGTTCATTTTTTAGCAAGTCACTTTACCTATCCACACTTTTCCAGGGCAGGCTTAAACATTGTTGTGTCTCTGAGTATCTGTGTTGACTGCTGGTTACTTTACATGTTACGATTCCACCATGATGGAAAAAAACTACCGCGAATAACAGATTTTAAATTCACCGTTCTGGTAAGCTTTTTGTTCCTAGAAAGGGATCCCCCTTTTTCCAATTTTTAAACGACCCGGGCGCTAAATGGGACGGATATGGTTATGGCAATGACCAGGAATTGATACAATTAACCCATACCTCCCATCAGGGACACCAAAGGAAAAGAAACACAAACATGAAATAACAAGACCCAAATGGAAACACCAACAGCGGAAAACCAAAAGGGCAGTTACTTTCCCACAAAATGGCCAACGGCTATCCAAAACAAAATATATAAGCGTTACACACATTCAGAGACGAACTATAGCAAAAATAAAACGCGACAGAAGAACCGCCTTTAAAACTATTTCACTAGGATGGGGGTGGTGGTGGTGGTGGGGGGGGGGGGGTTGCTTAAATTGATTTTACGTGACCAAAATCCTAACCCTTACTCCCGTTGCGATTTAGACAAATAATTTGTTCAGTCCGCCTGAAGGCTTCCAAATTCTAACTGTAACCCTAACAATTGTTGAGAACAGTGAATTATAAAACCAATCAAGGGATGCAACTCTGAAAGTTATGGGCCCTTTGCATTGCATCTGCTATCCCACTACCCATGTGTGTACCAATTCAATTTTGTAACATTAACAGTTGAAGAGAAAAGTGTGACTAAAATTTTACTTAAATCTGAAACATTTTTCCATTTATGGCAAATAAGTAAACCTATTACAGGATTTAACCTCAAGAGTTATGGGCCCTTGGTCCTAACTCTGGTTTGCACACTACATAAGCCCATATGTGTGCCAGGTTTCAACCTTGAAACCCTTACAGTTCTTGAGAAAAGTCATGAAATGTTTCATTAATGGCAAATGGTGAAGCCTATCGCAAATTAGGAAACCTGTTAAGGGATGTTTGTTTGTTTGATTTGAGGTTTAACGTCCCCGTCAACACTGTAAAGGTCATTTTGGAGACATTGCTTCCAATTTTGTGGGACTTTTACCCGACATTGAGATGAAATGACATCTCAAGCCCTGTCGCCCAATGAAACCAATAGGGTTTATTAGCATGGACGGTCCGCCTCGCACCCCGGTTCCTGGACAGGCTTAGATCCTCTAAGCGGTTTACCAGTACTAGTGTGCGGGCCGGATTCAGCTCTGCATGGAAGCATCATGCAGCTCATATATTTCTTCAAGCCCCTATGGGCTGGGGCTTTGTTAAGGGATGTAACTCGGCGGGGGCTTTGTTAAGGGATGTAACTCCAGGATACACAATACATCAGCCAATGTCCATGTGTGTACCAAGTGTCTACTTTACAGCTTGCATAGTTCCAGAGAAATCTGTAACAAAAATTTTTCATTAATGGAAAAGGGATGAACTCTTGAGTTATTGGCCCTTGACCCTGATTCTGGTAAACATATTACATCAAATCACCGCCCATGTGTGAACCAATTTCAACTTTGTAACCCTATTCAGCTGTCACGGACGAAATTTTTTCATTAATGGCAAATTGTAAAACTATCCAGGAATGTAACTCTCAGGAGTTATAGGCCCTCTGCTCTGATTCTGGTATATGAGATACATCAGCCTACTTTCAGTGCATACCGGGTTTCAACTTTACAGCTTTCACAGTTCGTGAGAAATCTAATGAATATTTTTCATACATGGTAAATTGTAAAACCTATATGAAGGCATGTAGCTCAGGAGTTATTTGCCCTTGGCCCTGAATCCTGTATATAGGATACATCAACCCAGTGTCAATGTGTGTACCAAATTCCAACTTTGTGAAGCTAACAGTTGTTGAGAAAAGTGTGATTAAAATTTTAGCTCACCTGAGCACGAAGTGCTCATGGAGAGCTATTGTGATCAGTCAGTGTCCGTCGTCAGTCGTGCGGTGTGCGTCGTCAACAATTTGCTTTAAATGAGAACTCCTCCTAAAACCTTGGGCCAATTCATAGGAATGTTGCCTGGGCGGCTCCCTACCAAAATAGCTAAAATCGTAAATTTGCTTCAAACACGAACTCCTCCAAAACCCTTGGGCCAATTTAATTCAAACTTTTTCAGGAATGTTGCCTAGTTGCCTCCCTACCAAGAGAGCTGAAATTGTTCTGCTCCGATGAACAAGATGGCTGCTAGACATAAAATAGAGAAAATCGTTAAAAAACAACTCCTCCTGTACGTTTGGGCCAATTTCATTGAAACTTCATAGGAAAGTTGCTTAGGTAACCCTCTACCAAATTAGCTAAATCGGTTCTGCTCTGATGAGCAAAATGGCCACCATAGCTAAAAGTAGAAAAACATCGTAAATTTGCTTCAAACACAAACTCCTTCTAAACCCTTGTGTCAAATTGATTCAAACTTCACAGGAATGTTGCCTGGATGGCTTCCCACCAAAATAGCTAAAATCATTCCGCTCCTATAAACAAGATGGCCGCCATCGCTAAAATAGAACAAGAGGACCACGAGGTCCTGATTGCTCCCCTGAGCCTTATTATTCGGTCCATTTATCCCTCATCTGAGTGACTATGGTCTTTGGTGCTGATAGACTGGTCAAGGTCAACCTGGGCTCCTCATTTGTAAAATATTGTAGTACTCAGTCACCTGGTGCTGCATATTTTGCTTGTTTGTATTGGAGTTTAACGGCCCAGTCAACACTATTTTAGGTCATTTTTGAGCCGGTCAGTTTACCTACGTGTCATTCTTGAATCAACGAAAGGGAAAGATTTCATTATCAATCTCCACGAAAGAATGTGAAGCTGCATATGAAGTTTCAAGAAATCAGCCTAGAGGTTCTGGAGAAGAAGATTTTTTAAACTTATTATAAATGGCCATGACAGCCATTTTGGTCATGTTATCTAGACCATTTGAAAAACTTCCATTCATCCATTGCCAAGGCAGCTGTATATAAAATTTAAGTTGAAAAGTTGATGGATACCTGGGGCCAAGGTCTCTGAACGACCTTTACACATAATAGCAGTAACAGACATTCATACAGTACCTCTCTCATTTCATAATCACACGTTTTCGAAAAATACATTTTAACCTCTTTCCCGTGGACCAAATTTGACCTTGTCAAAAGTTAGGTCAGGGTCAACCTATGGTCATCATGTTTGCGAATTTGGTAGTACTCAGTCGCCTGATACTACAAACCAAGTGTCAAGACAATTGGCACAGTAGTTACGGAGAAGAGTTTTAAAAAAAATATTTTACCATATTTGGGTTTGGCGGCCATCTTGGTCATGTGACCTGGACCATTCGAACAAATTTGCTTTCCCTCAATGTCATAAGGCTACATATTAAATTTAAATAAAATTGGCCCAGTGGCTTCAGAGAAAATGTATTTTGAAATGTCAATGGACCTTTAATTCAAATGACCTTGGCCTTAAGCATTCATAGACATTCATTTTTTACCTATTCTCATGTCATAGACCACAATATTTTAACGAAAAATGCACTGTTTTACCCTTTTCCCATTGAAAAGCCTAATTTGAACTTAGCGTAAAATAGGTCAAAGTCAACCTAGGGTTATCACATTTGCAAATTTGGTAGTACTCAGTCACCTAATGCTACATACCAAGTTTCAAGATAATCGGCCGAGTGGTTCTGGAGAAGAATATTTTTAAAGTTTTCACCATTTTTGGACATGGCGGCCATCTTGGTCATGTGACCTGGACAATTCGAACAAATTTTTGTTCCCACAGTGTCCTAAGGCTGCATATAAAATTTAATTGAAATCGGCCCAGTGGTTTAAGAGTTAATCTATATGGAAATGTCAATAGACCTATAATTCAAGTGACCTTGATTCAAGGTCACTCAATGACCTTGACCTTAAGCATTCGTAGACATTCATTTTTTACCTATTCTCATGTCACAGACCACAATAGTTTTCGAAAAATGCATTGTTTTACCCTTTTCCCCATTGAAAAGCCTAAAGAACCAAATTTGACATTGGCAGAAAATAGGTCAAGGTCAACCTAGGGTCATCTTATTTGCAACATTCTCATGTCATAGACCACAACAGTTTCCGAAAAATGCATTGTTTTACCCTTTTGCCATTGAAAGCCTAAGGAACCAAATTTGACCTTGGCGTAAAATAGGTCAAGGTCAACCTAGGGTCATCATATTTGCAAATTTGGAGTATTCAGTCACCCGATGCTACATACCAAGTTTCAAGATAATCTGCCAAATGGTTCTGGAGAAGAATATTTTTAAAGTTTTCACCATATTTGGGCAAGGTGGCCGTCTTGGTCATGTGACCTGGACCATTCGAACATTTTTTGTTCCCTCAATGTCCTAAGACTGCATATTAAATTTAATTGAAATTGGCTCAGTTGTTTCAGAGAAAATGTATTTTGAAATGTCAATGTACCTAAAATTTAAGTGACCTTAAACCAAGGTCAGTGAATGACCTTGACCTTCAGCATTCATAGACGTTCATTTCTCACTTATTCTCATGTCATAGACCACAATATGTTTCAAAAGATGCACTGTTTTACCCTTTTCCCATTGAAAAGCCGAAGGGACCGAATTTGACATTGGCAGAAAACAGATCAAGGTCAAACTAGGGTCAGCGTATTTGCAAATTTGGTTGTACTCAGTCACCTAATGCTACATACCAAGTTTCAAGACAATCGGCCCAGTGGTTCTGGAGAAGATTTTTTTAGGTTGTTACCATCTTTGGGCATAGCGGCCATCTTGGTCATTTGACCTGAACCATTCGAACAAATTTTCGTTCCATTACTGCCCTAAGGCTGCGTATAAAATTTAATTGAAATTGGCCCAGTGGTTTCAGAGATAATATATATGGAAATGTCAATGGACCTATTATTCAAGAGACCCTGAGCCAAGGTCACTGAATGACATTGACCTCAAGCATTCATAGACATTCATTTTTTACCTATTCTCATGTCACAGACCACAATATTTTCCAAAAAATGCATTGTTTTACCGTTTTTCCCCATTGACAAGCCTAATGAACCAAATTTGACATTTGCAGAAAATAGGCCAGGGTCAACCTAGGGTCATCATATTTGCAAACCTGTTGGTACTCAGTCACCCGATGCTACATACCAAGTTTCAAGGCAATCGACCCAGTGGTTCTGGAGAAAAAGATTTTTAAGGTTTTTACCATATTTGGGCATGGTTGCCATCTTGGTGACGTGACCTGGACCATGCTTGCAAACTTTCGTTCCCCCATTGCCAGGAGGCTGCATTTGACATTTAATTGGAATTGGCCCAGTGGTTTCAGAGAAGAAGACATTTGAAAATGGTGGACGACGGACGACGGAGGCCTACCATCCTATAAGCTCCCCCGGAGCCTTTGGCTCCAGGGAGCTAAAAACCTTTTAACGACAACTCTTCCCATACCCTAAGGCCAATTTCATTCAAACTTCATACGAATGTTGCTTAGGTGACCCTCTACCAAAATAGCTATAACGGTCCGCTCAAATGAGCGAAATGGCCACCAGAGTTGAAAATAGAAAACATCGTGAATTTGCTTCAAACGTAAACTCCTCCTAAACCCTTGGGCCAATTTAATTCAAACTTTACAGGAATGTCGCCTAGGTGCCTCCCTACCAAGAGAGCTAAAATCTTTCGTCTCTGATGGATAAAGTGGCTGCCAGAGCTAAAAACAGAGAAAATCTTTAAACAACAACTAGGCCTATTTCATTCAAACTTCATATGAATGTTGCTTAGGTGACCCTCTATAAAAAGATCGATGACTGTTTACTGAACACTACGTCATACGGACCATTCCATCGGAAACCGTTATATGGGAGTTACCAACCTTTCTTCGCTTAATTCACAAACTCTTTGCTGTATATTATTCTGATATGACCTTGTTGCAGGAATACGATGTGGCGCTATTGGTTAGATGCATAAACTTTAACGACCTAGTTACCCAAAGGTCGTAAACTCATTTTTTTCAATAACATTTTTATTTTTCGTTCTTTTTGCTTCCTTTAATGCCTGTGGCAAGAAATGTTCAAGCCTGAGCTTTTGGAATAAACCAGCTCCTCCTTATCGAGTTGTCCAGCTTTGAAGAGACTGTGGCTTTCACCATACCATCCTGATCTGAATGCCAAAATGATGATATGGGCAAATTTTTATATTGGCAAAGGAAATTTTCAGCTTCGCATGACAGATATATAGATGTATAAAGAAAGGCTCTGATCGAAGAAGACATTGGAAGCATTGTTGAAAAAGAATGGCCTGCCTGGTTAACACATGTCGAAAAGGCTGAACATGACTATTGTTTTGTTTGATTTGAGGTTTAACATCCCCGTCAACACTGTATTGGTCATTTTGGAGACGTTTCTTCCAATTTTTTTTGGACTTTTATCCGACATTGAGATGAAATGACCTCTCAAGCCCTGTCGCCCAATGAAACCAATAGGGTTTATAAGCATGAACGGGCCGACTCGCACCGCTTTGCCTGGGCAGGCTTAGATCCTCTAAGCGATTTACCAGTACTCGTGTGCGGTCGGTTTCAGCTCGACGTGGAAGCATCGTGCAACCCATCTATTTCTTCAAGCCCAAACGGGCGGGGGCCTGAACAGGACTATCGTAAAACTGACATCGCTGTTGAGGCTGAAATGGAGTGAATCACACATAGACTCTGACAGTGGCGTTAGAGAGAAGGTACAGAGACTGCACCCGAGGGTGATGAATCTACCGACACTGCCGAAGAATCAACTGTTTTTGTAATGCACTTTCGAAATATGAAATTCTGAAATAATTATGAAATTCAAGTTAATGTGATGCGCTGAATTTTGAAAATAATGAATTTCATACCAATATTAAAATAAACAACAAAGGAACTATATAATACAGAAAAAAAGAAGTTTTAAAATAATTACACTGTGCGGGTGTCTCTTCCATCCCTCGCCCCCATCACACCGAGGACTTCAATGCTGTAACCACTCGACTATTTGTTATTCAAGAGCCTTTTTGCGTACAGTTAACCTACATTCAAAACCATGCCTACCATCAAATTAATATGTACATAGGCAATGCCTATAGGCGAGCTCGCAATTCACTGAGCTATGAAGAAACAAATTTGCAGTCACAGTACAACAGGGTGATATATAGCTATCTACAGCTGCTGTACACAAACACGCATGCATATGAAGATCCTTACCGAGGAGGATCCTCACAGAGATGATTTTCTAATAAGTAAACACAACATGTATTCTCAAGATAAAAATACCCTAAAACCTCTGTCTGAGCTTGAAGAAAGAGATTGGGCTGCATGATATTCCATGCACGACTGAAACCCAACGCACATGAGTAACAGTAATCCTCTTTATGATTGTAAGTCTGTCCAGGAGAAATGTGGGAATCAGATAGTCCAGGCACCTAACTGGTTGCATTGGGCAGCAAGGCTTGAGATGTCATTTCATCTCAATGATGGGTAAAAGTCCCACAAAATTGGAAAGCAGTGTCTGTAAAATGACTAAAATGTATACAGTGTTGATAGGGACGTTAAATCTCAAATCAAACAAACAAAAATGTCATTCCATTGGCTTCTATGCTAGGGTGGGATACAAAATTGACAAGGTTGAAGGTACCTCACAGAGGGCTATTATATAAAGTGACTACTATGGGATAAGTGAATCCACACATAGGTGGATAAGCTAATGGCTCTCTGGGTGCTCACAACAAGTTGTACTTGATGGCCAAGCACCTGATCAGTCCCTGTTTTATCTGGAGTCCCCCAAGGTTCAGTCCTTGGGACCAGTCTTCTTGGTTTTCATCAATGATCTGACTGTTAATATCAGGACATCAGTCAGTTTGTTTGCTGATGATGTGTCCTGCATATATTCTCCGTCTAACTGTCTTATTTTACAAGATGACCTGGATCAACTTGCATAGTGGGAGGCCGGTCTGCAGATGAAGTTCAATGTGGCAGAGGCATTTTTGGCCCCATGGCCATAATTTGAACAATCTTAGTAGAGGTCCAATAGATGAAGCTACACACCAAATTTCAAGGACCTGGGCCTTGTGGTTTCAGGGGAGAAGATTTTTTTAGATTTTTCCTACATAAGTCAATGTAAAACCAAGGGGCACCAGAGCTATAATTTGAACAATCTTGATAGAGGTCCACAAGACGAAGCTTCATACCAAATATCAAACACCTGAGTGAGTGAGTGTTTGGGTTTTACGTCCCACCAACAGCGAAGGTCATACGGAGACAGGACCTCGGTTTAAAGACTCATCCTAAAGTCTGGAGAAGCCCGGGATTGATCCTGCGATCCCTGGTTTACAAGGCGAGTAGCGTAACCACTACACCACAGAGGCTTCTGATCAAACACCTGAGCCTTCTGGTTTCAGACAAGAAGATTTTTAAAGCTTTTTCCTATGTAAGACTATGTTAAACCAATGGGCCCCGAGGCAGGGGCATTTTTGGCCCCAGGGCTATAATTTGAACAATCTTGGCAGAGGTCCACTAGACTGAAGCTACACACCATCTATCGAAGGCCTGGTTTCAGAATAAGTTTTCATTAAAAAAAAATCTGTTGTTGGCTCCCGTGACCTTGATGTGCAGGCTGGAACCATTTGAACAACTCTGAAAGGGAACCTCCTATGAATCATTCCTATGAAGTTTGGTCATAATCCGATCAGTGGTTAAGGAGATGTCTTTTGAAGAAATTGTTTACGCAAGGATGGACGTACGGCGGACGAAAAGTGATCCCAACAGCTCACCTCATCATTACATGACAGGTGAGCTAATAAAAACGAAAAAAATAGGCCTGACCCCCTTATATGACAAATGGACTTGTCCAATATATGGCAGTGGAAGAGTGTAATAGCATACAATGGGTTAATGTCCCCATCAACAATGTAAGCTTTCACTCCTATGAATTATTATTGTATGTATATATGTATTGCATGTCACAGAAATTGTGAAATAAATATGTATATTAAATTTTTACCAAGTAAATACAGGATTTTCTATGAAAAAGAAAAACGATATTATATCACAAAGAGAAATAGTTCCCACTGAGCAGCCCCCGCCCATAGGGGCTTGAAGAAATATATGGGCTGCATGATGCTTTCACGCAGAGCTGAACCCGACCTGCACACTAGTACTGGTAAACCGCTGAGAGGATCTAAGCCTGTCCAGGAACCGCAGTGCGAGGCGGACCGTCCATGCTCATAAACCCTATTGGTTTCATTGGGCGACAGGGCTTGAGATGTCATTTCATCTCAATGTCGGGTAAAAGTCCCACAAAATTGGAAGCAACGTCTCCAAAATGACCTTTACAGTGTTGACGGGGACGTTAAACCTCAAATCAAACAAACAAAGTTCCCACTGAGAAATATTACCCTGCCGGAACTTATTTTCTCACCTGAAAATCCTGTCTTGTGCCCCACAGAGTATCCCTGTACACCATAGTGCTAAAAATAAATTCCTAACCTAATTTTAGAACTGAATGATTAGACTTAATCTAAGGCAAAATTCACAATGGAGAAACAGTTCATTGGAGATACTAGTATTAAAATTGTCTTATCTGTCTCTAAAAGTATCAAGAGGGCCATGATGGCCCGATCCATAGGGTAACAAGTGAGCCCCTGGGAGAGCCATTACTGGCCCCGGGCTATAATTTCAATTATCTTGGTAGTGGTCTAAAAAGTGAAGCTTCATACCAAATATCAAAGACTGGAGCAGTCTGGTTTCAGACAAGAAGATTAAAATTTTAAAGGTTTTTCCTCTTCTTCAGTTTAAAGTACAGGGCCCACTCTGTGGCATTGATGTACTTGGATATATATATATCTATATAAATCTTGGAGTCCCTGGGGGCGGGCCATTTTTGACCCCAGGGCTTTAATTTGAACAATCTTGCTAGAAATCCGTAACACAAAGCTTCATGTCAATTATCCAAGACCTTGGCCTTCTGCATTTGACTTGACTTCTATTTCCTAGGGCTATAATTTGAACAATTTTGATAGAGGTCCACTGGATGAAGCTTCACACCAAATATAAAAGATCTGGGCCTTGCGGTTTCAGAGTAGAAGGCCTTGTTTTTAATTTCCCTATATAAGTCAATGTTAAACCAAAGGGCCCACAGGCGGAGGCATTTTTTGCCCAATGGCTATGATTTGAACAATCTTGGTAGAGGTTCAGTAGATGTAGCTTCATGCCAAATAGCAATGACCTGGGCCTTGTGGTTTCAGTGAAGTAGATTTTAAATATTTTAACTACCGGTAAAGGGCCCGGGTAGGCAATTTTTTGGCCCTAGGGCTATAACTTGAACAGTCTTGATAGAGGTCCACTAGATGAAGCTTCACGCCAAATACCAAAGACCTGGTCCTTGCAGTTTCGGAGAAAATTTCCCTGTATAAGCCTCTGTAAAACCAGGCCCCCGGACGGGGGCATTTTTGGCCCCATGACTTTAATTTGAAGAATCTTGGTAGAGGTTCACTGTATGAAGATTCATACCAAATATCAAAGGCCCAGGCCTTGTGGTTTCAGAGAAGATTTTTCAAGTTTTCAGTGAAAAAATCTATTTTCGGCTCCTGTGACCTAGATGTGCAATGGACTGGAACCATTTGAACAACTTTGAAAGGGGTCCAGCTAAAGATCATTCCTGTGAAGTTTGGTCAAAATCTGATCAGTGTTTTAGGAGGAGATGTCGTTGGAAGAATTCTTTACAGAAGCACGCATGGATGACAGGTGAGCTAAAAGGAATGTTGTAGGTACTTGTTGCACCAGTCACAACATAGCATTTCACAGGTATCCATAACATCTTTTTTCAAATAATCAAAAATATTATCCCCATTTTCCCATCTTTTCTCTTTATCTGAATTGCAAATACTTTCTGGCAACAAGAATGAGTTCAGATCCCATGGGCAGTAAATTTGTCTGTTAAAAAGGCTGACACGATTAATCGTATAATCGATGGATAAATTCCGCAAAAATGATAAGCATTTCTGACTTGCTTTTAATTGATTACTTGATAGGTACAATTTAATTACTACCCGAAGTTATGCCTAAAACAGCTGGATGAGTGGCAAACAGTGCAGACCCTGATGATATGCTGCATTATGCGGCATCTCATCTTGGTCTACACTGTTAGCTCAGGCCTGTCTGTTCAAATATACATATGGTAAAGACCAACATATGGTAAGAGTCATGGTTAGACAGAAAGCCAGACAGGTAAAATAATGACAAAAACCTTAGCGATTACTAATCGATTATCGACCACAGTGACAGGACTGATAATCCATCATCCTTTCAGCTCCGATTAGCCAACCCTATCTGTTAACCAAGTCATCTGCATCTACCATCCATGTGCTGGGCTCTACAGGGTTGTACGAACATCTGTCTCAATCTTGTCCATGAACAGATCCAAATCAAATTAGCTGCCTTAAGGGTACACAAGAGCATGTCAAAGAAACACTTCTTTAACTGACAATGTTTACAAAGACATGCAACCAGTGTCTTTCATGGATGTGTCCTGATCTATCGCCATTGGTCCCAAGTCAGGCTCTAACTGCTCTCTTCTTCATCCAGATAATGAGTCTGCTCTACGAAAGGCTATCAATCGAATTTGCCATCCATTATACTCTCAACTCCGATTAGCCAACCCTATCTGTTAACCAAGTCATCTACCATCCATGTGCTGGGCTCTACAGGGTCGTACGAACATCTGCATCAATCTGGTTGTCCATGAACAGATCCAAATCAAATTAGCTGCCTTAATGGTACACAAGAGCATGTCAAAGAAACACTTCTTTAACTGACAATGTTTACAAAGACATGCAACCAGTGTCTTTCATGGATGTGTCCTGATCTATCGCCGTTGGTCCCAAGTCAGGCTCTAACTGCTCTCTTCTTCATCCAGATAATGAGTCTGCTGTACGAAAGGCTATCAATCGAATTTGCCATCCATTATACTCAAATGCATCAAGCATGCATTGCAGCCCATCTATTTCTTCAAGCCCTGATGTGTGTGTGTGTGTGTGGGGGGGGGGGGGGGGGGGCACAATTTTCAACAATATGTGTACATATGATTTTTCGGTATTGATGCTTTTGGAGAAATTCACATTAACAGCTACACTTTAAAAGAACCCTGAATTAATCAATACCTTCAGAACAGACTGGCTTCCCATACAAACGTGAGAGAAACAATGAAATGCGAAAGTCACAAGATAAACGATCAGCAGAAATGGATAGAAAAAAAAATGAATTAACTCTGTTTGCCTATGGAGCATGGTAGCTCAGTGGTTAGTGCACTTGCCTATCATGCTTATGCTAGGCCCCCAGTTCAATTCCATGCAGCGGTAAGAAAATTGTGGTGTCTGAACTGCTACACTGTCATCATGAATGCCACAAGGTGTACTGTCCTTCGGATCAGGACGTTAACCGGAGGCCCCCTGTACAGGGAGAACCATCCCTGTGCAAGTAAAAGAAAAAAATATCTATCTCTATTTTCTGCCAACCCCTCTCTAGAGTGTTACAGGCAGATTGCATGATTACTATGTAGGCTTTTATTCTGCAAACCTGGACTGTATTTGTTTGATTTGAGGTTTAACCTCCTCCTCAACACTGAAAAGGTAATTTTGGAGATGTTAACTTGCTTCTAATTTTGTGGGACTTTTACCCGATATTGAGATGAAATGACATCTCAAGCTCTGCCTCCCAATTTATAAGCATGGAAGGACGGTAGAGTATGGTAGCTCAGTGGTTAGTGCACTTGCCTCTGATGCTAGAGGTCCCGGGTTCGATCCCCGGCTGCGGCGATAGATTTTCGGTGCCCGAACACGCTCCATTGGCATCATTTGCAGGGATGAATGTCATAAAGTGCACCGTCCTTCGGATCGGGACGTTAACTGGAGGCCCCCTGTGCAGGGAGAACCATCCCCTGTGCAGGTTAAAGATCCCTGCCGTAATTACATGATTACTGTGTAGGCTTTCATCCTGCAAAACCTGGAGTGTATGTAATATACACCTGCGGTAATGGTCAAATGTGACCGACGCAGTATCAGAAGATAGATAGATAGATAGTGGCGGTAAAATTTCGATGTCCAAACCCGCTCCATTCACGGCATTGGCATCATTTGCAGGGATGAATGTCAAAATGTACACCGTCCTTCAGATCTGGACGTTAACTAGAGGCCCCCTGTGCAAGGAGAACCATCCCCTGTGCAGGTTAAAGATCCCTACCGTAATTATATGATTACTGTGCAGGCTGTCATCATGCAAACCTGGAGTGTATGTAATGTACACCTGCGGTAATGGTCAAATGTGACCGACACAGTATCAGTAGATAGATAGATAGGATGGGTCCGACTTGCACCGCTTTGCGTTGGCAGGCCTAGTTCCTCTAAGGGGTTAACCAGTTCTCATGGTCGGATACAGCTCTGTGTGGAAGCATCATGCATCATGCTATTTCTTCAAGCCCCGATGGGCGGGGGCCGTCCTGGAGTACATGTAATGTACACCTGCAGGTTGTAGCTGTCAGGATTTCTTTTGTTAGTGTCAGTCCTGCGTCGGAATCTTTTGGATTGAGGGGAGTAGAGCAGGTTTTTACCAAAATTTCTCCTTTTTGGCCTTAGTTCTGAAAAGTTACTTTCCTGTGAAACATGCATGATTTGATTTGATAGTTCCAATTCCTTTTCTGGTACCAATAGGTTATTGTCAACATTAGAATGCTGTTCCATGTTGTGTATCAACTGGAAATGGTTGTTTTCTAACAACAAGTTGATGGTTTGCACATGTGAGCCTTGATAACCAAAAATTGTTACTGTGTATTCTGTACCACACCTAAACCAAACTTTGATTCTGCACTGGAAAACCAAAGCTGCGGCCTCAATTTCCGAGCTACATGCCCAACCATTGAGTTTAATCATAGAACCCCAGTATTTATATCTTGTCATCAAAGGACCATGAAACAAAACAACTTTCTCATGCCAGTTTTGCCAATTGTTGAAAATAGTTTGACAAACTATACTTCTGTATTCTCGTGTCATTGAAATATTACCATTAATTGCCACTGACAGACAATGGAAGAAACAGTTGCCATCACCAGGCACATTTTCAACGAAACATTCAATGTTTCCCAATGTAATCATCTGCAGAGCAGAAGAAATGTGGCCTTGGACTTGTTGGGACGCCATGATGTAAGCCGGGTATACAAGATGTTATTTATTCATAAAACAACATCAACAGAGGCTGACCTCCGATAAGAAATCAATGAATACACTTTAATGTGAATTAAAGTCCCATCAAATTCGAAGCGACATCTCAAAAATAACCTATACAGATTTGACGGAGACGCTAGACCTCAAAGTAAGAATGAAAGTCCCATGAAATTGGAAGCTACATGTAAAAAAATGACCTATACAGAGTTGACGGGGATGCTAAACCTCAAAGCAAGAATTAAAGTCCCATCAAATTGGAAGCTACATCTCAAGAATGACCTGTACAGAGTTGACTTGGATGCTAAACCTCAAAGCAATCTAACCTACCAAATGGTCACTTAATGGTGCTGAATACAAGTTAAAACAACAACAGTGAATGCACCTAGAGACAGCGACTTAGTCATGAGGACAAAGAATGATAAACAACAACAGCAAGTTGAAATGTTGATGGCATATTGAGCAATTCACCATATTTGCATTATTTGCTGGCTCCCAGCTTGCACATTGTCAATATTGGAAAAATAGGTAACCAGACCCCCCTGACCTTTTAAGGTCAGGGGGGTCTGGTTACCTGTTTTTCCAACACTGATAACCTTCAGACTAGGAACCAGCAGATAATGCAAATAAGGTGAATACACAGAGATACACATTATTCATATGAAAGTAACCTAGAAAATGTTGTTGTTGCTATTGAAAATAAATGCTTTGAATGAAGTATGCCGCGATTACTGACAATGTTGCTATGGTGAATACGAAACATGATGTAACGGTGACATATTTCTTTTTTTTTATTGTGTGTGTAATACCTGCTAGTTTGTGAATAACCAGAAAAGCAGATTTGGTTCGCTCAGTTCAGCAGTTGCTTTGCTCGACAGAAACAGACGACACAGTTTGTTTATATTGACTTCCAAATTTGGAAGTGATCGACTGGTTTAATAGTAATAATACTTGATTTGTGGTCTACCTGATTGAGTGTAATGCCTGCGACTATTGGTTTCATGACCGTTTCACTGTGAATAAAAGCACACAGAATCCCTTTAATTCAGAGTAAAGCGTACCAAATGTTAGAAAAAAAACGAAAATGTGTGAAAATATGAGCTTGTGAAGTTGAGTAAAGCCTACAAGTCCAACATACCTGTGGATGTTTAGATTCGAGACGAAGTCCGCCATTTTTTTTTTTTGCCAAACGCGCACGAAACTTGAATACCAAACCAAAAATCGTACTTCCGGCACAAAAAAAATTCGTTCAACACTATGCAACAACAGAATAGAACAGAATAGATTATATTCGTATACGTTACCATTGAGCTTGCTCTCGCAGGCCTTCGGCCTGCGCCGCATGGGGCTTCGCCCCATGCGGAGCGAGCTCGCTATTACGTAAGGTATTTGTTTTTAAGTTTTTAGTCATCTTCTCGTCAATGTTTGTCATATTATTATTTTCTATCTTTTATAATTCAAACAATGTGTTCTATTGTTGCGCATGGGAATGAGTTTCAGCTTTTATTCAAGAAGTTTGCATCCACTAATGACATTGTCATCCCTAGATAACGGTTTCAGATGGACCGGTCCGTGTGACGTAATGTTCAGTAAACATTCATCGACCTGTACCAAATGAGCTAAATTGGTTCTGCTCTGATGAGCAAAATGGATGCCAGAGCTAAAAATAGAAAAACATCGTATATTTGCTTCACACAAACTCCTAAAACCTTGTTATGCCCGCTGCTTTGAAGAAGTTGTGGGGGCATATTGCTTTTGCCATGTTCGTTCGTCCGTCCTTCAATCCGTCCTGCTTTTTACTGCATTGCATAACTTTTGAACCATGCATGCTAGATTTTTGAAATTGCACGACCCGCAGAAAAAGCGACCGACTGAAGTCGGTTGATTTTCTAAGAGTGCCCTAAAATCACCGTGTCATTCTGTCATTCGGTCAATCGGTCATTCTGTCAGTCTGTCTGTCCGTCCGTAACCCGTTTGTGAAAATTGGTGATAGTGACTTAACCGCTTGGAATATTTAAACAATTTTTGGCATACTGATAGATATCAATGAGATCTAACCAATTACCTAGCGAAATATTACATTCCATTTAGTATAGCCTCGCCGAGGCGAAAAATGTGAACAATTTCGAACTGCTTCTCCTCGGAAACCGTTGGGCCGATTGAAGTCAAATTTCATATGGAGCCTCTATGGGATGGGGGAAACCAATATTTGCTCATAGGGTCCAGGTCACATGACCAAAATGGCCGCCAAGCCATATATGGTCTGTCTGTCTGTCCGTCCTTAACCGTTTGTGAAAATTGGTGATAGTGACTTAACTGCTTGGAATATTTAAACAATTTTTGGCATACTGATAGATATCAATGAGATCTAACCAATGAACTTGGGAAATATTACATTCCATTTAGTATAGCCTCGCCGAGGTGAAAAATCCGTAACCTGTTTGTGAAAATTGGTGATAGTGACTTAACCGCTTGGAATATTTAAACAATTTTTGGCATACTGATAGATATCAATGAGATCTAACCAATGAACTTGCGAAATATTACATTCCATTTAGTATAGCCTCGCCGAGGCGAAAAATGTGAAAATTTTCGAACTGCTTCTCCTCGGAAACCGTTTGGCCGATTGAAGTTAAATTTCATATGGAGCCTCTATGGGATGGGGGAAACCAAACTTTGCTCATGGGGTCCAGGTCACATGACCAAAATGGCCGCCAAGCCATATATGGTCTGTCTGTCTGTCCGTCCGTAACCCGTTTGTGAAAATTGGTGATAGTGACTTAACCGCTTGGAATATTTAAACAATTTTTGGCATACTGATAGATATCAATGAGATCTAACCAATGAACTTTGCGAAATATTACATTCCATTTAGTATAGCCTCGCCGAGGCGAAAAATGTGAACATTTTCGAACTGCTTCTCCTCGGAAACCGGTGGGCCGATTGAAGTCAAATTTCATATGGAGACCCTATGGGATGGGGGAAACCAAAATTTGCTCATGGGTTCCAGGTCACATGACCAAAATGGCCGCAAAGCCACATATGGTCTGTCTGTCTGTCTGTTCGTCTGTAACCCGTTTGTGAAAATTGGTGATAGTGACTTAACCGCTTGGAATATTTAAACAATTTTTGGCATACTGATAGATATCAATGAGATGTAACCAATGAACTTGCGAAATATTACATTCCATTTAGTATAGCCTCGCCGAGGCGAAAAATCCGTAACCCGTTTGTGAAAATTGGTGATAGTGACTTAACCGCTTGGAATATTTAAACAATTTTTGGCATACTGATAGATATCAATGAGATCTAACCAATGAACTTGCGAAATATTACATTCCATTTAGTATAGCCTCGCCGAGGCGAAAAATGTAAACATTTTCGAACTGCTTCTCCTCGAAAACCGTTGAGCCGATTGAAGTCAAATTTCATATGGAGCCTCTATGGGATGGGGCTAACCAAAATTTGCTCATGGGGTCCAGGTCACATGGCCAAAATGGCCGCCGAGCCATATGGTGTCTGTCTGTCCGTCCGTAACCCGTTTGTGAAAATTGGTGATAGTGACTTAACCGCTTGGAATATTTAAACACTTTTTGGCATACTGATAGATATCAATGAGATCTAACCAATAAACTTGCGAAATATTACATTCTATTTAGTATAGCCTCGCAGAGGCGAAAAATGTGAAAATTTTCGAACTGCTTCTCCTCGGAAACCGTTGGGCCGATTGAAGTCAAATTTCATATGGAGCCTCTATGGGATGGGGGAAACCAAAATTTGCTCATGGGGTCCCGGTCACATGACCAAAATGGCCGCCAAGCCATATATGGTAAAAACCCTTCAAAAATAGTCTTCTCCAGAACCACTGGGCAGATTTTCACGAAACTTGATAAATGGCATCTGGGACGTAGGCCCATCATTAATTGCTAAAATGGTGACCCTGGGTTGACCTTGACCTTCTTTGTGCCTAGGTCAAACTTTGACACATATGCTTTTGTATTGGAAAATGTGAGAATGCATTTTATCCTGCAAACGATTCAGAATACAGTACTACAGTATAAGATATATATTTGCTCCTTACGATAAGACGCATTTATTTGGGGAACCGTTTTAGGTCCAGGTCACATGACCAAAATGGTCGCCATGCCCATATATGGTAACACTCATAAAGCTAAGAGCATCCGGCGGGTCGTGCACTTCAGCTGAAGCACTGGTTTCATATATGAATTCCTTATGAAAAAATAATTGTTTTTTTTTTTTTTTTCTCATCAGGATTATGCTAAACTCTTAATCAGTGTTATCGGTACCATAAACTACGTAAACCGTTTTCAAAATTTAATAGACGTCATTCTGATTTGATTTCAAAATTCAATATTGGACTTAAATTTCTTCTGCAACAAGGTCTAACGAAACCCGAATTTTATGGTGACTTAGTATATAAATTCAGAAAAATATAATATGTACATAGGCAATGCCTATAGGCGAGCTCGCAATTCACTGAGCTATGAAGAAACAAATTTGCAGTCACAGTACAACAGGGTGATATATAGCTATCTACAGCTGCTGTACACAAACACGCATGCATATGAAGATCCTTACCGAGGAGGATCCTCACAGAGATGATTTTCTAATAAGTAAACACAACATGTATTCTCAAGATAAAAATACCCTAAAACCTCTGTCTGAGCTTGAAGAAAGAGATTGGGCTGCATGATATTCCATGCACGACTGAAACCCAACGCACATGAGTAACAGTAATCCTCTTTATGATTGTAAGTCTGTCCAGGAGAAATGTGGGAATCAGATAGTCCAGGCACCTAACTGGTTGCATTGGGCAGCAAGGCTTGAGATGTCATTTCATCTCAATGATGGGTAAAAGTCCCACAAAATTGGAAAGCAGTGTCTGTAAAATGACTAAAATGTATACAGTGTTGATAGGGACGTTAAATCTCAAATCAAACAAACAAAAATGTCATTCCATTGGCTTCTATGCTAGGGTGGGATACAAAATTGACAAGGTTGAAGGTACCTCACAGAGGGCTATTATATAAAGTGACTACTATGGGATAAGTGAATCCACACATAGGTGGATAAGCTAATGGCTCTCTGGGTGCTCACAACAAGTTGTACTTGATGGCCAAGCACCTGATCAGTCCCTGTTTTATCTGGAGTCCCCCAAGGTTCAGTCCTTGGGACCAGTCTTCTTGGTTTTCATCAATGATCTGACTGTTAATATCAGGACATCAGTCAGTTTGTTTGCTGATGATGTGTCCTGCATATATTCTCCGTCTAACTGTCTTATTTTACAAGATGACCTGGATCAACTTGCATAGTGGGAGGCCGGTCTGCAGATGAAGTTCAATGTGGCAGAGGCATTTTTGGCCCCATGGCCATAATTTGAACAATCTTAGTAGAGGTCCAATAGATGAAGCTACACACCAAATTTCAAGGACCTGGGCCTTGTGGTTTCAGGGGAGAAGATTTTTTTAGATTTTTCCTACATAAGTCAATGTAAAACCAAGGGGCACCAGAGCTATAATTTGAACAATCTTGATAGAGGTCCACAAGACGAAGCTTCATACCAAATATCAAACACCTGAGTGAGTGAGTGTTTGGGTTTTACGTCCCACCAACAGCGAAGGTCATACGGAGACAGGACCTCGGTTTAAAGACTCATCCTAAAGTCTGGAGAAGCCCGGGATTGATCCTGCGATCCCTGGTTTACAAGGCGAGTAGCGTAACCACTACACCACAGAGGCTTCTGATCAAACACCTGAGCCTTCTGGTTTCAGACAAGAAGATTTTTAAAGCTTTTTCCTATGTAAGACTATGTTAAACCAATGGGCCCCGAGGCAGGGGCATTTTTGGCCCCAGGGCTATAATTTGAACAATCTTGGCAGAGGTCCACTAGACTGAAGCTACACACCATCTATCGAAGGCCTGGTTTCAGAATAAGTTTTCATTAAAAAAAAATCTGTTGTTGGCTCCCGTGACCTTGATGTGCAGGCTGGAACCATTTGAACAACTCTGAAAGGGAACCTCCTATGAATCATTCCTATGAAGTTTGGTCATAATCCGATCAGTGGTTAAGGAGATGTCTTTTGAAGAAATTGTTTACGCAAGGATGGACGTACGGCGGACGAAAAGTGATCCCAACAGCTCACCTCATCATTACATGACAGGTGAGCTAATAAAAACGAAAAAAATAGGCCTGACCCCCTTATATGACAAATGGACTTGTCCAATATATGGCAGTGGAAGAGTGTAATAGCATACAATGGGTTAATGTCCCCATCAACAATGTAAGCTTTCACTCCTATGAATTATTATTGTATGTATATATGTATTGCATGTCACAGAAATTGTGAAATAAATATGTATATTAAATTTTTACCAAGTAAATACAGGATTTTCTATGAAAAAGAAAAACGATATTATATCACAAAGAGAAATAGTTCCCACTGAGCAGCCCCCGCCCATAGGGGCTTGAAGAAATATATGGGCTGCATGATGCTTTCACGCAGAGCTGAACCCGACCTGCACACTAGTACTGGTAAACCGCTGAGAGGATCTAAGCCTGTCCAGGAACCGCAGTGCGAGGCGGACCGTCCATGCTCATAAACCCTATTGGTTTCATTGGGCGACAGGGCTTGAGATGTCATTTCATCTCAATGTCGGGTAAAAGTCCCACAAAATTGGAAGCAACGTCTCCAAAATGACCTTTACAGTGTTGACGGGGACGTTAAACCTCAAATCAAACAAACAAAGTTCCCACTGAGAAATATTACCCTGCCGGAACTTATTTTCTCACCTGAAAATCCTGTCTTGTGCCCCACAGAGTATCCCTGTACACCATAGTGCTAAAAATAAATTCCTAACCTAATTTTAGAACTGAATGATTAGACTTAATCTAAGGCAAAATTCACAATGGAGAAACAGTTCATTGGAGATACTAGTATTAAAATTGTCTTATCTGTCTCTAAAAGTATCAAGAGGGCCATGATGGCCCGATCCATAGGGTAACAAGTGAGCCCCTGGGAGAGCCATTACTGGCCCCGGGCTATAATTTCAATTATCTTGGTAGTGGTCTAAAAAGTGAAGCTTCATACCAAATATCAAAGACTGGAGCAGTCTGGTTTCAGACAAGAAGATTAAAATTTTAAAGGTTTTTCCTCTTCTTCAGTTTAAAGTACAGGGCCCACTCTGTGGCATTGATGTACTTGGATATATATATATCTATATAAATCTTGGAGTCCCTGGGGGCGGGCCATTTTTGACCCCAGGGCTTTAATTTGAACAATCTTGCTAGAAATCCGTAACACAAAGCTTCATGTCAATTATCCAAGACCTTGGCCTTCTGCATTTGACTTGACTTCTATTTCCTAGGGCTATAATTTGAACAATTTTGATAGAGGTCCACTGGATGAAGCTTCACACCAAATATAAAAGATCTGGGCCTTGCGGTTTCAGAGTAGAAGGCCTTGTTTTTAATTTCCCTATATAAGTCAATGTTAAACCAAAGGGCCCACAGGCGGAGGCATTTTTTGCCCAATGGCTATGATTTGAACAATCTTGGTAGAGGTTCAGTAGATGTAGCTTCATGCCAAATAGCAATGACCTGGGCCTTGTGGTTTCAGTGAAGTAGATTTTAAATATTTTAACTACCGGTAAAGGGCCCGGGTAGGCAATTTTTTGGCCCTAGGGCTATAACTTGAACAGTCTTGATAGAGGTCCACTAGATGAAGCTTCACGCCAAATACCAAAGACCTGGTCCTTGCAGTTTCGGAGAAAATTTCCCTGTATAAGCCTCTGTAAAACCAGGCCCCCGGACGGGGGCATTTTTGGCCCCATGACTTTAATTTGAAGAATCTTGGTAGAGGTTCACTATATGAAGATTCATACCAAATATCAAAGGCCCAGGCCTTGTGGTTTCAGAGAAGATTTTTCAAGTTTTCAGTGAAAAAATCTATTTTCGGCTCCTGTGACCTAGATGTGCAATGGACTGGAACCATTTGAACAACTTTGAAAGGGGTCCAGCTAAGGATCATTCCTGTGAAGTTTGGTCAAAATCTGATCAGTGTTTTAGGAGGAGATGTCGTTGGAAGAATTCTTTACAGAAGCACGCATGGATGACAGGTGAGCTAAAAGGAATGTTGTAGGTACTTGTTGCACCAGTCACAACATAGCATTTCACAGGTATCCATAACATCTTTTTTCAAATAATCAAAAATATTATCCCCATTTTCCCATCTTTTCTCTTTATCTGAATTGCAAATACTTTCTGGCAACAAGAATGAGTTCAGATCCCATGGGCAGTAAATTTGTCTGTTAAAAAGGCTGACACGATTAATCGTATAATCGATGGATAAATTCCGCAAAAATGATAATCATTTCTGACTTGCTTTTAATTGATTACTTGATAGGTACAATTTAATTACTACCCGAAGTTATGCCTAAAACAGCTGGATGAGTGGCAAACAGTGCAGACCCTGATGATATGCTGCATTATGCGGCATCTCATCTTGGTCTACACTGTTAGCTCAGGCCTGTCTGTTCAAATATACATATGGTAAAGACCAACATATGGTAAGAGTCATGGTTAGACAGAAAGCCAGACAGGTAAAATAATGACAAAAACCTTAGCGATTACTAATCGATTATCGACCACAGTGACAGGACTGATAATCCATCATCCTTTCAGCTCCGATTAGCCAACCCTATCTGTTAACCAAGTCATCTGCATCTACCATCCATGTGCTGGGCTCTACAGGGTTGTACGAACATCTGTCTCAATCTTGTCCATGAACAGATCCAAATCAAATTAGCTGCCTTAAGGGTACACAAGAGCATGTCAAAGAAACACTTCTTTAACTGACAATGTTTACAAAGACATGCAACCAGTGTCTTTCATGGATGTGTCCTGATCTATCGCCATTGGTCCCAAGTCAGGCTCTAACTGCTCTCTTCTTCATCCAGATAATGAGTCTGCTCTACGAAAGGCTATCAATCGAATTTGCCATCCATTATACTCTCAACTCCGATTAGCCAACCCTATCTGTTAACCAAGTCATCTACCATCCATGTGCTGGGCTCTACAGGGTCGTACGAACATCTGCATCAATCTGGTTGTCCATGAACAGATCCAAATCAAATTAGCTGCCTTAATGGTACACAAGAGCATGTCAAAGAAACACTTCTTTAACTGACAATGTTTACAAAGACATGCAACCAGTGTCTTTCATGGATGTGTCCTGATCTATCGCCGTTGGTCCCAAGTCAGGCTCTAACTGCTCTCTTCTTCATCCAGATAATGAGTCTGCTGTACGAAAGGCTATCAATCGAATTTGCCATCCATTATACTCAAATGCATCAAGCATGCATTGCAGCCCATCTATTTCTTCAAGCCCTGATGTGTGTGTGTGTGTGGGGGGGGGGGCACAATTTTCAACAATATGTGTACATATGATTTTTCGGTATTGATGCTTTTGGAGAAATTCACATTAACAGCTACACTTTAAAAGAACCCTGAATTAATCAATACCTTCAGAACAGACTGGCTTCCCATACAAACGTGAGAGAAACAATGAAATGCGAAAGTCACAAGATAAACGATCAGCAGAAATGGATAGAAAAAAAAATGAATTAACTCTGTTTGCCTATGGAGCATGGTAGCTCAGTGGTTAGTGCACTTGCCTATCATGCTTATGCTAGGCCCCCAGTTCAATTCCATGCAGCGGTAAGAAAATTGTGGTGTCTGAACTGCTACACTGTCATCATGAATGCCACAAGGTGTACTGTCCTTCGGATCAGGACGTTAACCGGAGGCCCCCTGTACAGGGAGAACCATCCCTGTGCAAGTAAAAGAAAAAAATATCTATCTCTATTTTCTGCCAACCCCTCTCTAGAGTGTTACAGGCAGATTGCATGATTACTATGTAGGCTTTTATTCTGCAAACCTGGACTGTATTTGTTTGATTTGAGGTTTAACCTCCTCCTCAACACTGAAAAGGTAATTTTGGAGATGTTAACTTGCTTCTAATTTTGTGGGACTTTTACCCGATATTGAGATGAAATGACATCTCAAGCTCTGCCTCCCAATTTATAAGCATGGAAGGACGGTAGAGTATGGTAGCTCAGTGGTTAGTGCACTTGCCTCTGATGCTAGAGGTCCCGGGTTCGATCCCCGGCTGCGGCGATAGATTTTCGGTGCCCGAACACGCTCCATTGGCATCATTTGCAGGGATGAATGTCATAAAGTGCACCGTCCTTCGGATCGGGACGTTAACTGGAGGCCCCCTGTGCAGGGAGAACCATCCCCTGTGCAGGTTAAAGATCCCTGCCGTAATTACATGATTACTGTGTAGGCTTTCATCCTGCAAAACCTGGAGTGTATGTAATATACACCTGCGGTAATGGTCAAATGTGACCGACGCAGTATCAGAAGATAGATAGATAGATAGTGGCGGTAAAATTTCGATGTCCAAACCCGCTCCATTCACGGCATTGGCATCATTTGCAGGGATGAATGTCAAAATGTACACCGTCCTTCAGATCTGGACGTTAACTAGAGGCCCCCTGTGCAAGGAGAACCATCCCCTGTGCAGGTTAAAGATCCCTACCGTAATTATATGATTACTGTGCAGGCTGTCATCATGCAAACCTGGAGTGTATGTAATGTACACCTGCGGTAATGGTCAAATGTGACCGACACAGTATCAGTAGATAGATAGATAGGATGGGTCCGACTTGCACCGCTTTGCGTTGGCAGGCCTAGTTCCTCTAAGGGGTTAACCAGTTCTCATGGTCGGATACAGCTCTGTGTGGAAGCATCATGCATCATGCTATTTCTTCAAGCCCCGATGGGCGGGGGCCGTCCTGGAGTACATGTAATGTACACCTGCAGGTTGTAGCTGTCAGGATTTCTTTTGTTAGTGTCAGTCCTGCGTCGGAATCTTTTGGATTGAGGGGAGTAGAGCAGGTTTTTACCAAAATTTCTCCTTTTTGGCCTTAGTTCTGAAAAGTTACTTTCCTGTGAAACATGCATGATTTGATTTGATAGTTCCAATTCCTTTTCTGGTACCAATAGGTTATTGTCAACATTAGAATGCTGTTCCATGTTGTGTATCAACTGGAAATGGTTGTTTTCTAACAACAAGTTGATGGTTTGCACATGTGAGCCTTGATAACCAAAAATTGTTACTGTGTATTCTGTACCACACCTAAACCAAACTTTGATTCTGCACTAGAAAACCAAAGCTGCGGCCTCAATTTCCGAGCTACATGCCCAACCATTGAGTTTAATCATAGAACCCCAGTATTTATATCTTGTCATCAAAGGACCATGAAACAAAACAACTTTCTCATGCCAGTTTTGCCAATTGTTGAAAATAGTTTGACAAACTATACTTCTGTATTCTCGTGTCATTGAAATATTACCATTACCGTATTCGGGCGTGTATTACCCGCAGTTTTTTTCCCTCAAATTACAGGCCCAAGTTCTGGGTGCGGGTAATCCGCCCGAATTATTTTTGGACCATTTTATTTGGACTTATGTAAGCTGAAAATACGATGCATCTCATGTTATGCTCTATCCTTTTACGATTCCCGACATAAATAATTAATTGTCCACTCAATTTTACTTACACATGAGTAATATAACAATCTCTATTACTAGCAAGCCCGATTTTGTGAGTATTATTCCTAAAACTCTGATTATAAACAAAATAAACAAGCAAGTTCAATGCGAACATCAAAGTTTTCCGGCATCCAAACTGCCGCCCACAAATCACCGCTAGTTTTTTTCTGCACGCGATCGGTAAATGACGTCATCGTACCCCAGCAACCCCACACGTGTCTATTGTTTTATCTTATTGGGGCGTATCTGTCTCATAAAAAAATGTTTGGAAACGGTAAAAGTATTCTCGCTAGGAAAAACAGCGCTTTCCGTAAGCTCCGCATCAATAACCAACAGAATACAGATATTTTGACACAAAGAGTTCAACTTTTCTCGCCAAGCGTCTGCTATTTGGCGCCAAAACATAACCATTCACGAGATAAATGAAAAGTCGTAGCAACTCTCTTAGGAGCAATTAAATAATTTTCACACTTATTGCGGATTAAAATTTTATGATTGGGGAATAAACGCAAATTAGAGACATAACTTGACCATATTTTCACACCTTATCGACACGCACCGCAGGGTTGGCAATTATATGACAGGGATTAACAATAGTGTCATAATTGAACCGTTATAAATCAATAAACAGTGTAAATCCAAATCAGACATCTGCGGCGTCTTTCTGAGGTGTCTGGTCTGGGACTGCACTGTTTGCCGATGTCCCAAAAAAGAAACGTCTGCGGCGTCTTTTTGAGGCGTCTGATCTGGGACTGCACTGTTTGCCGATGTCCCAAAAAAGGGCCGTGGGCATATGTGGGTTAATAAATAAATAACAATGGTGAACAAGTAAAGTTTTTTCAACATTTTAATGCAAAATACATGCTTTCTGGTGATACTCGCACGCACATGCATTTTCCCGCCTTTTGAAGACGATCGTGCGTTCCGTTGTGTGCTACAAAAACTGACCAAATTCTTACTTTTTCTCACTTACGCATCCACCAAAATTTCAGCAAATGTTCCATGCGGGTAATACAACAGTATTGCAGTTTTCCCCCAGATTTTGGGGAAAAAAGGGGGTGCGGGTAGTACGCAAATGCGGGTAATACACACCCGAATACGGTAATTGCCACTGACAGACAATGGAAGAAACAGTTGCCATCACCAGGCACATTTTCAACGAAACATTCAATGTTTCCCAATGTAATCATCTGCAGAGCAGAAGAAATGTGGCCTTGGACTTGTTGGGACGCCATGATGTAAGCCGGGTATACAAGATGTTATTTATTCATAAAACAACATCAACAGAGGCTGACCTCCGATAAGAAATCAATGAATACACTTTAATGTGAATTAAAGTCCCATCAAATTCGAAGCGACATCTCAAAAATAACCTATACAGATTTGACGGAGACGCTAGACCTCAAAGTAAGAATGAAAGTCCCATGAAATTGGAAGCTACATGTAAAAAAATGACCTATACAGAGTTGACGGGGATGCTAAACCTCAAAGCAAGAATTAAAGTCCCATCAAATTGGAAGCTACATCTCAAGAATGACCTGTACAGAGTTGACTTGGATGCTAAACCTCAAAGCAATCTAACCTACCAAATGGTCACTTAATGGTGCTGAATACAAGTTAAAACAACAACAGTGAATGCACCTAGAGACAGCGACTTAGTCATGAGGACAAAGAATGATAAACAACAACAGCAAGTTGAAATGTTGATGGCATATTGAGCAATTCACCATATTTGCATTATTTGCTGGCTCCCAGCTTGCACATTGTCAATATTGGAAAAATAGGTAACCAGACCCCCCTGACCTTTTAAGGTCAGGGGGGTCTGGTTACCTGTTTTTCCAACACTGATAACCTTCAGACTAGGAACCAGCAGATAATGCAAATAAGGTGAATACACAGAGATACACATTATTCATATGAAAGTAACCTAGAAAATGTTGTTGTTGCTATTGAAAATAAATGCTTTGAATGAAGTATGCCGCGATTACTGACAATGGTTGGTTGGTTGGTTGTTGCTAAGCCCCAATCGGCTGTAGTTGTCTCTCGGTAGTTATTCTCTCAGTATCTTCTCTTAGTAGAACTATCACTCCCGTATTCGCGTTTTGGTGGTGCGCGTAAAATTTTACTATTAATGATGCATTTATAGTAAGTTCCTGAACAATCTGTTTACATTTATATCCTTGCCATTGCACAGCATCTAATTTATTGTAATCCATTAACAGGCAAAATGTCAGAGCCGACTTAACCCATCCACTAGGAAAATATAATCTTCTGTTCACACATGTAGTTACTTCACTTGGCATGGAGAAACTTGGTACTCCAAGCACCAAAAAGTTTGTGAATCACAGTTAATGACAGTTACGTTTAATTTGGTACTGGTAATATCACAGCAAACACTAATATCACAGTTTGAATATGAATTATCACAGTTCTTGAAGTCTCTTAATTTACGCAATCACTACCAACATGTATTAAGAACATTCTACAGTGGTGTAATTCACCCCCACACCCCCTGTCTAATAACTACCTATATACAATTGGAATGAAAGTATTGAAACCTATTGGCAAACAGACACAAACATCGCGTACTCATTTACTCTATGCTTTTATGACACACACTCTTCATCACATAATACATTCCTGTCATAAATATTCTCTTACACATGCAACATGAATTACTGTTCACAGCAAGCTGCATCCACAAAATAATTAACAGTTCCAATTAGACATTTATGTATATATATTTATTCCAAAAACTGGGATTATTGCTGAAAGAGTTAATGGTGGCATGAATGTAGAACTAATGAGTTGAATAATTCATGTAGTTGAGGGAAAAAAAAACAAAAAAAAAACACTGAATGAAAGTTAAAATACATGAACTACACGGCTTGTTAAGTCCAAAATATGCCATGTCAAACCCCCCCCCCCCCCCCCGAGATAAAAAAAAGGAAATTGAACTGTGTACGTCTGGGGCTGTGACGCACAAAAATATTATACTTATATTATAGATAAGTTAATGGCTGTGGGATGCAGATACTGAAACTTAGTTCAGATAACACAACACACCCAAGAGGAAAAATACATACATAAACATACACACACACATACATATATACATAATTACATATACATAAATATATATATTAATAATAAACACATTAAGCCTTAAAAACAAATTGGATAGTTTCACATCCATGTTCCAAGGCAGTCCGCAGATAACCATTTGAATCACAACACGAGAACCCGCACATACACTCCAGAACCACCCCCCCCCCCCCACATAGTGAAACTGTGGCTTCCAGGGGCACACCTTATTCCTCATATCCCAACCCTAAAAACACAGACCCCGGGCACCCGCCAGAACCGCCGCAGAGACACGGCCCTAACGAGTACCCACAATCCACATTCCGAGCAGAAACAAGAACAACACCACAATTTTTCCATCACAAAACGTTCACCACTTCGGCAACAGGTGGCATTATATTTGCACAGGCTAGCCTGCACAATGGCCTTGCCTGTTCCAACCAGTACCTGCTTCGGAATTCCTCGAGAAGAACATGGAAAAATATATAGTATATATCCCTGCAAACCCCTGTCTGACTGTACCAATAATAATAATAATAAAAAAAAAAAAAAAAAAAAAGTGGTCTGATTGGGCACAAAATTACACATGACGCATAACCACCGACTGCTCCCAAAACAATGTACAATATGCAATGATATATATATATATACAGCAAACTCCCGCTGTCTCACAACTCCAAGTGACTTGAACACCCAGTCTGAGACATCAGCAGCCCGAGACAAAGGGTGCCGAAATCCAAGTACACAAATCAGAACCAACGCAACAACGCACAAAACCTAGTCCAACCCAAGCCTCTGCCTGAGATTTCAAAGCCTGAGACAACGGTAGTACACTGTATTTTTTATGAAATAAAATAGCGAAGTGGGAGAAGTAAATGGGGCTTAGGACTATGTACAATTAGGAATGGGTTGGGCTGGGGGGAAGGGGAAGAATTAGTTTACTTACGTACAAACCTCTTTGTGCTGGTGATATAATCACTCAGCATCATTAAGAGGCTCTCTCTGTGCTCCTTGAACACTTCATCACTTAATGAAAGAAAAGTATTTGTAGTGATGACTTGTTCTCCTGTTTGGTAGAATAATTGTGTGAGTAACTTCTGTCGTTCTGACTCGTATAACTCACACTCACAAAGATAGTGATCTACAGTCTCAATCCCACCACAACTGCAGTTGGGAGAGTCATGTAGTCCTACTTTGTACTTGTAGTCATTAAGACTGTAGCCTAGCCTTAATTTTGAGATTATTGTCTTTTCTTCTACGAAGGGTAAAGACAAATAATGAGGGGTCTTTAAAGACACTTTTGGTCTGTACTCATATAGATGTCTGCCAGTGTCTGCTGCATCCCAAGACCTTTGCCACTTCATGCAGCATGAAACTTTGGCATATTTCTTGAAATCAGCTATAGTAAGAAGTTGACTGTCCTCTGGCAAATCCTTGGCTTCTTCAGCAGCTTCTTTGGCCAACTCATCAGCAATAGAATTACCTCTGATATCAGCATGCCCTGGCGTCCATTTGAAGTTGACTGCTATGTGGGATCTTTCCAGTTCTGAAATGAGACGTTTTATATCTTCTACAGTTTTTTTATGGGCTGTAGCTACCCATCCTAAAGTTAGGATACCTAGCGCCGACTGGCTATCTGAAAAAATATTAATACCTCTAATCTGTTGTTTCCTGTGTTCACTATCTGTAAATTCTAATGCCATTAGAATAGCAATCAATTCTCCCAGTAGAATTGATCCTCTGTTAGAGACAGGTCTCTTTAGCATAACTGGGTCTGTCCGATTCGGGAGAAATACACAAGCCCCAGACCCACAGGGTCCTGGATTCCCCAAACAGGAACCATCTGTAAAAACCACAAGTTCATTAAACTTACAATTTTGCACAAGAGCCTGCACTGTTTCTTTTGCCTCTTCTTGTTGTGTTGCTGATCTTGACTTTGAAGAGCCTAACCTATTCCAGTAATCTGGTTTAGATTTGCTGAGACTTAAACCTGCCAAAAAAGAAAATTCTGGGTCTATGTTAATAAGGTTAATTCCTGAATTGGTTTCCATGTCTTGTAGCTGTAAATCAACTAAACCAAAAGGGGAAATGTATCGCTCTTTGCCTCGGTATTCATCTCTCCAGTCATTCCATAGCTGTTTAATTGCCTGGCTATTATCCTTTGCCAAGATTTTACCACCTTCCCTAACTGATAGCTCCTCACGGCGTAAGTCAAGGGGCAAGACTGATGCTTCAACTTCTAGGGCATTTAATGCTGCTGTAGCCGGAACACCTAAACATAAAGATAAACCTTTACGCTGAATCTTGTTGAGAACATCTGTTGAGTTACTGTTCTGCCACACTGGTGCTGCAAATTCTATCTGAGGAATGATCAAAGCCTTATATAATTGTAACATTGATTTAGTACTCATTTTCTCTGTTATACTCACTCTTCTTAGTAAGGAGAGTGTCTTTTCTGCTTTCATCTCCAACAAAGCAATATGTTTGGAGAAGGACAAATTCTCATCTAAATGAACTCCAAGCAAACGTGGTGTTGGATTATAAGGGATTTTGTTGCCGTTTACCTTGATTTCCAAACATGGGTCAGTAATTAAGTTCTTCTCTCGAGAGAAGATGCAGACTTCAGTCTTTTCAACACTAATCTTCATTCGCCATCTTGTGGCCCACCCAATAACCTTCAATACATCTGATTCTATTAATTTTCCTGCCTCTGTAATGTCTTTACCCTTCCTCCAAATTGTTCCATCATCCGCATACTTTACTCTTTCACTGTCAATTTCCTTGTATATATCCTCTATGAAGAGATTGAACAGTAATGGAGAGATAACTGATCCCTGTGGCAGACCAATGTCAGTTGCAAAAACAGGACTTTTATAGTCCTGTATGAAACATGTTGCTTTTCTATCTTGTAGAAAAGCAGATATCCACTGCCATACCCTTCCAACAATACCCATATTGAAAAGCTTATACATTAAACCTTCCCTCCATACACTATCATAAGCCTTCTCCATATCAATCAATACTGCCACTGTGTTATCTCCATCATTAAAACCATTATACACATCCTGCACCAGACGCAGTACTGCATGTGTACAACTTCTGAAACGTCTAAAACCCTCCTGATCCCTATCAATTATTTTGTTGTGTTCACAAAATGCATACAGTCTCTGAGTTACTATTCTCTCTAAGCCTTTACCAAGGCAACTAGTGAGACTAATTGGTCTGTATGTGTGTAATACCTGCTAGTTTGTGAATAACCAGAAAAGCAGATTTGGTTCGCTCAGTTCAGCAGTTGCTTTGCTCGACAGAAACAGACGACACAGTTTGTTTATATTGACTTCCAAATTTGGAAGTGATCGACTGGTTTAATAGTAATAATACTTGATTTGTGGTCTACCTGATTGAGTGTAATGCCTGCGACTATTGGTTTCATGACCGTTTCACTCAGAATCAGAATCAGAATCAGAATTGTTACTGGTGACACGTCAAATGACATTCATACACCAGGACCTGTGATGTGGGAAGTTAGTCCCTAGCTCTAACCAAAGAGGTAAATTTAGCTACACAATCATCAGCACCTTCAGCTGTCGAGATAATCGAATCGGGAAGGGCATTCCAATCTCTAATGGTTCTGGGGAAGAACGACTCTTTATAAATGTCGGTTCTTGCGCTAAGGGTCTGAAACGCCAACGAATGGTGATTTCTACAGTGTCTAGCTGGGGGAACAAGGTCATCTGTTGGAATGCTGGCAGCACCCTTTAGACCTTTGTATAAAAGGATTAGCCTACTGTCTTTTCTCCTTTTCTTGAGAGACTCCCATTTTAATTTTCCAAGTATTCCAGTCATGCTCCCAGTTTCAAAGCAGTAATTGCCTGTTACAAATCTAGCAGCTCTATTCTGAACTTTCTCAATTTCATCATTAAGGACCACTCCACTGGGGTCCCAGATACAACTACCATATTCCAAGATTGGGCGAACAAGACCTTTATATGCTGCCTCTTTTACATCCTGAGGGCACTGATGAAGATTTCGCCTCAGGAAACCAAGCGTTCTATTTGCCTTAGTACACATGTTGCTAATATGAGTATTCCATCTCAAGTTGTGTGAGATTGTCACTCCAAGGTATTTAATGGAGTCCACATTTTCGAGGACCGTTCCCTCTAAGGTGTAAGAAGCCTCAACTTTATTAGATCTCTTCCTAGTTATCTGCATAATATTGCATTTAACTGGCTGAAATCTCATGCCCCATTTACGTGCCCAACATCCTAATCTATCTATGTCAGTCTGAAGTTTCAATGAGTCATCTGTATCTCTAATTTCCCGGTAACAAACACAGTCATCTGCGAACAGTCTTATTTCTGAGTCAATGTCAGTGGAAATATCATTGATGTACAGGGAGAACAAAAGTGGACCAAGAACGGTCCCTTGCGGGACTCCAGACAAAACTGGAGCCCACTCCGAAGATTCACCATTAACAACAACCCGCTGTTTTCTGTAGCAAAGAAAGGAATAAAAGCACACAGAATCCCTTTAATTCAGAGTAAAGCGTACCAAATGTTAGAAAAAAAACGAAAATGTGTGAAAATATGAGCTTGTGAAGTTGAGTAAAGCCTACAAGTCCAACATACCTGTGGATGTTTAGATTCGAGACGAAGTCCGCCATTTTTTTTTTTTGCCAAACGCGCACGAAACTTGAATACCAAACCAAAAATCGTACTTCCGGCACAAAAAAAATTCGTTCAACACTATGCAACAACAGAATAGAACAGAATAGATTATATTCGTATACGTTACCATTGAGCTTGCTCTCGCAGGCCTTCGGCCTGCGCCGCATGGGGCTTCGCCCCATGCGGAGCGAGCTCGCTATAACCGCAATGACTTCAGCACCCAATTTCGTAAAATCATTCTTCGATATAAAAAGATCGGGACAACATAAATGTTATACGACAGACTGCATGCATGGTAGTTACCCAAACACGGTTGACAACTTTGCTTCCCTCTTTAATTGCACACCGGTGGGTCGGGCTTCAGATTCTTTGACGGTTCCAGCGTAAAGGCGTATACTGAGAATTAGAGAGAATCTAATTCTATGTAATGTTGGTTGGTGCCTGATGCTCTGTCTCTGGTTGGGCCCATCAGAGTCTAACTGTTGGTTTTCTTTTGCCCCAGCATTTCAGTGGTTTGTTGCTGTCGATTTCTCGCCGTTGTTTCATCTCTGTGGTTGTTTGATTTTTTTTTGTGTTTGCGGAAATGTTTCGTTGATGAGTTAGGAGGCCTTCATGCGGATTGAACAAATTATTTGTCTAAATTGCGACGGAAGTAAGGGCGAGGATTGTGGCCACGTAAAATCGATTAACTTTTTAAAATAAATCCGAAACTGTTTTCTTGAGTTATGGCCCTTTGAAACTTTGGGCGTTTTAAGCTTGTAAGCAAGATGTCTCAAAAACGATTTGAGCTATTGCCCTGAAACTTTACAGACTGATTTGGGTTGATGAGTAGATGAACTGATTAACTTTTGGAAAAAATCCGACTTTTTCTTGAGTTATGGCCCTTGGGAACTTTGGGCATTTTAAGCTTGTAAGCAAGATATCTCAAAAACCATTACAGCTATTGCCCTGAAACTTTACAGACTGATCGGGGATGATGAGATGAAATTATCACTTTCTAAAAAAAAAAAAAAAAAAAAAAAAAAAAAAAATTTCTTCCTTTGGAGTTTTGGACATTTTAAGCTTGTATGCAAGATACCTCAAAATAATTTGAGCTATTGTCCTGAAACTTTACAGACTGATTAGGGATGATGAGAAGATGAATTGATTAACTTTTGCAAAAAAACTTTAGATTTTTTGTGTTCACGGAAATGTTGCGTTGATGAGTTAATTAGGAGGCATTCATGCGGATTGAACAAATTATTTGTCTAAATCGCAACGGAAGAAAGGGCGAGGATTGTGGCCACGTAAAATCGATTAACTTCCTTTGGAATTTTGGGCATTTCAAGCTTTGAAACAAGATATCTCAAAAACCATTATAGTTATTGCACTGAAATTTTACAGACTGATTGGGAATGATTAGAAGATGAACTGATTGACTTTTGAAAAAAAAATCCATTTTTTTCCTGAGTTATGGCCTTTTGAAATTTTGACATTTTAAGCTTTTAAGCAAGGTATCTCAAAAACGATTTGAGCTATTCCCCTTTTTACTTTACAGACTGCATCGGGATGATGAGTAGATGAACTGATTAACTTTTGGAAAAAAAAAATCCAATATTTTTTTCTTGAGTTATGGCCCTTTGAAACTTTGGATGTTTTAAGCTTGTAAGCAAGATATCTCTTAAACTGTTCGAGCTATTGTCTTGAAACTTTATGGGGGATGATGAGTAGATGAACTGATAAACTTTTGAAAAAACTAAAAAAATTTTTTCTTTGAAACTTTGGGTGTTCCAAGCTTGTGAGCAAGATATCTCTAAAAGTATTTGAACTATTGCCCTGAAACTTTACAGACTGATTAGGGATGATGAGAAGATGAATTGATTAACTTTTGGGAAAAAATCTGAAATTGTTTTCTTGAGTTATGGCCCTTTGGAATTTTGGGCATTTGAAGCTTGTAATCAAGATATCTCTGAAACCATTACAGCTATTGCATTGAACTTTTACAGACTGATTGAGGATGATGAGAAGATGAACTGATGAACTTTTGAAAAAAATCCGATTTTTCTTTCTTCATTTATGGCCCTTTGAATTTTGGACATTTTAAGCTTGTGGGCAAGGTATCTCAAAAACTATCCGAGCTATTGTCTTGAAACTTTACAGACTGATGTGGGATGGCGAGTAGATGAACTGATTAACTTTTTTGAAAAAATCCAAAATCTTTTTCATGAGTTATGGCCCTTTGAAACTTCGGGCGTTTCAAGCTTGTAAGCAAGATATCTCTAAAAGTATTTGAACTATTGCCATGAAACTTTACAGACTCGTTGGGGGTGATGAGTAGATGAACTGATTAACTTTTGAAAGAAATCTGAAATTGTTTTCTTGAGTTATGGCCGTTTGAAACTTTGGGCATTTTAAGCTTGTAAGTAAGATATCTAAAAACTATTTGAGCTATTGCCATGAAACTTTACAGACTGGTTGGGGATGATGAGTAGATGAACTGATTAACTTTTGAAAAAAAAATGTTAACGCATTTTGCCTATTAACAATCTAAAACCTGCTTCTTATGGTGGTCTATATATCAGTGATGAAGTTTCATACATATATTCCATTTAATAAAGGAATAAGTGCCCAAAAACTATTTAATGGGATTTGTTAACATGACAATAACTCTATCAAATGTTAATTATTTATGCCATGAGCAATTCCCAAACCACACATTCCCAATACCAATTGATATACAAAATTTCATCCAATTATTCCATAAAATAAATGAATAAGAGTCCAAAAACCATTAAATGGAATTTGTTAATGGCAAACACTCTGCCAAATGATAACGCATTTTGCCTATTAACAATCCAAAACCTGCTTCTTATGGTGGTCTATATATCAGTGAATTTTCATACAAATATTCCATTTAGTAATGGAATAAGTGCCCAAAAACTATTTAATGGGAATTGTTAATGGCCATAACTGACATACAAAATTTAAAGAAATTCCATGAAAAAATGTACAAGTTATTGATCGGAAATGCCCCAAAACAACTAATTATGAACTAAAAAGGGCCGTAACTCTGTCAAATGTTAACGGATTTTGCCTGTTAACAATCCCATACCACTCATTCCTGGTATAAACATGTATGCAAAATTTGAAAAAAATCTGTGAAAAATTACTCAAGTTATCGATCGGAAATGGTGCAGACGGACGGATGGACGGACAGACACTTGACGGTATATCATAATACCCCACCACTATCGTGTGGTGGGGTATAAAAATCTGAAACTTTTTTTTGAGTAATGGCCCTTTGGTACTTTGGGCATTTTAAACTTGTAAGCAAGATATAAGAACCGCAAAGGCTAGGCTTATAAAACTTTGCAAGCTGTTTAGAACTTATGTGAAGATGGTTTAATTAAATTTTGGTGTAATTTTATGAACAATTGATCAAAAGGTCAAGGCATTTTGGCAAAGGAAAAGCTTGTAAGCAAAACCATATCAAGAGCCGCTTTAGATAGTCTCTTGAAATTTTACAGGCTCTTTGGAACCAGTCTGAAGATGATCGGATCAAATTTTGGTATAATCTTATTAAAAATTGACCAGATTATGCCCCTTTGTGTACATAGGCATTTTGAAATAGAAAAAGCTTGTAAGCAAAATATTTCAAGAACCACTAAGGCTAGGCTTATAAAACTTTGCAAGCTGTTTAGAACTAAAGTGAAGATGGTGTGATTAGTTTTGGTGTGATTTTATTAAAAATTAACCAAATTATGCCCCTTTGTAGACCCATGCAGTTTGGCAAAGGAAAAGTTTGTAAGCAAAATATCTCAAGAGCTCTTGAAATTTTGCATGCTGTTTGAAACTAATCTGGAGATGATCTGATTAAATCTTGGTATAGTTTTATTAAAAATTTACCTGATTATGCCCCTTTGTGAACATAGGCATTTTGCCCTTTCAAAATTTGGGCATTCAAAATATCTCTAAAACTGTGTGAGCTATTGTCCTGTAACTTCAAACGCTGATATGGGATGATAAGTACTGTTGTCGGAGGATAAGTAGACAGTGACGTAAAAGAGCACACCACCACAAGTAGGTTTGACAGGTTGTACTGTTATCATTATTATACCCATCATTGGCTGGCAAGACAGACTATACCATTATAATTATCATTACCGACGCGTCGCTACCCTTTGACAATAGTGGACAATGCTCAACAACAAAAAGATTCGCTGACGTCACTTTCAACTTATCCTCTGACAACATTAGATGACCTGATTAACTTTTGTTTTTCTTGTGTCATGGTGCTTTGAAAATTTCAGCATTGAAACCATGTAACAAGAGCTGTCACTATAAGTGAGCAATGCCCCCATAGGAGCCAATTTGAGGAAAAAAAAAATGGCAGACTAACCCACAAACCCACAAACAAACGGACAGTGCAAAAACTATATGCCCTCCTACGGGGGCATAAAAATTTAACAAAATTGTTGAAGAAAAGTGGAAGTAGTTCGTGTCAGGTTTAAGAACGCATTTTTCAGAAAAAAAGGGCCGTAACTCCTTCCCAGATGATAGGATCAACGTGAAAATTGTGTTAGGCACCCCTTTACCTCACAAGGAATACCTGTGCAGAGTTTCAGCTCAAACGGTGAAGAAATGTGGAAGAAGTTCGCGTCACATTTTTTTTAACGCGTTTTTTAGAAAATCAAGGGCCGTAACTTCGTCGCAGGTGATAGAATCAACTTGAAAAATTGTGTTAGGCAACCCTTCACCTCACAAGGCATGCATGTGCAAAGTTTCAGCTCAATCGGTGAAGAAATGTGGAGGTAGTTTGCGTCACAAGATTTTTTAGCGCATTTTTAGCTCACCTGTCACGTAGTGATGAGGTGAGCTTTTGGGATCACTTTTTGTCCGTCGTGCGTGCGGCCGTAAACTTTTTCTTCAAACGACATCTCCTCCTAAACCACTCATCGGATTTTGACCAAACTTCACAGGAATGATCCTTAGGTGGTCCCCTTTCAAAACTGTTTAAAGGGGACAGTCCATTGCACAACTAGGTCACAGGAGCCAAAAAATAGACTTTTTTCACCGAAAACTTAAAAGATCTTCTTCTCTGATACCACAAGGCCAAGGTCTTTGATATTTGGTATAAAGCTAAATCTAGTGGACCCCTACCAAGATTGTTCAAATTATAGTGCTGGGGCCAAAAATGCCCCCGTCCTGGGTCCCTTTGGTTTTACATAGGATTATATAGGGAATATCTTTAAAAATCTTCTCCTATGAAACCGCAAGGCCCATATCTTTGATATTTGGTTTGAATCTTCATCTAGTCGACCCCTACCAAGATTGTTCAAATAATAGTGCTGGGGCCAAAAATGCCCCCACTCTGGGGCCCTTTGGTTTTACATGGGCTTATATAGGGAAAATCTTTAAAAATCTTCTATGAAACCGCAAGGCCCAGGTCTTTGCTATTTGGTATGAAGCTTCATCTAGTGGACCCCTACCAAGATTGATCAAATTATAGTGCTGGGGCCAAAAATACCCCCATCCCGGGGCCCTTTGGTTTTACATAGGCTTATATAAGGAAAATCTTTAAAAATCTTCTATGAAACCGCAAGGCCCAGGTCTTTGCTATTTGGTATGAAGCTTCATCTAGTGGACCCCTACCAAGATTGTTCAAATTATAGTGCTGGGGCCAAAAAGCCCCCATCCTGGGGCCCTTTGGTTTTACATAGGCTTATATAAGGAAAATCTTTAAAAAATCTTCTTGTCTGAAACCGCAAGGCCCAGGTCTTTGATATTTGGTGTGAAGCTTCATCTTGTGGACCTCTACCAAGATTATTCAAATTATAGCCCTGGGGCCAAAAATGCCCCCGCTCCGGGGCCCTTTGGTTCTACATAGACTTATATAGGGAAAATATTTAAAAATCTTCATCTGTGAAACCACTAGGTCTAGGTCTTTGATATTTGGTGTGAAATTTTATCTAGTGGACCTCTATCAAGATTGTTCAAATTATAGCCCTGAGGCCAAAAATGTCCCCGCGCCGGTACCCACTAGTTTTACATAGGCTTATATTGGAAAAAAAAAATTAAGAGACACTGATACTCAGGTGAGCAATTCAGGGCCCTCTGGGCCCTCTTGTTGAGAAAAAAAAGGGCCATAACTCCAAAACACTTCACCCGAGCAGAATGAATTTTGTGTTAGGCACATCTACATATCATAGCAAATGCATATGCAACAAGATGTGTTTGTGAAACACTGATGCCCCCGGACAGCGCATGTTAAATATGAAAGCAGTATCACTAAGCAATCAAAAGGTATGGCCAAGAAATGTAGGCACTGGAGCGTTGACAAAGTTTTTTCTAAAAATAGCCACAGTGACCTTGACCTTTAGGTCATGACCTTGAAAGTCGAACTTGCTCGAGATATTGTCATAAGGAACATTTGTGTGAAGTTATATTGAAATCAGTAAAGAAATGTTGGCGCTAGAGCGATGACATAGTTTTTCTAAAAATAGCCACAGTGACCTTGACCTTGAGGGGGGGGGGTGTCTGGATGGACTAAAAATATGGTACCACTAGAAAGGTCTTGTGACAAGGAGTGCACGTGTGAAATATGAAAGCCCTACTACTTACCAATCGAAAGTTATGGCCAATGTTAAAGTTTATAAAAGTAGGTCAAACGTCAAGGTCAAGGTCACGAGGTCAAAAATTATGGTACCACTGGAAAGGTCTTGTGATAAGGTATACACATGTGAAATATGAAAGCTCTATCTATTACCATTCAAAAGTTATGCCCAATGTTAAGGTTTTTGTAGACAGACAAACAGACAAAATTTTGAAAAAAAAATAGGTCAAAGGTCAAGTTCAAGGTCACGAGATAAAAAATTATGGTACCACTGGAAAGGTCTTGTGATAAGGTATACACATGTGAAATATGAAAGCTCTATCTATTACCATTCAAAAGTAATGCCCAATGTTAAGGTTTTTGTAGACAGACAAACAGACAGACAGACCAAAAACTATATGCCCCCGAATCTCTTAGATTCCGGGGGCATAAAAATGTATCGAAATTGTCAAAGAAATGTGGAAGTAGTTCGCATCACAAGGTTTAAGAACGCGTTTTTCAGAAAATGAAGGGCTGTAACTCCTTCGCAGATGATAGGATCAACGTGAAAATTGTGTTAGGCACCCCTTTACCTCACAAGGAATGCATGTGCAAAGTTTCAGCTCAAACAGTGAAGAAATGTGGAAGAAGTTCTCGTCACAAGGTTTTCGAACGTGTTTTCAGAAAATCATGGGCCGTAACTCCGTCCCAGATGATAGGATCAATATGAAAATTGTGTTAGGCACCTCTTTACCTCACAAGGAATGCATGTGCTAAGTTTCAGCTCAAACGGTAAAGAAATGTGGAAGAAGTTCGCTTCACAAGGTTTTCGAAAGCGATTTTCAGAAAATCAAGGGCCGTAACTCTGCACAGATAATAGGATCAACGTAAAAATTGTGTTAGGCACCCCTTCACCTCACAAGGAATGCATGTGCAAAGTTTCAGCTGAATCAGTGAAGAAATGTTGGAGTAGTTCGCATCACAAACAAAGTGCGGACTTACAAAGCCACAAACAAACGGACAGTGCAAAAACTTGACAAGATATCTCAATTACTGTTAGGGGTAAGCACTGTAAGGGTCAAGCCGTGTTAGGGTCAAGAAGTTGGGGGCCAACACTGGCTGTAGTGCCAATTTGATTCAAACTTCACAGGAATGTTGCTTGGGTGGCTTCCTACCAAAATAGCTAAAATCATTCCGCTCCTATGGCCACCAGAGCTAAAAATAGCAAAAACTTTAAATGGCAACTCCTCCTGTACCCTTGGGCCAATTACATTCAAACTTCAAGGAAAAGTTTCTTCAGAATCAGAATCAGAATCAGAATTGTTACTGGTGACACGTCAAATGACATTCATACACCAGGACCTGTGATGTGGGAAGTTAGTCCCTAGCTCTAACCAAAGAGGTAAATTTAGCTACACAATCATCAGCACCTTCAGCTGTCGAAATAATCGAATCGGGAAGGGCATTCCAATCTCTAATGGTTCTGGGGAAGAACGACTCTTTATAAATGTCAGTTCTTGCGCTAAGGGTCTGAAACGCCAACGAATGGTGATTTCTACAGTGTCTAGCTGGGGGAACAAGGTCATCTGTTGGAATGCTGGCAGCACCCTTTAGACCTTTGTATAAAAGGATTAGCCTACTGTCTTTCCTCCTTTTCTTGAGAGACTCCCATTTTAATTTTCCAAGTATTCCAGTCATGCTCCCAGTTTCAAAGCAGTAATTGCCTGTTACAAATCTAGCAGCTCTATTCTGAACTTTCTCAATTTCATCGTTAAGGACCACTCCACTGGGGTCCCAGATACAACTACCATATTCCAAGATTGGGCGATTAAGACCTTTATATGCTGCCTCTTTTACATCTTGAGGGCACTGATGAAGATTTCGCCTCAGGAAACCAAGCGTTCTATTTGCCTTAGTACACATGTTGCTAATATGAGTATTCCATCTCAAGTTGTGTGAGATTGTCACTCCAAGGTATTTAATGGAGTCCACATTCTCGAGGACCGTTCCCTCTAAGGTGTAAGAAGCCTCAACTTTATTAGATCTCTTCCTAGTTATCTGCATAATATTGCATTTAACTGGCTGAAATCTCATGCCCCATTTACGTGCCCAACATCCTAATCTATCTATGTCAGCCTGAAGTTTCAATGAGTCATCTGTATCTCTAATTTCCCGGTAACAAACACAGTCATCTGCGAACAGTCTTATTTCTGAGTCAATGTCAGTGGAAATATCATTGATGTACAGGGAGAACAAAAGTGGACCAAGAACGGTCCCTTGCGGGACTCCAGACAAAACTGGAGTCCACTCCGAAGATTCACCATTAACAACAACCCGCTGTTTTCTGTAGCAAAGAAAGGAATCTATCCATTTGAGGGTCTTTCCCCCAATTCCATAACCAAATAACTTAGATTTAAGTAGTTCATGAGGAGGGGTGTCAAAGGCCTTCTCGAAGTCAAGAATAAATGTGTCCACCTGTCCCCCTTTGTCCAAGATTTTTGCCCAGTCATTAATAACTGTGCTTAGCTGAGTTTCACAACTGTGCCTTTTCCTAAATGCATGTTGCCTGTCTGACAAAAGTTTATGCTCGTCCAAGTGGGCCATGATGTTTGAGCAGACTATATGTTCCAGCAATTTACACAGAACACAAGTCAGAGACACAGGGCGATAATTACGGGCAAGAGCCCTATCTCCTTTTTTGAAGAGTGGACAAATGTTTGCTAAGAGCCATTCTTTGGGGATTTCACCCGTATCAAGAGACTGTTGAAACAAGTGTGCGAAAACTGGACCCAACTCATTTGCTAGTTCCTTCAGGACTCTGGGATGAAGCTCATCAGGTCCTAAGGCCTTACTGGGGTTTAAGCCTTGAAGTAATTTGATCACTCCTGCAGCTGTCACAACAATATTATTCATGAATGGGACCGATCTTCCAGTCAATGGAACCTCCGTGAACTCAGTTTTATTAAATGCATCATTGAATTGACCAATTAGTTCCTCTGCCCTTTCAGAGTCTGATTCAGCAACCCTGTCCCCTCCTCTTTTATTAAGGGGCGGGATACCTTGCCTGTCTTTCTTCTGGCTATTAATAGAATTAGGTGACCCTCAACCAAAATAGCTAAAATGGTCATTTCAAATGAGCAAAATGGCCACAAGAGATAAAAATAGAAAACATCTTAAATTTCCTTCAAATTAAAACTCCTCCTAGAAATTCACAGGAATGTTGCCCAGGCAACTCCCTGTCAAAATACAGTTGACTCTCATAATCTCAGACTCCATGGTTTGAGATAACAGTAGTATGAGATAAAAGGAGTTGAAACATACAGCAAAACTAACATAGCAGTGTACAAAATTTAGTTTGACTTAAGCCATTATTTGAGATATCAGTTTGAGATAATGAGGGTCTACTGTAGCTAAAATCATTCTGCTCTGATGAAGAAGATGGCTGCCAGAACTAATAAAAACAGAAAAAATCTTTAAACGACAACTCTTCCTGTACCCTTGGGCCGATTTCATTCAAACTTCATAGGAATGTTGCTTAGGTGACCCTCTACCAAAATGGCTAAAACAGTTCTGCTCCCATGAGCGAACTGGCCGCCAGAGCTAAAAATAGAAAAAAAAAACATTGTAAATTTGCTTCAAATTTGAACTCCTCCTTAACCCTTGGGCCAATTTGATTCAATCTTTACAGGAATGTTACCTAGGTGGCTCCCTATAAATATAGCTAAAATCGTCCTGCTCTGATAAACGGGTTGGCTGCTAGAGCTAAAAATAGAAAAACGTAAATTTGCTTCAAATGCAAATTCCTTCTAAAGTCTTGGGCCAATTTGATTCATCTTTACAGGAATGTTACCTAGGTGGCTCCCTGCTCTGATAAACGGGTTGGCTGCTAGAGCTAAAAATAGAAAAACGTAAATTTGCTTCAAATGCAAATTCCTTCTAAAGTCTTGGGCCAATTTGATTCATCTTTACAGGAATGTTACCTAGGTGGCTCCCTGCTCTGATAAACGGGTTGGCTGCTAGAGCTAAAAATAGAAAAACGTAAATTTGCTTCAAATGCAAATTCCTTCTAAAGTCTTGGGCCAATTTGATTCAATCTTTACAGGAATGTTACCTAGGTGGCTCCCTATAAATATAGCTAAAATCGTCCTGCTCTGATAAACTGGTTGGCTGCTAGAGCTAAAAATAGAAAAACGTAAATTTGCTTCAAATGCAAATTCCTCCTAAAGTCTTGGGCTTATTTGATTCAAACTTCACAAGAATGTTGCCTTGGTGACTCCGTACCAAAATAGCTAAAATTGTTTCACTCTGATAGCCACCAGAGCTAAAAATAGAATGTACTAGAGACAGTGACACGCAGGTGAGCGAATCAGGGCCCTCTTGTATCTGAGATAATTTTCATTAATGGTAAATTGCAAAACCTATCAAGGGATATAATTCTGAGAATCCACTTTATATGATACTGTAACCCACTGCCCATGTTAGTACCAAATTTCAACTTTGTCACCTAAACAGTTGTCTAGAAAAGTATGACAAAAATATTATCTGATGAGGTGAAATAGAATGACCAACAAATGGAGGGAAGGAAGGAATGAGGGAAGGACAAGGCAAATCTAGTAAAGCCCCACTTTTTCAAAGCAGGGCTACATCTAATTTTGCCAAATACATTTCCAGCTATTAACCAACCAAATTACTTGATATAATGTATCCATTCAAATTCAACAATAATTCCACCAAAAGCTATGTTGCGCCTGTAGTAAACTTGTTGTATACTACCTTAAGGGTCCTTAAAATTTGGACATCTAGAGGGCTTGCTGTAATTCTCCTGAGGTTGTGACAGACTTGTTTCATGACACAGCAGGGGGTGCAGACGGAATGGCAGTGTCAAAGACCATGATCAGATTGCTCCTGATCAGGGTCTGCACTGTTTGGTTAGGACGGTCTGTCCCAATACTTAGAATCTTTGCGGTAAAACAATGAAGTTTTGCAGAATCTGGCAATTTTTGCACATGATAACTTACTCTTGGTTTGTTTGATTTGAGGTTTAACATCCCCATCAACACTGTAAAGGTCATTTTGGAGACGTTGCTTCCAATTTTGTGGGACATTTACCCGACATTGAGATGAAATGACTTCTCAAGCTCTGTCGCCCAATGAAACCAATAGGGTTTATAAGCATGGATGGTCCGACACGATAACTTAGACGCATACATAAACAGGAGAAGAGTTTATAGTGCATAATATGCTTTTGAGTTATATTAAACATCTCAGGGAGTTTATACTACCATAAGGAGCCTGAAAATTTGGACACCTTGAAGGCTTGCAGTAAGTCTTCTAAAGTTATGACAGATTTGTTGCATGACACAGCAAGGAGTCCAAGGGTGCGGACGGAATGGCAGACAGTGAAGACCCTGATCAGACTGCTCCTGATCTGGGTTTGCACTGTTTGGGTAGGACGGTTTGTCCCAATACTTAGGATCATGATGGTATTACCCAGATATCATTTACACTGGGTATTCTATTTTTTTTTTTTGTTTTTTAGCTCACCAGAGCCGAAGGCTCCAGGGGAGCTTATAGGATAGGCAGTTGTCCGCCGTCATCTGCATCTGCGTCATCTGTGTCGTCTTCGTCAACATTTTCAAACGACATCTCCTCTGAAGCCACAGGGCCGATTGGGCCCAAATTTCATCTGTAGTATCCTTGGGCAGGGGGATTGAAAGTTTGTGTTTTTAATGAAAATCGGCTCATTAGTTTGGTTGCTATTGCAACTTAGAGTTTCCATAGACTTATAATGGGGAAAATAGAAAAATGGCATATACTGCCAAACCTTTGCAGATATTTTGACAAAACTTTCATAGAAATGTTCCTTAGGCAATCTACTATCTGCCATATGATTTTAGGCCTACTGCTCATTTCTATTGGTTGCCACGGAAACCATAATAAAAAAAAATACATGTAGAAAAAAAAAATACTTCAAAAATCATCTCCTCAGAAACCGAATGCTCTATTAGGCTGAGAGTTTTTGGAAATATCCACCATATTTGCCTTTATTGGTTTTGTGTTTTTTTTATAAAATTTGGCTCTTTAGTTCGGTTGCTATGGCAACTTAGATTTTCCATAGACTTATAATGGGGAAAATTGAAAAATGGCATTTGCTGCCAAGTTATTGCAGATATTTTGACAAAACTTATATGGAAATGTTCCTTGAGTAAATGTCTCTCAGCCATATGCTTTAATGCCAACATGGGGGTCCCCCAGGTTAAGCCGGGGCCATGCCCCATCCCCTCCACTTCATAAAAGGCCATGTAACTCAGACATCATTCAGATCCCCACCCTAAAACCATATATATTCTTGTTCCTTATGATGAGATGCATTCATTGACACCAACCTGGGGGTCCCCCGGTACGTGCCGGGGTCATGCCCCACCCCCTCCATTCCATAAAAGGCCCAATATCTTGGAAACCTTACAGATCCCCACCCCTAAACCCTATATATTCTTGTTCCTTATGAAGAGACTCATTCATTGACACCAATTTGGGGGTCTTCCTGGGTGCCCCGGGGCCTTGCCCCACCCCTCCACTTCACAAAAGGCCATCTATCTCAGAAACCATTCAGATCCCTGCCCCAAAACTTCATATATTCTTGTTTCTTATGATATGACACATTCACTGACACTAACCTGGGGATCCCCCAGAATGTGCCGGAGTCGTGCTCCACCCCTTCATTTCATTAAAGACCCAATATCTTGGAAACCTTATAGATCCCCACCTCTAACCATATATATTGTTGTTCCTTATGATAAGACACATTCATTGGCGTCAACCTCATCACTTCACAAAAGGCTATATATCTCAGAAACTGTTCAGAGCCCCAACCCTAAACCATATATAATTATCTTCTTTGTGATAAGACACATTCAAATAACACTAGCTTGGGAGTCATCCGGACTGCCTGGGTCATGCCCCACTGCTTTACTTCATTAAAAGCCATATATCTCAGAAATAATTCAGATCCCAGCCCATAAACTATAATATTCTTGTTCCTTATGATAAGACTCATTCAGTCACACCAATCTGGGGGTCACTTTGTGCTAGAGCAATGCACCCTGCCCCTCCACTTTAAAAGGCCATATATTTCAGTAAAAAAACATTCAAATCCTCACCCCATTATCATATATGTTCTTGTTCCTTATCAATAGTACACCCACTTGGGGGTCGCAGGGGCCATTCCTCTCCACTCCACGTCATAGAAAGGCCTCATATATCAGAAACCATTCAGATTCCCACCCATAAACCATATATATATATATTCTTGGTCCTTATAGGGACAACAATCTTGGGCTTTCCTGGGATCAACAGGACATGCCCCAACCCCTCCACCACTTACGAGGCCTTATAACTCCGGTATACTAATCCCTACTGCTACACCATATATATTCTTATTCCTTATGATAAGACGCATTTAGTGATACCAATCAGGGCTCCATTGGGTCCATGCCCTACACCCTCTACTTAATAAAAGGCCTAATGTTTTAGATACTGAGTCCATATGGATGCTCATTTGGATATAGGGGTTCATTTGGGAGACTTTATAATTGGTAGATTAAAATGGTATCATGTTAAAATACATGGCTGTCATTGGGCAGTGCCCACCTGAGCTCTGGTGAGCATAGTGGCCCATGGGCCTCTTGTTTTTTGTTTGTTTCATAACTGTCGTCTGGAATTCTTTCCTTGATTGTCTACTTAATTTATCCATTATAAAATGCCTCTTTATATGCTCCTATGTGGTGCCGAAAATTTACAATAAATTCTTGTATCTTGTACTTGGTCATTAGGGTGAAAGCTTGCATTGTCGCAAATGTTGGTGGCTTGACAAACAGACGGAAAAACGGACACCTATATTGTGCCATGCTAATAGCTGTATTAGCTGACAAAAAATTACAAGCAATGTAGCTCCTCATCAGATGGCTTCCAGTGAAGCCATATAATCTGGATCTACACTGTTTGCAAAGATAAGAGCATATCATGGTTCACTAAGACAAGTGTTTTAAGCAGTCAAAACAATACTAAATAGCAAGTAAAACTTTCAGCATTACAGGACAAACTGACAATCTTGCTAACCAACAATAAAATCTCTGCATTCCTTGGCACAGCCTCAAACGAAATTTTCTTCCTAGTATGGCACAAGGGTGGGTCTAAAGTGCTGTTCTTGTAATGTTGAAAGCTCTTATTCTGTTGATCAAAAAAAGAACAAACACAGATTATCATATAAAACTTTTTATTTTCCAAAGTCAGCAACATGTCATGTTTACATGTTAACAGAAACATTTTAGTAAATGATTACCGCAAAGGTCCTAAGTGTTGGGACAGACAGGCCTAAGCAAACAGTGCAGACATAGATCAGACTGCTCCTTTAGGAGCAGTCTGATCAGGGTCTACACTGTCTGCCATTCCGTCTGCACTTTTTTTGACTCCTTGCTGGATCATCAAACATATATGTTAAAATTTTAGAAGTACACCAAGACCTAAGGATTTTTAGGATTTTTACGTTACAAAGCCCCAGACAAATAGTAATCAGGATAATTCAGAGACCACTTTCCGTATTTCTTGTTTCTTTGTTATTGGTTTTTTTTTTTTTTTTTTTCAGGTTGACGGCACTTTCAAGATTATTTCAATTATTTCCAGCCAATCTTTAATCAAAGGTGGGTGAATAGCAGAAAACTGGGAGAAAAACCATCTGAGTGAAGCTCAAATCACATCGGATTAAGAGTCAGCACTCTTACTCATTAGACCACAGAGGCCTGTATCCATATTTCTTGTAAGAAACATATGTTGCTGGTACTTAGAATTGCCACTTTGACAGGTTTTATTGGAAAAAAAAGAAAACTGATCTCATAATAACCCTCACTACTCCTCATCCAGAGTTGATGAATAACGGACAAGCACAATGAAGAACACAATGTGGCATACTAGAGCTAGTGATCAGGGAAAGGAGTATCCTTGACCAGTGCTACTGTACTTTTATCCATTGTAAAATGTGTTTGACCTCTAGAAATGTGTTCATGATGGTATGTGTGACCAGAGAATATACACAACAGAAAGCAAAATTGGACACTGATCAGAGTACCTGCTGGCTGTACCAGTTATTTTTGGATTCTAGACCAATCACAAAACAGGCAGCAAACTTTTCTATTATGTACAGGCAGTTTCAGATATAGAGATGTAAAAGGATAATTAATTTTTCTGATTTCTCCATAAAAAATGTTGTAGGTACTTGCTGGAATTGCCTCATCATGGTGATTCTAACAAGTACCCACAGTAAACTAACATACCTGTAAGATCACTTTTGAATAGGCCCAAAGGTGGTCTCCGGATGAAGAAAACACAAGAAAATGTACCCAAAACCTTCTAAATATGCTTTTAAAAGCATAAATTGTCTTAACCCTTATCTTGCTGAATATTCATTTAAGCCACACCCATTTCTGTCTATCAACCAATCAAATTACTTGATGTAATTTATTGCGACAAATTCATACACTGAATGCCAAACAGTGTAGATCCTGATCAGATGGCTTCTTCCGAAGCCATCTGATCTGGATCTACACTGTTTGCAAAGATAGGGGTTGTCGTGAACAGCAAGATAAGGGTTAATTTTAGTTGGTCTTAACAGTGGAACTTCACTGTACTTCTAACATGGTCCCTTCCTTATCTTTGCTACACTTCCTTACCGGGAGCTATGCATGGTACAGAATCAGAATGAGAGCCCACATGAGACAATCATTCACCCGAGGATCAGTCCTTGGGCTTCGGTTAAGACGGGGAAATTAGAAATACATGTACTGTTCTCAGGATATGGCGGATATGCTGTAAATGTCAGTCCAAGTACATTATGGCAACAGTACGGGCTGATCAAAGTCTCTGCTGGTCACATATGCCATATTGTCATTTGAGTAACTGAAGTGATGTCTGAATGGAAATAGCATTATAAAATTATGTACACAATGTTTTTGTATAAAAGAAATGACACAAACTATAGCACTAATAATTAAAGCACAAAAATTCGAGGGAGAGAATCCTTAAATTGTCTATCAAAGCAGTGATGAAATCAGACACAATATGGAAATAGTACAAGCCAAAGACTGAGATCAAACTGCGCTCCTTCATTGTGTAACCAGTCTTGTCATATGGGCTGCTTCAGGGCAAAATGTGTCATCAGACATACACCCAGTAAAGACTTGGATCAGTCTGTGCAGCCATGAAGGAGTCCCTGTCAATCATTATTATATCAAATGAGACCCATCACAAGAAAATCTACCATCTTGATTCACATTCAGGTACCAGCTAAACAGAATAGCAAGTTTTGAAATTTTAAAACAGAAACTAGAGGTACTGTACTATCCAAGCAACAAAAGTTAATCAGACTGTGAATGCATTGGCTGATAGGGACTTCTGTTGTTTGAAAATGGCAAAAACAGGATTTCTCATTAAGTGGTTCAAACAGGATATCTAGCTGCAAAAAGTCCATAACTAATGAACACGACAACCTCTATCATTAATAAACTGTGTAGAGCCAGATCAGATGGCTTCTAAAGGATCTAAACTGTTTGTCATTAAGTCTGTGAATTTGAACAAAAACATTATATCAAGTAATTTGATTGGTTGATAATCAGGAAGGGATGTGGCTAAGTTAATTTATTCAGCAGGACAATGGTTAATGATAAGGCTGCTTCAGGCCTGACTATTATGATCTTCTAAACACAAAATTTAAACAAGAGCTGTTGCATGACAGCATAGCTCGCCCGTTTCGCCCCTTCAAGATATAAGGTAAAACTATTGAATCATGAAATATAGGTCACACTCACCTACATATATTTTGAGGTCAATCATCAGGTCACATGGAACATATATTCCAGATATTACATTTCAGCATCAAATAGTGTCTAAATTATAAGGCAAAATCATTGAATGTTTGATTTGAGGTTTAACGTCCCCGTCAACACTGTAAAGGTCATTTTGGAGACGTTGCTTCCAGTTTTGTGGGACTTTTACCTGACATTGAGATGAAATGACATCTCAAACCCTGCCACCCAATAAAACCAATAGGATTTATGTGGACAGGCTGACTTGCACCGCACTGCCTGGGCAGGCTTCGATCCTCTAAGCGGTTCACCAGTACTCATGTGCGGGTCGGTTTCAGCTCTGTGTGGAAGCATCATGCAGCCCATCTATTTATAAGTCACAATGACCTAGATATATTTCTATGTCAATCGTTTGGTCACATGGAATTGATTATTCATATATGAAGTTTCTCCATCAAATAGTATTCAAGATATAAGTCAAAGTCACTGAACCATGAAATATAGGTCACACTGACCTACATATATTTTGAGGTCAATCCTCTGGTTGCATTGAAGTAAAATCCCAGGTATAACATTTCATTATCAAAATAGTATTCAAGATAATAGGCGAAATCACTGAACCATAAAATATAGGTCACACTGACCTAGATATACTTTGAGGTAAACCATCAGGTCACATGGAACTAATAATCAAGGTATGACATTTCTTCATCAAATAGTATTTAAGATAATAGGCAAAATCACTGAGCCATGAAATATAGGTCATAGTGAACTAGATATATTTTGAGGTCAATCATGGGGTCACGTGGCACTAATATCACAGGTATGACATTTCTCCAAGATATAAGGCAAAACCACTGGACAAGCAATGTAGCTCCTGATCAGATGGCTTCCAGTGAAGCCATATAATCTCGATCTACACTGTTTGCAAAGATAGAGCATATCGTGGTTCACTAAGACAAGTGTTTTAAGCAGTCAAAACAATACTAAATAGAAAGTCAAACTTTCAGCATTCAACCAAGTGAAATGTAGGTCACCATGACCTTCGCCCTTTTACATTTGAACCAATGTCACATGGTTGGCTGATATAAAACCAATTGTGTCTATAACTTGTTAGCATAATGGAAACGTATGTAACAAATAACAAAGGTGTCCTAGATTTTGACCTCTAGCTCCATCCCATCCCCACTCCCAGGTATGAACCCAGGGGTGAGTTGTCTTGGAATCTCAGAAGACACTCCCAGGTATCCAAGCTGAGGCGCCTGATTGGGGCCGGCACTGTTTGTCAATTACCCATTTTGGGGTTTCTGGTACAAAATGGGTTAAATAACTGAACAAAAATTGCTGTCTACTTAAAGAATTTTCTGGGTTTTATTGGGTTGAGAATCCATCTATGACCTCTTACCAGATGTAAAGGCTAACCTATGTTTTGACTGGTCGGGAAGCATGGAGACAGTTTTTACCTGGCATAACTCATCTTAATTTTAGCTGAAATCATGGCTTGCCATTTCATTCATTTTTCATTTTATTATGTTCAAGACTTCTCCCTTCCTTCGAACGAAGTCTCAGTGGTGTAGTGGCTACGCTACTCGCCTTGTAAACCAGGGATCGTAGGATTGATCCTGGGCTTCTGCAGACTTTCAGATGAGTCTTTAAACCGAGGTCCTGTCTCCATATGACCTTAGCTGTTGGTGGGACGTAAAACTCAAACTCACTCACCCTTCCTTCAAACAGTCAGATGTTGACTCCTTAGAGGACAATGTGACTGAAAGGAATCCCGTGTGAAGATAAAGACAAACCATGATTTCGAGACACAATATTCTTAAACGTGTTATGCCATATGCAGGAAGCATGACAGCATCATGTCATCTCTCAACTGTATTTTTCATCATAACTATGGTCCATAACATTTCTCTACCATGCATATTGCTTCAGAGTACACAGAACAGATCTCTCATGTGAGATGACTAGTATCACAGCTTGTTCATTCCCCTCTTCCTTTTCCTGGTCTGTTCTGTCCACCCCCACCACCACCTCCTCTACCACCACCCCGACCTCCACGGCTACCAAAAGCACCTGCAATGTACAGATCAATACATTTAAGTTAACATGAGGAAACATCTTCCAGTTTTTATTTATTTCTTTTTTTCCTACAAAACAAGCCATCAATTGTTATAAATGATTCTATAATAAATCCTTTATGACCTAGTTGTTCAGAATATCTTCAGCTTAACCAATTTTAACCCTTTTTGTACCAAATGGAATCTTCCACCTTATACATGGCAGGAGTCCATTTTGAAATTTAGGGGTTACAGGTTGTGTTATCTTTGAAATTTATTTGGAAAATATCTGAACTTTTTGCAAACAGTGTAGGCCCTAATATGATGCCACGTTCTGCGGCGTCTGATCTGGGCCTGCACTGTTTGCCAAGTACCCCTTTTTGGATTTCCGTACTAAATGGGTTAAACAGTAAACCCCAAAATAGGTTAGTGACAAAAAGAGCAGGCCCAGGTCAGAAGTCACATTTTGTATAAGAAACTACACTTACTAGAACACTTAACAATTTGACCACTAAAGAGCTTGTTAATCTACCGAGGCTTTGAACATATGGGGCCAGTTGTTCAAAGCATTGTTAGCCTAACAAGCTAATTACTGGTCAAACTGTTAATTGTTCTAGCAAGTTCAAAATCTGATGTAATGTTTGCTGGAAAAATGAGAGCAGCTTTTGCATCTCATATTTTTTCAGCAAAAATATTAGCATATTTGCCATACCAAATGATCGAAGTTTTAACGATACATTAACTAACAATGTCATTTAGTTTTGAACAACTGGCCCATGGTCAAAGATCATCAGGTTAGACACATGTAATCAAAAGACTAAGAGCATTGGTGGGTTGATTGTCTCTGAATGTAGGCTGGGAAACTGGGCCTGAGTGGGGATATACCGTAAAATCCCTAAAAATTTGAACATCTTGAGGACTTGTTGTAATTCTCCTTAAATTTTTAACAAATTTGTTTCGCAATCTAGCAAGGAGTCCATAAAGTGAAGACGGAATGGCAAGTGGAGTAAACCTGGATCAGACTGCTCCTTCGACAACAGTCTGATCTTGGTCTCTACTATTTGCTTTGGCTTGTTTGTCCCAATACTTAGGATCATTGCAGTAGACTATTTGTTTAACCGTTAATTTCCAGTATTATAAGCAAACAATGCAGACCCTGATCAGGCGCCACATTCAGTGGTGTCTGATCTGTGTCTACACAGTTAACCAAGACGTAAACATGACTGTAGTCCAGATTTTGTAGACAACCCTCATACACAACACTCTGACCTCACAGCAATAAGTAAAGTGCTGTTGTTTTCTATAATTAACCCATTGAGTACCAGAAACCCCTAAAGGGGTACCTTGGCAAACAGTGCAGGCCCAGATCAGACGCCGCAGAATGCGGCGTCTGATCAGGGCCTCCACTGTTTGCTAAAAGTTCAGTCATTTTCCTAATTAGTTTTGAAGAAAACACAACCTGACACCCCTAAATTTTGAAATGGACTCCTGCTATATATAAGGAGGAAGATTCCATTTGGTACTAAAAGGGTTAACCCTAACCTGGATTTCCTAGAAATCAGTGATAGTCACGCGGACATCAGCACTGAAGAGCTTCTGTGTTTGGTAACTTTGGGTCAACTGACAAACAATCAACCCAATAAAGGCCTAGCTTATCTGTAGACAAACAGCTTTTAAAAGATCATGGCCCTACTGTTCCAAATATCATGGGCTTAACTAACTCCTTAGTTTTGTTTGAATTGTGGTTTTACATCTCAGTCAACACTATATAGGGCATTTTGGAGATGTCGCATGGTATGCCGGCAAACAGTGCAGGCCCAGATCAGATGCCACAGTACTGCGGTGTCAGCAAACAGAGCAGGCCCAGATCAGACGCCGCAGTACTGCAGTGTCTGATCAGGGTTTATACTGTTTGCAAAAAGTTCAGCCATTATCCAAATAAATTTTGAAGAATACACAACCTGTCACCCCTAAACTTCAAAATGGGCTCCTGTCACATATAAGGAGGAAGATTCCATTTGGTACAAAAAGGGTTAACAAGCTCATTAATGGTAAGTTCGGCATGCTAGCAAGCATATCTAAGAAAGTAATAGTATTTTTCTTGAAAAAAAAAGTGAAGCAGTTTTTTTTGCAATTCAAAAGTTACTCACAATTCATTTTGCTGAAATGAATGACTGAAGTGTTTTAACATCACAAGTGATTTTGTTAGTGCTGAACAATGGAACTGGGTTCAATTTCATCTTCATTTTGATTTCAGCACATACATGTATTTAGTTCTTCAATTTTTCATCAACTAATCTAAACTGTCAAACATTTAATATCTCTACCATTCATCTCCCCACCACACCCCCTCCCCTAACCTGTGCTCCCACATAACTCCCTATCTCCCTAAAAGTTTGCTTCCTGAATAACCTACCTCTTCCTCCCCTCCCTCTCTGGGGTCCACCACGGCCCCTCATCTCTCCTCTCCCCTTTGATTTCTGTATAACCTCCTCCTTCACCATATCAATGACCTCATCAGGTATCCGCAAATATTTGATTGTACTTCCTCTTACATAGCACTCTGGCATCCTCCAAAATCTGTCTCCATCCTGTCAACATATAACCTTTGTAGCATTAGAAATACAGGAAAAATTGTGCTCTTAAGACCACCAAAAATTGCGACTTTGTATTTTTTTTTAATATAGGAATTTTGCTGTACAGTCTGCCTCATTTTTGCTGAGTATTAGGACACCTTAATACCTACCAGACCTGTTCTAAGAATTTGAACAAGTTCCTAACCTACGCTGTGTCTTAAAAGAACTGAATGAGTGGCCAGCCTCATAGACCCTGAAGAGATGCTGTATTCTGTGGCATTTCATCTGTGTCTTCACTGTTTGCCCATGGCGTAAATATGGTACTCTCATTATCATTTTTGGTTTGAGATAACAGTACAGATCAAATCTACAGTCACCATGACTTATGTCATTTTTGTCATGAAATAAGAATTCCACCAACCTGTGATTGTAGTTCTAAGAAATGGACTTTGATGCTGGGTTTGAAGAAGATGTTGATGGATCAACAAAAAATGGATAAATGCATGGACCCATTGACAGAGAACTGAACTCCTATTTTACAGCATGCTTCGAGCAAGAACGACAAAAAGCACTCTTAAGGCAACAATGATGACTAGCAGACAACTTATTTTCAAAGTATTTTTTCTTATTTTTCAGAGAAAATAAGAATTGACATTACACTAGAATCATCTGCTGGGCACACCATTCACAGGAAATATCAAGCCTTATTTTCTCTGAAAAAAAAACAAGAACAAAATTTCGATTGTCATCTGCTGTTGATTTTCTTAGTGCTTTGTGGGTTAACATTTTCTATATACCATAAAAATCCTAAAAATTTGGACACCTTGAGGACTTACTGTTTGTTTCATTTTAGGTTTAATGTCCCCATCAACGCTGTATAGGTCATTTTGGAGACATTGCTTCCAATTTTGTTGGGCTTTTATCTGACACTGAGATGAAATGACATCTCCCTGTCGCCCAAAGAAACCAATATAGAGTTTTAAGCATGGGTGGGCCGACTCGCAAAGCTTTCCCTTGGCAGTCTTGGATCCTCTAAGCGGTTTACCAGTACTCGTGTGTGGTCGGTTTCAGCTCTGCGTGGGAGCATCATGCAACCCATTTATTTCTTCGAGCCCCGATGGGCGGGGGCCAGAGTACTTACTGTAACTCTCCTAAAATTTTAACAAATTTGTTTCATGATCCAGCGAGGAGTCCAAAAGGTGCAGACCAGGGCTCTAGAAATTTTGAAATCCCAATCGGTCCAGAAGGTGACCGATGACGTCATCACTGACTTATTTTTTGCAAGTTTTTTGCTGCATGCTTCGTTTTTCGTTTTGCATGTTTTTTGTTTGATTGTTTGTGCATGTTTCGTTTAGGCATGTTTTGATCATTTGGTGTATATTTATCTGTTGTTCATTATGTAAATAAATAGTTGAAATAAAGAGAAAGTCGTACCACATTTTGCTTTCTATTATCCATGTTATTCCTAAACCAGTACCTGTATTATATTTTGGAAATTCCCCAGGTGTATTTTTAGAATTACTGAATGCAGTAAATTATCGTTGGTACCCAGCTTCATAATGCGTTGCATAGCTCCAGATAATTTTTTATCCCCACTTCGTATTTACTTATCAAAATTAAAACCTTTTCAGTAAACTGAAAAAATGGGTCAGTAAATATACTGATCAAATCGGGAGGTCATTTCGTATTTTTATGAACCTGGTTTACCGATTCATACAATTTAAGCTAGTTAATAGTTCACTGATACTGATTATAAAGACTTATCAAGCCAGTAAACAGAATCACCCTTATGTTTCTGGACAGATGTCTTAGCAAACAGCACACACCCAGATCAGACTACACTTTCTGAACATATTATGCTCAGTGTTTGCGCTAGCTGGAAAGTTGGAGTGGGGCACTCGATATCAGTAGCGTAGACGCGAATAAAAATACCGTCTGTGTCGTAGGACGCTAAGAAACTTTTATGATGCACTGCCAGTTTTTCTGCGTTCATGTTCAAAGACGCCGACGAGACATCTAAGAAGCTTGATAGGACGATAATTCTATTTTCAAATTGAGATGAATAGTTGTAAATAATCATACACTTCGTGCTGGCCTGGCCACCTGCGATTCACAGATCGATATATGCATGAAAACCAAAGTTGATCCTACTAATTGTATTTTGGTTAAATGTGGTATAGAACACGGCAGACAAAGAGATCAGTCTGTGCAGCGATAAAGAGTGAAAAAACGGTTCCGTTTGAACTAAAATGTAATAGCACACAACCGTGCATTGATGACAATGTTGTGGGGAAAAAAGCGTCGGAATGATAAAAATATGAATATGGGTCACTGATGAGGCCTAATTGGCCTAAACTAGCTAGTCTGGCCATGAAAACATGTACACTCCATACGTTTCAGTTCTGTGGTACAGGGCCGGACAAATCCAAATTTTTGCCCTTGGCCAGCTCAAAATCCTACTTGCCCAGGATTTTGGATGTCGGGGGGGGGGGGGGGGGTGATAATGGTGACGATGATGACGACCAACATTTATAAATATAATCCAAGGTTTCTGTCAAGTTTCAAGCACAACCACTTTCCATTAGGGTCTAGTTATTTCATGTTAGTGTTTATTTCCCTTTGGTGTCTCTGATGGGAGCTCAGGGTTAATTGTATCGATTCCTGATCATTGCATTCACTTCTATTTATTTCCCTCTGTGCGGTAATACGGTAGAAAATACTGTTGTTGTCACAGCCAATAACGGTACCTTTCAAGTTAATTGCTGACATAATACCTTAAACGATTAGCAATTTAAGATACAGTTATATAAACTCATTTAGCTTGACACGCATGATAAACACGAGCTGCAGCCGATACAGATCTACTCAAACGATCAGAAGTGTCAGGGCAGCGAGATAAAAGATTAAAAGAATGCAGTTTATTTAGCTTGGATTTAATGATCCAACCAGAAGACGAGAACCCACACTATCACAAACGAACCCAAACGTTCACACCCACCCTACAAGCAAGTTCAATGTGATCATCATTTCCGCCATCCAAATCGTCGTCCACAAACCACCACTCCCATTTTTCTGCACGCGATCGGTAAATGACTTCATCCGACCATAGCAACACCGCACGTGTTTAACGTCATTGTTTTATTTTAATGGGGCCTATCTCTATCAGAAAAAAAAAATGTTTGGAACCGGTAAAAAATATTTTCTCGATAGCTAAACGGTTGTGGATAGAGGCGCGACTAATCCGCGGTTACCAACATTAAAACATTCGACTTTTTTTCCGCCAGCGTCTGCTATTTGGCGCCAAAACATAACCATTCACGAGATAGTAGAATAGTCCGTTTTTACTACCTTAGATGTAGCAAATCGTCTTAGGAGCTATTAAATCATTTTCACATTGATTGTGGATTAAATTTTATGGCAGGGACAAACGCAAATTAGAGACAATCTTATTTTCACACCTTGTCAAGCTTATCGATAGCGATGGCGGTACACACTACACCAGAAATGAAAGACACGCACCGCCGGGCAATCATGTTTAATTGGTAATTATATGACAGGGATTAACAATAGTGTCTAAATGAACCGTTATAAAAACTGAATTGCCGACAATGCGGGAATTATTGGATTTACTTACTGGTCTAGTTTTACTGTAATTAAGGACTCAAAAGACTGACGATTGTAGACGATTTTTTTGCACTTGCCCGACCGGGCGTCGAAAGGTCAAAGTGCACCTGCCCGGCGTGATTTAGGACTTGTCCCGGGCGGCCGGGCAATGGATTTGTCAGCCCCTGGTGGTATATTCTTTGCTTCCAAAGGATAACCCTTTTATAGTACATATTTATTTAATTGTTTCTTTTATCTTCAGAAAAAGATTTAATAAATTCTAACTGTTTCAATTATAACATACATTACATGCGCTGCATCAAATTATGAATAAATACTGGTAATCTCTTGCAAATCCGCTATTATAACCGAGATGTGCGGTCATAGCATGTCGGAAAAACTTTATTAACACCTAATACGCCAGTCAATTTACCGGTTTGTGACAAAAATATATTTTTTAGTGAATAGATACTTGAACCGTATCAGAAGTAAACAACCATCATGATTCAATAATCAAAGGCATTGGAAAACGGCAAGAAACACGTTTTTAAGCGATATGAAACCTTGTGAACAGTGACTGCACATTCAAAGATTTTCAGGAAGACATTTCATGTGAGAGATGTTGAACAGTCTGATCCAAGTACCTATTCACTTACAACGTAATAGTTTGCATTCAGGCGCATTCTACGGTCGAAACAAACAAGGTTAATGAGTCTACGAACAGCCAAAAATTTGTTACTTTTTTACAAAAGACCAGATTAACTAGTGAGTCTAGACAACCCGCTTGCTGCTGTTTTAAAACACCAGAGGCATAAAAGGAGTGTACAGACAGATCAGACTGCACAGGCTTGTCTGTTTTCATCAATCCCACAGTCATATTTTCCGCTAAAGTATTAATGCAACAAACGTACATGCGGGAAATTATGTGCACGGAAAAAAAAGCAAAACATTTGTGAGACCAGTGAAGTGACTAACTACAGCTGCAGGTGTGAAAACACGTTTCGGATTATTCTTTTTATTTCTAATCACAGCGGATAGCCGTCGGGTAGAGGAAGGGTATTAATTACCCACCCTTTCATTGTCTTTGAGCTGACAATTGTAGATGGTCATGTTACGAAACGTTATGCAAGGATTACTGCGTAAATACGCGCCATATCATTGTCTCCTTCGTAACCTAAGAAAGGTCTACCGTAAATGGTACGATTTAAATTTTCAACCACTTCGTATTTTGCATTTTTTAATCCGTAATTTACGAAAATACGAAGCTTATCTGGCTCTCTGGCGTTGTGCTGCTGTTAGCCATTACAACAAGTATTGCCTTTCTAAAATGGAGTAATGTTCGCCCCTGTGCCACGTCGAGGCCCAGCACATCCGTCTTCGACAGGGTTTTTTTTTTATTTATTTTTTTATTTTTTTTTTTTTTATTTATGATTCCCAACGTGTTGCATGTATGATACAATCAAAAGCATCAATCGAGCCATTTAAAGTGCCGATATAATTAACACACTTTTAATTCTTACAAGGATAGTTTAGTATAACAGTTTACGAAAACAAACAAACAAATTATGTTTGATTGCCGTTAGATCAAACACGATCAAGGCTTCTTTGATATCACAATCACGCACCGCTTAATCACGTTTTGGCTGACTGACTGTCATTAGCCTTAATCCCGCGAGAGTCTGCGATACCTGGCGAGATCTCGAAAACGTGTTTACTGTCAAACTCAAATTCATCCCCGAGAGAGATAATTGGATTATATTACTGGCACAATAAACAGTTTGACACCTAACCAGGTATAATTTCTCTGTTTTTTCTCTTCGATTTTAGCTTATTGGGGTTTTTTTTCGGACCGATTTTTCAGCAAAATTTTTCAGCAAAATCGGTTTTCATTTTCAAAAAACGGTCTGGACCGGTGAAAAATCGGACCTCTAGAGCCCTGGTGCAGACAGAATGGCAAACAGTGTAGACCCTGGTCAGACTGCTCTTTTAGGCTTTTCTGTTCCAATACTTTGGATCATTACAGTACTGTAGAACTTCAATAACTCTAACACTTCTCGGACCAAGAAAATTTATTGGAGATAGGGGTAATTGGAACTAACGACGGACTGACAGTTAATCATAACGCCAGGCCATGAGGTATAATGAGAATTACTAAAAATACACTTTCGATTTTCTATAAAATAATAGTGTGCACTCATTAGAATCATCTCAATGAGGCAATTTTTATGAGTGCATACAATACCGGTATATGTTATCAGGTTAAGCGCATGGCTGTTTGAACCCATTGTCAAATGGACCAAAAGCCGTGCTCAAACAACAAAAACCATGTTCAAATCATGAAATTCGCGTGCTGTTTGAACATGGATTTTGAGCTTTGGATATCACAAGATGGGCATTGCTTTGTTTACCTTACATTGAGCGACGTAACGTTATCGCCCTGAACGTAGGGTTTTAGGGTTCTATGATGACGTCAGATGGATACTGCGTAACAACGTCATTGTAAACAACATTCTGAACTGGCCGCCATGTTGGTTCACTGGTCGCATTTGAAGAGTTTATATGGAGTTTATATGGAGCTTTTGGGCGTTTTAGTTAAAATTTGTTGTCGGAATCGTAAGTTATGCAAGAACAATGATCATCCATGGTTATTTCACTGCATTAACATTTGCCGGATCCCTCGGAAGATATTTGAACATTCGGCCTCATGTTCAAACAGCTTCCTCGGGACCCAGCAAATGTTAATGCATGAAAAGCCATGGTTGATCCCTATAAAACCTCCATAAATTATCCTAAATATCTGATATCTGGAGCTATGGGAAGACTTCTCTAGGGACTCCAGTGTGTGTTCAAATAAGTCATGCTTAACAAATTATCAGTGTTCTTGTTTTCTGAGTTTCTTTTCAACTTACCCGTGAAGTACAGATAACTTCTCGGAGATTAATATTCATCCAGTTATCACAGCTGACCAGGTGACCATTGTAAGTTTCCCCATTCTTCAGCTCCACCAGCTGCAAAATAAAACAAGTGCAGTGTAGGTATAACACAATCTTCTCTTTATAACACTATTGTTGAGATCCAAAAATAGAAACTGTGTTAGCTAAACAATTGTGTTATATCCAAACGAAACATAAAAACGAACATTTATGGTCATATGCATTTTTGGAATCTACCTTGAAACATGTTATGTCCAAAACTGTTATGATGCAGGGCTGGAAAAATCTACTCATCACCTGCAATGGCAAAAGCCTCATATGGAGGACAAGGAAATGTTTAGTCTAGAAAATCTATAACATAACAGTATATGCAGGAGTTTCAAGTGTATTATCAAGAAATTTACTTAATCTCTTTTTAGCTAAACAGACTGTTCCTCACTGAATATTGAAGAAGTCCATTTCAAAATCTTGATCCAGGTAGTCAGGTACCACGTTTTTTTTTTGTCTGTGTTGAGGTTTTATGTCCCCATCAGCACTGTGTAGGTCATTTTGGAGACATTGCTTCCGATTTTGTGGGACTTTAACTTGACATTGAGATGAGATGTCATCTCAAGCACTAGCGCCCAAAGAATCCACAAGGGTTTAAAGGAGGGTCTGACTTGCACCATTTTGCCTCAGCAGAATTAGACCTGAGCGGTTTACCAGTATTCAAATGTTTGGTCCATTTCGGCTATGTGCGGAAGCACCTTGAAGCCCAATCTATTTCTACAAACCCATATGGGCAGGGGTCCTGTACCAGGCTGGATTATTCTGAGAAATTTGTTTAGAAAATGGCTAAACTTTTTTGCCAACAGTGCAAAGACCACAATCAGAAACCACATTCTTTAGTATCTGATCTGGGCCTTCGCTGTATAGGACTCTTTTCAGAATATCCAATACAAAATGGGTTAAAAATTTATAAGATTTCTGAACTGATTGGGTAGGGCTTGTACCGCCCACAAAAAACATTTATCAAATCAATATGCATGTCATAACAACCAGACTTCTCATCTGCAACAACTCACTGTGACCAGTTTTAACCCTTATCCTGCTGAATAAATTAAATGAACCACACCCATTTCTGACTTTTCACCAATCAAAGTACTTGAAATAATGTATTTATTCAATTCACAAACTGCATGACAAACAGAATAGATCCTGATCAGATGGCTTCTTCAGAAGCCATTTTATCTGGATCTCAACTGTTTGCAAGGGTGGGGGTTGTCTTAACCCTAATCTTGCTGTTCACGACAGCCCCTATCTTTGGAAACAGTGTAGATCCAGATCAGATGGCTTCTGAAGAAGCCATCTGATCAGGATCTACACTGTTTGACATTAAGTTTATGGCTTTGTAGGAATAAATTACATCAAGTAATCTGATTGGTTCAAAGTCAGAAATGGGAGTGGCTAAACTGAATATTCAGCAAGAGAAGGGTTAATCAGCAGAAAAATGCCAACTAATGAAAAGATCTAGCAGCTTCTGACCAATGCCTTTGCATTCTATGATATGGTCTGCATTGTATGCAATGATGACCAATCAATTTTTGCAGATTTGCTGGGTGTTTTATTCATCTTTTAGGTCTTCATGTGTATGATGTGTTTTCAAATGAGGTTCCCTAAGCAGGGACATAATACAAATGTCTTTATTATATCTATAAAAATTGAAATTTATGGTTCTTTTTCCATATACATGTAATCTATTGTAATGATCCTAAGTATTGGGACAGATAGGCCTAAACAAACAAACTGAAGGAGCAGTCTGATAAGCGTCTATACTCTTTGCCATTCTGTCTGCATCTTTTAACTCCTTGCTGGATCGTGAGATGTTAGGAGAGTTACAGCAAGTCCTCAAGGTGTCTGAATTTTTTGGATTTTCATGGTATACATTTTACCAGCAAGCTTCCAGTTCTATTGTATTGAAATTTTTGTGAAACATGAACATGTCCCCGGGCATGGTCATTCTTTTTTCAAAGTTGGTCACAGTTCAAAGTCAAGGTCACAGGTCAAGATTTTTGGTTTGAGTGGGAAGCCCTTGGCACAAGGAACTTAGACGCCAAATATGAAGGCTCTATCTTAAACAGTTTGAAAGTTATGAACAATAATATTTTTTTTAAGTAGGTCTTAGGTCAAGGTGAACAGGTCAATTTTTTTTGCATGAATGTAAGCTCTTGTCACAAGGAAACTACATGCCAAATATGAAGGCTCTATCTTAAACGAATCAAAAGTTATGAAAAATTTTATTTGATCTTTTTAGGAGGTCAAAGGTCAAGGTCATGGTAAAAAAGTTTTGCATGAATGTAAAGCTACAAGGAACCTACATGCCAAATACAAAGGCCCTACCCCAAACGGTTGGAAAGTTATGACCAAAATGTTAATTTTTTCTTTTAAGTAGGACAAAGGCAAAATGTTTTGCATGAATGTAAAGCTCTTGCTACAAGGAACCTACATGCCAAGTATGAAGGCTGTATCTCAAACGGTTCAAAAGTTATGACCAATGTTAACTTTTTTTTCATGTAGGTCAAAGGTCAAGGTCACAGGTCAAAAATTTTTGTGTGAATGTAAAGCTCTTGTCACAGGGAACCTACATGCAAAATATGAAGGCTGTATCTCAAATGGTTCAAAAGTTATGACTAAAATGTTATTTTTTTTATTTAAGTAGGTCAAAGGACAAGGTCATAGGTCAAAATTTTTTGCATGAAAGTAAAGCTTTTGTCACAAGGAACATACATGCTAAATATGAAGGCTGTATCTCAAGCAGTTCAAAAGTTATGACCAATGCAATTTTTTTCTTTTAATTAGGTCAAAGGTCAAGGTCACAGGTCAAATTTTTTTGCATGAATGTGAAGCTCTTGTCACAAGGAACCTTCATCTCTACCTCCAACGCTTCAAAAGTTATGACCAACGTTAAAGTTGTTCACGTACAAACCAACAAACAAACAAACAGACAGGGCAAATACAATATGTCCAAGCTATCGCTACCGGGGACATAAAAAAACAACACTGTACTGGTAAATATTTCCTGCAATTTCATTGACAGATGCTTACAGTTTCCAAATGGGCACCCTTCTCTTTCATTTTTCGAAAAGTCCAAGCTAAGGATTGTTTTTTCACACCTGAATATTTTATGTACCGAATGATGGCTGAATTTAGTGGGTGATTTATCAGTATATATAGAAATTGACCATAGGTAATCATCAGTGCTTGCACAATACTATTTGTGGTTGGTCAATATTTTTGGACAATATGACAAAATTAGCGACAAACTGTGATTACGCATGACGAAAAGTTTCCCAGCTGTCTGGCTGTTTTGCAAAATCTTTTCAAAATGAATAATAAATAATCACTAGTCACTTGCATACTGACCACATCATTACGATAACACACCCGTGCCTCATAGTGCATTTTTTTATATCCCAAAAACTGTCAATTTTCTGAAGAAAATTTGTGATATTATTCTTATTTATACTCAAAACATGGGTTGTGGGTACTCGTTAGAACCGCCTCATTGAGGCGGTTCTTAATGAGGCGGTTCTTATGAGTACCCACAACCTATGTCTAGGAGCAGATTTAAGGAAAATAATGTATATCCCCAGTTTTCTCTATATAAAGTTGGGTGTAAGGGGGTGTTTATTTCACGGACTTGTAAGCTTGATTTCAAAATTCTAGGGACATTATATAGATGTTCATGTAATTGTCATGCAATGCTCAGTTTATCAGTCAGAAACTGGTTAAGAACATCCTATTGCATACTCAGTTACATTTATCGACATGAACGAACACACAGTCTAATGTTTACTTAGGCGAAAAACAGGGAAAAGGTCTTGATTCCAGAAATGTGACAGGCCTTTCTTTTTTTCACAAGACTTAGTATTCTGCTATCTTCTGCTGTCATTTCAGGTGTGTCAGTTATATGGTCTGGTACTCAGCAAAAGCCCTGTTGTCATGCTTAAAAATGTTGAATCCAGTTTACCATTGACAGAATAAGACTTTGCTACTCAATTCTTTATTGGTTTAATAAAAAAAATTGACTTACTAGTTTAAGACTTCTTGAAACAAGATCTTCCTTACTTATGTGAACCAATCAATGCTATCATTTGTGGTTACCATAATGATCCTGAGTCCCAGCCAGCAAAGATTGCCGGGCCAACGTCGGGCCAATAGCAGTACTACGTGGTAACGTCGTACCGCAATCAGCCCGACGTTGGCCCGTGGTTGGTGCTGGCAGGGGTATTGGGACAGGTAGGCAGACCTAAGCAAACAGTGCAGACCCAGATCAGACTGACCCAGATCAGACTGCTCCTGTCTGATCAGGGTCTACACTGGTTGCCATTCTGTCTGTCCCTTTTGGACTCCTTGCTGGATCTGAATCAAATTTCTTAAAAAAAAAAATTTGGACGAAAGTCCCAGAAGCAATTTACTTCAAAGCTGACAGTTTGCAACAATTGTGTTATTAATATTATCTTATTCTTAACAGAAATTGGACTTTTTCATAAATTTTTTTTTTCTCAGATTTTTATACATTATCATTCTGACTTTTTTATTACTTTTAATATCGTCATAAGTCTACATACCTTTTGATCATTAACCGATTGACGCTTATGACCAACAAAGAGTTTTGACGTGTCATTAAACAAGAAATCATCATCATCATCATCATCTTAAGACTTTAGGAGAATTATAGCAAGTCCTCAAGGTGTCTGAAGTTTTAGGATTTTTATGGTAAAATCACAAATCGAGTTCAAAAATATGTCTCTGTAAGGGGAATGGATACAGTATGCATATTTGGGACAAGTTTCCTATCTTCCTGATCACATTCCTATATTTCCCAACTTCCCGATCACTTTCCTACAAAGAGACCCCTCTGAAAAAGAGATCTTCTCTTACAGGAAAGAATTTCCTTTAACCCTTGTCCTGCTGAGCCCAGATATGCCTTATTTTCCAAACAATGAAGATCCAGATCAGATGGCTTCTGACGAAGCCATCTGATCAGGATCTACATTGTTTGCCATTCAGATTGTGAATTTGTTGCAATAATTTGCATCAAGTAATCTGTTTGGTTGAAAATCGGTAGTGGGTGTGGCAGATTAAAATATTCAGCAGGACAAGGGTTAAGGTTAGAGCCTAAGACATGCAAGACAAAAATGTTTTTAAAGAGTTACCACTCATGAAGGTGTATCCATTCTCCTTATTGCAAAAACATGCCTATACAAATACATTGCAAACTTTACAGTCGAAAAAACGAACATTTTAAGATGAAAAATTGCAACATTTTTCTTATTTCTGCTCAAAATATTGGAGCAGAAATAAGGAAAATAAATATCACCCCTGTAAACCCAAGTTTTACTATATAAAAGTGGGGTTCGAGGGGGTCAAAATTATATAGGCGTGTTTTCGTAATGTTAACCGTAAAACAAAATTCTTACCATGGGATGATTGACAGCTGTGCGTAGTAGTGACAATGGCAACTGAAATGAAATTTATACAGAAAATAACCCCAAGCCCTCGTCTGGCTTAACCCTTATCCCGCTGATTAGTTAATTTGGCCACACCCATTTCTGACTTTGAACCAATCAGATTACTAAATATAATATATTCCTGCAAATTCACAAACTGAATGTCAAACAGTGTAGATCCTGATCAGATGGCTTCTTCAGAAGCCATCTGATCTGGTCTATACTGTTTGAAAAGGTAGGGGTTGTCCTGAACAGCAGGATAAGGGTTATTAAATTAATTTTGTCACACCAATGAGAAAATATAATTACTTGATCATTCAAATTAGCAAATTGAATGAAAAACAGTGTTGGTCCAAATCAGATGGCTTCCTCAGAAGCCATTTGAATTGTCTCTACACTGTCTGCAACTGTAAGGAATATCATGGTTCAGCAGGACAAAGGTTAACCCTTATCCTGCTGAATATATAATTTAGCCACACCCATTTCTGACTTTGAACCAATCAGACTACTTGATATAATATATTCCTGCAAATTCACATACTCAATGTCAAACTGAAGAGAATCCAACCTGTGGTTACAGAGATATGAGCAATCAAAAAGGTTTAACGCAAAACTTTGACGTATAGGTTGACGAACGACCGAACGAACAAACATATGAACGAACGATATTGTCATAAGGAACATTTGTGTGAAGTTATATTGAAATCCGTCTAGAAATGTAGGCCGTAGAGCGATGACAAAGTTTTTCTATAAACAGCCACAGAGCCCTTGACCTTGAGGCCACAACCTTGAAAGTTGAACTCTCTCAAGATATTGTCATAAGGAACATTTGTGTGAAGCTATATTTAGTTTCAGAGGAGAAGATTTTTAAAGATTTGCCCTATGAAAAACCAAAGGGCCCCAGGGCGGGGCATTTTTGGCCCCAGGGCTATAATTTAAACAATCTTGGTAGAGGTCCACTAGATGAAGCTTCATACCAAATATCAAAGACCTGGGCCAAGTGGTTTCAGAGAAGAAGATTTTTCAAGATTTTCCCTATATAAGTCTATGTAAAACCAAAGGGCCCCGAGGCGGGGGGAATTTTTGGCCCCAGGGCTATAATTTGAACAATCTTGGTAGAGGTTCACTAGATGAAGCTTCATACCAAATATCAAAGACCTGGGCCTTGCCGTTTCAGAGAAGAAGATTTTTAAAGATTTTCCCTATATAAGCCTATGTAAAACCAAAGGCCCTCAGGGGGGGGGTGTTTTTCGCATCAGGGCTATAATTTGAACAATCTTAGTAGAGGTCCACTAGATGAAGCTTCACACCAAATATCAAAGACCTGGGCCTTGCAGTTTCAGAGAAGATTTTTTAAAGATTTTCTCTATATAAGCCTATGTAAAACCAAAGTTTCAGAGAAGATTTTTTAAGTTTTCAGCAAAAAATCTATTTTTAGCTCCTGTGACCTTGATATGCAATTGACCGGAACTATTTGAACAACTTTGAAAGGAAACCACCTAAGGACCATTCCTGTGAAGTTTGGTCAAAATCCGATCAGTGGTTTAGGAGATGTCGTTTGAAGAAAAAGTTTACGCACAGACGGACGACGGACAAAAAGGTGATCCCAAAAGCTCACCTCGCCACTGTGTGACAGGTGAGCTAAAAAAAATCACGTCATCAAGTGCATGTAATAATCTCGTCTAAAATAATCTCAAGCAATCCTCTTATCACTACGGTCATACTGCAATGTAAGATTGCTTAAGTGTCATAGTACTGCACAAGGTAATCAACGGACTTTCAGGAATGGTATTTATTTAACTTGTATCTTGTATTTAATGATCAACTCAATATGCATGGGAAAAACAAAAAGTATTAATAAAAATGCATAAAATGGGGGAAAAATGGGTCCGTTCTGGTACGTTCCGGTAAATTTACGCACTGTCCTTGGTAGTGATCTTGGTCGCGGGTTGTTTCTGTCTTGAGTCGTTTCGGCCTGGGTCAGGTGGGTTGTTTCGGCCAGATTTTTTATCACTTTATTTACACATATTTTGTCTATCGGAGATAGCCTATGCTTTTGCTATCTTCGCCTGTTATGCTTTTAATAGCTCAGAAAACAGAGTGCTTTTTCGAACTGCGTAGACTCAAGAGATCAGCCTGTGCTTTTGCTACCTTCGCTCGTTTACCCTTTAAAACTGTGTAGACTCTGATCACAAGTAACAGATTTATAGGTTATTATATAATATAAGTCTCTAAAGGTATCACAGCGATCTCGGACCCATCAATACTGTATTGATGGGTCCGAGCAACGATAGATGCAGTTTGAGCAAAGTTGATGGCACGCCATCGCATACCCACATGCCACTATATAATCTACTCATCATGCCGTTTGCTTTGATATGTTACAAATTACCATGTTCTAGATATTTTTTTTTTTGACCACCTGCGGGCCCCATCCCCTTGCCCCAACCCTAGGGGTGTGATCAAAATTCCGAAAGTGTCATGCACCCCCAAGACCAAAGATCTGTCAGTTCCCAAAGTTTCAAGTTTTTATCTATAACCGTCTTGGAGTTATCCTGTAAGACGGATGGACGAACGTATGTACGTACGGATGGACAACAAAGACCATTACAATATCCCCACTTTTTCTTCGAAAAGTGTGGGGATAATTACATTTCACAAATATTTCGCAAACTATTCTCAAAATATACATGTCATTGATACTAGTAAATACTGATCATCCTCAGTGCCATATGATCAGTATCTGCTAAGAAGCCTTTGGCAGTCACAGGGCTTTCAAGAAAAAATCTTGGAATGGATGCGCACAATGCATGTCTGTATTTGGCACGTGAAGTAAACCATTGTGCCCTTGCGTGCCGTCTAATCATAACTTTGAGATGAAATGCACAAACCTTCAAAATCTTTGGGAACAATCTGCAGCAACGGCGACAGTGTAATAAATTCTTCGTCAGTCATTTCGCTTTAAGTAAAGGGTTACAGCTTGTTGATTCACACGTCCATTCATGTTTAGAAGAAAGCAGCATTGCGATAGACAGTTACTGCTCCTCCCCCATTTTGAAAGGAGATTCATGTGATCTCGTATTAATTATAATATTTCATCAGGTGGAAGCGCTCATTGGTCTCGAAACAAATCTTACCATTGACCTCATTATGCACATGACCTAGGCCAGTCTTCGTCATGAGATTGTATTTATTTTTGACTGAATGGGGTTTCTGAAGGCGATGGGTATACAGACTAGTAATACTGATGATGTTCGTATTGTGTATAAAATGCTGTCACATTGAAAACTTAACTTCAACATGTTTAAATGATACATTTCTCAAATCTAAGTGTATCAACGGAAGCGTGACCCTTTGTGACAGGCATTATCCAATGAAAACATTCGCTAGGCAGTGCAGCGGTTTGTTATGACCGAAAAATACAATCAACGCGAGTATACATAAACCGCGAGAATACATTAAGCAACTATAAAACTAGGGTTTACTGGGGTAAGCAATATTATTTTCCTATTTCTGCTCGAGAAGATAGGTTGTGGATTCTTCTTCTTCTTCCGATGTAAGGGTATTGATCCTGGCGGAACGTCTAGTACCCTGCGTTAAAAACTGTGGTGCCCGATAAAACAGCTGGCTATTTTACAATTAAAACCATTTACATCTCGCTCTGATACTACTGCTGGGGTTGGAAGGCCCTGACCTCTGCCCTGAAGCTCTACAGCGTCTGGCAGTTGGTGATGTTGGCCGGCAGCAGGTTCCAATCCCTGATGGTTCTTGGGAAGAACGAGTTCTTGTAGGAACTGACTGAGGCGGGGATCTGATAGAATCTGTTGGCCCCTCTGGTCCTGGCATCGCTGTGCACGAGTGGGTTCTCTGGCACCTCAACAATACTGTTGCTGATCTTAAACAGCATGGCGTACTCTGGCCAGGTAGCGACGGTATTGCAATGAGTCCCAACCAAGGTCACTGATCATCTGAGTTACACATCCTGGAGTGCGGTCAGTGTAACTATTACACACAAACCTGGCGGCTTTCCCCTGTGTGAGCTTCTATAGATGTGGCTGGATCCCATACACTACTGGCATATTCCAGCCCTGGTTGGATGATGGTAGTGTATGCAGCTGCCTTGACCTTAGTGGAGCAGTCTGTAAGGTTACGTCTCACAAAGCCGAGTGTGCGGTTGCCCTTAGCAGCAGTGTTGTTGACATGTTTCTTCCACTGAAGATCCTCGCTTAATGTAACACCCAGATACTTGCTGCTATCTGCTGACTGGAGTGTCTCACCATGGAGAGTATACTTGGTCTCGATCCGACGGCGGGGATTCTGGCAGATACGCAGTACTGTGCACTTGGCTGGATGGAACATCATTTGCCAGTCACTCTCTCGCTTCTCTAGGGCATCTAGGTCCTGTTGTAGGAGGTCAGCATCGTGTTGGTTCCCTATGAAACGGAAGAGGACACTGTCGTCTGCAAAAAGGCGGGTTTCGGAGAGGGTTGGGCATTCTGGCAGGTCATTGATGTAGGCGAGAAAAAGTAGTGGACCTAGGACTGTTCCCTGGGGTACGCCGGAAACTACGTCTGCCTGTGAAGATTTCTCACCTTCTAGCAGGACCTGTTGCTTGCGGTTGCTAAGGAAAGCCTCTATCCAGTGTAGTGTCTTCCCTCTCACTCCATAGTAGTGAAGCTTGTGTAAAAGACGTTTGTAGGGAACCTTGTCAAACGCCTTTGCAAAGTCTAGGAGTATGACATCAACTTGGCCCCTCCCCTTGAGTTTACTCGCAATAGTTTGGATCGTCCACAGCTACTGGGATTCGCAGGATCGTCTGGCTCAAAAACCGTTCTGAGACTCTGTGAGTATGTGGCTCTGGTCAAAGAATCGCATCACCGAGCTGTACACAATATGCTCAAGGACCTTGCATACCACGGACGTCAAAGAGACGGGTCGGTAGTTGGACGGTAGGTGTTTTTCGCCCTTCTTGAAGACTGGGACAATTAGTGCGTCACGCCAATCGCTTGGTACGGTGCCTGTATCCAAGGACTGCTGAAACAGTCCGGCGAGGACTGGGGCGAGTTCATTCCCAGCTAATTTGAGTATGGCGGTGGGGATGCAGTCTGGACCTGTGGCCTTGTGAGGGTTCAGGTTGTTAAGCTGTTTCCGGACTCCATTAGGATGGATTATAATTTCCTCCATAGGTGGGTGAGGGCTAGGTCCCTTGTCCGGTGTGCGGGCTGTGTCCTCTTGGGTGAAAACTGATCGACACTGGTCATTTAGGATCTATGCCTTTGTTTTAGATTCGCTGTGAATGAATCCATCCTTTTTCTTTAGTGGGGCAACACCGAAAAAATTCCTGCTTTCTAGATTTAATATAGGACCAGAACTGTTTTGGGCTATTGTTGTAACTGTCGGAAATAACATCAGACATGTACTTCCGGTGAGATTGACATATCTCCCTCTGTGTTTGGGCCCTTAGCTTGGTATATCGTGACCAGTCATGTGGGCTTTTGGTGCGTCTTGCCTTCTTGTATGCACGGTACTTGCGTTTTGTCATTTTTCTGAGGTGACTATCTATCCATGGGTGGGTGTGCCTAGCGAGTGTTCTCCTTGTTGGGACAAACTCCTCAGTAACTCAGGGCTTCCATTAACTCCCAAATTCAGGAAGTCCAAGACTTCCTACCCTTGAAATCTGGAAGTCCCTTTGGAAAATTTAGGAAGTTCCAATTTTGAAGCAACGTGTTTGCGGATCGTAAAATTGTTTTGATGAAGAAATATATATTATTAATCTGTGAATCTCTTGTTTGCTTTTTTATTCACTTGTATACACTTTTAGATGGCTAGTAAAGTGTGGACAGGTAAACTGACCGGCTCAGAAATGACTTAAATAGTGTTGACTGGGCAGTTAAACTCCAAAACAAACAAGCAAAGTTCTGTTTTCAGCCAGTATGAGCAAGATAACTATGTGACATGCGTCAGTACACTGCAGAAGAGTGCATACAAAAAAGAACAAGATGTGTTTGCAGTGTTATTGATAAGCTTTTGCCCGAGGAGTACTGTTACTTCTTCAACCAAAGACTATAGGCGTATCATGTGATTCTTTGAGAGTATCGGTACTCCTAAATTCAAAACTAGGGTCGTACCTTCATCTGTCATCACATGATGGCTGCTAAGGGCACTTATATTAATTTCAGAAGTGGCAATGGCCATATGTAAAAGACGTTAAACACATATTCTATCATCGTAACATACCGATATACATTTTCATTTTAATAAGCTGGCGGACAGCAAAATGATAAATTACTTTTTCTTCTAAAAAATGTAAATCAAGCCAATGCGGTCGTATTCTTCGCATGTTTTTTTGGAATTTCCCAGACGTCATTGAAGGCTCGTTTTGATCAGGCTGTGCAGGCTAGTCGGAGTCTTCAGCCGTCACACAGATCATACTGTCATCAAAATGTTTTCAAACCCATGTTTTGTGTCTGCAGCGGCTTTATGTGCTACGCATTCAAAGGCTGGGGGAAATCTCCACTAACTGTAGCAACTGCATGCGATTGGTAAAAAGAGAGAAATTCAGCGCTCAGCAAAAATACAATAAAACGTGCGACCAGTGAAGACTCAGATCAGCAAGTGCATCTGTGAAAGCTAATCAGTCTGTCCCGGTTGCTGTGTTTGCGTTCTTTTATGACGCGCTGCCAGTCATTCTGTTTAATGTTCAAAAACGCCGGCAAGACATCTTAGGGTGTTAATAGTTAATAGGCTACTTGATGGATAGCGGTAACTAAGCATGCACTGCATGCTGACCTGACCACCTGTGATTCACAATTAGATATATGAGTACCCATGTTTTACAGGTTAATCCTGCCATTGTGACTCAATAAATATAATTTTGGTCAAATGTATATGGAACACGGCAGACAAAACGACATCAGTCTGTGCAGTGGTGGTTCTATCTCAGACGTGCATTGACGACAATGTTGCGATGATTAAAGTATGAAAAATAGAAGTAGAGTTTTGCTTGTTTGATTTGAGGTTTAACGTCCCCGTCAACACTAAAAAGGTCATTTTGGAGACGTTGCTTCCAATTTTGTGGGACTGAAATGACATCTCAAGCCCTGTCGCCCAATGAAACCAATAGGGTTTATTAGCATGGACGGTCCGCCTCGCACCGCAGTTCCTGGACAGGCTTAGATCCTCTAAGCTGTTTACCAGTACTAGTGTGCGGGCCGGAGTCAGCTCTGCATGGAAGCATCATGCAGCCCATATATTTCTTCAAGCCCCTATGGGCGGGGGGCCGAGAAGTAGAGTCAAAAGTAAACAACCACCATGATGCAATAATCAAAGGCGTTGACATACACGAGTCGGAAAAGAGCAATACACAAGGTTTTTAAGCCTCCAGTTAAGAGTTTCGGCCCATGGCCAAAGGACACGAAAAAAATGAGTCATGGATGCAAATTTTCTTGCATCTGTGGCCTGCGGACGCAAAGCAGAAAGAGCCAGCGCTAACACTGCCTGGTCGGATATACATGTATATTCGCTGATACATTAATTATAACTTTCCTAGCATTGTTTCTGTTTTGTTTTTCCACAAAATACAGAGTAATCCATTTCAACGTGAATTTCTGCAATTTGGGAGAAATAGCCGCCAGAAATTTCTCATGCATTTGATTTTTTTTCTTGCGTTTTTCTGGAAAAACTTTGTCAGGTCCTCCACAAACTTAACTTTTTATCGTCTGCGCGTCTGTTTTGATATTAAATTCCTAACTACATGACAATGTGAATCTGTAGATCTGTCGAACCCATTTTTTTTCTCGAATATGACACTCAGTAGAAGTCAGTGTGGTTGCCTAACAATATTCAGGATCGTATTTTTATGCACGCTTGTCATAAAGTTATTATTCATGCTTCAGGCGTTGTTAATAAAGTTAATAATGCGGGCGGCTTTCCCTTAGATAATAAATACCGTTATGTAATCACGCATCAATAATCGGTTTCCTAATCAATATATGATCGTCAAAAGGTAAGGTTGAAGTGTTTCAGCATAATTAAAACAAATGCCATCATTTATGAATGGATGAATTTCGAATCGTTCTTGAAGATTGGAACAGTTTTTGTTGAAGACTATGATGCGGCAAAAATTACCGCGATTTCGATTGCTTTTTGTCAGGTGTCACATTTTTTTTCCATTGCCGATACGACTGCAATGGGACGACCTTGGTGTATCGCCAATTTGACAGTCGTATTTGGTACGACTTTTTCTTCATTTCTAGGCGTATTTGCTCGATTTTAGAGTCGTATTTACGACGATACGACCCTTATCAATTACTCTGTGTTTGTGAAACACTGATGCTAAGCAATCTTAAACAAGAGGGCCATGATGGCCCTGGATCGCTCACCTGATCCATAGAGTAACAAGTGGGCCCCAAGGAGGGCCATTATTTACCCCTGGTTATAATGTGCATAATGTTGAGGGAGGTCTAAAAGGTGAAGCTTCATACCAAATATCAACAAAGGCTATCATTTGAACAATCTTGGCAAAGGTCCACTAGATGAAGCTACACACCAAATATCAAAGGCCTGGGCCTTGTGGTTTCAGAGAAGACGATTTTTTAAAGATATTCCATACATAAGCCTATGTAAAACCAAATGGCCCTGGGGCGGGGGCATTTTTGGCTTCAGGGTTATAATTTAAACAATCTTGATAGAGGTCCACTAGATGAAACTTCACACCAAATATCAAAGACCTGGGCCTTGCTGTTTCAGAGAAGAAGATTTTCAAAGATTATTTCTATATAAGTCTATGTGAAACCAAAGGGTCCCAAGTGGGGGGGGGGGGGGGGGGGCTTGCAGTTTCAGAGATGAAGATTTTTAAAATTTTCACTATATGAGTCTATGTAAAACCAAAGGGTCTCTGGGTGGGGGCAATTTTGACCCCAGTGCTATAAGTTGAACATTTTGATAGAGGTCCACTAGATGAAAATTGACACCAAATATCAAAGACCTAGGCTTTGTGGTTTCACAGAAGAAGATTTTTAAAGATTTTCCCAATATAAGTCTATGTAAAACCAAAGGGCCCTGAGGTGGGGGCATTTTTGGTCTCAGGGCTATTATTTGAACAATCTTGGTTGAGGTCCACCAGCTGAAGCTTTATACCAAATATCAAAGACCTAGGCCTTGTGGTTTCAGGGAAGAAAATTTTTCAAGATTTTCCCTATTAAGTCTATGTAAACCAAAGGGCCCCGAGGTGGGGGCATTTTTGGCGCCAGGGCTATAATTTGAACACTCTTGATAGAGGTTCATAGGATGAAGCTTCATACATAATATCAAAGACCTGCATGGGCCTTGCAGTTTCAGAGAAGAAGGTTTTTTAAGATTTTCCCTATATCAGCCTATGTAAAACCAAAGGGCCCCATGGCGGGGGCATTTTTGGCCCCAGCACTTTAATTTGAACAATCTTGGTAGGGGTCAACTAGATGAAGCTTCATACCAAATAGCAAAGACCTGGGCCTTGCAGTTTCAGAGAAGAAGATTTTTAAAGATTTTCCCTATATAAGCCCAAATAAAACCAAAGGGCCCCAGGGCGGGGGCATTTTTGGCCCCAGCACTATAATGTGAACAATCTTGGTTAGGGTCCACTAGATGAAGCTTCATACCAAATATCAAAGACCTGGGCCTTGTGGTTTATGAGAAGAAGATTTTTTAAGTTTTCCATGAAAAAAATCTATTTTTAGCTCCTGTATCCTACATGTGCAACGGACCGGAACGATTTGAACAACTTTGAAAGGGGACCACCTAAGGATCATTCATGTGAAGTTTGGTCAAAATCCAATCAGTGGTTTAGGAGGAGATGTCGTTTGAAGAAATTGTTTACGCACGGATGACAGACAAAAAGTGATCCTAATATAAAACACAAGAGGGCCATAATGGCCCTGGATCGCTCACCTGATCCATAGTGTAACAAGTGGGCCCCAGCGAGGGCCTTATTGGCCCCAGGGCTTTAATGTGCATAATGTTGAGGGAGGTCTTAAAGGTGAAGCTTCATACCAAACATCAACAAAGGCTATAATTTGAACAATCTTGGCAAAGGTCCACTAGATGAAGCTACACATCAAATATCAAAGACCTGGGCCTAGCGGTTTCAGAGATGAAGATTTTTAAAGATTTTGCCTATATAAGCCTATGTAAAACCAAAGGGCCCCGGGACGGGGGCATTTTTTGCCCCAGCACTATAATTTGAACAATCTTGGTAGGGGTCCACTAGATGAAGCTTCATACCAAATATCAAAGTCCTGGGCCTTGTGGTTTCAGAGAAGAAGATTTTTAAAGATTTTGCCTATATAAGCCTATGTAAAACCAAAGGGCCCCGGGGCGGGGGCATTTTTGGCCCCAGCACTATAATTTGAACAATCTTGGTAGGGGTCCACTAGATGAAGATTCATACCAAATATCAAAGCCCTGGGCCTTGTGGTTTCAGAGAAGAAGATTTTTAAAGATTTTCCCTATATAAGCCAATGTAAAACCAAAGGGCCCCATGGCGGGGGCATTTTTTGTCCCAGCACTATAATTTGAAGGGGTCCACTAGATGAAGCTTCATACCAAATATCAAAGTCCTGGGCCTTGTGGTTTCAGAGAAGAAGATTTTTAAAGAATTTCCCTATATAAGCCTATGTAAAACCAAAGGGCCCCGGGGCGGGGGCATTTTTGGCCCCAGCACTATAATTTGAACAATCTTGGTAGGGGTCCACTAGATGAAGCTTCATTCCAAATATCAAAGACCTGGGCCTTGTGGTTTCAGAGAAGAAGATTTTTAAATATTTTCCCTATATAAGCCAATGTAAAACCAAAGGGCCCTGTGGCGGGGGCATTTTTTGTCCCAGCACTATAATTTGAACAATCTTGGTAGGGGTCCACTAGATGAAGCTTCATACCAAATATCAAAGACCTGGGCCTTGTGGTTTCAGAGAAGAAGATTTTAAAAGATTTTCCCTATATAAGCCTATGTAAAACCAAAGGGCCCCGAGGCGGGGGCATTTTGTGCCCCAGCACTATAATTTGAACAATCTTGGTAGGGGTCCACTAGATGAAGCTTCATACCAAATATAAAAGACCTGGGCCTTGTGGTTTCAGAGAAGAAGATTTTTAAAGATTTTCCATACATAAGCCAATGTAAAACCAAAGGGCCCCGTGGCGGGGGCTTTTTTTGTCCCAGCACTAAAATTTGAACAATCTTGGTAGGGGTCCACTAGATGAAGCTTCATACCAAATATCAAAGTCCTGGGCCTTGTGGTTTCAGAGAAGAAAATTTTTAAAGATTTTCCCTATATAAGCCTATGTAAAACCAAAGGGCCCCAGGGCGGGGGCATTTTTGGCCCCAGCACTCTAATTTGAACAATCTTGGTAGGGGTCCACTAGATGAAGCTTCATACCAAATATCAAAGACCCGGGCCTTGTGGTTTCAGAGAAGAAGATTTTTAAAGATTTTCCCTATATAAGCCTATGTAAAACCAAAGGGCCCCATGGCGGGGGCATTTTTTTGTCCCAGCACTATAATTTGAACAATCTTGGTAGGGGTCCACTAGATGAAGCTTCATACCAAATATCAAAGTCCTGGGCCTTGTGGTTTCAGAGAAGAAGATTTTTAAAGATTTTCCCTATATAAGCCTATGTAAAACCAAAGGGCCCCGGGGCGGGGGCATTTTTGGCCCCAGCACTATAATTTGAACAATCTTGGTAGGGGTCCACTAGATGAAGCTTCATACCAAATATCAAAGTCCTGGGCCTTGTGGTTTCAGAGAAGAAGATTTTTAAAGATTTTCCATATATAAGCCTATGTAAAACCAAAGGGCCCCGGGGCGGGGGCATTTTTGGCCCCAGCACTATAATTTGAACAATCTTGGTAGGGGTCCACTAGATGAAGCTTCATACCAAATATCAAAGAACTGGGCCTTGTGGTTTCAGAGAAGAAGATTTTTAAAGATTTTCCCTATATAAGCCTATGTAAAACCAAAGGGCCCCAGGGCGGGGGCATTTTTGGCCCCAGCACTATAATTTGAACAATCTTGGTAGGGGTCCACTAGATGATGCTTCATACCAAATATCAAAGACCTGGGCCTTGTGGTTTCAGAGAAGAAGATTTTTTAAGTTTTTGGAAAAAAAAATCTATTTTTGGCTCCTGTGACCTAGATGTGCAACGGACCGGAACCATTTGAACAACTTTGAAAGGGGACCACCTAAGGATAATTCCTGTGAAGTTTGGTCAAAATCCGTTCAGTGGTTAAGGAGGAGATGTCGTTTAAAGAAATTGTTTACGCACGGACGCACGCACGCACGCACGGACGGACGCACGACGGACGACGGACAAAAAGTGATCCCAAAAGCTCACCTCGTCACTACGTGACGGTGAGCTAAAAAGTAGGTCAAGGTCACAAGGTCAAAAATTATGGGATCGTTGGAAAGGTCTTGGGACATAGAATGCATATGTGAAATATGAAAGCCCTATCACTTACCAGTTTCTTACCAACAAATGTTATGGCCAATGCTAAAGTTTTTAAAAAGTAGGTCAAACGTCATGGTCTTGGGGTAAAAAATTATGGAACCACTGGAAAGGTCTTGTGAAAAAGAATGCACATGTGAAATATGAAAGCCCTATCACTTACCAATCAAAATTTATGGCCAATGTTAAAGTTTTGAAAAAGTAGGTCAAACGTCAAGGTCACGAGGTCAAAATTATGGAACCACTAGAAAGGTCTTCTGACACTGAATGCACATGTGAAATATGAAAGCCCTATCACTTACCAATCGAAGTTTTGGCCAATGTTACAGTTTAAAAAAAAATGAAAAAAGAAGGTCAAAGGTTAAGGTCACTAGATAATAAATATGGTACCACTGGAAAGGTCTTGTGATAAGGTATACACATGTGAAATATGAGAACTCTATCTATTACCATTCAAAAGTTATGCCCAATGTTAAGGTATTTGCAGACAGACAAACAGACCAAAAACTATATGCTCCCCCCTGCCACGAATCTCGATTCCGGGGCCATAAAAATATTTTTGCTTGGCCTGTATAAATTTTATAACTTTCCAAGTAAAACTCACTCCCACTCAAAGTAAGGAAAAAAATCGCATTATCCATCCCCCATATGTGCCTAGTGGTCCATTTTTGGGTCATTGGCAAACAGTGTAGACCCGGATCAGATACCGCAGAACACAGCGTCTTAATTGTTTGCTAAATATGTAGAACTTACGCAAATAAAACAAATCTGACACCCACTGTCATATGGCTTAAAAAGAAATAAAGAAAAATGCATTTGCTCCTTCTTTAGTTAAAGAATTTTTGCTTTTAGCAGCCTGATAGACTTTGTAAAACATACGCTTCGAGTCTTCATTACACTCTAACCACTCAAGACAAACAGGCTGAAACACGCGCAACTTTGGAGCAGACTTAGACAAGTCTGCGGCAGTTTTTTTGGCTGTTGTTCATCACAAACAGACAGATCAGACTGCAGCTCGGACCTGGTCACATTCGTCAGCTTTACGTATTTTCGAGACGCAAAAATCAAACAGCGATTGCAGCGACATTTGGGGGTTTTATACGGCCCCCGCCCATTGGGGCTTGAAGAAATAGATGGGCTGCATGATGCTTCCACGCAGAGCTGAAACTGACCCGCACACGAGTACTGGTAAACTGCTAAGGAAATCTGACCCTGATCAGGCAAAGCAGAGCGAGTCGGATCTTCCATGCTTATAAACCCTATTGGTTTCATTGGGCGACAGGGCTTGAGATGTCATTTCATCTCAATGTCGGGTAAAAGTCCCACAAAATTGGAAGCAACGTCTCCAAAATGACCTATACAGTGTTGACGGGGAGGTTAAACCTCAAATCAAACAAACAAACAAAATTTGGGGGTTTTATAAATTATTTTCGTCAGCACTCCACTAGTCAACACCTGCTATTTACTAGTGGTCGGAATCGGAAGAATTTTCATGATCGATCATCGGAAGATGTAAGTGACCAATGATCGATCATTAATCGATCAAATATAAAATTATCAGGCGGAATGAATGTGATAAATGGTATGGGTAGTGAAGGGTGCTTGAGGGGGTCATACCCTTATTGATCCCCTATCCCGTGAGGCTGAATAAAGCAGTGTCTATAATTATGTAAAGCAGTGTTTACCAGGGCATTCATTTCATGAGTCAAAGCATTTATCACTGTATTTTATAGATTAAAAACACTACCCACTTTCAGTAACTATCATGGCTTGCTCCCCTATCTATCTATCTATCTATCTATCTATCTATCTATCTATCTATCTATCTATCTATCTATCTATCTATCTAATACTGCGATCGCCAAACCCCATCGGTAGGTCATCTCAATGTCGGGTATGAGTCAAGTTGACAACTTGACAGGGACGTTAAACCTCAAATCAAACAGACAAAAAACACAATTACAGTGCAAGCCTTCATAAAGCAAACCCGGAGTGTATGTAAAAATGGACCGTCGCTCTTTTTGTGGAAGCCGAAGTGTTTCCACGCTATAGATCTACTTTTTCCACCCGGAAAATCGAAAAGCGTCATTTAGGCAGCCATTTTCCGGAAGCAGTTGCAGTAATAAAACCGAACGACCGAAACAAACCGCAACATCCAAATCCCGTTAAAAGCCGGAACCGAGTAATCGAGTACGGAAAAAAGTACCGATCATCAACTCGGAAGTCAGAAAACGAGCAATGCTCGACGAACTCGATTAATCGGCCGACCACTACTATTTACTCAAGAAAAAAATGCGTACCTATCTTCGAAACTATTGCCACACTTTGCTTCGCTAATGATAATTGCCTTTAACTCTCTCACTACCAAACACCTAAATTATGACCCTCTTTAATTTCTGCAGTAACAAGCTTACAAGATTAAAAATACACTTTTCGTCAATGAGATAATTAGTTAATCCTTTTAATTATATGCAAACACCGAGCAATCACCTCAAAATGTTTTTCACACCCCGATGACGATCAAAGGCCATATGCCGCCGCACGTGATTCTGGCTGTCAATATGCGGGAAATGGGACGTCCTTAGTACTCAATAAACACAGAAAGCTGTTTCAGAAAAGAAGGCGGGGTAAACTTTTTACAATCTGCTAAAAGTGGGCGGGTTTATATGCCCATGTTTGGACGTCTCAGTAATGGTTTTTGGCAGTACAGAGAAATTTTTGGAAGTCCGCGGGACGCCTTTGATGTTTAATTTTGACGTCCGGAAGCGATTTCAGGACTTAATATACGCCGTACGTCCGCCTAACAGAAGCCCTGGTAACTCTATCGATGGTAGATTTGAAATCTTCCCACATCTCGTCAACAGTGGAGAATGTACGGTTGAGAAATGATTGACAGTTCTCAGCTAGTGCCCTCTTGATGCCATCTGTATTGGATTTCTTCCATAGGTAGATAGTCCTCCTCTTTGGGCGTGCTCTAACTGGCTGCATGGCAAGGTCGAACAACACGATGTCGTGGTCGCTCTTATCAGTTATGGGTGGAAGAGGTTTGCAGCACTCAGTAAATCCTGGGTGGGAAGTCAAGATCAGATCCAATATGTTCTCTTTGCGGGTGGGAAATATTACCATTTGTTCTACTCCTAGGTCAGATGATATGTCCAGATAGTGTTGGCTCACTTTCTTAGTGTATTGCTTGGAACTGGGGATGGTGTTATCTTTCCACGAGATATCTGGTACGTTGAAGTTTCCACCTAGGACTAGTATTGCTCTCTTATTATCGGCTTTCATTTTCAAGAATTCGGATCTGCTGTTCTCAAGATAAGCTTCGGTTTTGTTTGTTTGTATTGGGGTTCAACGGCCAAGTCAATAAATAGTATTCCAAATTTAAATAATTAATATTCAATGTTTAATGCAGAAAAAAATGCTATCTAATAAAATCAGGCCGAAGCGACCTAGGCCGAAACGACCCACAGAAATGACCCAGGTCCAATTTTGGGTCCGTCGAATTACCCCAAACCACCACAAAACACCCAAAACCACCCCAAACCACTTTAAAAATATTATGATATACAATAGAGCTTGACATGTTTTGAAGTATTTTAATGCATATAGGTCTGTTTTCCCACTAACATTGATGTGGTTTTTTGCTCTAAGTATTGCTGACTTCACGAAGAACAAGTTTTCATCTTAATCTTCTAACGGCAAAGTGTATTAATTAATTCAAATTGCGGCAAAAGTTTGTGCATTGCTACCCAAATCCGATGTATGCAAGAAGAAGAAGAAGAAGGAGAAGAAGAAGAAGAAGAATTCATCTATCCGGCAAAGTTTACTGCATTGCAACCTATAATTTTAGGGCGTCTGTTCAGAGCCTACATAATTTGACACTCATTTTGCATTGCTACCCAAATCCGATGTATGCGAGAAGAAGAAGATGAAGAAGAAGAAGAACAGTGTAGACCCAGATCAGACATAATAGTGCAACTCACTCAAACAGTGGAGGCCCTGATCAGATGCCGCGTTCTGGGCCTGCACTGTTTGCAACGGAACCCGTTTCACAGTGTAGACCCAAATCAGACATAATACTGCCACTCATCCGGTGCATAGTAAAGAAGAAGAAGGCCCCTTATAATCATCAATTGTCTGTTTGATACGATGCCATATTTTCATTTTGACAGTTGACAGACAGTTCTAAGTTAGCCGGAGAGTTTATTTTAATTGGTTAAAATCTAGGTATTTCCTTAGGAGTTCATTTCAAAATTTAGGGGGTGTCAGGTTATCTTTTCATCCAAATTTATTTGGGGAAGGACTATACTTTTAGCAAACAGTGGAGGCCCTGATCAGATGCCGCGTTCTGGGCCTGCACTGTTTGCAACGGAACCCGTTTCACATTGTAGACCCAGATCAGACAATACTGCCACTTATCCGGTGCATAATAAAGAAGAAGAAGGAAGAAGAAGAAGAAGAAGACCCTTTATAATCATCAATTTTCTGTTTGACAGTTGACAGACAGTTTTAAGTTAGCCGGAGAGTTTATTTTAATTGGTTAAAATCTAGTTATTTCCTTAGGAGTTCATTTCAAAATTTAGGGGGTGTCAGGTTATCTTTTCATCCAAATCCATACTGCGGCGTTTTGGTCAGAGCTTCATACGAAGACTTTGCGCCAAATGGAATCGACGTCGTTTCAACAAACAACTTCTTTTCTCCGGGGAGGCCTATGGAATCGGCGGTCTTGGAGTCAAGGGCCTGCTACAGCTGCTAAGAGAAATAAATCTGTCAAAGCGACATATGTTTCGTCCAGATCGGCGAAAATGACATGATGGATCTCAACAACTATCAGCTGATCTACGCCTTGGTAGACATCATTAGAGAGTTTCAACGACAAGGCGTGCGGAGTGTCATGTTTGGTACAATGTTTCAGCGCTTAGATCGTCAGTACAACAAACGGGCAAAAAGACTGAACAAGATTCTGAGAAAACTGCAAAACCACCACCTCTGGGATCACGGCCCAGGCCTCATCAACAATGATGCCATTGATCCGAAAGACAGGGTTCATCCCAGAAAATCTGCAGAGCGTCTTTTTGCGTACAGCATTGCAGACGCACTTTCTTATCTTGCCAAGCAATATTAGACAGAGGGCTTCCCAACTTAAATAAAACAGCCCTTTTTAGGGCTTTTAATAACCAAGAAAGGAATCTTTATAATTGCCATCTACATGTATATGCACCCAGTGACCACTCACCCACATCCAATTTCAAAATAAAAGTTAACAAAGCTTAACCCCTTCGCAACATGTATATTGCAAATGAGCCTTTAAATGTCTTAACCCTCATGTAAATTAACCATAGAAGTGCAATCCATGTATTAAATATATATAATTAAAGTGGTTTGGGGTGGTTTGGTGTGTTTTGGGGTGGTTTGGTGTAGTTTGGGGTGGTTTGGGGTAATTCGATGGACCGTCCAATTTTAGGCCGAAAAGACCCGGCCGAAACGACTCCGGGCCGAAACGTCCCGGATTCGTGTTCTCTTTCCTAGATAGGCAAGTTCACTAACCACTGAGCTACCATGCTCCACATGAGAGTGATGGCTCAAAAGGCGGCAGTGTCTTTATTTCATATTTAAACCAGTGTGTAGATATAGTGAATAAAATACCATTGTTATCAGGCTAAAAATGAAAACGTTGATTTGACGGCCATTTGTAACTGGTATCCGGTTTCTATTCAGGGTAAAAACCAGATCCATAGAAGGGTAGGTATACTATACGAAATAATCCAAACTATGTTTGTGTTTTTTTTCCCTTTGGTGTCTCTGATGGGAGCTGTGGGTTAATTGTATCGATTCCTGATCATTGCCTTCACCATATCTCTAATACCCTTTGAGACATATCCATGATACTTGGTACAGATGTACACAAGGTTAAGCAGGCGTAAAGAACCACAATTATGAGTGCCCAGGTTTTTTAGTTAGCTCCCTGACAGTATAATCTTGTGATGACCATCACTCTAATACCTTTGAGATATATTGCTGGTACTTGCCACAATTGAAGGGGTTAGTGCAAGAAGGGGCCCAAGTCCATTTTTGAAAAAAAAAATCTGGGATATTATCATTTTCAGATACATCATATCAAGACCTATAATCTGATATATAGTTTGTTATACCTTATTTCTTTACTGGCAATAAAAATGACGGTTACTAAAATTTTGGTAGGGTCCTTAGTCCAATGTCGTATCTTTGGTGCAAGAAGGGGTCTAAGTCCGTTTTACTACATAAAGCTTTGAGTTTCCATTGTATATATTTTTCCTTTGTTTCAGATTTATGTTATAATAAGCTAATAAAGAGTCGCGATACGATAAAATATACATGTTCAACAAAATGACATAGGTTTCTGCTTGATCACAAGCTGGTCACACTGTTACATTGGAAGGGTAGACAACTCAAATATCACAGCCATCACCATGAGCTGTGGTTCTTGCGCATGACATGTCTTCTATACATTGTATACAATTATGCCAAGTAGAAGTAAAACAAAGATCAGGAATCGATACAATTAACCTACTCCACCCATCTAAGACACCAAAGGGAAAGAAATACAAACATTAAGCGACCAGACCATAATGGAAACCTAAACAAAGGAAGGCCATAAGGACAGTTACTTTCCCACAAAATGGCCATATGGCCATCCAAAATTAAAAGACACAAGTGATACACAAAGTAAGTAACAAACAACAACATAAATAAATCGCCACAGAAGAACCGCCTTGGAACGGTCAGTGGAAAGATTTCCACTGGGGGGGCTTAAATCGATTTTACGTGGCCACAATCCTCGCCCGCACTTCCGTCGCGATTTAGACAAATAATTTGTTCAGTCCGCATGAAGGCCTCCTAACTCATCAATGCAACATCTCCGTGAACACAAAAAATCAAAGAACCACAGAGGTGAGACAACGGTGAGGACTCGACAGCAAGAAACCACTGAAATGCTGGAGCAAAAGAAAACCAACAGTTAGACTCCGATGGGCCCGACCAGAGACAGCGCATCAGGCACCAACCAACATTACCAAGAATTAGATCTCTCTAATTCTCAATAAACCTTTACGTTGGAGCCGTCATAGAATCTGAGGCCTGACCCACCGGCGTGCAATTAAAGAGGGAAGCAAAGTTGCCCACCGTGATTGGGTTAACTACCATGCATGCAGTCTGTCGTATATCATCCATGCTGTACCCAATCTTTTTATATCGAAGAATAATTTTACGAAATTGGGTGCTGAAGTCATTGCGGTTATATATTTTTCTGAATTTATATACTCAGTCACCATAAAATTCGGGTTCCGATAGACCTTGTTGCAGAAGAGATTTAAGTCCAATATTGAATTTTGAAATTACATCAGAATGGGGTCTATAAAATTTTGAAAATGCTTTGCGTAGTTTATGGTACCGATAACCCTGATTAAGGAGTTTAGCCATTAATAATTTATTACAAGTGTTGAAGTCAGTTACATGACTACACACTCTCGCAAATCGAATTAATTGCGAAATATAAACGCCATAGGATGGCGCACGAGGAACATCACCATCCAAAAAAGGAAAATTTACAATCTCAAAATCAAAGTCATCGCGTTTATCATAAATTTTGCACGAGACAAACTCATCTACAATAGATAGATGTAAATCCAAAAACGGGGCCTCGGTATCAGAAGAAGTTGCTTTATTTAATTGAAGTGCTGGGGGGTAAATCTGACTGATCAAACCATCGAAATAGGTATTATCAATATTTAATAAATCATCTAAATATCTAGAAGTGGAGCTAAAAGCTTCAATAATTTCATATTGGTTATCAATGGAAAGCGACAACATGAAGTCTCTTTCATAACAATACAAGAACAGATCAGCCACAAGAGGTGCGCAATTCGTACCCATCGGAATACCCACAATTTGTCTAAATAACTTAGTACCGAATCTAATATAAATATTGTCAAGTAGAAAGGTGAGGGCATCACACACTTTCTGACATGACCAAAGTGTATAATTCTTATGCTCTTTAGAAGTGAAAAATGCATTTCTGACATTACATCTTCAGTTTCTTCAATATATCTCAAAGGGTGTTAGAGTTATGGCCATCACAAGGTTATATTGTCAGGGGAGATAACTAAAAAGCCTGGGCAGTCGGAGTTGTAATTCATAATTGCGCATGACACACAAACTAAACCTCATGCATACCTGTACCAGGTACCATCAATATGCCTCAAAGGGTGATGGAGATATGGTGATCACAAGGTGGTCATACTGATATATTGGAAGGGGAGATATCTCAAATTCCATAGCACCCATAGTTGTTGTTCTTAGGCATGACACGTCGTCTCAACCTTTATACAATTGTGCCAAGTACCAGCAATATATCTCAAAGAGTATTGGAGTTATGGCCATCACAACGTTATATTGTCAGGGGAGAAAATTCCAAAACCAGGGAAGGTACCCAGAGTCGTGGTTCTTGCACATGACAGGCCTGCTTAACCTCATGTACAACTGTACCAAGAACCATCAATATATCTCAAAGAGTATTGGAGATATGGCCACCACAAGGTAGTGATTCTATTTTATTGGAAGGGGATATAACTAAAAAACTATGGCACCCAGAGGTGTGGTTCTTACGTATGACATGTGAACAATTATGCCAGGTACCATCAATATGTCTCAAAGGGTATTAGAGTTATGGCCATCACAAGGTAATCATTCTATTTTATTAAAAGGGAAGATAACTAAAAAACTATGGCACCCAGAGATGTGGTTCTGGCATATGGCACGCCGTCTCAGCCTTGAGAACAATTGTGCCAAGGACCATCGATGAATCTCGAAGGGTAATCATAAGGTTGCATCTAATGACGGACGGACAGACAGACAGACAGACAGACAGACGGACGGATGGACGGACGGACGCCAGGCTGATCGCTCTATCCCCCAAACCTATTCGGTCGGAGGATACAAGTTATTGAAAGGACACGAAAAAAAAAGACTTTTTTGACCTTTGACCTCTAAATATCACATTGACCTTGAATGTACCGACCTGGGTCTTACTCGCAACACATCGTCTTATGATGGTTAACATTTCTGACAAGTAATTTCAAAATCTATCCAGGAATAAGAAAATTATTGACCGAACACAAAAAAAACTGTTTTGAACTTTGACCTCTAAGCCTTGACCTTGAAGAAACCGACCTGGCATTACGAAAACACGCCTATACAAATACAGTGTAAATTTTACCGCGGAAAAAAGAAAAAAATAAGATGAAAAAATGTGACATTTTTCTAATTTCTGCTTAAAACATAGATTCTGGGTACTCGTTAGAACCGCCTCAACGAGACGGTTCTAACGAATATCCACAATCTATGTTTTAGAGCAGAAATAAGAAAAATAATGTTTACCCCTGTTTACCCCAGTTTTACTATACAAAAGATGGGGTCAAGGGGATCAAAATTATATAGGAGTGTTTTCGTAATGATCTTGCGCGCAACACATCGTCTCATGATAGTTAACATTTTTGCTAAGTAATTTCACAATCCATCCAGGGGCAAGAAATTTATTGACCAAACACAAAAAAGACCCTTTTGACATTTGACCTCTAAGTATGACTTTGACCTTTGAGGTAGCGACCTGGGTCTTGAGCAGGACATATCGTCTCATGGTGGTTAACATTTCTGCCAAGCAATTTCAAAACCCATCCAAAAATAAGAAAGTTATTGACCGGACACTATTTGCCCCCCCCCCCCACACACACACATACACGATTTTGTGACCGACAAACAAAATTTTATAGACACCATTCTGATTTAATTTCAAAATTCAATATTGGACTTAAATCTCTTCTGCAACAAGGTCTATCGGATCCCGAATTTTATGGTGACTTAGTACATAAATTCAGAAAAATATATAACCGCAATGACTTCAGCACCCAATTTCGTAAAATCAGTCTTCGATATAAAAAGATTGGATACAACATGGATATTATACGACAGACTGCATGCATGGTAGTTAACCCAATCACGGTTGGCAACTTTGCTTCCCTCTTTAATTGCACGCCAGTGGGTCAGGCCTCAGATTCTATGACGGTTCCAACGTAAAGGCTTATTGAGAATTAGAGAGATCTAATTCAAGGTAATGTTGGTTGGTGCCGGATGCTCTGTATCTGGTCGGGCCCATCGGGGTCTAACTGTTGGTTTTCTTTTGCTCCAGCATTTCAGTGGTTTCTTGCTGTCGAGTCCTCACCGTTGTCTCACCTTTGTGGTTCTTTGATTATTTGTGTTCATGGAGATGCTGCACTGATGAGTTAGGAGGCCTTCATGCGGACTGAACAAATTATATGTCTAAATTGCGATGGAAGTAAGGGCGAGGATTGTGGTCACGTAAAATCGGTTGTAGCCCCCCCCCCCACACACACACACACACACAGTGGAAATCTTTCCACTGACCGTTCCAAGGCGGTTCTTCTGTGGCGATTTATTTATGTTGTTGTTTGTTACTTACTGTGTGTATCACTTGTGTCTTTTTATTTTGGATGGCCATATGGCCATTTTGTGGGAAAGTAACTGTCCTTATGGCCTTCCTTTGTTTGGTTTCCATTATGGTCTGGTCGCTTAATGTTTGTATTTCTTTCCCTTTTGTGTCTTTGATCGGTGGAGTAGGTTAATTGTATCGATTCCTGATCTTTGTTTTACTTCTACTTTCCAAGGGAAATAAGTCGAAAAGTATAAATGCAAGAGTTATAGATCTTGTGCTCTGCAGGTCGCCTAATGTTGATTAATATTCATATGAAGTTTCGAAAAGATAGCTTGAACGGTTTTCAAGTTATAGCTTTTGCGGCAGACCGACAGAGGCGCCCGGGAGAAAAACAACATGTCTCCCCGAAAGAGGGGCGGGGAGCATATTTAAGGACCAGATCAAACTCATATCGATAATCGTTTATCACAATCACCTTACCGGTACATGATTAACTAATGTGTTAATGAAGGGTGAATAAAAATAATAAAATAATAATAATAAAAATAATAATACTAACTACAAGTCGATGGCCTGCTCAAACATCATGACCCACTTGGATGAACATAAACTTCTTTCAGACAGACAACATGCATTTAGGAAAATGCATAGTTGTGAAATTCAGTTGAGCACAGTCATTAATGACCGGACAAAAATCTTTGACAAAGTGTGTGTGTGTGTGTGTGTGTGTGTTTGTGTGTATGTGTGTGTGTTGGGGTGGGGGGGGGGCGAGGGCAGTTAGACACATTTATTCTGGACTTCGAGAAAGCTTTTGGCACCCCATCACATGAACTACTTAAACTAAGTTATTTGGCTATGGAACTGGAGGAAATACTCTCAAATGGATAGATTCTTTTCTTTGCTACAGAAAACAGCGTGTTGTTGTTAATAGTGAATCTTCAGAGTGGGCACCAGTTTTGTCTGGATTCCCACAAGGGATGTGGTACTGTTCTTGGTCCATTATTATTCTCCCTATACATCAATAATATTTCCACTGCCATCGACTCAGAAATAAGACTATTCGTAGACGACTGTGTTTGCTGCCGAGAAATTAGAAATACAGAGGACTCGCTGAAACTTTAGAATGATATAGATAGATTAGGATGTTGGGCACGAAAGTGGGGCATGAGATTTCAGCCCGTTAAGTGCAATATTATGCAGTTAACTAACAAGAGAACAAATAAAATTGTGGCTCCTTACACCTTAGAGGGAACTGTCCTCGAGAACGTGGATTCCATTTAATACCTCTGAGTCTTACACTGTGCGGGTGGAGTAAGTTAATTTATCGATTCCTGATCTTTGTTTTACTTCTACTTTGAACTCTTCTGCGGACTTGGCATTCCACTCATTCTCAAATGAATTGGGATATTGCAGTCGCCGTATATTTTCTGAAATCAAGCAGTCATTTTTAACCAATGCATACGCTTATATGACAGAACAACAGGTCCCAAAGATATCATGATAAACCTCCTGTAGAAAAGTACTTTTTCAGGGAAAATGAGCCACGGGAATACCCGGTTTTGTAATGTTCGAGACTGTCGCTTTTCGAATTCTCTTTGTTTGCGCACTTACAAATTTGCTATTCCACTAGAAAGGAAAGGGTTAGGTGGCTTACATAAATTTTACATATTCTGGGTAGGGAAATAACTTCCATTAGTAGGACCACGTGGAGTCTAACTAAGTATTTGCCCCCGATTATGACTGTCGCCGAAATTTAATTAAGCATTGTAATGTAAGAGACGACGTTTTTCTTCTTGATATTTCAAAACAACGTTTAGGTTTTTATACACAGTAACATGACCAAATGAAGATTCTATATTATATTAAGCATATAAGGTCGTTTGATGTTACCTGTATCATAGGAAATGAAAAATACACGCCATACAAAAATGTGCATGGATTTGTTGCAAAAACGCATGTAATGTTCGCGATCATTATTCCAGGCTAATTATGTATGTATCTACAAAAATGCTAGATTGAATTAAACTCCCGCAATGTGTGACTAACACAAATACATCATCTGGAACGAAAATAATATTTTGATGTTGAAATTCCCTCATTTCCAGTGTTTTGTAATGTTCGAGACCGGTAATGTTCAATACCAAAAATTGTTAGTCTTACAGCTTGATCACATTGCTATCAAGTGGTACAGTCTTCCGTTACCATATTACGTATTTCAAAGTATCTGCAGACGACATGGTTGCCTTTTCCGGTGTTTGATGGGTGAGGGACCACTGTTAAGGGAAAACAGAAGTCATATTTTGTTTTTAAATACCTGCATAGAAACTTTTCATCTTTTTTCCAATACTATTTGCCACAATTAATATTGTTCAATTAAGAATATGCCACCAAAAATCATAATTAATGAACAACATTTGCACGCTTGCAAGATCACTATTCTATTGCAATAAGCAGTGGATGTATGCGATGAAATGTCCGCTACATTTGGTATCGAACATGACAGGTTTGCTATGTTGACCGTCCAGGGATAAAAACTGCAAATGAATGAACTATTTTGAATTGTGCAACCTTAGTTGTGTAAAATGAACACGTTTAGTGGTATACATGTTTGCTACATTTCTACCAATAGCTGCAAAGGGTAACAATGTTGATTTCAAATGTATTACTTATTTTTGGATTTGAGTCCCATAGCTTATAATCTTTTCCCAAATTTTATTTGCCAGAATGAATATTTTCAATATAAAATGTGCATTGTTAAGAAGGCACTTCAACTCTCCAATTTCCAACTGCATATTTGAATGTTACAAAAACATTGTAAGTGCAGTTTATGTTACTATAATTATTGTATCAAACATTACAAATTGTATCGAACATCCCCACCTAAAATAAATATGTATATTTTAGGGTATGCTGGTTTACTCTTGATTATGTTAACTAGATACAACAAATACAATATCAGATTCATTTTCAATTTTACAGGTAGAAATGGTAAAGTGGTATAGCATGCCCTTTACCTTGTATGGTAATGTCCGAGACTATCATAGCTGCCATTTACAGACATGCATTTGATTATATTCCTGAGAACTTATTTACAAACTTCACAAAACTTGTTACTTTCTTCCAGCTTGTACACGGGTGGTAATCAGGGGAACTAGCTCGAAAATGAGTCAATGGAAATTTGTTCCCTCGACACATCCGGGAACTCTCGAGCTAGCTCCATCACCACGAAACTTGTAAACAAAGGTAGGTGTTGAAGAGTTTTATCACCATTTTCTCCTTTGTAAGCTATTTATAAAAAAATCCGGCAATGCAGTTCCACATAGAAATGATTAAACTTTGTACCCCGCTAGAATTTGTCATGGGAATTTGCAGCGCTGGGATATGAATGAAACTAAACTTTTTATCACGGACCTGAACAATTGTCAATTTATGTCAACACGGAGATTTTGGCCGACGATTTTTCATTTTCCGCCAAAAGTACGCCCTTCACAGCCCCAGAAGCAACATCCCTAGTGAAATGAAACATGAAGCGTTTGAAATAAGCAAAATATTTTGGCCGTGATTACGTAACTTGCGATTTATGACGAAATTATTGTCCGAGCTAGTCTTCTCGACAAGGAGCTAGTTCACTCGACATGGAGATATTGCCCTCAAAAATGAAGATGAAACATCCATCAGATGACTGGGGCCTGATTCGATGTCTTTCTATGGTAATTTATCCAACTGGTTTCTTTACCTCTGGCCCACAAGACGGCCCCTCAGTCGTTCCTCCCTGGTAGTTTCGCCCCATTTTGCACCCATAGCTGTTTCGTCCACAAAGCCTGGTCTTTTCGCACCCTGGGTCATTTCGCCCACCTAGTTGCTTCGCCTCCTTCCAATTCACTCGACGTGTAGATATTGCCCTCAACAAATGAAGATGAAACATCCATCAGATGACTGGGGCCTGATTCGATGTCTTTCCAGGCAATTTATCCAACTGGTTTCTTTACCTCTGGCTAGTGGAGTAACAAGATACTATGCCCACAAGACGGCCCCTCAGTCGTTCCTCCCTGGTAGTTTCGCCCCATTGTACACCCATAGCTGTTTCGTCCACAAAGCCTGGTCTTTTCGCCCCCTGAGTCATTTCGCCCACCTAGTTGCTTCCAATTTAGAACTGATCAATGGATGGATGGATGTTGGTTGGATGGATGGGTACACTGCAGGGAGGGGTAAGTGAGTGGGTATTTAGATGGATGGGTCCATTGGAAGACGGATGAACGAAAGAACAAACGTACAGACGGATGGATGGACAGACAGACAGACAGACAGACAGACAGACAGACAAAAGCCTCTATCGGATATAATACTCAAAATGTAGGGATGATACTCAGTCGAATGATTCATGAATAACTATAATAATCTAGGGAATAAAAAGTTAAGAGGCGCCCGATTATCTAGCACAGGAATATATATATATTTTGTTGCATGTCCGGTATTTTTTCTGTTCATGGAATAGTCCTTTGGAACTTTTTCCTTGGAAAGCGCCCATCTGAAAAGAAAATCGAACATTCAATATAAAATGCATTATGTCAAATCTCATTTTGAGTTTGCAGCTAAATGGTTAAACCAGACAGACAACGAACTTAACCATCAGGCCCACTAGCCAGAGGTAAAGAAACCAGTTGGATAAACTGGGTGAGACCACAGAGGACATCGGATCAGGCCCCAGTCATCTGATGAATGTTTCATCTTTGAGGGCACTATCTCCATGTCGAGTGAACTAGCTCGATTGTCGAGAAGACTAGCTCGGACAGTAATTTCGTCATAAGTGGCAAGTAACGTAATCACGGCCAAAATATTTTGCTTATTTCAAACGTTCCGTGTTTCATTGCACTAGGACTGTTACTTCTGAGGGTGTGAAGGGCGTACTTTTGACGGAAAATGAAAAAATCGTCGGCCAAAATCTCTGTGTTGACATAAATTGACAATTTTTCAGGTCCGTGATAAAAAGTTTAGTTTCATTCATACTCCAGCGGTGCAAATTTCCATGGCAAATTCTAGCCAGGTACAAAGTTTAATCATTTCTATGTGGAACTGCATTGCCGGATTTTTTTTATAAATAGTTTACAAAGTAGATAATGGTGATAAAACTCTTCGAGACCTACCTTTGTTTTCAAGTTTTCTGGTGATGGAGCTAGCTCGAGAGCTCCCGGATGTGTCGAGGGAACAAATTTCCATTGACTCATTTTCGAGCTAGTTCCCCTGATTACCACCCGTGTTGTAGACACCATTGGTTACACTTTGAAGACTTTACATATTCTCCCCGTACATCAACCATAGTGCAGTTTATATTTTACTTTTGGTCCTTTGAGATCAGCGTGAATATTCTGAGAAATCAGAAAAAAAATATTGGTTTAGAATCATATTCTAGACATGTTTTTATTTATTTGGACCCCATTTTGATTTATATCAGTCTTTGAATCGACTGCCTATTCGAAATTCCCAAAATTGCAGTATGTTTCCTCTGGCTTTCTTTGTCGGATCATTCATTACAGGGTCACTGATGAGGCTTTATTAGCCGAAACTACGTAGTATGACCCATCTTCTTTCTTATGAATGTTTTCATTGCTCTTAAAGGAACTCAATTTTGATTTTTATTTCTATAGAAAAATATAACTCTGGAATGCACTGTAACGTTCGATACTGTATTCTCGCGGTTGCATCATTAATTTTAGATACTTGATTGTTGAGAACATAAGGCCATACAGTTGTTGTGTGTTTATATGTAATAGATATGTCTTTTAATGTTTCCGCTGCCTTTAGAAAGCAGTTTATCTGTCAGGGGAGCATTTTTATGCATAAAAGTATATACCGAGGCTTTTCTGCGTAATAGCGACACCATGTTTTAAAAGCATATGACTGGACATGCGCTGTTTTATTACCAAACTATGAATGGAAATGACACTAACAGCTATATTGTCAGTTAATCACGTTAGTAAAATACTTGACTTATAGAAACAAAATCACTGTAATATCCGCGACTTTTTATATATCATTCAAATAAACTTATTGCTTCTGTTGATCGTTTATCTAAAGTAATATTACTTGTGTTCCTTATTTAACACTCAATACCTGTTCAAATGCAACAGTCGTAAGTGATCTAGCTCTTATGTGCTTCTCTTAAAACAAAACGAAAGTTGTATGTTTTCAAAAAACTCTTTCTTTTTCTGGATTCTCTAACCAACCATGAATTTCATTCAAAATGTCTATTCATTTCTTTTACCATATATACGACCATTTGTTCAATTTTGTCCCCGCTTAATAACCCGGTCGTAAGTTTCTGTCATTGCGAGCTGCGGTTTCTTGATTTTTGTGATGTTATAGAAGTGGGTAACGAACAAGTAGATTGTAGCGTACGTTTCTCACAACCAAAATTTATCAAAATTCCGACATATTTCTAGCTGTTGGGGTGAAATAACTTTTCATTTCTTGATCAAGGAATTTTAACTGAGTATAGGTACGTAAAAAAGTGTCTTAATTTGGTTTATTAAACACATTTAGGTATTGAAAAGCCTTCTAACACTCTTCTGGCAAGAAATAAATAATAGATTTTGGTGTATTGGGGTGTCTTGGTGTGTCTTGGGGTGTCTTGGTTTGTCTTGGGGTGTCTTGGGGCTTTCAGACTGACCGGGTACGGGTTAATACTTTATTTTGAATATATCGCTGACTGAATCTAAGTAACTTTATAATTTGACTTTTTAAACGTCTAAAATCCCAATTCATTTGAGAATGAGTGAATTCACCGCAAAGGAGGGAAGACAATTCAATTGGGGGAATAGTTCTAGGAAAGAATGAGTTCTTCAGGGTGTCACTATAGGACTGGTATCTACGATATTGTGAATCGTTTACTTTTGATGCCCTTGTTTGGGTCGACACTGTAACAGGGGTCAAGTACCTATCTTTCTTAAAAGACATTGAATCAGAGTAGATCTTGTTGAAGATGGTTAAAGAGGACTGCTCACGACGGGCCTCCAGGGACGGCAACTCATTAAGCATGTCACCGACGCTACTTCTATTTCGCCATCGCCTGCAGGTCCATCGAGCAGCTGCCCTCTGCACCTTCTCCACCTGCTGAGTCTGAGTTTTAACATAGTGATGCCAAATTGGTGATGCATATTCAAGTTTAGGGCGAACCAATGTTTTATATGCAGCATCCTTTGTCTGCCTAGGTGCAAAGGCCAAGTTACGTCTAAGGAATCATGAAGTCTTAGTTGCTTTAGATGTAATCTCAGAGATATGTTGACCCCAATCAAGATCGTCAGTGATTGTGATACCAAGATATTTGGCGGATTGAACATGCTCCAATATTTGCTGGTGAAGTGTATAGTCAAACTTAATTTACTTGTCCGGAGGGTGTCGTGACACCCTCATTGAGTGACATTTGGCCACATTGAACTTCATCTGCCAATCGGCCTCCCACTGTGCAAGTTGATCCAGGTCATCTTGTAAAATAAGACAGTCTGAAGGAGAATGTATGTTCCTATACAGGACAGGACACAATCATCAGCAAACAAACGGACCGATGACCTGATATTATCGGGGAGATCATTGATGAAAACCAAAAAGAGGACCGGTACAAGGACCGAACCTTGGGGAACTCCAGGTAAAACAAGGACTGGATCAGAAAAAGAGACCAATATTTCCATTATTTATTTTTGAAAAATGAGCGCCGAGGAACCTTTTGACTATTATGGGATATATGCATTGTTTGTCTTGCGACATAAATATTCAGGACTTGCTCCTTTCGCAACGTTTTTGTTTTTTCTTTCTACGGAAGGGAGTTTGTGTGAAACGGTGGAATGCATCTTCTGAAATGCATAATCGAGAGATGTTTCGACAGCTACCTGTCTGGTTAAACGATGCATAAAGGCCCTCTTTAGGGCCGCAATATCACTCTGAGAGAAAACCTTTATTTGTCAAACTTTAAAATGTTCTAGGCCCTAAACAAACCCTTTATTTACTCTAAAATATATCGACCCCGCCCATAGGGGCTTGAAGAAAATCGGGCTGCACGATGCTTCCACGCAGAGCTGAATCCGGCCTGCACACTTTCGCGAAAGGAACCTTATATACAATATATCATATCAAACAAAGACAAAAATAGTGTAAGTAACTCCTTTTTACAATTAAATTTTATTAAAACGTGTTTTTGACATCTAATGATTGTTTTATAGTGGTAAAAAACCTTCCTTTCACAGAAGAAACTTCCTTTCGCGAAAGGCACCTTATATACAATATATCAAATAAAAAAAAAGAAAAAAGAAAAGAAAAAAATAGTGTAAGTAACTCCTTTTTCAAGTCAAGTCAAGTAATATTTATTTAACGTCGGATCAAGTTTACAAACATTTTAACAGAAGCTCCTAGGAGCTTTTTCTTCCGACTAACATATAAAAAATTAAATTTTACAATTAAAATGTTATTAAAACATTTTTTTTGACATCTAATGATTGTTTAATAGTTTAAAAAAAACTTCCTTTTGTAGACAAAACTTCCTTTCGCGAAAGGAACCTTAAATACACTATGTACCGGCCCCGATAGCTCAGTGGTAGAGCATCCGCTTCGGGAATGGGAGGTCGCGGGTTCGATCCCCGGCCGCGCCATACCAAAGGCGTGAAAAATGGTACTAGGAGCTCCCTTGGCTGACGCTCGCCTTATCACGGGTAGTCCTAGGAAGATAAATGAAGGAAGGTAAGTATTTGTTAGATGATACTTTGTTTGTCACAATTAAAGCTCTACAGAGCTTATGTTATTTGTTTCGAATATGCGACGTTAAATAAAGCTTCTTTATCTTTATCTTTATATCAAATAATAATAATAAAAAAAGACAAAAAACTTCTTTTCGCGAAAGTAAGGTTCCTTTCGCTGTTTGGACCAACCGGTGTGACTGAAGAATCTCACGGAATCACTAATCTCACGCTACACCGGTACTAAGTGCCAGACTTTACCCCGTCCGGGAGCCAGTATAAAATTGTACTCATTTCGGCCAAAGGGTGTTATACCTTACAAAATCTATCAAGTCAAGTCAAAGGGTGTTAGCAGAATGACTAGGAAGTGCTGAAAGTACCAGAGAGCATAAGATAGGAAAACTTTAAAGACCACAAGTTTATCACTTTAGAATCTGTCCGCCACTTCATATTACCTAACCCCAACCCTTACCCCAATGACCTGACTAACCTAAACCTAACCCTAACCTAACCCTAACCTAGCCCTAACCTAACCCTAACCATCAGTGGCCTATTCCTAACCCTAACCTAACCCTAACCGTCAGTGACCTACTCCTAACAAACTAAGGTCAGTAAACAGTGGCGGACAGATTCTAAAGTCTAGCCATCTGTGCAAATGAAATGAATTTAAATCTGTGATAAATATTCACTTCACAATCTGTGAAGGTGCCACGCAAAATAAACGTGGGGACACTAAGCTACAAGAAGAAGAATGGCAGAGATTCAGTATGTTCTGCAATGTGTGGGAATTGGCGCCTGAGAATTTAGTCATATTGGTGCCTCCCAGACTGAGGTAATGGCCAAATATGACCGACTCAGTATGAGAAGATAGATAGATAGAGAAGTTTGAAATCTTCCAAGATATTCGGGAACCGACGTTTCGGCCCAGACGAGTTCGGCCCTACAAATACTCGACCCATACTTTTGTATACAACTTACAGCAGAGAGGCTGGAGAACATACAAACACAGATAATACTTTGGTAAATACGGTCTCTATCATTCCTGGTCTCTCTGATCACAATATTGTGAAGTCTGTTGTTAATATTAAGCCTAAATTTAATAAGCAGCAGCCACGTAGATCTTTCCTCTATAGGAAGGCTGACTGGGAGTCTTTTAGAAATTACATGAGGGCATTTAGTCCAGCATTTCTTGAAAATATACACGGTAAGTCCATTGATCAGGCATGGTCTGAGTTTAAAGACACCATACATGAAGGTATAAGAAAATTCATTCCTTCAAAATTTATTGGGTCAAAAAAGCACCTTCCCTGGATAACCAGGCAAATCAAAAGGGATATACGAAAACGAGATAAACTGTACCAAAAGTTCAAAGGCACTAAATCTTCAGAAAGCAGAAAAAAGTTCTTAAAAATCAAACATGCTGTGAAATTTAAGATTAAGCGCTCATATGAAAACTACCTTGAAGGAATTTTGGGAATAAATAATCCAGACGAGGAAAACCAGGATCCAAGTAAGTCAGACTTTTCTAGAAAAAGATTGTTCAGTCTGCTAAAAAGCTCTAAACGAGACTCCCAAGGAATAGGCCCTCTACAAGATGGTGAGTCTACAGTCACTTCCAATGTTGATAAGGCCAATGCTTTAAACAGACAATTCTATTCTGTCTTCTCATCCAGATCTGCCTTAGACCTAGTCAAGCTGAGCCGAGGTGCATTGCTGGATGGTTTGTCATCTGGCCTAGATTTGTTGATACCGGATAAATTTAAATCCAAGGTACCGACAATGCCAGATATTGAACTATCAGTAAATGGTGTCCTTAAACTCTTGACTGGCTTAAACCCTTCCAAGGCAGCTGGCCCGGATGCTATTAAACCTGTTGTCCTTAAGGAACTTTCAAATGAAATAGCTCCATTGGTTACAGCTATTTTCCAGTTATCCTTGGACACAGGCACTGTCCCAATGGATTGGAAAACTGCAATCGTCAGTCCACTGTTCAAGAAAGGTGACAAAGGTAATCCAGCCAACCACCGACCAATCTCACTGACATGCATTATGTGCAAAACTATGGAACACATCATTGCATCAAACCTGACCAGGCACTTTGACAAACATAATGTACTCTATGACTTACAGCATGGTTTCCGTCAACGCAGGTCTTGTGAAACTCAGCTTATTCAACTTGTTGAGGACCTTACTAGATCGATGACAGGGGGCAGGCAAACTGACCTCATTCTGTTAGATTTTAGTAAGGCCTTTGACAAGGTAAACCATCTCAAACTGCTTTACAAACTTAGACTTCATGGTGTTCAAGGTAATGTCTTGTATTGGATCCAGTCCTTTCTCATAGGGAGAAGCCAGACCGTTGTGCTTGAAGGTGACAGTTCTAATGAGGTACCAGTATCCTCAGGTGTACCGCAGGGGTCAGTCCTGGGCCCCATCTTATTCTTACTGTACATTAACGATTTGCCCGATAATGTGCAGTCTCAAGTTCGCCTCTTTGCGGATGACACTGCGGTATACCTGACCATTAATAACCCAGATGACTCTTCCAACCTCCAGAAGGACCTTGACCAACTACAAAAGTGGGAGGAACAATGGGATATGGAATTTAACCCTGGTAAGTGCCAAGTTTTACATATCACCAGGTCACAAGATCTAATCGAGTCTACCTACACCATGCATAAGAAAACCCTTGAAAGTGTATCCTCCGCCAGATACCTTGGTGTTGATCTATCTACCGACTTAAGTTTCAATACACATATTAATAGAATTTCGGCAAACGCAAATAAATCACTTGGTTTTATTAAACGGAACATAAAAACTAAACATAAAGGTGTCCGTGAGGCTGCATATAAAACTATTGTGCGCCCACAACTCGAGTACGCCTCCACTTCATGGAGCCCTTATACCGAAAGTTATTCCCAGAAAATAGAAATGGTCCAGAGGAGAGCTATTCGCTGGACCATGAGTGACTATTCGCCTTACAACAGCGTTTCAAAGATGCAGAAAGTACTTGGCTGGCGGTCTCTGGAACAGAGGAGGGCTGATGCTCGCCTCTGTATGCTATATAAAATTACACACGGCATGGTTGCCGTTCAAATGCCACCGTATTTCCAGCAGCCAACAAGAGCAACCCGTCAAAGCCTGCGCCATCCCTTCGTGTATCGTCAAATCCATACCTCAACTGATTATTACAAGTATTCGTTTTTCCCTTTGGCTGTTGTGCAATGGAACAGCTTGCCATCTTCCTTGGTCATGCTGCCAACACTGAATCAGTTCAGTGTGGCAGTTCGGTCTCTTGACCACCAGTTACCCTAAACACAGCAGACCTGTTTTTAAACTGATTTTAATCTCATCTTATTAACTAACACTTTCATCTGTTTTTATTCATCTCACTATTGCACTTTTATTCTCACTATTCACTCTATCTTTTTCTTCACGGCGCGCAATCACCTACACGTAATCCTCGTCAGGGGGTGTTGTAGTAAACCTAGATAGATAGATACTTGGCATCAAAATCTCACCTGGAGTCTCCTACAATTATGTTTCTCATTTGCCATCTGCTTAGTCGCCATCTAGCAGGGATATTTTGGCTCAAAATAATGATGGGCCCAAAAAATGGGTATAGCTAAACTTCCTTTAGCAAAACGAAGACTCAAGAGAGAAGTGAGCAAGATCGATTACTCAATGCCCTAGAAAGTAACTGTTTTTATCTTGCTTTTAATCTCATTCTTACTAACACTGTAACAGGTGAAAAAAGGCTAATCACCTTTACCCGGCCGGGGATCAAACCCAGATCGACAGGCCAACACTCTACCGCGTCGCTATAAAAGCCGGCTTGTACTGCAAGGCACCGGCCCCAATAGCTCAGTTGGTAGCATGTCCGCTCCGGGGAACGGGAGGTCACGTACCAAAGTCATTAAAAATTGTACTAGCTGCTCCTCGCTTGGCACTCAGACTTATATAGGGTAATCATTTAAAAATCTTCTTGTAGGCCCAGGTCATTGATATTTGGTATGAAGCTTCTTCAAGTGGACCTCTACCAAGATTGTTCAAAATATAGTCCTGGGGCAAAAAAATGCCCTTGCGCCAGGGCCCACTGGTTTCACATAGGGAAAACCTTTAAACATCTTCTTGTCTGAAACAAGAAAGCCAAGGTCTCTGATATTCGTTTTTGGTTTCTTTTTGGTTTTACGGCCCTTTCAAGATTATTTCACTCATATCGAGCCAATTGTTAATCAGAGGTGGGCGAAAACTGCAGTACCCGGAGAAAAACCACCTGACCTTCTGTTGCAGAACTTGGCGTCTCACATGTAACCCAAGCGAGGATCGAACCACAGCAGTGAGAGACCTAATGATCAAGGGTCAGCGCTCTAGGCCACGGAGGCCCGTTATGTCGTTGATATTTGGTATGAAGCTTCATCTAGTGGACCTGTACCAAGATTGTTCAAATCATAGCCCAAGGGCCATAAATACCCCCGCACCGGCCCACCAGTTTTACATAGATTTATTTAGGGAAAACCTTTAAAAATCATCTTGTCTGAAACCAGAAAGCCTAGGTCTTTGATATTTGGTAAGAAAGTTCATCTAGTGGACCTCTACCAAGATTGTTCAAAATATAGTCCTGGGGGCCAAAAATGTCCCTGTCCCAGGGCCCACTGATATCACATTGGCATATATAGGGAAAACCTTTAAAAATCTTCTTGTCTGATACAAGAAGGCCCAGGTCTTTGATATTTGGTATGAAGCTTCATCTAGTGGACCTCTACCAAGATTGTTCAAATTATAGCCCTGGGGCCATAAATGCCGCCGTGCTGGGTCCCACCAGTTTCACAAAGACTTATATAGGGAAAACCTTTACAAATCTTCTTGTCTGAAACCAGAAGGCCCAGGTCTTTGATATGTGGTATGAAGCTTCATCTAGTCGACCTCTACCAAGATTGTTCAAAATATAGTCCTGGGGCCAAAAATGCCCCAGCGCGGGGGCCCGCTGCTTTCACATAGGCGTATACAGGGAAAATCTTTTTGTCTGAAACAAGAAGGCCCAGGTCTTTGATATTTGGCATGAAGCTTCATCTAGTGAACCTCTACCAAGATTGTTCAAAATATAGTTCTAGGGCCAAAAATGCCCTGTGCCGGGGCCCACTGATTATACATAGGCATATACAGGGATAACCTTTAAAAATCTTCTTGTCTGAAACCAGAAGGTCCATGTCTTTGATATTTGGTATGAACCTTCATCTAATGGACCTCTACCAAGATTGTTCAAATAATAGCCTTGGAGGCAAAAATGTCCCTGCGCCAGGACCCAATAGTTTTACATAGGATTATATAGGAAAAAAAAACTTTTAAAAACCTTCTTGACTGAAAAAAAGCTTAATAGTTCACTTTAGTATTCTATAATTATTTCATTTTTATTTATGCATTCATGTTTTTTTATTAGATTATATTCATTTATATATAAGTTTATATATCCAATATCTTAGCTGGCTGTCAATAGCGAATTCGCTATCGACAGCCGGCTGTCAATAGCAACTTCCATCTTCTATTCCCTGGATCACTCCAGAGATAAGAAGGAAAATTCGCAGAAGGAATAAGATTCATGCAAAGGCAAAAAAGACGGGAAGTGGTAAACTCCGGACAAAATTTGAAAACTTGAGACGTGAAATCAAGACTGATATAAAAAAACAGCATGATTTGTATGTGAATAACTTGGTAGGTGATGTAAAGGCAAATCCCAGAGACTTCTACAGATATATTAATAGCCAGAAGAAAGACAGGCAAGGTATCCCGCCCCTCAATAAAAGAGGAGGGGACGGGGTTGCTGAATCAGACTCTGAAAGGGCAGAGGAACTAGTTGGTCAATTCAATGATGCGTTTAATAAAACTGAGTTCACAGAGGTTCCATTGACTGGAAGATCGGCCCAATTCATGAATAATATTGTTGTGACAGCTGCAGGAGTGATCAAATTACTTCAAGGCTTAAACCCCAGTAAGGCCTTAGGACCTGATGAGCTTCATCCTAGAGTCCTGAAGGAACTAGCAAATGAGTTGGGTCCAGTTTTTGCACACTTGTTTCAACAGTCTCTTGATACGGGTGAAATTCCCAAAGAATGGATCTTAGCAAACATCTGTCCTCTTCAAAAAAGGAGATAGGGCTCTTGCCCGTAATTATCGCCCTGTGTCTCTGACTTGTGTTCTTTGTAAATTGCTGGAACATATAGTCTGCTCAAACATCATTGCCCACTTGGACGAACATAAACTTTTGTCAGACAGACAACATGCATTTAGGAAAAGGCATAGTTGTGAAACTCAGCTAAGCACAGTTATTAATAACTGGGCAAAAATCTTGGACAAAGGGGGACAGGTGGACACATTTATTCTGGACTTCGAGAAGGCTTTTGATACCCCTCCTCATGAACTACTTAAATCTAAGTTATTTGGTTATGGAATTGGGGGAAAGACCCTCAAATGGATAGATTCCTTTCTTTGCTACAGAAAACAGTGGGTTGTTGTTAATGGTGAATCTTAGGAGTGGGCTCCAGTTTTGTCTGGAGTCCCGCAAGGGACCGTTCTTGGTCCACTTTTGTTCTCCCTGTACATCAATGATATTTCCACTGACATTGACTCAGAAATAAGACTGTTCGCAGATGACTGTGTTTGTTACCGGGAATTTAGAGATGCAGATGACTCATTGAAACTTCAGGCTGACATAGATAGATTAGGATGTTGGGCACGTAAATGGGGCATGAGATTTCAGCCAGTTAAATGCAATATTATGCAGAAAATTAGGAAGAGATCTAATAAAGTTGAGGCTTCTTACACCTTAGAGGGAACGGTCCTCAAGAATGTGGACTCCATTAAATACCTTGGAGTGACAATCTCACACAACTTGAGATGGAATACTCATATTAGCAACATGTGTACTAAGGCAAATAAAACGCTTGGTTTCCTGAGGCGAAATCTTCATCAGTGCCCTCAGGATGTAAAAGAGGCAGCATATAAAGGTCTTGTTCGCCCAATCTTAGAATATGGTAGTTGTATCTGGGACCCCAGTGGAGTGGTCCTTAACGATGAAATTGAAAAAGTTCAGAATAGAGCTGCTAGATTTGTAACAGGCTTTGATTACTGCTTTGAAACTGGGAGCATGACTGGAATACTTGGAAAATTAAAATGGGAGTCTCTCAAGAAAAGGAGAAAAGACAGTAGGCTAATCCTTTTATACAAAGGTCTACAGGGTGCTGCCAGCATTCCAACAGATGACCTTGTTCCCCCAGCTAGACACTGTAGAAATCGCCATTCGTTGGCGTTTCAGACCCTTAGCGCAAGAACTGACATTTATAAAGAGTTGTTCTTCCCCAGAACCATTAGAGACTGGAATGCCCTTCCCGATTCGATTATTTTGACAGCTGAAGGTGCTGATGATTGTGTTGCTAAATTTACCTCTTTGGTTAGAGCTAGGGACTAACTTTCCACATCACAGGTCCTGGTGTATGAATGTCATTTGACGTGTCACCAGTAACAATTCTGATTCTGAACCTGATCTGATTCTGATATTATTTTGAAAGCTGTAAAAGACATTAGTAAGCAGGGACAGAATGAGATTATTAATGCCCTGATGGAACTCAGTAGGAGCACAAAAAGATTATTCATGCATGCAAACATGGCAACATGAGTTAACCCATTTGGTACCGGAAACCCCAAAATGGGTACCAGAGCAAACACTGCAGGCCCAGATCAGACGCTGCAGAATGCAGGGTCTGATCAAGGCCTACACTGTTTGCAAAAAGTTAAGCCATTTTCCAAATAAATTTTGAAGAAAAAACAACCTGACCCCCCTTTATTTTGGAATGGACTCCTGCTATATATAAGGAGAAAGATTCCATGGTACAAAAAGGGTTAAAAGAACCACGAGAAATGCACAAGAAAATTTTATAATTTTACTCAAGATCTCAGCAACTAGGGTCTACAAGCAAAGTAAGAAGATTCCTTAAATATCCTAAAAATGGACACCTTGAGGTCTTGCTGTAATTCTTCTAAAATTTAAACAAATTTGTTTCACAATCCAACAAGGAGTCCTTTGTTAATTATTAGCTCCCCTTACGAAAGCTATTGCCATACCCCCGGCCGTCCACTTACGAAAGTAAGTGGGAGCTATTGCCATACACCTGGGCGTCCACTTACGAAAGTAAGTGGGAGCTATTGCCATACACCCGGGCGTCCAGTGTCAGCGCCGGCGTCCTCATTTGGTTAAAGTTTACCTGCAAGCACTTATATATGATGTTTTACAGTAAGTGGGAGCTATTGCCATACACCCGGGCGTCCAGTGTCAGTGCCGGCATCCTCATTTGGTTAAAGTTTACCTGCAAGCACTTATATATGATGTTTTACAAGTTTATTTTGGATATATAACTAAAAATTGGTAAAAATAATATTTTCCTCTGTATTACCTCCCTTTTTTCCCTGTGTTAAAGTTTACCTACAAGCTGCGTGAGTGCAAATACCGGGGCAGGATTTTTTTTTCTTCTTTTCTTTTCCTTTTTTCTTTTTTTTTTTCTTTTTAAAAACATAGCAGGTCTGGGGCTCAAGGTCAAGGTCACTGTGTCTATTTTTAGAAAAACATTGTCATCGCTCTAGCGCCTTCATTTATTGATGGATTTTAATATAACTTCACACAAATGTTGGGTATAATGATATCTCAAGTGACTTTGACTTTCTGGGTCCGGGGCTTAAGGTCAAGGTCACTACTTTCAGGGTCACAGGGTCATGGTCACTGTGGCTATTTTTAGAAAAACATTGTCATCGCTCTTGCACCTTAATTTATTAATGGATTTTAATATAACTTCACACAAATGTTTGGTATGATGATTTCTCTAGCAAGTTTGACTTTCAGGTTTCGGGGCTGAAGGTCAAGGTCACTGTGGCTATTTTTAGAAAAAAAAACTTTGTGATCGCTCTAGTGCCTACATTTATGGATGGATTTTAATATAACTTCATACAAATGTTTGGTATGATGATATCTCAAGCGGGTTCAACTTTCAGGCTAGGGTCTGGGGCTGAAGGTCAAGGTCACTGTGGCTATTTTTAGAAAAACTTTTTCATCGCTCCTGTGCCTTTATTTATGGATGGATTTTAATATAACTTCACACAAATGTTGGGTATGATGATATCTCAAGTGTCTGACTTTCAGGTTCCGGGGCTGAAGGTCAAGGTCACTGTGGCTTTTTTTAGAAAAACTTTGTGATCGCTCTAGTGCCTACATTTATGGATGGATTTTAATATAACTTCACACAAATGTTGGGTATGATGATATCTCGAGGGAGTTCAACTTTCAGGGTCCAGGGCTGAAGGTGATGGTCACTGTGGCCATTTTTAGGAAAACTTTGTCATCGCTCTTGCACCTTCATTTATTGATGGATATTAATATAACTTCACAAAAATGTTGGGTATCATGATGACTTTCAGGGTCAGGGCTGAAGGTCAAGGTTACTGAAGCGTTTTTTAGAAAAACTTGGTCATTGCTCTAGTGTCCACATTTATAAATGGATTTAAAGATAACTTCATGCAAATGTTGGGTATGATGATGTCACGAGTGAATTCAACTTTCAGGGTATGGGGTCAAGGTCACTATGGCTGTTTTCAGAAAAAAATTAGTGATTGCTCTATTGTCTTTCAAAACACAGTGAGACGTGACTGCACTTTTAATTTTAGACTAGTCCGTGTTTTAGGTAAGTCGCCTTCAGGTGAGATTTTACATTGGGAGATATTTTTACTGAGATTCTTACTGCATCATACTATCCACTTGGCCATGACTTCCACATAATGGCATTATTAAAAAACTTATTTATAATTAGCTCGCCTGTACGAAGTACAAGGAGAGCTATTGTTGTCACCTCGGATGGCGTGCGCGTGTGCGTTTGCGTTTGCGTTCCCGTCACACTGCGTTAAAGTTTTTCAAATGCTTATATCTCAACAGTCACTCATCACAGACCACTCATATTTGGAACTTAAGTACCTGGGAGGGTCCTCTGATGTTCAAAGAGAACAGACCCCTGGGTTCATGCCCCGGGGTGGGGCTAGGGGTCAAAATCTAGAACACCTTTGTAATTCTGTGTTAAAGTTTTTGAAATGCTTATATCTCAACAGTCACTCATCACAAAGCATTCATATTTACAACTTGGATACATGGGAGTGTCTTCTGAGATTCCAAGACAACACACCCCTGGGTTCATGCCTGGGATTGGGGATGGGGTGGGGCTGGGGGTCAAAATCTAGGACACATTTGTAATTTGTTGTATACCTTTCCATTATACTAACGAGTTATAGACACAATTGGTAGGTTCATGCCCCGGGGTGGGGCTAGGGGTCAAAATCAAGAACACCTTTGTAATTCTGTGTTAAAGTTTTTGAAATGCTTATATCTCAACAGTCACTCATCACAAAGCATTCATATTTACAACTTGGATACATGGGAGTGTCTTCTGAGATTCCAAGACAACACACCCCTGGGTTCATGCCTGGGATTGGGGATGGGGTGGGGCTGGGGGTCAAAATCTAGGACACATTTGTAATTTGTTGTATACCTTTCCATTATACTAACGAGTTATAGACACAATTGGTTATACATCAGCCAATCAAGTGACATTGGTTCAAGTGTAAAAGGGTGAAGGTCATGGTGACCTACATTTCATGGTCCAGTGATTTTGCCTTATATCTTGAAGTCTATTTGTTGGAGAAATGTCATACCTGGGATATTAGTTCCATGTGACTCCATGATTGACCTCAAAATATATCTAGGTCACTGTGACCTATATTTCATGGTTCAGCGATTTTGCCTATTATCTCGAATACTATTTGATGGAGAAATGTCATACCTGGATAATTAGTTCCATATCACCCAATAATTGACCGCAAAATATATCTAGGTCATGGTGACCTACATTTCACGGTCCAGTGATTTTGTCTATTATCTTGAATACTATTTGATGGAGAAATGTTATACCTGGGTTATTAAATGCAGGTGACCCCATTATTGACCTCAAAATATATCTAGGTCACTGTGACCTATATTTTATGGTTCAGCGATTTTGCCTTATATCTAGAATACTATTTGATGGAGAAATGTCATACCTGGATTATTAGTTCCATATGACCCAATAATTGACCGCAAAATATATCTAGGTCATGGTGACCTACATTTCATGGTCCAGTGATTCTGTCTATTATCTTGAATACTATTTGATGGAGAAATGTTATACCTGGGTTATTAGTTGCATGTGACCCCATTATTGACCTCAAAATATATCTAGGTCAGTATGACCTATATTTCATGGTTCAGTGATTTTGCCTATTATCTTGAATACAATTTGATAGAGAAACGTCATACCTGGATTATTAGTTCCATGTGACTCTATAATTGACCGAAAAATATATCCAGGTCAGTGTGACCTATATTTCATGGTTCAGTGATTTTGCCTATTATCTTGAACACTATTTGATGGAGAAATGTCATACCTGGATTATTTATTCCATGTGACCCCATGATTGAGCTTGAATTAATATCTAGGTCAGTGTGTCCTATATTTCATGGTTCAGTGATTTTTCCTATTATCTTGAATACTATTTGATGGAGAAATGTCTTACCTGGATAATTAGTTCCATGTGACCCGATGATTGACATGGAAATATATCTAGGTCCTTGTGACCTATTTTCATGGTTCAATGATTTTGCCTTATAATTCAGATACAATTTGATCCTTAAATGTAATATCTGGAATATATGTTCCATGTGACCTGATTATTGATCTCAAATATATTAAGGTGAGTGTGACCTATATTTCATGGTTCATAAATTTTTCCTTATATCTTGAAGTCGCGAAACAGGCGAGCTATGCTGTCTGGCGACAGCTCTTGTTTTAAAATCCTGTCAAAAAAAAAGAAATTCGAAACCTGCTTCCCCTAAAACATGGAATAGTCTTGCCAGGCTTGAACGTTAAACTCTCAAGGGTCGTTGGATAAACTATAGTACCTACATTTATGGATGGATTTTAATATAACGTCACACATTTGTTGGCAATGGTGATAACTTGAGCGAGTTCGACTTTCAGGAAATGGGGCTGAAGGCCAAGGTCACTGTGGCTATTTTTAAAAAAACTTTGTCATCGCTCTTGTGCCTTCATTTATTGATAGATTTTAATATAACTTGACACAAATGTTTGGTATGATGATATCTTGAGTGACTTTGACTTCCTGGGTCAGGGACTGAAGGTCAGGGTCACTGTGGCTATTTTTTAGAAAAACTTGACCATTGCTCTAGTGTCCACATTTATTGATGGATTTTAAGATAACTTCATACAAATGTTGGGTATGTTCAACTTTCAGGGTCACGGGCTCAAAGTCATGGTCACTGTGGCTATTTTTAGAAAAAAACCTTTGTCATCACTCTTAAGTACCTACATTTATTGATTGATATAATGTAATTTTACACGAATGCTGGGATAGGCTTTTTTTAATTTGTCTTGCGTGAGGGGATTTGTATCGTTTGTGATGCCTTGTTATTACTTGGGAGTTTGTAGAATTTTTTTTTTATCAAATATAGATTTCTTTTTCATTTATTTTTTTACAGTGGAAAGGCTTGAAAATAGGATGATTAGGTGTACTTTTTGGTTCTCTTTCATTTGCTGCAGTCTGTTGAGCTGTTTTACAGAAGAAAAAAAATTTGATCATCTTAGGCCCCCAAACTCTTGTATTCGAACTAATGATACAAAGCAGTATTTGTATAACTGCATAAGTCCAATTACATAATTATAGTTAACAAGAATCCTTAGCAAGCCTAGCAATGAAGAATGACCAATGCATGTGTTAATATTTAATTTTGACAGTTCATTGAGGGAAAGAAAAATGATACCAAAGGAATGCAGATCCAGGGTGCCACCAGAGCCATCCCAACATCCCAAAATGCCAACAATCCAATCACCCAGACAAAAATTAAAATAATATAAAATGAATACCCCTGTGAACCCCATCTCATCTACATGGAGTGCTGTCTGCTGGGTTACTCATTACAATATAAAGAATTTCACTGGGTAAATCCATTAAGTTGTTCTGCTGTGGTGAGGTTTTACTTTATTCCCATGTGGATCATTTTTAACCCTTTTTGTACCGAATGGAATCTTCTTCCTCATATATAGCAGGAGTCTATTTCAAAATTTAGGGGTGTCAGGTTGTGTTTTCTTCAAAATTTATTTGGAAAATGACTGAACTTATAGCAAACAGTGGAGGCCCTGATCAAATGCCGCGTTCTGCAGCGTCTGATCTAGGCCTGCACTGTTTTCTAGGGTACCCGTTATGGGGTTTCTGGTACAAAAATGAAAATGGGTTAAATTACCTTTTCACACAATTTCACACAATACATTGTATCAGTGGCCCTTAGTTACCTTCCTCACATGAGATTTCCTTTGGATAAAGTGCAGTTGTCCCCAGAGAATCACTTGCATAACTGAATTTATCATATGACGTCGCGTCTGAGAATGAAATAACGCCATGTAATAAATTTGGTAATCCACTAGTGGATTAAATATGCAAATTAGTTAGAAATGCCCTGTAACGTTAAATGTATGACATTCTTAATGTCACGTTTACTTCTGGCAGAATGTTGACATTTTTATTAACAAAATCGTGAATATTAAGCATTTTAAATGTCATATCATAAATAGAACCTTGCATTCGTGTTCATGTATTATTAAATTTATTAAAATCGTTGGGGAAAAGGGATAAAATGCTCGGCAAAGCCTTGCATTTTATCCTTTTTCCTCAACTCATTTAATAAATTCAATAATACATGAACACCCATGCAAGATCCTCTGTAATCCATATCATTTGGTTAGCAATATTACAGGCAGATTTTGTTTTATTTGTTATAAAGAGGGGTTGAATGGAAATGGCAAAATCTGACCCTTCTTGTAGAGGAGTATAAGGAAAAGATGGTATAAGAACCACTGAAAATTTAAAGGGCCACTGGCTTACTGAATCGCCTCACAGTCAAACCATTCGGGTAGTACCAAAAACAAAGGTTTCTGATCAGAAGTAAAGAAAATTATTTCTTACTTCCTCTTTATTAGAAAATTATGATAATGTTGATATAATTGTAGATCCCTGCAGTTGTTATGGGAAGAGGTTGCTGTCAATGGCCTCAAATGCTCAAACTTCAGATGTCTTTCATAACGTACCATGTCACAAAAAATGCAAGAAGCCAGAGGTGTTGTACCACAGCCCAAATTATTTGGCCATCAACAAGGGGTGTGACATAAAAATCAACAGTAATAACAGAGAGGAGATTTCGATAGAACAACAGCTACGAGAGATGATGCCAGGGTTGGTTGATCCAAGTTGTTTCCATGCTTTTAGGTTTGTTGGTTACATATTTTGATTTTTAGCTCACCTGACCGAAGGTCGTGGTGAGATTTTGTGACCGTTAGAAGTTTTGCGGTGTTGTTCTTTGTCCGTCATGCGTGTGTAAACTTTTTTGTTAACACTCTAGAGGCAACAGTTTTGGTCCAATCATGATCAGACTTGGTCAGAATGATCATCATGACAATATCTCGGTCAAGTTCGAATATTGGTCATATTGGGTCAAAAAAGCAGGTAAAATCATAGAAAAACCTTGTTAACACTCTAGAGGCCACAGGTTTGGTCCAACCTGAATCATCATCAAACTTGCTTAGAATGACCATCTTGAAAATATCTAGCTCAAGTTCGAACATATGTCATGTCTGGTGAAAAAGTAGGTCAGTAGGTCCAATAGAAAAACCTTAACACTATAGAGGTCAGAGTTTTGATCCAGTCATCAGGAAACTTGCTCAGAATGATCATCTTGACAATATCTCGATCAAGGTCAAATATGGGTTATATCAGGTCAAAAAGTAGGTCAGCAGGTCAAATGATAGAAAGATCTTGTGAACACTCGTGAGGCCACACTTTTGGTCTGGTCATCATCAACCTTATGCAGAATGATCATCTTGACAATATCTCAAATTCAAGTATGGGTGATGACAGGTCAAAAGTAGGTGAGTAGGTGAAATCATAGAAAAACCTTGTTAACCCTCTAGAGGCTTCAGTTTTGGTCCAAACATCTTCAAGATTGATCAGAATGATCATCTTGACAATATCTTCTTGGTCAAGTTTGAATATGGGTCATGTTGGGTCAAAAAGTAGGTCAAATCATAGAAAAACCAGGCCACAGTTTTTCCAATTGTCATCAGCCTTGCTGAGAATGATCATCTTGACATCTCTGTCAAGTTTTAATATGGGTCATGTGGGGTCAAAATGGTAAAATCATAGAAAAACCTTGTGAACAATCTTGAGGCCACAGTTTTTGTCCAATCATCAAACTTGCTCAGAATGATTATGTTGATGATATCTGAGTCAAGTGCGAATATGGGTCATGCTGGGACAAAGTGTCAAAACATAGAAAAAATCTTGTTAACACTCATAGAGGCTACAGTTTTGGTCCGATAATTGTTAAACTTGCTCAGAATGATCATCAGTCAAATTAGAATGTTGGTCATGTCAGGTCAAAAAGTAGGTCAGGAGATCAAAAGCAGATCAGTAGGTCAAATCATAGAAAAACTTTGTTAACACTCTAGAGGCCACAGTTTTTGTCCAATCATCCTCAAACATGCTTAGAATGATCATCATAGCAATATCTCAGTCAAGTTTGAATACGGGTCATGTCAAGTGTAAAATTACAGCCTGTTCATCTCTGTCTAGTACACTAGGACCTGACGCTCAATGTCCTCATGGTGCCCAGATAGTGACATACAAGTCAGCTCTGTATTGCTATATTGTCAAAGGGAACCACTGACTCATAAGTCTAGTTCTGATGGCAACTCCCACCACAACACCACAGCCCCTTGTCACCATGCGGCATTGTAAGTTAGGTTGAGCCAGTTCATCTCCATGATCTGGTGCACTAGGACCTGACCCTCAGTGTCCACAAGGTGCCAAGATAGGACATACAAATCAGCTCTGTAATGTCAAATGGAACCAGCTTCTGATGCCAACTCTCTCCCTCACTATGTCACCCCTCCACCCCACAACCACTGCAACCACTAATTGTTTATTGTGGTATTTGATTTCTATAAATTAAAAATACAGTAAAACCTGTCATAGTGGCCACCTCTATTAAGCAAGCAACCAGTCTTAAGCAAGCAGGCATTCAGTTCCCAAATAAGGAAAATGCGTAAAAAATTGCCTTTAATAAGCAAGCACCTGTCTTAAGCAAGCACATTTTGGTTATCCCTTAGGTGCTTGCTTAATAGATGTTGGACTGTAGAACTAAATGGGGTTCATTAGTTTGTAAGACTTATCTGACAAGATCAGTACTAAAAATTTTTTAAGCTGCTCAGAGACAATTTCAGATGCAATGCCAGGTCTTATGAGGGTTGATTGATATGTTGATTATATTGAAGGGGGTACGCAGGGATGTTCTTTTAAGTCCTACTATTCTCTGACTATATAGGACCGTGTACCCAAGGACTGGTCTCATTTGGTCAGTTTATATATACAAGGTAACACTCTAAAGTAAATGACAAGCAGCTTTTGCAAAATGGACAAAATCGGTGAAAGAGCAGTGATTCAATATTTCCATAGAAAAGGTTTAACACCTGAGGATATCTATAATGCTATGGTAGCAACACTAAGGAAAGATGCCCCTTCATATGCTACAGTGAAAAGGTGGGTGGTGGAATTTAAGCGCGGCAGATAGAGCTTTCAGGGTGACCCCCGTCCTGGAAGGCCTGTCAATGTTGCAACCCCAGAAATGGTCCATAAAGCCCATGATATTGTTATGGCTGACAGATGAGTCACAGAAAGATATATAGCCATTAGAGTTGGCACTTCACAGGAAAGAGTACATGAGGATCTTGCAATGAGAAAGCTTTCGGCCCGATGGGTACCAAGACTTCTGACAGTTGATCAGAAGCACACCAGGTGCAAATTATCGCATGCTAATCTTAACCTTTTTGAGGAAGATTCAGAGATTTGTCACTATGGATGAAACATGAGTGTCATTTTACCCCAGAGGCAAAACAACAATCGAAACAATGGAAGCACCTCATCCCCGCCAAAGAAGGCAAAGACTGTTCCATCAGCTGGGAAGGTTATGCCCTCGGTTTTCTGGGATGCAGATGGTATTCTGCTGATAGATTATTTCCAGAAGGGACAAACAATCAATGGCACATTCTATGCTTCACTTCTGATGCATTTACAGGAAAATATCAAATTTAAGCGCCACAGAAAGCTCACTAAAGGTGTGTTGTTCCACCAGGACAACACTCCTGTTCACAAGTCTATCATTGCTCTGGCTCTCATTCACGGTTGTGGCTTTAAATTGATTGGGCATCCACCTTATTCACCTGATCTCGCTCCATCAGACTTTCATCTATTTCCAAAACTGAAAACGGCTATTACAGGCACCCACTTTCAGTGAGATGATGATGATGTCATATATGCAGTTGATGACTTTCTGGACAGCCAAGAAAAGGAGTTCTGTAAAAGTGGCATTGAGGCCCTTAAACACCGCTGACAAAAGTGTATAGATACTGAAGGGGATTATGTTGAAAAATAATACTATATGTCCGACAAAATTGAAATACAAGGCTCATAACATATCAATCAGCCCTAGTATTTTCTCTGAAAAAATAACAATAAATTCCTTGAAAATGCTGCCTGCTCGTCTCGGTTAGAGCTTAACCCATTTTGTACCAAATGAATCTTCCTCCTTATAAATAGCAGGAGTCCATTTAAAAATTTAAGGGTGTCAGGTTGTGTTGTTTATGAAAATTGTTTGGAAAACGGCTGAATTTTTTGGCAAACAGTGAAGGTCCTGATCAGATGTCGCATTCTGCGATGTCGCATTCTGCGGCATCTGATCTGGGCCTGCACTGTTTGCCATTTATGCTTTTGGGGGTTGGTTAAAGGGGAGGATATCATGAAACATCAGATAATCTGAAAATCAGTGGACCAGTCAAGGAAGTCTTGGACGAGTGAGTGTTTCAGTTTTACGTCCCACCAACAGCTAAGGTCATACGGAGACGGGACCTCGGTTTAAAGACTCATCCGAAAGTCTGGAGAAGCCCGGGATCGAACCTGCGACCCCTGGTTTACAAGGCGAGTAGCGTAACCACTCGACCACGGAGGCTTCTTCTTGGACGAGTAGATGTTTGGTAATCTGGTCCTGTGGACCAATAGATATTTGATCTTAGGAAAAGCCCTGTTCATAAATGCATGCACCTATTAGGATGACAATGAGCCAATGTAAAACCTACAGTAAAACTTGTGTGAGCACTGTCCAGGGAAGACACATATCAGCTTGCACATCTGCACAGTCTGATCAGTCTTTTCTGATCGCATGAAACTTTTACCATCTCTGGTCTGTATTTGCAAATAGACATAAGTGATAACTCTTGCCAGCTCTTGCTAGCTAGTCTGATCTGAGTCTTTGTTGGTCACATGTCTCCATTTAAGGGGAATGGGAACACCTGGCAGATTTTTCCGCCATTTTTCAAAGGGAGACAACTTTTGGGACTTTCTGTTCGCTTTTCTGTAAGCCCTGTTCCTCTGAAAAAGAGGTCTACGCTTATAGGAAAGAATTTGCTCCTTAGGAGCAAATTCTTTCCTTTAAGAGTAGACCCTTATTGACATGGGAGGAAAAATACTTTTGCAGGAGTTGCCACCCCTGAAGGTATATCCATTCTCTTTAAATTCCAGTACAGTAAACAAACTGTGAAGACCCTGATCAGACCTCATGTTCTGCAGCATCTGAACCAGGTTTTCACTGTTTGCAAAGCCTAACATGTTACAGACGAGATTCTATAGATCACCCTTTTACACAACACACTGACCTCCCAATGATGAAAATATAAGGGCTGTCTTCTATAAATAAATTACCTAGATCCCCTACAAATCAGTGACATCAAATGGACATCAGCACTGAAGAGCTATGCTTAGTTACCTTGGGATGATTGACAATCAACTCAAAAACCAGGGTCAAAGTCACTCAGTGCAAAGATTATCAAATTTTGCCCTGTCAGCACTATATCTTGTGACCCAATTGATGAATTCTGGCCAAATTTAATGTAATATAGCACGTCATCACAACTAAAAATTTATATTTGGATTACCTCTACCTAGTTTTTAAGGTCACTTTGGTGACCTTGACCTCAATTTCAAGGTCGGATATTAGTTTGGGTCATATTTATGGTAGGAGACATGGTCTGAAAACTTTTCTAGCTTTTCTTTGTTTTACAGATTTGTGCATCGACTAGACTTTGCGACAAGTGGAGTACTTTGTTTAGCTTTAAACAGACAAGCAGCAAGATGTTTGGCTTTAGCTTTCAAGCAAAGACATGTAACAAAGTATTACCTGGCACTGGTAGGTACATTAGTTCCATATTAAGGAACAGTGCTGAGGATAAATGGATTATTTCTCATGTTGTAGGTACTTGTTAGGATTGCCTCTTGGAGTTAATTTTTCAGTTTTTGAACTTAACCCAGTGCATGCGGGAAGGGGTACCTTGGCAAACAGAGCAGGCCCAGATCAGATGCGGCATCTGATCAGAGCCTGCACTATTTGCCAACAGAATTTTCTGTCAAAAATAGAATAAAAATGAAAAACTAGGCCTACCACCACTTGCACAACAAATGGACTTGTCCAACATATAGCAATGGAAGAGCATACTAGTATACATTGGGTTAAATAGTCATTCTTTGGGCTGAAATATTGTTAGAATGTGTAGATACATGTACATGGTACATTGTGGGCACAACTCCTCAGGCAGATGTGAACTGATCTTTTTAGCTCGCCTGTACGAAGTACATGGAGAGCTATTATTGCCACCTCGGTCGTACTTGTGCATGTTTGCATTTTCGTTTGCGTGTGCATTCCCATCACACTGCGTTTAAGTTTTTCAAATGCTTATATCTCATCAGTCACTCGTCACAGAGCACTCATATTTGGAACTTAAGTACCTGGGAGGGTCTTCTGATGTTCAAAGAGAATAGACCCCTAGGTTCATGCCCTGGAGTGGGGCTAGGGGTTAAAATCTAGAACACCTATGTATACTGTGTTAAAGTTTTTGAAATGCTTATATCCAAATAGTTACTCATCACAAAGCATTCATATTTACAACTTGAATACCTGGGAGTGTCTTCTGAGATTCCAAGACAGCACACCCCTGGGTTCATGCCTGGGAGGGGGATGATGTGTGGCTGGGGTCAAAATCTAGGACACCTTCGTAATTTGGTGTATACCTTTCAATTATGCTTACAAGTTATAGACACGATTGCTTATACATCAGCCAACCATGTGACATTGGTTCAAGTGTAAAAGGGTGAAGGTCATGGTGGCCTACATTTCACGGTCCAGTGATTTTGCCTTATATCTTGAAGACTATTTGTTGGAGAAAGGTCATACCTGGGATATTAGTGCCATGTGACCCCATGATTGACCTCAAAATATATCTAGGTCACTGTGACCTGTATTTCATGTTTCAGTGATTTTGCCTTTTATCTTGAATACTATTAGATGGACAAATGTCACACCTGGGTTATTTTATGTGACCCCATGATTGACCTCAAAATATATCTAGGTCACTGTGACCTATATTTCATGGTTCAGAGATTTTGCCTATTATCTTGAATACTAATTGCTGGAGAAATGTCATACCTGGATTATTTATTTCATGTTACCCCATGATTGACCTCAAAATATATTGATTTTACATATTATCTTGAATACTATTTGATGTAGAAATGTCTCACCTGGGTTATTAGTTCCATGTAACCCGATGATTTACCTCAAAGTATATCTAGGTCATTGTGACCTATATTTCATGGTTCAGTGATTTTGCCTATTATCTTGAAAACTATTTTGATGGAGAAATTTTATACCTGGGATATTACTTCAATGAAACCAGATGATTGACCTCAAAATATATGTCGGTCAGTGTGGCCTATATTTCATGGTTCAGTGACTTTGCCTTATATCTTAAATACTATTTGATGGGGAAACTTCATATCTGAATAATCAATTCCATGTGACCCGATGAATGACATAAAAATATATCTAAGTCACTGTGGCCTATATTTCATGATTCAGTGATTCTGCCATATATTTTGAATACTATTTCTTGGAGAAACTTCAAACCTGAATTATAATTTCCATGTGACCAGATGATTGACATAGAAGTATATCTAGGTCAGTGTGACCTATTTTCATGGTTCAATGATTTTGCCTTATAATTCAGACACAATTTGATTCTGAAATGTAATATCTGGAATATATGTTCCATGTGACCTGATGATTGACTTCAAAATATATCTAGGTGAGTGTGACCTGTCTGTCCATCTGTTTGACTGTTTGTCTTTCTGCAAAAACCTTAACATTGGGCATAACTTTTGAATGATAAGTGATAGGGCTTTCATATTTCACATGTGCATTCCTTGTCACAAGACCTTTCCAGTGGTACCATAATTTTTGACCTTGACTTTGACATTTGACCTACTTTTTAAAAACTTTAACATTGGTCATAATATTTCACATGTGCTGACCGTGGACATCAGTGTTTCACAAAAACATCTTGTTAAACTTGACTCTTACCCTGCTGAACAAGACAACACCAACCTTTGCAAACAGTGTAGATTCATATCCCATCTGATCCAGATCTACACTGTTTGTCATGCAGTTTGTGAGTTTAATGAGTGCATTATATCAATTAATTTAACAGGTACATTATCAGAGATGGATGTGGCTAAATTAGTTTATTCAGCAGGCTAAAGGTTAAATATTTTAGATGTTTTGTCCTTGTCTGAAAACCGAGGCCCATGCCTTGTGGACACAACTTGTGTTTCAGCTGTAGACTATCTTTTAACTCTTATCCTGCTGTTCACGACATCCCCTATCTTTGGAAACAGTGTAGATCCTGATAAGATGGCTTCTGAAGAAGCCATCTGATGAGGATCTACACTGTTTGGCATTCAGTTTATGAATTTGTAGCAATAAATTACATTAAATAATTTGATTGGTTGATATAACGAAATGGGTGTGGCTTAGATGAATATTCAGCAAGATAAGGGTTAAGCTCACCTGTATGAAGTACAAGGAGATCTATTGTTATCACCTGGGTTGTCCGCATGCGTCTTCCCATTCCAGTCATACTGCGTTTGAGTTTTTCAAATGCTAATATCTTGGCAGTCACTCATCATAGAGCACTCATATTTGGAGCTTGGGTACCTGGGAGAGGCTTCTGAAATTCCAAGAGAACATACCCGGGGATGGTGCTAGGGGTCAGAATCTAGGACACCTTTGTAATACTGTGTTTAAACTTTTTCAAATGCTTATAGCTTGACATTCACTCATCACAGAGCATTCATATTTAGAATGTGGGTATGCGGCTAGAGGTCAAAATCTAGGACACATTTGTAATGTTATATTCTTTTCTGTATGCTAACAAGTTATCAGCAGAACTGGTTATACAGCCCCGCCCATTGGGGGCTGCATGATGCTTCCACACAGAGCTGAAACTGACCCGCACATGAGAAGTGGTAAACCGCTTAGAGGATCTAAACCTGCCCAGGCAAAACAAGTCCATGCTTATAAGCCCTATTGGTTTCATTGGGCGGCAGGGGTTGAGATGCCATTTGATCTCCATGTCGGGTAAAAGTCCCACAAAATTGGAAGCAATGTCTCCAAAATGACCTAAATAGTATTGATGGGGGCATTAAACCTCAACTCTGGCAAGCAAGCAGAAACTTCGTCAGTAAAAGAAATGTGTTATATCCTAACAAGTATGTGTAGATTGTATAGAAAAATGACCATTTATGTTCATTTTCTGTTTAATCTATACATCTGTAAATATATTTTAGATGCATCTTCAAACTGTGTTATATCTGAAACTATGTCATAAAAACAAAGTTATAAATAGGTTTTTAGTATAGTTTATATGTTCTTGTCCTTTGGGATCATTGATTCCATTGTGGAATTTTGAAAATATTTGAGGTTCATGCAGCCCAATCTATTGTTTCAAGCCCCGATGGGCTGGGGCCAAGCCTTGTTCCATATCATGGATTTTGATAGAGTATGGTTTGAAACATGTTTGCAGAATGTATAATCGACCTAATATATAGAAAAGTGGTCATTATAGAAACTGTACATTTTGAAACAGCTTTAACAGGATTATCCTAAATAAGTAATTTTCGAGGAAAACAATTATCAACACACAATATTTAGCCTAAAATACTCCTGCAATTAGCTCCAGAGTTAGGAGGATAAATGTGGTATAAGTTATGTTATTTCTCTTAACCCTTTTTGTACCAAAAGGAATCCATTTCAAAATTTAGGGGTGTCAGGTTGTGTTTTCTTCTAAAATTATTTGGAAAATAGCTGAACTTTTTGCAAACAGTGAAGGCCCTGATCAGGTGCCGCATTCTGCGGCGTCTGATCTATGCCTACACTGTTTGCCAGGGTACCTGTTTTGGGGTTTCTTGTACAAAATGGGTTAATTATAGTCATAACTTCTGCCTGCTGAGGAAAATTGTGGTTGCACAGACACAACGTGATGTATGTAGTTAACCCTTTTTGTACCAAATGGAATCTTCCTCCTTATATATAGCAGGAATCCATTTCAAAATTTAGGGGTGCCAGGTTGTGTTTTCTTCAAAATCTATTTGGAAAATGGCTGAACTTTTTGCAAACAGTGTAGCCCTGATCAGATGTCGTGTTCTGCGACATCTGATCTGGGCCTACACTGTTTGCCAGGGTACCCATTTGGGGTTCCAGTACACAACGGGTTAAACTCCAATTTCAAAAAATACCTTGTCTAGAATAATTTTGAAAATTGAGTACAATTATTGTTTAGGTAAGAGGTCATTTTAGAGAAAATACAGTTTATATTGATGTTGCTACTGGTGACCTGTTAGATGAGGAGTGGCCTGGAAGACGATGTACAGCGGACCACCCTGCATGTTCAGACCCTAGAGAGACACAGACACTGGTGATATGCCTGGAGAGGGGGCAGTATAATGGTAGTCCTGCATCAAAGATCCTTCTCCTTCCAATTACTGGTAAGTTGGTACATCATCATCATCATCATCATCAACGAAGTTTTGATTAACGTGCAGGTACAGGGGCAATGTCCACATAAGTAGGCCCCCTTCCAGGTAGCTGGCTTGCTGCACGCATGGAAGATCTTACACCAGATCTCCAGGCTGGTCTATCGTGAGGATCGATAGCAGAGAGCTTCCATTCTCTGCGATCTCTTTCTGTCAGCTGCTTTCAGGTCTTTCAGTCAGCTGCTTACAGTCACTGATTACGGTAGCTGAGATTACAGAGATGTCGTCCGCCTGTACACATACCGTATTTACCGTACACATTTGGACAGACAGGTCTTAGCAAATAGTGTAGACCCAGATGAGATGCCGCAAAATGCGGCGTCTCATCTGGGTCTACACTGGTTGCCATTCATTGAGCTATTTTTAGACACAACATCAGGTAGTAAATTGTACTTGTTGAAATTTTTGAACAAATATAGGAAGGAGATTAAATGTCAGAATATTTAGGGTAGCTCATGAAACTTCTAGGAAACTGCTACACAGTGAAACTTCCATGACTCAAACACAGGTTGCTCCTTTACCATGGCTGCATTGAACTTGTTCTTGAGGCCCTATCATTTGTTTCCATAATGCCAGATAACTTTAAGGGATGATCTAGGGAGATCATTTTTGGGGTAGATTGTTATCCATCAACCCAAAGTAACTAGTTGCAGAAGCTTCCCGCCAGCTCCAGTCCACATGACTGTCACTGACTATGTACAAAATGCAGGTACTAGTTATTAATAGCAGCGCTAGTCTTCTCCCTTTGATGTCAGTACTGGATCATTGGCAAGCATTGTAGACCCAGATCAGATGCCCCATGATGTAACATCTGATCAGGGTCTACATTCTTTGTCTGAAATACTTGAATTTTAAGGTTAAACAAAACATTTTAAGTCTCAGTTCAGGACTATTTTCCTAGCCTATATTCAGTGCTGTCAATGCTTTGATTTTCTTATTTTGTCTTTATGTTGAGTTCTCATGTCGGAATCTTGAGTTAATTATAAGGTATAAGTACTATAACAGGTTAGTTTGTTGATCAGATGTAAGTGCATATATCACCCAACTCAAACTCTGATTCATTCATTACAGCAGCAGATGGCTGCTAGAGCTGTCTTATTATGGCCCCGCACAAAGTGTGGGTGCCCTATAGTAATCACTCTGTCCGTCCGTCTGTCTGTCTGTCCGCACCAACGAAACGACATTTAGGGGGCAAAAAATTTGGACATTTTGACACTTAAGTATATATTCGTAGGTCCAAATGGGGTTTATTCCGTTATTTGGGTACTTAAGTGGCAAAAATTCGCTCTTAGGTGGCTTGCCGCTTAAGAGAATTTGCCGCTTAAGTAGTCAATATGCCGACGCCTAGCCACTTAACCTGATAATTGTTGTCTGCCGGTTACATAAAGTCCTTTTTTGCAAACAGTGTGGACCCAGATCAGACTGATAATTTTAAAAAAGTTTGCTAGAAGATTCAGCAGGTGACATAAGCAGATGCCATTTTCCGATGTTTTTTTCTCGGCAGCTTAAGGGTTAAAATTCAAGATGCTGCTAGACATTACCATAATTATCTTAAGTATTGAGACTTATAGACCTAAGCAAACAGTGCAGACCCTGATCAAACTGCTCCTTCAGGGTCCTGCACTGTCATCTGTTAGCAGATTTAGGACTACTTGCTGGATCAAGAAACAAATTTGTTAAACTTTTCAGATAATTACTTACTGCAAGTCCTCAAGGTGTCAGAATTTTTAGGATTATAACAGTAGTTGATGTGTCCCAGTATTTATGGTAATACACACCAGTCTCTTTGTGTAACACTATTGTTAGGGCCCAGAGCAGAAACTTTGATGCCCCCACCCATCAGGGCTTGGAGAAATAGATTTGGCTGCATGGTGCTTCCACGCAGAGCTGAAACTGACCACTCATGAGTACTGGTAAACCGCTTAGAGTGACTAAGCCTGCCCAGGTAAAGTGGTGTGAGTCAGACTGTCCAGTGCATATTATAAGCCTTTTGGTTTCATTGGCGGCAGGGCTTGAGATGTCATTTCATTTCAATGTCGGGTAAAAGTCCCACAAAATTGGAAGAAATGTCTCCAAAATTACCAAAATAGAGATGATGGGGAAGTTATACCACAACTCGGGACAAGCAAGCAGGAACTTTGTAAGTAAAAGAAATATGTTATATCCTAACAAGTATGTATAGAATGTATAGAAAATGACCATGTATGTCCATTTTTCTATTTAATCCATTTAGTACCAGGACCCCCCAAACGGGTACCCTAGCAAACAGTGCAGGGCCAGATCCGGCGTCTGATCAGGCCCTCCACTGTTTGCTAAGCATTCAGTTATTTTCCAAATAAATTTTGATGAAAACACAACCTGACACTCCTAAATTTTTAAATGAACTGCTATATATGAGGAAGATTCCATTTGGTACAAAAAGGGTTAATCTATGCATCTGTATATTTTTGGATGCATATTCAAACTGTGTTATATCTAAAACTATGTAATAAAAAACAGTGTTATAAAGAGGTTTATAGTACTGTTTATATTTTCTTGTCCATTGGGATCATTGATTCCATTGTGGAATTTTGAAAATATTTGAGGGTCGCTGATGAGGCCTAATTAGCAGAAACTATCTACTCTGGCCAAGAAAAACTTGTACACTCCATATGGTAGCTCATCTGTATACAGTGGAACTTTTACGACTCAAACACAGATTTCTTCTTTACCATGACTGCATAGAACTTGTTCTTGAGGCCCTTGTAGTTGTTTCTGGCCAAGAAAATCTTCTACACTTCATACTTTTCAGATCTGTGGTGTATTCCTTGTTTCCAAAGGATAACTATTTCTTAGAACATATTTAGATGTACAGTAAAATTCCTATATTAAGACCACCTTTGGGACTGTTCAAAAGTGGTCTTAAAGACCACTTTTGAACAGTTCCAAAGGTGGTCCCTGACCAGATAACAATACAGACAGAAAACACAAAGAAAAATTAAGTGTACTCTTCAAAATAAGCTTTTTATAGAAGAATTAGTCCTAATTTTAGGTGGTCTTAATAGCGGAATTTCACTGTACTTAGCTTTCATTTCAGGTAGAACTCATCAGTTACGAGTCCATTGTGCTCATATTGGTCATAAGATTGTTGGAGATTATACCTACAGTAATAGACAGGACTGTGATACTGAGAGAATGATGCTTCATGCACACCACCTCATAGCAGACATGAACCACGAATATCTGGATATCAAAGCTACAGATCCTTTTGTTTCGGAAGTAGATACAAAGTGGACAGTAACAGAGACCATGTGTTCCTATGGTGATGCTGTATCCAAATGTGAAAAATTCCGGGAAACAAGAGAAACCTCAGGGATGTGTGTTGTAACCTTGCAAAATCCAGATAGATAGCAAACGCATAATGACTCCTTCGCATCTGGCTAAGCAATTTGCCTCGCAAACCAGGGTTTGTGGGAATGCTTTCAGGCTTCTCCAGACTTTGGGATGAGGCATTTAAACCAATTGCCTGTGGGAAACACCTAAAGGTGTACCTTGGCAAACAGTGCAGGCCCAGATCAGACGCCGCAGAACCTGGCCCCTGATCAGGGCCTACACTATTTGCTAATAGAATTTTCCATGAAAATTAGAAAAAAAAACGGAATAGGCCTGACACCCCTTATATGACAAATGGTCTTGTCCAACATATGGATTAACCTAGATCCCATCTTCATATAACCCGAGCTGTTGTTGGGATGTAAAACACACACACACATTCACATCACACACATACTCCTTCACATCATAGCTTTTGAAAATGGGGAGTAGCCAGGATAATTAAAGAATCATTTTGTAGCTCACCAGAGTCAAAGTAGTACAGGCTTTGGACCGTCATCTAGGTTGACATCTGCGTTGTCAACATTTTCAATTGACATCTCTGAAACTGCTTGGCAAGTTGAAACTAAATTACATGCGGAGCCTCAATGAAAATGGGGAACATGACCAATATGGCCACCATTGTCCATATATGATAAAAACCAAAAATTCTTCCCAGGAACCAAATTGCCAATGACCTATAAACATGGTATGCAACCCTACCAAGTTTGTTCAAATGATGACTTTTGATTGACCTTCTTCCATAAGATCAAATTTGGTCACTTAGACATTTGTATGGAAAAAAGGCAATACATTGGATTTTTTGGATTGCATGTTTACTTTTCAAGAGTTGATATGTCTGAATATGTATTACGGCATCTGATTTATGAAACTCGCAATGCCGCAAGTGCGCAGGCAGTATGGAGCAGGGAAAACTAGAAGTAACGCAAGGTAGCTGTCTACTGCAGACTTGTATGTTCTTTATTTACTCGCAGTGCTGGAGTCTATGTGAAAACTGCAAAATATAAAGAAAAAAAATGTATGAGGAAATGATTAAATCTGATACCTCGGGTTTAGGAGTAATGACAAATTCTCGACAGAAATCTCAAACAGCTTATATCGAGAAATCCGGAAATCCGCATGAAATGGTCACAAAATCCATTCCGCTGGAACAAATTCTTTATATTACCTGCTTGGGCCTTCTAGTCTTTTTAAAATACCGCAGGGATGTTTATTTATTGAATGTTTTTGTCGCAGAATATCCCCGCAAATTGGAAATGGTGACGCTCGCAAAGGTACTACCTTTCACCGCAAAAAACGATAAGGATAAAACCCAGTACACTGGATGGTACTGAGACACCCCAGGACCCCACAGAAACTAGACGCAGTTACTTGGCTCCCCTAAAATTTGAAACAAATTTTATCAAACTATATCAATACAAACAACTACTGAAGAATACGCCTTAAGATACAATGTTACTCAGGCTCCTTGTCGGGGAATCCTGGTCTCGGCATCAATTCAGATTCGATAAGCAAGACCAATTTATGAATAGGTCTATCAAAGTAGACCTTCAACTCTGTGCGGTTTCCCTGACTATCCAAAGAAGAACTGCCAACCAGAAGTTTTACCTTACAAACCAGTCCATCTTTACTCGGAAACGCCTCTACAATTTCGCCTAAACACCATTGACTACGAGGGAGGTTTTCGTCACTGATGAGAACAATGTCCCCCTTTTGCGCATTTCGTTTTTCATCATGCCATTTTTTCCTTACTTGAGATTTTGGACATATTCTCTCCTCCATCTAGACCAGAATTAGTTCGCTAAATATTGAATCTGTCTCCACCTCTTCCTGCAATACAGATCTAACCGCTGGAACTCACCTGGAGGGGGAAGTATGAGCTTGGATTTCATTGTTAGTAAATGGTTTGGTGTCAACGGCTCAAGCGACATTGGGTCGTTCATGTTTTGTACTGAAAGGGTGCCACTGTTGACAATTGCTGTGGCTTCACACATCAATGTGGGAAAACCTTTATCATCAAGTTGTGTTCTGTGATCACGCATCAATGCTGAAAGAACATTTCTGACTGGCCTTATTTTGCGCTCCCAAACTCCACCCATATGGCTAGCATTGGGAACATTGGGTTTGAATTTGAAGTGATCTCAACCTTCTTGCAGTGAAAAAGGCCTTATCTGACTTTCATTCAATTCTGCAATTGCTGCGGCTAATTCTCGTTCCACGCCAATAAAATTTATTCCCTGATCTGACCTTAACTTTCAGATGGGTCCCCTTATAGATATGAACCTTCTCAAAGCATTAAGGAATGAATATGTTGTTAAAGAAACGGCTGTTTCTACATGAATGGCTTTGCAGTTTAAGAAGGTAAAGATAGCCCCATATCGTTTTAACTCCTTCCTTACTTCACGGATGTTAAAAGGGCCAAAATAATCAATGCCACAATAGGTGAAAGGTGGGGCAGGTTCAACCCTATCTTCTGGCAGGTCTGACATTTTCTGAATTTGAGGGCATCCTCACAAACGACGACAAGTTACACATTTTCTGATAAGACGTGAGACTACAGAGCTTAGACCTACAACCCAAAAATCGTTGTCTCTAATTTCATTGCTGGTCATTCCCCTACCTTGATGTCCTACCTTTTCGTGAAAGTACCTTACAACCAAGTCGGTGACATGCCCAGATTTTGGCAGAATAACGGTGCATTACATCATGATTCAATTTTGCTTGACTAAGCCGACCTCCAACCCTTTAAAGACCTACAGAATCAATGAAAGGGTCCAACCGATAAATACTTGACTGCCCTTTGAGAAGCGATTTTTAGCTCACCTGTCACGTAGTGACAAGGTGAGCTTTTGTGATCACTTTTCGTCCGTCATCAGTGCGTGTGTGTGTGCGTAAACTTTTTCTTCAAATGACATCTCCTTCTAAACCACTGATCGGATTTTGACCAAACTTCACAGGAATGATCCTTAGGTGGTCCCCTTTCAAAGTTGTTCAAATGGTTCCGGTCCATTGCACATCTAGGTCACAGGAGCTAAAAATAGACTTTTTAAACGAAAACTTAAAAAATCTTCTTCTCTGAAACCGCAAGGCCCAGGTCTTTGATATTTGGTATGAAGCTTCATCTAGTGGACCTCTACCAAGATTGTTCAAATTATAGCCCTGGGGGCAAAAATGCCCCCGCCCCTGGGGCCTTTGGTTTTACATGGGCTTATATAGGGAAAATCATTAAAAAATCTTCTTCTCTGAAACCACAAGGCCCAGGTCTTTAATATTTGGTGTGAAGCTTTACCTGGTGGACCTCTTCCAAGATTGTTCAAATTATAGCCCTGGGGGCCAAAATGCCCCCGCCCCGGGAGCCTATGGTTTTACATAGGCTTATATAGGGAAAATCATTAAAAAAATCTTCTTCTCTGAAACCACAAGGCCCACATCTTTAATATTTTGTGTGAAGCTTTACCTGGTGGACCTCTACTAAGATTGTTCAAATTATAGCCTTGGGGCCAAAAATGCCCCCGCCCGGGGGGGCCTTTGGTTTTACATAGGCTTATACAGGGAAAATCTTTAAAAATCTTCTTCTCTGAAACCGCAAGGCCCAGATCTTTGATATTTGGTGTGTAGCTTCATCTAGTGGACCTCTTTCAAGATTGTTCAAATTATAGCCCTTGGGGCCAAAATGCCCCCGCCCTGGGGGCCTATGGTTTTACATAGGCTTATATAGGGGAAATCATTAAAAAATCTTCTTCTCTGAAACCACAAGGCCCAGGTCTTTAATATTTGGTGTGATTTTTTGTTTGATTTGATGTTTAACGTCCCCGTCAACACTGTAAAGGTCATTTTGGAGACGTTGCTTCCAATTTTGTGGGACTTTTACCCGACACTAAGATGAAATGACATCTCAAGCCCTGTCGCCCAATGAAACCAATAGGGTTTATTAGCATGGACGGTCCGCCTCGCACCACGGTTCCTGGACAGGCTTAGATCCTCTAAGCGGTTTACCAGTACTAGTGTGCGGGCCGGATTCAGCTCTGCGTGGAAGCATCATGCAGCCCATATATTTCTTCAAGCCCCTATGGGCGGGGGCTGATATTTGGTGTGAAGCTTTACCTGGTGGACCTCTACTAAGATTGTTCAAATTATAGCTTTTGGGCCAAAAATGCCCCCGCCCGGGGGGGCCTTTGGTTTTACATAGGCTTATACAGGGAAAATCTTTAAAAATCTTCTTGTCTGAAACCGCAACGCCCAGATCTTTGATATTTGGTGTGAAGCTTCATCTAGTGGACCGCTACCAAGATTGTTCAAATTATAGCACTGGGGGCCAAAATGTCCCCGCCCCGGGGGCCTATGGTTTTACATAGGCTTATATAGGGAAAATCATTAAAAAATCTTCTTCTCTGAAACCACAAGGCCCACGTCTTTAATATTTTGTGTGAAGCTTTACCTGGTGGACCTCTACTAAGATTGTTCAAATTATAGCCCTGGGGCAAAAAATGCCCCCACCCCGGGACCCTTTGGTTTTTCATAGGCTTATATAGGGAAAACCTTTAAAAATCTTCTTGTCTGAAACCAGAAGGCTCAGGTCTTTGATATTGGGTATGAAGCTTCATCTAGTGGACCATTACCAAGTTTGTTCAAATTGGGCCTAGAATGTACTGGAGACACTAATTCTCAGGTGAGCGATTCAGGGCCCTCTGGGCCCTCTTGTCTTTGTTTTACATTGTTTCGATCAGACTTCTCAATGTCTATCTCTGTACTTTGAAGCAATACCACTTCCTTTTGAAAGGCTGCACTTTGTACTGCTTTAATCACCTTCCGCTCTGCTTCCCTCAGTTCCTCTACTGACAGGGTAAGATTCACTCCAGCTCCCCTTTTAATCGAGGAATCATGTTGTTTGTTAAACTTCCTTTCCAACAGACACTGTTTCATATTTCCAATAAATCTAAGACAAAGAGCCACTATTCTCTTCAGTCTTGTCCAACTAGAGTAAGATTCAAGGCCTTCAAGAAACTTGGTTTCATTTGCCTTATCTACTTTGGTATTGAAAACCTGCATTTTCTAAAGTTCACAAACTTCTGAAGATACAACCAGCTTTTCTTCATCAGGAGCAGGCAATTCTGACTTCCAGAGGAAACTTGGTCCATTGAACCACTCTGAATTCTTTAACAGTTCATCTGCTGATACACCTCTCGAAGCAATGTCAGCAGGATTTTCTTTTGTATCTACATACTGCCACTGTGACTTAACTGTGTGGTCATGTATCAGTTGTAGCCGATTCGCCACAAAAACATGAAAAACGACGCGAGTCATTCTCAATATACCCTAGAACAATTTTGCTGTCTGCCCAAAGCCATTCTACAGTATCAATGGAATTTAATTCTTGTTGCAACAGAGAACTAATCTTTACTGAAACTACTTCAGCACTCAATTCCAAACGAGGAATTGTTATGGGCTTCAGTGGAATCACTCTAGCTTTGCTCATCACTAATGAACAACAAACTTGTCCTTCGTCACTAACCAATCGCAAATATGAATATCCTGTATGACTAGCATCTGAAAAATGATGCAGTTCCCTTTTAAATTCCAAATTCAGCAGGTTTGTAACATCTTCTTATCACTAAAGATCCTAATTTGTGAACACTATTTCGCCATCGTTCCTATCTTGATTTAAGAGAATCAGGAAGTGGATCATCCCAACTTAACTTATTTGCGCATAACAGTTGCAAAATTTTCTTACACACTAGCACAACTGGAGAAATTAGACCAAGTGGGTCATATACGGAACAGACAGTAGCTAATATACCTCATCTGGTTAACGGATGGTCCGAAAGTGTTATTCTGACTGAAAGCAGTCTGATTCTACACACCACTGAACTCCTAAAGCTCGCTCTGTCAGAAGAGGCTCTTTAAGTAAATCAACTTCTACTAGACCTTTAACTCTATCTTCAGGGGGAATTCTCTCAAGAACTATCTTAGTATTTGACAGGAATTTGTGCAGTTTCACACCACCTTCACCACACATTTCTTTACAACGTTTTATCAAGCTTATTGCTTGATCATCATCAGGAAGACCTGAGTCCATCGTCAACATAAAAGTCTTTTCGAAGGAAGTCTGCCGCATCAGAGCCATATTCATCCTCATTGTCTGTCGCTATTTGTTTTAAACCAAAGTATGCACAGCCTGGAGAAGACACTGCCTCAAAAAGGTGTACACACATATGGTATTCAGCTGGCTCCTTACTGATGTCATTATTTTCCCACCATAGGAATCTCAGAAAATCACGCTGATCTGGGCAGATCATCTGTTCAACATCACACATAAATGCAACATTTTCCCTTCTGAATCTGCACAGAACCCATACCAACGTATTGGTTAAGTCTGGGCCTTTTTATAAATTTTTATTCAAAGATTCACCCAGGTATGTTGGCCCCCGCCCATAGGGGCTTGAAGAAATATATGGGCTGCATGATGCTTCCTCGCAGAGCTTAATCCGGCCCGCACACTAGTACTGGTAAACCGCTTAGAGGATCTAAGCCTGTCCATGAACCGCGGTGCGAGGCGGACCGTCCATGCTAATAAACCCTATTGGTTTCATTGGGCGGCAGGGCTTGAGATGTCATTTCATCTCAATGTCGGGTAAAAGTCCCACAAAATTGGAAGCAACGTCCCCGAAATGACCTTTACAGTGTTGACGGGGACTTTAAACCTCAATTAAATCTCCGCTCCTACCCAATGTAAGGACTACTTCTTTCTAGCCTCATGTGTAGGCACGAAAGTCGTTAGTCCTTGCCAACTTACATGTACCATGTAGTCAGTTCAAGAACAACACAAGAATTGCTTTTGGGAAAAGGAAAACCATATAATTGAAAATTTTCTGCCAAAACAGATAATCAAAATGGATCAGCAAGATTCATCATATGTACTGAGTACTTTGTTAATGAAAATTTTCAGATTATACCTCCAAATTCCCAAAAGCAGTAGTAATGTAGAGTAAATGCAGATGGAAGATAAAATAATTGAAACACAAACGATAAGTATGATACATGTACATGAAAAGCCTTATTAAAGTCCTTTAAAATGAGACGACTTCAGATAAGCCAGCCTCCATCAGATAGATGTGACTTTGACCATAAAAATCAACTGAAAAATTTTTGTGTCGACTTACCAAGGGTAAGGGCGACTTGCTTCCTTAAATTAAAAGACGGTTGCAAGTACCTTTCATATGCATTGCTATTCCAATCCCCCTGCAATTTAATAAGGCTTGTGGGTAAACCACACTGTAAAGCGAAACTAGCCCCACCCCTCCTAAAGGAATGGCCAGAGTAAGAGGCTGCATCATAACCAGCCTCAGCTAAGCAGTTACGAAGCTTAGTTGTGAATTGTGAGTGGGTAAGTGGTACATTACTTGCACCAGACAAGCCGTAGCGTATCAGGGGGACAGGATAAGGACAGGCAGGATTCTCCATTGAGAGTCTTAATAAGGCGGCAGAGGGGCAAAAGGGGGAATTTAGGATCCTTGGGAGGGGAATATGGAGGGTTCTCTCCCTAAACTGGATGACCTTAGACCAACGTATGGTTAAAACTGCCCCCTCTGTTGTAAATTGTACATCCGATGCACACAAGTGTCGTGAAGGGTCAAAGAGGATATGCGATTGGACCAGTAAATTGGACTTAGAAAAAAGGAAAAGAAAGCCATAAGACAAGCAGCCCAGAAGGCACGGTCAAAAGCCCTAGTTAAATCTAACCTTATGAAGATGGCGTGTAGAAGGTCGAGAGTAATGGGTAGCTTCTGTGTCGAGTTATCGCCCTTAACCCTACGTACGCCTTTTAGAATCGAATTGATGTACCAGTTCTGATCAAGTGGATTTTTCAGACCAGAGTCTAAATGCAGCAATCTTACTATATTTAAATACTGTCGTATTGAAGTAAACGCAAGGCGTCTTGACAAAAATGCTATATATCTCCCCAGATCAACCTGAGATATAGGCACTGGAGCAATATTCAGTCTAGCACAAAATTCAAGATAAGAAGAAAGCTGGGCGGAGTAAGTTCTCCATGTAGAAGGTGCAAAACTGTTAGTTCTAAACATCTGCACATCACTGTCCAAAGCTGTTGAAAGGTCTGGCACCACCAAAGGCCCCCCCGTGGCTGTATCTTGTAAGGTTCCCATACTTGTAAGTCCAGGCTGGGTATCTGCCAAGCAAAAACATTAAGGTTTTTGAGGACATGTGCAGTGTCAAGGGGGAAAGACAAGTGAAAGGTAACAAAGTTTCCAGGTAGCCAGGGAGGTGCAGGCGCGATGCTGCATCTGCTGCAACATTAAAGACCCCTCTGATAAACCTAGGCATCAACTCAAAATTGTAAGCAGCAGAGAGCCAAAAGAGGCTTCGCAAGCATTTCATAATAACCTTATTGCGTGATGTACCTTTTCGCAGCGAGGCGACTGTGACTGAGTTGTCAGAGTAAATGAGAACACGTTTATTACGCCAGAGCGGGGCCCAACGATGGGCTGCTAGTACTACAGCAAGCACTTCTTTTTCATTAATGTGATAGTCACGGGCCTCTGGCCAGTCCTGGGTCCAGTTGAAATAGAACCAGTCTGGTCCAAAAGAGCCCCCGGCTGCCTCATCACAGGCATCAGTGAAAATGCACTCTATGGGTTTTGCGTCATGTACTGCTGCTCTGCCATTAAAAGTTTGCATAAATTGATACCACCAGAGAATGTCTTCGCGCACGTTAGTAGTTATGATTGTACGATGACAACCATGCCGGAGCATACTGATTTTGTTAAATATTCTGCGGAGAAATACTCGTCCGCCTTTAACTACCGCTGCTGCCCATGAAAGGCGTCCAGCCAATGACTGTAGCTGGCGTTTGGTTGCACGTTTACGCGACAGAAAGCCCTGAAGCTCTTCATGGAAGGAGCTTGATTTATCTTGTGGTAAGCGAAGGCACATTCCAATAGAATCAAGCTCTATACCTAGAAAGGTAATTTTTTGGGTTGGGTCAACTACCTTCCCCCAATGGATCGCAAAACCGAGCTTCCGGAGAAGCTGAATGAGAACTAGCAATGCTTCGGCGCATTCTTTTTGAGTTTTTGATACGATTAAAAAATCGTCTAGATATACGACGAGGAGGTCATACCCTTTCCGGGCCATAATCCGTTTGACAGCCTGGGTGAGACGATGAAAAATAGAAACACTATAACGGGCCCCGAATGGAAGCTTAGTGTCCCGCATGTATACTGTCTTACCATCAAAATTCCAGCTAAGCCCCGTAACCTGCTGGCTGTAACAACTCAGAGACACTGATCTGTATGCATTACGAAGGTCGACTTTAGCAAAGAAACAGCCTTCAGTCATCATACTGGCAGCATCATCTACACGTGCAAATGTCTGCTTACAGTCAGATGAGCAAAGGTCATTTAAAGCCTCACCAGTCGGTCTTGAGCAATCATGAATGAGACGTACATCCCCATCAGGTTTGGGGATAACTGCCATGGGACTAACAAGGGAGGGGCGTTCATCGCAGATGACATAATTACCACATTCTATTTCGTTAAGGACTCGCTTAGTGGCCTTTTCAAATAGGGGACTAGAGGGGCGAGCTGAAGGGTGGTTTAAGCTAGAGACCTTGGGAATATGCGAATCAGGGTCAATAATATCAAAGCCATTTTTGATGCCCTCTAAAATGAAATTTCTATCAGGATCATCCTGAAGTTCCTCGTCCCACGCTGTCAAACTTAAGCCCGGCAAGGGGCTGACCTCCACCTCTCCTTTTTTTTCTATGTGGGTTGTGGCTGCATGTTTTTGATTGCATCCTGGTACAATGCAAATATGCTGGTAACGGCACTCAGCGAAAGTACAACCCTTCTGGGAATTGAAGTTTCTACACACACCAATTTCCCGCTTTAGCTGTTTTGGTTTTAAGCCTATACTATTGGAACCATTTTTTCCCTGTTGAGATGAGGGGGCCTGCTTGGGCGGCTTGTCACGTGGCTGAAGGTGGAGTGTGTGTAAGTGTTGCACATCAGTGCCCCACCGAAAACCCATATCAGCTTGTAATTTTCGGTATTCTTTATCAAAGAGTAAAGATTGCATTTCTGTACCAATTGGTAAAATTTGGTAGTATATGACAAATAGTCCATCAGGGCTGGGCCGGGTAATTTACCCTCACCCACCAGTTTATATAATATGGCCAGGTTTGCAATGGACCACTGAGTTAAGGAGAGATTCTCAAGCTTGGGCTTTTTTGGTCCTGATTTAACGATAACTTGCTGGTCCCCCTGCCCACCTATAACCGTCTCTTCTTCAATGTTATTCGGGACAAAGTCACAAATGTCATAATAACTGGAAGCTGACTTACCTGTTGCCGTGGCAATATGAATTTGAGGATCCTTCCAAGAAGGTTGCACTTGTTGGCCTGGTAAAGTTCCATCAGAATTGACAGCAGCAGGTGTACTAGAGGTTGCTTGACCTGCCAATTGTGACTGTTGGGAGATTAAAGTGTTTATCAGGGTCTGGTACACATCCGCAGGTTGACTCATAGCACTGTCACTACTAATGAGAGGTTGGGCCACCGTCACATTCCCGGTTGGTTGAGACCCAACTGATGTGCCAACACGGCCGATGGGTTGGGATGAAACTGTCAGTGTCCCCTCAGTCGATTGGTGCTCGGCAGCACCACCCGAACCAGGCTGCATTGGTGCAGCTTCATTTTCTGATGTATCGCCTAGAGACTTCACCAGGTGTAGTAGGAGCTTACGTTGCCCTACTGGTATTTTCGCAGTGTTGAGGTCCTTGGCATCAACCAGGCTTAGGGCCGTCAAGCTATCAAAGCCCTTGTCAACCAGTTCATCAATGACCCCTTTCTGGACATTGTTCTCAAGACAGTATTTAATAACCATGTCTTTCGGTGACAAATCAGAGACCACAGCAACCCCTTCAGTGTCTGCACTTTGATCGGAAGGCATCTTTATACTTTTACAAAGCAAAACGAATTGTCTCTAGTAATACAACCAGTCTTAGGCACTCGACGAACTTTCCGATTTTGATGAACAGAAAAAACAGAACTCTTCTCTGCAAAAGGCAGCGCAGTCAAGGAATCTAAACCAGTTAGCTTCATTATCGTTAGAAGTTTCAAGGATATAGCCATACAGTTTGTCTTCCTCGACCTTAGAGATCACATACCACTCGGGAATCTGGAAAACCTGGCGAATACGCTTCAGTTTACATTCATTGTCCGCCATTTTGGAAAGGGAAATAATCAATTAGTCCAAAACGTCCCGAAATGAACCCAATGTCACAAGTGTCCCGCGCGATCGTCTTTTGATTTATTTTAAAACATTTGTAGGAGCGCATGCATTGAATTCTGTTAAGAAAAGCGTCCTTTCACAATTCTAAATCTGTCGTCCACGCTCCATATGGGTATGACTTGTCAGCATATCCACTGAATTTCCTCTTTTTCTCTCACTTGCACTTCGTTTTTTTTTGTCCCATAAATCGTAAACATCAGCGCTGCAAAACATTTTCCTTTCCCAGTTTTTAAAGACTATGATAAATCGAAGATTGTAAGTTCATATTTTCACCACAAAAGTGCCAGAAAGAAAACCAATATTTTTCAGAGAAAATTTTCCGTAGACCTATTCACTGTGGCGATAATTTTGAAACTGATCCCAAAGCGGTACCCGCACCTGGAGAAGTCCGCGAAAAATTCTGATTGGATATCAGAAAATGTTACAGAGAGGCTGAATGGATAGTTCCATCGACAGGAGGCCAGAAATAAAGCGCCCCCTGACGGCGCTATCTGTACTGGCAAAACAACGCCAGATTCAAAATACTTTAAAATGATTGGTCTATTCAAAACAAAACAAACAACTCTCGGAACTTTTCACCAGAAACAAAAACATCTCTCGTCATTTATGAATTCTAAATTTCATTTAAAACAGTTCTAGGGAGTAACCTGTGGAACTACCAAGGGCTGGTGCCCAGTTTGATGTAACTAAAAAAAAATAACATATTTCCTTTTGATCAAAGACAGGAAAAAGAAAGGAGTGGACCCAAAGGCACCCTGTCGTGCACCTCTGAATTTTTTTTTTTTTGTATTATTTTCTTTACATTACCCACACGTAGGGTAATGTAGAAAAAAAAAAAACGAGGGTTCCCACCAGATATTTAAAACTAGATTAAAATTTAATCTCTATAATCAAACAAATCACCCAAGTTTGTTGGGCTACAATCAAAAACCACTCTGATTTTCTCTGGTTTCTTAGGATGATATATTCCATGGTGTGGTATATACCACATCCTGTCATCGTCTCGACTAAGATAATTCTCAGGAACTCTTTCTGCGTGGCCTTTATTAAACATTTCCTGCATGAAAGCAAAATAATGCTCACGGTACTTCTGATCACTTTCGAATCTTTGTCTCAGGCTCTAATAACGTTGTCGTGCCATTACATTGTTGTTCGGAAGGCTTAAATCATTATTTTTCAATGGCAGAGCTATTTTGTATTTTCTACCTTCTTGATACTGGTTTGAACAGTATCCAAAAAAAGTCTATCTTCTACCGAAAATGCAGTTTTGTTTCCATTTTGTTCCACAAACTCAAGTGTCATCATTCTATTGATTTCTACAGTGTAGAAGTAAAACAAAGATCAGGAATTGATACAATTAACTTACTCCATCCATAAAAGACACCAAAGGGAAAGAAATACAAACATTAAGCGACCAGACCATAATGGAAACCGAAACAAAGGAAGGCCATATGGACAGTTACTTTCCCACAAAATGGCCATATGGCCATCCATACAGGGCTTATCACTTCTTTCACCTTAGTTTGAATGAAACAAACACTTGGTCACTCTTTGTATCACGCTGATTTGCTGCCAAGGACTGATTAACTTCATATACCAGAACATGATGACTCACGCCAACTGAATCCATTTCTACTTGTTCTTCGCAATTATCTACCATTCCCACAACTCCCTAGCTAAGATCAGTTCTTTGAGCAAACGGCCCATTCCTCTCAGGTGGTGCTATAATATCTCTTGGCAATAGTGCACGGGCGCAATTTTATCCAGTTAATAGGCCAACCTCGCAATCCTGTAGTGGCATCAGCTCACTTGCAATGGCCTCTAAATACGGAATCTTCCGTGCAGTTTCCAGTTTTGGAATATGAGATCTATTCACCGGCATGATTTGTCTGGTATATGTTACTGGAAGAGCTAGTCTCAATGATTGATTAAATCCTCTAACACTCAAGCCTTTAATCTTTTGACTTTCCACCATCATGTTCTCAGCATACATGGTTGACAATGACAAATTCACATCAACTCCTGTTACCCCTAAGGAATCACAAGTTTTCTTGAGAATGAAAGAGGTATCCAACTGAGAATCTAATAAGGCATACACCAATCTTTCAGAGCTAGGGTCATTTTCATGTGAAACATAGACTGGCAGAATCATTGCACTCATGTTACAGGATCCATGATTCATAAAGCACACACTTCTCATTGAAGTACTGTGGCTATTCACACTTTGTGCACTTTCTTTCGACACATCACTCTTATTATGCACTTATTTGGGTTTCCTGTCTCCATGAAGACAAGTTGGATGTAACTAATTACACGTCTAACGCCTTTACCTTGCTCTACACCGCCTCGATACATGACCTATACCGAGACAGCCATAACATAGTTTCTTGTCTGCTACGAAAGCCTTTCTTTCTTCCACTGGTTTCCGCAAGAATATTCTACAGGTTTCAAGTTCATGGTTCTACTTCTGGCAAAGACAACACCCAACACTTTCTGATTTCACTACATTCGACGCATTTGTCTGTGTCGCGGTAGTCTTTCTCATTTGTTTTACAACAGGCCATTTTGAGTAAGAGTCCACGATGATCAGGAACATAGAATCAAGAAATGGCCTGGCAAAATCCACATGGATCCTTTTCCATGGTTTATCAGGATATTCCCAAGGGTGAATAGGAGCTTCAGGTGACATATTCCTATTTTGCTGACAACTAGCACAACGTTTTATCAGTTTTTCAATTTTCTGATCAATTTTAGGCCACCAAACATAATTTCTTGCCAAGGATTTGACCTTTACCATTCCTAAATGTCCTTCATGCAATTCATCTGTAATGCGTTGACGCAATTTTAGTGGTACAACTACTTTTAAACCCCATATTATACATCCATGATGTAAAGATAGTTCATCCCTCCTACTGAAATATGGATCTACCATATTGTCTGTGTTATAGGACCATCCTCTCCTAATACTGTCTTTTACACGAGATAGCACCGGTTCGTGATCTGTTGCTCTCCTGATTTTGTCAACTGTTACGGGAAGAGACTCAAAATGTGACATATAGAATATCTCAGTAGCATCTATTCTATAACTGTCAGGTGACGTTTTCTGTGGAAGACACAATAAACTATCACAATTTCCATGACTTTTAGTATTCTTATACTTAATGTCATATGTGTATCCTGCAAGAAAAAATGCGTACCTCTGCAACTGAGCTGCAGTAGTAGGAACTTGTTCCTTTTTTAGGACTGAAAATTGTCTTTAGGGGCTTGTGGTCGGTTATAAGAGTAAATTCCTTTCCATATAAGTAGAGATTATTCTTCTTTACAGCCCACACTATACTTAGTGCCTCCTTATCAATTTGACTGTACTTTCTCTCTGCCTTATTCAGAGTCCTAGAAGCGAAAGCAATAGGTTTCTCTTGTCCATTAGGCATTATGTGAGACAGAAAACAACCTAGTCCATATGAACTTGCATCACAAGCTAATGTTACAGGCAAATCTGGATCATAGTGTGTTAGCACCATATCTGATGTGATAATCTCCTTAATTTTACTGATGGCGACCTGACACTCTTTTGTCCATTTCCATGTCCTGTCCTTTTCAAGCAGTTGATGCAATGGTTGCAGTACAGTACTCATATCCGGAATAAACTTAGAGTAATATGTAACTAATCCCAAAAAGGATCTTAGCTGACTCACATTTTCAATTTCTGGCGCATTGAGTATTGCGTCGATTTTGTCCTGTGTTTTATGCAGTCCTTCTTTATCTATTACATGACCACAAAATGTTACTCTGTCTTTAAAGAATTCAAACTTTTCCGGATTGGCTTTTAACCCATTTTCAGATAGTTTCTTTAAAGCCAGTTCAAGATTTCTTATGTGCTCCTTGTCTGTTTTCCCGGTAATAATCATGTCATCCAGGATAACCTGTGTCCCTGGAACACCTTGCATGACTTGTTCAATAGTCTTCTGGAATATCGCAGGTGCCGAGGCAATTCCGAAGACCAACCTATTGTATCTGAAGAGTCCCCAATGCGTATTGATTGTGAGAAGTTTCTTACTTTCTTCTTCCATTTCGATTTGTAAATACGCATTCTTCAAGTCAATTTTGGAGAAGTGCTGGCCACCAGATAGCGACACGAATAAATCATCAATGCGTGGAAGCGGATACTGTTCAACTTGTAATGTTGGGTTGACAGTTACTTTATAGTCTCCACAAATACGGATATCTCCATTTTCCTTGGGCATGGGAACAATACGAGTGGCTCATTCACTGGTGTCAACTTTCTCTATCACTCCTTCAGCAACCAATTTATCTAGTTCTGTGTCTATCTTAGCTTTCAGTGAGTAGGGTACAGGTCTTGCCTTCACATACTTAGGTGGACTGTTATCTTTCAAGATTAACTTTGCTTGCATAGTTTTCAATTTCCCCAATCCATTAGAAAATACTTCCGCATATTTTGACTTAAGATTGTCTATTTCCGACTGTCTTAAAATCTTTTCATTTGGAACCTGTAATGATTTAATCTCGGCCCAATTCAAATTTAAGTGTCTTAGCCACTCACGACCAAACAATGGCCTTCCTTCATTATTCAAAACATAAAGATTTAGTGTTTCTGACTGATCATTCAGTTGAACTTTACAGTCTAAATATCTTAAGGGATGAATTGGTTCTCCTGAGTAAGTTTTCAATGTTAAGCTTGTGTTAATGAGTTCACAGTTTTTGAAAAACTTGTCAAAGTCTTGCTTGGAGATAACTGAAATTCCTGAACCAGTATCTAATTCCATATCAATTACAGTACCGTTGATTTCAGGTGACACCCATATCACATTTCTGTCTTTGCTATCTGATAATGTTTTAAGATATTCTTCATCAGAACTATCTACATTTAATGTATGCATTTTCTCTTTGGAGTGTTCTGTTTTTGCCTTACATGTGGGCAATATATGACCCTTTTTCCGGCAACCATGACATGTGGCATTCTTAAATCTACAGTTCTCTGGTGTGTGATTAGTTCTCAAACACCTGTAACATGGCTTTTTAACATTTGATGATGCACCTGGACTTTTTGCCGGCTGCTGAGTGCCTGGAGATTTTTCCCACTTTTTCTTCCCTTTCTTTCCCACTGACTTGAGTTTCAGTTTATTTCATATCTGCGCTAGCCCCTTCTGCAAGTGATTTCCCTTGCAACTGAACCACATCTCTGTATGCAGACTCCATTGCTTGAGCAATTTCAAGGGCTTTGTCATATGTCAGATCACGTTCTGATAATAGTTTCTTTTGGATAGCCTCACTTTTGAGTCCACAAACAAATCTGTCCCTTAAAGCCTCCTTTAAATTATCACCAAAGTCACAATATTCACTCAGCTTCTTCAAGGCGACATTAAATCTCTTACTGATTCATCAGATTTTTTATCTCTTTTATAAAATCTAAATCTTTCTGCAATGACTAATGGTTTCGGGGCATAGTGATCCTTCAGCTTATCACAAAGGACAGCGTAGTCTTTAGTGGACGGAAGGTCCGGCGAAAAAACAAGTCTCTTAAAAGCATGTATGTTTGGCTCCCAACTAAATTCAGTAACGCAGGAACTTTCTTATCATTTGCGATTTCATTCACTAAGAAATACTGATCCAATTGCTCTTGATAAGGAATCGAGACAATTCATCGACAAGACAATTCATCGACACGGTTTTTGGAGACAATTCATCGACACAATTGAAGACAACTCATCGACACTTTTTGAAGACAATTCATCGACACATTATTATGTTGAAATTATACACAAGCTGATAAAATGAAGACAATGTTTTGAAAATAAAATTATCTATTATCACATTTATGATCAAAATTACGAATTTAGAAAAAATTAATTCAATCTTTTGGCTTATTGACCATTTTAACCGCATTAGTTTGCCTCGTCTGATTTGATGTCGCAAAACAGTGACTGTCGGGGAGCTGTCTCAAAGTAGTTGAGGATAGCATGTAGCTTTTAGGGTGCTGATTGCTATGTAGTGGCAGTATTGATAGTAAGACCACTGGAGTTGAAGGATAATTTAGCCTCGAGATTTGTACAATTCGCATTTAGATACATAATTCTGATCATGAGATATAAACCGTGTCGGTGAATTATCATCTAGATAATAAGCCTATGCGATGGACCTTGATTAATCCCACTTTAGGGGTAAAAGTTCAGTTTAACCATTTTTGTACCAAATGGAATCCTCCTCCTTATATATAGCATGAGTCCATTTAAAAATGTAGGGTTGTCAGGTTGTGTTTTCAACTAAATTTGTTTTGGAAAATAGCTGAACTTTTTGCAAACAGTGTAGGCCCTGATCAGACGCCGCGTTCTGCGGCGTCTGAGCTGAGCCTACATTGTTTGCCAGGGTACCCGTTTTGGGGTATATGGTATTGAATGGGATTATGTTTACTTTTCATATTTCTGCCTATAAACGTTAGGCGTTATCGTTGGAATCGTTTCGATTGGAGCAGAATCTTATCTAATGCTGAAAATTTAGGGGAAAAATGCAAACATACATGTAACTCACAATCAAGCTTCACTTGCCATCTTTTTTATTTTGATTATGAAAGTTTTGAATAATATTTGACCAAGTTCCGTATACATTTTCTTTTATGCGGTTAAAAGGGTCTATAAGCCAAACTATTGAATTAAATGTTTCTAAATTCGTTATTTTGATCATAAACGTGATAAAAGATAATTTTATTTTCAAAACAGTGTCTTCATTCTATCAACTAGTGTATAATTTCAACATAATAATGTGTCGATGAATTGTCTTCAAAAAGTGTCGATGAGTTGTCTTCAATTGTGTCGATGAATTGTCTCCAAAACCCGTGTCGATGAATTGTCTTGTCGATGAATTGTCTTGTTCCCCTTGATAACAGGGCCATGGCTCTGTGGCCTCTTCATATGAGTCCATCTTACCAATGAACGACGCCATTTTGTGTACTTGAAATGTTTATCTCACAATAGTGGGTTTGGGAGATAAGGATAGATTAGAGTTTTCGTTCCGCCGAAACCAAAGTCAGTATAAAATCACTGGATCTAGCCACTGTCTATAAATTTACTAGAGTTTTCGTTCCGCCAAAACCAAAGTCAGTATAAAATCACTGGATCTAGCCACTGTCTATAAATTTACAGTTTATTGTATCATAAGTATTCCCAATGTATGGAGTTTACAATATTCGGGAACCTGTAAGACCCAGACTGTTCGGTTCCGGTAAATAATGTTCCTCCAGACAAAATCTTTGGTCACCTTGTACCAGTTCACCGGAAACTTTCCCGAATATTTTTAGGATGATTTTCCGTGTAAACAAGATATTGTCCAATCTTCATCACTTCCATTATCGAGATAACCTTTCTCTCAATTTATCTGTGACAAATATATCCCATCCTCGTCGCCAATTTGTTATGTTTCACTGGAATTGTGAGCGGATTCAGCAAAGAACAAGTATTTGGCTACACCGGTATTTTAACCAATGGTCAAATACATGACACGAATACATACATGGTTATATGGTACAAACACTAAACGTTCATACATGACAAAACTCAGTACAGTAATGATTTGTGTCTGTTCCATATGCTGAAAGCTGAAAACATTTTTTTCTTGTATTTTTCTTTTCTGATAGCGCTATAGCGGGATTATAGTCAGATCCTCTGACAGTTATTGTTTAATTAGTTTTAAATTTTATCACATTTACAATTTTATACTGTGATAAATAAATTTAGCCAAAGCCTGGGTGTGATAAGCAACAAATATTTGGTGATTGCAGGTTGAAATGTATAAAGATACAATAACTTCTTTTTTTAGCTCACCGTCACGTAGTGACGAGGTGAGCTTTTGGGATCACTTTTTGTCCGTCGTGCGTCCGTCCGTGCGTGCGTGCGTCCGTGCGTAAACAATTTCTTTAAACGACATCTCCTCCTAAACCACTGATCAGATTTTGACCAAACTTCACAGGAATGATCCTTAGGTGGTCCCCTTTCAAAGTTGTTCAAATGGTTCCGGTCCGTTGCACATCTAGGTCACAGGAGCAAAAAAATAGATTTTTTTCACCAAAAACTTAAAAAATCTTCTTCTCTGAAACCACAAGGCCCAGGTCTTTGATATTTGGTATGAAGCTTCATCTAGTGGACCCCTACCAAGATTGTTCAAATTACAGTGCTGGGGCCAAAAATGCCCCCGCCCCGGGGCCCTTTGGTTTTACATAGGCTTATATAGGGAAAAGCTTTAAAAATCTTCTTCTCTGAAACCACAAGGCCCAGGACTTTGATATTTGGTATGAAGCTTCATCTAGTGGACCCCTACCAAGATTGTTCAAATTTTAGTGCTGGGACAAAAAATGCCCCCGCCATGGGGCCCTTTGGTTTTACATTGGCTTATATAGGGAAAATCTTTAAAAATCTTCTTCTCTGAAACCACAAGGCCCAGGTCTTTGATATTTGGTATGAAGCTTCATCTAGTTGACCCCTACCAAGATTGTTCAAATTACAGTGCTTGGGCCAAAAATGCCCCCGCTCCGGGGCCCTTTGGTTTTACATACGCTTATATAGGGAAAATCTTTAAAAATTTTCTTTTCTGAAACCACAAGGCCCAGGACTTTGATATTTGGTATGAAGCTTCATCTAGTGGACCCCTACCAAGATTGTTCAAATTTTAGTGCTGGGACAAAAAATGCCCCCGCCACGGGGCCCTTTGGTTTTACATTGGCTTATATAGGGAAAATCTTTAAAAATCTTCTTCTCTAAAACCACAAGGCCCAGGTCTTTGATTTTTGGTATGAAGTGTCATCTAGTGGACCCCTACCAAGATTGTTCAAATTATAGTGCTGGGGCCAAAAATGCCCCCGCCCCGGGCCCTTTGGTTTTACATGGGCTTATATAGGGAAAATCTTTAAAAATCTTCTTCTCTGAAACTGCAAGGCCCATGTCTTAGCTATTTGGTATGAAGCATCATCTAGTGGACCCCTACCAAGATTGTTCAAATTATAGTGCTGGGGCCAAAAATACCCCCGCCCTGGGGCCCTTTGGTTTTACATAGGCTTATGTAGGGAAAATCTTTAAAAATCTTCTTCTCTGAAACTGCAAGGCCTAGGTCTTTGATATTTGGTATGAAGCTTCATCTTGTGGACCTCTAGCAAGATTGTTCAAATTATAGCCCTGGGGCCAAAACTGCCCCCGCTCCGGGGCCCTTTGGTTTTACATAGACTTATATAGGGACAATCTTGATAAATCTTCTTCTCTGAAACCACAAGGCCTAGGTCTTTGATATTTGGTATGACGCTTCAGCTAGTGAACCTCTACCAAGATTGTTCAAATTATAGCCCTGAGGCCAAAAATGCACCCGCCTCGGGGCCCTATGGTTTTACATAGACTTATAAAGGGAAAATCTTTAAAAATTTTCTTGTGTGAAACCACAGGGCCTAGGTCTTTGATATTTGGTGTGAAATTTCATCTAGTGGACCTCTACCAAGATTGTTCAAATTATAGCCCTGGGGCCAAAAATGCCCCCGCCCCGAGACCCTTTGGTTTTACATAGACTTATATAGGAAAATCTTAAAAAACCTTCTTCTCTGAAACTGCAAGGCCCATGTCTTTAATATTTGGTATGGAGCTTCATCTAGTGGACAATTATAGCCTTTGTTGATATTTGGTATGAAGCTTCACCTTTTTAGACCTCCCTCAACATTATGCACATTATAACCTCTGGGTCAATAATGGCCCTCCCCGGGGCCCACTTGTTACTCCATGGATCAGGTGAGCGATCCAGGGCCATCATGGCCCTCTTGTTAGCTCACCGTCACGTAGTGACGAGGTGAGCTTTTGGGATCACTTTTTGTCCGTCGTCCGTCGTGCGTCCGTGCGTCCGTCCGTGCGTGCGTGCGTAAACAATTTCTTTAAACGACATCTCCTCCTAAACCATTGATCGGATTTTGACCAAACTTCACAGGAATGATCCCTAGGTGGTCCCCTTTCAAAGTTGTTCAAATGGTTCCGGTCTGTTGCACATCTAGGTCACAGGAGCCAAAAATAGAATTTTTTCACCAAAAACTTAAAAAATCTTCTTCTCTGAAACCACAAGGCCCAGGTCTTTGAGATTTGGTATGAAGCATCATCTAGTGGACCCCTACCAAGATTGTTCAAATCATAGTGCTGGGGCCAAAAATGCCCCCGCCCTGGGGCCCTTTGGTTTTACATAGGCTTATATAGGGAAAATCTTTAAAAATCTTCTTCTCTGAAACCACAAGGCCCAGTTCTTTGATATTTGGTATGAAGCTTCATCTAGTGGACCCCTACCAAGATTGTTCAAATTATAGTGCTGGGGCCAAAAATGCCCCCGCCCTGGGGCCCATTGGTTTTACATAGGCTTATATAGGGAAAATCTTTAAAAATCTTCTTCTCTGAAACCACAAGGCCCAGGACTTAAATATTTGGTATGAAGCTTCATCTAGTGGACCCCTACCAAGATTGTTCAAATTATAGTGCTGGGACAAAAAATGCCCCCGCCACGGGGCGCTTTGGTTTTACATAGGCTTATATAGGTAAAATCTTTAAAAATTTTCTTCTCTGAAACCACAAGGCCCAGAACTTTGATATTTGGTATGAAGCTTCATCTAGTGGATCCCTATCAAGATTGTTCAAATTTTAGTGCTGGGACAAAAAATGCCCCCGCCACGGGGCCCTTTGGTTTTACATTGGCTTATATAGGGAAAATCTTTAAAAATCTTCTTCTCTGAATCCACAAGGCCCAGGTCTTTTATATTTGGTATGAAGCTTCATCTAGTGGACCCCTACCAAGATTGTTCAAATTATAGTGCTGGGACCAAAAATGCCCCCGCCCCGGGGCCCTTTGGTTTTACATAGGCTTATATAGGGAAAATCTTTTAAAATCTTCTTCTCTGAAACCACAAGGCCCAGGTCTTTGATATTTGGTATGAAGCTTCATCTAGTGGACCCCTACCACGATTGTTTAAATTATAGTGCTGGGACAAAAAATGCCCCCGCCACAGGGCCCTTTGGTTTACATTGGCATATATAGGGAAAATCTTTAAAAATCTTCTTCTCTGAAACCAACAGGCCCAGGTCTTTGATATTTGGTATGAAGCTTCATCTAGTGGACCCCTACCAAGATTGTTCAAATTATAGTGCTGGGGCCAAAAATGCCCCCGCCCCGGGGCCCTTTGGTTTTACATAGGCTTATATAGGGAAATTCTTTAAAAATCTTCTTCTCTGAAACCACAAGGCCCAGGACTTTGATATTTAGTATGAAGCTTCATCTAGTGGACCCCTTCAAATTATAGTGCTGGGACAAAAAATGCCCCCGCCACGGGGCCCTTTGGTTTTACATTGACTTATATAGGGAAAATCTTTAAAAATCTTCTTCTCTGAAACCACAAGGCCCAGGTCTTTGATATTTGGTATGAAGCTTCATCTAGTGGACCCCTACCAAGATTGTTCAAATTATAGTGCTGGGGCCAAAAATGCCCCTGCCCCGGGGCCCTTTGGTTTTACATAGGCTTATTTAGGGAAAATCTTTAAAAATCTTCTTCTCTGAAACCACAAGGCCCAGGACTTTGATAATTGGTATGAAGCTTCATCTAGTGGACCCCTTCCAAGATTGTTCAAATTATAGTGCTGGGGCAAAAAATGCCCCCGTCCCGGGGCCCTCTGGTTTTACATAGGCTTATATAGGCAAAATCTTTAAAAATCTTCTTCTCTGAAACCACTAGGCCCAGGTCTTTGATATTTGATGTGTAGCTTCATCTAGTGGACCTTTGCCAAGATTGTTCAAATTATAGCCTTTGTTGATGTTTGGTATGAAGCTTCACCTTTAAGACCCCCCTCAACATTATGCACATTAAAGCCCTGGGGCCAATAATGGCCCTCTCTGGGGCACACTTGTTACACTATGGATCAGGTGAGTGATCCAGGGCCATCATGGCCCTCTTGTGTTTTATATTAGGATCACTTTTTGTCTGTCATCCGTGCGTAAACAATTTCTTCAAATGACATCGCCTCCTAAACCACTTATTGGATTTTGACCAAACTTCACAGGAATGATCCTTAGGTGGACCCCTTTCAAAGTTGTTCAAATGGTTCTGGTCTGCTGCACATCAAGGTCACAGGGGCCAAAAATAGATTTTTTAATGAAAACTTAAAAAATCTTCTTCTCTGAAACCACAAAGCCCAGGTCTTTGATATTTGGTGTGAACCTTCATCTAGTGGATCCCTACCAAGAGTGTTCAAATTATAGTGCTGGCGCCAAAAATGCCCCAGCCCCGGGGCCCTTTGGTTTTACATAGGATTATATAGGGAAAATCTTTAAAAATCTTCTTTTCTGAAACTGCAAGGCCCAGGTCTTTGATATTTGGTATGAAGCTTTATCTAGTGGACCCCTACCAAGATTGTTCAAATTATAGTGCTGGAGCCAAAAATGCCCCCACCCCAGGGCCCTTTGGTTTTACATAGGATTATACAGCGAAAATCTTTAAAAATCTTCTTCTCTGAAACTGCTAGGTGCAGGTCTTTGATATTTGGTATGAAGCTTCATCTAGTGGACCCCTACCAAGATTGTTCAAATTATAGTGCTGGGGCCAAAAATGCCCCCGCCCCGGGGCCCTTTGGTTTTACATAGGCTTATATAGGGAAATTCTTAAAAATCTTCTTCTCTGAAACCACAAGGCCCGGGACTTTGATATTTAGTATGAAGCTTCATCTAGTGGACCCCTTCAAATTATAGTGCTGGGACAAAAAAATGCCCCCGCCACGGGGCCTTTTGGTTTTACATTGACTTATATAGGGAAAATCTTTAAAAATCTTCTTCTCTGAAACCACAAGGCCCAGGTCTTTGATATTTGGTATGAAGCTTCATCTAGTGGACCCCTACCAAGATTGTTCAAATTATAGTGCTGGGGCCAAAAATGCCCCCGCCCCGGGGCCCTTTGGTTTTACATAGGCTTATTTAGGGAAAATCTTTAAAAATCTTCTTCTCTGAAACCACAAGGCCCAGGACTTTGATAATTGGTATGAAGCTTCATCTAGTGGACCCCTTCCAAGATTGTTCAAATTATAGTGCTGGGGCAAAAAATGCCCCCGTCCCGGGGCCCTCTGGTTTTACATAGGCTTATATAGGCAAAATCTTTAAAAATCTTCTTCTCTGAAACCACTAGGCCCAGGTCTTTGATATTTGATGTGTAGCTTCATCTAGTGGACCTTTGCCAAGATTGTTCAAATTATAGCCTTTGTTGATGTTTGGTATGAAGCTTCACCTTTAAGACCCCCCCTCAACATTATGCACATTAAAGCCCTGGGGCCAATAATGGCCCTCTCTGGGGCACACTTGTTACACTATGGATCAGGTGAGTGATCCAGGGCCATCATGGCCCTCTTGTGTTTTATATTAGGATCACTTTTTGTCTGTCATCAGTGCGTAAACAATTTCTTCAAATGACATCGCCTCCTAAACCACTTATTGGATTTTGACCAAACTTCACAGGAATGATCCTTAGGTGGACCCCTTTCAAAGTTGTTCAAATGGTTCTGGTCTGCTGCACATCAAGGTCACAGGGGCCAAAAATAGATTTTTTTAATGAAAACTTAAAAAATCTTCTTCTCTGTAACCACAAAGCCCAGGTCTTTGATATTTGGTGTGAACCTTCATCTAGTGGATCCCTACCAAGATTGTTCAAATTATAGTGCTGGCGCCAAAAATGCCCCAGCCCCGGGGCCCTTTGGTTTTACATAGGATTATATAGGGAAAATCTTTAAAAATCTTCTTTTCTGAAACTGCAAGGCCCAGGTCTTTGATATTTGGTATGAAGCTTTATCTAGTGGACCCCTACCAAGATTGTTCAAATTATAGTGCTGGAGCCAAAATTGCCCCCACCCCAGGGCCCTTTGGTTTTACATAGGATTATACAGCGAAAATCTTTAAAAATCTTCTTCTCTGAAACTGCTAGGTGCAGGTCTTTGATATTTGGTATGAAGCTTCATCTAGTGGACCCCTACCAAGATTGTTCAAATTATAGTGCTGGGGCCAAAAATGCCCCCCCCCCCCTAGTGGACCCCTACCAAGATTGTTCAAATTATAGTGCTGGAGCCAAAATTGCCCCCACCCCAGGGCCCTTTGGTTTTACATAGGATTATACAGCGAAAATCTTTAAAAATCTTCTTCTCTGAAACTGCTAGGTGCAGGTCTTTGATATTTGGTATGAAGCTTCATCTAGTGGACCCCTACCAAGATTGTTCAAATTATAGTGCTGGGGCCAAAAATGCCCCCCCCCCCCCCCCCCCCCCCGGGCCCTTTGGTTTTACATAGGCTTATATAGGGAAAATCTTTAAAAGTTTTCTTTTCTGAAACTGCAAGGCCCAGGTCTTTGATATTTGGTATGAAGCTTCATCTAGTGGACCCCTACCAAGATTGTTCAAATTATGGCCCTGGGGCCAAAAATGCCTCCGCCCTGGGGCCCTTCGATTTTACATAGGCTTATAAAGTGAAAAAACTTTAAAAATCTTCTTCTCTGAAACCACAAGGCCCAGGTCTTTGATATTTGGTATAAAACTTCATCTTGTGGACCTCTACCAAGATTGTTCATATTATAGCCCTGAGACAAAAAATGCCCCCGCCTCATGGCCTTTGGTTTTGCATAGACTGATATAGGGAAGATCTTTGAAAATCTTCTGTGAAAGCACAAGGCCTAGGTCTTTAATATTTGGTGTGAAATTTCATCTAGTGGACCTCTATCAAGATTGTTCAAATTATAGCACTGGGGCCAAAAATGCCCCCGCCCCGAGACCCTTTGGTTTTACACAGAATTATATAGGGAAATCTTTAAACATCTTCTCCTCTGAAACTGCAAGGCCCATGTCTTTGATACTTGGTATGGAGCTTCATCTAGTGGACCTCTACCAAGATTGTTCAAATTATTTCCCTTAGGCCACAAATGCACCCCCCACCACCCCCACCCCGGGCCCTTTGGTTTTACATAGACTTATATAGAGATAATCTTTGAAAATCTTCTTCTCTGAAACAGCAAAGCCCATTCTTTGATATTTGGTGTGAACCTTCATCTAGTGGACCGCTATCAAGATTGTTTAAATTATAGGCCTGAGGCCAAAAATGCCCCCGCCCAGGAGCCATTTGCTTTTACATAGGCTTATGTTGGGAATATCTTTAAAAAAATCTTCTTCTCTGAAACCGCAAGGCCCAGGTCTTTGATATTTGGTGTGTAGCTTCATCTAGTTGACCTTTGCCAAGATTGTTCACATTATAGCCTTCGTTGATAGTTGGTATGAAGCTTCACATTTTTAGACCTCCCTCACATTATGCACATTATAGCCCTTGTTATTATATGGATCAGGTGAGCGATCCAGGGCCATCATGGCCCTCTTGTTAGCTCACCGTCACGTAGTGAGGAGGTGAGCTTTTGGGATCACTTTTTGTCCGTCGTCCGTCGTGAGTCCGTCCGTGCGTGCGTGCGTGCGTCCGTCCGTGCGTAAACAATTTCTTCAAATGACATCTCCTCCTAAACCACTGATCGGATTTTGACCAAACTTCACAGGAATGATCCTTAGGTGGTCCCCTTACAAAGTTGTTCAAATGGTTCCGGTCCGTTTCACATCAAGGTCACAGGAGCCAAAAATAGATTTTTTTAACCGAAAATTAAAAAAATCTTCTTCTCTGAAACCGCAAGGCCCAGGTCTTTCATATTTGGTATGAAGCTTCATCTAGTGGACCCCTACCAAGATTGTTCAAATTATACTGCTGGGGCCAAAAATGCCCCTGTCCCGGGGCCCTTTGGTTTTACATGAGCTTACATAGGGAAAATCTTTAAAAATCTTCTTCTCTGAAACCGCAAGGCCCAGGTCTTTGATATTTGGTATGAAGCTTCATCTAGTGGACCCCTACCAAGATTGTTCAAATTATAGCCCTGGGGCGATAAATGCCCCCACTCTGGGGCCCTTTGGTTTTACATGGGCTTATATAGGGAAAATCTTTAAAAATCTTCTTCTCTGAAACCACAAGGCCCAGGACTTAAATATTTGGTATGAAGCTTCATCTAGTGGACCCCTACCAAGATTGTTCAAATTATAGTGCTGGGACAAAAAATGCCCCCGCCACGGGGCGCTTTGGTTTTACATAGGCTTATATAGGTAAAATCTTTAAAAATTTTCTTCTCTGAAACCACAAGGCCCAGAACTTTGATATTTGGTATGAAGCTTCATCTAGTGGATCCCTATCAAGATTGTTCAAATTTTAGTGCTGGGACAAAAAATGCCCCCGCCACGGGGCCCTTTGGTTTTACATTGGCTTATATAGGGAAAATCTTTAAAAATCTTCTTCTCTGAATCCACAAGGCCCAGGTCTTTTATATTTGGTATGAAGCTTCATCTAGTGGACCCCTACCAAGATTGTTCAAATTATAGTGCTGGGACCAAAAATGCCCCCGCCCCGGGGCCCTTTGGTTTTACATAGGCTTATATAGGGAAAATCTTTTAAAATCTTCTTCTCTGAAACCACAAGGCCCAGGTCTTTGATATTTGGTATGAAGCTTCATCTAGTGGACCCCTACCACGATTGTTTAAATTATAGTGCTGGGACAAAAAATGCCCCCGCCACAGGGCCCTTTGGTTTACATTGGCATATATAGGGAAAATCTTTAAAAATCTTCTTCTCTGAAACCAACAGGCCCAGGTCTTTGATATTTGGTATGAAGCTTCATCTAGTGGACCCCTACCAAGATTGTTCAAATTATAGTGCTGGGGCCAAAAATGCCCCCGCCCCGGGGCCCTTTGGTTTTACATAGGCTTATATAGGGAAATTCTTTAAAAATCTTCTTCTCTGAAACCACAAGGCCCAGGACTTTGATATTTAGTATGAAGCTTCATCTAGTGGACCCCTTCAAATTATAGTGCTGGGACAAAAAATGCCCCCGCCACGGGGCCCTTTGGTTTTACATTGACTTATATAGGGAAAATCTTTAAAAATCTTCTTCTCTGAAACCACAAGGCCCAGGTCTTTGATATTTGGTATGAAGCTTCATCTAGTGGACCCCTACCAAGTTTGTTCAAATTATAGTGCTGGGGCCAAAAATGCCCCTGCCCCGGGGCCCTTTGGTTTTACATAGGCTTATTTAGGGAAAATCTTTAAAAATCTTCTTCTCTGAAACCACAAGGCCCAGGACTTTGATAATTGGTATGAAGCTTCATCTAGTGGACCCCTTCCAAGATTGTTCAAATTATAGTGCTGGGGCAAAAAATGCCCCCGTCCCGGGGCCCTCTGGTTTTACATAGGCTTATATAGGCAAAATCTTTAAAAATCTTCTTCTCTGAAACCACTAGGCCCAGGTCTTTGATATTTGATGTGTAGCTTCATCTAGTGGACCTTTGCCAAGATTGTTCAAATTATAGCCTTTGTTGATGTTTGGTATGAAGCTTCACCTTTAAGACCCCCCTCAACATTATGCACATTAAAGCCCTGGGGCCAATAATGGCCCTCTCTGGGGCACACTTGTTACACTATGGATCAGGTGAGTGATCCAGGGCCATCATGGCCCTCTTGTGTTTTATATTAGGATCACTTTTTGTCTGTCATCCGTGCGTAAACAATTTCTTCAAATGACATCGCCTCCTAAACCACTTATTGGATTTTGACCAAACTTCACAGGAATGATCCTTAGGTGGACCCCTTTCAAAGTTGTTCAAATGGTTCTGGTCTGCTGCACATCAAGGTCACAGGGGCCAAAAATAGATTTTTTAATGAAAACTTAAAAAATCTTCTTCTCTGAAACCACAAAGCCCAGGTCTTTGATATTTGGTGTGAACCTTCATCTAGTGGATCCCTACCAAGAGTGTTCAAATTATAGTGCTGGCGCCAAAAATGCCCCAGCCCCGGGGCCCTTTGGTTTTACATAGGATTATATAGGGAAAATCTTTAAAAATCTTCTTTTCTGAAACTGCAAGGCCCAGGTCTTTGATATTTGGTATGAAGCTTTATCTAGTGGACCCCTACCAAGATTGTTCAAATTATAGTGCTGGAGCCAAAAATGCCCCCACCCCAGGGCCCTTTGGTTTTACATAGGATTATACAGCGAAAATCTTTAAAAATCTTCTTCTCTGAAACTGCTAGGTGCAGGTCTTTGATATTTGGTATGAAGCTTCATCTAGTGGACCCCTACCAAGATTGTTCAAATTATAGTGCTGGGGCCAAAAATGCCCCCGCCCCGGGGCCCTTTGGTTTTACATAGGCTTATATAGGGAAATTCTTAAAAATCTTCTTCTCTGAAACCACAAGGCCCGGGACTTTGATATTTAGTATGAAGCTTCATCTAGTGGACCCCTTCAAATTATAGTGCTGGGACAAAAAAATGCCCCCGCCACGGGGCCTTTTGGTTTTACATTGACTTATATAGGGAAAATCTTTAAAAATCTTCTTCTCTGAAACCACAAGGCCCAGGTCTTTGATATTTGGTATGAAGCTTCATCTAGTGGACCCCTACCAAGATTGTTCAAATTATAGTGCTGGGGCCAAAAATGCCCCCGCCCCGGGGCCCTTTGGTTTTACATAGGCTTATTTAGGGAAAATCTTTAAAAATCTTCTTCTCTGAAACCACAAGGCCCAGGACTTTGATAATTGGTATGAAGCTTCATCTAGTGGACCCCTTCCAAGATTGTTCAAATTATAGTGCTGGGGCAAAAAATGCCCCCGTCCCGGGGCCCTCTGGTTTTACATAGGCTTATATAGGCAAAATCTTTAAAAATCTTCTTCTCTGAAACCACTAGGCCCAGGTCTTTGATATTTGATGTGTAGCTTCATCTAGTGGACCTTTGCCAAGATTGTTCAAATTATAGCCTTTGTTGATGTTTGGTATGAAGCTTCACCTTTAAGACCCCCCTCAACATTATGCACATTAAAGCCCTGGGGCCAATAATGGCCCTCTCTGGGGCACACTTGTTACACTATGGATCAGGTGAGTGATCCAGGGCCATCATGGCCCTCTTGTGTTTTATATTAGGATCACTTTTTGTCTGTCATCAGTGCGTAAACAATTTCTTCAAATGACATCGCCTCCTAAACCACTTATTGGATTTTGACCAAACTTCACAGGAATGATCCTTAGGTGGACCCCTTTCAAAGTTGTTCAAATGGTTCTGGTCTGCTGCACATCAAGGTCACAGGGGCCAAAAATAGATTTTTTTAATGAAAACTTAAAAAATCTTCTTCTCTGAAACCACAAAGCCCAGGTCTTTGATATTTGGTGTGAACCTTCATCTAGTGGATCCCTACCAAGATTGTTCAAATTATAGTGCTGGCGCCAAAAATGCCCCAGCCCCGGGGCCCTTTGGTTTTACATAGGATTATATAGGGAAAATCTTTAAAAATCTTCTTTTCTGAAACTGCAAGGCCCAGGTCTTTGATATTTGGTATGAAGCTTTATCTAGTGGACCCCTACCAAGATTGTTCAAATTATAGTGCTGGAGCCAAAATTGCCCCCACCCCAGGGCCCTTTGGTTTTACATAGGATTATACAGCGAAAATCTTTAAAAATCTTCTTCTCTGAAACTGCTAGGTGCAGGTCTTTGATATTTGGTATGAAGCTTCATCTAGTGGACCCCTACCAAGATTGTTCAAATTATAGTGCTGGGGCCAAAAATGCCCCCCCCCCCCCCCTAGTGGACCCCTACCAAGATTGTTCAAATTATAGTGCTGGAGCCAAAATTGCCCCCACCCCAGGGCCCTTTGGTTTTACATAGGATTATACAGCGAAAATCTTTAAAAATCTTCTTCTCTGAAACTGCTAGGTGCAGGTCTTTGATATTTGGTATGAAGCTTCATCTAGTGGACCCCTACCAAGATTGTTCAAATTATAGTGCTGGGGCCAAAAATGCCCCCCCCCCCCCCCCCCCCCCCCCCCCCCGGGCCCTTTGGTTTTACATAGGCTTATATAGGGAAAATCTTTAAAAGTTTTCTTTTCTGAAACTGCAAGGCCCAGGTCTTTGATATTTGGTATGAAGCTTCATCTAGTGGACCCCTACCAAGATTGTTCAAATTATGGCCCTGGGGCCAAAAATGCCTCCGCCCTGGGGCCCTTCGATTTTACATAGGCTTATAAAGTGAAAAAACTTTAAAAATCTTCTTCTCTGAAACCACAAGGCCCAGGTCTTTGATATTTGGTATAAAACTTCATCTTGTGGACCTCTACCAAGATTGTTCATATTATAGCCCTGAGACAAAAAATGCCCCCGCCTCATGGCCTTTGGTTTTGCATAGACTGATATAGGGAAGATCTTTGAAAATCTTCTGTGAAAGCACAAGGCCTAGGTCTTTAATATTTGGTGTGAAATTTCATCTAGTGGACCTCTATCAAGATTGTTCAAATTATAGCACTGGGGCCAAAAATGCCCCCGCCCCGAGACCCTTTGGTTTTACACAGAATTATATAGGGAAATCTTTAAACATCTTCTCCTCTGAAACTGCAAGGCCCATGTCTTTGATACTTGGTATGGAGCTTCATCTAGTGGACCTCTACCAAGATTGTTCAAATTATTTCCCTTAGGCCACAAATGCACCCCCCACCACCCCCACCCCGGGCCCTTTGGTTTTACATAGACTTATATAGAGATAATCTTTGAAAATCTTCTTCTCTGAAACAGCAAAGCCCATTCTTTGATATTTGGTGTGAACCTTCATCTAGTGGACCGCTATCAAGATTGTTTAAATTATAGGCCTGAGGCCAAAAATGCCCCCGCCCAGGAGCCATTTGCTTTTACATAGGCTTATGTTGGGAATATCTTTAAAAAAATCTTCTTCTCTGAAACCGCAAGGCCCAGGTCTTTGATATTTGGTGTGTAGCTTCATCTAGTTGACCTTTGCCAAGATTGTTCACATTATAGCCTTCGTTGATAGTTGGTATGAAGCTTCACATTTTTAGACCTCCCTCACATTATGCACATTATAGCCCTTGTTATTATATGGATCAGGTGAGCGATCCAGGGCCATCATGGCCCTCTTGTTAGCTCACCGTCACGTAGTGACGAGGTGAGCTTTTGGGATCACTTTTTGTCCGTCGTGCGTCCGTCCGTGCGTGCGTGCGTGCGTCCGTCCGTGCGTAAACAATTTCTTCAAATGACATCTCCTCCTAAACCACTGATCGGATTTTGACCAAACTTCACAGGAATGATCCTTAGGTGGTCCCCTTACAAAGTTGTTCAAATGGTTCCGGTCCGTTTCACATCAAGGTCACAGGAGCCAAAAATAGATTTTTTTAACCGAAAATTAAAAAAATCTTCTTCTCTGAAACCGCAAGGCCCAGGTCTTTCATATTTGGTATGAAGCTTCATCTAGTGGACCCCTACCAAGATTGTTCAAATTATACTGCTGGGGCCAAAAATGCCCCTGTCCCGGGGCCCTTTGGTTTTACATGAGCTTACATAGGGAAAATCTTTAAAAATCTTCTTCTCTGAAACCGCAAGGCCCAGGTCTTTGATATTTGGTATGAAGCTTCATCTAGTGGACCCCTACCAAGATTGTTCAAATTATAGCCCTGGGGCGATAAATGCCCCCACTCTGGGGCCCTTTGGTTTTACATGGGCTTATATAGGGAAAATCTTTAAAAATCTTCTTCTCTGAAACCGCAAGGCCCAGGTCTTTCATATTTGGTATGAAGCTTCATCTAGTGGACCCCTACCAAGATTGTTCAAATTATAGTGCTGGGGCCAAAAATGCCCCCGCCCCGGGGCCCTTTGGTTTTACATGGGCTTACATAGGGAAAATCTTTAAAAATCTTCTTCTCTGAATCCACAAGGTCCAGGTCTTTGATATTTGGTATGAAGCTTCATCTAGTGGACCCCTACCAAGATTGTTCAAATTATAGTGCTGGGGCCAAAAATGCCCCTGCCCCGGGGCCCTTTGGTTTTACATGGGCTTATATAGGAAAAATCTGAAAAAATCTTCTTCTCTGAAACCGCAAGACCCAGGTCTTTGATATTTGGTATGAAGCTTCATCTAGTGGACCCCTACCAAGATTGTTCAAATTATAGTGCTGGGGCCAAAAATGCCCCCGCCCCAGGGCCCTTTGGTTTTGCATAGGCTTATATAGGGAAAATCTTTAAAAATCTTCTTCTCTGAAACTGCAAGGCCAAGGTCTTTGATATTTGGTATGAAGCTCTATCTTGTGGACCTCTACCAAGATTGTTCAAATTATAGCCCTGGGGCCAAAAATACCCCTGCACCGGGGCCCTTTGGTTTTTTATAGACTCATAGACTTATATAGGGAAAATCTTGAAAAATCTTCTTCACTGAAACCACAAGGCCTAGGTGTTTGATATTTGGTATGAAGCTTCAGCTAGTGGACCTCTACCAAGATTGTTAAAATTATAGCCCTTGGGCCAAAAATGCCCCTGCTCCTGGGCCTTTTGGTTTTACACAGACTTATATATGGAAAACCTTAAAAAATCTTCTTGTCTGAAACCATGAGGCTCAGGTGTTTGATATTTGGAATGAAGCTTTGTCTTGATGACCTTTATCGAGATTGTTCAAATTATTGCCCTGGGGCCAAAAATGCCCCCGCTCTGGGGCCCTTTGGTTTTACATAGACTTACATAGGGAAAAACTTTAAAAATCTTCTTCTCTGAAACCACCAGGCCCAGGTCTTTGATATTTGGTATGAAGTTTCATCTAGTGGACCCCTACGAAAATTGTTCAAATTATAGTGCTGGGGCCCAAAATGCCCCCGCCCCGGGGCCCTTTGGTTTTACATAGGCTAATATATGGTAAATCTTTAAAAATCTTCTTCTCTGAAACCACATAGCCTAGGTCTTTGATATTTGGTATGAAGCTTCATCTAGTGGACCTCTATCATAATTGTTCTAATTATAGTCCTGGGACCAAGAAATGCCCCTGGTCCGGACCTCTTTAGTTTTACATTGACTTATATAGGAAAAATCTTAAAAAAATCTTCTTCTCAGAAACCACAAGGCCGTGGTCTTTGATATTTGGTGTGTAGCTTCATCTAGCGGACCTCTACCAAGATTGCTCAAATTATAGCCCTGGGGCGATAAATGCCCCCACTCCGGGGCCCTTTGGTTTTACATGGGCTTATATAGGGAAAATCTTTAAAAATCTTCTTCTCTGAAACCGCAAGGCCCAGGTCTTTTATTAGCTCACCGTCACGTAGTGACGAGGTGAGCTTTTGGGATCACTTTTTGTCCGTCGTCCGTCGTGCGTGCGTCCGTCCGTCCGTGCGTCCGTAAACAATTTCTTTAAACGACATCTCCTCCTAAACCACTGATGGGATTTTGACCAAACCTCACAGGAATGATCCTTAGGTGGTCCCCTTTCAAAGTTGTTCAAATGGTTCCGGTCCGTTGCACATCTAGGTCACAGGAGCCAAAAACAGATTTTTTTCACCAAAAACTTAAAAAATCTTCTTCTCTGAAACCACAAGGCCCAGGTCTTTGATATTTGGTATGAAGCTTCATCTAGTGGACCCCTACCAAGATTGTTCAAATTATAGTGCTGGGGCAAAAAATGCCCCCGCCCTGGGGCCCTTTGGTTTTACATAGGCTTATATAGGGAAAATCTTTAAAAATCTTCTTATCTGAAGCCACAAGGCCCAGGTCTTTGATATTTGGTATGAAGCTTCATCTAGTGGACCCCTACCAAGATTGTTCAAATTATAGTGCTGGGGCCAAAAATGCCCCTGCCCCGGGGCCCTTTGGTTTTACATAGGCTTATATAGGGAAAATCTTTAAAAATCTTCTTCTCTGAAACCACAAGGCCCAGGACTTTGATATTTGGTATGAAGCTTCATCTAGTGGACCCCTACCAAGATTGTTCAAATTTTAGTGCTGGGACAAAAAATGCCCCCGCCACGGGACCCTTTGGTTTTACATTGGCTTATATAGGGAAAATCTTTAAAAATCTTCTTCTCTGAAACCACAAGGCCCAGGACTTTGATATTTGGTATGAAGCTTCATCTAGTGGACCCCTACCAAGATTGTTCAAATTATAGTGCTAGGGCCAAAAATGCCCCCGCCCCGGGGCCCTTTGGTTTTACATAAACTTATATAGGGAAAATCTTTAAAAATCTTCTTATCTGAAGCCACAAGGCCCAGGACTTTGATATTTGGTATGAAGCTTCATCTAGTGGACCCCTACCAAGACTGTTCAAATTTTAGTGCTGGGACAAAAAATGCCCCCGCCATGGGGCCCTTTGGTTTTACATTGTAAAAATCTTCTTCTCTGAAACCACAAGGCCCATGTCTTTGATATTTGGTATGAAGATTCATCTAGTGGACCCCTACCAAGATTGTTTAAATTATAGTGCTGGGGCCAAAAATGCCCCTTCCCCGGGGCCCTTTGGTTTGACATAGGCTTATATAGGGAAAATCTTTAAAAATCTTCTTCTCTGAAACCACAAGGCCCAGGACTTTTATATTTGGTATGAAGCTTCATCTAGTGGACCCCTACCAAGATTGTTCAAATTATAGTGCTGGGGCCAAAAATGCCCCCGCCCTGGGGCCCTTTGGTTTTACGTTGGCTTATATAGGGAAAATCTTTAAAAATCTTCTTCTCTGAAACCACAAGGCTCAGGTCTTTGATATTTGGTATGAAGCTTCAACTAGTGGACCCTTACCAAGATTGTTCAAATGATAGTGCTGTGGCCAAAAATGCCCCCGCCCCGTGGCCCTTTGGTTTTACATAGGCTTATATAAGGAAAATCTTTAAAAATCTTCTTCTCTGAAACCAACAGGCCCAGGTCTTTGATATTTGGTATGAAGCTTCATCTAGTGGACCCATACCAAGATTGTTCAAATTATAGTGCTGGGACAAAAAATGCCCCCGCCACGGGGCCCTTTGGTTTTACATTGGCTTATATAGGGAAAATCTTAAAAATCTTCTTCTCTGAAACCACAAGGCCCAGGTCTTTGATATTTGGTATGAAGATTCATCTAGTGGACCCCTACCAAGATTGTTCAAATTATAGTGCTGGGGCCAAAAATGCCCCTGCCCTGGGGCCCTTTGGTTTTACATAGGCTTATATAGGGAAAATCTTTAAAAATCTTCTTCTCTGAAACTGCAAGGCCTAGGTCTTTTATATATGGTATGAAGTTTCTTCTAAAGGACCCCTACCAAGATTGTTCAAATTATAGTGCTGGGGCAAAAAATGCCCCCGTCCCGGGGCCCTTTGGTTTTACATAGGCTTATATAGGCAAAATCTTTCAAAAATCTTCTTCTCTGAAACCGCTAGGCCCAGGTCTTTGATATTTGATGTGTAGCTTTATCTTGTGGACCTTTGCCAAGATTGTTCAAATTATAGCCTTTGTTGATGTTTGGTATGAAGCTTCACCTTTAAGACCTCCCTCAACATTATGCACATTAAAGCCCTGGGGCCAATAATGGCCCTCTCTGGGGCCCACTTGTTACACTATGGATCAGGTGAGCGATCCAGGGCCATCATGGCCCTCTTGTGATTAATATTAGGATCACTTTTTGTCTGTCATCCGTGCGTAAACAATTTTTTCAAACAACATCTCCTCCTAAACCACTGATCAGATTTTGACCAAACTTCACAGGAATGATCCTTAGGTGGTCCCCTTTCAAAGTTGTTCAAATGCTTCCGGTCCGTTGCACATATAGGTCACAGGAGCCAAAAATAGATTTTTTCACCGAAAACTTAAAAAATCTTCTTCTCTGAAACCGCAAGGCCCAGGTCTTTGATATTTGGTATGAAGCTTCATCTAGTGGACCACTTCCAAGATTGTTCAAATAACAGTGCTGGGACCAAAAATGCCCCAGCCCCGGGGCCCTTTGGTTTTACATGGGCTTATATAGGGAAAATCTTTAAAAATCTTCTTCTCTGAAACTGCAAGGCCCAGGACTTTGATATTTAGTATGAAGCTTCATCTAGTGGACCCCTACCAAGATTGTTCAAATTGTAGTGCTGGGGCCAAAAATGCCCCCGCCCCGGGCCCTTTGGTTTTACATGGTCTTATATAGGGAAAATCTTTAAATAATTATCTTCTTCTCTGAAACCGCAAGGCCCAGGTCTTTGATATTTGGTATGAAGCTTCGTCTTGTGGACCCCTACCAAGATTGTTCAAATTATAGTGCTGGGGCCAAAAATGACCCCGCCCCGGGGCCCTTTGGTTTTACATGGGCTTATATAGGGAAAATCTTTAAAAATCTTCTTCCCTGAAACCGCAAGGCCCAGGTCTTTGCTATTTGGTATGAAGCTTCATCTGATGGACCGCTACCAAGATTGCTCAAATTATAGTTCTCGGGCCAAAAATGCCCCCGCCCAAGGGCCCTTTGGTTTTACATCGGCTTATATAGGGAAAATCTTTAAAAATCTTCTTCTCTGAAACATCAAGGCTCAGTTCTTTGATATTTGGTATGAAGCTTCATCTTGTAAACCTCTACCAAGATTGTTCAAATTATAGCCCTGGGGCCAAAAATGCCCCCGTCTCGGGGCCCTTTGGTTTTACTTAGACACTTACAGGGATAATCTTTAAAAATCTTCTTCTGTGAAACCACAAGGCCTAGGTCTTTGATATTTGGTGTGAAATTTCATCTAGTTGACCTCTATCAAGATTGTTCAAATTATAGACCTGGGGTCAAAAATGCCCCCGCCCCGAGACCCTTTGGTTTTACATAGACTTACATAGGGAAATCTTTAAAAATCTTCTTCTCCGAAACTTCAAGGCCCATGTCTTTGATATTTGGTATGGAGCTTCATCTAGTGGACCTCTACCAAGATTGTTCACATTATAGCCCCCGGGCTACAAATCCCCCGCCCCGGGGCCCTTTGGTTTTACATAGACTTATATAGAGATAATCTTTGAAAATCTTTTTCTCTGAAACAGCATGGCCCAGGTCTTTGATATTTGGTGTGAAGCTTCATCTAGTTGACCTCTATCAAGATTATTTAAATTATAGCCCAGAGGCCAAAAATGCCCCCGCTCTGGGGCCATTTGGATTTACATAGGCTTATGTATGGAATATCTTTAAAAAAATCCTCTTCTCTGAAACCCCAAGACCCAGGTCTTTGATATTTGGGGTGTAGCCCCATCTAGTGGACCTTTGCCATGATTATTCAAATTATAGCTTTTGTTGATATTTGGTATGAAGCTTCACCTTTTTAGACCTCCCTCAACATTATGCACATTATAGCCCTGGGGTCAATAATGGCCCTCCCCGGGGCCCACTTGTTACTCTATGGATCAGGTGAGCGATCCAGGGCCATCATGGCCCTCTTGTGATTAATATTAGGATCACTTTTTGTCTGTCATCCGTGCGTAAACAATTTCTTCAAACGACATCTCCTCCTAAACCACTGATCGGATTTTGACCAAACTTCACAGGAATGATCCTTAGGTGGTCCCCTTTCAAAGTTGTTCAAATGGTTCCGGTCTGTTGCACATCTAGGTCACAGGAGCCCAAAATACCTTTTTTCACCGAAAACTTAAAAAATCTTCTTCTCTGAAACCACAAGGCCCAGGTCTTTGATATTTGGTATGAAGCTTCATCTAGTAGACCCCTACCAAGATTGTTTAAATTATAGTGCTGGGGCCAAAAATGACCCCGCCCCGGGGCCCTTTGGTTTTATATGGGCTTATATAGGGAAATCCTTTAAAAATCTTCTTCTCTGAAACCACAAGGCCCAGGTCTTTGATATTTGGTATGAAGCTTCATCTAGTAGACCCCTACCAAGATTGTTTAAATTATAGTGCTGGGGCCAAAAATGACCCCGCCCCGGGGCCCTTTGGTTTTATATGGGCTTATATAGGGAAATCCTTTAAAAATCTTCTTCTCTGAAACCACAAGGCCCAGGTCTTTGATATTTGGTATGAAGCTTCATTTAGTGGACCCCTACCAAGATTGTTCAAATTATAGTGCTGGAGCTAAAAATGCCCCCCGCACGGTGGCCCTTTGGTTTTACATGGGCTTATATAGGGAAAATCTTTAAAAATCTTCTTCTCTGAAACCGCAAGGCCCAGGTCTTTGCTATTTGGTATGAAGCTTCATCTAGTGGACCCCTACCAATGTTGTTCAAATTATAGTACTGGGGCCAAAAATGCCCACGCTCGGGGCCCTTTGGTTTTACATAGGATTATATAGGGAAAATCTTTAAAAATCTTCTTCTCTGAAACCGCAAGGCCCAGGTCTTTGATATCCCGTATGAAGCTTCATCTATTGGACCCCTACCAAGATTGTTCAAATTTTAGTGCTGGGGCCAAAAATGCTCCCGCTCCAGGGCCCTTTGGTTTGACATAGGCTTATATAGGGGAAATCTTTAAAAATCTTCTTCTCTGAAACCACAAGGCCCAGGTCTTTGCTATTTGGTATGAAGCTTCATCCAGTGGACCCCTACCAAAATTGTTCAAATTATAGTGCAGGGGCCAAAAATGCCCCCGCCCTGGGGCCCTTTGGTTTTACATGGGCTTATACAGGGAAAATCTTTAAAAATCTTCTTCTCTGAAACCGCAAGGCCCAGGTCTTTGCTATTTGGTATGAAGCTTCATCTATTGGACCCCTACCAAGATTGTTCAAATTATTGTGCTGGGGCCAAAAATGCCCCCCCCCCCCCCAGGGCCCTTTGGTTTTACATGGGCTTATATAGGGAAAATCTTTAAAAATCTTCTCATCTGAAACCGCAAGGCCCAGGTCTTTGATATTTCGTATGAAGCTTCATCTTGTGGATCTCTACAAAAATTGTTCAAATTACAGCCCTGGCCCCCCCCCCCCCCCCCCCCCCCAGCACCGGGGTCCTTTGGTTTTACATAGACTTATATGGGGAAAATCTTTAAAAATCTTCTTCTCTGAAACCACAAGGCCTAGGTCTTTGATATTTGGTATGAAGCTTCATCTAGTGGACCTCTACCAAGATCAAATTATAGCCCTGAGACCAGGAATGCCCCCGCCTCTGAGCCCTTTGGTTTTACATAGACGTTTATAGAGAAAATCTTTATAAATCTTCTTCTGTGAAACCACAAGGTCTCGGTCTTTGATATTTGATTAGAAATTTCATCTTGTGGACCTCTATCAAGATTGTTCAAATTAAAGCCCTGGGGCCAAAAATGCCCCCGCCCCGAAACCCTTTGGTTTTACATAGACTTATATTGGGAAATCTTTAAAAATCATCTTATCTGAAACTGCAAGGCCCATGTCTTTGATATTTGGTATGGAGCTTCATCTAGTGGACCTCCACCAAGATTATTCAAATTATAGCCCTCTGGCCACAATCTTTGAAAATCTTCTTCTCTGAAACAGATATTTGGTGTGAAGCTTTATCTAGTGGACCTCTATCAAGAATGTTTAAATTATAGCCCTGAGGCCAAAAATGCCCCCGCCCCCGGGCCATTTGGTTTTACATAGGCTTATGTAGGGAATATCTTAAAAAAAAACCCTTCTTCTCTGAAACCGCAAGGCCCAGGTTTTTGATTTCATCTAGTAGACCTTTGCCAAGATTGTTCAAATTATAGCCTTTGTTGATATTTGGTATGAAGCTTCACCTTTTTTGGCCTCCCTCAACATTATACACATTATAACCCTGGGGACAATAATGGCCCTCCCCGGGGCCCACTTGTTACTCTATGGATCAGGTGAGCGATCCAGGGCCATCATGGCCCTCTTGTTAGCTCACCGTCACGTAGTGACGAGGTGAGCTTTTGGGATCACTTTTTGTCCGTCGTCCGTCGTGCGTGCGTCCGTGCGTGCGTGCGTGCGTCCGTGCGTGCGTAAACAATTTCTTCAAACGACATCTCCTCCGAAACCACTGATCGGATTTTGATCAAACTTCACAGGAATGATGCCTAGGTGGTCCCCTTTCAAAGTTGTTCAAATGGTTCCGGTCCGTTTCACATCAAGGTCACAGGAGCCAAAAATAGATTTTTTTCACCAAAAACTTAAAAAATCTTCTTCTCTGAAACCGCAAGGCCCACGTCTTTCATATTTGGTATGAAGCTTCATCTAGTGGACCCCTACCAAGATTGTTCAAATTATAGTGCTGGGGCCAAAAATGCCCCCGCCCCGGGGCCCTTTGGTTTTACATGGGCTTATATAGGGAAAATCTTTAAAAATCTTCTTCTCTGAAACCGCAAGGCCCAGGTCTTTGATATTTTGTATGAAGCTTCATCTAGTGGACCCCTACCAAGATTGTTCAAATTATAGCCCTGGGGCGATAAATGCCCCCACTCCGGGGCCCTTTGGTTTTATATGGGGTTATATAGGGAAAATCTTTAAAAATCTTCTTCTCTGAAACCGCAAGGCCCAGTTCTTTCATATTTGGTATGAAGCTTCATATAGTGGACCCCTACCAAGATTGTTCAAATCATACTGCTGGGGCCAAAAATGCCCCCGCCCCGGGGCCCTTTGGTTTTACATGGGCTTATATAGGGAAAATCTTTAAAAATCTTCTTCTCTGGAACCGCAAGGCCCAGGTCTTTTATATTTGGTATGAAGGTTCATCTAGTGGACCCCTACCAAGATTGTTCAAATTATAGTGCATGGGCCAAAAATGCCCCCGCTCCGGGGCCCTTTGGTTTTACATAGGCTTATATAGGGAAATTCTTTAAAAATCTTCTTCTCTGAAACTGCAAGGCCCATGTGTTTGATATTTGGTATGAAGCTTCATCTTGTGGACCTCTACCAAGATTGTTCAAATTATAGCCCTGGGGCCAAAAATGCCCCCGCTCCAGGGCCCTTTGGTTTTACATAGACTTATATAGGAAAAATCTTGAAAAATCTTCTTCTCTGAAACCACAAGGCCTTGGTCTTTGATATTTGGTATGAAGCTTCAGCTAGTGTTGTTCAAATTATAGCCCTGAGACCTAAAATGCCTCCGCCTGGTGGCCCTTTGGTTTTACATAGACATATATAGGGAAAATCTTTAAAAATCTTCTTCTATGAAACCACAAGGCCTAGGGCTTTGATATTTGGTGTGAAATTTCACCTAGTGGACCTCTATCAAGATTGTTCAAATTATAGCCCTGGGGCCAAAAATGCCCCCGCCCCGAGATCCTTTGGTTTTACATAGACTTAGATATAGGGAAATATTTAAAAATCTTCTTCTCTGAAACTGCAAAGCCCATGTCTTTGATATTTGGTATGGAGCTTCATCTAGTGGACCTCTACAAAGATTGTTCAAATTATAGCCCTTGGGCCACAAATGCCCCCCGCCCCGGGGCCCTTTGGTTTTACATAGTCTTATATAGAGATAATCTTTGAAAATCTTCTTCTCTGAAACAGCAAGGCCCAGATCTTTGATATTAGGTGTGAAGCTTCATCTAGTGGACCTCTATCAAGATTGTTTAAATTATAGCCCTGAGGCCAAAAATGCCCCCGCCTTTGGGCCATTTGGGATTACATAGGCTTATGCAGGGAATATCTTTAAAAAAATCTTCTTCTCTGAAACCGCAAGGCCCAGATCTTTGATATTTGGTGTGTAGCTACACCTAGTGGACCTTTGCCAAGATTGTTCAAATTATAGCCTTTGTTGATATTTGGTATGAAGCTTCACCTTTTTAGACCTCCCTCAACATAATGCACATTTTAACCCTGGGGTCAATAATGGCCCTCCCCGGGGCCCACTTGTTACTCTATGGTCCAGGTGAGCGATCCAGGGCCATCATGGCCCTCTTGTGATTAATATTAGGATCACTTTTTGTCTGTCATCCGTGCGTAAACAATTTCTTCAAACGACATCTCCTCCTTAACCGCTTATCGGATTTTGACCAAACTTCACAGGAATGATCCTTAGGTAGTCCCCTTTCAAAGTTGTTCAAATGGTTTCGGTCCATTGCACATATAGGTCACAGGAGCCAAAAATAGATTTTTTCATCGAAAACTTAAAAAATCTTCTTCTCTGAAACCACAAGGCCCAGGTCTTTGATATTTGGGATGAAGCCTCATCAAGTGGACCCCTACCAAGTTTGTTCAAATTATAGTGCTGGGGCCAAAAATGCCCCCGCCCCGGGGCCCTTTGGTTTTACATGGGCTTATATAGGGAAAATCTTTAAAAATCTTCTTCTCTGAAACCGCAAGGCCCAGGTCTTTGATATTTGGTATGAAGCTTCATCTAGTGGACCCCTACCAAGATTGTTCAAATTATAGTGCTGGGGCAAAAAACGCCCCCGCCCTAGGGCCCTTGGTTTTACATGGGCTTATATAGGGAAAATCTTCTTCTCTGAAACCAAAAGGCCCAGGTCTTTGATTTTTGGTTTGAAGCTTCATCTAGTGGACCCCTACCAAGATTGTTCAAATTATTGTGCTGGGGCCATAAATGCCCCCGCCCTGGGGCCCTTTGGTTTTAAATGGGCTTATATAGGGAAAATCTTGAAAAATCTTCTTCTCTGAAACTGCAAGGCCCAGGTCTTTGCTATTTGGTATGAAGCTTCATCCAGTGGACCCCTACCAAGATTCTTCAAATTATAGTGCTGGGGCCAAAAATGTCTCCGCCCAGGGCCCCTTTTGTTTTACATAGGCCTTATGTAGGGAAAATCTTTAAAAATCTTCTTCTCTGAAACTGCAAGGCCCAGGTCTTTGATATTTGGTATGAAGCTTCATCTTGTGGACATCTACCAAGATTGTTCAAATTATAGCCCTGGGGCCAAAAATGCCCCCCCCCCCTCCGGGGCCCTTTGGTTTAACATAGACTTATAAAATCTTGAAAAAACTTCTTCTCTGAAACCCCAAGGCCTAGGTCTTTGATGTTTGGTCTGAAATTCCATCTAGTGGACCTCTATCAAGATTTATCAAATTATAGCCCTGGGGCCAAAAATGCCCTCCCCCGAGACCCTTTGGTTTTACATAGACTTATATAGGAAAATCTTTAAAAATCTCCTATCTCTGAAACTGCATTGAAGCCTCAGCTAATGGAAGACCTCTACCAAGATTGTTCAAATTATAGCCCATTGGCCAAAAATGCCCCCGCCTCGGGGGCCCTATGGTTTTACATAGACTTATATAGGGAAAATCTTTAAAAATCTTCTTCTGTGAAACCACAAGGCCTAGGTCTTTGATATTTGGTCTGAAATTCCATCTAGTGGACCTCTATCAAGATTGATCAAATTATAGCCCTGGTGCCAAAAATGCCCTCGCCCCGAGACCCTTTGGTTTTACATAGACTTTTACATAGAAAATCTTTAAAAATCTTCTATCTCTGAAACTGCATTGAAGCTTCAGCTAATGGAAGACCTCTACCAAGATTGTTCAAATTATAGCCCATTGGTCAAAAATGCCCCTGCCTCGGGGGCCCTTTGGTTTTACATAGACTTATATAGGGAAAATCTTTAAAAATCTTCTTCTGTGAAACCACAAGGCCTAGGTCTTTGATATTTGGTCTGAAATTCCATCTAGTGGACCTCTATCAAGATTGATCAAATTATAGCCGTGGGGCCAAAAATGCCCTCGCCCCGAGACCCTTTGGTTTTACATAGACTTATATAGGAAAATCTTTAAAAATCTTCTATCTCTGAAACTGCAAGGCCCATGTCTTTGATATTTGGTATGGAGCTTCATCTAATGGACAATTATAGCCTTTGTTGATATTTGGTATGAAGCTTCACCTTTTTAGACCTCCCTCAACATTGTGCACATTATAACCTTGGGGTCAAGAATGGCCCTCCCCGGGGCCCACTTGTTATTCTATGGATCAGGTGAGCGATCCAGGGCCATCATGGCCCTCTTGTTAGCTCACCGTCACGTAGTGACGAGGTGAGCTTTTGGGATCACTTTTTGTCCGTCGTCCGTCGTGCGTGCGTCCGTGCGTCCGTGCGTGCGTGCGTCCGTGCGTAAACAATTTCTTCAAACGACATCTCCTCCTAAACCACTGAGCGGATTTTGACCAAACTTCACAGGAATGATCCTTAGGTGGTCCCCTTTCAAAGTTGTTCAAATGGTTCCGGTCCGTTGCACATATAGGTCACAGGAGCCAAAAATCGATTTTTTTCACTGAAAACTTAAAAAATCTTCTTCTCTGAAACTGCAAGGCCCAGGTCTTTGAAATTTGGTATGAAGCTTCATCTAGTGGACCCCTACTAAGATTGTTCAAATTATAGTGCTGGGGCCAAAAATGCCCCCGCCCCGGGGCCCTTTGGTTTTACATGGGCTTATATAGGGAAAATCTTTAAAAATCTTCTTCTCTGAAACTGCAAGGCCCAGGTCTTTGATATTTGGTATGAAACTTCATCTGGTGGACCCCTACCAAGATTGTTCAAATTATTGTGCTGGGTCCAAAGATGCCCCCGCCCCGAGGCCCTTTGGTTTTACATGGGCTTATATAGGCAAAATCTTTAAAAATCTTCTTCTCTGAAACTGCAAGGCCCAGGTCTTTGATATTTGGTATGAAGCTTCATCTAGTGGACCCCTACCAAGATTGTTCAAATTATAGTGCTGGGGCCAAAAATGCCCCCGCCCCGGGGTCCTTTGGTTTTACATGGGCTTATATAGGGAAAATCTTTAAAAAATCTTCTTCTCTGTAACTGCAAGGCCCAGGTCTTTGATATTTGGTATGAAACTTCACCTGGTGGACCCCTACCAAGATTGTTCAAATTATTGTGCTGGGGCCAAAAGATGCCCCCGCCCCGGGGCCCTTTGGTTTTACATGGGCTTATATAGGCAAAATCTTTAAAAATCTTCTTCTCTGAAACCACAAGGCCCAGGTCTTTGATATTTGGTATAGAGCTTCATCTAGTGGACCCCTACCAAGATTGTTCCAATTATAGTGCTGGGGCCAAAAATGCCCCCGCCCCGGGGCCCTTTGGTTTTACATGGGCTTATATAGGGAAAATCTTTAAAAATCTTATTCTCTGAAACTGCAAGGCCCAGGTCTTTGATATTTGGTATGAATCTTCATCTTATGGACCCCTACCAAGATTGTTCAAATTATAGTGCTTGGGCCAAAAATGCCCCCGCCCAGGGCCCTTTGGTTTTACATAGGCTTATATAGGGAAAACCTTTAAAAATCTTCTTCACTGAAACCGCAAGGCCAAGGTCTTTGATATTTGGTATGAAGCTTCATCTAGTGGACCCCTACCAAGATTGTTCAAATTATAGTGCTGGGGCCAAAAATGCCCTTCCCAGGGCCCTTTGGTTTTACATGGGCTTATATTGGGAAAATCTTTAAAAAATCTTCTTCTCTGAAACTGCAGGGCCCAGGTCTTTGCTATTTGGTATGAAGCTTCATCCAGTGGACCTCTACCAAGACTGTTCAAATTATAGTGCTGGGGCCAAAAATGCCCCACCCCGGGGCCCTTTGGTTTTACTTAGGCTTATATTGGGAAAATCTTTAAAAATCTTATTCTCTGAAACTGCAATGCCCAGGTCTTTGATATTTGGTATGAAGCTTCGTCTCGTGGACCTCTATCAAGATTGTTCAAATTATAGCCCTGGGGCCAAAAATGGCCCCGCTCCTGGGCCCTTTGGTTTTTCATAGACTTATATAGGGAATATCTTGAAAAATCTTCTACTCTGAAACCACAAGGCCTATGTCTTTGACATTTGGTATGCAGCTTCAGCTAGTGGACCTCTACCAAGATTGTTCAAATTATAGCCCTTGGGCCACAAATGCCCCTGCCCCAGGGCCCTTTGGTTTTACATAGACTTATAATAGAGATAATCTTTGAAAATCTTCTTCTCTGAAACAACAAGGCCCAGGTCTTTGATATTTGGTGTGAAGCTTCATCTAGTGGACCTCTATCAAGATTGTTTAAATTATAGCCCTGAGGCCAAAAATGCCCCTGCCCCGGGGCCATTTGGTTTCACATAGGCTTATGTAAGGAATATCTTTAAAAAAATCTTCTTCTCTGAAACCACAAGGCCCAGGTCTTTGATATTTGTTGTGTAGCTTCATCTAGTGGACCTTTGCAAAGATTGTTCAAATAATAGCCTTTGTTGATATTTGGTATGAAGCTTCACGTTTTTAGACCTCCCTCAACATTATGCACATTATAACCCTGAGGTCAATAATGGCCCTCCCCGGGGCCCACTTGTTACTCTATGGATCAGGTGAGCGATCCAGGGCCATCATGGTCCTCTTGTGATTAATATAAGGATCACTTTTTATCTGTCATCCGTGCGTAAACAATTTCTTCAAACGACATCTCCTCCTAAACCACTTATCGTATTTTGACCAAACTTCACAGGAATGATCCTTAGGTGGACCCCTTTCAAAGTTGTTCAAATGGTTTCGGTCCATTGCACATCTAGGTCACAGGAGCCAAAAATAGATTTTTTCACCAAAAACTTAAAAAATCTTCTTCTCTGAAACCGCAAGGCCCAGGTCTTTGATATTTGGCATGAAGCTTCATCAAGTGGACCCCTACCAAGATTGTTCAAATTATGGTGCTGGGGCCAAAAATGCCCCCGCCCCGGGGCCCTTTGATTTTACATGGGCTTATATAGGGAAAATCTTTAAAAATCTTCTTCTCTGAAACCGCAAGGCCCAGGTCTTTGATATTTGGTATGAAGCTTCATCTAGTGGACCCCTACCAAGATTGTTCAAATTGTAGTGCTGGGGCCAAAAATGCCCCCGCCCCGGGGCCCTTTGGTTTTACATAGGCTTATACAAGGAAAATCTTTAAAAATCTTCTTCTCTGAAACTGCAAGGGTCAGGTCTTTGAGATTTGGTATGAAGCTTCATCTTGTGGACCTCTACAAAGATTGTTCAAATTATAGCCCTGGGGCCAAAAATGCCCCCGCTCTGGGGCCCTTTGGTTTTACATAGACTTGTATAGGGAAAATCTTTAAAAATCTTCTTCTCTGAAACCACCAGGCCTAGGTCTTTGATATTTGGTATGAAGCTTCAACTAGAGGACCTCTACCAAGATTGTTCAAATTATGGCCCTGAGACCAAAAATGCCCCCGCCCCGGGGCCCTTTGGTTTTACATAGACTTATATAGAGATAATCTTTGAAAATCTTCTTCTATGAAACCACATGGCCTAGGTCTTTGATATTTGGTGTGAAGCTTCATCTAGTGGACCTCTATCAAGATTGTTTAAATTATAGCCCTGAGGCCAAAAATGCCCCCGCCCCGGGGCCATTTGGTTTTACATAGGCTTATATAGTTCTGGGGCCAAAAATGCCCTCGCCCGGGGGGCCCTTTGGTTTTACATAGGCTTATACAGGGAAAATCTTAAAAAAAAATCTTCTTCTCTGAAACTGCAAGGCCAAGGTCTTTGATATTTTTTGTGTAGCTTCATCTAGTGGACCTTTGCCAAGATTGTTCAAATTATAGCCTTTGTTGATATTTGGTATGAAGCTTCACCTTTTTAGACCTCCCTCAACATTATGCACATTATAACCCTGGGGTCAATAGTGGCCCTCCCCGAGGCCCACTTGTTACTCTATGGATCAGGTGAGCGATCCAGGGCCATCATGGCCCTCTTGTTAGCTCACCGTCACGTAGTGACGAGGTGAGCTTTTGGGATCACTTTTTGTCCGTCGTCCGCCGTGCGTGCGTGCGTGCGTCCGTGCGTCCGTGCGTGCGTAAACAATTTCTTTAAACGACATCTCCTCCTAAACCACTGATTGGATTTTGACCAAACTTCACAGGAATGATCCTTAGGTGGTCCCCTTTCAAAGTTGTTCAAATGGTTCCGGTCCGTTGCACATCTAGGTCACAGGAGCCAAAAATAGATTTTTTTCACCAAAAACTTAAAAAATCTTCTTCTCTGAAACCACAAGGCCCAGCTCTTTGATATTTGGTATGAAGCTTCATCTAGTGGACCCCTACCAAGATTGTTCAAATTATAGTGCTGGGGCCAAAAATGCCCCCGCCCTAGGGCCCTTTGGTTTTACATAGGCTTATATAGGGAAAATCTTTAAAAATCTTCTTCTCTGAAACCACAAGGCCCAGGTCTTTGATATTTGGTATGAAGCTTCATCTAGTGGACCCCTACCAAGATTGTTCAAATTATAGTGCTGGGGCCAAAAATGCCCCCTGCCCGGGGCCCTTTGGTTTTACATAGGCTTATATAGGGAAAAATCTTTAAAAATCTTCTTCTCTGCAACCACAAGGCCCAGGGCTTTGATATTTGGTATGAAGCTTCATCTAGTGGACCCCTACCAAGATTGTTCAAATTTTAGTGCTGGGACAAAAAATGCCCCCGCCACGGGGCCCTTTGGTTTTACATTGGCTTATATAGGGAAAATCTTTAAAAATCTTCTTCTCTGAAACCACAAGGCCCAGGTCTTTGATATTTGGTATGAAGCTATATCTAGTGGACCCCTACCAAGATTGTTCAAATTAAAGTGCTGGGGTCAAAAATGCCCCCGCCCCGGGGCCCTTTGGTTTTACATAGGCTTATATAGGGAAAATCTTTAAAAATCTTCTTCTCTGAAACCACAAGGCCCAGGACTTTGATATTTGGTATGAAGCTTCATCTAGTGGACCCCTACCAAGATTGTTCAAATTATAGTGCTGGGACAAAAAATGCCCCCGCCACGGGGCCCTTTGGTTTTACATTGGCTTATATAGGGAAAATCTTCAAAAATCTTCTTCTCTGAAACCACAAGGCCAAGGTCTTTGATATTTGGTATGAAGCTTCATCTAGTGGACCCCTACCAAGATTGTTCAGATTATAGTGCTGGGGCCAAAAATGCCCCCGCCCTAGGGCCCTTTGGTTTTACATAGGCTTATATAGGGAAAATCTTTAAAAATCTTCTTCTCTGAAACCACAAGGCCCAGGTCTTTGATATTTGGTATGAAGCTTCATCTAGTGGACCCCTACCAAGATTGTTCAAATTATAGTGCTGGGGCCAAAAATGCCCCCTGCCCGGGGCCCTTTGGTTTTACATAGGCTTATATAGGAAAAATCTTTAAAAATCTTCTTCTCTGAAACCACAAGGCCCAGGGCTTTGATATTTGGTATGAAGCTTCATCTAGTGGACCCCTACCAAGATTGTTCAAATTTTAGTGCTGGGACAAAAAATGCCCCCGCCACGGGGCCCTTTGGTTTTACATTGGCTTATATAGGGAAAATCTTTAAAAATCTTCTTCTCTGAAACCACAAGGCCCAGGTCTTTGATATTTGGTATGAAGCTTCATCTAGTGGACCCCTACCAAGATTGTTCAAATTAAAGTGCTGGGGCCAAAAATGCCCCCGCCCCGGGGCCCTTTGGTTTTACATAGGCTTATATAGGGAAAATCTTTAAAAATCTTCTTCTCTGAAACCACAAGGCCCAGGACTTTGATATTTGGTATGAAGCTTCATCTAGTGGACCCCTACCAAGATTGTTCAAATTATAGTGCTGGGACAAAAAATACCCCCGCCACGGGGCCCTTTGGTTTTACATTGGCTTATATAGGGAAAATCTTTAAAAATCTTCTTCTCTGAAACCACAAGGCCAAGGTCTTTGATATTTGGTATGAAGCTTCATCTAGTGGACCCCTACCAAGATTGTTCAGATTATTATGCTGGGGCCAAAAATGCCCCCGCCCCGGGGCCCTTTGGTTTTACATAGGCTTATATAGGGAAAATCTTTAAAAATCTTCTCTGAAACCACAAGGCCCAGGACTTTGATATTTGGTATGAAGCTTCATCTAGTGGACCCCTACCAAGATTGTTCAAATTATAGTGCTGGGGCAAAAAATGCCCCCGTCCCTGCATATGGCTTCATACCTTTGGTTTTACATAGGCTTATATAGGCAAAATCTTTAAAAATCTTCTTCTCTGAAACCGCTAGGCCCAGGTCTTTGATATTTGATGTGTAGCTTCATCTAGTGGACCTTTGCCAAGATTGTTCAAATTATAGTCTTTGTTGATGTTTGGTATGAAGCTTCACCTTTAAGCCCTCCCTCAACATTATGCACATTAAAGCCCTGGGGCCAATAATGACCCTCTCTGGGGCCGACTTGTTACACTATGGATCAGGTGAGCGATCCAGGGCCATCATGGCCCTCTTGTGTTTTATATTAGGATCACTTTTTGTCTGTCAAATGTGCGTAAACAATTTCTTCAAACGACATCTCCTCCTAAACCACTGATGGGATTTTGACCAAACTTCACAGGAATGATCCTTAGGTGGTCCCCTTTCAAAGTTGTTCAAATGGTTCCGGTCCGTTTCACATATAGGTCACAGCAGCCTAAAATAGATTTTTTCACCGAAAACTTAAAAAATCTTCTTCTCTGAGACCCCAAGGCCCAGGTCTTTGAAATTTGGTATGAAGCTTCATCTACTGGATCCCTACCAAGATTGTTCAAATTATAGTGCTGGGGCAAAAAATGCCCCTGCCCTGGGGCCCTTTGGTTTTACATGGGCTTAAATAGGGAAAATCTTCAAAAATCTTCTTCTCTGAAACCACAAGGCCCAGGTCTTTGATTTTTGGTATGAAGCTTCATCTAGTGGACCCCTACCAAGATTGTTCAAATTATAGTGCTGGGGCCAAAAATGCTCCCGCACCGGGGCCCTTTGGTTTTACATGGGCTTATATAGGGAAAATCTGTAAAAATCTTCTTCTCTGAAACCGCAAGGCCCAGGTCTTTGATATTTGATATGAAGCTTCATCTAGTGGACCCCTACTAAGTTTGTTCAAATTATAGTGCTGGGGTCAAAAATGCCCCCGCCCCGGGGCCCTCTGGTTTTACATGGGCTTATATAGGGAAAATCTTTAAAAATCTTCTTCTCTGAAACTGCATGGCCCAGGTCTTTGCTATTTGGTATGAAGCTTCATCTAGTGGACCCCTACCAAGATTGTTCAAATTATAATGCTGGGGCCAAAAATGCCCCCACACCGGGGCCCTTTGGTTTTACATGGGCTTATATAGGGAAAATCTGTAAAAATCTTCTTCTCTGAAACCGCAAGGCCCAGGTCTTTGATATTTAAATGAAGCTTCATCTAGTGGACCCCTACTAAGTTTGTTCAAATTATAGTGCTGGGGCCAAAAATGCCCCCGCCCCGGGGCCCTCTGGTTTTACATGCGCTTATATAGGGAATATCTTTAAAAATCTTCTTCTCTGAAACTGCATGGCCCAGGTCTTTGCTATTTGGTATGAAGCTTCATCTAGTGGACCCCTACCAAAATTGTTCAAATTATATTGCTGGGGCCAAAAATGACCCCGCCCCGGGGCCCTTTGGTTTTACATAGGCTTATGTAGGGAAAATCTTTAAAAATCTTCTTCTCTGAAACTGCAAGACCCCGGTCTTTGATAAATGGTTTGACGCTTCATCTTGCGGACCTTTACCATGATTGTTCGAATTATAGCCCTGGGGCCAAAAATGCCCCCCCCCCCCCCTTCCCCCCCCTCCTCCCCTTTGGTTTTACATAAACTTATATAGGGAAAATCTGGAAAAATCTTCTACTCTGAAACCACAAGGCCTAGGTCTTTGATATTTGTTATGAAGCTTCAGCTAGTGGACCTCTACCAAGATTGTTCAAATTATAGCCCTGAGGCCAAAAATGCCCTTTGGTTTAACATGGGCTTATATAGGGAAAATCTTTATAAAATTTTCTGCTGTGAAACCAAAAGGCCTAGGTCTTTGATATTTGGTGTGAAATTTCATTTTGTGGACCTCTATCAAGATTGTTCAAATTATAGCCCTGGGGCCAAAAATGCCCCCGCCCCGAGACCCTGTGGTTTTACGTAGACTTATATAGTGAAATCTTTAAAAAATCTTCTTCTCTGAAACTGCAAGGCCCATGTCTTTGATATTTGGTATGGAGCTTCATCTAGTGGACAATTAGAGCCTTTGTTGGTATTTGGTAAGAAGCTTCACCTTTTTAGACCTCCCTCAACATTATGCACATTATAACCTTGGGGTCAATAATGGCCCTCCCCGGGGCCCACTTGTTACTCTATGGATCAGGTGAGCGATCCAGGGCCATCATGGCCCTCTTGTGTTTTATATTAGGATCACTTTTTGTCTGTCATCCGTGCGTAAACAATTTCTTCAAACGACATCTCCTCCTAAACCACTGATCGGATTTTGACCAAACTTCACAGGAATGATCCTTAGGTGGTCCCCTTTCAAAGTTGTTCAAATGGTTCCGGTCCGTTGCACATATAGATCACAGGAGCCAAAAATAGATTTTTTCACCAAAAACTTAAAAAATCTTCTTCTCTGAAACCGCAAGGCCCAGGTCTTTGATATTTGGTATGAAGCTTCATCTAGTGGACCCCTACTAAGATTGTTCAAATTGTAGTGCTGGGGCCAAAAATGCCCCCGCCCCGGGGCCCTTTGGTTTTACATGGGCTTATATAGGGAAAATCTGTAAAAATCTTCTTCTCTGAAACCGCAAGGCCCAGGCCTTTGATATTTGATTTGAAGCTTCATCTAGTGGACCCCTACCAAGATTGTTCAAATTATAGTGCTGGGGCCAAAAATGCCCCCGCCCCGGGGCCCTTTAGTTTTACATTGGCTTATATAGGGAAAATCTTTAAAAATCTTCTTCTCTGAAACCGCAAGGCCTAGGTCTTTGATATTGGTATGAAGCTTCATCTAGTTGACCCCTACCAAGATTGTTCAAATTATAGTGCTGGGGCCAAAAATGCCCCTGCCCCGGGGCCCTTTAGTTTTACATTGGCTTATATAGGGAAAATCTTTAAAAATCTTCTTCTCTGAAACCGCAAGGCCCAGGTCTTTGATATTTGGTATGAAGCTTCATCTAGTGGACCCCTACCAAGATTGTTCAAATTGTAGTGCTGGGGCCAAAAATGCCCCCGCCCCGGGGCCCTTTGGTTTTACATGGGCTTATATAGGGAAAATCTGTAAAAATCTTCTTCTCTGAAACCGCAAGGCCCAGGTCTTTGATATTTGATATGAAGCTTCATCTAGTGAACCCCTACCAAGATTGTTCAAATTATAGTGCTGGGGCCAAAAATGCCCCCGCCCTGGGGCCCTTTAGTTTTACATTGGCTTATATAGGGAAAATCTTTAAAAATCTTCTTCTCTGAAACCGCAAGGCCCAGGTCTTTGATATTTTGTATGAAGCTTCATCTAGTGGACCCCTACCAAGATTGTTCAAATTATAGTGCTGGGGCCAAAAATGCCTCCACTCCAGGGCCCTTTGGTTTTACATAGGCTTATGTAGGGAAAATCTTTAAAAATCTTCTTCCCTGAAACTGCAAGGCCTAGGTCTTTGATATTTGGTATGAAGCTTCATCTAGTTGACCCCTACCAAGATTGTTCAAATTATAGTGCTGGGGCCAAAACTACCTCGCCCTGGGGCCCTTTGGTTTTACATGGGCTTATATAGGGAAAATCTTTAAAAATCTTCTTCTCTGAAACCGCAAGGGCCAGGTCTTTGATATTTGGTATGAAGCTTCATCTAGTGGAACCCTACCAAGATTGTTCAAATTAAAGTGCTGGGGCAAAAAATGCCCCCGCCCAGGGGCCCTTTGGTTTTACATGGGCTTATGTAGGGAAAATCTTTAAAAATCATCTTCTCTGAAACTGCAAGGCCTAGGTCTTTGATATTTGCTATGGAGCTTCATCTAGTGGACCTCTACCAAGATTGAACAATTAAAGCCCTCGGGCCACAAATGCCCCCGCCCGGGGCCCCTTGGTTTTACATAGACTTATATAGAAATAATCTTTGAAAATCTTCTTCTCTGAAACAGCAAGGCCCAGGTCTTTGATATTTGGTGTGAAGCTTCATCTAGTGGACCTTTATCAATATTTTTATCCCCCGACCGAATAGGTTCGGGGGATATAGCGATCAGCCTGGCGTCCGTCCGTCCGTCTGTCCGTCCGTCCGTCCGTCCGTCCGTCCGTCCGTCCGTCCGTAGACGCAACCTTGTGATGGCCATAACTCCTATACCTTTTGAGATTCATTGATGATTATTGGCACAATTGTTCACAAGGCCGAGACGGCGTGTCATGCGCAAGAACCAGAACTCTGGATACCATACTTTTTTAGTTATCTCCCCTTTTAATAAAATAGAACGACTACTTTGTGATGGCCATAACTCCAATACCCTTTGAGATATATTGATGGTACCTGGCACAGTTGTTCACAAGGCTGAGACGGTGTGTCATGCACAAGAACCACAACTCTGGTTGCCATGGTTTTTTAGTTATCTCCCCTTCCAATAAAATAGAGTGACAACCTTGTGATGGCCATAACTCCTGTACCCTTTGAGTTTCATTGATGGTTCTTGGCACAATTGTTCACAAGGCTGAGACAGCGTGTCATGCGCAAGAACCAGAACTCTGGATGCCATACTTTTTTAGTTATCTCCCCTTTTAATAAAATAGAATGCCAACTTTGTGATGGCCATAACTCCAATACCCTTTGAGATATATTGATGGTACCTGGCACAGTTGTTCACAAGGCTGAGACGGCGTGTCATGCACAAGAACCACAACTCTGGTTGCCATGGTTTTTTAGTTATCTCCCCTTCCAATAAAATAGAGTGACAACCTTGTGATGGCCATAATTCCAATACCCTTTCAGATATATTGATGATACCTGGCACAATTGTTCAAAAGGCCGAGACGGTGTGTCATGCACAAGAACCACAACTCTGGGTGCCATGGTTATTTAGTTATCTCCCCTTCCAATAATATAGAATCATTACCTTGTGATGGCCACATCTCCAACAGTCTTTGAGATATATTGATGATACTTGGTACAGTTGTACATGAGGTTTAGCAGGTGTGTCACGTGCAAGAACCACAACTCTGGGTGCCCTGGTTTTTTAATTATCTCCCCTGACAATATAACCTTGTGATGGCCATAACTCAAATACCGTTTGAGATATATTGATGGTACTTGGCACAATTGTATAAAACGTTGAGATGGCGCTTCATGCCTAAAAACCACAACTCTGGGTGCCTTGATATTTGAGTTATCTCCCCTTCCAATATAACAGTATGACAACCTTGTGATCATCGTACCTACAATACCCTTTGAGACATATTTGTGGTACTTGATGCAGAATGTACATGAGGTTAAGCAGGTGTGTCATGCTCAAGAATTACAACTCTGGGTGCTCTGGTTTTTTAGTTATCTCCCCTGGCAATATAACCTTGTGATGGCCATAACTCCAACACCCTTTGAGATATATTGAAGGAACTTGGCACAATTGTATACAATGTACAGAAGGGATGTCATGTGCAAGAACCACAAGTGTTGGTGCTGTGGTATTTGAGTTATCTACCCTTCCAATATAACAGTATGACCAGCTTGTGATCACCATATCTCCAATACCTTTTGAGACATATTGATGGTACTTTGTACAGAAATACATGAGCATAAGCAGGCATGTCATGTGCAAGAACCACATTTCTGAGTGCCCTGGATTTTTAGTTATCTCCCCTGACAGTATAATCTTGTGATGGCCATAACTGCAATACTTTTGTGATATATTGCTGGTTTAATTCTGGTGCACTTTCTATTGGTGAACAATCTTCTGAAGGCCATATTGGCTTTTGGTCGGGGGATTTGCCATCTCTTCCGATGGCTATTTTTTAAATTATAGCCCTGAGTTTAAAAATGCCCCTGCCCCTGGGCCATTTGGTTTTGCATAGGCTTATGTAGGGAAAAAAATCTTTAAAAAAAAATCTTCTTCTCTGAAACCGCAAGGCTCTGGTCTTTGATATTTGGTGTGTTGCTTCATCTAGTGGACCTTTGCCAAGATTGTTCAAATTATTGCCTTTGTTGATATTTGGTATGCAGCTTCACCTTTTTAGACCTCCCTCAACATTATGCACATTATAACCCTAGGGTCAATAATGGCTCTCCCTGGGGCCCACTTGTTACTCTATGGATCAGGTGAGCGATCCAGGGCCATTATGGCCCTCTTGTTAGAAAATTACACCATCTTCTTCCACAGCCCTATGGAACATTCTAGAGAAATCTTAGGGTCTATAAAAGAGCTTGATTTTTCTCATTGAGTCAGACTTTGGAGTTTGATGTTGTGGCTTAAAAGAATAGTTATTTCTAAATTCTGTGTTGGATTGTTAAAGGATATTACTTTTCATTTTGGACTGTGAATTCTGTGGGATCAAGGAAAATAGATTCATTCAGGATATTTCATTCAGAACTAAGTACATTTAATTTTCTTAATTCTACAGGTTAAAGTTAACTTGTAAATAAATTTTGTTAAATTTTTCCAAAAGGCTTGTTTGCTTTTTCTTTCTGCTACGCCTGGCTCGTAACATTATATAGGGAAAACCTTTGAAAATCTTCTTATCTGGAACCAGAAGGCCCATGACTTTGATATTTGGTATGAAGTTTCATCTGGTGGGCCCACTGGTTTTACATAGGCATACATAAGGAAAACCTTTAAAAATCTTCTTGTCTGAAACCAGAAGGCCCATGTCTTCGATATTTGGTATGAAGCTTCATCTAGTGGACCTCTACCATGATTGTTCAAATTATAGCCCTGGGCCAAAAATGCCCCTGCACCAGGGCCCACTGGTTTTACAAAGGCATTATAGGGAAAACTTTAAAAAAACTTCTTGTCTGAAACCAGATGGCCCATGTCTTTGATATTTGGTATGAAGCTTCATCTAGTGGACCTCTACCATGATTGTTCAAATTATAGCCCTGGGCCAAAAATGCCCCTGCACCAGGGCCCCCTGGTTTTACAAAGGCGTATATAGGAAAAACCTTTAAAAAACTTTTTGTTTGAAACCAGATGTCCCAGGTCTTTGATGTTTGGTATCAAGCTTCATCTAGTGGACCTCTACCAAGATTGTTCAAATTATAGCCCTGGGCCAAAAATGCCCCTGCACCAGGGCCCCCTGGTTTTACAAAGGCATATATAGGAAAAACCTTTAAAAAACTTTTTGTTTGAAACCAGATGGCCCCGGTCTTTGATGTTTGGTATGAAGCTTCATCTAGACCTCTACCAAGATTGTTAAAATTATGAGCCCTGGGGCCAAAAAATGTCCCCGCACCAGACCCCCTGGTTTTACAAAGGCAATATAGGGAAAACTTTAAAAAAAGTTCTTATCTGAAACCAGAAGGCCCATGTCTTTGATATTTGGTATTAAACTTCATCTAGTGGACCTCTACCATGATTGTTTACCCCATCACGGGGCCCACTGGTCTTACATAGACTTATATAGGGAAACTTTTAGAAATCTTCTTGTCTGAAACATGAAGGCCCAGGACTTTGATATTTGTTATTAAGTTTCATTTTGTGGACCTCTACCAAAATTGTTCAAATTATGGACCTGAGGCCAAAAATTGCCCTGCCTTGACACCCACATATAAATCTCTTAGCTCAGGTGAGCGATATAGGACCATCATGGTCCTCTTGTGTTTTATATTAGGATCACTTTTTGTCTGTCGTCCGTGCGTAAACAATTTCTTCAAAAGACATCTCCTCCTAAACCACTGATCGGATTTTGACCAAACTTCACAGGAAAGATCCTTAGGTGGTCCCCTTTCAAAATTGTTCAAATGGTTCCCGTCCGTTGCACATCTAGGTCACAGGAGACAAAAATAGATTTTTTCACCGAAAACTTAAAAAAACTTCTTCTCTGAAACCGCAAGGCCCAGGCCTTTGATATTTGGTATTTAGCTTCATCTAGTGGACCCCTACCAAGATTGTTCAAATTATAGTGCTGGGGATAAAATTGCCCCCGCCCTGGGGCCCTTTGGTTTAACATGGGCTTATATAGGGAATATCTTTAAAAATCTTCTTCTCTGAAACCGCAAAGCCCAGGTCTTTGATATTTGGTATGAAGCTTCATCTAGTAGACCCCTACCAAGATTGTTCAAATTATAGTGCTGGGGCCAAAAATGCCCCCACTCCGGGGCACTTTGGTTTAACATGGGCTTATATGTGGAAAATCTTTAAAAATCTTCTTCTCTGAAACCACAAGGCCCAGGTCTTTGCTATTTGGTATGAAGCTTCATCTAGAGGACCCATACCAAGATTGTTCAAATTATAGTGCTGGGGCCAAAAATGGCCCCGCCCTGGGGCCCTTTGGTTTTACATGGGCTTATACAGGGAAAATCTTTAAAAATCTTCTTCTCTGAAACCGCAAGGCCCAGGTCTTTGCTATTTTGTATGAAGCTTCATCTATTGGAACCCTACCAAGATTGTTCAAATTATTGTGCTGGGGCCAAAAATGCCCCCGCCCCAGGGCCCTTTGGTTATACATAGGCTTATATAGGGAAAATCTTTAAAAATCTTCTCATCTGAAACCGCAAGGCCCAGGTCTTTGATATTTGGTATGAAGCTTCATCTTGTGGATCTCTACCAAAATTGTTCAAATTACAGCCCTGGGGCCAAAAATGCCTCCCCCCCTCCCCCCTCTATATATAGATATAATCTTTGAAAATCCTCTTCTCTGAAACAGCAAGGCCCAGGTCTTTGATATTTGGTGTGAAGCTTCATCTAGTGGACCTTTATCAAGATTGTTCAAATTATTGCCTTTGTTGATATTTGGTTTGAAGCTTCACCTTTTTAGACCTCCCTCAACATTATGCACATTATAACCCTAGGGTCAATAATGGCCCTCCCCGTGGCCCACTTGTTACTCTATGGATCAGGTGAGCGATCCAGGGCCATCATGGCCCTCTTGTGTTTTATATTAGGATCACTTTTTGTCTGTCATCCGTGCGTAAACAATTTCTTCAAACGACTTCTCCCCCTAAACCACTGATCGGATTTTGACCAAACTTCACAGGAATGATTCTTAGGTGGTCCCCTTTCAGAGTTGTTCAAATGGTTCCGGTCCATTGCACATATAGGTCACAGGAGCCAAAAATAGATTTTTTCACGGAAAACTTAAAAAATCTTCTTCTCTGAAACCGTAAGGTCCAGGTCTTTGATGTTTGGTATGAAGCTTCATCTAGTGGACCCCTACCAAGATTGTTCAAATTATAGTGCTGGGGCCAAAAATGCCCCCGCCCTGGGGCCCTTTGGTTTTACATGGGCTTATATAGGAAAATCTTCTTCTCTGAAACCACAAGGCCCAGGTCTTTGATATTTGGTATGAAGCTTCATCTAGTGGACCCCTACCAAGATTGTTCAAATTATAGTGCTGGGGCCAAAAATGCTCCCGCCCCGGGGCCCTTTGGTTTTACATGGGCTTATATAGGGAAAATCTTTAAAAATCTTCTTCTCTGAAACTGCAAGGCCCAGGTCTTTGTTATTTGGTATGAAGCTTCATCTTTTGGACCTCTACCAAGATTGTTCCAGTTATAGCCCTGGGGCCAAAAATCCCCCCCCCCCCCCCCCCCCCCCACCTTCCGGGCCCTTTGGTTTTACATAGACTACTTATATAGGGAATATCTTGAAAAATCTTCTTCTCTGAAACCACAAGGCCTAGGTCTTTGATATTTGGTATGAAGCTTCAGCTAGTAGACCTCTACCAAGATTGTTCATATTATAGCCCTGAGGCCAAAAATGCCCCCGCCTCGGGGCCCTTTGGTTTAACATAGACTTATATAGGGAAAATCTTTAAAAATTTTCTTCTGGGAAACCACAAGGCCTAGGTCTTTGATATTTGGTGTGAAATTTCATCTTGTGGACCTCTATCAAGATTGTTCAAATTATAGCCCTGGGGCCAAAAATGCCCCCGCCCCGAGACCCTTTGATTTTTCATAGACTTATATAGGGAAATCTTTAAAAATCTTCTTCTCTGAAACTGCAAGGCCCATGTCTTTGATATTTGGTATGGAGCTTCATCTAGTGGACAATTATAGCCTTTGTTGATATTTGGTATGAAGCTTCACCTTTTTAGACCTCCCTCAACATTTTGCACATTATAACCTTGGGGTCAATAATGGTACTCCCCGGGGCCCACTTGTTACTCTATGGATCAGGTGAGCGATCCAGGGCCATCATGGCCCTCTTGTTTTAATTTCGACTAAACCTGGTTTCTGTAATGCTTAACCAAATCTTGCTTCTTCTTGGGAATTCCAGAAGCCGAGTTATAGACACAAGCATAGACGGTTTTGTCTCCAATTCCCAGGGTTGAAAGGAACAGACCTTTGCAAACACAATGTCTTTCATTATTTCTTTGGAGAAAATATTTGTGGTTCCGACTTCCTTAATGGGTTGAATTTCAATATTTTTTTCCTGATTCCAATTCAGTCAAAAACCTTTTAAAAATAATTACTTTCCTGTTATATTCTTTTTTAGCTCATCTGGTCTGGGCCGAAGGCTCCAGGGGAGCTTATAGTATAGTGGGTCCTCCGTCGTCCGTCCGTCGTCCGTCCACACTTTTGAGCAGCTATATCTCTGTATCCTGCAGGCTGATCTCAATCATTTCTCATCTGTAGCATGCCTCTGGTTTACGGTTGCAATTTCTAACACCAGATTGATCCCGTTTTTAGCTCACCTGAGCCAAAGGCTCAGGGTGAGCTATTGTGATAGGTCACCATCTGTCATTGTCGTCCGTCCATCTGTCCGTTCACAATTTCTTTAAACAACATCTCCTCCTAAACCACTGAACAGATTTTGAAAAAACTTTGCAGAAATAATCCTTATGTGGTCCTCTCTCAAACTTGTTCAAAGAATTGAATTCCGTGCAGAATTCAGGTTACCATGGCAACAAAAAGGGGAAAATAAGAGAAAACCTTTAAAATCTTCTCAGGATTTCTAGTTACTCCTTGTGAAAAAGTAGGAGAAAAGTAGGAGACTGAGATATTAAAAAGTAGGGGAAAAGTAGAAACCTGATATAAAAAGTAGGAGCTAATGGACAAAAACATACCACCATATGTCTGACATTTTATCAGTTTTTCATTTTGGGCAGTTTTGTTTGTGCATTTGAGTCTAATGTTTTTGTATACTATTTAGCTGGCACCTATAAAATATTGGTGGCTAACCCATTTAGTACAGTTATTCATGCCTGTAGCTTGAACTTCCGATGCTTTTGTCAAGATTTTACCATTGGCAGTTATATATACCTGGATACTGACATATGTCAAAGTATAAATTCAAATGAATTGACAAATTTTGAAAATTTACATTCGTGAGAAGTATCAGCTACAAGATGTCCAGGTGAAGGCAACATAGCACTGCTACAATGAATTCCTGTCATGCTAAACAAGACAGCATTTTAATTGCTCACTTAAGTCAAGGCATTAAAGTATTGCTGCAATGAATTTCTGTCATGCTAGACAAGAAAGATCTCGGGTTGGTCAATCACTGCAGTTAAGGCATTGCATTACTGCTGCTTTGAATTCCTGTCATCCTCAATAAGACAGATCTCTAGTTTTTTCACTGCAGTTAAGGCATCCTAGCACTGCTTCAATGATTTTCTGTCATGCTAAATAAGACCGAGGTCTAGCTGGTCACTCAGATTAAGGCAACACAGCACTGCTGCAATGAATTCCTTTCAAGCTCAACAGGACAGAAGTCTAGTTGGTTACTTCAATTAAGACAATTTATGGTTTGCCCTCCATTACGTCTTTTGGCATTATTCTTTTTCCAGGATGATGAATCATATTTCTATTTTGATCTGTTAAGTGTAACATTATCACTGTTTTGATCAGTTTCGATGGTTTCCTCATGATCCACTCTTAAAGCAGGCCTATCAAAACTGTCTTGTTCATTCGAAGATGCATTGTCATTGTCCCTTTCGGGCTCATAATCTGGGTCTTTTATTTCATCATCATAGTCAATGTCAGACTCATAACCGGATATATCTGGGGCTTTACTTGCAGCTCGTAGGTCTATATCATTGTTATTTGTGTCCACTACCTTAACCTTTAACCTGCTGAATATTCAATTAAGCCACACTCATTTCTGACTTTGAACCAATCAGATTACTTGATGCAGCTTATTTCTACATATTCATAAACTGAATGTCAAACTGTGTAGATCCTGATCAGATGGCTTCTTCAGAAGCCATCTGATCTGGATCTACACTGTTTGCAAAGATAGGGCTTGTCGCCTACAGCAGGGTAAAGGTTAACATAGGATCCTTGAAGTCCAACTTCAGTTGAAGTTGAGTTAGTGCTTTGCCCCATAAGTGCTAATTTAACTGTTCTTTACCATTTTGCCTGATTGCAAACTGGACAATATATACCATTTTCACGTATGTTCTCTTGTTGCATAACTGAGGTTCAGAATTATGAGAGATTTGGGAAAATGAGCAAACTGACGTTCAGAACTATCAAAGATATCTTGATGGATGAACCTTCAGATCCATTTGAATACACATTCAGCACTGATTGGTCCTCTGATTCAAATGTTAATATAAAAAGTGTGTACTGTGCGGTAAATGGGTCAAATATGGTATATTGTTAGCTCACCAGAGCCAAAGGCTGCGGGAGAGCTATTGTGATTGGTCACCGTCCGCCGTTATCGTCGTCTGTCCGTCCATATATATGTTTGTCCATCCACAATTTCTTAAACGCATTTCCTCCTAAACCACTGAACTGATTTTGACCAAAACTTGGTAGAAATAATCTTTGGGTGGTCCTCTCTCAAAATTGTTCAAAGAATTCCATTCCATGCAGAACTATGGTTGCCATGACAGCAAAAAGGGGAAAATAAGGAACACCTTTAAAACTCATTAGAATTTTGGTTCACACCTTAATCAAGAGGACCTTGGCCAAGAATGTTCAAATTATAGCCCTGGGGCCATAAATGGTCCAGTGGCGGGGCCCACATTTCACATAGAAGGCCCAGGTCTTTGATATTTGGTATACACCTTTAAAGCCCAAGGTCCAAACATGGCCTGACCAAAGACATCACTTATTTTACATAGGTGGGGGGAAAACTTCAATATTAAGTATGTAAAGTGCTAAGCTCAGGTGAGCGAAATAGGACCATGTTCCCCTTGTATTCACTTATTGTCAAGTTCACTAACTGCATGTTACTGTGCAAACAAGCCTACATGGTTTAGTGGTTAACAGTGATGACTCCTAAACACTAGGTCTCCCACCACTGTGTTGTGCAGCAGAACGACAGGTGATTTTTCTCTCTATGCTCTGGTTTTTGCCAACTTGTAACAATTGGAATTGGTTGTCTTTTCATTACATTCTTACCTTTCTTCATGGTTTCTTCAACCTCCTACACTTCAATAACTTGAATATGTTTGGTACCATGATAATTTGTTTGAACTACAAAGGTTAACCCTTCTCTTGCTGAATATTCATTTAAGCCACACCCATTTCTCTCTATCAACCAATCAAATTACTTGGTGTAATTTATTGCTACAAATCCATAAATTGAATGCCAAACAGTGTAGATCCTGATCAGATGGCTTCTGAAGAAGCCATCTGATCTGGATCTACACTGTTTGCAAAGATAGGGGTTGTCGTGAACAGCAAGATAAGGGTTAACCCATTGTATACCAGTGGACTCTTTCATTGCTATATGTTTGTCATATAAGAGATGTCAGGCCTATTTTTTGTAGCAAATAGTACAGGGCCTGATCAGAGGCATCTGATCTGGCGCTGCACTGTTTGCCTAGGTACCCCTTTAGCTGTTGGATTAAAGCACAGTGTCAGGTCACTGGGCATAATCAGGATCACACTTAAGGATATCTTTACAGTGTTCTATACAATAAAGATATATTGTGTGTACTCATTAGAATCGCCTCAATGATGCAATTTTAATGAGTATACCCTGCAACATAAAAGAAAATCCATAAATTAGTTTTTTCAAAAAAGGATATCTGGATCTCTGAGTATAATTTTCCAGTAACTCGCGAGAACATATTAAAATTAGATATGGTAAACAAACTATCCGTGTTTGGGTTATCAAAGTTTCACGGTATAGGATAATACAGGGATTATCCGTGGTTTTTACATGCATTAACCCTTATCTTGCTGTTCACGACAACCCCTATCTTTGCAGACAGTGTAGATCCAGATCAGATGGCTTCTGAAGAAGCCATCTGATCAGGATCTACACTGTCTGGCATTCAGTTTATGAATTTGTAGGAATAAATTTCATCAAGTAATTTGATTGGTTGATAGACAGAAATGGGTGTGGCTTAAATGAATATTCAGCAAGATAAGGGTTAATTTTTGCCTGGTACTGAGGAAGCTGTTTGAACAGGAGGTTGCTGGACTGAGTCTTCTTATATCTTCCAAGGGACCAGGCAGATGTCATTGCAATGAAATAACCATGGATGATTCTTATTCTTGCATTACTTAGTTCCAATGGCAAATAGTGACGAAAACACCATAGAATTCCATATACAAACTCTTCAAATACAAGGGTAAAACCAACATGGTGGCTAATTCAGAACGTTAACAATGATGTCTCTTCCACACTGACTTTCTGACATGATCTTAACCCTTATCTTGCTGAATATTCATCTTAGCCACACCCATTTATGTCTATCAACCAATCAAATTACTTGTAATTCATTGCTACAAATTCATAAACTGAATGCCAAACAGTGTAGATCCTGATCAGATGGCTTCTTCAGAAGCCATCTGATCTGAATCTACACTGCAAAGATAGGGGCTGTCGTGAACAGCAAGATAAGGCTTCTTCAGAAGCCATCTGATCTGGATCTACACTGCAAAGATAGGGGCTGTCGTGAACAGCAAGATAAGGGTTAAAATTCAAAGTGCTACATTCAGGGTGACAACTTTAGTTGCTCAATGTAAGGTAAACAAAGCAGGCCCATCTTGTGATATCAAAAGTTCAAAGACCATGTTTGAACAGCACAATTCCAAGATTTCAACATGGATTTGAACATGGTTTGTTTCTTTGTATTTTATTTAACGGCCAGTCAACATTCATTTATGTCATTTTTGAGCCGGTCAGTTTGCATGTCCACACTTTTCCTGGGCAGGCTTATACGAAAGGGGTTAACCGGTTCAGTGCACATTCTTTCGCCAGAAACTGACACCTGCCCTTCTTGAATCAGCAGAAGGGAGAGAATGACAGTAGAAAAGATTTCATGATCAATCTCCTCGAAAGAATGTTGCGGACCCCTGTCGGTATCGAACCTACATCCTCCTGATCACCAGTCGGACACGTATCCGACAGCTACCAAGGCCGGCAGTACTACATTGTTATCCAAAACCCAAACCATGTTATAGTGAAGTGTTTTATAAAGAGGTTGCAGGGTACCTGTTTACACCAGAACACACTAGAAATGAACAGAACACGCTAGAAATGAACTGTAGTGTTAGTAAACATCAAATGACAAATTACTCCTAAAACCCTTGCACCCCTGAGTTTCTGAAGTGGTCTCTTCCAGCTTTCAATCTGGACATTTCCATTGCATTTTCCCAGAAAACAGGATTTTACATGATCAATCTCCACGAAAGAATGTTGCCAACCCGGGCAGGAATCGAACCCGTGTCCTCCTGATCACCAGTCAAACGCGCATCCGACTGAGCTACCGAGGCTGGCATGGATTTGAACATGGCTTCTGGCCCATTCAAGAAAGCTTCAAACAGCTATGTTCATAGAATTTATGCAAGAAGCTTTAAGGGGAATTAATACACTTTGACTGGAGGTAACTTTCAGTACAGTCGAAATTCAATGGCTCGAACACCTTTGCGACCTCGAAAATCTGTTCGAAACAGGGATAGTTCGAGCCACTGAGGCTTACTGTCAGAAGACATAAGGAGATACTTTTAGACATCATTTCGGTGTTCTATAATGAAAATGTATACTGTGTGAACTCATTAGAATCGCCTCATCGAGGCGATTTTAATGAGTACACACAGCATACATTTGCAAGATAAAAGACTAAAATCTCCTTAATTACCCCCCATTATTTCTTATGTAGATGATTTCGCGAGGGGCTCAAGAATGGGTTCGACACATCCATGGGAACCGAGTCATCGCTGTTCGAGCCATCGAAGTTCTACTGTAGTTTGTTTTTTTTGCTGTCAACAGAAAGAAATGACTCTGAAGCTCATTTAACCCTTAACTTGCTACTCCAAACATTTATACCATTTATTTTCCTTAGTCATAGTCCTTGTTGTCTTAACTCAGGTTCTCTTTTGCCACATTTTGACATCTTACCACAGTGTAGCTGCCGTCGGGTAGATGTGATAACTAGATTTAGGTTCCAGATGAACTTAACTCAGAAACTACATAACATACTGTTGTTTGCCATCCTCAGGTATGATTTTCCATACAGCAGTAGCCAATCTAAGTCTTCCAAATTTAGAATTGACAGAAACATTTCCTGAATTATATAAAGCACTGCAAATGTTAGTCATCTGGACCCTCATCATGTTATAAAGTTTCTCAACGAGTTCATTTGTTTTCAAGTGTTTCCAGTCTGTCTAATCTATGATTTACTGATTATGTATTATTGTTTGTCCATAATTCATCATCTTTGTTGACACAATGTTGTGATATTTTCTGTTCCACAATAATGGGCAATAATCCTACAAGTTACAGTAGAATTCCGCTATTAAGACCATCTGAAATTGAGACTAAATCTAAAACAGTACTGAGAAAGTTCCAGCTATTCTTTCTTAGTGTTGTCTGCACCAAGTGTCTCCTATGTAGAAACCACATTTGGGGCTTTTCAAAAGTGGTCTTAATTATAAATTTTACTGTATTTGCAGCTACATGTTTGTGTCACAGGATAGGAAAACAGGGACTCAAACCAAGGGCCTTTCGCACACAGTGTCTACCGACTGAGCTACCGAGCCACACGGTCAACCTGTTACATTTGCTTTTATATGAGCCAGTACATGATATACCCTACAATAAGACATGTATGACAAGCAAAGACTGAGATTAGCCTGCATATCAGACCAGCCTTGCCAGAGAATTAGTTTCTGCTTTTTATTCCTTTTTGTACTATATAGAATCTTCCACGTTATATATACCACAAGTCCATTTCAAAATTTATTTGAAAACCAGCTGTACTTTTTGCAAAAAGTGTAGGCCCTGATCAGATGCCATGTAATGCTGTGTCTGATCTGGGCCTGCACTTGGTGCCAATTACCTGTTTCGGGGGTTCTGGTACAAAATGGGTTAAATAGCACACATTGCAAACAGCAGACTAATGAAGTTGGGCTGATGCACAGGCTGATCTCACTTTTTGCTGGTTGCACAGGTGTTATTGGAAGTGTTGTTGTATACCGACTCAAATCTAAATTCTGTAGGGAACTTGACTGCATATAGACAACAAAAGACATTGTTTGGACCCATTTTATCTATTAAAATCAAACCCAATATGGACACTTGTAAACATTTTGTAAACATTTCATAAAAATCAAAGGAGTTGTCTATACCTCACAAAAAAGCAAAGGTCAAGTGCAGAAAAATACTTGTACATAATTTCACTAAATAATATGCAGGAAAAAGAATACATTTACCTGAACAATCACAGTAGACCCAGATTAGACTTAGGTCTGGTTAGTGTTGTCACATTACCGTAATGATCCTAATTATTGGGACAGATAGGCCTAAACAAACTTTGCAGACCCAGATCAGACTGCTCCTGAAGGAGCAGTCTGATCAGGGTCTACACTGTTTGCCATTCTGTCTGCGCTTTTTGGACACCTTGCAGGATCATGGAACAAATTTATTAACATTTTAGATGTATTACAGCAAGTCCTCAAGGTGACCGAATTGTTAGGATTTTACGGTACTCTTTGGATTGCTCAGAAGGTATTTAACCCTTATCTTGTTGAATATTCATTTAAGCCACACCCATTTCTTTCTATCTACCAATCAAATTACTTGATGTAATTTATTGCTACAAATTCATAAACTGAATGCCAAACAGTGTAGATCCTGATCAGATGGCTTCTTCAGAAGCCATCTGATCTGGATCTACACTGTTTGCTAAGATAGGGGTTTGTCATGAACAGCAAGTTAAGGGTTAAGGTTCATACCAACAACAAACACTGATCATTCATTGGGATGTACAAGCTGAGCTGAGTCTGCTGCATAGACCTTCTAGTAGGTTTTGTCATAACCAGGCTCAATTTCTAATAAATATTTCCTTACACAAAGTACATGATAGTACCACCATAATACCGGCCCCCGCCCATCGGGGCTTCAAGAAATAGATTGGCTGCATGATGCTTCCACGAAGAGCTGAAACCGACCCGCACACGAGTGGTGGTAAACCGCTTAGAGGATCTAAGCCTGTCCAGGCAAAGCAGTGAGTCGGACAGTCCATGCTTATAAACCCTATCGGTTTCATTGGGTGGCAGGCCTTGAGATGTCATTTCATCTCAGTGTCGGGTAGAAGTCCCACAAAATTTGGAAGCAATGTCTCCAAAATAACCTTTACAGTGTTGACGGGGATGCTAAACCTCAATCAAACAAACAAACAAAAGTACCACCATAAAATAGAACACATATAAAATAGTTCTAAACTAATAAAAATTATAACTATGATATTGCAGCAAAAGTGATTTCAGGTATTAAATATACCACAACATCTTTATAACACTTTAGATCAAAAGCAGAAACTGTTTAACTTTAAGTTAAAAAACCTGTTTTATTGAACCAAAAATGTATAGATGATACAGAAAAATGAATATTTACAGCAATATTATCTGTACATTCCTGGCACAAATCTTCAACCCTTATCCTACTGTGCACATCAACCCCAATTTTGCAAACTGTGTAATCCAGATCAGCTGGCTTCTGAAGAAGCCATCTGATCAAGATCTACACTGTTTGTCATTCACTTTGTGAATTTGGAAATGGAAAAGAAATGGAAAACATAAAATCATGTTTGAAATGGGTGTGGCTTATTGAAATATTCAGCAGGATAAATGTTAAACAGTAATAAATGTTTGTTTGTTTGTATTGGAGTTTAATGGCCCAGTCAACACTATTTAGGTCATTTATGAGCCGGTCAGTTTAGCTCTACACTTTTCCTGGGCTGGCTTATACGTAAGCGGTTAACCAGTACAGTGCACATTCTTTCGCCAGAAACTGACAACTTCCCTTCTTGAATCAGCGGGAGGGAGAGAATGACCGTAGAAAAGATTTCATGATCAATCTCCTCGAAATAATGTGCCGACCCCTGCCGGTATCGAACCCACGTCCTCCTGATCACCAGTCAGACAAGCATCAGACTGAGCTACCAAGGCCTGCAGTACTACATGTTATATCCAAAACCATGTACATCATCATAGTGCAGATTTTATTTTCTGGTCCTTTGGGATCATTGAGTTCATTTGGTATCATTTTGAAAAAAGAGTTCTGCTTAAGCCGGTGCTAAAGGGCGTGGCCGGTGTTGCACATTTCTGCTATTTTCGTTGCTTCCAAAGGATCTAACTTCAGAACTTATTTATAGTGAAGTGTTTTATAAAGAGGTTGCAGAGTACCTGTTTACACCAGAACACACTAGAAATGAACTGTAGTGTTAGTAAACATCAAATGACAAATTACTCCTAAAACCCTTGCACCCCTGAATTTCTGAAGTGGTCTCTTCCAGCTTTGAATTTGGACACTTCCATTGCATGCTGGGTATTTTATCTAATTTTCCCAGAAAACAGGATTTTACATCTCATGCAAATTGTCTCCTAGGGAGACGATTTGCATGAGATGTCAAGTCCTGTTTTCTGGAAAAAAAAAAGAAGAAAATATCAACAATTGGTAGTCTACTGAATTAGCCTAGGGAGTGGTAATGGTTAATAAGGGTTTGGTTAAAAAGCATTAACTGTCTGACAAGCAGTGTAGATCATGATGAGATCAACCATTATTGGCTCTTTACTGTTTGTGTGTATATATATATATATATATATATGTAAAAAGTAAACAACATTAGCACATGGACTGTTTAATAGTATCTTTATTATTGCAATAATAAAGATACTATTAAACAGTCCATGTGCTAATGTTGTTTACTTTTTACATATAATTATCTTGTTTCGGGACATTTTTGTTAGTTTTCATATATATATATATATATATATATATCTGCACTATATATATATATATATACCTGCACAGGTCTACAGGATTCAAAGGGTTAATCTTTTGCTTTGTGTATTTATTTACAATGGGCCACAACATGCCAAAGGTATTTTAAATGAGGATTTTGCTCTGTAAAACAAGTCTTTTGTTCTCATTTTATTTGACCATTAAAAGTGCTGAAAGTTTTTGCGTCAATTGTCAATCAAGGTGAAGTTATAAAGTGCTGCAGCTTTTCATTGCTGAAGTCCATGTGACTGTCACTGACTTGTCGTAAAGCCAGGTAATGGCTGTTTATAGAAAAAAGCCACTCTTTTATTATCACTGTTAGGTCAGAGAGTGTCATAAGAGGGTTATCTGCAGAATCTGGACTGGAATCATGCGTTCAGTTTGGCAAACAGTGTAGATCCCGAACATGGTCTCTAATCAGGTCAACACTGCTTGCTTTCACTAAAGAACTACACAGGTTTTCGCAACCAGTGTAGACCCAGATCAAAAGCCACAGAATGTGGTGTCTGATCAGGGCCTTCACCATTTGCTCACAGTACAGGAATATAAGATTTAAACGAAATGGTCAAATTCCTCATGACGGACAACTTTTCCCAGAGGTCATGTGGTTAATACCATATACAGCCATGGTCCCCATCTTGGTCATGTGACTACAATACCATGAATAACATTTCACTGCTTCATCAAATAGAGGCTCTTCATGTAATATGGTTTCAACCAGCACAGCAGTTTTAGTGCAGAAGACAAAAATACTGAATCTAAGTCATCCAGGACAAAGGTTAGTTAATGCCCTTGACCTTTGGAACTGATAAACTTCCATTTTATCAACTCTGATGCCACAACTACAATAGAATCGGAACAATCCACTGTTTTGCCATTTTTTTTCCATACAAATGTCTAAGTGACCAAATTTGCACTGGACGTAAACCAGGTCAAGGTCAACCAAAGGATCATTTGAACAAACTTGGTAGGACCAAAGTCCCTTAGTATACCTTACACTATATATACAAAGTCCGAAGGTCACTGGGTTCCAGAGGAGAATATTTTTGATGGTTTTATTCATATATGGGCATGGTGTCCATATTGGTCATGTGACCCAGTCATTACGAATAAACTTTTTCCCCCTTCCCATAGAGGCTCCATTTGTAATTTGGTTTCAATCAACCCAGTGGTTTAAGTGGAGAAGTTAAAAATATTGAATTTGAGCCGTCCAAGGCAAAAGGTAGGTAATGACCTTGACCTTTGGAATTGATTAACTTCCATTCAGCTGATTTTACCACATATGGGCATGTCAGCCATATTGGTCAAGTGACACATTCCTTACAAACTTTCGTTCCCCCTTCATATAGAGCCTGCACATGTAATTTGGTTTGAATTGGCCAAGTGGTTTCAGAGGAATGTTTCAAAATGTTGATGACACCCACTGCCTAAACTAAGCTCCCCTACAGCCTGAGCTAAAAACAGGGCCCATACAACTCTTTATTGAAGTTAATAATTTTGTCATTAACCGAGTAATCTCATATTGGTCATGTTACAGGTTTGAGGTCCGCTGTACTGGATTTCGGCTTTTGGACCCGGGCCAATACAGCAGACCTCAGACCAGTAACAGGGCCAATTAAAAAATAACTTGGTTAACTCTTATCCTGCTGTTCACGACAACCCTTTACTTTGCAAACAGTGTAGATCCAGATCAGATGGCGATCAAGATCTACGCTGTTTGACATCCAGTTTGTGAATTTGTAGGAATAAATTACATCAAGTAATCTGATTGGTTCAAAGTCAGAAATGGGTGTGGCTAAACGGAATATTCAGCAAGAGCTTTGTTAATAACATTATATTACTATCCACCAGTCTGTCAGTACTGTAGAGTTGGCAGTTCCCTTATAATATACAACTACTGATCAAACACTGACTCCTATTATTACGTGTACAACATTTTGTACCGGAAACCCGAAAAGGGGTAGTTGGCAAACAATGCAGGCCCAGATCAGGCGGCGGCTGATCAGGGCCTGCGCTGTTTGCAAAACGTTCAGCCAGTTTCCAAATACCCCTAAATTATGAAATGGACTCCTGCCATTTTTAAGGAGGAATTTGGTACAAAAAAGGGTTAATGTTATCAGCAAGGACTCAGCCAGTCCATCAATACACAGTCTGATCAGTCCTCACTGTTCCTAACATGCATGCATGTTGATGCAAACCTTCGTCATGCAGAGTTCACCCCCACCCATAGGGCTTGGAGAAATACATTAGGCTGCATGGTGCTTCCGTGCAGAGCTGAACCCAACCAGACTTTACTAGTAAACAATGCATAGCTGAAACTAACAGAACATTTCAGTACTGGTAAACTCCATAGAAGTTCTAAGCTTGCCCAGGCAAAGTGGTTCCCAATTAAAGCTGAAACTGTCTGCACATGGGTATGGTAAACCACTTAGAGAATCTAAGCCTGTCCAGGCAAAGTGGCGTGAGTCAGATTATCCATGCGTATAAACCCTATTGGTTTCATTGGGTGGCAGGGCTCGAGAGGTCATTTCATCTCAATGTTGTTTAAAAGCCCCACAAAATTAGAAGCAACATCTCCAAAATGGCCTATATAGTGTTGAGTGACACATAACACCTCAACACAAACAAAATATTTTTGCACACTGGATACATTGAAAATAAGCCCTCAAATATAAAGCCCAGAAGTTATGTAAGAAAAACAAAAACAAAACAAAACATAGTTCACTTTGAAACAGGTTATTGCCTGGTGTTTGAACAAATAAAAATTGTGTAACATTTATAAATGAGAAACATATGGCACATGTAAAGTTTAAACAGATCATACTTTAATTTAAGCAAGTGTTCATAGTTTCAAGAATCAAAGAGGGGATAGAAAAAACAAGATGTGTTTGTGAAACAATGATGCCTTGGGACAGCTTTAAGGTCAAGGTAAAAAATAATGTTACCAACTGAAAGGCCTTGAGACAAGAAATGCACATGTGAAATATGAAAGCCCAATCAAAAGGTATGGCCAATGTTCCAAGTGTTTAAAGTAGATCAAGGTCATAAGGTCAAAATTTATGACACCACTGGAAAGGTCCTGTGTCAAGGAATGCACATGTGAAATATGAAAGCCATATCACTTATCAATCAAAAGTTATGGCAAATGTTAGTTTTTAAAAAAGTAGGTCAAATGGTGTCATAAATTATGGTATCATCAAAAAGGTCTTGTGTCAAGGAATGCACATGTGAAACACTCACCAATCGAAAGTCATGGCCAATGTTTAAGTTTTTAAAAAATAGGACAAACATCAAGGTCGAGGTTGTAAGGTAAAAAATTATGGTAGCACTGGAAAGGGCTTGTGACACATGTGAAATATGAAAGCCCTTCCAGTTACCATTCAAAAGTGATGCTCCATGTTTAAGTTTTTGAGGCAAGCAAACAGATGGACAGACAGACCAAAAACTATATGCCCCCCAATTTTTTTTATTGGGAGGTACAAAAATCTAAAGTTAGGTTCGAACAAACAAATAGTTCAAGAGAAGAAATTGAAAATGGCTTTTCAAGATGGCTGCCACAGTATGTCAAATTAGCTCATTTTAAAACATACATCTTGTATCTAGAAGTTGCCATAATTCTCCAAATCCAAATTCAGCTAAATCCAATGGGAAAACACCAATGGATGGAAGGAAAAATACTCAAGGGACAGACCATAATCATTATATTATGCCACTGCACTAGCCCTCTTGGGCATATCAGGCACAAGAGTGCTGAAAAAACAAGAAAAAAAAGAAGAAAATTGCATAGTTTACCTTGAGCGTATAATACACTAATATAAAGTAGAATTACCTGAACTAATACAATGACTAGCAGTAAATATACATATTATGGCGTTTTTGTAAACAATTCTATTTTAAAATTTGCAGCTACATTAATTTTACATTGGCTTTATAGTCAACCCTCTTTATAATGACATTCGATAGAATGACAAAAGTTGTTGTATCGACAATTTCAGCAAATCCCTAGCTCAAAATGAGACGATTAATAGTAATATTATCATTTAATCAAATGTGGATATTTGTTAAAATTGCTTCGATGAGGCAATTCTAACAACTGTCCACAACTTTTGTTCCTCTGAGAAATTAAGGAAGAAAATCCTTTATTACCTGTTTTACTATTTCTTATTGGAGTTCTTTATAGTGGCAAATTTACTACTAATTGTTAGAGTACAACTACTGTCTCTATACCAATGTCATTCCTTATACCAAGGTGAATAGATAGAACCCCAAGATTTGTCTCTCTTCAGATAGAAGTCAAAAGTGTTCTCTGTGAAAGAAGGCACCATCTTGAATTTAATTCTGTTACTGGAATTACTTCCAAATGCAGCCTTTACAAAAATAGCTATAGAGTGGATTTTCCTATGCAAATTCAAACCTGATAAGGGTGGATTTACTTTCAAGAAAACTCAAATATAAAATAGACCACTTATACAGCATTTACATTCAGAATGTTCATGGACAATCACAGGTATATGAGAAGTAGCACATTTCTTATAAATCTGGGATCCAATACACCCAGACTAGTCACAGCTGTAAGTGATGCTATTTATCGGAAAAATGTTGTGGCTCAGCCTTGAAATTTTTGTAAGATACAGTTTCGTTGCTAGAGATATCCCATCAACAAAACTGTATTATTTTTCTTTACAAAGCATTAGGTGAATGTAATGTTTGTAGAATGTAGCATATTTTAATGAAAAGTTTAATTTTTTTGTAAACGTCAAAATGAAACCAAGATACCTATTTGAGGCATTTTCTGCACATCTGGTATAACTCTGTCAAATATAGAGGCTTTATGTTGCTTGTCAAATATAGAGGCTTTATGTTGCTTTCAATTCAATTTATTTCAATGTTGCATTAAAATGTTTCAACAACATTGTGTCAAAATTTAATTACTGCTCAAATTATTTTTCACTGACTATAATTAATTAAACTGGCTGTTCAACAAAAACAAGACACCATATTTTGGCAACTTAGTCAGTTACTAGTCTGTGTATATTGAGTCAGAGTGAAAATCCATTCTCTAGCCTTGTTCACAGCATGTCGCTGCATGTTCAGAATTTGACAAAACTCATAATCATTGATGAATGAAAGCTGTTGAATTCATTTGTTTCAGTAATACTGACGGAGAACTTGTTTTTGGCTTATTAACCTTTACCACTTTCTAGGCTAATTCAGCAGACAACGAATTGTTGATATTTTTTTCTTATTTTGTCCCAGAAAACAGGACTTGGTGTCTCATGCAAATTGTCTTGATAGGTGGAGACAATTTGCAAGAAAAGCCAAACAAAAATCACAAAGGGGTGAGAAAGGCAATGCAGAGATAATGACCAACTTTCAAGTAAATCTGCCATAGTGTAGACTTTTAAAAATCACCTCCTTTGATCACTTGGAGAGACAGAATCCACCCCATTGTAAGGGGGCCTAAATTTTTTCCACCAAAAATATTTTTTTTCCCGATAAAATCCTGGTAACTTTATTATTTCTGCTCTAAACATATATTGTGGGTACTCATTAGAACCACCTCGGTGAAGCAGTTCAAACGAGTACCCACAATTTGTTTTTACAGTGTGACTGCTTGTTAGAACTGCTTCCATGAGGCAGTTCTAACGAGGACACACAATATATGTTTTTGAGGAAAAGGGAACATCCCCTAAACCCCACTTTCTATAGAGAAAATGGGTGTTTAATGGGGTATACATTATTTTCCTTATTTCTGCACCAAAGTAGAAGTAAAACAAAGATCAGGAATTGATACAATTAACTTACTCCACCCATAAAAGACACCAAAGGGAAAGAAATACAAACATTAAGCGATCAAACCATAATGGAAACCTAAACAAAGGAAGGCCATAAGGACAGGTACTTTCCCACAAAATGGCCATATGGCCATCCAAAACCAAAAGACACAAGTGATACACACAGTAAGTAACAAACAACAACATAAATAAATCGCCACAGAAGAGCCGCCTTGGAACGGTCAGTGGAAGATTTCCACTGGGGGGCTTAAATTGATTTTACGTGGCCACAATCCTCCAAGTCATAGGTTGCGGATGCTCATTAGAATCGTCTCATTGAGTCATAGGTTGTTGGCACTCATTTGAACCGCCTCAATGAGGCGGCTCTGATGAGCACCCACAACCTATGTTTGCAATATAAATAAGAAAAATAATTTTAATTGTGTTTGTTTTTTTAGTTTTAAACTTGAAAAGGTGTGAAAAATAAAATCTTAATTTTTTTTTTCTCTTTTCTGATATGATTGTGTCTAAAACAAAGAACATTTTATAGTTCCATCTTCCATCTTGACTGAAAGTATAAAATGCTAATGTTTTAGAAATTATATGATTTGTGTATCACTTATGTTCCACCAAAATAAATAAATAAAATAAATAATATATATATAAAGGTAAATTGATTGATTAAATTTTGAGGTTAATCAATTCATTTACCTTGTTTGCTTACTTCTTTGCACTTTTGAGTAAAGGAAACAATGGATATCAGTGTTTTTCTTTACTTTATTTTAAAATAAAAAAGAAGTTATTTAAACAATATGTTGTTGGAAACAATCTCAGTAAATTATACTATCACTCAAGTACCCTTATTGAGCCCCCTATTAAACAAGAAATCTGCTCATAATCACCTCATAATCACTTAGATAAGATAAGCCTTTGATGTGCACTAAGGTCCAAAGGAAATGTTTATTGGAGATCATTAGACAGGCCACCCCTTTTATATAAGAAAAAAAAGTGTCTTTAAAACAGAAATCCTACTATCCAACAACTAATAAATCACTATGCAATAAACAACCACAGAAGACAACTGAATTTTCACCATACTCAATATTTTAACCAGAAGACACCGAGAAAAACTACACCTGAAAATGTCGTCTCTTGTGTCGTCTGCTAATTTTTTTTTTTTTTTTTTTTGCAAACTTTTTAAAACTATTTTTGCATACAGGCAAACAGTGTGGACCCAGATCAAACTGCTCCTAGAGGATTAGTCTGATCTGGGTCCACACTGTTTGCAAAAACTAATTTTAAAGTACTTGGCAGACGACAAAGCAGATGACAAGGGAGGGATATTGATTATTTTATTACATCGGGGAAAAAAAGAGTATTTTTTTTTTAAACTTTGAAAGCAGCTTTTATGAGTCCAAAAAACTGAAAACTCAAATCCTTGACTACATACACTGTAATTCTTGATGAAAAACAATAAAATAAAAAGAGATAGGAAAAAATGGTTGGTTCTTGTAAATGAATACTATGATTGGATTGTCTGGTCCTACAGTACTTTGCATATGATTATACTCAATATTAATGAATTTTAACTCTTTAAGATGCCAAGAAACTCTGCACCTGAAATTGCTGTCTGTTTATGTCTGCATCTTCTTGCAAGCTTTTTAAAAATATTTTAGCATACAAGCAAACAATGTGGGACCTGATCAGACTGCTCCCGAGTCTGATCTGGGTTAACACTGTTTGCATCAATGACTTTTAAATTAATGAGAAGACAACAAAACAGACAACAATTGTTTTGCCATAAATTTCACAAAAAAATCAACTGTTTGTTTTAATAATTCTGCCATTTGCCCTTGTCATAAAAAATACATAAGTACATAAAATGTTTGAGTATAAACATATGGAAAGTGTACTGTATCAATAATGCCACTACTATCTGCCAAGAAAAACTATATCAAAAAGTGTCTTTTGTTTATGCTGTCTGTTGCAGCCTCTTGCAAACCTTTCAAACATATATTTGCATACAGGCAAACTGTGTAGACCCATAGCAGACTGCTCCCAGAGGAGACGTCTGATCTGGGTACACACTGTTTGGAAGAATAACTTGTAAAGTAACCAGCAGACAACAAAGCAGATGACAATTGTTGTAATTGGCTTTTGACGGGTTAAAAAGTACATGATGTCAGACTTAACACAGAACTGAAACAATTATTATGGATAATGATAGGGAAAAATGTACGATGTACAATGTATTTTGGCAGTGGATTACCATTGCATACATTGAATAATTATCTCATCCCAAATATGATTCCCAATGTTTATAATGGGTTACCATAGACATCTGTGTATCACCATGGCTCTATCGTCGTTTTACAAATCAATATGTTAGTTGCGCATTTTTTTTTATGGATGCCCTAAAAAAATTACTATCATTTGCACGTTCCAATTGCGTGATTATTAATTAACCGTTGCTTTTCTTTTCACTTGGGCTCGCAGTTGTTGTCTTTCAATTTTCTTTTCATCTTGTTCATGATTATGTTCTAGGTAGGTTTATGGGATTCATTGTTGACATTGCACTGTCTGTTCTTACACGACCTTTACATTTCTTGTTTGTACACCGCCACAATATATCCTCGCATTTCAGAACAGTGTCAATTCTATATATATATATATATATCCATCGCACAGCAAGCTGTTCTTCCCTCTATTTGTGTCTGATATTCTAAAATCCATGGTTAAAATTAAAATTCCTGGGGCCAGTTGTTCTAAGCATCGTTAGCTTAACGAACTCGTTAGCGGTCATATTGTTAACTTTTCTAGCAAGTACAATATGAAAAATTTTGGCATTTTTGCTGAAAAAATGTGAGCAGCTTTTGCATCCGCAAAAGCTGCTCACATTTTTTTCAGCAAAAATTTCAACATATTTGCCATATTTAAGAATCAAAGTTTTAATGATATGTTAACTAACGACGTCATTAGTTTTGAACAAAATTCCTGCTATATAAAACACTATATAAAAATGTCTAAAACCTCTAAAACCTTCTAAAATATGACAAACATAACAGTGTTAGCTGAGCAAGGCAGGTGTGAACACAGGTAACTGAGCTATTATCGGATAATTAGCGTTAAGACCAGTTGCACAATTGATAGCTCATTTTCTTGCGCATTTCATACAACGTCACGGTATGATTTACGTGCAAATGATATATGGCCGGCTCTATTGTTCAAAGCATTGTTTGCTTAAGGAACTTGTTAGTGACCACAATATTAAATCTATTAAGAACAACATCTAATGCGCAGATATTTAAGCTCCAAAAATGTGAGAGGCTTCTGCATTGGCAAATGTACCTCATAATTTTTCAGCAATATACTGGCATATTAGCCCCATAAAATGAATAAAGTTTCAATGATATATTAAGGGGAATGGATCTACATTCAGGGGAGGCAACTCCTGCAAAAGAAGTTTTGTCTCCCATGTCAATAGGGGTCAACTCTTAAAGGAAAGAAATTGCTCCCGAGGAGCAAATTCTTTCCTTTAAGAGTAGACCACTTTTTCTGTGGGACAGGGCTTATAGAAAAGCAAACAAGAAGTCCCAAAAGTTGTCTCCCTTTGAAAAATTGGGAAAAAAATATGTCAGGAGTTCCAATCGCCCTTTACTAACGCCATGGTTAGTTTTGAACAACTGGGCCCAAGTCTTTAGAGAATGAAACATTCTTCAGTTTACTCTCTTAATACTGATTCAAAACCTGACTATCGTAAAAATCCTAAAAATTCAGACACCTTGAGCACTTGTTGTAATTTTCCTAAAATTTTAATAAATTTGTATCACGGCACAGCAAAGAGTCCAAAAGGTTCATACAATCATAAACAGTGTAGATCCTGATCAGACTGCTCCAGTCTGCTCTGGATCTGCACTGTTTGCTAAGGCCTATCTGCCTCAATACTTATGATCATTACGTAAATACTGATTCCAAACCTGAATGCTCAGAATGCCCCAAGAATTTGTTCCTTTGACATAGAAATGATAATACTGTCAAACTACATGGCTCGAACAGTGACCATGAAAGTTGTGTTCAAGGCAGGGCAGTTCAAGCCACAGAAGGTTTTTCATAATACCAGGCCCAGAGACAGTCCAGAGACATAATTGAAACAAATGTAACATATGAATTATTTTTTAATATGAATAAGCAAAACCTAAATGATTTCTTCAGTATTGATCTATGTCCTTTTGTGAACTCAGCAGAAGCAACTGCAAGGCAGTCACTATTTGGTTAACAAAGCAACGCTCATTTTAAAACAGGTACCAAAGGGGTAGTGGCCGCAGATTCTGGCAATTTGTGCCATACTGCAAAGTTTCATCAACCATTTTATTTACAAAGTAGTAATTGGGCAAACCAAAACATAGGTTATGTATATTTTGTTTTGTTTGTTTGATTTGAGGTTTAACGTCCCCGTCAACACTGTATAGGTCATTTTGGAGACATTGCTTCCAATTTTGTGGGACTTTGCCCGACACTGAGATGAAATGACATCACAAGCCCTGTCGCCCAATGAAACCAATAGTGTTTATAAGCATAGACGGTTCGACTCACACCCCTTTGTCTGGGCAGGCTTAGATCCTCTAAGCGGTTAACCAGTACTCATGTGCGGTTGGTTTCAGCTCTGCGTGGAAGCATCATGCAGCCCATATATTTCTTCAAGCCCCAATGGGTGGGGGCCGAGGTTATGTATATAAATAATGTAGCTACAGATTTATGGTCAGCAAGACATATCATTTGATTCTATTGAGATTGTTGACAATGCAATGACAAATCAAATTTTTGCATAATTCTAGCATATTTCCATTGCCATTGGCAACAGAAATCAAAAGGTCATATAGTCTATAGATTGTTGTGTTATTTAAATATTGTCTTTTTCAGTCATTCAGCTTATGGTGGCATAAAAATGTTGCTTTTTAGTGTAGTATATGGAAACATTAAGTTAAGGGTATGGCATTACGTTAAGAGTATGGCAAAAATAACATCTTTTTTTCTTTTAAAATTGAATTTTTATGACTATATTTTTGAATAATGTTTGTCATTTATATATATATGTAGTTTTTTTTTGCACAAAACCAACATAATTCAATAAACACATGTTTATCAAATATTTTTCCACTGTGTAAACCATCTTTTTACCATGGTAACCATTACTAGAATTGCAGCCGGTACCCTTTTGGTAGCATTCTTTAGTAACCTAACAACGGAATTGCAATAGGAATTTTAGGATTGTGTTTATCTTGTTTTGAGATGTAAACATTATCATGATTTGCATATAATAAAAACAATTCAATGAATGTTGCATTATTTAATGAATGACCCGCATATATCTTTTTCGATGTTCTAAAGAGTAACGGTATATTATGTGTACTCATTAGAATACCCTCATTGGGGTGATTCTGATAAACAGAATATCCACTTTTTAAGATAAAAGAGAGATAACCTATATGAAACACTTTTTCTTATCTACAGCTATTGGAAGAAATCCCTGTGGACTCAACACTCAAGATGCCGAGAAAAAACAACATCTGAAAATGTTATCTGCTGAATCTTCTTGTGAACTTTTTAAAACTATTTTTTCATATAGGCAAACAGTGTGGACCCAGATCAGACTGCTCCTAGAGGAGCAGTCTGATCTGGGTCCACACTGTTTGCAAAATCTAATTTTAAAGTACTTGGCAGATGACAATTGTCGTGATTGGTGTTTTATGTAAGTTTGACTCAGCAATAGTAAACCAGCCATCAGTGATTGAGTCAAATAAGTTTCACTGAATCAAGACCTCACAAAAACATGCCTATACAATTTTGACCCCCTTAAACCCCACTTTGAACCCCACTTTTATATACTAAAACTGTTTCTGCTCTAAAATGTAGATTGTTGGGTACTCGTTAGAACCGCCTCAATGAAGCAGTTCTAACAAGTACCCACAGTCTATATTTTGAGCAGAAATAAGAACAAATATCATAATTGTTTATCTTAAAATTTATGTTTTTTGGCAGTAAAGTTTTCTATGTATTTGTATAGGCGTTTTTTCGTCATTAGTGAGTTAACTTGCTTCCATGAGCAGTATGCTGGTCCTATTCGCAGTAGAAAAGGTTAAAAATGAGCGGGGGCACAGCATTTCCTATGATTTACATGTGCGCCCAGTGAAGACTGATCAGCCTGCGCATTTGTGCAGTCTGATCAGTCTTTTTTGTGGGCTCTAAGGACAGCTAAGGACCCAGTGCTCCTTCATGCAGCAAGAGAAGTCTCTGGTCAGACTGTATGGATGCGCAGGCTAATCCGATTCTTCGCTGGATGCACATTCAAATTTTAGGAAATGCTGTGCCTGGCACAAATTATAAATATTAAGATCACAGTGCCCATTTTATGACAAATCATCCATAAACCTCAATTAACCAATTTTAGATCCTATACCTTTTAATGCTCTGCCTGCTTGGTATTTTTTTCAGCAGACAACATTTTGAAATTTTCCCTGAGGACAGGATTTGACATTTCATGCAAATTGTCTCCTAGACAATTTGCATGAGATGTTAAGTCCTGTTTTCTGGTATATAGGAGACAATTTGCATGACATGTCAAGTCCTGTTTTATGGTTTATAGGAGACAATTTGCATGAGATGTCAAGTCCTGTTTTATGGTATATAAGAGACAATTTGCATAAAATGTCAAATCCTGTTTTTCTTGAACAAATAAGAAAATATCAATAATTTTTCATCTTCTGAACAAGTCCAGAGAGTGGCAAAGGTTAAACAGGTTTCAATTTCTGACCTGCAGTATCTTGTTTGACTCAGTTTATATAAACAAGATACCTGAATGCAGAAATCTGGCACAAAATCAATACAGTGACAAAATAAAGGGCCAATAGAAGACTAGGGTGCTCAGAGGTGGCAAGCTTTGGCTCATCAAATGTTGTTAAGATAAATTTGCAGAGATGCATGTTTCACTTTATCAGTTAAAACCAGTAGATACTTATACAAGCAGTGTAGATCCTGATTAAATATCTCATAATGAGTCAGCTTATAAGAATCTTCAGTGTTTGTCATTCTGAATAGGGGCATGTACTTATAGGGGTTTCAAAAATATTTGTATCCCCTGTCAAGATTTCAACTTAAACCACACTGGCATCAATGGAAATATCCAAGTTCAAAGATGGAAGGCTCCACTGCAGTTATGGAAAATTTTTAGGAGTTTGCAACAGCCATGGCCATCAGTGTTCTAACCATCATAGTTTCAGGGTAGTAAATATAGTAGATATACAATACAATAAAGCTTTGATGGCTTGAACACTGATGGCTGTAACCTATGGCTAAGTCGAACCTGTTCTTGATTCCCTTTTGGAAGTTCTCTGTATAGGAAAAAGTGAGGGAAAATTAAGGATATTTTGGTCTTTTATCTTGCCTCAGGACAGCGATTCTAATGAGTACACTCAGCATACATTTATATTATCGAACTCGGAAAAGAAGTCCCAAAATTATCCTGTTATGCCTACTGAAAGTAGCCCTCTGAGGCTCAATCTACCCTTGTCTCGAACAGATTTTGATTGGTCCCGAATGTGTTCGAGCCATTGAAATTTGACTGTAATTTAACCTTTACTACTCTTTGGGATAATTCAATAGACAACAAATTGTTTTATTTTTCTTATTTTTCCCAGAAAACAGGATTTAACATCTCATGCAAATTATAGGAGACAATTTGCATGAGATGTTAAATCCTGTTTCCCGGGAAAAATAAGAAAAATAAATCAATTTGTCATCTGCTAAATACTATACCCAGCATGCAGTGTTAACCAGTCTCTTAATGTAACACAATCTGACACCGCTAAATTTCTAAATGGATTCTGGCAAAATTCCATTTAGGACAAATTGGCTTACAGCCACACTTTAACAGTCCCGTAACCTTATTTAGAATTGTGCTATATAAACACTCAAAACACAATCCAACATCAAAACTGTGAATTAACCCATACATGTTAGGCCAAGCACCCCATTTATGGGATATTGGCAAACAGTGTAGACCTAGATCAGAATGTGGCATCTGACCTGGGTCTACAATGTTAAAAACATATATTTTTGTAAAACTTACTGCAAACAAAACAAACCTGACATCTCTATAGTAGGAAATGGAGTAACTGGGAACTTAATAGGTGGAAGATTCCACTGTCATAAATGCGTTACATAACACACCTGTGTGAAATAGTACATTCTTTCAGATTTCTAAAACTGGAAATAAGTGATATTCATCTTATTTCTGATTCAAACATAGAGAATTTAGAAGATCATCAAAACTAATGAGTACCCACAATCTATAATTAGGAGATGAAAAAATAATTAAGTTTTCTGTACTTAAGGGGAATGGATACACCTTCAGGGGAGGCAACTCTTGCACAAGTATTTCTCCTCCCATGTCAATAGGGGATAACTCTTAAAGGAAAGAATTTGCTCCCGACGAGCATATTCTTTCCTGTAAGAGTAGACCCCTTTTTCAAGGGGACAGTGCTAAGACCAAAAAAGGCAATTTTTGCCGTTTCAGGGGCTGTAACTCCATAACACATGATGGGATATGGCTGGTTCAAGAAAGGAACCTAGATCGCATGATGGTACAAGTTGTGTGCAAGTCTGGTTAAAATCAAATCATAAATGAAGATGCTATCGTGCGGACAAGACCAAAATAGGCAATTTTTGCCCTTTCAGGGGCAGTAACTCCGTAACACATGATGGGACATGGCCGGTTCAAGAAAGGAACCCAGACCTCATGGTGGTACAAGTTGTGTGCAAGTCTGTTTAAAATCAAATCATAAAATCAAATCATAAATGAAGATGCTATCGTGCGGACAAGAAATTGTTTACGCACGCACGGACGGACGACGGACAAAATGTGATCACAAAAGCTCACCTTGTCACTAAGTGACAGGTGAGCTAAAAAGGGAACAGGCAGTCCCGAGACTTGTCTCCCTTTGAAAATGGCGACAAATCTGCCAGGTGTTCCCTTTTCCCCTTAAGTGGGGTTTACAGGCCTATTTACTACATGGATTTATCACAATGGATTTCACCCAAATAACAACAGGAAATAGAGTCTACTATAAAACTAATTATCCCAACGCAGTTTCCTGCACTATTTGTTTAAAATATTAGATCACAGAGATTTATTTCTATCTAAAATTACACTTTGTGCTATCCATATTATTTCAGCTGTTTTATTTGACCAATGGAATGAGATAGTAAATGATCTAAATATCCCATGACTGTTAACTGTCGGCCTTCTGGAAACCTGTAGGATTCATTGACTGCCAGCGCCATAGGTCTTCACCTGCAAACAAACATATAATCATATGGTTATATTCTTTATCCCAAACCCTTGTCCTGCTGAACCCTGATAACCCCTATCTTGGCAAATCTGGATCAGATGGCTTCTGAAGAAGCAAGTTAGGCAAGGTCTACAATGTTTGACATTCAGTTTGTAAAGCTCGAGGAATAAATGACACCAAGTAATCTGATTGGCCAAACATCAGAAGGGAGTGCAGCTTAATTTATTCAGCAGCACAAGAGTCAAATTACTATTTAAAGCAATCTAGATGCAGACAACAATCTAACTTTGTCTTTAATTAATTTTCTGAGAAAATTGTAACCGATAAAAGTGGTGCAAGTCAGACTGTCCATGCATATGAACACTATTGGTTTCATTGGATGGCAGGGCTTGATCTATTGGGTAAAAATCACTTCAATTTTGTGTTCCAAATGACCTAAATAGTGTTGACAGGTATGTTACACCTCAATCGAAACAAAACTAGAACTGTCAGAGGATCTGACTATAGCCCCGCTATAGTGCTATCAGAAAAGAAAAATAAAAGAAATAGTGCTATCAGAAAAGAAAAATACAAGAAATTTTTTTTTCAGCTTTCAGCCTCTAATTAAAATTTTCAATGTCCAAAGGGCAACAACTCAAAAAGAAGGCAATCCAGAGTTATGGTTCATGCGCTCTGCAATCGCCTTATAGTGTTTTACATTTGTATGAAGTTTCATGAAAATACCTCAAACAGTTTTGTTTGAGTTATGGAGCGGACAAGGTTAAAATTGCAATTTTTTTCAATGTTCAAAGGGCAATAACTCCAAAAGTAGACAATCCAGAGTTATGGTTCCTGTGCTCTGCACATTGTCTCATAGTGCTTTACATTAGTGTGAAGTTTCATGAAAATACCTCAAACGGTTTTCGAGTTATCATGAATAATAGAAGTTTTTCAATGTACAAAGGGCAATAACTCCAAAAGTAGGCAATCCAGTGTTATGGTTCATGTGCTCTGCACATTGTCTTATAGTGCTTTACATTTTTGTGAAGTTTCATGAAAATACTTCAAACGGTTTTTGAGTTACGATAACGGAATTACAGAATCACAGAAGGACACGGCAAATCCAATATAGCGCCCACTTTTTCAAAGCAGGGCTATAATAATAAATCCATAAAATAGTATTATTAAAGTACAATTCCTGAGGGCAACATTTTTATTTGTTTTCCGGTCTGACATTGCAATTGAATTATCTGCTTGGAATCATTTGCTTGATAGAATATTCCCATAAAATGTCATACCTGAAAACAAAAGAAAATGTCTGCAGGAATATTCACATGATTTGTCAGTTCCAAATTTCTCAGAGTAAAGATTTTGTATATTCACAATGTAATTAACTCTTATCATGCTGTTCACGACAACCCCTATCTTTGTAAACAGTGCAGTTCCAGATCAGATGGCTTCTGATCAGGATCTACACTGTTTGACATGAAGAAATAGCATGCAGTAATCTGATTGGTTCAAACTGGGTGTGGCTAAACTGAATATTCAGCAAGATAAGGGTTAACAAAAATCTACATGTTCTTGGTCATGCAGGATGAGTTTCCAGCCCTGGCATTCCTCTTAGTTAATCTGGGTCTTGTTTAGCTGTCCAGCCTAGTTCTTTCTCTGCTAAGGCAGCATCAGATCAGACCTGGTACTTACACATTCTAGTTAGGTCTAGTTTAGCTGTCCAGCCTAGTTCTTTCTCTGCTAAGAGACATCAGATCAGACCTGGTACTTACTCATTCCAGCTAGGTCTAGTTTAGCTGTCCAGCCTAGTTCTTTCTCTGCTAAGGAGACATCAGATCAGACCTGGTACTTACACATTTTAGCTAGGTCTAGTTTAGCTGTCCAGCCTAGTTCTTTCTCTGCTAAGAGACATCAGATCAGACCTGGTACTTACTCATTCCAGCTAGGTCTAGTTTAGTTAGCTGTCCAGCCTAGTTCTTTCTCTGCTAAGCAGACATCAGATCAGGCCTGGTACTTACACATTCTAGCTAGGTCTGGTTTAGCTGTCCAACCTAGTTCTTTCTGTCCTAAGGAGACATCAAATCAGACCTGGTACTTACACATTCCAGTTAGGTCTAGTTTAGTTGTCCAGCCTAGTTCTTTCTCTGTTAAGGAGACATCAGATCAGACCTGATACTTTCACATTCTAGCTAGGTCTAGTTTAGCTGTCCAGCCTAGTTCTTTTTGTGCTAAGGAGACATCAGATCAGACCTGGTACTTACACATTCTAGTTAGGTCTAGTTTAGCTGTCCAGCCTAGTTCTTTCTCTGCTAAGGCAGCATCAGATCAGACCTGGTACTTACACATTCTAGTTAGGTCTAGTTTAGCTGTCCAGCCTAGTTCTTTCTCTGCTAAGCAGACATCAGATCAGACCTGGTACTTACACATTCTAGTTAGGTCTAGTTTAGCTGTCCAGCCTAGTTCTTTCTCTGCTATGGAGACATCAGATCAGACCTGATACTTTCACATTCTAGCTAGGTCTAGTTTAGCTGTCCAGCCTAGTTCTTTCTGTGCTAAGGAGACATCAGATCAGACCTGGTACTTACACATTCTACCTAGGTCTAGTTTAGCTGTCCAGCCTAGTTCTTTCTCTGCTAAGGAGACATCAGATCAGACCTGGTACTTACACATTCTATCTAGGTCTAGTTTAGCTGTCCATCCTAGTTCTTTATGTGCTAAGGAGACATGAGATCAGATCTGGTACTTGCACATTCTAGCTAGGTCTAGTTTAGCTGTCCAGCCTAGTTCTTTCTCTGCTAAGGAGACATCAGATCAGACCTGGTACTTACACATTCTAGCTAGGTCTAGTTTAGCTGTCCAGCCGAGGTATTTTTCTGCTAAGGCAGCATCACATCAGACCTGGTACTTACACATTCTAGCTAGGTCTAGTTTAGCTGTCCAGCCTAGTTCTTTCTGTGCTAAGGAGGAATTAGATCAGACCTGGTACTTACACATTCTAGCAAGGTCTAGTTTAGCAGTCCAACCTAGTTCTTTCTGTCCTAAGGAGACATCAGATCAGACCTGGTACTTACACATTCCAGTTAGGTCTAGTTTAGCTGTCCAGCCTAGTTCTTTCTCTGCTAAGGAGACATCAGATCAGACCTGATACTTTCACATTCTAGCTAGGTCTAGTTTAGCTGTCCAGCCTAGTTCTTTTTGTGCTAAGGAGACATCAGATCAGACCTGATACTTACACATTCTAGTTACGTCTAGTTTAGCTGTCCAGCCTAGTTCTTTCTGTGCTTAGGAGACATCAGATCAGACCTGGTACTTACACATTCTACCTAGGTCTAGTTTAGCTGTCCAGCCTAGTTCTTTCTCTGCTAAGGAGACATCAGATCAGACCTGGTACTTACACATTCTATCTAGGTCTAGTTTAGCTGTCCTTCCTAGTTCTTTCTGTGCTAAGGAGACATGAGATCAGATCTGGTACTTGCACATTCTAGCTAGGTCTAGTTTAGCTGTCCAGCCTAGTTCTTTCTCTGCTAAGGAGACATCAGATCAGACCTGGTACTTACACATTCTATCTAGGTCTAGTTTAGCTGTCCAGCCCAGGTATTGCTCTGCTAAGGCAGCATCACATCAGACCTGGTACTTACACATTCTAGCTAGGTCTAGTTTAGCTGTCCTGCTTAGTTCTTTCTGTGCTAAGGAGGAATCGGATCAGACCGGGTACTTACACATTCTAGCTAGGTCTAGTTTAGCTGTCCAGCCTAGTTCTTTCTGTGCTAAGGAGGCATCAGATCAGACCAGGTACTTACACATTCTAGCTAGGTCTAGTTTAGCTGTCCAGCCTAGTTCTTTCTGTGCTAAGGAGGCATCAGAGTAACAGGAAGCTACATCACCGGCCCGTCTACCTGCTATCTTGTACGGCACCTGTAATACACATTGTTACTATACAGCAAATATACTTTACTCTCTTTTCAGATTACTGTTTTTACCCTAATTATTGAGACATCTTAGTTCCTTAACATACTTGTTCTAACATTTGAACTTGTTTTGCAATTTACTACGAAATGTTTTGTCTTAAAACAGATGGATGAATGGCCAACTGTGTTGACCCTGATGAGGTTCTTAGGCACCTCGTCTGGATCTACGTTACTTCCTCCAGCCTTACTGTTATAATGAGTATGCTTCATAACCTTCTGGGCACAAACTTTAAATATTCCTCAAAACCCAATTTCTGTGTCTTTATAAATCTCCTGGATACATATGCTTCAATCCTGTGTATTAATATAGTTTTTAATAGTATTTTCAGCAAACAATATATATCCTCATCAGATGCCATTTTCTGTGGCATCTAATCTAGTAGGTCTACGCAGTTTGTCAACTTGAACACATGAATCCAGTCGATTCTACTGGCAATCCTCTTTACACAATACACTAACCTCACAATAATAAGAAAAGCACAGCTATAAAATAGCTGTTATTTGGATTTGGTACAAATCAGTAATAGTCACATAGACTTAAGCACCACAATGCGACTGTGCTTAGTAACTTCGGATCAGCTGACAAGCAATCAAACCAAAAATGAATCAATTGCAAAATATGATGCAAAAGGTCAATACAAACCTTTGTTGTTAAGATTTACTAACAGAATGACTTACAAAAGAAATGAACAACAAACACTATATACACATTTTCATACATATGTACTGTGTATGTCAGGGTTCTATAACTCCACTGATGAGTGCTGTGTATTTATACATGTAAGACATACACAAATAGATTATCTTGCACACTAAATTTTACAATATTCTAATAGTTCAAGACCATTCTGAAAGCTGCCTGTGAATTTTGGGAATGAAGAACTTACTTGTTTTCCTGAAGCCTTTTCAAAAGCCTTGGCCATTTCTATAACAGAATAACCCTTGCCTGTGCCTAAATTGTAAACCTGAAAATAAGGGCCAAGTAACCATTATGTTGTCTCATTTCTAAAATGACAAGAAAATCAAACAGAAATATTCACTGACCTTAATATCCAATTCCGATTCAATAATAAATATACCCAAGATGCTGATGGATGAATGAAAGGATTGGCTATGGACAGACAGATAAAAAGATGTTAACTGGCCAGAGCATGGTTGTTGGACAATGCAACTAAACTTTGTCCATTATGAAAACATGCCTATACAAATGCATTGTAAAGTTTACCGCCGAAGAATTGATATTTTTCTTATTTCTGCTCAAAATGTAAATTGTGGGTACATGTTAGAACCACCTCATAGAGGCAGTTCTGATGAGTACCCACAATCTATATTTTAGAGCAGAAATATGAAAATAGGGTCTACTCCTGTAAACCCCAGTTTTACTATATAAAAGGGGGATTCAAGGGGGTCAGAATTGTATTGGCGTGTTTTCATGGTGACTGTCAACTTTTTCTAAAAGTTTCTTAAAGAACTGATCAATGAATAATAAGCTAATTCAGCAATCGATGGCACAATAACCCAAGATAATCTCATCCAGCCAGTTTTTAATCGTCATTTGTGGAGGTAAATCCGAGGTTTTATTGTTGGAAGTGAGTCTTACAGGGAGGTTTTATGGTCGGATATTGTCTTATTAAATGGGGATGCATTAGCAGAGCCAAAAAACGTTATTTCATGACTGTAAAACAGAAGATTTACCTCCCCAAATGTCAATTTTTAATACAGTTATCCCCATTCTAATGCATTTATTTGGATATTAAGCTAAAAATTATACTATGTTGCATAAAGCAATCGCTGGGAGCTGCGTAAAACCAAATGTCAGCCAATGGATAGTTACATTACATGATGACCTCGGGTTTCTGACAGTATATCGCAGAATTTACTATTGCAAATTTTTGACATCATATCAGATGTTGCACTAGATAGGAAAGTCATTAGAATCTGCAATGTATGTTTTGTTAAGAAGCTACCAGTTCTATTACATTTTAAAACTTGTAATAAAGATTAACATTTTGAATATTTCTATCAGTTTCATTGACTGACTTTTAATCAATCATTTGCTTTGGCTGATGATCAACTACAAATTTTCAGCGCAGTCCCAGTACTACAGACTAGTCTATTTGAGTTACCTTACATCCACACTTTTCTTCTATCTTCTTAAGAGCAGCTACATGACCTTGAGCAAGGTCAACCACATGGATGTAATCTCTAACACCTGCCATAGAAAAGTAATTTACTGTAACCTCAAAACAATATGTGTAACTATCAATCAGGAAGTTTCAACTTGAGCAGATTCAATTTGTAGGAGGAACTTGCTGGAAACAAAAAGTTTACAGAAATTTTAAAAGGAGCATAACCCTGTTAATATTTGGTGAACTGCACACTTGAAATAATATGCACTGCTTCACATAATGGTTTAACTATAAATCAAGTTTTAGCTGGATGGAATGTTGCAAACAGTGTAGATCCAAATCATATGGCTTTTAAAGAAGCCACCTTATCAGGATCTACACTGTCATTCAGCTTCTGAATTTGAACAAAAACATTATATCATGTACATGTAATCTGATTGGCTAATAGTGAGAAATGGATGTGGCTAATTGAATTATTCAGAAGGATAAATTTTAATTACAAAACTGTATTTAAAACCCGTTTTTATACTTGAAACCCCCAAAACAAAACTGGCAAACAGTGCAGGCCCAGATCAGATGCCGCAAAATGTTGTGTATATTCAGGACCTTCATTGTTGGCAAAATGTACAGCCATTTTCTGAATAGATTTCTAACAATAGTTCTATCATGGACCTCACTTAACCGAGTCAAAATGTATCACCTTTGATGATGCCTTTATTTTAGTTATACCTGCAAAACAGAACCAGTATAGCAATTCTGGTAGACAATTTTGTGACAATATTTTTAAATTGAGTCACTGGCTTCAGAGGATATGCTATTTAAGGTTTTCTCCATTCTAAGCTGTAGCAGTCATCTTGTACAGTAGATCAGAATTAACCCATAAAATGCCAATCACGACAACTGTCATCTGCTTTTCCATCTGCTGGTTACCTTAAAAGTAGTTTTTTTTGCAAACAGTGTGGACCCAGATCATACTGCTCCTGCATGCAAAAATATTAAAAAACAGTTCACAAATAGATTCAGCAGACAACATAAGCAGATGACATATTCAGATGTAGTTTTTCTCGGTGTCTTAAGGGTTAATGAGCTTGAACCTGTACAGAGCCACGAGTGAAACATTTTGAAATTGAGTCATACGCTTGTGAAGAAATATCAACCCATGATTTATTCTATGTAAGGCATTAAAACCATCTGGTGCAGTGGAGTGGAACCATTTAATCAATTTTTGTGCAGGGCTGCGAAGAACATTTTTGTGAAATTATTTGGAAGCTGAGCCAATATCCTGCCAGAGAGGAGATTAGGTTGAAGATATTTCTATTTTAGCCATAGAGGCTATCTTGTTCAGTGGAGTGCAACCATTCAAGTTATTTTGGTACAGGGCAATGAGAGGAACATTTCTGTAAAATTATTTGCAATTCAGCCATATGTTTATGAGGAGATGTTGTTTCAGGGTTTTGACTATTTTTTAGCTTTTGTTCAATGGTGTGAAGGTCCAATAGAGGAACCTTTCTGTTTGTTTGTATTGGAGTTTAAAGGCACAGTCTACATTATTTTACAACATTTTTGAGCCGGTCAGTATACACTTCAATACTTTTCCTGGGCAGGCTAACTCAGCTAGGCGATTAACCAGTACAGTGCACATTCTTTTGCCAGAAACTGACAACTGCCCTTCTTGAATCAGCGGGAGGGAGAGAATGACCGTAGAAAGATTTCATGTCAGATGCACATCCAAATAGCTACTGAGGCTGGCTAGGAACCTTTCTGTGAAATTATTTTGAAATTGAGCAAATGTCTTAAGAGATGTCTTTCAAAGACTTTCTATTTTTGCTCTGGAGGTCATCTTGTTCACTAGAATGGAAACATCCTAGCAATTTAGGTGCAAAACCATAAGAAAAACGTCGAGATCTTTTAGGAGGTTTAGGAGGACATGTCATTTGAAGAAACTTGATGATGGACACAGGATAGACATACAGTCTTAATAGCTCACCTTGAGTACCCTATATTCAAGACGAGGTAAATATTATGCAACCTAACAGTTTTAAATTTTTAAATGAATAATCGCTAATTATGTAAGGTGAAAGACTCAATTCAGTACGAAATGAGTTAACAGAGATCAAATGCACATAAATAATTAACCCTAAAGACGGCGAGAAAAGTTAAATCTGAAAATGCCGTCTGCTTATGTCGTCTGCTGAATTTTTTGTGCAAGCTTTTTAAAAATATTTTTGCATACTGGCAAACAGTGTAGGCCCAGATCCTGTAGGAGCAGTCAGATCTGGGCCCACACTGTTTGCAAAAATTAATTTGAAGGTAACCAGCAGACGGCAAAGCAGATGACAATTGTAGTGATTGACATTTTATGTGTAAAGTACTATTTACCTGTCCCATCAGGAGTATCATAATCATTCCCATAAACTGTCAATTCCTTCCTCCTCCCCACTGCTACTTGTGACACATACGGCATTAGATTGTTTGGAATACCTTGGGGGTCTTCCCCTATCTTCCCTGAGATGTGTGCCCCAACTGGATTGAAGTAGCGTAGTGATACAACATTCCAGTTCTGTAAACAATTGAAGCTCTCATTATGACATGCACAGTTATAACAGCTTTTGGTTCAAACAGAATTCAGTTTTTCAAAGGCAACCCAGGATGTGCATAACATATTGATGTAGCCTTATTAGCTTTACTATAGTTACCAGCCACTTTGATTTAATAGTTTAAGAGTGCAAAAGTAAGGTAAATTTATAGAAAGTTAACAGTTAAAAAAAGATATTAATATCTTGTTATAAAAGCTTCTTCAAATTTTCATAACTATCAAAAATCATAAATTGTTATAATGTAATAATATATAATTCAATAATAATATAACAACAATTAAATATTTCCATGCCAATATCAAGAGAAGATGAAAAATAATTCTTACTTTATCAGCAGCACACACATCCTTTAGAATTTCTTCTATGAAATATTTTGTTTGGCCATATGGGTTTGTGCATCCCCCTACAGGATGTTTCTCATCTAAAGGGAGATACTTGGGTTGACCATAAACAGTTGCTGAACTGGAGAAAATCATGTTGTATACACCATATTCCTGCATTACCTGAAGAGGAAGTGATTATCAGAAGATTGCCTGAAGAAGACAAAATAACCTGAAAATGATTATAACCCTAACCTTCATCCTGTTGAATATATTAGTATAGCCTCGACCATTTCTGACATTCAACCAATGAAATTACTCAAATTTGCAAATCAATTGACAAACCATGTACAGTCGAACTTCAATGGCTCGAACACCTTTGGGACCTCGAAAATCTGTTCAAGATAGGGGTAGTTCGAGCCACTGACGGTTACTGTTAGGAGGCATAACGATATACTTTGGGATATCTTTTAGGTGTTCTAGAATAAAAATGTATGTAAATAAAAATGTATGCTGTGTGTACTCATTAGAATCGCCTCATTGAGGCGATTCTAATGAGTACACACAGCATACATTAGCAAGATAAAAGACTAAAATCTCCTAAATTATCACCAATTGTTTCTTATGTAGAGGAATTTCCTAGGGGCTCAAGAACAGATTCGACTCAGCCATGGTAAACGAGCCATCAGTGTTCGATTCATCGAATTTCTACTGTAGATCTTGATCAGATGGCTTCTTTTGAAAAGATGGCAGACCCCCATGACCAAAAGCCAATATAATGTTCAGAAGATGGTACACTTCCAGGAAGTGCTCAAGCAATAAAAGACACCAGGTAATCATCAGGTACATTGCTCCAAAGTACCAGCAGGTCATCTGCAAGACATGGTGTTAACCCTTCTCTTGCTGAATATTCATTAAAGCCACACCCATTTCTGTCTATCAGCCAATTAAATTACTTGATATAATTTATTGCTACAGATTCATAAACAGAATGCCAAACAGTGTAGATCCTGATCAGATGGCTTCTTCAGAAGCCATCTGATCTGGATCTACACTGTTTGCAAAGATAGGGGTTGTCGTGAACAGCAAGATAAGGGTTAATTTGGGTCTTCATGTCCAAATGCTATCAAGGAACCCTTCTCAACATAATGGAGACCTATCCTACATCATCAATCTACAAAATACATTGAAAATATGGTAGAAGATATAAGAGTTATGCAAGGTACAAGAATGAATGTTATTGGCCCTTTGCTGCATGAATTACTTTTCTTGTATTCATAACTTCATTTTTATTTCAACCTCAGGTCCAACTGTACCAAGTACATGTACTACCAATATATCTCTAAGGGTGTATTAGTTATGCAGATGGCAGCCTCAGTAGCTCAGTTGGATTCGCGTCTGACAGGTGATCAGGAGGACGCGGATTCGATACCTTCCGGGGTTGGCAACATTCGTTCATGGAGATTGATCATCAAATCTTTTCTACGGTCATTTTCTCCCTTTCTTTGATTCAAGAAGGGCCGTTGTCAGTCTCTGGTGAAAGAATAGGCACTGTACTGGTTAACTGCTTACATATAAGCCTGCCCAGAAAAATTGTGGATAGGTAAACTGACCGGCTCAAAAATGACCTAAAATAGTGTTGACCTGGCCATTAAACTCCAAAACAAACAAACTGTTTTGCAGATTACAATTTAATAGTGCCAAGAAATATAACACAAATTTGTGTTGAGGTTCTTGCACATGACTGTTACTGACATGCTGTCTCAACCTGTCTACAATTGTATAAAATATTATCAATCTACCTCAAATGGTTTTAATTTTAATGGGGATCACATGGCTATACTTAAAACACTGTGGCACTCACCTCATGACACACCTCAACTTATGTAAAATTGTACTAGTACCAGCAATATACAGTCTAACCTGTCCTAGCGACCACCTCTGAATAGCGACCACCTGTGCACAACGACCAGTTTCAAATCCCCCCATCAAAAATCCCTATATATTTTACCTCTGAATAGCGACCACCTGTGCGCTGCGACCAGCGGACAGGCACATACTGTCCGAAAGGTACATTTTACCTCCAAACAGCGACCGATAGAAGTTAATTGCTGCTCAACAAGCGTAACGGTAATTATCTGCAATGCTACGGAAGGCCTCCTCGATTGATTTTCAATACGTAATCCAGCTCATGTTTGTGAGCTTTCTTTTGTAATGTTTTGTTTAGTTCTTTTTTGTACCTGTATAGATATATTTGTGGTCATAAATATGAGTGAGTTGTTTTTGAATAAAAATCAGAAAAAAAATACTATTCTTTCATTCATTCTCATCCCTTCTCATTTTCTTTGTTGAAATCATGGCGTCCAGTCCAAAACGGACATTTTTTACGTTAGAAAGTCGTGACAGGTCGGTTTATTATTTCTCAATCATTCTGTCTCTTATTTTTACTGTTTTGTCATAAAAACTTAATTTTTGAAGAAATTCGATATGCTTTCACCCATTTGCATAAGAAAATCTTTGCAAAGCGAACCAATAGCGATTATTAATCATATGGCTAAACGAACACACTTTTATTCCTGTTTAGGTTGTTTCCCTTTGACTGCATATGGCTAAACGAACACGCTTTTATTCCTGTTTAGGTTGTTTCCCTTTGAATGCATAGGGCTAAACGAACACACTTTTTTATTGATCATGTGATCAAACAAAATGGCGGCCTCCATAATTTACCACCGGTCCTTTGTTAGAGCGAAAACGGAAGCATTTAAGCAAGGTTTTCTTGCATTTTCAGGTGAGAAGGTTATGCCCCTGGTGATAGGAAAAGCCAAGCGACCTAGATGCTTCAGATCGATAGATTACTCAAAGCTGCTTGTACAGAGCAAATTGAAATGACCAAAATTAGTGACTTTTTCAAAAGTTTCTGTTCGGTAAATGCAACCCTCCGAACAAAGACCACCTGTGAACAAAGACCACTTTTGGTCATTCCCTTGAGTGGTCGTTGTAGACAGGTTGGACTGTACTTCAAAGGGTGCAGGAGTTATAACCACACTGTTATATTGCCAAGGGATATAACCAAAATACAATGACATCCAGAGTTGTGGTTCTTGCCTGCTTAACTTTTTGTAAAACTGCACTAAGTACCATCAGTATACCGCTAAGGCCGCTGGAGTTATGGTGATCACAAGGCTATGTCAGGGGAGATTACTAAAATACCATGACACCCAGAGTTGTAGTTCTTGCTCGTGACATGCCTTCTCAACCTTGTGTATAACTGTACCAAGCACTATCAATATATCCCAAGGAGACTGGCATTATAACAATCACAAGGTTACATTGTCAGGGGAAATAACTAAAATATCATGGCACCCAGAGCTGTGGTTCTAGCACATGAGACACCTTCTGAACCGCTTGTACAACTGAACCAAGTACCATCAATATATGTCAAAGGGTATTTGTTTGTTTGATTCTAGGTTTAATGTTCCCGTTAACATTATTTAGGCAATTTTGCAGACATTGCTTCCAATTTGGTTATACTTTTACCCGACATTGAGATGAAATGACATCTCAAGCCCTGCCGCACAATGAAACCAATAGACCCCGACTCACACCACTTTGCCTGAGCAGGCTTAGATCTTCTAAGCGGTTTACCAGTACTCATGTGCAGTTGGTTTCAGCTCTGTGTAGAAGCACCATTGTTACCTCCCTTCCATTATCTACCTTGGTAGATCATATGCATAGCTTCTTGGTTTATAACCACTCTGACAACTGCGTCAGGGAGTCGACTCTTTGGCTCAGCGGTTAGAGCACTGGACTATCACCCAAGCGGCCCGGGTTCGAATCCCACCATAGGCGGGGATTTTTTCAGGCTGTGCTTCTTTCCTTTGTTACGGCTTTCATGTCGTAAGATGGGGGCTTGTCCGGGATCCGACTTTACATGCCAGAATTGGCTTCGTGCCAAAGTTGGCTCCACATCATCATAAATGATGATTTCCTTGAAGAGGGGGTGTGTTACCTCCCTTCCTTTATCTACCTTGGTAGAACATATGCATAGCTTCTAGGTTTATAACCACTCTCTAACAACTGCATCAGGGAATCCACTCTTTGGCTCAGCCGTTAGAGCACTGGACTATCACCCGAGCGGCCCGGGTTCGAATCCCCCCATAGGCGGGGATTTTTTCAGGCTATGCTTCTTTCCTTTGTTACGGCTTTCATGTCTTAAGACCATGCAGCCCAATCTATTTCTCCAAGCCCCGATTGGCAGGATCAATCAAAGGGTATTGGATTTACGACAGTCACAAAGTTGTGTCTACGTACGGATGCGCACAGGATGGATAGAGGTCAAGGAGATCCCTAGAACATCATATACCTGTTTGGCTAGGGGACAAAAAGTAAGGAAATCATAAATTGCACATTTTCCCAATTATCTATGGACAAGTGTTTCAATCTTCAAGGGGATATATGTGTAAAGTGAATATTCCACCAACAACTAAGGTCATATGTAGATGGGACCTCGGTTACACACGGTACCTTGGCAAACAGTGCAGGCCAAGATCAGATGCCTCAGAATGCGGCGTCTGATCAGGGCCTACACTATCTGCTAACAGAATTTTCCGTCAAAAATAGAATAAAATCGAAAAAATAGGTCTGACACCCTGTTATATGATAAATGGACTTGTCCAACATATAGCACTGTAAGAGTCCACTAGCATACAATGGGTTAACCCATTTCACGCAGGAAACTCCTAAACTGGTACCCTGGCAAACAATACAGGCCACGATCAGATGCCTCACAATGTGCCATCTGATCAGGCTTCCACTGTTTGTAAAATGTGCAACCATTTTCTAACAAACTCAACCTGACACCCCTCAATTTAGAACAGGGGCCAGTTGTTCAAAACTAACGACGTCGTTAGTTAACATATCGTTAAAACTTTGATCATTAAATATGGCAAATATGCTAATATTTTTGCTGAAAAAATGTGAGCAGCTTTTGCGGATGCAAAAGCTGCTCACATTTTTTCAGCAAAAATGCCAAAATTTTCGATATTGTATTTGCTAGAACAGTTAACAATATGACCGCTAACGAGCTTGTTAAGCTAACGATGCTTTGAACAACTGGCCCCTGGACTCCGCTGTAACTAGTAAGGAAGATTCTATACCGTCTAAAATGGGTAAACCAGACATTATCGGGACTTTAACCCTTAAGATGCCAATCACAACCATTGTCATCTGCTGTTTACTTCAAAAGTCATTGTTGCAAACAGTGTGAACCCTGATCAGACTGCTCCTCTAGAGCAGTCTGATCGGGGTCCACACAGTTTGTCTGTATGCAAAAATATTATTTAAAAAGTTTGGAATAAGATGCAGCAGACATAAACAGATGATATTTTCCGATGCAAGTTTTCTTGGCATCTTAAGGGTAAATAGCACTCATGGGCAAATACATGTAATTCTGACATAAAATTTTCCAAAATTCCTGACATTCAAACTTGACCTACACTCAAGTATATTCAAGTTATGAACAAGTTTGATGAATTTTCAATAAAAGATAAAGAAGTTATCATTTGGGCAAAATTTTCCCCATTATTAGTCAATCTATGGACAGTTTTCCAACAGGCCCCCACCCATAGGGGCTTGAAGAAATATATGGGCTGCATGATGCTTCCACGCAGAGCTGAATCCGGCCCACACACGAGTACTGGTAAACCGCTTAGAGGATCTAAGCCTGCCCAGGCAAAGCGGTGCGAGTTGGACCATCCATGCTTATAAACCCTATTGGTTTCACTGGGCGACAGGGCTTGAGATGTCATTTCATCTCAATGTCGGGTAAAAGTCCCACAAAATTGGAAGCAACGTCTCCAAAATGACCTTTACAGTGTTGACGGGGATGTTAAACCTCAAATCAAACAAACAAAAACAGTTTTCCAACATTCAAAGGACCCTTAATCTGTACTGAATATGCCAAATCTCTCCCAGATTCAAACTCAGGTAAGATATGCCTGATATGATAAACTGTATGTTAATGGAATTCCGATAAAAATAAACAGGTTAGTGCAGAGCCAAGATTTTAACCAAAACAAGTCAATGAAAGCTACTGTTGCCATGAAAACCAGAGTTTGGAAATTTTATCAGAGATATTTTTGTCTGAATGTGTGGATGACAAATGTATGACAGATGACAGACCAAGCATACACTATAAGTTCACCTTGTGGGCCTCTGGCTTAAGTAAGCTAAAAAGGGAGTTCTTGCATCACCATCTGCATTCAATATGCTTACCATAGTATTGGAACAAACAGGCCAGAGCAAACAGTGCAAACCCAGATCAGACTGCTCCTGAACAAGCAGTCTGATCAGGGTCTACAATGCTTGCCATTTTCTCTGCACATTTCAGACTCCTTGCTGGATCATGAAACAAATGTTAAAATTTAAGGAGAATAGTAGGAAGTCCTGAAAGTCACTTTTAGGTGTCCGAATTTTTTTTATTTTTATGGTACTCTTCGAGACAATTCTATTGAGTATACAATATACATTTTCATAGAAAGTAAAAAGAATATTACAACCTTATCCCCACAGTGCCTCCTTAACTCTTTCTATGATTTCCTTCAGTGGCTCAAGCTGCCTAATTTTCCAGAAGTGCTACATGGTGTCGAGTCTAAACATACCTGGATGAGTGGCAAAAAAGGTAGACCCTGATGAGACAACACAATCTCTAGCATCTTATCTGGGTGGACACTATATGTCTGTCTGAACACAAAAGTATTAATGCTAAAACTGTCAAGAAAAAATTCCATAGTCACGACGTTGCTTGAGTAAATGACTTATTTAAGATCATCATTATGATTACACATCTGTGTGACAATCATAGGGCATAATTTCATACCTCCGAAACAGTCATTTTTCTAATGAAATTTTGTGATATTTTTCTTATTTATACTCAGAATATAGGTTGTAGTTGTGGGTGTTTGTTGTCAGAACCACCTCATTGAGGCAGTTCTAAAGAGTACTCACAACCTATGTCTTGGAGCAGAAATCAGAAAATAATGTATACCCTGTAAACCCCAGTTTTCTCTATATAAAGTGGAGTTTAGAGGGGTGTTCATTTCACAGACCTGTTAATATGATGCTTTTATAGCATGAGTCATATACCTCTAGCAGAGTGATAGTTCCCCCTACATTATTTTTGTAGTACAACAGTGGTTTCTCACAGGATTCTCCTACAGCTTTCAGACCAGCAAAGTGCATCACACAGGAAAATTTGTACTGGAAAGAGAAGTTTAGTTCATTATTAGCATAACAAGCTCACTAGTTGTCAAAATCTTAAGTGTTCTTGTAAGCGCAATATCATATACAGTGGTAGTGTTATGTTGTTGGAAAAAATGTGAAAAGCTATTGGATCTGCAAAATATTTTTTCCAGCGAAAATATCAGTATATTTGCCTTTTTTTTTTCAGAAAAAAAATTCACTATACAGTTGACTCTCATTATCTCGATCTCGCCTATCTCGATCTTATCACTTATGTCAAACCGATTTCTAAGTCCTTATATTTCCCCATATACCTTTATTGTATTTCAACTTCGCATGTGTCAAACTACTTTTAAGTCGACCCTTCGGCTATCTCGCCCATCATTTTCAGTCCCTGAGTATATTTTTGACTGTTTTTAATACTGCCTATCTGGAACCGGGATTCATGACGTAAAGGAGGAAGGAAAAAACAACAACAAATAAATGATGCCGCCGTTCTTTCAGTTAAAGAAAATAATAATAGACCTTTACAAAACAGTTCATCAATACTCACAATGTTTTTAATTTTCCAATTTGTCCAGGTGCGTTCGCAATTAAAATTAGCCCAAACAATACCTTTACCGCTATTACGAAAATCATGTGCGTGTAATAAAGACTGACATGCGGTGCTCAACCTTTGATATTAACACCATCTCGTTTCAATGATTTCCAAGATTTCCATGATAAAAAGGCGGCTCTGATTTGTATTAATGTACGATTAGGTATGACAAGGCGCTTTAATTGGTTGTTTTAGGTACTCTTCATTACTGTCAAAATTGAGCACTGTCCCTTGTCGGGATGCACATACAAACAGTGTAGATCCTAAAAAGATGACTCATGAACAGCTTTCTCGGCAGGACCTAAACTGTTTAAATCAATACGAGGGACTACCGAATGACGTATAGCATGTTTTTGTTTGATTTGAGGTTTAACGTCCCCGTCAACACTGTAAAGGTCATTTTGGAGACATTGCTTTCAATTTTGTTGGACTTTTACCCGACCTTGAGATGCTATATTTCAAACCCCTATGGGTGGGGGCCGACGTATAGCATGTTTTGCTCGCCAAAGTAATATAAGCATTGCATTCACAAGCGGGGAACCAGTCCATGTAAGTACATGTCTATGTTTAGCTTATTTGGATACCCGAATTTGCAGGAACTTAAAAGACAACAAAACACGTGAGAAATCTTTAATAATCGCTATACTTCAGAAAGCTCCATTACTTTCATAAACAAATTTTAAAAACCCAATATGCTGTGCATGTAAGTGCTATTACTCTAGAATATCCAAGAATACCAAGCATATCACGGCAAATAATGGGCTCTGACATGCATGCGCTGTCACACTTTGGTTACCTCGTACTTCGGAAAACTCAAACATTTTTATCCGGTCCCATGAGGCTCGAGATAACGAGCGTTGACTGTATTTGCAATATTAGACAATTGAAGTTTTAACGATAAGTTAACAAATGAGCCAGCGCATGACAAAACCTACAATTAGACATGTGTGCCCAACCTAGACTCAGATTAGCCTGCACATTCACGCAGTCTGATCAGAGTCTTTGTTGTGTGCTCTAAGGATAGCTAAGGACCCAATGCTCCTTCATGCAGCAAGAGAAGTCTCTGGTTAGATTATATGGATGCACTGGCTGCTATGAGTCTTCGATGGGCGCATATGTCTTATTGTAGGTTTTGTTGTGCGCTGGCTCAAATGATACTGTTAGTTTTGAACCACATCCTGAGAATGAAATGCAACTCACATCTTTTCAGCAAAAATTCTACATGTATATTTTACATATTATATGATCAAAGTTTAAACAATATGTTTAATAACAAAAAGTATATCTGCCATATAAATTTTTTTTCAAAGTTTTACGTAACATGTATCCTGCTATTCGCGACAACACCTACCTTTGCAAACAGTGTAGATCAGATTCAGATGAAGTAGCCATCTGATCAGGATCTACACTGTCATTCAGTTTGTGAATTTGAATGAATACACTATATCATGTTATTGATAATCCGTGTTTAACCCTTATCATGCTGTTCACGACAACCCCTATCTTTGGAAACAGTGTAGATCCTGATCAGATGGCCTCTGAAGAAGCCATCTGATCAGGATCTACACTGTTTGGCATTCAGTTTATGAATTTGTAGCAATAAATTACATCAAGTAATTTGATTGGTTGATAGACAGAAATGGGTGTGGCTTAGATGAATATTCAGCAAGAGAAGGGTTAAATTAGCTGCATGACTATAAAGTTGGCCTGCATCTATAGTCAGTTCACTTTAATCATGCTGGAATACCTTGCATGTGCTTGCATGAATTTCATGCACAGTTGTCTGATAAAGAATATTTGATGTGTCAGAAAGCAGCCAAATTAAGCGCTTGGTAAATGTCAATATTTCTACACTTCAAATGTCGAGATCATTGCACAGGCTTTCTTTGACGTTTGACAGTATGTGAAATTAACTCTTTGCTTTTGTATGAATATGTTTGGTTATCTTTAAATGATTTTGAAGTCAGTTTTGTGGGGTTTGCTTATGTCAGTATACCATTTTGAAGCTTCTGTACTGTAGTGGTTGAGCTATTAGCTTTGTAAACCAAGGCTTGTGTGTTTGATCCTGGGCTTCTCTTGGCTTTTGGTTGTTCCTAGACCAGATCTCAAACAGACAGGTTGAACCAAATCTTCATCTTCAAGGCAAGCATATTAGACTGTAAGGCCTGACAGGCTGGCATTGAGGTTGCCTTATTGCTCCAAGCATATTCATGGTGCAAATAGGAATAATTAAACTGTCAGGAATTCACTAATTGTAACGATTTTAATCACATTTAGATATCTATTTTTGTACATACTATGTCGTAAATCATGTGTTTTTTTTATTGCATGCACCACATTAGGGACTTTTTAATATATAGATTGGTTAGTTTGTGTATTGGGTAATCGCATGTTGGCATCTGATCAGGATCTACAATGACATTCAGTTTGTGAATCTGCAGGAATAAATGACATCAAGTAATCTGTTTAGTGAGTGTGGCTAAATCAATTATTCAGTGGGATAAGAGTAAATATGTTCTAGTAAGACTTATCCTTTCGAAGCACGGTATACACCACAGAACTGGAAAATATGGCGTTTACATGTTTTCTGGGCCAGACTAGCTAGTTTCGGCCATTTAGGCCTCATCAGTGACCCTGAAATATTTTCAAAATTCCACAATGGAATCAATGATCCCAAAGGACAAGAAAAGATAAACTACACTATGATGTGGGGCAGGGAGACTTTTTACAGCCGCCACACATTCCCAGACAACAGCTGTAGTGACAATAAATATGTTCTATAAAGAGTTATCCTTTGGAAGCAAGGAATACACCACAGAACTGGAAAATATGGAGTGTACATGTTTTCTGGGCCACACTAGCTAATATTGGCCATTTAGGCCTCATTAGTGACCCTCAAATATTTTCAAAATTCCAAGATGGAATCAATGATCCCAACACTGACTTACCTTTGCAAACAGATCCTGAAGGCCCTTCTTGTCAAGCATGTCTACAACGTAACATGGAATTTTCTTTCCTGTGATATCATTTGCTTGGTGCATACTCTCTGAAATACAGATTAGTTATTGTTTTCAAAAGGATAGCATGCAAATGCATAACAAGAGCTCCGCAAGTAGGGCATATAATTGGGTGTAGCACATATACTGACAAATAGTAGGAGTGTTCAGCCCAAAAAGAAAAGTTCATGGATGGACAGATGGAAATAATTCTGCAAATATACTATGTAAAATACTTTTCAAAAGGATGTCTTTACATGTGCTAGATTTTACAATTTATCTGAAACATTCAAAGTTATAGGGCAAACATTTGAGATTAAGACCCTGTAAGACAAATTTAAAACTGACCAAGCATCATGGCTAAATATAGCATTACCGTATTCGTCCTAATTACCGCACATGCTCCTATAAGCGCACACCAAAGCTATTTTTGAAAAGGAAATGCACAAGCGCACACTTTACAGTAATCCCCCCTTGAAGCTCTCAAAGTAAATCTATAAAAAACTTACCATTATTTCTTCCAACAGTGAAGGCAATGCTTAAGTATCCATTTCTGTCCCATTAAATATCAGTATGCATCATCTTGGAAGCTGTTGTTTTCGTATCAAGTGTGCGCTAATTAGGTAGATTTTTCACCATGATTTTATGATTTGATTTTGAAAAAAACTAAGCGCACGGTGCGGTAATTAGGTCGAATACGGTATGTCCTTTTCTGGCATCCATCATAAAAACTAACTAGTGTGACTAATAATACTGACTATCTACAAAGTCTCAGTTTAGTCTGATGTATACTATAGGAGGAGTTAGCCAGAAACAAAACAATAACAGAAACTTTCAAAGGGGCAAAATCTGCAAGTATTCGGTGGAACTTACCGGTAACCTTAAAACAATATGCGCTAACTATATACATGTATCAAGTTTCTGCTTGATTGACTGCAGTGGTTAGGTGAGGCAAATGTGATATGTATCATGTCTTATTGAGGTGTCCGAATGATACTGGCTTACAGTTGGGCAACGCCTGCTGTCATTGCAGCAGGTTAATAAGGATAGAGGAGGAACGTTCTTATTTCTTGTGTCTCTTCACTTCCATTCATTTTCCTCTATCTCCACTGTTCCTCACTTCATTCATTTTCCTCTATCTCCACTGTTCCTCACTTCATTCATTTTCCTCTATCTCCACTGTTCCTCACTTCATTCATTTTCCTCTATCTCCACTGTTCCTCACTTCATTCATTTTCCTCTATCTCCACTGTTCCTCACTTCATTCATTTTCCTCTATCTCCACTGTTCCTCACTTCATTCATTTTCCTCTATCTCCACTGTTCCTCACTTCATTCATTTTCCTCTATCTCCACTGTTCCTCACTTCATTCATTTTCCTCTATCTCCACTGTTCCTCACTTCATTCATTTTCCTCTATCTCCACTGTTCCTCACTTCATTCATTTTCCTCTATCTCCACTGTTCCTCACTTCATTCATTTTCCTCTATCTCCACTGTTCCTCACTTCATTCATTTTCCTCTATCTCCACTGTTCCTCACTTCATTCATTTTCCTCTATCTCCACTGTTCCTCACTTTAATCTCCTCCACTGTCTCTTCTATTCCTTTTCTTCCTTTTTCTGGCAGATGGTAAAAAATGACCAACAAGGGTTGATGTGTCATTAAATCCAAAACAATCAATCAACCAATCAGCTGGATTGAATGTTAATTGTAGGAGGAGTAAGCCAGGAACCAATTTTTTAAAAGGACACAACTCTGTTAATATTGCAACCTTTAAACCAATATGCACTGCTCTACTATATGGTCTAACTATATATCAAGTTTCAGCATGATTGGACCTAAATTGTAGGTAGACTTAGCCGTAAACTAAATGATTACAGAAATTTTCAAAAGGGCATAACTGTGTAAATATCTGGTGGACTGAAACCTCCAAACAATATGGACTGCTCATTCTTTCGTAGAGATTGATCGTCAAATCTTTTCTACTGACAATCTGTCCCGTTGATTCAAGAAGGGCAGTTGTCAGTTTCTGGTGAAAGAATGTGCACTCTACTGCCAGTACTGGTTAACTGCTTACATATAAGCCTGCCCAGGAAAAGTGTGGATAGGTAAACTGACAGGCTCAAAAATGACCTAACTAGTGTTGACAGGGCCATTGTACTCCAATACAAACTAGACAAAACAACTTGGACAGAGGCTTAAATGCATGTGCTTAAACAGTTCTGTACATCCTTTGTGCATTTGAAAAATGCAAGGTGAGAACAATGAATGACTACCCTGTTTGGATCATTTATACTAGAAAGTGTAGAATCTATAAGAATTATATACAAGTACCGTATGTGTGGTTTGGGTATCTTAGATTTTATTTGAATTGTGTTATTCATCAACTTATTGTGCTATGGGTATTCTTTCAATTAAATAGCATAATTATGCAAATACCCTGCTTATTTGTTGCGCTGAACTGTATTTATGCTTCAGAATGAAGATTGTGGGTGCTCATTAGAAAAGCTTCATCAAGGCAGGTCTGACAAATCCCCATAATCTGTGATAGCATAGTGCCCTTGAAAACAAAATTTCTCTCAGATAAAATGATGTCTGAAAGTGCTCATTACATGTATTTCATCATCATCATCATCATCATCATCATCTTTTTGATAAACATGCAGGTACAGGGGCAACTTCCACACTAGAGCGCGCAGTCGATGGCAAGCCATCGCAAATCCCCACGTTTTCTCCACAGTAGCCAAGTACCGGATAACATATTTCTCATGTATATATATTTCCTGCCATAAAAAACAAACAAAAAATAAAAAAAATCCCGTTCAATATGTTATACCTCCCTTGCCATTGAGTAAGCATACAAAGTTTCAAATAAAAATCTTCGAAACTGACTTTGTTATTGCATTTTGAAGAAATTGGGTCAAAATTTGACCTCTCCCCAGGGTATGACCCAGGTGACGCAAAAAAAATCTCGTTCAATATGTTATACCTCCCTTGCCATTGAGTAAGCATACAAAGTTTCAAATAAAAATCTTCGAAACTGACTTTGTTTTTGCATTTTGAAGAAATTGGGTCAAAATTTGACCTTTTGACCCCTCCCCAGGGTATGACCCAGGTGACGCAAAAAAAAATCCCGTTCAATATGTTATACCTCCCTTACCATTGAGTAAGCATACAAAGTTTCAAATAAAAATCTTCGAAACTGACTTTGTTATTGCATTTTGAAGAAATTGGGTCAAAATTTGACCTTTTTACCCCTCCCCAGGGCCCCTGGGGGCGGGGACAAAAAAAAATGTGCTCTTGCGCAAGCCATTCATGTAAGCAACTCGCATACCAAATTTGGTTGAATTCCGGCTAACGGTTTAGGGGGAGATAGCCGGACAGACAGACGGACAGACAGACAGACGGACGGAGGCGATAACAATATCCCCACTTTTTCGTTGAAAAACGTGGGGATAATTAGTGGCCCCCCTTCCAGGTAGCTGGCTTGCTGCACGCATGGCAGATCTTACACCAGATCTCTAGGTATGTCTATCATGAAGAGCTTCCACTCTCTGTGATCTCTCTCTGTCAGCTGCTTCAAAGTCATCTTGCCATGGCAGCCTCCATAGATCAGTGGTTAGCGTGTTTGATTTATGATCGATAGGTTGTGGGCGAGGTGTGTCCTTTAGCAAGATGCATAATGCCACTGCCCCACTCCACCCAGGTGTAAATGGGTAGCAGTGGTGTAAAAATTACTGCCTCTCTCTCATGTGTGTGATAACAGCTGGAATGAGTGTTCAAAGGTGATTCAAATAAGCTTGAAGCTTTCATTGCAATCAAACTAAAATAAATTAGTATAAACAATGTCATCTTGGGCCTCCCAGGCCCACATTCTATTCACCTGTATATCAAAGCTGTCTTGACTGCACCCTTAGAGCATTCCATGTGTTCATACCAGCAGAGCCTTCTCTCATTGAGGAGTTAAAATGTAATGTATCTGATAAAATGTAATGGAGAAACTCCCAGTGATAGGACTGCAGACCAAGTTCAGACTGCAGAAGCAGTCTCATGATCAGGATCTGCACTGTTTGCCATTTCATCAGCACTTTTTGGACTCCTTGCTGGATCATGAAACAAATTTGTTAAAATTTAAGAGAATTACAGCAAGTCCTCAAGGTGTCCGAATTTTTAGGATTTTTACTGTTATAGGAGCTTTTTTTCGTGACTTACTTCCGGTTCTAAAAATAGAAGGGGAAAAGCCCAGGCCGTCAACTGTCGTATTGCTTCAATGCAGTGTGACAGATAAAATGTAAATTATAGCGTAAAAGAGTCTCTCGGGGGGTAGGTAAATGTAACTTACAGTTTGTCGTAACGTTTCAACAACGTTGTGTCTACATCAAACCAACATAAAAGTGATGCATTGAATTTGACTTTGCAACGTCTATGAAACGTCAGAACGTTGCGTTGGCAATAATACGGCGCTTAATTAAAATGTCATTTGCCCAGTGCTCGGACCCAGTAAGACTCAGTTGGATTGGAACATTAAATTCAGAACAAACATAGAACATCCCTTCAGTGCATGAGAAAGAAACACTCCTTCGCAAGTGCAAGATTTTACAGTGTGTTCAACCTTCCCAGCCCTTACATTAACCCATTTGATACCAGTAACCCCAAAAGGGGTAGGTGGCAAACAGTGCAGGCCCAGATCAGATGCAACAGAATGCGGCGTCTGATCAGGGCCTACACTATTTGCAAAAAGTTTAGCCATTTTCCAAATAAATTTTGAAGAAATAAAAACCTGGAATCTTCAATTTATTAAAATAGATGGATGGAGAGAGAGAGAGAGAGAGAGAGAGAGAGAGAGAGAGAGAGAGAGAGAGAGAGAGAGAGAGAGAGAGAGAGAGAGAGAGAGAGAGAGAGAGAGAGAGAGATCAAAGTTCTGTCCGTATGTGATAGCTATACTTAGATAAAGAATAAAACGAAAAGTTACGTAAAAACTTATTTTTTAAGTAAGCTTTCGTGAATAACGGTATCTCAAGCCAATGACATGGGTCATTCACGAAGAGATTTTCGACAATTAAAAACGGATTCAGGATAAATGAATTTCAGTCATAAAAGCAAAATATCATTCTTTCCTTCTCGAGGAATTATTTCAATGTAAACGGGTATATTTCTCTCAAAATGTCTGAATATTGTTAGCATTTTATGTTCTGCCAATACATTTGAATAGCAATGGCCGTTTCAATTGACGGCTAGTGTTTTGCGCATGCGCAAGAATGACGTCATAAACGGAATTCCTAAAACCTCCTATATATGTTTTTCTCTAAAGCAAAATTAGCCCATTTGTTACCAGAAACCCCAAAATGGGTAGTTGGCAAACAGTGCAGGCCCAGATCAGACACTGCAGAATGGGACATCTGATCAGGGCCTACACTGTTTGCAAAAAGTTCAGCCAGTTTCCCAATTAATTTTGAAGAAAACACAAACTGCCACCTCTAAATTTTGAAATGGACTCCTGCTATATATAAGAAGGAAGATTCCATTTGGTTCAAAAAGGGTTAGTGACCTCTGCCCAAAAGTCTCAAAACAGTGTGTACACAAACATGGTCAGAATACAACTTACTCTGACTACATAAAGAAGTACATGTGTACTGGGTCAGGCATCTAAATAGAACACAGCAAACACTCTGATTTGACTGTGCAGATGCACAGACTGTTCTGAGTCTTCTCTGGATGTACAATCATGTTAAAAGACCCCCTTTCCATGACTTGGTCCCTTTTGACACTTTCTTGTCTCAATCTATAAAAGCAGTCTTACCCCCTCCTGTCTTACCCATGCTGGAATTGACGAGATTATCCATAACCACAACATCATATCCCGCTTCAATGAGTTCGACTACAGCGTGTGATCCCACGTAGCCTGTTCCACCTGTGACCAGTATACTGCCTGACATTCTGGAAAAGAATACAGAAAGTACTGTATTTATCCTAAATATTCACCTTAATTCCTTACCATACTTGATCTTGCTCACCAGTTGTTCAAAACTAACCAGATAAGGAAATCCTCAGTTTTAACCTGGGATAGAAATTCTGTTCTAACCCTGATGTTCTTACCCATGGACAGGGTAAAAATATAATATTCTTGCATATTTGATAAATGCACTGGTTGAATATAACGTCATATGCACTGTCGTTAAGGTTGACATCACAGCATGTTATGTGATGTCACTAAAAATAGAGACAATATTTTGAAATGAATGTGGTGTTGAAAATCCACACTCAGAAATGGAAGGTATGCAAGAAAAAGAATCCTACATGGGTATGAGGGGTGGATAGAAAAATTCATCCTTCGGGATCACTGTCCGGCATCACTCGGCAAGCCTTGTGAAACCAGACAGTGACCCTCGGGATGGATATATTTCCATCCCCCTCTCACACCTAGGTAAGGTTCTTATTATTATTACTTATAAATAACATGACGTGAACAAGTCCGTGAAATGAAGACCCCCTTAAATCCCACTTTATATAGAGAAAACTGGGGTTTACGGGGGTATTCATTATTTTTCTTATTTCTGCTCCAAGACATAGGTTGTGGGTACTCGTTAGAACCGCCTCAATGAGGCAGTTCTAACGAGCACACACAACCTATGTTTTGAGCATTTATAGAAAAAATATGAAGGATTTTCATCAGAAAAGTAACCATTTTGGAGATGTGAAAAATGCACTATGCCTTACGGGCGTGTTATCTTTATGCTATTGTTCTAAATCTTGAAGCTACCTGATATTGTGTCTAAAGATAGCTGGAGGAGTTGCAAACTGTAGACCCTGATGAGGCACCATGTTCTGTGGCATCTCTTATGAGTTTATACTGTTTGCTCCACCTGACTGTCCAAATGTGTATGGTAAATGATATTATTCATTATTCACCAAATCAGGAAGGCTTGAAAGGTCTTCAAAATTTCACTCGTCCTGCATGACCAGGGGTATAAAGATTTTGGTAAATTTCAACATCTGCAAAATGACCTATAGAGGGTTGACTCAGACGTGAAACCCCAAAACGGGTATCCTGAATAACAGTGCAAGCCCAGATCAGATGCCGCAGAACGTGGCGTCTGATCAGGGCCTACACTGTTGGCAAAAAGTTCAGCCATTTTCCAAATAAATTTTGAAGAAAATACTACCTGACACCCCTAAATTTTGAAATGGACTCCTGCTATATATAAGGCGGAAGATTCCATTTGGTACAAAAAGGGTTAATTCACTTATCCATTTCTGTATATTCAACCATTCATGCGTACATCTATCAATGCATAACTCCAGTCATTTATTCATTTGTTTAGTCATTCAACTGTCTGTCCGTTTATCTATCCATTCCATTTGTCACTCCCTTAAAAAATGTAACTGCGGCGAAACGATCCACAGGCGAAACGACTCACTGGCAAAACAGTTCACCCGATAAGGGCGTAATGACCCACCCCCGAAATCAGGGTGAAACGACCCCCGGGCGAAACGACCCGGATTTGTGTGTTCGGACACCGAAATAGTTACTGCCGCCAGAGATCAAACCAGGGGCCTCTAGCATTAGAATCAGAATTGTTTACTGGAGACACGTTCTTAGACAATCCTTCACCAGGAGATTGTCAGAGGCAAGTGCACTAAATACCGAGCCAATGAGCTGCTGAATGAGTCTATCTATCTCTTGAATACTGCCGACCCCTCTCTTGGGTGTTATTGGCAACTGTCTAATAAGATTAGATGGTATAGACACATCCAAACACTACGTCATCACTCAATAATACTATTTGCCGGGACTTACCGGTGGTGGGCAAAAAACATCTTTGGCCGTTTGTCGCCATTGTAAATGCGATGTTATTTTCTGTAAATTTGTATTTTGTTTGGAATCGAAATGACAAATTGACCTTTAAACTTTTAAAATAGACATGTCTTAGCAAGTAACTATTGGTAGAATATTTGAGGATGTTTTGATGATAATTACCTGTTAAACTTAGGCAGGTAACGAGGCGAGATGGTCTTAATTATTTGTAATAAAAATGTGCAAAAAGAATGAGTAAAATGCGGAAGTCTAGAATATATTAATCTACTCATTTAAACATTTAAAGTGTAATTTGATCGATTTTCTGTATAAACAGTCAACTAAAATATGCCCGTAATATTAAACCTATTTACAATGGGTATATATGGAACCAGCAGCTTTTTGCAAACCACGAATTATTGGCAAAATTTTCAATTATATTTGAATACACTTGTTTTCGTATTAACAAACCTTACCCCTGTAAACCCTAGTTTTCTCTATGCAAAGTGGGGTTCAGAAATAAATAAAATAAATAATTAAATTTGTATTACAAGTCCGCCAAAGACGATGCTGCCAACTGTCAGTGATATCACAGCTTACGGCATGCTGACGTCCACCAACAACCTTTTACCTTAAAATTCCTGCATGTCATTAAGTCTTGCCAAACCACAAACCGTCTCTCATTGACAAAATCAAAGGAATTAAATATAGCCTTTAACTAGGGACAATTAGATTAAACTAGTATCAATAATCTCTTTTTTTTTTCACACCCACATTATTCGGTTCCCGGTTTACTGCGTTAAAGGGTGAATAATAACAATGATAATAACTACAGCAGGTCGATGGCACACCATTGCATATTCCCGCGATGTGAAAATCGTGTTTAATTTGGGTCATACTTCTTTTTTGACCTCCGGGTACCCAAGACATGTTTCAGACAATCTTTTGCACCACTATATTCTACTCTCAATTACCTGTGATTTTATACGCAACATGACTATGTTTGAACAAAATAGCTTTTTGACCCCTGGGCCGCACCACAGGCCTCGCCCTGGGGGCAGGTAAAATCAAAATTTCGAATAGGTTCCTCTTATTCAAATCCATAGAGCTATTAACAGTGGCAGTTGTGTGGCGTAGAAGCGTTCAAGCGATACATGAGCACATCGCCGGTAAAACAAGCTCCAATGATCCACAGGGCCCATTTACCTATTCATTCACGGTTCTGGCCCTGTTCCTTCTAATTATCCGTATGCATCTAAAGCAAAAAACATTAAAATCCACAAATTTAGAAAGTTCCCCAAAAGTAGTCACCTACCCCCCCCCCCCCCCCCCACACACACTCCCAATAATAGTCCCAACCTATGTAGCAGGCAAAACTTAAGAGTACCCCATCCCCACCCGGGGTATGAGTTGACCAAAATAGGTACAAGTTGACTTGGGAGTATGAGTTGACCAAAGAACAGGTACGCAGTGAGCAAAAATGGGTACGAGTTGACTAAGGTACAAGTTGACTTAGGTACGAGTTGACCAGTTACCCTCAGATGTGAGCAAGCAGCAGTAATAGAAGAAAAAAATTAACAATGTAAGTATCATACCAAATCACAAAACTAGATCTGCAGTCGATGGTAAACCATCGCAAATACCCGCTTTTTCTATTAATAACACTAATGACTATGTATTAGCTAGCTAAAACTACATGTAAGTTAAAAAAAGTTGCAAAGAACATTCTAACTGATAAGCAAAGTTTCAGAAGTGTAACTCTTATAGTTTAGAAGATATGGCAAAGTCATACTTTTTGACCTTTGACCTTGGGGTTATGTTGAGGTCCACCTAAAGTATCCCAATTTATTCTATATTCCAACAGCCATCCAATAAGCAAGTTTCAGAAGTGTAACTCCAATAGTTTAGAAGATATGGCAAAGTCATACTTTTTGACCTTTGACCTTGGGGTCGAGGTCACACCAAACGTAGCCCAACATATTTTATATTCCAAGGTCCATCCAATAAGCAAAGTTTCAGAAGTGTAACTGCAATAGTTTAGGAGATATGGCAAATCATAATTTTTGACCTTTGACCTTGGGGTCATGTTGAGGTAAAGGTCACACCTAAAGTATCCAAATTTATTCTATAGTCCAAGGGCCATCCAATAACCAAAGTTTCAGAAGTGTAACTCTAATAGTTTAGAAGATATGGCAAAATCATACTTTTTGACCTTTGACCTTGGGGTCAAGGTCACACCGAAAGTAACCTGACATATTCTATATTCCAAGGACCATCCAATAAGCAAAGTTCCAGAAGTGTAACTCCAATAGTTAAGCAGATATGGCAAATCATAATTTTTGACGTTTGACCTTGGGGTCATGTTGAGGTCAAGGTCACACCAAAAGTTGCCCACTGCCATCTACATTCCATGTACTATCCACATGCAAAGTTTCAAAAGTGTAACTTCAGTGGTTGCAGAGGAGATCCAATCACAAGAAACGTGACGGACGGACAGACGGACAGACAGACGGACGGATGGACGGACGTTCTCACGAACGGATACTTAAGTGGCTAGGCGTCGGCATATTGACTACTTAAGCGGCAAATTCTCTTAAGCGGCAAGCCACCTAAGAGCGAATTTTTGCCACTTAAGTACCCAAATAACGGAATAAACCCCATTTGGACTCACGAATATATACTTAAGTGTCAAACTGTCCAAATTTTTTGCCCCCTAAATGTCGTTTCGTTGGTGCGGATGGACGGATGGACGGATGGACGGACGGACGGACGGACGGACGGACGGACGGACGGACAGACAGACAGACAGACAGACAGACAGACAGACAGACAGACTGACGCCGGAGTGAACTGTGGTACGAAAACAATATACCCGATTTTTCTTCGAAAAAGCGGGTATAATGATAAAACAACATATCAAGACTGTCCATGAACAATGTAATTAGATCTAGTGGTAGGGTGACAATGGGCCAAAAAGTCCACTATTTCTGGTAGTAACCCATACCCCCCCGTATAACAAAACATGTCATATACCAAAATGTTCGTCAGCATCTGTAGTATCTGAAACTGCCGGCATAAATTGGCATAAATGATGGCGAGCTGAGAAATCCAAGATGGCGTCCAAGATGGCCGCCATAGCTGTAAATTCCAGTTTTTCGTAAAATATGAATATAAATACCACAAATCATCTTACAAACTTATTTTAATTTATTTTTCTGGTGTATAAAGAAGATTTGTGCTAGAATATAGATCAACTTTTTAGGTTTGACTTGAAAACCGGTGAAAAAAATGATATTTTATTGTTTTTGTGTCTAGTTTCATAGGCGGTACATAAAAGATATTCTGATGTTTCAAAATTTAAACAGTTTTTACATATCTATTGTTTTATTTTAACTAAGACACTGTTCTAAAATACATTTAACACTATTCTAAAATACATTTATGGTTGGTTATGACTTTTTTACCATCAATTTAGGCCCAGGATTACCCCACCCACTCATTTTACCAGTAAAATTCATTCACACAATATTGCCACAAATCATCTTACAAACTTATTTTAATTTATTTTTCTGGTATAGAAAGACGATTTGTGCTAGAATATTGATCAACATTTTAGGTTTGACTTGAAAACTGGTGAAATAAAAGACATTTCATTGTTTTTGTGTCTAGTTTCATAGATGGTACATAAAGGCGATACTGATGTTTCAAAATTTTTAACAGTTTTTATTTATCTATTGTTTTATTTTAACTAAGACTATTCTAAAATACATTTAACACTATTCCCATGTACATTTATGGTTTGTTATGACTTTTTTTACCATCAATTTAGCCCCAGGATTACCCCACCCACTCAGTTTACCAGTACAATTAATTCACATAATACTCACACTCAAGGGATTTGCAGGTGAGGATTTCATTTTACACAACAAGTAGAAGAGAGCATTGAAACTACTGCTTAGTTCTGTTTTCATACAATATTATATGATCAGCCATAAGGGAACACCACCTCTTTATAACACTGTTTTCGGGATCTGAGCATTGACCGTGTTAATTAAGCAGTGCTATATCCAAACAAAATAGCAAAATAGTGTTTATCAAATTGATCCAAAATGACTTTCATTGTCATTTTTGCTGTGTAACTGGCTAGATTTTTGGGGTTATAAAGTGTTATATCCAAAACTGTGTTATAAAAACGTGTTATAAAGTGGATATGCAATGCAATTAGGTTATATTTTGTTTGATTTGAGGTAAAACGTCCCCCGTCAACACTGTATCAGTCATTTTGCATTTTGGTGACATTGCTTCCAATTTTTTGTGGGACCTTCCCCGACATTGAGATGAAATGACATCTCAAGCCCCGCCACACATTTAAACCAAAAAGTTTTATATGCAAGGATGGTCCAACTCGCACCACATTTCCTGGGCATGCTTAGAATCTCTAAGCGGTTTACTCTGTATACCCTAGGTCTACTGGGCTAGGCAAATTAATCTTAGATTTTGAAGCTCCCCATCAAATCGGTAGCTGATATGCACACATGTGCACTAAAAAGAAATTGCTACTGCTTTAAGTAGCCCTGAGACATTTGACTCAGTCACAAGATCTGAAATCTCTTGAAGCTGGAAATAAAAATCAAAAATGAGTTCCTTTAAGAGCAATGAAAACATTCATAAGAAAGAAGATGGGTCATACTACGTAGTTTCGGCTAATAAAGCCTCATCAGTGACCCTGTAATGATCCGGCAAAGAAAGCCAGAGGAAACATACTGCAATTTTGCGAATTTCGAATAGGCAGTCGATACAAAGACAGTAAAATATAAACTGCACTATGGTTGATGTACGCGGAGACGTTTTACGGCCGCAACACGGCACAACACCAGCTGCAGTGAAGGCAAATAAAAATCAAAAATGAGTTCCTTTAAGAGCAATGGAAACATTCATAAGAAAGAAGATGGGTTTAGGCAGAACATGAATTGCCTTCTTCTTGCCTGTATTATGTAAAGAAGAGCAGGTATCACAACCCATAAGGCAATACAGACAGCATAATTGCCCTCTTATCTGGCTCTAGCTTCCTGAAAACAGTGTGAACTGGAATATACCTGGTGCAGTCAGCATGAATACCTTTTCTGCCTGTCATCAGCATAAAGTAGGTTAAAGTGATGCACAAGTAGAAAGAAAACATCGGTATCAGAACTGACAACAAGAGAACCTGTAACGGCTAGTTGCAAATCATTCTAGTATCAGCTTCTTCACGGTTGGAATAAAGTTCATGCTGAACAGGAACAACATGATAATAATAATAATAATCGACCTTATTTATAGAGGATAACACATTTAGTACTAGTACTAATCTTCCATGTGGCCCTCTTTTCCTGGACAGGAACCAGTACTAAGCAATGTGGATAAAGTTCCTTGCTCAAGGAAACAACACATGGCGCTTGCGGGGATCGAACCGGCTACCTCTCGATCTCAAATCCGATGCTTTACCACTGCACCCAGCGCTCCATCAGCGAAACTTCAGAGCCTTGTTCTCAAGTCAACCTGCACCAACAACAGTAGAATTCTTCTTAAGAAGCTCATGACAATTTTCAGTAAGGTATCTAGTGTAAAGTTCTTGCTTTTACTGTTTCAAAGTATCTATCAATCACCAGTTACTATATTTTTCCTCGTAGACACAGGCACGTGTGAAGAAACATTCTTTCCACACTTTTGTTGGGTCTGTGATTTGAGACTGTTTTCCTCATTCCTGTCAAAACCGACGTGAATGGTAGCTACCCAAATAATGGTAAAAAGACTGTAAGACCAAAACATAGCAGCCATCTGTTGATATGTCAGTTTGAGACATGATGAATGCTGCAACATTTTAAGTACAGACATCCCGTCAAATACTATACAACCAGCAAGTCTTTCTAGTTTTTCAAGGAAATCCGACTTATTGGTAGACATCATACATTCTTCATCTGTAAACAAACTCACGTAATCATGAGCATTTTTGAAAGACAAGACCTTGAATGAATGAATTGATGTATAGAGAGCATATATCTCTTCAGCGGTGGCAGTCAGTTCCTCAGACTGGTTTCCCCAGACACCTGTGCCATTGACCTGATATCACTCATAGTCTGGAGTTTTGGACCCAGGCAAAGGCTCATAAGACTGTTCTTTGGACTGCCTAACTAGCTATGGGTATGAGCCTTTCCTGCATGAATGACTCAAATTGCTTTTGACCCATTTTATGGCAACTTATCAAACTTCTTATCATATCTCTTATCTCTTGAGGAACTTCATCTCCAGTAGCTATATTGTCAAAATGTCTTCGCCCCCCCCCCCCCCCCACCCCACCTCCCCCCACCCAAAGCCCATCAGGTGCATGATGCTTCCACGCAGAGCTGAAACCGACCGCACATGGGTATTGGTAAACCCCTTAGAGGATCTAAGCCTGTCCAGGCAAAGCGTTGCGAGTCAGACCGTCCATGCTTATAAGCTGTATTGGTTTCAGTTTCAGGTATTCCAGTTCACACTGTTTTCAGGAAGCTAGAGCCAGATGAAAGGGCAATTATGCTGTCTGCATTGCCTTACAGGATGTGATACCTGCTCTTCTTTACATAGTATAGGCAAGAAGAATGCCTAAATCAGACTTCAAGCTTCAAGAGATTTCAGATCTTGGTATTGAGTCAAATGTCTCAGGGCCAGTTAAGGCAGCAGCAATTTTTCTGTAGGTTTGCTGTTCAGCCAAACACATTAGACAACAATGGTGCTCCAAAAATCCGGAGTTAGACCTAGTCATCTACCACCAACTAATAGTTTTTTGCTCCATTTGTACAGGTGTACATATCAGCTACTGATTTGATGGGGAGCTATAAAATCTAAGATTAATTTGCCTAGCCCTATAGACCTAGGGTTGATCCTGAAACTGGGTTGTTCATCCCACAGCTCATAACACAGATGCAAGCAGCCTCTCTCTTTTAACTAATATGGTTGTAAATAGCCTGATCAGTATAGTGATGACTGCATTTGCTCATACAAAGTACAACCATGTACTCAAGCTTGCAAGTAGTAAAGCATGTTTGAATAGGTCTTACATTTGTAAGCGCCTAAATGGTGATCAGGAGGACGCGGGTTCGATACCTGCTGGGGTCGGCAACATTCTTTCGTGGAGATTAATCATGAAATCCTTTCAACGGTCATTCTCTCCTTTCCGCTGATTCAAGAAGGGTAGTTTCAGTTTCTGGCGAAAGAATGTGCACTGTTCTGGTTAATCACTTACGTATAAGCCTGCACAGGAAAAGTGTGGATAAGTAAACTGACAAGCTCAAAAATGACCTAAATAGTGTTGACTTGGCCATTAAACCCCAATACAAACAAGCAAACTAACATTTGTAAATCGACCCCGCCCATCGGGGCATGCAGAAATAGATTGGACTGCATGGTGCTTCCACGAAGAGCTGAATCTGACCACACACGAGTACTGGTAAACCGCTTTTAAGAAGGACTAAGCCTGCCAAGGCAAAGCGGTGTGTGTCAGATCGTCCAATGCATATAAGCCTTCTGGTTTCATTTGGCGGTAGGGCTTGAGATGTCATTCCATCTCAATGTCGGATAAAAGTTCCACAAAATTGGAAGCAACGTCTCCAAAATGACTTTAATAATGTTGACGGGGATGTTAAACCCCATTCAAACAAACAAACAAACAAAAACTAACATTTGTAAGAACTTGTTTACAATACTAGCTCATGTTTATACCGAGGACTATGACAGTTTTAAATCATGTACTTGGAGTCTGATATGGCCTATTAGTACAGCACAATCGTTTTATAACACATTTTTATATAACACTGTTCAAAGCCCAAACCCCTAACTATTTGCATAGAAAAAAATGACAAAAAACATGTAAAGGAACTTCTTTTACACTATTCTACCTTTTTCTTGGATATAACACTGTTTAACTAAGAGGTTTATGCTTGAATTCAGAAAACAGTATTATAAAGAGGTGGTGTTTCAAATGGCTAAATACATAACATTACGAAAACACGCATAATTAAAATCCATTGGAAGATTTTACTACCACCCCCTCACCCACCCCCAATCCCCCCCCCCCCCAAAAAAAAAATCCAGATAATAATGATATTTTTCTTATTTCTGTTCAAAACATAGATTGTGGGGACTCTTTAGAACCCTCTCAATGTGGCGATGCTGTCAAACACCACAAGCTATGTCCTTAAGCATAAATTCGAAAAATAATGCTTACCCCTGAAAACCCTAGTTTTCTATAAAACAAAGTGAGGTTCAAGGGGGTCAAAAACATATGGGCATGTTTTTGAGACGATATGAAAACAGAACTAAGCATTATTGTGAATGTCCTCTACTACTTAATTGTCTAAAATGAAGCACACACCTACAATCCCTTGTTTGTGAGCATTTATGTGAATGGATTTTACTGGTAAACTGAGTGGGTGGGGTAATCCTGGGGCTAAATTGATGGTAAAAAAGTCATAACAAACCATAAATGTATATTAGAATAGTGTTAAATGTATTTTAGAATAGTGTCTTAGTTAAAATAAAACAATAGATATGTAAAAACTGTTAAAATTTTGAAACATCAGAATTTCTTTTATGTACCGCCTATGAAACTAGACACAAAAACAATATAATATCATTTTTTTCACCGGTTTTCAAGTCAAACCTAAAAAGTTGATCTATATTCTAGCACAAATCTTCTTTCTACACCAGAAAAATAAATTAAAATAAGTTTGTAAGATGATTTGTGGTATTTATATTCAAATTCTACGAAAAACTGGAATTTACAGCTATGGCGGCCATCTTGGAAGCCATCTTGGATTTCTCAGCTCGCCATCATTTATGCCAATTTATGCCGGCAGTTTCAGATACTACCGATCCTGACAAACATTTTGGTATATGACTTGTCTTGTTATACAGGGGGGTATGGGTTCCCATACCCATTTTTTTGGTCCAGATTGTCACGCGGAGCGTGATAGGTCAGTGGTAAGTGCACTTGCCTCTGATGCTAGAGGTCCCGGGTTCGATCCCCGGCAGCGGCGATAAAATTTCGGTGTCCTAACACGCTCCATTGGCATCATTTGCAGGGATGAATGTCATAAAGTGCACCGTCCTTCGGATCGGGACGTTAACTGGAGGCCCCCTGTGCAGGGAGAACCATCCCCCAGGGCCTGACAAATCAAAAAATTTTCCACTTGCCCACCGGGCAAGTAAAATATTTTTGCACTTGCCCAGCTCAAAATCCTACTTGCCCAGGATTTTGGAACTCAAAGTGGGGTTGGATGTGGGGGGGGGAGATAATGGTGACGATGATGACGACCAACATTTATAAATATAATCCAAGGTTTCTGTCAAGTTTCAAGCACAACCACTTTCCATTAGGGTCTAGTTATTTCATGTTAGTGTTTATTTCCCTTTGGTGTCTCTGATGAGAGCTCAGGGTTAATTGTATCGATTCCTGATCATTGCATTCACTGCTATTTATTTCCCTCTGTGCGGTAATACGGTAGAAAATACTGTTGTTGTCAAAGCCAATAACGGTACCTTTCAAGTTAATTGCTGACATAATACCTTAACCGATTAGCAATTTAAGCTACAGTTATATAAACTTATTTAGCTTGACACGCAAGATAAACACGAGCTTCAGCCGATATAGATCTACTCAAAAGATCAGAAATGTCAGGGCAGCGAGATAAAAGATTAAAAGAATGCAGTTTATTTAGCTTGGATTTAATGATCCAACCAGAAGACGAGAACCCACTCTATCACAAACGAACCCAAACGTCACACCCACCCTACAATCAAGTTCAATGCGATCATCATTTCCGCCATCCAAATCGTCGTCCACAAACCACCACTCCCATTTTTCTGCACGCGATCGATAAATGACGTCATCCGACCCCAGCAACACTGCACGTGTTTAACGTCATTGTTTTATTTTAATGGGGCCTATCTCTTTCATAAAAAAAATGTTTGAAACCGGTAAAAAATATTTTCTCGATAGCTAAACGGTTGTGGATAGAGGCGGGACTAATCCGCGGCTACCAACATTAAAACATTCGACTTTTTCCGCCAGCGTCTGCTATTTGGCGCCAAAAAATAACCAGTCACGAGATAGTAGAATAGTCCTTTTTTTACTACCGTAAGATGTAGCAAATCGTCTTAGGAGCTATTAAATCATTTTCACATTGATTGTGGATTAAATTTTATGGCAGGGATAAACGCAAATTAGAGACAATCTTATTTTCACACCTTGTCAAGCTAATCGATAGCGCTGGCGGTACACACTACACCAGAAATGAAAGACACGCACCGCCGGGCAATCATGTTTAATTGGTAATTATATGACAGGGATTAACAATAGTGTCATAAATGAACCGTTATATAAACATGGATGGTTTCGTCTCTGAATTGCCGACAAAGCAGGAATTATTGTGATTTACTTACTGGTCTAGTTTTACTGTATTTAAGGACTCAAAAGACTTACGATTGTAGACGATTTTTTGCACTTGCCCGACCGGGCGTCGAAAGGTCAAAGTGACCTGCCCGGCGCGATTTCAGACTTGTCCCGGGCGGCCGGGCAATGGATTTGTCAGCCCCTGATCCCCTGTGCAGGTTAAAGATCCCTACCGTAATTACATGATTACTGTGTAGGCTTTCATCCTGCAAAACCTGGAGTGTATGTAATATACACCTGCGGTAATGGTCAAATGTGACCGACGCAGAATCAGAAGATAGATAGATAGATAGATAGATAGATAGACTGGAGCCGACTGTCTTTTCTTATTTCCTTCAGAGACTCAGTCATCTGTATTAAAGAAGTTACTTGTAAGTTTGATTGCTAAATTAACTGCCATACTTACCCGTTTGATTACGATCTTTTTTACAATCTGATGACACGTGTCAGATCTGTCTTATGTACGTGTTGTTTGTAACGCCTAAAAAGTCAATTTCTATAGATAAATGGTTCTCGTCCAAAACAAATATTTCACAAGAAGCAGGAACCAGAAAAAATGCGAAACTAATAAAGTTAGTGTATTATCAACTTGAAATGCCGTAGAATTAGAAATGAATAATTAGGTTATAAAGATCAAACATTTTTAAGTTTTACAGAAAGATAAAATTATTTTCCATTTTTGTTACATTTGTGTTTTGAACGGTTTTTAGATACGAAAGTTATAATAAAATTCGATCCACGGCTCCTCGAGAAATAGAAACGGAGCAAAAAAAAAAAAAAAAAAAAAAAAAAAAACCTTTTAAGTGAAAAGTCTCCTGTTGTAACGCGATTATTAGACATGGGATGCGATGGTGGAACAATTCCAACAAGGGACGAACTTGTCAGAACGAAAAAGAAACCCGAACAGGTAATGTCGTGTTCCTATCCGATGTAGTTTGAATTATATATCCGGTCAGTCTGAAAGCCCCAACCCACAACAAGACACCAAAATTTAGGATTTATTTCTTTCCACCAGAGCGTTAGAAGGATTTTCAATACATAAAAGTATTTTATAATAAACCAAATTAAGATGCTGTTTATGTCCTAAACAGTTATACAATGCACTGTACATGTATATAGACGGATCCAATGTTTTTTTCTACCCTGCACCGGTCACCGGAACTTAATTTAGTTCCGGTTCGCGGATTGGACACAAATAGGTAAACAACAATATAATGAAAATATAGAATAAAAGTTATTCATTCTGATATTGCCCACCAGAGGAGATTTTCCAAGACACACACAGTAACCTTTTGCCCTTCATACCCCAGGAAGTCAGTACTCAACCACCCATGATGTGTCATTTTGTATTTGACATCCTATTTGGAGTGTGTTGCTTGCTGTTGGCAACACGTTTTGATTCACTTTTTAACTGCAGTGGACAAGACCTACAGGAAATTCCAATTGACTTCTACCCTGTTTACACTGACTCTAGAGGTACAACAGCTAACCAGCATAACCTTTTGTATCATGTACCCCAGTTGTGCACGGTATCAATTCTAAAGAAATCTTTTAGGTTTAAGGAATTTCCTGGCTCAAATAAACTTTGTTATTTATACATATTTACAGTGATGATAGGAAATGCTTGGGATGTTGAAACTAATCCTGGTCCAGATTCCCGAAGTAACAGTACACATTTCCCATGTGGGGTCTGTACTGAAAGTGTTGGTTGGGATGACCGAGGAATTTGTTGTGATACTTGTAATGTCTGGTATCATATAGGCTGTCAAGGCATGTCTTCAACTATGTATAGCATTTATACTAGTCCATTGAGTACAAGCATGGCATGGGATTGCTTGAAATGTGGAATGCCTAACTTTTCCACATCGCTATTTGGTGACTCAGCAACTTTAGATACTCATAATAGATTTGATCCATTATCATCCCTGTCCGAGCCTGATAGTCCGATACCAGACAATATTGGCCCACCAACTGCAGCTTCTTCGCCCATTGTGCAGCAACCAAGAGGAGCTAAACCGAGGACCAAAAAAGCGGTCCTCAACCACCCCCTCAGAATCTTGATTATGAATTGTCAGTCAATTAAGAATAAAAGGGCTGAAATTCACACAATTATCGACTCGGCTAAACCAGACATCATTTTGGGGAATGAGTCTTGGTTAACCCCAGATATCAAAAACTCGGAAATTTTCCCAGATTCATTCGAGGCCATCCGGAAAGACAGAGTTGGAGATGCCCATGGTGGTGTCTTTGTGGCATTTAAAAGAGACCTGCTCTGCACAGAAACTCCGGAGTTGGACACCGACTGTGAAATAGTTTGGTGTAAGTTGAACATTATTGGGTGTAGGACTCTGTACCTTGGATCTTTTTATCGTCCACCAGATCAGATTGACCCAAATTATCTTGAGGCCTTCAATACATCCTTGGCTAGGATAATGTCAAATGGAAATGCCCACATATTGGTAGGAGGGGACTTCAATTGTGGTGATATTGAATGGTGCAACCAGTAGGTACCCCATGGGGTGTCTAAAAGGCAAACGCAACAACAGCTTTTGGATATAGTAAAAGAACATTGCCTCTCTCAAGTCGTAAATATACCCACCCGGCAAGAAAAAACCCTGGATTTGCTATTTACAAATTCTCCATCCCCAGTTAGTCGTGTCAAAGGGATGCCCCCGATCGGGAAGGCCGATCATGATATAGTTTATATTGAGTATGACATAAAAGCAAAGCGAATCCGACAGGTCCCGCGTAAAATATATTTATATAAGCGAGCGGATATGGATGGTCTGCGAGACCATATGGCGCGATTTAAGGATTCCTTCCTTTCCTCTGACCTCTCTCACATGTCAGTAAATGACTTGTGGGTCAGTTTTAAGACCGAACTTACGACGGCCATGGAAAGGTACATACCAATAAAAATGACCAAAACAAAGCATAGTGTACCATGGATCGATAACACGATCAAACACCTAATCAGAAGACGTGACAGAATGTACTTTCGTGCTCGTAAGTCTAGCAATCCCGACGTGAAGAACCATTACAAAAGGTTCAGAGCACATGTACAAAAGGTAATTAGAGATGCATATTGGAATCATGTTTCCAGCATCTTTACCTTTGATGATGAAAATATTGATCCCGAGGGCCCCCAGAAGAATGGAAAAGTTAAGAAATTTTGGTCATTTGTAAAGTCCCTGAAAAAAGAATCATTTGGGATCACTTCACTTAGAGAAAATGGAATTTTGAAAACTGAATCATGCGAAAAGGCAAATATATGTAATAAGCAGTTTCAATCGGCGTTTACACGTGAAGCTGACGGTGAGCTACCATCAAAAGGTACAAGTCCGTTCCCCTCTATGGGGGACATAACAGTTGACCCCAAAGGGGTCGCAAAACTGTTAGACAAGCTCAACATACATAAGGCATCTGGGCCTGACGGTCTGCATGCCAGGGTGCTTAAGGAATGTAGTGCTGAAATATCTCCCCTGCTGGCCTTTATTTTCAATGAATCACTTGCTCGGGGCACTGTACCAGATGACTGGCGACAAGCAAACGTAACCCCGGTCTTTAAGAAAGGAGAAAAATATGATGCTGCGAATTACAGACCGGTGTCGCTCACATGCATCTGTTGCAAAACCCTGGAGCATATATTAGTCAGCAACATTAACAAGCACCTAGCCTTTGAAAGCATTCTTGCTGACTGCCAGCATGGTTTCCGAAGTCGAAGGTCTTGTGAAACTCAATTAGTTCAGTTCTACCATGACATAGTGAGCAATCTGGATGGGGCCATTAATCGTGGCCACAAACAGACTGACCTGATTATCATGGATTTTGCAAAGGCCTTCGACAAGGTACCTCACAGGAGGCTATTGTACAAACTAGATCATTATGGGATTAGAGGATCCACACTTAAGTGGGTTAGCTCATGGCTCTCTGGACGCACTCAACAAGTTGTACTTGACGGCCAAGCGTCGGATCCAGTCCCTGTTTTGTCCGGTGTCCCACAAGGTTCGGTACTTGGACCGGTCCTTTTCTTGATATTTATTAATGATCTTCCTGATAATATCAGGTCATCTGTTCGTTTGTTTGCTGATGATTGTGTTTTGTATAGGAACATATATACTACTTCTGACTGTCTTATCTTACAAGATGACCTGGATAGCCTAGCACGTTGGGAGGCCGATTGGCAAATGAAGTTCAATGTGGCCAAATGTCATTCAATGAGGGTGTCACGGCACCCTCCAGACAAGCAGATTAAATTCAACTACTCATTACATCAGCATACTTTGGAACACGTCCAATCCGCAAAATATCTTGGTATCACCATTACTGATAATCTTGATTGGGGTCAACATATTTCTGAGATTACCTCTAAAGCAACTAGGACATTAGGGTTTCTTAGACGTAATTTGGCTTTTGCACCTAGGCAGACAAAGGGTGTTGCATACAAAACCTTGGTTAGACCTCAATTAGAGTATGCATCACCTGTTTGGCACCCCCATGTTAAAACTCAGGTTCAGCAGGTTGAGAAGGTTCAGAGAACGGCTGCCCGATGGACCTGCAGGCGATGGCGGAACAGAAGCAGTGTTGGTGATATGCTCGATGAGCTGGAGTGGCCATCCTTGGAGGCCCGTCGCGAGCAGTCCTCTTTAACCTTCTTTTATAAGATTCACTCTGACACAGTGTCTCTTAATAAAGATAAATACTTGACCCCTGTGACTACTTCAACTCAAACAAGGGCATCAAAACTAAACAACAGTCAATATCGTAGGTACCAGGCCTATAGTGATGCCCTGAAGAATTCTTTCTTCCCTAGAACTATTCCTCAGTGGAATAGTCTTCCCTCCTCTGTGGTAAATGCCAAAACTGCAGAGGAGTTCAAAGCCCGCATAGTGTAGATTGGGATCCAGAGGTGTGCGTTTTAGTACACCTCTGAAAGCAGATTGTAAATAGTTTTAAGAACTCATCCAGTGGGTGTGTTTTTTTTTTTTTTTTTTTTTTGCTAAATTCTAAATTTAGCGCACCACCCAACTGAGGTAATGGCCAAGTTTGACCGACTCAGTATATGAAGATAGATAGATAGACACGTGACCTTGTTTACATTTCAATGCGCATGCGCCAATTACCTCCCCTGTAGAGGTACTCTTTTATCAGGTTGGCAAAACATGACTGTTGCCGTACGGTGTCAATGAGAATTTAGAATATTTATCGTGTGATTAAACTCATTTTTTCTCCACAAAATTTTCTGATCCTTGTCAGTTTGTTTTTGAAGTAATAAATGATATAGAACCAGTCTCTTCTGACATTTTATCGCACATTTTGTTGCCTAAAAAGCTTTTAATTTGTAGGTCCAATGTGGTCTTCGTACCTTTATAGTGGTCCAAAGTAGATAAAATTGGTATCAAAATAAACATGGGCATCTCATCTCCACAATGAGACCTATTATCCTTTTCTAAACCATGTACTTTTTGCACTAGGGCAACCCAAATACCACTAGGGTCAGTAACATTTTGATCTGTCTGGATCGCGATATATTTTAGCAGTTTTTGACTTCGTTCACTGTGCCATAGATACGGAGAGTGAAAACCCGGCTTCATTTGTGAGGAGTAATCATTTGAATGTCATAAAATTGCTTTCTTACCAACATACATTGCAAACTCATATCATAAAACTGTGATTTCCAGACTTCAGTAGAACGACAGCCATTTTCACGCACTTGGAGACTTGTTTACATAAAGCGCCTCAATGACGTGGAATGACGTGCCAAAATTAAAGCGACCTCTGATAATGGCGCGAAATTTAAGGGACGTAACTACGTAAAACGATGTTTTTTATTCTTCATTCTTTTCTAGAGAAGACTGTAAAATCTTCTGAATGCGCGAGATAAGATCATCCAAATTATTTCCGTCACTTATTATAGTAAATTGGTATTAGCTTCCGATGAATACAGATTTTTTTACCTCAGCAGGATTGTCAGGATCGACTGGTTTTTGGCCGATTGTAAGAAGGACGGCGGTGTATCATTTTGAGAATGCTTACAGTAACTTACTCATTTGCATACCGCATGCTGAAACTGTAACGTGCGATGTGTTCCGAGCGGTTAAAACAAGTGATATAAGATGAGCTCGTCTGGCTCACCATTCAAGATCTATTTTACAAGTTAAGTATTTAAACACTAAAGTGAGCTGCTCTTCAAACTTACAGCGGCTCAAAATGATTATTCCCAATTTAGACAGAGTTACCTACTCCAAAATATGATTAGTATGGGTCCCCTTAGATAACTTACTAAGGTAAAGCTCAAATTTACAAAGCATATTAAAATGAAATGATTGGAGCAATAAAAAGCACTATACGCATATAACAAGTTATGAAAAACAGTGTAATTAGATGAATAAAAATGCACAGCTCAATTGGCTCAGATCTACTAAGTTTCGAAAGTTTGGCTCACTCCTTAATGGCTTAGAATGATATAAAATATTATATTCTACAAAGCTAGGTAGGCGTGTTTCAGCCAACTCCTTCACTCTGTAGATATTTACCTTGAAGCTGTTATATTTAATCTTGATTAACTCGTTGCTGATGCTGTTCTGACTTGATAACTGTGAAATACCCCTTATATACCTAGGATAAATATCTGATTGGTTATTCTAAACGTTACATTGATTGGATGATAAAAACTATAAGGTGATTATCAATTGGTTACTGTCTGGGCAATTTGATTGGATATGGTTTAGGCATTTTCAATCCGTTTTTGTGATTAAGCTTGAACAATGTGAATATACCGTAATGGGGCTATGCGGATGACTGTTTTGTCACATTACCCACGCCTCGAATCTCATGCGTCCCTGCATGATAATTTACAGGATATGAAATATAAAACTTTTTCTCAGGTTTCTTTCCTTGGCGTTCTCTTTGTGTTGGTCGAAATAACTTGTATGATAGTATAAATAAAAATATAATGAGACTCAATCAAGACTGAGAATTTACCTGAAATTTAGAATTTGGTTATATAATCTGACATCCACTCTGGAGGTCTTCGTGTCCTCCGCGAGCTTTGAGCCATATTTTCATCCTCTACAGTCTGAGTTAATTCTGCCTCTTCTGCATCTCCCATATCTATGACCACCTCATCATTTCTATTTTGCGAGGGAGCATTTGAGTCTCTAGCACAGTTTTCAAATTGTAAACGTTGTGGCTTACGCCCTTTCATGCGATCTACATGAATTGTTTGAGGTTTTCCCTTATGCCCACACAGAACTTCATATGTAACATCTGTAATCTTTTTCATGACTTTAAAAGGTCCTCGCCAATAATTCGTGAATTTTGGAGATTGTCCCGGCATATGCCTCGGGAAATATACATACACTTCATCCCCATTGTTAAACTTTTCCCAGCTGACATTTCTATCATGCAGCGATTTTTGTCTTAGCATTGCTCCAGCGATATTCTCTCTTACTAGTCTGTGTGCAGCTTCCATTTTCTCCTTTAATTCCCAAGCCCATCTGTTTGCTGGGGTGCTTTTAACACTTGCTGGCATTTCATACATTATGTCCAGAGGTGTCTGCACTTCTCTTCCTAGCATAAGAAAATTGGGACTACATCCTGTTGTCTCATGTTCCACCGATCTGTATGCCATAGTAACGTATGGTAGGTAATCATCCCAATCAGACTGATGCTCATTTACATAGGTTTTGAGCATTCTTACCAACGTTCTGTTGAATCGCTCAACCATTCCGTCTGACTGTGGGTGATATGGCGTTGTTCGCGTTTTCTTGACGTTTATCATCTTGCACATCTCTGTAAACAGCTGTCCCTCGAACTGCCTACCTTGGTCCGAGTGAATCATTGATGGAACTCCAAACCTTGTTACTACCTCCCTCACAATGGCATCTGCTACTGTTCTGGCTTCCATGTTGGGAATTGCGAAGCACTCCGTCCATTTAGTAAAGTAATCTGAGACAACAAGAATGTATCTGTTGCCTTTCTCTGTTAATGGCAGCTCTCCAAGGATGTCCGTGGCTAAACGCTCCATTGGGCGACCAGCTCCAACTATTTGCATTGGAGCTCTTTTTGTCCTGATCGGGTTTTTACCTTTTTGACACTTTTCACATCCAGCAATATAATGCCTTACGTCCTGCTGGAGGCCAGGCCAATAATAAGATTGGCGCACTTTACTGAGTGTTTTCCTGACTCCTAAATGTCCAGATGTTAAATGATCATGGCAAAAGGACAGTAGCTTTCGACGCTCACTCAGTGGTACAATAGCCTGCAGTGTTACTCCTTTGTCATCGTCCCATTTCCTGTGCAGCATATCACTATCTATGACTAATTTCTGTCTTTGAGACCAAAGAGCCTTAACTGTTGAACTCGCGGAACTTATCTCAGCACTGTCAGGTTGCACTCCGTTTTCCATCAGGTTTCTTACTGTAGAAATGTCCTTATCATGCTTCTGAAGCTCTTTTAACGAGTCAGTGTCTAAAACGTCTTCCCATTGGCTACTAGTTCTCACTGTTTCATTCACTACAACATTAACAGTTTCTTTAAGCTCCTTTCCTCTGCACTGTCCGCAACTATGCCTGCTGAGCGCATCGGCATTTCTGTGCTGGGTACCAGGGCGATGCTGAATATTCATATCATATGTTGTTAACACCTCTATCCACCTTGCTAACTGCCCTTCAGGATTCTTAAAATTGAGCAACCATCTTAAGGAACTATGATCGGTTCGCACCGTGAATCGTTTCCCATATAGATAGTGGCGAAAATATTTCACAAAGTAAACAACTGCTAACAATTCCTTTCTGGTAACGCAATATTTTTTTTCTGACTTTGTGAGAGCTCTGCTTGCGTATGCTACTACCTTTTCTTGTCCATTAATGTTCTGCGATAGAACTGCGCCTATAGCAGTATTACTTGCATCGGTGTCAAGAGTAAATGGCTCAGTAAAATCTGGATAACTTAAGATAGGACTCTGGGTGAGTTTTGACTTCAGTGAATCAAACGCTTCCTGACACTCTTTGGTCCAGATAAATTTCTGTTTCTTTTCTGTGAGCTTATTGAGTGGCTTAACAATTCCTGCAAAATTCTGAATATATCTTCTGTAGTAACTACAGAGACCAATAAATGATCTCAATTCGCTCACATGACTTGGCTCTTTCCAGTCCCTTATTACTTCGATCTTCTTTGGATCTGTAGCTATTCCCTCAGGTGAGATTACATGACCTAGGAACTCAACTTGTTCTGCAAAAATATGGCATTTCTTTGCCTTCAGTTTTAAACCTGCTGTTGATAATCTTAAAAATACTTTCTCCAAATTTTCTAGCATTTCTTCGAAGGATTTGGCAATAACAATTATATCATCGAGGTAAATGAGACATATGTCCCATTGTAAACATGAAAGCACAGTCTCCATCAGCCTTTCAAAGGTGGCTGGAGCGTTGCAGAGCCCGAAAGGCATGACCTTGAATTGATATAGCCCCCTTTTAGTGACGAAGGCCGTCTTCGGTTTAGCATCCTGCTCGAGTTCTACCTGCCAGTATCCTGAACACAAATCTAGCGTCGAGAACCACTTTGCCCCAGACAAATGATCCAACGACTCATCAATTCTAGGTAAAGGATAAGCATCTTTGACGGTACGCTCATTTAACTGCCGATAATCAACGCAAAATCTAGTTGTTCCATCCTTTTTCTTCACTAGTACAACGCCGGCAGCCCATGGACTCACTGAATGCTCAATAACATCACGTTCTAACATGTCATCAATGTGCTTGTCGACCTCCTCTCTCATATTTACTGGTATTCGCCTGAGGGGTTGTTTGATGGGTGTCCTGCTGTCTGTCTTGATACCGTGTCTCACAATGCCCGTTTTACCCAGCTCCTGATCATTGCTGGCAAACAGATTATTATGCCTCAATAGTAGCTCTTTGACTAGATTTCTTTGTTTCCCTGTGACTGTTTTGCTAGTTTTCTTTAACAGCTTATTTAAAGCTGGTGGTAAAGTATTTCCTTGCGTATTTGGGTACGCCTTAGACTCCATAACCCTTTTTACTGGACTCAGTGAAGCAATAAATGTACCAGAGTGTATGATTTTAACGTCTGTAGTAACATTCATTATTCTCAATGGAACTCTTTTACTATTTTCAACCAAGGTTTTTGCTACCAAACCCCGATCGGTTCTTGTAAAACTTTCTTCCGGCTCAATCAGGCTCAAACCATCTGGTATATAGTCTTTCTCAGACATGTTAACATTGCCAAAGACTACAATTTCTGATCTCGGCGGTATGCTGCAAGTTTCACTTACTGATATACGATAGCATCCTATTGAACCCTCGGAGATCATTGGAATCTCATCTTTACCTATTAAAAGCTTTCTGTTTACTATGTCTACTTTGCATTTATATTTGTTCAAGAAATCCAACCCTATTACTCCATCCATTGCAATTGTTGCGACGGCAAGCTCTTGATTGTAGATCTTTTGTCCTATTTTGATGCTCATTTCCGTTTTTCCAGAAACATTGAGTGGCTCATTTGTAGCTGACAGAATTTCTTTTCTAACCCTGGTCAACTTATTTTCTCCACCAAAGGAGCTCTTGACTGAGTTATACAAACTGTCATTTAATATGGTCAACGTTGCTCCAGTGTCAACGAGCAACTTCACATTCTTCCCACAAATCTGTGCATTTACAAATAATCCAGAGCTTTCTGAATTATTCCGAATTTCATTCTGTCTTCCTTGATCATTTCCTCTTTGATATTCTCGTCCACGGCCTCTGCCCCAGCCCCGGCCTTGGCCTTGGCCTCGGCCCCGGCCTCGGCCACCTCTTCCAGACTGGTTTTTGTAATGACAATCTCGTCCCAGATGGCCTTGACGCCCGCAGACATAGCAGCTCATATCTGTGTATTTTCGCCTTGTTTCTGTGTGAATAGTGGCACGTGAGAGGCTCTGTGATTTGAGTTCCTCCATTTCCTTTTTCACCTCGTTTATTGACTTTTGCATATTATCGAGACGGCTCAATAGCGTTTTAAGCTCACTTTCATTTGGTTGATCCTTTGTCTCACTCATATCGACTGGTCTTAAGTAGCCCTTCAGCTCTTTGTTTTTCTCTTCTACTTTAACGAATGCTTCCAATTCTACTGCCTGGCGAATGGCGTCATTGAGTGTCTTTGGTCGGGTCTGTTTAATGCGCAAACGTATATCTGAGTCAATCAGTGCATCAATGAAATATTCCTTTGATAAAGTCTCTCTGACATCAAGGGGAGCTGTAGGATAGGCCAAGTTTGTTAAGCGCCGAATGCTTTGTCCCAGCTCAGGGAGACTGTCTGATGCTTTTTGTTTTCTTTCTCTCAACTGAGCTCTGTGTAGCTCCATCTGGTTTGGAGGTGAGAATCGCTCATTTAATGCAGTTATTAAATCACTATATTTCTTTGGGACACCCCCTGATAAGTCTCCTAAGATAGACTGAGCTTGTCCACGAAGTGACACGGCTAAGTAAAGAGCTTTATCACTTTCACTCCAGTGTCCTAATGTCGCACATGCTTCAAAATGTGATCTATAGTCTAGCCAAGATGAAGTTCCATCGTATGTTGCTGGCTTAATCAACACAGGTGGCTTAGACATATGAATTGTTTGATTTTCATCTGAGCACTCGGCTGGGCGCTCCTCGGTTTTGTCTACAGTCCAGGGCTTCTTTCCGACATCAGGTTTTGATGGTTCTTGGCTTTTCCTTCTATAGGTTATTCCAGGCTCTGTTTCAGCTCTTTCCCAAAGCTCCTTAGCCGGTGAATCCCTTATAAGATATCTACTTAAGTCATATCTGTCTTCTTCAGTTGCAAAACTTGGCTCTTTCAACACAGGAGTGGCTCCTGTCGACATTGTCTTCTTTCCATCACCCGGGGCAGCTTTCTTCACACTTTCTGTCTCATTTTCTTCTGTAAATCTGACTCCCGACATTTGATGTCTCAAGACTGAGCCTCCGGCTGTATTATATCCGGACTCCCTCTGCCTCTGGTCCATAACGTTATCAATACCTCGTGGTATCTTTGGCGTCGAGAAATCATCGGCGTCTCTTTCACTTTGTTGATAAGCAGCAAGCTCCAGCTCCAGCTGCCTTATACTCTTATTCAGTTGATCAATGTTCATTTCTAATGAGTCACACAACGAAGTTGAGCTTTCCAATCCCGACGCTGCCACCAAATTTGTAACGTGCGATGTGTTCCGAGCGGTTAAAACAAGTGATATAAGATGAGCTCGTCTGGCTCACCATTCAAGATCTATTTTACAAGTTAAGTATTTAAACACTAAAGTGAGCTGCTCTTCAAACTTACAGCGGCTCAAAATGATTATTCCCAATTTAGACAGAGTTACCTACTCCAAAATATGATTAGTATGGGTCCCCTTAGATAACTTACTAAGGTAAAGCTCAAATTTACAAAGCATATTAAAATGAAATGATTGGAGCAATAAAAAGCACTATACGCATATAACAAGTTATGAAAAACAGTGTAATTAGATGAATAAAAATGCACAGCTCAATTGGCTCAGATCTACTAAGTTTCGAAAGTTTGGCTCACTCCTTAATGGCTTAGAATGATATAAAATATTATATTCTACAAAGCTAGGTAGGCGTGTTTCAGCCAACTCCTTCACTCTGTAGATATTTACCTTGAAGCTGTTATATTTAATCTTGATTAACTCGTTGCTGATGCTGTTCTGACTTGATAACTGTGAAATACCCCTTATATACCTAGGATAAATATCTGATTGGTTATTCTAAACGTTACATTGATTGGATGATAAAAACTATAAGGTGATTATCAATTGGTTACTGTCTGGGCAATTTGATTGGATATGGTTTAGGCATTTTCAATCCGTTTTTGTGATTAAGCTTGAACAATGTGAATATACCGTAATGGGGCTATGCGGATGACTGTTTTGTCACAAAACTATATTCAGCCAAGAAATTCCACAAACGTTCATTTTTCTGTTTAATATTTTGTATTTTATTATTTTTCAAACATTAACTTAGGAGTATTTCTTTACTTGCCTCTTACATCCTTATTTTAATAAATAACCAATGGTAAATCACGAGGAAGACAACAACAAAAAAGAGGCTCCATTTGGGGTATTTGGATACTGTTTGGAGTGTGTAAAAATATTACTACATGCGATTTATTCCCTTAATGCTCTCTAATGGACCTATGTCTATAAAGTGACAAAAATGCGGCCTCAAATGCGAAAATATCCAATTAAGCCCAGGCTGAAAGAATGACAGAATAACAGCTGGCTGGAAGACTGGTCTCATCTCTGAATAGGGAATGAAACCACATTATTTAGGACAATGATAAATTCATGGCAAATCTAAAAAATGTGGTCTCACTCCTATATAGAGAAGAAAATCTGGTCTCACCTCAAATAACATACTAAAAATCTGGGCTGAAGGAATGTGGTCTCATCTCTATATAGGGATGCGACCACATTATTAAGGAAAACGATAAATTCATGGCAAATCTAAAAAATGTGGTCTCACTCCTATATAGAGAAGAAAATCTGGTCTCACCTCAAATAACATACTAAAAGTCTGGGCTGAAGGAATGTGGTCTCATCTCTATATAGGGATGCGACCACATTAAGGAAAATGATAAATTCATGGAAAATCTAAAAAATGTGGTCTCACTTCTATAAAGAGAAGAAAATGTGGTCTCACCTTAAATCACATACTAAAATCCTGGGCTGAAGGAATGTGGTCTCATCTCTTCATAGGGATGAGACCACATTATTTAGGAAAATGATAAATTCATGGCAAATCTAAAAAATGTGGTCTCACTCCCTATATAGAACAGAAAATGTGGTCTCACCCTAAATAACATACAAAAAGCCTGGGCTGGGACGAGACCACAATATTTAGGAAAATAATAAATTCATGGAGAAGAAAAAAGCCTGTGCTAAAGGATTGTTGTCTTAATAATTGGGTCACCCATTAAAAAAACTTAAGTTGATCCCTATTATTATTAGACACGCTACATACACGGAATGAATCTAATTTTGATAATGATTATGGCCCAATTATTCTGTTTGTTAATTAGGATATAACTGCGCATCCCTCTAAAATGAATCCAGAAATCCCATTGGCGGAAGCTAAAAATCTTGTTGTGCTTTAGAGTGATTACAGCACCCTTCAAAAATTTATGAATGAATGGTCACGTTGTCTCTTTGATCCAAGTTAGTGGACGCTTGCATGTTCGTAACGCCCGGAGAGCTAAATTTTGCATTAGATTGTAAAATGTAGATATTTTAAAGAATTTACCGTCATCATCAGATGAAAAGTATCTCTAGTTAAGTATTTGGTTAAAGATAAATTGGAAATCACAATGAAATATAGTTGCCACATCATGCAAATTTGAGAAAAACAGTTGCTACCCCCTTGCACTAGAAAGCAAAATGGCAGAGCAGAAGCGGAAAAATTTTCATACCCTACCTCAGTTCATCCGATCCTAGCCAACCATCCTTCTGCCTAGGCTATCATTTTTCTTTGTGATATTAGAGATGAGATATTGAAGTTCGTTTTAAGACCTTATTTGGTGTGATTCACCTTCTTATAAGGCAGGGGACCACATTGGACCTACAAATTAAACTTTTACCATAAAACTACCCACCATCATGCCAAAACGTAGTCGATGCGCATTATTTAATGAACGCAGGGTTCGCACTAGCGGTCGCCAAAGTCGCCAAATGCGAAAAGAAAATAAATCTGGCGCAAATCTGTGTCATTTGGCGAAAACTAGTGGCGAAAAAAAAACTATAAAAAAGAAAGTCCCATCCCGGTTATTGCCGACTTAAGCCGTTTACCGACACGTGTATTTCACACCTTTTCTTCCACTCACTCGACAATTAACACCTTTGACTATTGATCGGATTAGCAAACTTGGAGGTTGTTTTATTATCGACACGCGCCAACAATTTAGCTCCGCCTCCTTATTATAAAAAGGTGCGGCTCGGTCGAAATTCAACCAGTGGGTGAAGAATATCATCTCTGTTCCGCATGGCGTAATTGAATTCCCGGTGCTAAATCTAGTCACCCGATTGACTTTCCAGCGGTCAAGGTTGATCAATAAATAAATGGGCGACAAAGACGGATGATGTAAAATGTAGAAGTTAATTGCTGCTCAACAAGCATAACGGTAATTATCACCAACGCTTGGGCAGGTGTCCTTGATTGGTTAAGTTGTTTTGTTATGCCTGCATTATATAAATTTGGGCTTGAATATTTAGAAATATGAGCGTGCTAATTCAGAATATAAAACTAAATGGGGTCAGTATAAAACGCAGCACTTTAGTGCAGCTATATTAAAAATATAGGAAAATGCAGCCAATAAGGAAATCATAGGTAATGCAGCTATTATAGAAAACAGTATAAAATGCAGCCGCATATGCAGCCGATATATAATATATAGTGTAGTATTCACTTTTCGCTTTTCAGTTAAAAATTATCTTATATTTTCATACATCTGCTCAAAACATAGATTGTGAGAACCGCCTCGGCGAGGCTGTTCTAACCAGTATCCACATTCTATGTTTTACGCACAATCTATGTTTTTGAGCAGAAGCTAGTATGAAGACTAATGTACACACCTGAAAACCATTTTTAGCTATATAAATGTTGGGTTTAAAGGTATCAAAATTAAATAGGCGTGTTCTTGTTATGTCTTGATGAACCTGAGACTCTCCATCTTTGTGTTGTTTGAATAAAGATCGCGGATTGAACTGATGCCTAAGCCCCAGTTTATATAGAGAAAACGGGGGTTTAGTGGAGGGATACATTATTTTTCTTATATCTGCTCATAGACATAGGTTGTGAGTTCTCAATAGAACCGCCTCCTTGAGTCAGTTCTAACGAGCACCACAACCTATGTTTGCAGTATAAAGAAGAAGAAAAGCACTATGTCGCAAGGGTGTGTTATATCGTAATGGTATGTTTGTTTGTTTATGTTTGTTTAATTTGAGATTTAATGTCCCCATCAACACTGTATATGTCATTTTGGAGACGTTGCTTCCAATTTTATGGGACTTTTATCCGACATTGAGATGAAATATGACATCCCAAGCCCTGCCGCCCAATGAAACCAATAGGGTTTATAAGCACTGCTTTGACTGGACAGGCTTATATCCTTTAAAGTGGTTTACCAGTACTCCGGTTTCATCTATGTGTGGAAACATCATGCAGCCGATTTATTTCTTCAAGCCCTGTTGGGCGGGGGTGGAGCGTAACGGTATATAACGTCAAGCAAGAATGCTCTCAAACTGGACGTATCTTGGCAATAAGAATAAGACATAGAAAAAAACAAAATAAAGAGAACATATTAACTTCATTTTTAGCTTGTAAATACAAAAATGCATAATATGAGAAAACATATGGAAAACAACCTAACAGTTACATTTGAGCAATCACACAAGATTATATCCTCTTTAGAAGCAGTTTGCCAGTACTCGTTTGTGGCCGGTTTCAGCTCTGCGTGGATGCATCATGCAGCCCCAACTATTTCATCAAGCCCCAATTATATAAATCCATGTACCAGAAACCCAAAAACGGGTATTTGGCAAACAGTGTAGGCCCAGATCAGATCAGATGCCGCAGAACATGGCCTCTGATCAGGGCCTACACTGTTTGCAAAAAGGAAAGGCCCATCACATGAACAAGTCTGTGAAATATAGACCCCCCTTAACCCCATTTTATAGAGAAAACTGGGGTTTATGGGTGTATACATTATTTACCTTATTTCTGCTCCAAGACATAGGTTGTGGGTACACGTTAGAACCGTTTGGAGTATAAATAAGAAAAATATCACAAATTTTCATCAGAAAAATTACCTTTTTTGAGATTTGACACCCCTGAATTTTGAAATGTACTCTTGTTATATATAAGAAGTAAGATTCCATTTGTTACCAGAAGGGTTAAAGTTGTAAATACAATATATACAAAAATATACATGTATAATTTGAGTGGTGAGACGCCAAGTTCTGCAACGGAAGGTCAGGTGGTTTTTCTCCGGGTACTCCGGTTTTCGCCCACCTATGATTAACGATCGGCTCGATATGAGTGAAATAATCTTGAAAGGGCCGTAAAACCCAAACCAAAAAAAAAAAAAAAAAAAAAAATAATTTGAGTTAATTTGTATATCTCAATGCATTGGTCAGTTATAAATTCATACTGGATTCTTCACCATTTCAAAACTTCTTGGTTATGAGCAGTATACTGTTCACACACATCCAGGGCTTTAGATAAGGCTGCGTACCGCGTAAATTACGAAAATAATTGGGAGGATACTCCTTTTTTTCAAATCTGCTGCGTATCAGGTACGAAAAACAAATTTGCATTACGCATTTAATATTTTTTGAGAGCGTATTTGGAACGCACGTGAAATAAATGACGTGTGTAATAAAATGCGGGAAATTCTCACACTGGAAAATTATGCATTCATAAATTATTTCAAGGGAATCAAGTTTTATTGGGGTTGGGGTTACGGTCCTTTCAAGATTATATCACATATAGAGCCGATCCGATCGTTTATCAGGTGGGCGTAAACCGAAGTAATCTGAACTACAGTAAGACGAGCGAGCCGTAAAGTCTCGGATCAGTCAGCGCATGCGCGCAAGCCTTCATTAGCCGTATTGATTGGATGAGCAGGTCATTGCTCAACAGTATCGACGTGCATCAGTCTACGCATCGCTGATTTTACAAGCTGGGTTATCCAAACTGACTTGCGTAGTTGTTGCGCATGTTGTTCTGACTTACATAGTGGTTGCGCGTGCTGGTCTAAGTCTTCGAGTATCGTGCGACCAGTGAAGACTCGGAGTAGCCTGCGCATCATTGCAAACTGCTCAGTCTTTGCTGACCCCAAGAGCCTTTTGCAGGGCTACTCAGAGATAGGTGAGAAAAAAAGGTTTCCCGGGTTGCGCATGTTGATCTGGGTCTTTGCAAGGTGTTGTGCGACGCAGCTCGGTATACACACTGTTTACTAGTAATACTGTCGCAGACTGATCAAGCTGATCAGAGTCTTTGCAGATCATTGGCAACCAGTGAAGACGCACGTTCAGCCAGAGTTCTGAAACGTCAAAATTTAATGACATGGATAATTATTGAGTAGTCTCCCTTGAACAGATTACTTATTCAGTCATCGGTTATTTTTTGTATTGCTTTAATAACACGCTTTCAGATGAATCAAACAAATTATTTTTTATTTAAATATTATAATTCTATATTAAAAGATACCTATAAGTTAAATGTTCAAATGTTTTTTTAAATAATAAACGTGGCTATTGCTTAGACCCAGTACACCACTTACTTGTGAAATGAATGTAAATATAGAAGTATGTAATTCCAGTACAAACTTCAGTACCATTAGCTTCACTAGCGTGTGAGAAGCCACTGGTCATAATGATTTTGATGGCATTTCATAAACCAAAAAAATGGTGCCTTATTAAACTCATTCCCTACCCAGTGCCCTACCCAGCCCAGCGCCCCTCTGCCCTAGAATTCTAGCTGGAGCACTGCAATCCTTAAATTCCCTTCAGCCGATCAGGAGGTTGTCTCTGCCGCACTTTTTGTGAAAAAGGTCCTGGCAGATTTTTGACCCAGTAACTGGTTCCAATTATAACATTGCCTGTAAGGAAACACGATGGGTCGCACGATCGAAGGGTGGAAGAAAATAAATATCCATGGACAATATATGATGAAATTGAGAATATGGTTTTGAAAAGGAATCATAAAAGTTATAAAGAATATGAGTTTCATTCCATATCTTGGACAATAAAGTGAAGCTGATATTCTAATTTTTTAGAAACTCTTTGGCCACAATAATCAGCCATTGAAGTCCTGCTATCCGCCAAGAGAACTGAACCCCAAAAGTTAGATTTCTCTGTCAACAAACTGCTCAGAAGAGATTTCAATATGGCATTGTTTTGTCTGATTTGTGGCCAGGCATACTGCTTGTTTTCTAATAGACACAGATATTGAATATGTGTATCTGTAAGAAAACAAACAGTACACCTGGCCACAAATCAGTCCATAAAAAGATTGTCTCGAGGCTGCAAAATAAAGTTTTTTGGTTTATTTTTCAGTACTCTTTAAAAATTTCTCGTTACTCCTTTTTTTTAAAAAAGGACGAGTACTGTACTCTTTGGAAAAAAAAATTATCTAAAGCCCTGCACATCCCTAAGGTGTGAAAAACAGAAGTTTACCTGTACTAATCTGTGTGATGTTTTAACAAGATCACTACTGTTCACACACATCCCTAAAGGTGTGAAAGCAGAAGTTTACCTGTATTAATCTGTGTGATGTTTTAACAAGATCACTGAATAGAGAGTTTTAATAATTTGGTAATATGCAGCTATATTTTCTTCAGAAATTTCAGAAATTTGGAAAAATTGACTATGATATAAAGCAGCATTACATCCATACTGTAATCATTTTATTGTAATTATTTTATTGGCACATATATTTTTAATGATGTTAATTCATAACACAAGTGTTATTTGTATCCTAATGCAACCTGTATTTATACTACAGTATATATTATATATTGGCTGCATATGCGGCTGCATTTTATACTGTTTTCTATAATAGCTGCATTACCTATGATTTCCTTATTGGCTGCATTTTCCTATATTTTTAATATAGCTGCACTAAAGTGCTGCGTTTTATACTGACCCAACTAAATGTTGTCCTTTTCTTTCTATCCATCTATTGTTGCTGCGATCGGTCATTCCTTATTTTGTTTGTTTAAAAATGTTGTGAAATAATTAGTTTGGTAGCTGTTTTCTCTACCATTCCATCTCTAAGTTTACTTTTTTGCGATAAAAACTTGATTGTTTTATGAAATCCCAAATGTCTGAAAGGGATTTATCAAATGGCTAATCGAACATGCTCTTCATATAAATGCCTGTTTAGGTTGTTTCCCTTTGAATATAATGTGTCATGTGATCAACCAAAATGGCAGCCTCCATGACCTAACAACGCTTATTTGTTGGAGCAAAAACAAAAGCATTTAAGCAAGGTTTTGCTGCATTTTAGGGAGAAAAGGTAACGCCGCTGGAAGTCGGAAAACTCAAGCTATCTAAATGATTTTGGTCTATGGATTTTGCTAAGCTATCTGTCGGCAAGACAGCAAGATCGAAAAACCTGGGGTCTTGCACACATCCATAAAGGCCACAAAACGACAGTCTGTGCATTTTTTAAAGGCCTAACCGTTTAAGTGCCAAGGAAAATTGTAGAGCAGATGACAATCTTTTTTATCCATGTTCTGCATTTTGCGAAGAAGTTTCTACAACTGGCTCAGGTTTTAAGATTTTGGCACAAAATAAATTAGATTGGCGAAAGTGATGGCGAAAGAAAAAAAATCCTAGCGCGAACTCTGGAACGGAAATAAGATTAAATCATCTATATTTTCTATTCAATTTTAAACGAAAAAGAAGCAGCTTACTGTCAAAAATGGTTTGTGGCAAATAGCTTTGATAGGAAGACGATTTAACAATAGTTATTACAGAAAAAATATCGTGCTAAATCAACGGTAGAGTATGGAGCCGGAAGTTGTTTTGCCCACCAGATAAAACGAGGCTTATGACCTTTGACCTTGTGTGACGTAGACTTTGGATGTGTCTATACTGGTGTAGCTATCATCGAAGGCAATTCGGCCATGAAATAAACACCATAAGATACTTATCTATGACCTTTGTTGTTACTAGCCATACCATCTACATGTAAGACATTTATAGCACGAAAAGTTACACGAGTACTGGTAAACCGCTTAGAGGATCTATGCCTGTCCAGGAAACCTGGAGTGTATGTAATATACACCTGCGGTAATGGTCAAATGTGACCGACACATTATCAGAAGATAGATAGGAACCCCGGTGCAAGGCGGACCGTCCATGCTATTAAACCCAATTGGTTTCATTGGGCGACGGGGCTTGATATGTCATATGATCTCAATGTCAGGTAAAAGTCTCACAAAATTCGAAGCAACATCTCCAAAATGACCTTTACAGTGTTGACAGGGACGTTAAACCTCAAATCAAACAAACAAACAAAAGCACGAAAAGATAAAACCAGCACAATACTAAGAAGTTATAGAGATAAATTGGTAACCTCTGTTCTATATTCTGGAGTTTGGGATTTATCAAATAATTGTTTTGCTTCAAAGTTCAAAACCAAAGCCTTGTATCTTAGGACACAATTTTATCATTGCATATTTGCCTTCTTTTTTTGTTCGTAATTGTTAAAAAAGATAATGTCAAGTAACCCAGCCATCCATTTGTTCCGATCTTAGGATGAAAGGTACCGAATATATAATTTGATTATCTCATTTATGCCTGTCAATTACTTATAGCTGATATCTATGCATGCAAACGGCCACTTGTTTACTCATTACGTAATTGTCGCTTAATCATTTTCAACTGATAATCTTTTCACACCTAATGAATAGTCACAAGTGTGTCTCTGCAAAGATGACAGGTCAGAGTGTCGGTGACCGATAGAATATTAAATCTTTAATGTTATTTCTGATGTTTTATTATTTTTTTTTTGCTTTAGTTTTGCAGTATTAAAAATTTTACCTAATAAAAAAAATACGTAAATAAAAATAAAATATAAATTTTATGATGAAAAAAAAAGTGATATTTTTGCATAATTCTGCTCCAAACATAGACTGTGGGCACTCACTAGGAAGCCAAGGTGGTTCTAATGAGTAATCACAATTTATGTCTTAGAGGGAGGCCTTCATGCGCACTGAACAGATTATTTGTCTATATCCCGACAGAAGTGTGTGTGTGTGTGTGTGTGGGGGGGGGGGGTTGGTTTGGATAACCAATTTGCCATTTTGTGGGAAAGTAACTGTCCTTTTGGCTTTCCGCAAGTGATGTTTCCAATGGGGTCCAGTTGTTTCATGTTTGTGTTTCTTTCCTTTGGTGTCTCTGATGGGAACTGTGGGTTAATTGTATTGATTCCTGATCATTGCCTTCACTTCTATCAAGGAAACTAATGTATAACCCTGTAACGGTACAATTACCCAACATTGTAAACACCAGTTTCATTATATGAATGTGGGGGATTAAACTGCTGATGTATCCCACACATCTACGGCCGCTATATTCTGCTTAAACTGGATGCATGCTGGATCCAGGGGGAAGACATTTTCAAATGCTATGCTTCATTTTTTCCCTCAGTGCAGTGTTGCTACAGAATATGTACAGGCCGTTTTTAGCAGCAATGTGCATGTTTAAGATTAGCAATTCAAGAAGAAATAACGGCATTTGGTTTAGTGTCTTGGCAAGTAGGTATGTCATGACGGGACTTATGTCCGACAGTCAGGTGCTGATGGTGTCCCCATTGCACTGATCCTAACAGTCTATTAGGTATTACCAGGGCGGAGATGTTGCCCTTAAGCAAGAAAAATGTAAGGGAAAAAAAGAGTTTAAAAATGGTATTAAAGATGTATGTAGGGAAATTCTGGGTAACAATTTGTTTGATTTGAGGTTTAACGTCCCCATCAACACTGTAAAGGTCATTTTGGAGACATTGCTTCCAATTTTGTGGGACTTTTACCCAACATTGAGATGAAATGACATCTCAAGCCCTCCCGCTCAATGAAACCAATAGGGTTTATTAGCATGGACGGTCCGCCTCACACCGCAGTTCCTGGACAGGCTTAGATCCTCTAAGTGGTTTACCAGTACTAGTGTGCGGACCGGATTCAGCTCTGCGTTGAAGCATCATGCAGCCCATATATTTCTTCAAGCCCCTATGGACGGGGGCCAACTCTCACTTTAGTATAATTAGGGGAATTTGAGTTTTGATTATGTATTCATTTTGTCTGAAACCAGTAGTGATAAACCACTAAGGGTAATGATTACTGAAAGGGGGATTAGAATTTTTTTAAGAAGCTACCTCCCGCGAAAGGAAAGCAGGTGTGGCCATTCCCATTGAAACTCCATGTGTTACTGTATTTATTAACACTTGACCTGCTGAATATTTTAATTCTGCTTCTATCAACCAATCAAATAGCTTAATGTAGTTCAATCCTACAAATTCACACCTCCACGAGTCGCAAATTGTTTAACAAGCATGAACAGATCATCAGTTACATTTACGCAATATAAAATTGTTGGAGCTCTCACAGGGCTACCCAGAGAATGTTTCACATGCTATTCTGAAACTCTGCATGTCATTGTGATACTAGGGAATACCAATCAGCCTGCACATCAGTGCAGTGTGATCAGTACATGTATGTGCAGATGGCATCCCCATGGCTGTAAAGAAAAAAATCTATAGAATAGAAGCACATCATGATCTTAAATTGTAGATGTCTGTATGTGACATGTGAAGAAGTTGACCTTCATGCACCTGCATGCAGTCTGATCATAATCTTGGAGGATTGTGTGAACCTTCAAAATCTTTGAGACTTGCCCAGACTTTATACAGCCACAGCGACATACAAAGAGATAAAACGTGGTAACTTTGCCATAGATGGATGCATTTGTTGATTCAAGCTTGCGTGTCGTTTTTCTCGCACGTGCTATTAGCATGGCGCGATATAGGCGCCCGGTTTTCCATCTGTCCGTCCGTTCGTCAAGGCATCAACATTTGCGACCACCCTAGCGTTCATCCTGAGGTTCAAGTTTATTTCTCAAGAACTATAAGAGCTTCATTCATGATACTTGGTACAAACTTGTATCTCGGGATGACAACTTACATGCAAGCATCCATATTTGACCTTGACCTACATTTCATGGTTCACTTACTTAGTAAAATATTGCGACCACCCTAGCGTTCACCCTAATGGTCAAGTTTATTTCTCAAAAACTATAAGAGCTTCATTTATGATACTTGGTACAAACTTGTATCTGGGGATGACAACTTACATGCAAGCATCCATATTTGACCTTGACCTACATTTCATGGTTCACTGACTTAGTAAAATATTGCGACCACCCTAATGGTCAAGTTTATTTCTCAAGAACTATAAGAGCTTCATTCATGATAATGATCACTGACTTAGTAAAATATTGCGACCACTGACTGACTGACTGACTGCAAGCATCTATATTTGACCTTGACTTACATTTCATGGTTCACTGACTTAGTAAAATATTGCGACCACCCTAGCGTTCACCCTAATGGTCAAGTTTATTTCTCAAAAACTATAAGAGCTTCATTAATGAAACTTGGTACAAACTTGTATCTGGGGATGACAACTTACATGCAAGCATCCATATTTGACCTTGACTTACATTTCATGGTTCACTGACTTAGTAAAATATTGCGACCACCCTAATGGTCAAGTTTATTTCTCAAGAACTATAAGAGCTTCATTCATGATAATGATCACTGACTTAGTAAAATATTGCGACCACCCTACCGTTCACCCTAATGGTCAAGTTTATTTCTCAAAAACTATAAGAGCTTCATTAATGATACTTGGTACAAACTTGTATCTGGGGATGACAACTTACATGCAAGCATCCATATTTGACCTTGACCTACATTTCATGGTTCACTGACTTAGTAAAATATTGCGACCACCCTAGTGTTCACCCTAATGGTCAAGTTTATTTCTCAAAAACTATAAGAGCTTCATTAATGATACTTGGTACAAACTTGTATCTCGGGATGACAACTTACATGTAAGCATCCATATTTGACATTGACCTACATTTCATGGTTCACTGACTTTGTAAAATATTGCAACCACCCTAGCGTTCCCCCTAATGGTTAACAGAGCTCTCGGAATCGCAGGATTCTGCATATTTTACGCCAACTTTTTGCCGTTGTATGCATAAAATTCAGTATCGCCGATTTGTATGTACGCATGTTTTTATTGCGACACGCGTCCAAAATTACAGAAGCGGTAAAATCAGAAGCTAATAAAGGCTGCTTACGCAATACCAATAAGAGATCAAATGTAGCGCCGCTTTTTGTGTTGAAAGCACATGTGCCTCAAATTGACAGGTATTTTTGCAAGTGGTCGGTTTGCGGCATGTGCTAAAACTGATTGTACCTTTTAATCTCGCCACGCTAATCCCTGTGTTATTACGGATTACAACTAATTAGTTTACTGATTGATGTAAGCGTGATTCATCAATGGATTGACATTAGTCGGTAAAATATCACATTTAGTTAAACCAGGGTTACGGCGAAGACAATATAATTGACGAATTACCAATGTCATGTATTTTCGCGACCATAAATGTCAGTAATTCTTCAAAATGCAATCATTTTAACAATTACAGGAAGCCAGACTTAGTTAGGCTGCTTCCCTACATACATGTATTTGTTAACAAAATTATGAGCTAGTGTCATGTACATGTATGTCCGAATTTGAAAGCACAAACATGTCTGTATAGAATGCTTCTTTTCTGATCTGGGTTTACATTATATCTGTTGTTATCCTAACACAACATGATTTTTATGATGTGGCATTATTTGGCTAGAAGTGTGAGAACAAATCGGAGCAACTGCATGTTTTTTTGTTTTTTTTTTGGGGGGGGGGGGGGGGGGGGAAGAAGGGGGGGAGTGGTTTTTACTGGGGTATACATTATTTTCCTATTATTTCTACAAAACATCAGATTCTGGCTGCTTCTTAGACACTTCAGTGAAATAGTTCTAACTAGTACCCACAATCTACACATCAGTTATTCATATGGATGTGTAGCCTGATAATAAGAAATTTTTGTCTATATTCTATGCTCAATCAAGATCAGAATTCCAACTTTTTATATGGGAATCCAACTTTTTACCTGTGAATCCAACTTTTTACCTGTGAATCCAACTTTTTACCTGTGAATCCAACTTTTTACCTGTGAATCCAACTTTTTACAAGGAAGGATTCCTGGAATCCTGTTTTCAAAATCCTAGTGAGAGCTCTGGGTTAAGTTCATTTCTCAAGAATGATTAGAGCTTCATTAATGATACTTAGTACAAGCTTGCATTTGAGAATGGAATCTTTTGTGCAAGCATCTATGTTTGACCTTGACCTACATATCATGCTTCGATGACTTTGCGCCCCCACAGGCGCGACATAGCCTTCGGCGGAATTCTTGTTTTGATCAGAAAAGACTCGGATCATCCTGCCCATGCATGCAGTCTAATCGTCAATTGAGGTAATGACCAAAATATTAATGTGCTCAGCTCAGTATAAGAAGATAGATAGATAAATCACACTAATCTTCATAGACATGAACCTTCTGCATTGACAATGCCATCCAAGGTGTTATTTATTTATTATACCCCCGGCATACGAAGTATGTCAGGGGGTATATAGTTTTCGTCTTTCCGTCCGTTCGTTGGTTGTTTGGTTCGTACATTAGTTCGGTCGTTCGTCAACCTTTACGTTAAAGTTTTGCATTAAACCTTTTTGATTGCTCATATCTCTGTAACCACAGGTTGGATTCTCTTCATAATTGGTACAGGATATCTCTATAGCATTACCTTTCATATGGAATATCTAAGCCCCTTGGTCAAGCCCCTGGGTGGGTTGTCTGTCTGTTCATCTACTTTTACGTCAAAGTTTTGTGTTAAACCTTTTTCATTGCTGATATCTCTGTAACCATATGTTAGATTCTCTTCATGTTTGGTAAAGGATATCTCTATAGCATTACCTTTCATATGGAATATCTAAGCCTCTGGGTCAAGCCCATGGGTGGGCTGTCTGTCTGTCTGTTCATCTAATTTTACGTCAAAGTTTTGTGTTAAACCTTTTTCATTGCTGATATCTCTGTAACCACATGTTAGATTCTCTTCATGTTTGATAAATGATTTCATGATGCATGTCCCTTCCCCCATCCACGGTGACCTTGACCTCAACTTCCTCAAGATCACGGACTTAGAAATTTTACATTTGGTTAAAGTTTTATGTCAAAGTTTATAGGTGCCTTTATGTTATATTTGATGCCCTCCCTCCCTCCCTTTTCCATTTAAAAATTTTATGTTTGGGGTAGCTTTTACAAGCACATTTATAGATTCTTATAGCTTCTTCACTTCATTCATATTACATACAAGCTCGAAAGATATATCAGAGGGTGACGCTGGCCAGGGGTTTACGTGACCCACTGGTCGCTTTCTCTAGTTTAGGAAAAAAATGTGGTTCAGGTTTGAGTAGAAATAAGAAAAATATCACAATTTTATCATCTGAAAATGTTCATTTTTTTCGGCGGTTAAGTTTACAATGTATTTGTATAGGCGTGTTTTCGTAATGCACTGTCTGTTTTGCTGATTCTGCTGCTTCCTCGATTATTTTCACAGGACCACATACATTTTGGGCGAACACATGTGGATTCTATGCATTTAATATTGAATTTATTCACTAATTCTCCACCCGTAAGGTAGTTTTCAACCTCTTATGTTTCCGTTGAGTTCAGTTCATTTTTACACTGACATTTCAGTGTGAACATTTTCTCAAAATCATCACCCTTGCAGGGGTGTAAAATTCCACTCGCCCGCTCGCATTTGCGAGTAAGTTTTAAGGCAGGGCGAGTAAGGTTTTCAAAACTGACCTTACTTTTTCTTCATTTTTAGCACCTAAATAAAAAGTTTAGACGATAAGGGCGAGTAAGTTTGAGGGAAATTTTACACCTCTGCCTTGGCACCGGGATGGTGATCATTGAAAACTTCCTCCAGTAACTTCATGTTTCTAACAGAAAGAATGAAACTTTTTGCCTCAAGATGGTTACATTTGTTAATCCCCCGCCGCAAAGCGGAGCAGGGATTATAGGAATGGCCTTTGTCTGTCCGTCTGTCCATCCAGCCGTCAATGTCTATCCTATGGGAATGTCAGTCTGTCTGTCCGTAACTCTTTCTTGTCGGCTCTGTATCTCCTGAATCCTTTGAGTTTGATAGATTTTCATTAAACTTTGGTCAAATATTTCCCTAAGTGAGCCGATGTGCAGAACCCATAAATGAACCATGCTGACTCAAGGTCAAGGTCACATTTGAAGGTGACAAGTTTAAAACTTTGAATTTTGTGTCCGTTCCACATCTCCTCTACCCCTGGAAGGATTCTCATTAAAGTTTGGTCAATTATTCCCCTCAGTGATCTGATGTGCAGAACTCATAAATGAACCATGCTGACTCAAGGTCAAGGTCACATTTGAAGGTCAAGAGTTTAAAACTTTGAATTTTGTGTCCGTTCAATATCTCCTTTAGACCTCAAAGGAGTTTCATTAAACTTTGGTCAATTCTCCCCTTCTGTAAGCTCATGTGCAGAGCCCATAAATGAATCATGCCGACTCCAGATCAAGGTCACATTTGAAGGTCAAGAGTTTGAGACTTGGAATTTTGTGTCCGTTCCATATCTCCTTTACCCCTGAAGGGTTTTCATTAAACTTTGGTCAGATATCCCCCTTAGTGAGCTGTTGTGAAGAACCCATAAATAAACCACGCCAACTTAAGGTCAAGGTCACAGTTGAAGGTCACTACCATAGTTTGAATTCTGTGTCTGTTCCATATCTTCTTTACACCTCAAAGGATTTTCATTAAACTTTGGTTAAATATCCCCCTCAGTGGGCTGATGTGCAGAACCCATAAATAAACCATGCCAACCCAAGGCCAAGGTCACAGGTGAAGATCACGAGTTTGAATCTTTGAATTTTATGTCCGTTCCATATTTCCTTTACCCCTGGAAGGATTTTCATTGAACTTTGTTGACATGTCCCCCTTAGTGAGCTATTGTGCTGAACCCATCAGTAGACCATACCAACTAAAGATCAACGTCATGGGTGAAGGTCACATGGTTGAGCCTTGATATAAAGTGTGGCCAATGATTCGGCTGTCCCTCAGACTGCTTTCTTGTTGATTTTAATAGCCATCACGTTTATCGAAGGCTAGAAGACGGGCACCGCCATGTTGGAAATGTAATGAAACCGAATGGTCGTCTATGGACCAAATCAGACTTTTAATTTTTTGTCTGCCTGAATTGGGCGCCTCTCAAATTTTTGTGACTTGAAAAAAAAGTTCACAGTCGGTACCAAAAACGGAAACACAACTTTTTTTAGCTCACCAGAACCGAAGGCTCCGGGGCATCTAAAAAAAAGTTGGCCTTTTGTGGGGGGAACTTTTAGGATAGGCAGTTGTCCGTCATTGTATGTCCTCGTCTACCCACACTTGGCTGTCAATAGCCACTTCCTTTGTTAAAATGAATGGGGGCCGGCCTCGGTAGCTCAGTCGGATGCGCGTCTGACTGGTGTTCATGAGGACGCGGGTTCGATACCTGCCGGGGTCGGCAACATTCTTCTGTTGAGATTCCGCTTATGTATAAGCCTGTCCAGGAAAAGTATGGATAGGTAAACTGACCGGCTAAAAAATGACCAAAATAGTGTTGACTGGGTCGTAAAACTCCAATACAAACAGACAAACAAACAAAAAGGAATGGGGATTTTGCCAGAACTAGAAAGTCAGTTCGACCTGAACATGGTGTTTGAGCCGACCGAGTTTGAGCCAGTGAGGTTGGACTGTATCGAGTTTTCTATTAACACCTACAGTTTTCATTCTGGTGGAGCTGAAACTGGACTTATGGTTAGACTATAATGTGGAGAAGCACATATTTTACCGAGGGTTGCAGTCCACTATACATGTATATTAATAGAGTAATGCCCCTTTGAAAATTTCTGTTGCCATTTCTGTCTGGCTTACATCTCCTACAGATAACATATCAAGCTGAAACTTTATAAATAGTGACACTATGGTGTGGAATAGTACATATTGTTTGGAGGTCACAGGCCACCAAATATTAGCAGAGTTATGTCAAATAAAAAATTTCAGCAAATGAGCTAACACCTATAGTGCACCCCAGGTTATTGGGGCTTGGAGAAATAGATTAGGCTGCATTATGCAGAGCAGAAACAAACTGCATAACCTGCAATGGTAAGTATTTAATTTGATTTCTTTGTTTACTGAGTTGATTCACTGATGAGTAAGAAAACCTTCACACGGACCAAACAAAATTTTACTTGTTTGAACCACAGTGAAAGTGAGGGTTGGGATCCCGTAAAGATAACTTAAACCCAATAGTAATTTTTATAAGTTGGTGCTTTTGCTGTGGTTCCTTCATGTTTTGTGTTGGTGGCTCTGATTCTTTCCCTGATCATATATGTTGCTATGTTGATGATCCTGATTTTTTCCCCTTTTTGGTTGTTCATTTTAGAAATGTTTGTCCTTCCAGTTTAATGTTTGTCATGTTGGTGATTCTGATTCTTTCCCCCATTATTTATATTGCTCCTTTTTTAGTTAAGTTTAGATATTCTGACAGCCCCCGCCCGTCTGGGCTTGAAGAAATACATGGGCTGCATGTTGTTTCCACGCAGAGCTGAAACCGACCCGCACACAAGTACTGGTAAACCGCTTAGAGGATCTAAGCCTGCCCAGGCAAAGCGGTGTGAGTCGGCCCATCCATGCTAATAAACCCTATTGGTTTCTTTGGGTAACAGGGCTTGAGATGTCATTTCATCTCAAGGTCCGGTAAAAGTCCTACAAAATTGGAAGCAACGTCTCCAAAATGACCGTTACAGTGTTGACGGGGACGTTAAACCTCAAATCAAACAAATAGATATTCTGAGTCAACACCTGTTTGGGAAAGAGCTTCTGATTTGGTTTACGTGTTGTCCATTTTTTTCACTGGCTTCACTCTGTGTTTCGACTTCTTTCTCTAGTGATATTGTGGGAAGAATTTGGGATCTGATTGTATCAGTTCCTGATAGTTTCTCTTTTTAACCCTTGTCCTGCTGGATATTTATATATGCCACACCCACTATCGATTATCAACCAATCAGAGTACTTGATGCAAATTATTGCAACAAATTCACAATCTGAATGGCAAACAATGTAGATCCTGATCAGATGGCTTCGTCAGAAGCCATCTGATCTGGATATACATTGTTTCAAAGATAAGGCATATCCGGGATTAGCAGGACAAGGGTTAATTGCAATAGTGTTTTTGACAATAGTAATAGGATTGCTATAGTCATTTTGGTACCAAGCAGTCAACAGCAGTGTTTGACAAATCCATTGCCCAGCAACCCCGGAACAAGTACAAATCTTGGAAAAGTGAAATAAAAAATCACTTGCCCAGAAAAATGTATATAATTTGTAGGGAATACTGTAATTCTGAGCGATTTTGAAGATGTTGTGGACTGCTGAGCAAGTGATCGAAATTTGTCTGGCCTGCAACACTATTTATTTCGAGGTGTTCTGTGTATTTTAATGTAAAATAGCCTTTCAGTAAAAAACTTATTGGCCATTGGTGTCTCCCAAGTAATTGGTCCTATCTACCATTTGTTTTTACTTTTCCAGAAAGATAAAACTGCTGATCTTGCAGCAAAATGGAAGCACTGTGCTATCACACAAGAACCTCTTCAACAACCAGTGATGTCTTGTGAGTTGGGAAGGTAATGTCGATTTTTTATAGCAACGGTCAGCTTCAACCTACAGGCATTGTAAAAATGCAGATGGAATGGCAAACAATGCCTGTACAATGACTGTTCCTTCAGGAGCAGTCTGATCCTGGTCTGCACTGTTTGCTTTGGCCTGTCTGTTCCAATACTTAGGATCATTACAGTATATTAAACATAAAACACCAAAATGTGTCGCTGTCAAACAGTACAGGCCCAGATAAGACAAACAGTACAGGCCCAGTTAAGACAACAGTACAGGCCCAGATAAAACAAACAGTACAGGCCAAGATAAAACAAACACTACAGGCCCATTTAAGACAAACAGTACAGGCCCAGATAAGACAAACAGTACAGGCCCAGATAAGACAAACAGTACAGGCCAAGAGAAGACAAACAGGACAGGCCCAGATAAAACAAACAGTACAGGCCCAGATAAGACAAACAGTACAGGCTGAGAGAAGACAAATGGTACAGGCCCAGATAAGACAAACAGTACAGGACCAGATAAGATAAACAGTACAGGCCTAGATAAGACAAACAGTACAGGCCCAGATGAGACAAACAGTACAGGCCCAGATAAGACAAACAGTACAGACCTAGATAAGACAAACTGTACAGGCCCAGAGAAGACAAACAGTAGAGGCCCAGATAAGACAAACAGTAGAGGCCCAGATGAGACAAACAGTACAGGCCCAGATAAGACAAACAGTGCAGGCCCAGATATGACAAATAGTACAGGCCTAGATAAGACAAACAGTACAGGCCCAGATAAGACAAACAGTACAGGCCAAGAGAAGACCAACGGTACAGGCCCAGATAAGACAAACAGTGCAGGCCCAGATGAGACAAACAGTACAGGCCTAGATAAGACAAACAGTACAGGCCAAGAGAAGACAAACAGTACAGGCTCAGATAAGACAAACAGTACAGGCCCAGATAAGACAAACAGTACAGGCCTAGATAAGACAAACAGTACAGGCCCAGATAAGACAAACAGTACAGGCCCAGATGAGACAAACAGTACAGGCCCAGATGAGACAAGCAGTACAGGCCTAGATAAGACAGACAGTACAGGCCTAGATAAGACAAACAGTACATGCCAGATAAGACAAACAGTACAGGCCCAGATAAAACGAACAGTACAGGATCAGATAAGACAAACAGTACAGACCCAAATGGGCTGAATGTAGCAAACATAGATTCTGATTGTGGGTGGTCATTAGAACTGCTTCTATGAGGCTGTTCTAACAAGTATCGATAATCATTGTGCTGGCATTCAGTGCAGGCCAAGACCAGCATCCACAGAATGATGCATCTAATCAGGGGCTGCACTGGTTGCAAAAAGTTAAATTATTTTCAAAATAAATTTTACAGATAATAACCTGACACCCATAAATTTTGAAATGGACTTTATGTATAAGCTGCACAATTTCAGTTATACAAAACTGGTTTAGCAGTAATAAGAAAAAAGCCTCCGTGGTGTAGTGGTCGCCTTGTAAACCAGGGTTCGCAAGATCGATCCCCGGCTTCCCCAGACATTCGGATGAGACTTTAAACCAAGGTCCCGTCTCCGTATAACCTTAGCTGTTGGTGAGAACTAAAACTCAAACACTCACTGGCAGTAATAAGAAAAATAATGTACACCTCCGTAAATCCTCTCTTTTCTCTATTCTTTACACAGACCTGATACTGTGATATTTTGTGAACCCATTTTGTACCGATTTATGAGTCTTACCCTCTTACATACAACAAGAGTCCATTACAAAATAAAGGAGAATCAGGCTGAGATATTTTTATGCCCCCGCATCATATGATGCCAGGGGGATATAGTTTTTTGGTTTTCCGTACGTGTTTATATGCGTACTTGCGTACATATATACGTCCATCTGTATGTGTGTGTGTGTACGTACGTACGTACGTGATCCTGTAACCTCAGGTTAAGGTTTTTGTAACAGGTAGAGCCTGACATTTTAGAACTCATATTTTCCTAACCATTTGATGGAACTGGTTCATCTTTGGTGTGATGATAGATATGGGTCCAAAGTTTTATTAAGCAATACCCCCACCCATGCCTGTGACCTCAAGGTCAAGGTCACAGACTTAGAAATTTTCAATGTTAAAGAATCTGGTTAAGGTTTTTATACCCCACCACACGATAGTGGCGGTGTATTATGATATACCCTCCGGTGTCCATCCGTCCGTCCGTCTGTCCGCACCAACGAAACGACATTTAGGGGGCAAAAAATTTGGACATTTTGACACTTAAGTATATATTCGTAGGTCCAAATGGGGTTTATTCCGTTATTTGGGTACTTAAGTGGCAAAAATTCGCTCTTAGGTGGCTTGCCGCTTAAGAGAATTTGCCGCTTAAGTAGTTAATATGCCGACGCCTAGCCACTTAAGTATCCGTTCGTGAGAACGTCCGTCCGTCCGTCCGTATGTCCGTCCGCACCAACAAAACGACATTTAGGGGGCAAAAAAATTGGACAGTTTGACACTTAAGTATATATTCGTGAGTCCAAATGGGGTTTATTCCGTTATTTGGGTACTTAAGTGGCAAAAATTCGCTCTTAGGTGGCTTGCCGCTTAAGAGAATTTGCCGCTTAAGTAGTCAATATGCCGACGCCTAGCCACTTAAGTATCCGTTCGTGAGAATGTCCGTCCGTCCGTCCGCACCATTTCCGATCGATAACTTGAGTAATTTTTAACGAATTTTTTTCAAATTTTGCATACATGTATATATCGGGAATGAGTGGTATGGGATGTAAATGGGCAAAATCTGTTAACATTTGACAGAGTTATGGCCCTTTTTAGTTCAAAATAAGGGGTTTTGGGGCGTTTCCGATCAATAACTTGAATATTTTTTCACGGATTTTCTTCAAATTTTGTATACACATTGGCATTGGGTATGAGTGGTTTGGGATTGTAAATGGGCAAAATACATTAACATTTAACGGAATTATGGTCGTTAAAAATTCTGATTAAATGGTTTTTGGGGACTTATTCCTTTACTATATGGAATATTTGGATGAAACTGCACTGATGTATAAACGACCATAATAAGCAGGTTTTGTGTTGTGAATACACAAAATGCGTTAACATTTAACGAAAAATTGGTCGTTAACAATTCCCATTAAATAGTTTCTGCGCATTTATTCCTTTAATTTATGAAATATATTGATTATCACTGCCAGTGTAGTGGTTTGAGTGCTGGACTACAAATCCTATTGTTGACTATGAATCTGAGGGGCGTGAGTTCATATCTCCGTCGAGGAATGGAAATTTTTTTTTCTTTTTTTTTTTGTGTGTTATTTTTTCTTTTTTCTTTTTCTTTCTTTTTCATTTTGGCAATGAATTTATTTATTTTTTTTTATTTTTTTTAATTTTCCTCATTTTTGGTTTTTCATTCCTTTTTTTTTCCCTTTTTTTTTCACCCTTTTCTTCTTTTTGTTATACCCCATCACACGATAGTGCTGGGATATTACAATATACCCTCCGGTGTCTGTCCGTCCGTCCGTCCCCACCATTTCCGACCAATAACTGGATTAATTTGTGCTATGAATCTGAGGGGCGTGAGTTCAAACCCCCGTGGAGGAATGGAATTTTCTTTTTTTTTTTCCTTTTTTTCTTTTCTTTTTTTTTTCGTTTATTTTTCTTTTCTTTCTTTTTGCAATGATTTTTTTTTTTTTCGTTTTTTTTTTTCTCATTTTTTGTTTTTCATTCCTTTTTTTTTACCTTTTTTTTTTTTCCTTTTCTTCTTTTTGTTATACCCCATTACACGATAGTGCTGGGATATTATAATATACCCTCCGGTGTCCGTCCGTCCGTCCGTCCATCCCCACCATTTCCGACCGATAACTTGATTAATTTTTCACATTTTTTTTTTCAAATTGTGCCTACATGTTTATATCGGGAATGACTTTTTTTTCTTTTCTTCTTTTTGTTACACCCCATCACACGATAGTGCTGGGGTATTATAATATACCCTCCGGTGTCTGTCCGTTCGTCCGTCCATCCACACCATTTCCGACCGATAACTTGATTAATTTCTCACAATTTTTTTTTGGAGTTTGCGATCAATAACTTAAGAATCTTTTCATGGATTTTCTTCAAATTTTAAAACACTAAAGGACACATATTATTGCCAAGGACAGTCACTCTGCTTTTCTGGTTATTGTATTATCTGCCCTTTTGATATACATGTATGTAGTTCCTTTACTATATTGAATGCCTTAGTGAAGTTTTACAGATAACTATAACACTTAAAAGTACCACTATTATGGGCAAGGCTATAACCATATTATCTTGCAGTGGTGGGGTATCATGCAGTGTTAGCGTGCTTTTATTGGTAGCTTAACACTAAATATTGCTGAGCCGGGGAACCAGCACTTTGGGACAGAAGATTTGATAGAGGATCAAATACCAGCTGTGCATTTCATTGGTTATATAGGCTGGATTTATTTCATTTTAAGAAAAGGGTACTTATAGCAAAACAAAATAATAGATGCTTTGCAATTATATCTGCAAGCCCAAAAATATTGCTGCCACATTTTCATGGTCACCCCTTTGAGAAAAAATTGCCCTGTTATTCACTGCGGCGCTACACATCAACAATATGGCGGACAATAGCTCAAAAAGGAGACGGGCTACATGTGGATTTTTTCTTTGGGATATATTCAGCTAGAGTTGCTCTACAAACCACCAAGGTTTGAAATATTTTGCATGTACAGTTTTTGTTGGAGATGGAAAAATGTTACTATTGTCGTCTATGGAAAATATTTAGTGGTAAGCTCCCTATACCAAAAGTTGGAAAATCAGCCCCACACTCCAGTTTTCAGTCATTACATCATATTTTCACACATTGGTAGGTTCTATCCAATTCTCTATCATAAAATGGATATTCCTGGTATGTGGTATGCCACAGAAACTGTAAAAAAGTGTAAGGTTTGTGGTAATTTAGGTCTAACTGGGTGTTTTGATCAGTTTTTGCTTCTGATCTGTGCATTTTGAGAGGGGAGGGGGTTACTTTAAAGCCATGTTAATCAATTGTTAATGGGTTTGTTGTGGAAAAAGTCTTACAGTAAGTGTATAACCAGAAACACAAGAGAAAGGATCTACTCCATCTGGAATTTAACACTAAGGTTACCTGGTTTTTGGCCTTGGTCTCTAGCGAAAGCAAAACTTCAAAATTGTCTCTGCTGCAATATAGCGATAAGTTTTCTCATCTCTTATTGGTTCTTATTGATTAGATTCATGTTAAAGGGTCTGAACAGATATATATCCACTATTTCTCATGCTATTGAGGCATTTATAATCATTTTTGTCAAAGTTTTATCATCAAAATATCCTCAAAATGCCATTTTTACATAAAATAGGGGGTATAGGTGTGAAATCAGCCATAAATACCAGTTGGTATGCTATTAAGGCATACTTTAGTGCATTTTAGGATTGAAGTGTTCCAAAGACATAGGAGAAGAACCACTGATGCCAGCCGGTGTCTGGGTTCCATTCCAGAAAGAGGTAAACTTTGCCCTTTTTCACAAAATATTGTTTGTTCGGCTTTCATTGTAGAATCTAAAAGCGATAACCTTTTCGCAAACTTCAAAGATTCTTTGTCACTGAACATTTATTATGCATGCTTAAATTATTAGATATGATCTAAATTTCTATTTGACAATGCTTTTGATGGATCATAAAGACAATAAGGGTTTGGTATAGGTAGCTTAACACTAAATATTGCTGAGCCGGGGAACCAGCACTTTGGGACAGAAGATTTGATAGAGGATCAAATACCAGCTGTGCATTTCATTGGTTATATAGGCTGGATTTATTTCATTTTAAGAAAAGGGTACTTATAGCAAAACAAAATAATAGATGCTTTGCAATTATATCTGCAAGCCCAAAAATATTGCTGCCACATTTTCATGGTCACCCCTTTGAGAAAAAATTGCCCTGTTATTCACTGCGGCGCTACACATCAACAATATGGCGGACAATAGCTCAAAAAGGAGACGGGCTACATGTGGATTTTTTCTTTGGGATTTATTCAGCTAGAGTTGCTCTACAAACCACCAAGGTTTGAAATATTTTGCATGTACAGTTTTTGTTGGAGATGGAAAAATGTTACTATTGTCGTCTATGGAAAATATTTAGTGGTAAGCTCCCTATAGTAACAGGTAGACCTGAACATTTTAGAACTCCTATTTTCCAAACCATTTGATGGAATTGGTTCATATTTGGTATGATTATAGATATAGGTCCAAAGTTTTATTCAGCAATACCCCCACCCATACCCATGACCTCAAGGTCAAGGTCATGGACTAGAAATTTTCCATGTTAAAGACTCCAGTTAAGGTATTTGTACCTGGTAGAACCTGAACTTTAATGATGGCTTTGGTTCATATGATGATAGATATAGGTACAATGTTTTATTCAGCAATACCCCCACCCATGCCTATGACCTCAAGGTCAAGGTCACAGACTTAGACAATTTTAATGTTAAAGGTTTTAAAGAGCTCAAATTTTCCAAACCATATTATGGATTTGGCTTATATATGCTATGATGATAAATACAGGTCCAAATGTTTATTTGGCAATACCCCCACTCATGCCTATGGCTTCAAGGTCAAGGTCACAGACTTAGAAATTTTTAATTAGATTTTTTAAGAGTTGATATTTTCCAAATCGTGTGATGGATTGAGTTTATATTTGGTATGATGTAAGATACCTTTCCATTTTATTCAGCGATACCCCTACCCATGCCCATGAGCTCAAGGTCAAGGTCACAGACTTAGAAATTTTTAATTAGATATTTTAAGAGTTTATATTTTCCAAATCGTATGATGAATTAAGTTTATTTTTGGTATGATGATTGATACTGGTGCAATACCCCCACCCATGCACGTGCCCTAAAGGTCAAGGTCACAGACAAAGAAATTTTTTATTTAAAGTTTATTAAGAGCTCATACTCACCAAACCATATAGATTTGCTTCATATTTGGTATGATGATAGTTACAGGTCCAAAGTTGTATATACCCCACCCCTGACCTCAAGGTCAAGGTCACAGACTTAGTTTTATTATGCTTTTAAAATTTTAGGGCTCATATTTATAGATTGGCTTCATATTTGGAATGATGATAGATACAGGTCCCAAGTCTCATTCACCCATACCAACAACCCTGCCCATGACCTCAAGGTCAAGGACACACACTTAGAAAATTTTGTTGCAACATGGATTTTCAGGGTGAGGCGGGGCCCTTGGCGGGGGCATCTGTGTCGTCTGGACACATTTCTAGTTAGAAATTCATTTAGGAAATGACTGTTTTTAGCAAATAGTGAAGGACTTGATCAAACACCTCAGTGGGGTCATTCTAACCAGTACCCACAACATAGGTTTTCTTGAAGAAATAAGGAAACATCTATTTTCATTTATTTTTGTTGCTCCCTGTATCTGGACCTACATTGCTGAGACAACTATTGAAGGTACTTAACCCATATATGAAAATGGAATCTTCCACCCTGTAAGTTTAGAGTTGTCCATTTTCAATTATAGGGGTGTTTTGTTTGATGTAAGTTGTGCAGAAATGTATGTTCTTTGAGCAAACAGTGTAGACCCAGATCAGATGCTGTGTTTTGTGGTGTCTGATCCGGGTCTGCACTGTTTGCCAGTGTCCTAAAAAAGGGAGGCTATGCATATATGGGTTTAATAACCTCATATATATTCTTTTCCAGGCTTTACAATAAAGAATCTGTTCTTGAGTTTTTGATTGACAGAAGTAAATTTGAGTGTGCTCCAAGTTTTGTGCATCTTAGGGGTCTCAAGGTACGGTATTCATCACTACAATGTTTTTGTACTTGTCAGTGTTCTGCGATTTTTGCCTTTGTGGGCCTCTATAGTAGTCGCAGATAAAATTGACTAGGCGGGGCTATTCAGGTGTTGTCAATATATGTCAAATTCGCTGAGTCCACCAGAAGATTTGGTAGAGTGACTTTCGCATGCTTTCTGCAAGCGGACCAAATAGCCTGAGCTTCGTTTGTGTTACAGTTGAATTCGCATGATCGGGTGACCTGGTTTACCTTTTTGTTAATAGAACATTCCGAAGGCAGGTGCAAACGATAGCTCCGCCTAGTCAATCTTATCTGCGACTACTATACCAAATATCTAAAATGGTTCCGCTCCAATGAATAAGATGACCTACAAGGCTGAGAATAGAAAACAAAAATCTCGAAATAAAACTCTTTCTATACTCTTCAACCAATGGGAGAATGTTGCCTAGGTGACTACCAATGTAGTCAAAATAGTTGTGCTTTAGTGAAACAAAATAGCCACCAGAGCTAAAAATAGAAAATGATTTTAGTGACAACTGCTATACCATTTTGGCAATTTCATTCAAACTTTGCAGGCATGTTGCTTACGTGACTCTCTACCAAAGTAGATAAAAGGGTTCTGCTGCATAGAACAAGATGGACATCAGCACTAAATGAACAAGATGGCTGTTGGGTGGGGGAAGGGAAGAAAGGCATGGTGTAGAGTACTGCAAATCACTTAAGCTTTGTTAGCTCACCTGTCATTTAGTGACGAGATGAGTTTTGGGGTTCTTTTTTTGTCCATTGTCCGTCGTGCGTGCGTCTGTCCTTGCATCCTTAAACAATTTCTTTAAACGACATCTCCTAAACCACTGATCGGAGTTTGACCAAACTGCACAGGAATGATCCTTAGGTGGTCCTCTTTGAAAGTTGTTCAAGTGGTTCCGGTCTGTTGTACATCTAGGACACAGGCACCAAAAATTGAAAACTTAAAAAATCTCATGCCTGAAACCACAAGGCCCAGGTCTTTGATATTTGGTATGACGCATCATCTGGTGAACCTCAACCAAGATTTTCAAATTATAGCCCTGAGGCCAAAAATGCCTCTGCACCGGGTCCTTCCAGTTTTACATAGACTTATACAGGGAAAAGATTTAAAAATCTTCTTGTCTGAAACCAGAAGGCCCAGGTGTTTGATATTTGGTGTTAAGTTGTATCTAATAGACCTCTACCAAGATTGTTCAAATTACAGCCCTGGGTCCAAAAATGCACAGCACGCCGAGGATCATCAGTTTCATAGACTTCATTGTCTTGTCTGGGTGTTTGATATTTGGTATGAAGTTGTATCAAATGGACCTCTATCAAGATGTTCAAATTATAGCCTGGGGCCAAAAATGCCCCCAGCCCAGGCCCCACCTGCTTTGCATAGACTTCTATAGGGAAACCCTTTAAAAATCTTCTCGTCGTAAACCAAAATTCCCAGGTGTTTGATATTTGGTATGAAGCTTCATCTAGTGGACCTCTATCAAGATTGTTCAAACTATAGCCCTGGGGTCTAAAATGGCCCCACCCAAGGGCCCACCAGTTATTATAGACTAACATGGGGAAACCCTATTTAAAAATCTTCTCATCTGAAACTAGAAAGCCCAGGTCTTTGATGTTTGGTATGAAGCTTCGTCAAGTGACTCCCTACAAAGATTGTTTAAATTACCGGTATAGCCCTTGGGCCAAAAATGACCCGTCCCGGGGGCCCGACAGTTTTAGACAGACTTGTATAGAGAAAACCTTTAAAAATCTTCTTGTCTAAAACCAGAAGGCCCAGGTATATGATATCTGGTATGAAGCTTCATCTTATGGACGTCTACCAAAAATGTTCAAATTATGGCCTTGGGGCCAAAAATGGCCCCGCCCCAGCGCATTCCAGTTTAACATAAACTTACCGGTATATAGGGAAACCCTTGAAAAATCTTCTTGTCTAAAACCACAAGGCCCAGGTCTTTGATGTTTGGTATGAAGCTTTATCTTTCGGACCTCGATGAAGATTGTTAAAATTATATCCCAGGAGTGAAAAATGGCCCACCCCGGGGCCCACCAGTTTTACATGGACTTATATTTGAAAAACCTTTAAAAATCATTTTCTCTGAAACCACAAGGCCCAGGACTTTGATATTTGGCATGAAGCTTCATGTGGGGGCCCTCAACCAAGAGAATTCAAGTTGTAGCCCTGTAGCCAAAACTGGCTCCACCCAGGTGCCCACAGGATTTACATAGACTTATATAGGGAAAACCTTTAAATAATTTTCTTGTCTGAAACCAGAAGGCCCAAGTCTTCAATATTTGGAATGAAGCGTCATCTAGTGGCCCTCTACCAAGATTGTTCAAATTATAGCCCTGGGGCCAAAATGAACCTGCCCTAGGGCCCATTGGTTTTACATAGCGTTGTGGCATTCTTAGAGTGAGCTGGTTCATGTCTGTCTGGTGCACCAGGACCTGACCCACAATGTCAACAAGGTTCCCAAATAGTGACAATAAGTCTACTAAACCCTTGGGCCAATTTGATTCAAACTTTACAGTAATGTTGCCTAGTTGGCTCTCTACCAAAAGAAGCTAAAATGGTTCCACCCCGATGAACAAGATGAGCAACAGAGCTAAAAAATGGAAAAGTATTTAAATGACTACTCCTCCAATACCCCTGGGCTAATTTAATTCAAACTTCGTAGGAATGTTGCTTAGATGACCCTTTACCAGTGTAGCTAAAAAAGTTCCGCTCTGATGGGCAAAATGGTTGCCAAAGCTAAAAATAGAAAAACGTCAACAATTTGCTTCTTTCAAACTTTGCAAGATTGTTGCCAAGGTGACTGTCTATGGAAGTGCAACAGATATGCTTCATGAGATAAGATGGCTGTCAGTTAGCCATATGACTTTCAGAAGCTATGAGACATCTTGAAATCAGGTGAGTTATTCAGGGCCATCTTGGCCCGCTTGTTTTTATTTTGCAACTTTTCAATGCTGGGATCCGATGATATTTAATTGGCTTATTGTTGTATTATTTTTTTTATGTCCCCGGTAGCGATAGCGGGGACATATTGTTTTTGCCCTGTCTGTTTGTTTGTTGGTTTGTTAGTTTGTACGTGGACAACTTTAAAGTTGGTCATAAATTTGAAACCGTTGGAGGTAGAGTATTCATATGTGGCATGACAGTTCCTTGTGACAAGAGCTTCACATTCATGCAAAAAAATTTGACCTGTGACCTTGACCTTTGACCTACTTAAAAGAAAAAAATAACATTGGTCATTACTTTTGAACCATTTGAGATACAGCCTTCATATTTTGCATGTATGTTCCTTGTGACAAAAGCTTTACATTCATGCAAAAAATTTGACCTATGACCTTGACCTTTGACCTACATAAAAGAAAAAGTTAACATTGGTCATATCTTTTGAACCATTTGAGATACATATTTTCAGGCAGGGCATCTGTGTCCCGTGGACACATTTCTAGTTTATCATATAGTTCTGATTTTCCATTGTTCATTTGTTGGTTGTCCTGCCATCAACATTAGCCAGCGCCCCCACCCTTCGGGGCTTGGAGAAATAGATGGGCTGTATGATGCTTCCACACAGAGCAGAAACCGACCTCACACGAGTACTGGTAAACGGCTTAGAGGATCTAAAAAATGGAAGTGGAGGCAATGATCAGGAATCAATACAGTCAACCCACAGCACCCATCAGAGACACCAAAGGGAAAGAAATACAAACATGAAACCTGTCCAGGCAAAGCGGTGCGAGTCAGACTGTCCACACTTATAAACCCTATTTGAAATGTCATTTCATCTCAATGTCAGGTAAAAGTCCCACAAAATCGGAAGCAACAACTCCAAAATGACCTATACAATGTTAAACCTCAAATCAAACAAATCAACATTAGCCAACCATTATGGTCAAGTCCATTTGTCAAGAACTATAAGAGCTTCATTGATGATTCTTACTAGGGATGGCAACTTTGATGCTTGCATCCATATTTAATCTTGACGTAAATTTCTAGGTTGTATATTGTTTTAGCTCCATCATTGACCATAATGGTCAAGTACTGTTTCTCAAGAAATATGCAAGCTATAACAATAACATTTGCTACACAGTTGCATCAAGGGATACCTTCGGCTGAATTTTGTTTCTTACGAGTATGTAAGTTTTACTGGGCAAACATGCAAAAATAAAATTGTTGCAAACTGAAGTGAATTTACATGTACAGTTTTCAAAATTTAAATGATTTTTGTCGGGCCTGCTTAGGCTTTTATATGCATGGCACCATACAGGGAGTCCAATTTTCCGTCCATCTGTTTATCTATCCGTTCTGTCTTTGTCTAGCCTACAGTATTTGCGACCACCCTAGCATTCACCTTAAGGGACAAGTCCAATTCTGAAGAACTATAAGCGCTTCATTAATGATACTTAGTACAAACTTGCAACTTGGGATGGTAACTTTTATTCAACCATGTTTGACTTTGACCTAGATTTCATGGTTCACTGGCTTTGCATCTCCAGAGGCGTGACATAGTCTTTGGCAGATTTCTTTGTTATTTGTATTTATTATTCTGACAGGATGTCAAGGAACTTAGTCTAACAGAGAACAGAAACTACTCACGACCTAAGAACGAGAAAGGAGATGGTTATGTTGATACTCAGGATTCCAGATTTATTTGTCCAGTTGTTGGAGTGGAAATGAATGGCATGTACAAGTAGGTTGAGTTTCTGTTGTATATTTTTAGCTCACCATCACATAGTGACGAGGAGAGCTTTTGGGATCACATTTTGTCCATCGTGTGTCAGTGCGTCCGTAAACAATTGTTTTAAATGACATCTCCTCCTAAACCACTGATTGGATTTTGACCAAACATCACAGGAATGATCCTTACGTGGTCCCCTTTCAAAGTTGTTCAAATGGTTCCAGTCCATTGCACATCTAGGTCACAGGAGCCAAAACTAGATTTTTTTCAACGAAAACTTGGAAAATCTTCTTCTCTGAAACCACATGGCCTAGGTCTTTGATATTTAGTATGAAGCTTCATCTAGTGGACCCCTATCAAGATTGTTCAAATTATAGTGCTGGGGCCAAAAATGCCCCCGCCCTGGGTCCCTTTGGTTTTATATAGCATTCGTAAGGAAAAATCTTTAAACATCTTCTTCTCTGAAACTGCAAGAACCAGGTCTTTGATATGAGGTATGAAGCTTCATCAAGTGGACCCCTACCAAGATTATTCAAATTACAATGCTGGGGCAAAATATACCCCTGCACTGGGGCCCTTTTGTTTTACATGGGATTATATAGGGAAAACCTTCAAGAAACCGCAAGGCCCAGGTCTTTGATATTTGGTATGAAGCTTCATCTAGTGGACCCCTACGACCTTGTTCAAATTATAGTGCTGGGGCAAACAATGTCCCCACCTCGGGGGCCCTTTGGTTTTAAATGGGCTTAAATAATAGGGAAAACTCTTCTTCTCTGAAACCGCAAGGCCCAGGTCTTTGATATTTGGTATGAAGCTTCATCTAGTGGAGATCTACCAAGACTGTTCAAATTATAGCCATAGGGAAAATCTTGAAAAATCTTCTACTCTGAAACCACAAGGCCCAGATCGTTGATATTTGGTATGAAGCTTCATCTAGTGAACCTTTACCAAGATTGTTCAAGTTTTAGCCCTGAGACCAAAAATGCCCCCGCCGTGGGGCCCTTTGGTTTTACACAGACTTATATAGGGAAACTTCTGTAAAAATCTTCTTCTCTGAAACAGCAAGGCCCATGTCTTTGATATTTGGTTTGGAGCTTCATGTAGTTGACCTCTACCAAGATTGTTCAAATCATAACCCTCGGCCACAAATGCCCCCTGCCCCGGGGCCCTTTGGTTTTACATAGACTTATATAGAAATAATCTTTGAAAATCTTCTCTGAAACAGCAAGGTCCAGGTCTTTGATATTTGGTGTGAAGCTTCATCTAGTGGACCTCTATCAATATTGTTTAAATTATAGCCCTGAGACCAAAAATGCCCCTGTCCTGGGGCCATTTGGTTTTACATAGGCTTATGTAGGGAATATCTTTCAAAAAAAATCTTCTTCTCTGAAACCTCAAGGCCCAGATCTTTGATATTTGATGTGTAGCTTCATCTAATGGACCTTTGCCAAGATTGTTCGAATTATAGCCTTTGTTGATATTTGGTATGAAGCTTCACCTTTTTAGACCTCCCTCAACATTATGCACATTATAGCCCTTGGGTCAATAATGCCCCCCCCCCCCCCCCCCCCCCCCCGCCTGGGGCCCACTTGTTACTCTATGGATCAGGTGAGCGATCCAGGGTCATCATGACCCTCTTGTTGTTTCAATAGGTGACATCCAAGGGATATCACCTATTTGTTTGTTTGAATTGAGGTTTAACATCCCCATTAACACTTTAGGTCATTTTGGAGACATTGCTTCAAATTTTGTGAGACTTTTACCAAACATTGAGATGAAATGACATCTCAAGCCCTGCCACCCAATGAAACCAATAGGATATATGCATTGGAAAGTCTGACTCAAAAGGCTTTGCCTGGTCAGGTTTTGTCCTTTTAAGCGGTTTTCCAGTGCTCATGAGCTGTCAGTTTCAGCTCTGCATGGAAGCACACTGCAGCCCAATCCATTTCTCCAAGACCCAATCGGCAGGGGCCAAATATCATTTGGAGTATAATTATTTACTTTCCATTTTTAATGGGTGCACATATGGAAAATATTTTGTTATCCAGGAAGCAAGGTCTTTATCTTGTTGGATTCAGAGCATTTCTGCTAGAATAGTCAGATATTTACTTTAATAGACTCTATCTTTTGGAAACATATTCATCTGGTTACATCTGAGGCAACCAAGCTTTGCAGAGATAAAAAAATGGATTTTTTCATACCTCCAGATAAAAAGGATATTTTTGGGATAATTTTTCGTATTTATGCATTTAACCATATGATATACAACTTAATACTAGAATCACCTCTTACAAGTACAAGAAATAAAGAAAATTTTTGCTTTCACTTGATAATCTTCATTACATCTTATCTGGAGCTATGCTTTTCATTTTACCTACCCCCCCCCCCCCCCTACCCCCAAACCCCCACTAGCTTTTCACCGTAAATTTCAAGTCCACCATAGCCTTTGTGGTGGAATTCTTGTTACTGTTGTTATGTTATTTACAGACTGATATATCTGTTTACAGATTCTGTTTCCTGTGGATATGTGGGTGTGTTTTATCAGAAAGAGCATTGAAGGAAGTCAAGGGAGAGAACTGTCACAAAGTAAGTTGAACATTGATTCATTGTCTCTCAAGGTGAATATCTTAATGATCCTTAGTATTGGGACAGATAGACCTAAGAAAACAGTGAAGACCCAGATCAGACTGCTCCTGGAGGAGCAGTCTGATCGGGGTCTACACTGTTAGAAAACAGTGAAGAACCAGATCAGACTGCTCCTGGAGGAGCAGTCTGATCGGGGTCTACACTGTTTGCCATTGCATCTACACTTCTTGGACTCCTTGTTGGATTGTGAAACAAATTTGTTAAAATTTTAGGAGAATTACGGCAAGTGCCCAAGGTGTCTGAATTTTTAAAGACTTTTACGGTAAATAGATAATCTTGACCCGTGTTGGTATGAATAACCGTTTTATCATATAATGTTTCTGTTATGTAGTGGATAACATCATGTCATAAAAATGCATAATAACTCATGGTTACTGGACTGCCCCCGCCCATAGGGGCTTGAAGAAATATATGGGCTCCATGAGTGCTTCCACGCAGAGCTGAATCCGGCCTGCACACTAGTACTGGTAAACCGCTTAGAGGATCTAAGCCTGCCCAAGAACTGCGGTGCAAGGCGGACCGTCCATGCTAATAAACCCTATTGGTTTCATTGGGGGACACGGCTTGAGATGTCATTTCATCACAATGTCAGGTAAAAGTCCCATAAAATTGGAAGCAACATTTCCAAAATGACCTTTACAGTCTTGACGGGGCGTTCAACCTCAAATCAAACAAACAAGCAAACATGGTTACTGGAGCATAATGTCATAACGTTAGAGCTGGGGCGATATCATCGATGCATCGATATATTGTGATATTTTTGCTGGCGATACTGTATCGCGATACTAATTCTGTGTATCGATACTTGACGATACTTTTGCGTTATATCAACAAACGTTTGAAACACAAGAGATACATATTTTTCTGAGGTGCTTATGCCAATAAAAAATCTGTATCCAAAAGGTGCTTCTTATATCCAATAAAAACAGTTGATGTATCTACCAGGATACAGTAACTACTTGATTTGTTTGTTTGATTTGAGGTTTAACGTCCCCATCAACACTGTAAAGGTCATTTTGGAGACGTTGCTTCCAATTTTGTGGGACTTTTACCCTACATTGAGATGAAATGACATCTCAAGTCCTGTCGCCCAATGAAACCAATAGGGTTTATTAGCATGGACGGTCCGCCTCGCACCGCAGTTCCTGGACAGGCTTAGATCCTCTAAGCCATTTACCAGTACTAGTTGCGGGCCGGCTTCAGCTCTGCGTGGAAGGATCATGCAGCCCATATATTTCTTCAAGCCCCTATGGGCGGGGGCCGTATGTAACTACTTGAACCAACAGGTGTCTGGTCAAGTGACACGAGTATTGACCCATGTGCTACATAAGTTTTGTTGGTATTTTGAGTTGTGCCATTCAGATTTATTCAAAACTGTTGCTTCCGAAATATGTTTGTGTGAGTGATGGGGTGTTATGGACCTGCAAAGTCATCATCATTACCGTTTTATTGTTGATACAAGCGGTCGCTACTAACATACATATATAAACAATGGATGCAGAACTAGACACTGAATGTGCCAGATCGGCATTTAAAACACAAGTATGGAAACATTTTGTTTTTGTCAAGTCATTATTTTATTTTATTGCATATAAATATAAGGACATACTTAATAAACCACCGTGTTGTTATTGAACAGGAAACTCTGTTGTCTACTCTACAACAAAAGTCCAAAGAACTTCAGTTAAATAAAGCAAATTCTTCTGATACCAAGGCCCCGTTTTTGGATTTACATCTATCTATTGTAGATGGATTTGTTTCGTGCAAAATTTATGATAAATGCGATGACTTTGATTTTGAGATTGTAAATTTTCCTTTCTTGGATGGTGATGTTCCTCGTGCGCCATCCTATGGCGTTTATATTTCGCATTTAATTCGATTTGCTAGAGTGTGTAGTCATGTAACTGACTTCAACACTCGTAATAAATTATTAACGGCTAAACTCCTAAATCATGGTTATCGGTAAAATAAACTACGCAAAGCCTTTTCAAAATTTTATAGAGGCCATTCTGATTTTATTTCAAAATTCAATATTGGACTTAAATCTCTTCTGCATCAAGGTCTATCGGAACCCGAATTTTATGGTGACTTAGTATATAAATTCAGAAAAATATATAACCGCAATGACTTCAGCACCCAATTTCGTAAAATCATTCTTTGATATAAAAAGATTGGGTACAACATGGATGTTATACGACAGACTGCATGCATGGTAGTTAACCCAATCACGGTTGGCAACTTTGCTTCCCTCTTTAATTGCACGCCGGTGGGTCAGGCCTCAGATTCTATGACGGCTCCAACGTAAAGGCTTATTGAGAATTAGAGAGATCTAATTCAAGGTAATGTTGGTTGGTGCCTGATGCTCTGTCTCTGGTCGGGCCCATCGGAGTCTAACTGTTGGTTTTCTTTTGCTCCAGCATTTCAGTGGTTTCTTGCTGTTGAGTCCTCACCGTTGTCTCACCTCTGTGGTTCTTTGATTTTTTGTGTTCACGGAGATGTTGCACTGATGAGTTAGGAGGCCTTCATGTGCACTGAACAAATTATTTGTCTAAATCGCGACGGAAGTAAGGGCGAGGATTGTGGCCACGTAAAATCGATTTAAGCCCCCCAGTGGAAATCATATCACTGACCGTTCCAAGGCGGTTCTTCTGTGGCGGTTTATTTATGGTGTTGTTTGTTTCTCACTGTGTGTATCACTTGTATCTTTTTATTTTGGATGGCCATATGGCCATTTTGTGGGAAAGTAACTGTCCTTATGGCCTTCCTTTGTTTAGGTTTCCATTGTGGGCTGGTCGCTTAATGTTTGTGTTTCTTTCCCTTTGGTGTCTTTGATGGGTGGAGTAAGTTAATTGTATCGATTCCTGATCTTTGTTTTACTTCTACTTTACCTAATAAACATAGCAAATCTATACAAAGCAAGTATCATGATACTGTATTGTATCGCCTGTCTGGTATCGCAATAGTATCGTGATACATTTTTTCTGGCGATACCCAGCTCTACATAATGTGTCCTTGACAACCTTATTCTCTTCTACTGAGATTTTCTTGAACTTCTTTGGCATTGAAATCGGATTTGATCTTTCACCCATGGTCATTTCTCAATATGAAACCTGTCTGAGTAAGATCATCTTTATATAGGTTAATTGGTCAGTTACCAGTATGATGTTTTCAATCAAGTTATTTTGTACAGGCACTGTGACAGGTCCGAGGCCGAAGGCTAATGGCCAATACAGATGACCAAGGATATTTAACTGGGCCAATACAAATTACTTGATTAATGGCAATTATATTAATTGACACAATTAAAAACATGGTTTTTGATTTTTACCTCAGTCTAATATCACTTGACCTCCAGTTAATATTGGTTGATCTGGTGTTAAAGGTGCATTATTGAGCTATCGGGCTTCAAAAATGAAAAGCGTGTTTTTCGGTTTTATTTCTTCTATTCATGTAGCTATGTCATTTGTAATCTTCTGAAACCAAATACCACTTCAGAACTTTGTGAAAATCGTCGTTTTCATTTTTGTTTATTTGTTGTTTTTGGGAATTTCAATCTAAAAATATTCCTGTCACGTGACAAAAAGCCGGGCAACATCACAGCGGCGAACAATAAGATGGCGACCTCCGGTTCATCTGAGGAAAGTAAAATTTTTAGTCCAAATTACAAGTATTTGACTTTCAACTGCACTGACACAATACTATCATGCATGTTAATCTGTTATCAAATGCTAACGCATCAATTTACAGGCAAGAAGATAATTTTACCATCAATATCTAAGGATGAATTTCTGAATCGATGAGAATTGACATGGGGTCGTTTCAAAGATACACAAAAACCGCATACATGTGAGAGTACATGTATGATGTGGGTATTTGTTAGAATTAGACGATACTAGCAATAACCTTTTGATTTGTTTGATTTGAGGGTTAACGTCCCAATTAACACTGTTTAACGTCCCCATCAACACTGTATAAGTAATTTTGGAGACCTAGCTTACAATTTTGTGGGACTTTTATATACCCGACATTGAGATGAAATGAGATCTCATTCCCTGTCGCTCACGGGCCTCCGTGGCCTAGTGGTTAAGAGCGCTGACTCTTGATCATTAGGTCTCTCACCGCTGTGGTTCGAGCCTCGCTCGGGTCATATGTGAGACGCCAAGTTCTGCAACGGAAGGTCAGATGGTTTTTCTCCGGGAACTCCGGTTTTCGCCCACCTCTGATTAACGATCGGCTCGATATGAGTGAAATAATCTTGAAAGGGCCGTAAAACCAAAAAAAAAAAAAAAACAATCCCTGTCGCCAAATGAAACCAATAGGGTTTATATGAATGGGCGGCCCGACTCGCACCGCTTTGCCTGGGCAGGCTTGAATCCTTTAGGCGGTTTACCAATACTCCTAAGCGGTCGGTTTAAGCTCTGCCTGGCACCATCATGCAGCCCACCTTTTTCTTCAAGCCCCGCCATGGGAGCCGAGCAAGAACTTTTTAATACCGAAACAAAAGAGAAACACTATCCATATTCGCACCGCCCATCGGGGCTTGAAGAAATATATGGGTTGCATAATGCTTCCACGCAGAGCTGTAACTGACCCGCAAACGAGTACTGGTAAACAGCTTAGAAGATCTAAGCCTGGGCAAGCAAAGCGATGCGAGTCCGTCCATTTGTTTCACTGGGCGACAGGGCTTGAGAAGTCATTTCATCTCAATGTCTGGTAAAAGTCCCACAAAATTGTTATCAACGTCTCCAAAATGACCTTTACAGTGTTGAAGGGGACGTTAAACCTCAAACCAAACAAACAAACGTGCACCAGGACCTACTCACTGATACTGGGATCGGCCACATTTTACCATTACTTGCAGATTTACAGCACACATCAATCTTGCGCTGGCCTCGGTAGCTCAGTCGGATGCGCGTCTGACTGATGATCATGGGGAAGCAGGTTCGATACCTGCCGGGGTCGGCAATATTCTTTCGCGGGGATTGATCAAGAAATCTTTCCTACGGTCATTCTCTCCATTCCGCTGGCTCAAGAAGGGCAGTTGTCAGTTTCTGGCGAAAGAATGTGCACTCTCCTGGTTACCTCTTACGTATAAGCCTGCCCAGGAAAAGTAAACTGACAGGCTCAAAAAAGGCCTTAACAGTGTTGACTTGGCCGTAAACCCCAAAACAAACAAACAGTTAACCTGCATAGGGGATGACTCTCCCTGAACAGGGCGCCTCCAGTTTGTTTGTTTGATTTGAGGTTTAACGTCCCCGTCAGCACTTTAAAGGTCATTTTGGAGACGTTGCTTCCAATTTTGTGGGACTTTTACCCGACATTGAGATGAGATGACATCTCAAGCCCTGTCGCCCAATGAAACCCATAGGGTTTATTAGCACAGGCGGTCCGCCTCGCACCGCGGTTCCTGGACAGGCTTAGATCGCTTAGATCCTCTAAGCGGTTTACCAGTACTAGTGTGCGGGCAGGATTCAGCTCTGCGTGGAAGCATCATGCAGCCCATATATTTCTTCAAGCCCCTATGGGCGGGGGCCGGTGCCTCCAGTTAAACATTCCGATCCAAAGGGCGGTGCGCATTTTGACATTCATCGCTGTAAATGGTGTTCAGACACCGAAATAATCACCGCCGGGTCGAACCGAGGGCCTCTGGCATCTGAGTCAAGTGCACTAACCACTCTGGGCTTAACCACTGAGCTGTCACGCTCAGTTTATTACATAAACTCCAGGTTTGCAGGATGAGACTCTGCACAGTAATCGGCTCTTTCGTTGTACATTGGGTCGTTCTCCCTGCTGGGGGGGGGGGGGGGTCATGTGAGTACCAGCTGATAGCAAGCCGGCGGAATGAACAACTCACAGCGCATAAATGTCATCCTACTAGATTTCAGTAAGGCCTTTCACGAGGTTCCGCACAATTTCATTGCTGATGGATACCAGAAAGTCGTAATTGAGGATTTCTTCGTCTGCGCCCGTTACTTCTGGTGTTCCACAGAGTACAGTGCTCGGCACTCTCCTCTTCCTCATATAAATCAACGACTTGCCACCACGCGTCTCCCCTGTTCGCTGATCACTGCCTGTTGTACCGAGTTGCTGTCGCTCAAGAGGACTTTAATTATTTACAAGCATGGGAGAGAGACTGATAGATGCGTTTTCACCCAGACAAGACTTAGTCTGAGTACATCAGAATCGGCAACAAAAGCAAGATAATGGAGCCATCATACAACATCCATTGCCAGAAGTAAAGCAAAAAACCTGGCTATAGACAGTACACTGGTGTGAAATAGTCACACTGACATGCTTAGACTAGCTTCTAGTCGGATATCATATTTTAAAGTTAATAAGTAATATTCTTCTACCCCTTATTTGATCTTGGGAAGATATACTCTGACTAAAATGCCAGTTTGCCTTATCAGTTGGTGTTCGGTAAGGGGTACAGAAAGGCAATAAACATTTCATGACTGTAGCTGTAATCAATCATTTACCAAGGATCTTGCGAGGTAAAATTCGCATTGTACTAGACCTTGGTGTCTGAGACAAAATTAAAGTCTAACAAGGTTTCATATTTGATAAAAACACACATGAAGGTTGGTAATTGGTAAATATGACATCAAGGTCTAGTAGCTAGACTATGACATGCTATCTACGACAGACAGCCAGACAGCTGCTTTCCTATCCTACGCAGGAATCTCTCTGCATGCCCAAAGGACATCAAGGCAACAGCATACAAGTCACTAGTTAGACCTAAACTAGAATATGCTGCCACCCCCTGGGACCCCTACAAACAAACTAGTCCAGTTCAATCGCAATCTTCCGCTCACATCGTCTATCTTACTGATCATATGTATATTGGAAATGAAAAAAGGGAGGTTGGTAAAACCTAGTATTCCTTGAATTTCTCGAATCAAGGTCTGCTTTATTAAGGAAATTTCGTAATCCCGGATCGTTTTGTTATTGACGAAGAGCTCTGTGTGAATGATCCATGTCCCTGTCTTGAGATAGATATAAGAGCTTTATTTGTTTAACCGTCATTCATGAAGGCTTACAAAAGTATTTAGGCTGATGAAATATATATATTGGATTTTTCAAGTACGGCAACTTGGATTTTTTTAAGTACGGCAACTTGGAAAAAAATGCTGAATTAACTGTACGGTTACTTGCGTCACAAAATTGCAAATTTGGAAACTACTGACACCATTTTGACATCGTTTGGAAGGAAAGGCCGTGGTTCTTATCATGTTTGGTTTCATCACATAGGGTTTGATTATAATGCTAGTGCTGATCGTAAATCAATCTATTTTTGCATGAAACAGATGGAGATGTGAAATCTACACCAGGGCCATATTTCCTTTTGAGAATTCTTTGTCGTTGCTTTCGCTTTGTTTCATTACTGAAAATACTTTGGAAGAAAGTCTGTCCCCTATTGGTCTATTCAACGGAAGGATCTTTCCTTTCGTGATGGGAAGTTTTTCTTTTTTCTTTTTTTTTCTTTTTTTTTTCTTTTTGTTGTTTTTGTTTACGAAATAAAGTTTGTTTTTCAGTGAGCTGAAATAGTTTCTACTTCGTTCTTGTGAAACTTACAACTAGAATAGACGTTAGTTTATGCTTTGAGAAGTGTTTATTCCTTTGACGAGAGTTTATTCAAACGAAGGTCCTGTAATATGCATACTATACTCCAGTTATTTAAGATTATGAGTGAGGCCATTATTATTATTATTATTATTATTTTTTTTTTTTTTTTTTTTTGCATTACGAAAACATGCCTTTTCAAATAAATTGAACATATTTCCACCCAAAAAATGAAAATGTTCAGATAAAAGATTCTGCTATTTTTCATAATTCAGCTCAAAACATAGATTTTGGGTACTCGTTGGAACCGTCTCGACCAGGCGGTTTCTGACGAGTACCAAAAATCTATGTTTTGGGCAGAAATGCGAAAAATAATGTACACCCATACAAACCCCATTCTACTGGATTAAAGTGGAGTTTAAGAGGGTCAAAATTGCATAGGCATGTTTTCATGATGGTCTTCTGTTTTTTTGTTTTTTTTCGAAATCGGCCACGTGCACACATGTTGCAATTTTTATCTTGTATATTCTAATCATTTCACATTTGTACGGTTTAGTAACGCCACAGACAACAAAAAGCTACTTTAAAGAAGGTGATTTAAGGTTCCTCAATACAGTTATTTCACTACATTTGAGGTACTGAAAAAATCATATTTGCAAATAGTTACCCAAACAGATTTTTCATCAGATGGTAGTCCATGTAAATGTAAGAATATGAAAGCAAAATATTTTTATTGGAAAGTCACCATGTTAGTAATTTATTGCATTTTTCCATGGTTTTGCAAAAATGATATCTTAATCCACAGAACAAAAATGTGTAAAATACTATCATAGATTTGTGGCTAAAGGTTGCCTTTAGGCACTGCAAGAGTGGAATTTCAAGTAAAATACCTAAATATTAATGAAAATTAATGATTCCTCCCTCACCCCCCAAAAATGTAATTATTTCACCTTGTACTATTTTTAAATTCAGTGTATGGTAGCCAAAAATGACCAGTTCTACCAAGTTGGCAGTAAGATCACTGATTGGGTTGAGGTGTTGCAATCTCTTGCATTTAGCTTGTAAAATGATTGACCTTCTTTGGTGCTTTTAGTATTTCATTTTATATATTTCATTCATGCAATTTATAACATTTTATGAATCACTGCACCAAAGTTTCACTGTATTATTGATTGTGTTTACTGGGTGGATGATTTGATACTGGAATAAAATCCAAAACCAAAAAAAAAAAAATAAGATAAAAACAGTTTATCCCCATATTTGAACTGAAAGAATGAAAGCAGCCTGTTCAGCACCAGGATTTTTGTGCAAAAGGCTTCTGATCATTTCCTATAACTGCTATGTTATAGCAGTGATTTTTACCCATTGATTTGTTCACGACTGCGCATCGGCCATACTAGAGTTACTCATTCTTATATTTTTAATGGTGATGATCAGCCTTCTTGTGTAGGTTGTGATCAGCCATTCACTGTGAAACATATCTTAATTGACTGTGTTGACTTTTCACCCTCACGTATTTTATATTTCAAAGCTGACACTTTGCAACAACTGTTTCGAGATGTACCTGTTGATAATATTATTTTATTCTTAAAAGAAATTGGACTTTTTCATAAGATTTAACTGTTTCAGATTTTTATACATTATCATTCTGACTTTTTACTTTTAATATCATCATAATTATTCTTGCCGTTTGACGCTTATGACCCACAAAGAGGGTTGACGCGTCGTTAAACACGAAATCATCATCATCAACCCATTGATTTGTTACATAAGAATCAGAATCAGAATTGTTACTGGTGACACGTCAAATGACATTCATACACCAGGACCTGTGATATGGGAAGTTAGTCCCTAGCTCTAACCAAAGATGTAAACTTAGCTACACAATCATCAGCACCTTCCGCCGTCGAAATAATAGAATCCGGAAGGGCATTCCAATCTCTAATGGTTCGGGGGAAGAACGATTCTTTATAAATATCCGTTCTTGCAGTAAGGGTCTGAAACGTCATTGAATGGTGCTGTCTACAGTGCCTAGCCGGGGGAACAAGGTCATCTGTTGGAATGCTGGCAGCACCCTTTAGACCTTTGTATAAGAGTATGAGCCTACTGTCTCTTCTCCTTTATTGAGAGACTCCCATCTTAATTTTCCTAGAATTCCAGTCATGCTCCCAGTTTCAAAGCAGTAATTTCCAGTTACAAATCTAGCCGCTCTATTCTGAACTTTTTCAATTTCTTCATTTAGGACCACTCCGCTTGGGTCCCAGATGCAACTACCATATTCCAAGATTGGGCGAACAAGTCCCCTGTATGCTGTCTCTTTCACATCCTGGGGACACTGATGAAGATTTCGCCTCAGGAATCCAAGAGTTCTATTCGCCTTTGTACACATATTGCATATCTCAAATCGTGAGTGATTGTCACACCAAGGTATTTAATGGAATTCACATTTTCGAGGACCGTTCCCTCTAAAGTTTAAGAAGCCTCAACTTTATTAGATCTCTTCCTTGTTATCTGCATAATATTGCATTTAACTGGCTGAAATCTCATGCCCCATTTTCGGGCCCAACATCCTAATCCATCTATGTCAGCCTGAAGTTTCAATGAGTCATCTGTATCTCTAATTTCCCGGTAACAAACACAGTCATCTGCGAAAAGTCTTATTTCTGAGTCAATGTCAGAGGAAATATCATTGATGTACAGGGAGAACAATAGAGGACCAAGAACAGTCCCTTGTGGGACTCCAAACAAAACTGGCGCCCATACTGAAGATTCACCATTAACAAAAACACGCTGTTTTCTGTTCACATGAGTCACCATAAACAAATAATTGATGTTTGGACATATTTATCTAATCCAATTAATGATCTGTTGTGTCACCTACTTACCAATGTGCGGGTTGGTAAAATTTCATAGAAGCCCAATACTTTTAATATGTTTTGCTGAAAGAAGTTAAAAAAGAAATCTACCCTTTTCAACTTGTTTACTTGGGAACAGGGGTGAACAACACAAACAGGACAATGTTACACGTAGAAACTAGTTCAGAAATGAAGGCATACTATTCATGAATTAACGAACAAATTATGTTAGAAAGTATGTGAAAGTAGGCGCAAGACAGTTTCAAATATGAATATTATGTTTTAAATTTAAAGCAATGGTGTACTATTGTTTTTTTGGTGGGAAATTAGTTCCAAGGCGTATGAATACGTTTTTGCATTTGGCAAGATGGAAATCTCTTCAATTTGACAGCTACACTAATTTATCAGTGATGACAGGCTTCCAAGATAGGCGATTTCATTATGCTATACGCAGGAAGAAGGCTACATAGCTGACTTTTCAAGGTATTTTCATTGATGATGGAGAAAATAAAATGTGGAAGGCATAATTGATGAAATCTCAGCATTTCAGATTTACCGCAAGAAAAGGAGATGATGGCGCCCATCGAGAATAAACATGTCAAAAAAATCTGGTTTTCAATTCAGGTAGCCTTTTTGATAGAAAGCTTTGACCGACTCGTTAGTATTTGATGTGAACTATTGATCTGCAGCTGTTTTAGTAACTTTTAAAAAGTCTATAAAGCAGTTTCCTTTTTTCCTGGTAAAAGTGAAAAATACAGAATTTCATTTATTTTCAAAGGCACAGGGATGTTGCTAATGCAAGAAAGTACTTGCTGTAATAACCGTTTATACCTCCAAACCTTTTTCTTGTGGGACATGGATTTTTAAACGGAAATCAGGATTATATTTTGGGGAAAATCAACTTGCAAATCTTTCATCTATATTTTTCTTGTGCAAATGTATTGAGGAAACTTAAGATGTCCTGAGATAAAAGTACTTTCATAAATTTCTTTTCCGTTCACAAAAGGTTACTTTCGCTGTAATATAAAGGGCAGCTAAAATAATTTTCATCCTAGTTGTAATCTAAAACTGTTAGTTTAACACTTAAATACCAGCATTTTAAACAAGAAGTGCAGATCTGGTAGAACGCAGCATTATGCCGCCTTTCTATGTTTTGATTCCATGGCCCAGTGAGATTCTATGATGGGGCGGTCTAAGTCCCTCTGGAGGGTGACCGAATAATCAGGGAGAATTATGGTCAGGTACACCCCAGTGTCAACAGCAAATAGGCGAACCCGGGACCACACATTGTCGGGTAGGTCGTTAAGGTAAAATAACAATAATATTGTGCCTAGAACTGATCCTTGTGGTACACCTGAAGTAACTGGAACCTCATCTGAGTACTCACATTCAAGTGCAACTGTCTGACTTCTCTCAATCAGAAAAGACTTAATTCACTGGATAGTTAATCCATGTACCAGTAGCTTGCGAAGAAGCTTCATGTGATTCACCTAGCCAAAGGTCATGCTAAACCCAAAATAAGATCTATTTGTTGACCATTTAATCATGATCTGGTAAGGTCATAAACAAGCAGAATCACATGAGTGTCACAAGATCTGCGCTCCCAGGCTGTTGAGTATTTTGTGATCATAAGGTATGTCCAAACCAAATCTTATGCGGCGAAATTTAGTTTCAACCTACAAAAATCCATTTTTTGAAGGATTTTCTGCTTGTCGGAATTTTGTAAACCTGTCCCCGTAGAAAACCTAAAGCAAATTCTTATATGCCCATTATGACATAAAGACCACATTGGTAATGGGAAATTGTTTTTAAGAAATAGGTGCGATATGGGCATAAGAGCAATTTACGATCTTACTAGTGAGGAAGTGGTATTTTATAGGTTTGAACAGTTAAAGGCGAAATATGATATGAGGGCCACATTTTTAGACTACCACCATGTAGTAAATAGTATTTCTCAAGTATGAAAAGATCAAATTCACATGAATCGTGTATTTGCTGTTAAATTTAAACAAAATGTAGTTTGTAACATATACTTTCAAGACTTGATTTGTTCAAAGAAAGGGAGTAGACTATTTATGATATTTTGGTTAGAGTAAACGAATACATTGCACAAACAAAATGGCAAACGGAGATAGGAGATAGAGTGGAAAAAGAGCATTAAAGACATTTCACGAGACAAAACTACGCGACTTTCAATACAAAATCAATAATAAAAATTTAGTAACACATTCATTTCTATTTAAAATTAATAAAATCAGGGTTGTAGTTACTGTAATGAACAACCAGAAAAATCCATTATTTATTTCTTAGATGCCCAAAAGTAAGAACGTTTTAGACTGAACTTTAATCATGGTTGACCACAAATGTAAATCCAGAAATATCGCTAGAGGATCGTAAAATACTATTTTCACACGGTGGTAAAGCAGAAGTGGTCAATTACATCTCTCTCTCTCTCTCCCTCTCTCTCTCTCTCTCTCTCTCTCTCTCTCTCTCTCTGTTTTAGCAAAATATTGTATATACGAAAACAAATTTGTTTCTATGAATAAAGTGCTTAGCGAGAGATACATTTCACTCATAAACAACAGGCTAGATAAATTCTTTAAGATTAAAGCCCCTCTCTCGCCCAGCCCAGTGGAATTCGTTTCACTGACCGCTCCAAGGCGGTTCTTCTGTCGTTGTTTATTTTTGTTATGGTTTGTCTTTGAGTGTTTGTATCGCTTATTTTATTTTGTTTTGGATATCGAATTGGCCATTTTGTGGAAAAGTAACTGTCCTTTTGGCTTTCCGCTATTGATGTTTCCATTAGGGTCTGTTGTTTCATGTTTGTGTTTCTTTCCCCTTTGGTAACTCTGGTGGGAGCTGTGGGTAAATTGTGTCGATTCCGGATCATTGCCTACACTTCTATGTTCTACATATAACTACTTTTACCCAAACACTGATGATTCATGAGGCCTATTCCGACTTAATGTTTATGTTTGGTGTCAGGGTTCTGTTTTCCGTCGACTATCTGCCACACATATAGTGCAGTAGACTTGTACCATTAGCTATAAAAGGCACATCTTGTAGAAAATACATGTATATTGTTACTACAGTTTGTTTTCTGCTCTCCCATGAAAGAATTTTATTATTATTATTATTATTATTTTTTTTTTTTCAAATTGATTATCATCGTCTATTAGCCAATACGATGTTACACCCGTATGACTTTGTGCATTCTTTCATATCTTAACAATATTTACTTTTCTGGTAAAAATTGTGATAGTTTTCTCATTTATGCTTCAAACATGGCTGTTGGTGCTCGTTGGAACTGCCGCAGTGATGTGGTTCTATCGAGTACCCACGGCGTATGTCATGGAGCAGGAATGAGAAAAATATTATATACCCAGTCAGACGCGCATCCGACTGAGGTACTGAGGCCGACGATTATCATACGAGATATTTTGGCGAGCAATAATCGAGTGTATGTAAACATAAAGTGCAGATAACTCCATGTCAACAGACATACAACGTCTAAACAACGTCGTGTCAACGTCAATGCCACATCACTGCGATGCATTGACGCTGACGCAGCAAATTGTATACCCAGTTACAAAATATTGTAACCCCCAGTTCTCTCTCTATAAAGTTGGGTTTAAAGGGGCGTTCACTGCACGGACCTGTTATCGTAATGAATCGTCTTATTATTAACATTGCTAGAGATACTCGCCTACCAGTCGAGAAAGACAGAAGACCAACTTCTATCGTACATGTTGTCTAAACTGAAAAGCCCACAACCTTTCAATAATTCCCTGTCCCTTTTTTGTACTTTCTCTCATCTTCTTACTTCTAAAATATGTTCTAGAAAGGATTGTCCTTTGGAAACAAGGAATACACCACAAAACTGTAAACTAGATCGCGCAGTCGATGGCGCGCCATAGCAAATCCCCACGTTTTGACCGCTTCACGGGACCCTTGGGGGCTGGTCCAAAAATTAATGTGCTCTTGCAGAAGCCATTCATGTATGTAACTCACACACCAAATTTGGTTGAATTCCAATGAACGGTGTAGGAGGAGATAGCCGGACAGACGGACGGACGAACGGACAGACGGAGGCGATAACAATATCCCCACTTTTCTTCGAAAAACGTGGGGATAAATATGGAGTGTACATGTTTTCTGGACCAGACTAGCTAGTTTTGCCCAATTAGGCCTCATCAGTGACCCTCAAAAATTTCAAAATTCACCACTGGAAGGGCAAGAAAATATAAACTACACTATGATGTTGGGCAGGGAGACATTTTACGACCTCCACACATTCCCAGACACCAGCTATAGTGACGTTAAATATGTTCTAGAAATGGCTATCCTTTGGAGTGAGTGAGTGAGTGAGTGAGTGAGTGAGTGTTTGAGTTTTACGTCCCACCAACAGCTAAGGCCATACGGAGACGGGACCTAGGTTTAAAGACTCATCCGAAAGTGTATATCCTTTGGAAGCAAGGAATGCACCACAAAACTGGAACATATGGAGTGTACATGTTTTCTGGGCCAGAATAGCTAGTTTCGGCCAATAAAGCCTCGTCAGTGACCCTCAAACCTTTTCAAAGCTTTCCAAAATGTCGGCACAAGAATTTCAGAGAAAATAAGTTCATTTAATATGGCATTAGGATAACACATCCGTGGGATATAGCAAATTTCTCAAACCTTAAAAAAGGCATCTTTTTCTGATGAAGATTTGTGATATTTTTCCTATTTATACTCCAAACATAGGTTTTGGATGCTCGTTAGAACCGCCTCATTGAGGCGGTTCTAACGAGTACCCACAGCCTATGTCTTGGAGCAGAACTAAGGAAATTAATGTTATTCCCCGTAAACCCCAGTTTTCTTTATATAAAATGGGGTTTAGTGGGGTCTTAATTTCACGGACTTGTTCACGTGATGGGAAGTGGTTTTAGGTTCTAGTTTTACGTAATAACGCCAAATTAGGTCATTACCTGCCGTCCGTATTTTTTTATTTTATTTTTTTTTTTGTTTTTGTTTTACGGCCCTTTCAAGATTATTTCACCCGTATCGAGCGATCGTTAATCAGAGATGGGCGAAAACCAGAGTACCCGGAGAAAAACCACCTTACCTTCCGTTGCAGAACTTGGCGTCTCACATATGACCCGAGCGAGACTCGAACCACAGCGGTGAGAGACCTAATGATCAAGAGTCAGCACTCTTAACCAATAGGCCACGGAGGCCCGTTACCGTCGGTATGATCATTTTCCACATTAATCTGGTACTTTTGAGTAACAAGTTCCGGAGCCGATGCTACACGCTATGTCAATTTCGTTGTTGCATCGACTTTGCTGCATCAGCGTCAATGCATCGTTGTTTAGACGTTGTATGTCTGTTGACTTGGACGTTGTTTAGACGTTGTATGTCTGTTGACATGGAGTTATCTGCACTTTACATTTATATACACTTGATTATTGCTGGCCAAAATATCTCGTATGATAATCATCGGCCTCAGTACCTCGGTCGGATGAACGTCTGACTGGTGATCAGAAAGGCGCGTGTTCGGTACCTGCCGGGTCGGCAACATTCTTTCGTGGAGATAGATCATGAAATATTTTCCACGGCCATTCTCTACCACTGGGCATCCGCTGATTCAAGAAGGGCAGTTGTCAGTGGCGAAAGAGTGTGCACTGTACTGGTTAACTGCTGATGCCTCGGTCACAAATTCGGCGTACCCCGGCCGAGCTATACTATACGTTGTGGTCGGCCGAGCAGTCCAAACCGAGAAATGGGTGTCTGGCTCGGTTTTGGTAAAAAGTATGCCGTGTGGGGCCTAGAGAGACATCCGCCGGGAATCGGGCGGTGTCAGCCTAAGTTTTGCGGGGAAGCATCGGCGTATACGCCGGGCGGAAATAGGCCGGTGCACTGCAGGTTACCGACCGTATACCCGGCGATTGTTACTAGTCCCCGAGCATCGGTCGATGTTCCGCAGATGTCCGCCCAGTTCCCGGCCGCCGGACAAGGGACGGGTTAACCCCAGCCGGGAATTGTCCAGTTGTTCAGGGGTATATAAACTGCATCCTCTCCTGCCTATACAACAAATGGGTCAGCTCTGTTGGTGGGTGAACATCCTTTTTCTTGACGTCGAGGAAAACTTTCGAAGAAAAGCGGAACAAGATGCCTCTTATCCCACCACTGCACCTACCGTCACCCCAGGAAAGGATCCGGAGGTTACAGGAGTGGCTGCTTAGGGCTCGGCACCGTGCCAATGTGGTCTTTGCAACCTTGTGTGCGGGAGAAGAACTGCTACCGCTGATGGTGGATGAAGCAATGGATCGTGTACCGTCCTTTGCATGGGCAGTTATCAAACGTTTATGTACAATGCTCCCTACTGGTCTGCTAGAAACTGGCACCCATCGGAGATCGGGCCCTTATATAGTCGAGCGTCAATCAGCGATCGAGCGGCGCCAGTCGAAACCGGGATTCGTCCAGCGGATTCCGCTTGATCATCTGTCGGGCCTCGGCCGATTACTGCCCGATTATCTGATTGGTCGGGGTCCGCTTTACGACTACCGGATGCCAGCCGATGCCATCGACATCTACGTCGGTACAAGCTCTGCTCGACTTTTATCGATGTGCCACCGACCTAGAAGTCGGTGAGTTTTCGTGGAGAATTTTAACTACGAGTTAAATTTTAACCGGGCCCCTCCCGACCACCACCGTCGCCCCAACATCCGGCGGGACGCTGACCGGACTCCAGCCCAATCTCACCCCATCGCAGTCCCCGAGTAGTCGGGCGGGGATCAAATAGTGATTTGTGACCGTGGCTTTACGTATAAGCCTGCCCAGGAAAAGTGTGGACAGGTAAACTGACCGGCTCAAAAAGGACATAAAATAGTGTTGACTGGGCCGTTAGTCCAATACAAAACTAAACTGAGGTAGGGGTCTTTAACTTTAATGGAAGACACCCAGTCAGCATAGAATGTCGGTCAAGCGTCGGCCCGACGATATATACATAGAATATTTATTTTCCGTCTTATACCGTTAACAAATAACATTAGCCCTGTATGGCTTTTACTTCTACAAAAACAGTGTAGAAGAAAAACAATCTTTTTGGTGCTGTTTGGGCAGGATCAAGATTTTCACCTTACATCCTCATTCGAAGGTTGGAGCAGGTCAAGGCATTCATCTCTGCAACTAAGTTTGACAACGCTGCCAGAGAGAGAGAGAGAGAGAGAGAGAGAGAGAGAGAGAGAGAGAGAGAGAGAGAGAGAGAGAGAGAGAGAGACTAATGAGCAGCATGTAGGTAATGGTGTGTGTGTGTGTGTGTGTGTGTGTGTGTGTGTGTGTGTGTGTGTTTGTGTGTGTGTGTGTGTGTGTGTGAATCATCTGAACTACGCCTACGTCGGGCCGACAGCGATACGACATGGCGACGTCGTATCGCTGTCGGCCCGATGTTGGCCCAATGTGGTGCGCTAGCCCATAATGAGAGAGAGAGAGAGAGAGAGAGAGAGAGAGAGAGAGAGAGAGAGAGAGAGAGAGAGAAAAAAACACTGAGCAACATGTTGGACATGGCACTTTCAGAGCCCATAGGGGCTTGAAGAAATATATGGGCTGCAAAATGCTTCCACGCAGAGCTGAATCCGGCCCACACACTAGTACTGGTAAACCGCTTAGACGATCTAAGCCTGTCCAGGAACCGCGGTGCGAGGCGGACCGTACACGCTTATAAACCCTATTGGTTTCATTGGGCGACAGGGCTTGAGATGTCATTTTATCCAAATGTCGGGTAAAAGTCCCACAAAATTGAAAACAACGTCTCCAAAATGATCTTATGACCTTTACAGTGTTGACGGGGACGTTAAACCTCAAATCAAACAAAAACACTTTCAGAGAGAGAGAGAGAGAGAGAGAGAGAGAGAGAGAGAGAGAGAGAGAGAGAGAGAGAGAGTGTGTGGACAATATGTAGGCCACGATAAGAAAGCAATGAGCAACATGTAGGCCACGGAGAGAGAGAGAGAGAGAGAGAGAGAGAGAGAGAGAGAGAGAGAGAGAGAGAGAGAGAGAGAGGGAGTGAGAGAGAGACTAATGCGCAACATGAAGGCCAGAGAGAGAGAGAGAGAGACGAATGAGCAACATGAAGGCCACAGAGAGAGAGAGAGAGAGAGAGAGAGAGAGAGAGAGAGAGAGAGAGAGAGAGAGAGAGTAAATCGCATGAACGGTGCGTCTGACCGAGAGCGATACGACATGGCGACGTCGTATCGCTGTCTGCCCGATGTTGACCCACTGTTTCAACATTTAGCCCATAATGAGTGAGAGAAAAAAACTTAGCAACATGTTGGCCATAGCACTTTCAGAGAGAGAGAGAGAGAGAGAGAGAGAGAGAGAGAGAGAGAGAGAGAGAGAGAGAGAGAGAGAGAGAGCACTGGGGAACGTGTACGCCATGGCATGCTGAGAGAGAGAGAAAGAGAGAGAGAGAGAAAGACGGAATTTCATTCCATTTTACACATTGGAATTCGCATAAAAAGTTTAAAAGAATTTCACTATACTACGATCTACGATTTCTGTCACAACAATTGTGTGTAACGATGTTGAGATGATCCCTGCATACCTTTCTAGGTATTTACCGCATGACGTCATTATTCACGCGCGTTGTAGTTTTGTCGCGAAATTAAAAATAGACTAACTGTGTTCGTAGCATAGTTAGGAAAACCTTCTCATAAAACTTAACCTGTGATCATAATTGTTCGCAATATTACATAAAACTCATTCATTTGTATTATTTAAACAAAAAATACCCGATATATGTAAAAAAAAAATTAAGCACTTTTTTTCCGACAGCTCAATAATGCACCTTTAATACGGATGACCTCTGATCAATACAGGATAGCAGGTTAATAAAACCTGTACAAATACTTAGGAGCAGTCTGATCAGGGTCAACACTGTTTGCCATTCGGTTTACACGTTTTCGACTCCTTGCAGGATCATGAAACAAATTTGTTAAAATTTAAGAATTACAGCAAGCCCTCAAGGTGTCTGAATTTTTAGGATTTTTAATGTATGTGGGCTTGAATCAGTGTTTGAAACAGAAATAACTAAAATATTACCTAAAAATTATCTTCAGAAAAATATCCGTTTCAGAGATATCAAAGAATGCACTACAGGTTTAATATGGATATCACAGTCTACTTTTTTTTATTTTGGGGTAAAAAAAGATCGATTAATGGTTAGCTATTCTTGGTTACAATTTATTATTAATTGACTATCCTGTGCTGATCAGAGGTCATCCGTATTAATACCAGGTCAACCAATATTAACTGAGGTCAAGTGAGGTCAAAAAATCAATAATCATGATTTTTTAATTGTGTCAATTAATAAAATTGTCATTGATCAAGTAGTTTCGCATTGACCCAGTTACGGGTCCTCAGTCAGCTGCATTGGCCTCGGCCTTCGGCCTCGGGCCAATGCAGCAGACCTCGGACCTGCACCTGGGCCAATACGAAAGTACTTGATTAATAACATCATATTATTGCAACTTGTCAAAGACGTAGTGTTGACTTCATTTTCAAGGGCATTATCTCCAAAAGTCTGTCAAAGTTTTCTTTCCAAAACAAAAAAGCTTGTCTGCACCCTACCTCCTGAATGAATGGATACTTGGTGCAATATATCATTGCAAACAACCATATACATGATTAGATTTTGATGACCTTGACCTCATTTTCAGGATAACAGCTATCAAAGTTTTCTTTCAAAAAAGCTTGTGACACCTTATCTCTGAACAGATTTATAAATTGTGGTCAAACTTTATACAGTATTACAGAAACCTACTGAAGAAGTGATTCGATTTTGATGGTCCAGGCCTTATTTTTGAGGTCAAGTCTCCCAAAGCATGTCAGATTTGGGCTAAAAATAGCTTGTCTGCGCCCTCATTCCAGAACAAACTTACAAAGACTCCAAAACAAACATAATAACAAAACAAGAATTGCAGTCGATGGCAAGCCATCGCATATCCCTACACTTCCCCGCAGGCCCCACCCCCTGGGCCATCCCCTAGGGGTGTTTGGCCAGAGGGGTAAAATTTTGATTGAAATGTATTCTACTCATCATGCCGTTCGATTTAATATGCTACACAACCATGTTCCGAAAACTTTGATTTTTTTACCCCCAATGTGCCCCACCCCTGGCCCCACTCCCAGGGGTAGGATCAAATTCTGAAAGAGTCATGCACTCCCCAGACAAAAGATGTATCAGTTTCCAAAGTTTCAAGTTTCTATCTATAACTGTCTAGGAGGAGTTATTTGGTAATAGTAATGTATGGGTGTAAAGAGGTCAAAATCAGTTTTTGACCTCTTGTGACCTCAAAATTGACCCCAGGGGTCAAATTTTGGTTGTAACGTTTTCTACTCATCATGCCGTTCGCTTTGATATGTGACATGACCATGTTGTGGAAATTTTTATTTTTGACCCCCACGGGCACCACCCCCTGGGCCAACCCCTAGGGGTGTGATCAAAATTCCGAAAGTGTCATGCACTCCCCAGACCAAAGATCTATCAGTTCCCAAAGTTTCAAGTTTTTATCTGTAACCGTCTAGGAGGAGTTATCCGGTAAGACTGACGGACGTACGTACGGATGGACGATGAAGACCATTACAATATCCCCACTTTTTCTTCGAAAAGTGTGGGGATTACTAGATCGCGCAGTTGATGGCAAACCATTGCAAACACATACTTTTTCTATGGATAACACTAATGACTATGTATTGGTTAGCCAAAAGTACATGTAAGTTAAAAAAAAGTTGCAAAGAACATTCTTTCTGATATGCAAAAGTTCAGAAGCGTATCTCCTATAGTTTAAAAGATATGGCAAAGTCATACTTTTTGACCTTGGGGTTATGTTGAGGTCCACCAAAAGTATCCCAATTTATTCAATATTCCAACGGCCATCCAATAACCAAGTTTCAGATGTGTAACTCCAATAGTTTAGAAGATATGGCAAAGCCATACTTTTTGACATATGACCTTGGGGTCATGTTGAGGTTGTCAAGGTCGTTGTAAGGGCTAAGAAATCTAAAAAAAGAGACTTTGCTAAAAAAAAAAATGTTAAAAAGAATTTAGAGCATATAGAGAAATCAGTTACAGTCTATAAGACCATGGACTACAGTCTGTAAGACCATGGGCAGCTGATTCATTCTTTCCCTTGCCTGTTACACTTCAAGCATGTATACATAGACCCCAACCTCTTTATAACACTGTTGTTGTGGCCCAAAGCTGAAACCATGTTAGTTAAAAACTGTTTTAATCCAAACAAAAGTACATGTATTTAGATTAAACAGAAAAATGACTTCTTATTTTCCTCTATCTGTATAATCTATACATATTTGGGATCCACATATCCAAAACTGTTTTATAAAAGAGTGCTATGAAGACAACATGGTACATTTATAGAAATTTTACCTGACAGCTTTTCTATTCAAAGCCACACTGACCTGCATTCACTGTTCAATTATTGAACAGACAAAACCACCTGTCAAGGGATATTCCCATTTTTAGCATTATTGAAATGCTAGATTGTTAACTAGTCAAGCAATCAGCCAAAATAGATTCTTATCAGTGTTAAGTAATTTGTAAGTGCATTTAGTAAAGTTGAAAGAGGAAGAGAAATACTTTAGTCTCATGTTACCATTACGAAAACAAGCCTATACAAATACATTGTAACCTTTATTGCCCCCCAAAAAATGAAAATTTTTAGATGAAAAATTGTGATATTTTTCTTATTTCTGCTCAAAATATAGATTGTGGGTACTCGTTAGAACCGCCTCATTGTGGTACCATGGACAATGAGGCGGTTCTAACGAGTACCACAATCTATAGTTTAGAGCAGAAATACCCCTGTAAACCCCAGTTTTACTGTATAAAAGTAGGGATCATGGGGGTCACAGTTATATAGGTGTGTTTTCGTGATGTTAACCCTTATCTTGTTGACTAAATTAGTTTAGCCACACCCATTGCTGACTAAATTACTCGATATATTGTATAACAGAAAAGCAGGCAATGATCAGGAATTGATACAATTAACCCACAGCTCCCATCAGAAACACCAAAGGGAAAGAAACAAGCTGAATGAAAAACAGTGTAGATCCTGATCAGATGGCTTCTTCATCTGATCTGGATCTACACTGTTTACAAAGGTAGGGGTTGTTCAGCAGGAGAACAGTTAACCCATTCTATATAGGAAACCTAAAAAAGGGTCATTGGCAAACAGTGCAGGCCCAGATCAGACCCAGCAAAACCTGTTGATTATATAGAAAAATAATATTATCTTTGGGATCCATCTTAAAACTGCATTCAGTCTTCTACCTGTAGCTTGCCTGAACAAAAGTATAGCAAGAGCTCTACGACTCACTAGTTTTGTGTTTGGGTTGATGAAACCTGTAAATATTAGTCCAAAATTTGAAACACTATCACCTTACCTGTGTATATAACCTTCCAGTTTAGTTCTCTGAATTAAAAACAAAATTAATAGAAAATTAATAATAAGCTCAGGGGAGGGAATTCTGTTTGTATCTATATGTTTGTATTTCATTAACGAGTTGTCTCCCTAGGAAATGGGTGTGTGCATCTTGGAGATGAAAGGAGGCAACATTTAATCCCTGCATAAACATAAAATAGTCGTTTTAATCCATGTTGAACTAAATGGAATCTTCCTCATTATATATATTTATTATATACCCAGAAATGTTATATTTACTTTGTACAGAAGTTACCAGTCAATATTTTTATGTCCCCGGTAGCGATAGCCGGGACATATTGTTTTTGCCCTGTCTGTTTGTGATATAGCATTCATATTTGGCCTAAAGGTTCCTTGTGACAAGACCTTCACATTCGTGCAAAAAAATTTGATCTGTGACCTTGACCTTGACCTTTGACCTACTTAAAAGAAAAAACAAACATTGGTCATAACTTTTGAACCACTTGAGATACAGTCTTCATATTTGACATGTATGTTCCTTGTGACAAAAGCTTTAAATTAATACAAAAAATTGACCTGTGACCTTGACCTTTGACCTACTTAAAATAAAAAAATAACATTTTGGCCATAACTTTTGAACGGTTTGAGATAGAGCCTTCATATTTTGCATGTTGGTTCCTGGTGACAAGAGCTTTACATTCACACAGAAAATTTTGACCTGTGACCTTGACCTTTGACCAACATAAAATAAAAAGTTAACATTGCTAATATCTTTTGAACCGTTTGAGATACAGCCTTCATATTTACCATGTAGGTTCCTTGTGACAAGAGCTTTACATTGATGCAAAAATTTTGACCTGTGACCTTGACCTTTGACCTACTTAAAAAAAATTAAACATTTTCGTTCATAACTTTTGAACCTTTTGGGATAAAGCCTTCATATCTGGCATGTAGGTTCCCTGTGATAAGAGCTTTACCTTAATGCAAAATGTTTGGACCATGACCTTGACCTACTTAGATGAGAAAAATTAAATTGTTCATATCTTTTGAACCATTTAAGATAGAACCTTTATATTTGGCATGTAGGTTCCTTGTGAAAAGAGCTTTACATTCATGCACATTTTTTCGACCTGTGAGCTTGACCTACTTTAAAGAAAAAATATTATTGTTCATAACTTTTGAACCGTTTAAGATAGAGCTTTCATATTTGGCATGTAAGTTCTTTGTGTCAAGGGCTTTGCACACAAACAAAAATCTTGACCTGTGACCTTGACCTTGAACTGTGAGCAACTTTGAATAAAAAATGACCATGCCCGGGGACATGTTCGTGTTTCACAAACACATCTTGTTCCATATTGCCCTTAGCCAAGTGCATATTGCAGGTAGATAAGCAGTCTCATTCACAATAGAACTACATGTACTTTCAAATTTAACCATTTGGAGACTAAAAATTGGCAGCCATCTGGTGCATATCAACTGAAAGAAGGTAAAACAAAATGAATATAGGTTATGACAAAGTGACATGCTATGCTGTCAAATATGACCTTCCTGCAATCTGTTGAGATTTTCAATAATTCCTTTCAGGAAATCAGGGGTATTTGAAAGAAATAAAACAGACACTTCGGAAAAAATGGCATCCTGCGTTGGGAAACGTCAGTGTTTTTAATGACGTCACATTCACACACTTAACAATCTGCATTTCACACACTTAACAATCTGCATTATTGTCTATTTCAAACCACTTGAAGATATATAATCTGATTTTTCGTTCACATTTCTATGCGAGGCAGTCTTGAATTCTTCCAGACAGTTCAAGTTTTGGATATATAATAAAAAGGTTATTAGGGCCCCGCACTGAAAGTGTGGGTGCCCTATAGTAATCACTCTGTCCGTCCATCTGTCTGTCTGTCCGTCTGTCCGTCCACAAATTTCTGATAGCGCTGCAGGGGCCCTAGTCAGTTTCACTTACAGCTCTAGTTGACTTTATATTGTGAAATATTCTGGGCTCGTTCATATGGCGGAAATGCACTGGCAAGCTCATGCATCCTTCGCCATATTAACTTGTGCTGAATATTTGACAATATAAAGTCAATAACCTATAAATATAGTAGTAGTTCATTTCCAAATGTCATTAACCCATTTAGTACCAGAAACCTCAAAATGGGTACCCTGGTAAACAGTGCAGGCCCAGATCAGACGCTGCAGAACCTGGGGACTGATCAGGGCCTCCACTGTTTGCTAAAAGTTCAGTCATTTGCCCAATAAATTTTAGAAGAAAACACAACCTGACACCCCTAAATTTTGAAATGAACTCCTGCTATATATAAGGATGAAGATTCCATTTGGTACAAAAAGGGTTAAGTTATTTTAGAAAATGGCTGAAATTTTTGGAAACAGTGAAAGCCCTGATCATACTAAACATTCTGTGGCATCTAATCTGGGCCTACACTGTTTGCAAATGTCCTGTTTGCGGGTTTCCCGTATCAAATGAATTAACTTTTTTTTTAACCAAATGGAATTTTCCACCTTATATATAGCAGGAGTCCATTTCAGACTTTAGGGGTGTCAGGTTGTGTTTTCTTAAAAATTTATTTGGAAAATGTCAGAACGTTCTGCAAACGGTTAGGCCCTGATCAGATGCCGCGTTCTGTGGCGTCTGATCGGGGCCTGCACTGTTGACCCTTTATAATCCAAGAAAAACTGCATCTGAAAATGTCTTTTGCTGATTTTTTTTTTTTTTTTTCAAACTTTTTTTAAAAAAAAATTTCATATAGGCAAACAGTGTGGACCCAGATCAGACTGCTCCTATAGGAGCAGTCTGATCTGGGTCCCCAATGTTTGCAAAAAAATTACTTTTAGGGTAACCGACAGATGGCAAAGCAGATGACAATAGTTAGGGTAAAACAAAAAGGACCAAAAACGTATGCTTCCATTGCCTTTAACCTTAACCACTCTCTATGCTCATTCAGCAGACAACAAATTGTTGGTATTTTTTTCCCCAGAAAACAGGATCTGTTAGGAGACAATTTGCATGAAATGTCAAATCCTGTTTTCTAGGAAAATTAACCCTTATCTTGCTGTTCACGACAACCCCTATCTTTGCAAACAGTGTAGATCCAGATCAGATGGCTTCTGAAGAAGCCATCTGATCTGAATATACACTGTTTGGCATGCAGTTAATGAATTTGTAGCAATAAATTACATCAAGTAATTTGATTGGTTGATAGACAGAAATGGGTGTGGCTTAAATGAATATTCAGCAAGATAAGGGTTAAGAAAACTATTTCAAAATGTTGCATGCTGAAAAACACCCAGCATGCAGAGCATTAAATCAATATCACACATTCTGCATATTGTTTTCAGTGTGGTAAGCCATTCAGCAGTAAAGATGTGATCACATTGAATGGAAGTGAAGAAGAGGTTGAGAGACTTAGAGAGAGAATGGAAGAAAGAAGACTACAACAGAAACTGGAAAAGGTAAATTCTTACGGTCGAACCTCGATGGCTCGAACACCGATGGCTCGTTTACCATGGATGTGTCGAACCCATTCTTGAGCCCCTAGCGAAATCCTCTACATAAGAAATAGTGGGGGATAATTAAGGAGATTATAGTCTTTTATCTTGCAAATGTATGCTGTGTGTACTGATTAGAATCACCTCATCGAGGTGATTTTAATGAGTACACACAGCATACATATTCATTATAGAACACCGAAAATATGTCTAAAATTATCTCGTTATGCCTCCTGACAGTAACCTCAGTGGCTCGAACTACCCCTTGTCTTGAACAGATTTTCAAGGTCCCAAAGGTGTTCGAGCCATTGAAGTTCGACTGTACATCAAATCTCGGTTTAACTGTAATTACTATAACAGTTGTGGATAAATATCAGCTCTTATAGGAGTGTTCATTTTATATATTTATTAACCCTTATCCCATTGTACACTAGTGAAATCTTCCATTGCTATATGTTGGACAAGTCCATTTGTCATATAAAGTGTGTTGGGCCTATATTTATGTTTTCATTCTTTTTTTGACCAAAAATTCTGTTAGCAAATAGTGCAGGCCCTGATTAGATGCCACAGAACATGCACTACAATGCCTTTAATAATTGACATTTACCGGCCCCGATAGCTCAGTTGGTAGAGTGTCCGCTCCGGGGAACGGGAGGTCACGGGTTTGATTCCAGGCCGCGACATACCAAAGTCGTTAAAAATGGTACTAGCTGCTCCTCGTTAGGCACTCAGATTTATGGGGTAGAGCTATGACTGGTTGACCCAGTGTCAGGATAATGTGACTGGGTGTGGTATCATGTAATGTGTCTGGGACATGATACTTCAATGAGGCAGCACTATAAAAGTGAGCATTGAGCTCCCTGACGCAACCAGACACTGTCGTGATATGACTGAAAAATTGTTGAAAGCGACGTTAAACCCGAATTCACACACACACACACACATAATTGTCATTTGGAAGCTGCTTTGATACTACAATACCTCTAGTTTCTATATTTAAAATATCTCATGCATGACTGAGGATGAGCTGGGCCTTTACAGTCTTCACCTTTTGGACTCTTTGCTTGGTTGTGTATGGCAAATATGCTAATACTATAATGTTATTAATCAAATAATTTCGTATTGGCCCAGTTACAGGTCCGAGGTCTGCTGTATTGGCACGAGGCGGAAGGCCGAGGCCAATACAGCTGACCGAGGACCTGTAACTGGGACAATACGAAATTACTTTATTAATGACAATTTTATTAATTGACGCAATTAAAAACATGATTTATGATTTTTGAATATTGGTTGACATTGTGTAATATAGGATAAACAATTAATAATTTGCGGTAAAAATGCTACTCACAATTTTCAAGCAAAAATACCAGTGTAGTAGATATTGTACTTGGTAATATAGAACAGTTTATATTTGACCACTAAGGAGCTTGTAAAGCTAACAGTGCTTTGAGCTACTGGGCCCTGAACTTGAATCTGTTGTGGGTAAATTGCAGTAAATATTATGTCAGTTTTTTCTGTCTTTCAGAAAGCAAAGAAAGCCAAGAAACACAAGTCTGAATCACCAACAGCAGAGGACAGTGAGCCAGGTCCCAGTGGCAGTAAACAGATGAAACTGGATGATAAAGACAGGGTACCGGTTAATGGTGCCAAAGACTCAAAACTGACCAATGGGATGAAAGAATCCAAAGTTGTGGGTTCGAAAAGTGCAGAGGGAAAAACTAAAATTGTAAATGGAAATTTAAATGGATATGGTGACATAGTGAAAAAAACTGGAAGCATTCAGACTGATCCAAAGGCTAGTGCTGCCTACAAATCACTGTTTACATCATGTGACAAGGCCAAAAACCAGTCCAAAGCTCATTGGGTCACATATAATCCTCACTGGAATTAGGGCATCTGTAAAATTTGTTGAAGTTTAGTGCATAAATTTTGTGTCAATAGTTTTTTGATGACAATGAATTCATTTTATTGGGAAATGACTGAATGATGCCATTGAAATATTTGTTCACTTTCTTGTTGTAAGCTCTGAAAGATTTATGGAACAATTTTGTGATGATACTTTTAATGGAAATGGATAAATTTTAATGGATGTAGGGGAAATAGAAAAATTTGTCTTCTATTTCATTGTAAGCTACTGTTAGATAAAAGTGATTGCTTCTTTGGGCACATAACTGGAGATAAGGCAGCATAATGAGCATAATTATGGAATATTTTTTTGAGCATAATTATGGAATATTTTTTTTTCAGATTTCTTGCTAAAAAAAAATAAGTTGTGATTTCTTGAGGCAGTTCTAACAAGTACCCACAACATATGTTTTGTTGTAATTACATTCAACCCTCTTTATATTGACAAAACTTGTTATACTGGCCATTTCAAGGGAACATATTCTATTCAAATCCTCTTATCAATACTAAACGAGACAAATGTTGCGGATATTTGTTAGAATCGCCTTGGTCGGTGAGGCGATTCTAACAAATGCCCAAAACATTTGTTTCTGGAGGTAAGTAAAGGAAAACGATCCATTATTACCTATGGGCCCCGTCAAGCGATTTTGGTACTTATCGCCTATGTGAGCAGAGAAGGTTCAGGCGAGCCTGCGCATACGCGCAGTCTCGCCATAACCATCGCAGCTCGCTCATACAAGCAGTGAATCAAGAGGAACCTTCAGACAGAAAGCCATATCCCTGGCCCCTCTGAATGGCTGGGCATGCGCAGTTAAAATTTGTCATGACGGAATGCTCGAAGACACAAATTCGCTTGGCGAAGCTCCAATAATACTACTCCTTATTGGGATTCTCTATGGTGGCAAATTCTATATAACGGCAAAATGACAGGGAACAAATATAGTCATTTAAATGAGGGTCCTCTGTGATACATAGAGGATCTTACATGAGTGCTCATGTATTATTGAATTTATTAAACGAGTCGAGGAAAAGGGATAAAATGCGAGGCAGTGCCGAGCATTTTATCCCTTTTCCTCAACGAGTTTAATAAATTCAATAATACATGAGCACGAATGCAAGATTCTATTTATCATATGACATTTATAACGCATTTTATTCACATTTGTTTACGAAAATATCAATATTCCGCCATTAGTAAACACGACGTCGTTAGGGACGTCGTACATGTAACGTTACAGGATGTATCTAGCTAATTTGCATATTTAATCCACTAGTGGATTATCGAAAATATTACATGGCGTTATTACACCCTCAGACGCGACGTCATTATGATAAAAAAAATTATCCCAGATTCTCAATACTCTTCTGAAGCTATTGGGAGCAAATGTTTTCATTCAAGGTAAAGTAGAAAAGGTCAACAGATGAAAATGGCAAAAGAGTTGCAGGACAACTTTGTTTCTTGTGTATTTTATACATGTAAATATTTTATCTCAAAGAATAAAACAAAAGTGACCAGAGTGTTGAACTGTTTGAAATCCTTGAGTCATACTTGTACATTCCCTATACAGATTATCTCTGACTGTAATTTTTTGGGGACTGAAGAAACAGCCATAGTGTTCAAGCCATCAGTGTTGAGTCTTTGAACTTTTACTGTATTAGATATTGTTTGTACTCGAACATTGTTCAGCTTAACCCAATGTGTACCGGAAACCCCAAAACGGGTAGTTGGCAAATAGTGCAGGCCCAAATCAGATGCCGCAGAATGCGGCATCTGATCAGGGCCTACACTGTTTGCAAAATGTTCAGCCATTTTCCAAGTAGATCTTGAAGAAAACACAACCAGACACCCCTAAATTTTGAAATGGATTCCTGTTATATATAAAAAGGAAGATTCCATTTGGTACAAAAAGGGTTAAAATGCAATGAACAACTTGTTCCTGATATTCACTGTTTCCCTCTTCATCTGAATAGAATATTTCCCATTATATAAACCAGGGGCCAGTTGTTCAAAGCATCGTTAGCTTAACGAGCTCGTTAGTGGTCATATTGTTAACTCTTCTAGCAAGTACAATATCGAAAATTTTGGTATTTTTTTTATGCCCCTGGAATCTAAGATTCTGGGGGGCATATAGTTTTTGGTCTGTCCGTCTGTTTGTCTGTTTGTCCGTTTGTCCGTCTGCAAAAACTTTAACATTGGGCATAACTTTTGAATGGTAAGTGGTACAGCTTTCATACTTCACATGTGTATACCTTATCACAAGACCTTTCCAGTGGTACCATAATTTTTGATCTCGTGACCTTGAACTTGACCTTTGACCTATTTTATTCAAAAGTTTTAAAAACATTAACATTGTCCATAACTTTCGATTGGTAAGTGATAGGGCTTTCATATTTCACATGTGCATTCCTTGTCACAAGACCTTTCTAGTGGTACCATAATTTTTGACCTTGTGACCTTGACCGTGATGTTTGACCTACTTTTTAAAAACTTTAACATTGGCCATAACTTTCGATTGGTAAGTGATAGGGCTTTCATATTTCACATGTGCATACTATGTCACAAGACCTTTTCAACAATCCCATAATTTTTTACCTTGTGACCTTGACCTATTTTTTTAAGACTTGAACATTGGCCATACCTTTTGATTGCTTAGTGATACTGCTTTCATATTTAACATGCGCTGTCCGGGGGCATCAGTGTTTCACAAACACATCTTGTTTCAGCAAAAATTTCAGCATATTTGCCATATTTAATGATCAAAGTTTTAATGATACGTTAACTAACGACATCGTTAGTTTTGAACAACTGGCCCCAGGAGTCCATTTCAAAATTAAGGGGTGTCAGGTTGTGTAATTTGTAGAAAATTATTTTGAAAATGTCTGACTATGCTCAAAGTAGTGAAGGCTCTGATTAGATGTCATCGTTCGTTCGTTCGTTCGTTTAGGTTAAGGCTTTTTATGTCTGCCATGGTCAAGCGGACAGAACTCTATAGCTCCACAACAAGACATATGTTAAGTGCTTCTGGGCTGCAAATCGTGGCAGTTTGTCCAACAAGAGTAAATAATAGCATTGAGCTGCCGGTGCCCTGACCATAGAAAAATGAAGCACTGCCTGTTTTTTTGGAATTTAAAAGGCTGATCGAAAAATGAGCCGAAAATGTGTAGAAATCAGTGCCAATACGACTGCAAATCATGATTTCTATACTTTGCTCATGAGCGATAAGTGATTCAATATTGCTCTTTCTTTTTGCCGCTTGATATTGGCCATGATTAGCTGTCATGTTCTGATTGCCCATTTTAACCCTTGTCCTGCTGAATATTCATATATGCCACACCCACTACCGATTATCAACCAATCAGATTACTTGATGCAAATTATTACAACTAATTCACAACCTGAATGACAATGTAGATCCTGATCAGATGGCTTCTTCAGAAGCCATCTGATCTGGATCTACATTGTTTCAAAGAAAAGGCATATCTGGGTTCAGCAGGACAAGGGTTAAAATGGGCCAACCTATATAAGAAAAAATCTGCCTAATACTGTGGATCTTCAACAATTCAAACACCATTGGCTGGTTTACCATTGTTTATCTGGGTCCAGTTGTTCAAAGCATCATTAGCTTAAAGAGCTCGTTAGGGGTCATACTGTTAACTGTTCTAGTAAGTACGATATCTAATATAGTGTGATTTTTGCTGAAAAAAAATAGAGCAGCTTTTCATTTTTTCAGCAAAAAAATATAAGTATATTTTCCATATTAAATGATCAAAATTTTAACGATTCCTTAACTAATGACATCGTTAGTTTTGAACAACTTGCCCTGAACTTCAGTGGCTCAAACACTGATGCCCCACTTACCATGGTTGATTCAAACCTGCTCTTTAAGACCACTTTTGAACAGTCCCGAAAGTGGTCTCTTACAAGAAGAAATTCGGTGAAGAAAACATAAAGAACTTGAAATCTTTAAATACGTTTTTAAATGAAGAATTGATGCCCCCACCTATCAGTGCTTGGAGAAATAGATTTGGCTGCATGGTGCTTCCGTGAAGAGCTGAAACCAACCAAACTTGAGGACTAGTAAATGGCTTAGAAGGTAAAGGCTGCCCAGGAAAAGTGTTACAAGTCGGACCTTAAACCTTAGCAGTTCTTTGGGCAGTAGGACTTGAGCTGCTATTTCATGTTAATGTTGGGTAAAAGACCCACACAATCGGAAGCAACGTCTCCAAAGTGACCTAAATAATGTTGATGGCAGAATTTCACTGCATTTATGATAATTTAGGGAGCCTTGTTCTATTTATCTTGAAAAGATATTGGTGCAAATTTCTAAGAATTTCCTCCGGTTTTCTAATGAGTACCGATACTAAAAAAAAAACAACCTTTTTTTATACCCAGCAGAAATACTATACCAATTTTGTAGCATTCTGTGGTTGGTGATCTGAGTCTACAGTGTTTGCTAATACCAGATAACTTAGTGTGGTTAGGTTTACTCACAAGCAAAACACCTACCAGGTCTGGTGGCCCAGTTTGATGGGCACCTGATGACTAGTGACCAGGGTTATGTGTTTGATCCCAGCCAGGTTGATAGAGATTTATCATAAACAAATGGATAGAAAACGAATATTAAGCCATATGCAGCATTATGATACACCTTTGTGACAGTTTCTTAACCCTTGTCCTGCTGAATATTCATATATGCCACACCCACTACCGGTTATCAACCAATCGGATTATTTGATGCAAATTATTGCAACAAATTCACAATCTGAATGACAAACAATGTAGATCCTGATCAGATGGCTTCGTCAGAAGCCATCTGATCTGGATCTTCATTGTTTGGAAAATAAGGCATATCCGGGCTCAGCAGGACAAGGGTTAACTGTCTCCCACCACCTGCTTATGCTAAAATGTATGAGGAAGTCTAGGATGGCCAAATCATAAAACTATTTTCTAGGACCATTTTCTCTCATTTAGTGATTCAAGGACAGTTGTCAATTACCTGCAATAGTATGTGCATCAAACAGGTTAAATGCTTTGAAGGACAAAGACCGCCGCGTTAGGTTAGCTGGTCAGCTCAATATGACCATTGGTCAATAATAGTAATGTAGACTGAGCCATTAAAACCTTTAAAATTGTCCTGATGAATAAATTACTTTTTCCACGCCCATATCTGACCGCTAATCAAGTTACTCAACCTAATTATTCTTTTAAATTCACAAACTGAATAGCAAATAGTTAAAATCCTGATTAGGATCTACACTATTTACAAAGGTAGGGGTTATTGTACAAGACCAACGTTGGAAGTAATTTCTTGGAGCTTTTTATAAAAGCAGAACTGTCAAATTTTGATGTGGCATTACAATAAAGTTTCAAAATGGCTGGCTCCAAATAAACTGTCCCATCATACACTAACCAGAGTCATTTGTTAGATTGAGGGGTTAAACAAATTACCCAGATGAAGTAGACTTATTTCAAAACTGGGTCCAATATCTTTTTCCTGAACCAAATATCCCAAAGTGGGCATCTAAATTTAGGTGTTTTTCTTCAAGGTCATGCCACTTTGTGTGGCATCTGATCTGGGCCTGCACTGCATATGACCTCGTTTGGGGTTTTCTGTTTTGGAGGGGACCAGATTACAGGTAACACGAAACTGGCCTCCCTTGTAGAAAATTGTGAGTGTTTGAGTTTTACGTCTCAACAACAGCTCAGGTCATACGGAGACGGGACCTCAGTTTAAAGACTCATCCGAAAGTCGGGAAAAGTCCGGGAACCTAGCGATCCCTGGTTTACAAGGCGAGTAGCATAACCACTACACCACGGAGGCTTCCTTGTGGAAAATTGTAGGTTATATTTCATTTTTAAATCCGTTTCAGTTTTTATCTGCTCAGTTTAAATGTTCTATAACATCACGAAGACACGCCTATATAATTTTGACCCCCTTGATACCCACTTTTATATAGTAAAACTGGGGTTTGCGGGGGTATACCTTATTTTTCTTATTTCTACTCTAAAATATAGATTGTGGGTACTGGTTAGAACCGCCTCGATGAGGTGGTTGTAACGAGTGCCTACAATCTATATTTTGAGCAGAAATAAGAAAAATATCACAATTTTTCATCCTAAAATTTTCATTTTTTCGGCGATAAAGATGGCAATGTATTTATATAGGCACAAGAAAATCATTTTGGATTACACTCTTCTGGAGTCCATGTCTGTTGGTCTAAACATTGATACAATCGAACTTCAATGGCTCGAACACCTTTGGGACCTCGAAAATCTGTTCGAGACAGGGGTAGTTTGAGCCACTGAGGTGACTGTCAGGAGGCATAACGAGATACTTTTAGACATCTTTTCGGTATTCTATAATGAAAATGTATGCTGTGTGTACTCATTAGAATCACCTCATCGAGGCCGTTCTAATGAGTACACACAGCATACATTTGCAAGATAAAAGACTAAAATCTCCTTAATCATCCCCCACTATTTCTTCTGTAGAGGATTTTGCTAGGGGCTCAAGAATGGGTTCGACACATCCATGGTAAACAAGCCAACAGTGTTCGAGCCATCGAAGTTCTACTGTATTTGCCATTTGTCTATGGATTAATGATTTTGGATTAACGGTTTGGTACTATGAACTAAACTTCTTGGAAGCAAAGACTACAACACAACTGAAAATTGTCAAGTGTACATGTTTTATCCCCAGTCAGACTAGCTAGTTTTGGTCAATTAGGCCTACTCAGTGACCCTCAAATATTAGCTTGATTCCACAGTGTAGTCAATGATTCCAAAAGGCAAGAAAATATAACCCAAACTCTGATGATGCTCCTACCAGTGGAGATCCAGATCAGGTGCTTGAAGAAGCTATCTGATCTAGATCTATACTGTTTGTTGTTCATATTGTGAATTCGAACAAATACGTTATATCAAGTAACTTGATACAGTCTGATTTTGAGCCTAAAATTTGGAAATGTAGGCAAAAACGATTTTGAAAAAAAGAAGGCAAACATATAAAAAGATACCAATAATTTAATCAATCAGATATACATAGACAATCTATAATAATATGTAATATACCACAGATTATGGAATTTCCAAGATAACAAAAACAAGCATGCCTGACTAGTATTAAGGTAGCACAATATCTTTATTAAAAATATTTAATCAGCATAAAATCAACTGAAGTATATAAACTACCACATAACAATGCCTATTTTATTGACTGGGCAGATATTTGCACAGATCAGCCTGATCATGGAACATGTTAACCATTAAGAAACCAAGATAAACTGCATTGGAAAATGCTCCTAGAGAAGCAGTCTGATATGGGCCAACTTTGTTTGCAAACATGACTTTAAAAGTAATCAGCAGATCGCAAAGCAGCAATTGTTGTAATTGGCAGGCTAAGGGTTAAAAGCCAAGAATGTTGTGATAGGGTTTGATGTCCTATCAACAGGTAGATCACATGTAGATTGGGCTTTGTTAACCCCTTCACTCCTTGGTTTTATAGTAGACTCTTCCAGTTTTGAGTTTGGATGGACATTCTTGTAAATTGGTTATAGCCATAATCATTTATCTGTAAGATGCTGAGAAAAACTGCATCTAAAAACGCCATCTGCTGAATCTGCAAACTTTTAAACAAAGATTTGCATGCAGGCAAATAGTGTGGATTCAGATCAGACTGCTCTTTGATTGTTTGCAACAATGACTTTTAAACAAAGCAGACAGCAATTGTCATGATCTGCATTTTACAGGTTAACAGGATTGCAAACTGTTGTTTCTGATGAGATAGCTTGTAATGAGCTGTGTCATCTAGGTCTACATTATTTGCACAGATCAGCCTGATCATGGAACATGTTAACCATTAAGAAACCAAGATAAACTGCATTGGAAAATGCTCCTAGAGAAGCAGTCTGATATGGGCCAACTTTGTTTGCAAACATGACTTTAAAAGTAATCAGCAGATCGCAAAGCAGCAATTGTTGTAATTGGCAGGCTAAGGGTTAAAAGCCAAGAATGTTGTGATAGGGTTTGATGTCCTATCAACAGGTAGATCACATGTAGATTGGGCTTTGTTAACCCCTTCACTCCTGGGTTTTATAGTAGACTCTTCCAGTTTTGAGTTTGGATGGACATTCTTGTAGATTGGTTATAGCCATAATCATTTATCTTTAAGATGCTGAGAAAAACTGCATCTAAAAAATGACATCTGCTGAATCTGCAAACTTTTTAAACAAAGATTTGCATGCAGGTAAATAGTGTGGATTCAGATCAGACTGCTCTTTGATTGTTTGCAACAATGACTTTTAAACAAAGCAGACAGCAATTGCCATGATCTGCATTTTACAGGTTAACAGGATTGCAAACTGTTGTTTCTGATGAGATAGCTTGTAATGAGCTGTCTGATGAGATAGCTTGTAATGAGCTGTGTCATCTAGGTCTACATTATTTGCACATATATCTGTACTGGTATACAGGGTGAAAGGGTTACAAGTCACATCTGAGAAAGTGGGGGATGGAATCAAATCCCAGACCACTGGTTTACTCCGAAAATAGTTTATCTCCCAGTAGGCGCCAAAGAACTTGCTCCTGTTTCCTATAAGAGAAGAGTTTCAGTTTATAGGAGAGCTAACTGAAAGTCTTAAAAGTTGTGTCTCTTTCAGAAAATGGAAAAATATTAACTGTTCAAAAGTGGTCTTTAAGACCACTTTAGAACCCTCCCAAAGGCAGCTTTTTACACCTTTAAAATATGTGATGAAAAGAAGAATTGGTCTTAACTTTAGCTGGTCTTAATAGAGGAATTATACTGTTACTTGGGCCACACCACAAGATAACCTATATTTGGGTTCTCTGACAAGTGGGGATAAAGCTCAACCTTTCAGTCTGTTCAGTATAATAGGCCATGTCAGAGCTTCCTCTGTGAAGACTGGTTCAAAGAACCATCATGAAGGCATAGAAGGTTCTGAATCCACAGGCTGATTCGAATGTACACTGGTTGTATGTTATATACGGTAAAACTCTGCTGTTGAAACCAGCTTCTATCAAGACTTAATTCTTCTTGGTTTGAGTTTTCTTTCTTTTGTGTCATACACCCAAGGTCTCAAGACCACTTTTGAACAGTCCGAAAGATGGTCTGGATATAGAATTTTGCTTTGGGGGCAATCTGGGTAAATAATGACAGTTGGATATAGTAGTCGCAGGTAAGATTGACTAGGCGGAGCAACCGTTTGCACCTGCCTCTGGAATGTTCTATTAACAAAAAGGTAAACCAAGTCACCCGATTGTGTGAATTCAACTGTAACACAAACAAAAAAGCTGAGGCGTATATATGGCCATTTGGTCCACTTGCATAAAGCATGCGAAAGGCACTCTACCGAATCTTTTGGTGGACTAAGCGAATTTGACATATATTGACAACACCTGAACAGCTCCGCCTAGTCAATCTTATCTGCGACTACTATACAAATGCCTTTGTTTAGGTCTTTCAGTAATGTGATGGTTTGCATTCAATTATCCATAAAACTGTACCTTTGGTTCTACTACGTTGAGCTTTCACACAATAATAATCCCTTGGGAATTATGTTATCTATACCCACCATTTGGAGCACCATTGCATCCTTTCCATTTTTGTTAAAACTTCCAAAAGCAGAAGTGTTTGAAAATATAAAGAATTCTTTACCAGATCAAAGATAGTTTTACCCACATCTTATGCATAAAGTGAATTTTAAACAAAGCTTGAATTATTTAATTTATAATTTTAGATACTTTTTCATGTAAATAAGCATCATTATTAATTGACTATCCTATATTACACAAGGTCAACCAATATTAAAAAATCATAAATCATGTTTTTTATGGTGTCAGATAATAAAATTGTCATTAATCAAGTAATTTCGCATTGGCCCAGTTACAGGTCCTCGGTCAGCTGTATTGGCCTCGGCCTTCGGCCTCGTGCCAATACAGCAGACCTCGGACCTGTAACTGGTCCAATACGAAATTACTTGATTAATAACATTATATTCCAGTGGTATCAACAAAAATATAAACTCTGTATTTTACCAGCTATAAAGGAAAAATATGGACAGGTAGATTTCTGACAATGCTAACAAAGTTTTTTCTGATGCATTTTGTGAACCCTTTCATAGCAGAATTTAATTAAGAAATAATCTCCACGTACCGTGTGTTATCGTGATTAACACACGGTGTTGGAGGGCAGATTGCGAAATATTAATTCACGACGGCGAAGCCGGAGTGAATTAATATTCGCATCTGCCCGACAACACCGTGTGTTAATCACGATAACACACCGGGTGCGTGGAAATTATTTCGATTCTAACATGATGCTAAACTGAAATACAGTAGTAACAAAGCGTTATCTTGGGGACTATTTTGCAGCGGATGTCGACAGAAGGAAATGTTTACATGCAACGTCACGATGACGCCAAATTGCACGCACCACGTTGACGACGTGAATTATCGCATATTTGCAAACGCTGACGTTTCCACTGGGTTCAATGGGAAAAACGTTAACGTCATGTTAGAATCAAAATTCTCCTCTCCTCCACAACGTGATGTGTAAATTTCATCTGTATTTACCCAGGTTGCCCCTATAAACAGATTTCTTGTGAGATTTGTTTGCAGAACCTAATTTGACTTCATAGGAACCTGATAAAAGGTAAATTCTACCTGGCAATTTATTTTATAAAATAGACATCTACTGATGAAAATCAACAATTTAATGTATAAAGCTAAGAGATTCACTTTTCCATCAATCACTACCATGTAATACGTAAAATGAAAAAAGAAACTAACTAATAAACCATTGAAAAATGATCTTTTCATCACAGGAACATATATATCCAGAGCGTACATCTTCTACACTAAAATTATAGACAGTGCATGACATAACGTACATGAAGCCAGGGGACCCATTGTTCAATGCTAACGATGTCGTTGGTTAATGTATCATTAAACTTCCATCATTAATATGGCAAAGATTCTAATGTTGTTTTTTTTGCAGAAAAAAACGTGAGCAGCTTTTGCAAATGAAAAAGCTGCTCACATTTTTTTTAGCAAAAACACCACTGTCTTAGATATTGTTGGCTGGTTGGTTGATTTGAGGATTACCGTCCCAGTCAACACTGAACAGGTCATTTTGGAGACGTTGCTCCCAATTTTGTAGGACATTTACCTGACATCGAGATGAAATGACATCTGCCACCCAATTAAACCAATAGGGTCTATATGCATGGACAGTCTGACTCACACCACTTTTCCTGGGCAGGCTCCGAACCTCTAAGCTGTTTACCAGTACTCATGTGCTGTCGGATTCAGCTCTGCGTGGAAGCATCATGCAGCCCAATCTATTTCTCCAAGCCCTGATGAGCAGGGGCATGCTAGAACAGTTCACATTTTGATCACTAACAAGTTCGTCAAGCTAACAATGCTTTTAACAACCGGGTCCAATATGATCAACAAAAACACTGATCAGCATCAAGCCAGCCTGGTTAGTCTTTACTTGCACCCCCGCCCATCGGGGCTTGAAGAAATAGACGGGCTGCATGATGCTTCTATGCAGAGCTGAAACCCACAGGCACATGAGAACTGGTAAACCGCTTAGAGGATCTAAGCCTGCCCAGGCAAAGCGGTGTGTGTGTCGAACCGTCCATGCTTATAAACCCTATTGGTTTCATTGGGCGACGGGGTTCGAGATGTCATTTCATCTCAATGTTGGGTAAAAGTCCCACAAAATTGGAAGCAACGTCTCCAAAATGACCTTTACGGTGTTGACGGGGATGGTAAACCTCAAATCAAACAAATCATATATGGATAGCCCTGAGGCTACAGATGGTGAAGAATGATATTACTGTGTGCAAGCACAGCTTGATCTGAGTCTTTGCTGATGGCAACGGTTTCCTAGTAGATTATGCCATGCACCAGCTTACCTGACATAATATTAATACCTATATAATAAGCAACTTAAAAGACACGTATGTAAATTTTGCCATTATTTCTGTATCAGGAGATGATTTATATAAGCTTCTAGCTTTTCATCAAATTCTGTACCATTTACTATTATGCGATGTATACATGTAAATTGATTCTAATAAATATTGTTTAAACCAACTTAAGAGACAATAAAAAACACAACCTAAACAAATGATGAAGCAGAAATAAATTGGTTCCCATCTGTCAGAGTTTTACATGAGTCGCACCATGAGAACTCAACTGAGCATGAAATTTATAATGCTAATAAATATTAAAATGGCAACATCTGAGGGTTGAATCATATACCGAACAAAATAAAAAACGCTTACAGTGTGATTTTATTTTCCCATTTAGTTTACCTTTTTTTATCCAAAATTCTAACCTTGATAAAATTGATAAAAACAGTCAAAATTGACTTACATGTCAGCATGGCATAGATTATTATTCCTCCTTTTCGGATCTATGAACAAATTGCTTTTTCGGTTTTGCTCAGTAAGTTTTCCATACTGTTTTCTATACATGCGTTACTGGATGTCGTTTTTGTGTTTTTAGACATTTAGGATGTAAAGCTAGAGGCCACCATCATGTCAGATGAATACAGGATTATGTCGCAAGTGAAACACCATATCTCAGAATGATACTAGTGACAAAAATGGTTCTATTGGTTTATTATGTTATGTGTGTCTGAGCCGAAAGAAACTGAGGGATGTTTGTAATATTTAATTTTGACCCCTCCCTTACTCAAAGGTCAATAACTTCTGGCATTTTTGACTCAAACGTTTTTTCTACCAGACACTGACATGTAACTGCAGTACTATAAAGCAATTGCTGTAACATTAGATCTTAATTCCAAACTATGCAAAAATCTAATGAATGCATTTTTTATTTTGCTGGGTATATTTATATCCATTAGGGATGGCATTTATCCTGCTGATTAAGGGGAATGGGAACACCTTCAGGGGAGGCAACTCTTTCAAAAGTTTGTTTTGTCTCCCATGTTATTAAGGGTCAACTCTTAAAGGAACATTTAAGAGTTGACCCCTTTTTCCATTGGAAAGAGCGTATAGATAAGTGAACAGGAAGTTCAGAAAGTTGTCACCTTTTGAAAAATGGCGGACAAATCTGCTAGATGTTCCCATTCTGCTTAATAATATTAAAATGCAAACCTGCCAACAATTATTTATCAGCAGGACAAGTTATTGGAAAATTTTCTGAGGGACTGAAGAATGAGTTTACAATAACCATGGTAAACAAGTGATCTGTGTTTGAACCCTCGAAGTGTCACTGTTCCTGTGTATTTGTTAAAAAAATCTCTGGCTATTTGCCTGAAGGTTTTGTTGTGTTTCAAAGAACTATCATTATAAAGATAGTATTTGTTCCCTTACAGTTTGTAAATGTTGTGGACATTAGTTAGAATGGCCTTGCTGACGCAATTTGAACAAATATCTTCTACATTATTTTCTTGGAGTTGTAAAATCAAATTTTTGAAGATCTCCATTATTCTGTCTAATCTTGAGCTAAGAATTTGTTCCATCAAATTTGTCATTATAACAAGTAAAATTGTCATATTGCATGTCATTATAGAAATGACTGCTGACCTCAATGAGGTGGTTCTAATGAGTAATCACGGTTCTAATGAGTACCCACAGCACATGTATAAAGCAGAAATAAGAGAGATGTAACAATATTCCATAAACAAGAGCTGTCACAAAAAGTGAGCAATGGCCCCATGGGAACCAATTTGAGGAAAGGGCCATAACTCATTCGAAAATGATAGGACCAACGTGAAAATTGTGTTAGGCATCCCTTCACCTCACAAGGAATGCATGTGCAGTTTCAGCTCAATCGTTGAAGAAATGTGGAAGTAGTTCGCATCACAAAAAGGTGCGGACTTACAAACGCAAAAACCCACAAACGGACAGTGCCAAAACTATATGCACACCTACGGGGGCATAAAAATGATTTACCCTCCTACGGGGGCATAAATATGATATTTTTTACAACTGTAAAGAAAGCATTATGGTTATCATAATGTAAAAACAAATAAATCACCACAGTACTGTTCATTAATATTTTGGAATGTCTATATATGGATAACAATCATCATTCAGTTTTAACCAATGTCCTGCTGAATAAATTAATTCAGCCACACTCGTTTCTGACCAATCTACTCAATTCACAAACTACCCTTACAAACATTATATATCCAGGTCTGATGGCTTCTGATCATCTTGCAATAAAAGCCATCTGATCTGGATCTACACTTTTTGCAAAGGTAGAGTTGTCATGTTCAGCAGGATAAGGGTTAATACTTTGTACAGATTACAATATGTAAACAGTAAGTCAAAAAATGTAGGAATGTAAATCAGTAACACACAGCAGTTACACTTTCTAGATTACAATACAGGAATCATTCTGTTTCTTTTTTCGCAACTGCATTTGCCAGGCACTTATCATTTTTGGCGGAGTGGTCAAGTTTCTTAAAGGAATGTAGCAAATGTTAATGTAATGAAACAAATAGGAACGATGTTCTTGTATTCTATTTTGCCATATATAATTTTATTTATATTTTGTAACCAATTGAGGGAAAAAAGACCCTTACGGAGACAAAGTGCTAACTTGCAAACCAGAGTCAATAGGGGTGTCATTCAGATCATTTTGTAGGGAATGTAATCCCATGAACTGAATTCATGTTATAAGAAACGAGGCCATTAAATGTAAAAAATCTATTACATTTCTTACCATAAATACATAACCTACCCTTCACATCTGGGGCCAGTTGTTCAAAACTAACGACGTTGTTAGTTAACGTATCGTTAAAACTTTGATCATTAAATATGGCAAATATGCTGAAATTTTTGCTGAAAAAATGTGAGCAGCTTTTGCGTCTGCAAAAGCTGCTCACATTTTTTTCAGCAAAAACTCCAAAATTTTCGATATTGTACTTGCTAGAAGAGTTAACAATATAACCACTAACGAGCTCGTTAAGCTAACGATGTTTTGAACAACTGGCCCCCGGTTAACAAGTCTGTGCAATGAACCCCACTTTATACAAAGAAAAGTGGGGATTATGATGGTGTTCATTACTTTCCTTATTTTTGCTCAAAAACAAAGATTGTGGGTGCTTGTCAAAACCACCTCATTGAGGCAGTTCTAATAAAGTGCCAACAATCTATTCAGGTTAATAACTTGAATGTCTTTGGAACGATGAATATTTGTTTGAGATAGGGATACTGGTTACACATAGCCCCAGATAAGAGGGGGTGTCCGAATATTATTTTTCTTATTTCTGTACGAAAATACATGTTGTGTGTACTCATTAGAAGCGCCTCACCAAGGCACTTGTAATGAGTACCCACAATGTCTATTTTCGTACAGAAATACAAAAATATCAGTACTTTTCGGGCGAAAAAAGCGCCTTATCTGTAGCCATGCTGGTAGATCAAACAACTGAGTTTAAGACATAGTGCTAGGTCATGAGGCATAATCGGGATCATTAAGGAACATCTTAAAGGCCTATGAAATAAAGGTATGTTGTGTGTACTCATTAGAATTGCCTGCCTCAATGAGGCAATTCTAATGAGTACACAAAACATACTTGTTAATGATACAATCAGGGAAACTGCCCTAAAATATCCAAATATAGATAACTGGAGATATTAGAAGTTTTCTCCAGGTACCCAAGAGCCAATTTGATTTAGCCAAGGTAAACAAGCAATTGTTGTTCGAGGTATTAAAGTTTCACTGTTTCCACAACAGACATTTATCACATATGTTCAAATTTCAAAGTAAAATCTGGGGCCAGTTGTTAGTTAACATAACATTAATTCTTTGATCATTTTATATGGCAAATATGCTAATGTTTTTGCTGAAAAAATGTGACCAGCTTTTGCATTTGCAAAAGCTGGTCACATTTTTTCAACGAAAATACTGCTGTATTTTAGGACACTCAACAATTCAGCCGGCCTCGGTGGCTCAGTCCGATGCACATCTGACTGGTGATCAGGAGGATGCAGATTCGATTCCTGCCGGGGTCAGCATCATTCTTTCATGGAGATTGATCATGAAATCTTTTCTACAGTCATTCTCTCCCTTCCGCTGATTCAAGAAGGGCAGCTGTCAGTTTCTGGTGAAAGAATGTGCACTGTATTGGTTAACTGCTAAGGAAAAGCCTCCCATGCCCAGGAAAAGTGTGGATAGGTAAACTGAGTGGCTCAAAAATGACCTAAAATAGTGTTGATTGGGCCGTTAAACTCCAATACAAACAAAAACTTAACAATTTAACCACTAACAAGCTTGTTAAGCAAAATTGGACCCTGGTAAACAAAAACAGCTATTAATTTTATCAGTACTGATCATTGTTATTTACCATTATCTATTAGTAATATTATTAATTTTTACCATTAGATTATACATAAATGCATGTACAAACTACATTTACGCAGAAATTGTGAACACAGAATGCACAAACCTCCCATTACTCCCCCATAAAACACTAGAAAAAGATCACCTTTATACAAATAATAATAATAATAATAACAAGAGCTCCGCAAGCGGGGCATTATACGCCCGTGGCAAATTCATATTTGGCAGACTGAAACCTGAAAACAGTATTCATTGATGGTGGAACTATTTTTCAAGTTTCAATGGGTGACAGCAAATGCAAGAAGAGCATGCAAAGTGCCAAGCCAGAGCTAGGTCACCACAGAGCTTTCTTCCTTTTCCCTGTATTGCTCTTTCCACAGCAGACAGCTTAGAACTAGAATTAATCTCATCAGTTATTTACAACACATAAAAACGAGCACTTATAGCATTATCGGATGAAAACTGTAGCAGGAGTTATCCGGAAACGAAAAAGTTTACAAAATTTTTTCAATGGGAAATTACTCTCTTAATATTTGGCGGACGATAATTCTCGAAACTTTACGCACATCTACACATCATGGTCTTACTACCTACCAAGTTTCAGCTTGATCGGATGAAAACTGGAGGATGAGTTATCCGGAAACGAAAATGTTTACAAAAATTTCAAAGGGGCATAACTCTGTTAATATTCGACGGACGTTGATTCTCGAAACTTTACGCACATCTACACATCATGGTCTTACTAACTACCAAGTTTCAGCTTGATCGGATGAAAACTGTAGGAGGAGTTTTCCGGAAACGAAAATGTTTACAAAAATTTCAAAGGGGCATAACTCTGTTAATATTTGGCGGACGTTGATTCTCGAAACTTTATGCACATCTACACATCATGGTCTTACTATCTACCAAGTTTCAACTTGATCGGATGAAAACTGTAGGAGGAGTTATCCGGAAACGAAAATGTTTACAAAAATTTCAAAGGGGCATAACTCTGTTAATATTTGGCGGACGTTGATTCTCGAAACTTTACGCACATCTACACATCATGGTCTTACTAACTACCAAGTTTCAGCTTGATCGGATGAAAACTGTAGGAGGAGTTTTCCGGAAACGAAAATGTTTACAAAAATTTCAAAGGGGCATAACTCTGTTAATATTTGGCGGACGTTGATTCTCGAAACTTTATGCACATCTACACATCATGGTCTTACTATCTACCAAGTTTCAACTTGATCGGATGAAAACTGTAGGAGGAGTTATCCGGAAACGAAAATGTTTACAAAAATTTCAAAGGGGCATAACTCTGTTAATATTTGGCGGACGTTGATTCTCGAAACTTTACGCACATCTACACATCATGGTCTTACTACCTACCAAGTTTCAGCTTGATCGGATGAAAACTGTAGGAGGAGTTATCCGGAAACGAAAAGTTTACGGACGGGCGGACGGACGGCGACCCCATAACATAATACGACCGTTTTTTCAAAACGGGCGTATAAAAACTGCTGACCTATGAGAAAAAGGGCCTTAGCAATCTCGGATTAATTTTTTACAAGTGTGTGTGTAGCCAAGTAATATAGCTGGATACATGACTTCATAGCCTTAAATTTTGCCGGCTTGATCTATGCATTGTCCAACACAACTATCAAAGACATCACAAAATTTAAAATCAATTGACAAAACATAAGAATTTTATTTTTCCCTCTCTACAAGTACAGCAATAATCCCACTATTACCCAGTAACCCTTGACGACCATACATATGCAGATGTCACTTTCATTTTTTTTTTTTTTTTTTTTACTTTTCAGAGAAATTCAGGCTAGACATTTGATAAGAATCTTTTGCTGACAAGTTATCTGATTTTGCCTAAAAGATATACAAAAAGAAATTCCCCAATGGCTCTGTCAGGACTATGGTGGTTTATAAGAAAATGGAACTACAAAATACCGCTATTAAGACCACCTAAAATTAGGACTAATTCTGCTATAAAAAGGTTATTTAGTAGGTTTTAGTTATTCTTTCTTTGTGTTTTTCACATGCAGTGTCCTCTGGTCAGTGACCACCTTTGGGACTGTTCAAAAGTGGTCTTAAAGACCACTTTTGAACAAAGGTGGTCTTAATATAAGAATTTTACTGTATATGCATTCAGCCAAGCAAGCAAAGTAGGTAAAGGTCAGTAACAGCCACTAGCAGTGGTAGCATTATATTTACCCATTCTGCACCAAATGGAATCTGCCCCCTTATACACAGTACAAGTCCATTTCAAAATTTAGGGGCAGATTCTGTTTACAATAAAATTTATTTGGAAACTGTCTGAACTTTTTTGCAAACAGTGAAGGTCCTGATCAGACACCGCATTCTGTGGCATCTGATCTGAGCCTGCACTGTTTGCCAATTACCCATTTTGGGGTTTATGAAACAGGTTATTTCTTTGTAAAGTTTAGTTCTGTGAAAGTCAGAATGCACTGGAGTTCTACAAAAACTTGTACAAAATGATATATGTAATGGCCATTACTCATGTCCATGAAACTAGACAACGGTAACACAGATCTTTGACTTGGCCCAGATATTTCACTGAGACATATAATATTGGACTAGCTGTTGTTTATTTTGGTATAATTTATGATTGAGCAAATGACAGAATTAAAACACATTCTAATGCACTTGCATATGTAACGCGATGTCTGATTGGATAACTTAAAAAATTTGCGACAGTATATTCTGCGATATACTGTCGGAAACCCCGACGTCATCGGGTAACGTCGGTTTTCATTGGCTGGCATTTGGTTTTACGCAGCTCACAGTGCTAGCCGTTTTGTGCAAAACAGTACAGTGTTTAACAAAACAACCGTATAAGTGCATTAGAATGGGGATAACTGTATTCAAAATTGTGATTCGGGGAGGTAAATCGTCGGTTTTACAGTCGCAAATTACGTTTTACGGCTTTTGAATACAGTTATCCCCTAACAGTAAATAGTCAAATTTATATGAACCATGAAAAGAAAAAGCATGTTTTTTAAACCCTTTTCATGCTGAAAACAACATCCCCTTACCTTGGGGAAGCCATCTGATCAGGATCTCTACACTGTTTGTCATGCAGTTTGTGAATTGTAATTACATTAAACCAAGAAACATACCTGTGATAAGTTTTTGAACTGTATGAGGGAGATTTGCCATTGTGATAAGGGAGGTGTAAAGATTATAAAGGGAAATTCTCAGTTCAAATGGGAGAAACTCGAAAATTTTACTAAAATTTAGCATAAACAGGGCAGCAAAAATTAGCATCAAAATGAGCGAGTCTCCCTCCTCATGAGGGAGGAATCACAGGTGTGAGAAATTTCTTTGGTTGATAGAAAGCAATGGGTGTGGCTAAAAAAAATTATTCAACAGGATAAGGGTTAGCCATGTGCACCAGCAAAAACTGGAATTATCCTCAGTGATACAGTCTCGTGCTCAATTGTGATACATGTGTGTTACAGCCATGTGGTGAATTGTAATACATTTGTGATACACAAGAGATTGCATTGGAGATAAAAAATAAAGTGAGACAGGTATGAATAAAATAAAAGAGAATAACGGTGAGAAAACTGGTGCTGCTAGTGCTACAGACCTTGTCCAACAGTAACCTAATATCATAATAAAAGAGAACAACAGTGAGAAAACTGGTGCTGCTAGTGCTACAGACCTTGTCCAACAGTATGCTAGTATCAGATGATATATTCACCTGACCTAATCACCCTAACAAAATATATACAATGTTCACAAGTTGAGCAATGGTGAAGGGGATGGGGACTATGAACATATCAATGTTACTTAGCTATTAACCCTTGTCCTGCTGAATATTCATATATGCCACACCCACAACCGATTATCAACCAAACAGATTACTTGATGCAAATTATTGCAACAAATTCACAATCTGAATGGCAAACAATGTAGATCCTGATCAGATGGCTTCAGAAGCCATCTGATCTGGATCTTCATTGTTTGGAAAATAAGGCATATCCGGGCTCAGCAGGACAAGGGTTAATGTAACAAAATGAGCAAGCATGGAAGAGCACATGGACAAACTAATAGGAGACAAAACCTAAGAAATTCCAGCATACAAATTGTATGCCAGGGATGGTGGGTGGGGTGGGGTGGGGTGGGGTGGTGCGGTTTAAAGAGATTCAGCAGGATTTCTGCAACAACCCTAAATATTGGAAGGCTCAAAATTGAATATTTCATTCAAGGTAGACATTGTTTATCCTTCAGCCAGCATGATATGTAATGATTTATGGTGAATGGATATACCGTCAGGGTAAGAAACTCTTTCACATTTCACAAATGTTTTTGCCTACCTTATCAAAAGGGTTCTACTCTTAAAGGAAAGAATTTGCTCCACTAGTGGAGCAAATTCTATCCTTTAAGAGTAGACCCCTTTTTTCAGAGGGACTGAGTTTATAGAGAAACAAACAGGAAGATCTACAGGTTGTGCCCCCTTGTAAAAATGGCATGTACCCATTGCCCTAAAGGATAATTCAAGTCAAACTAGACAAAAGTGCCCAGTGGGGCACGTATACCCCCGGTCAGTGCCGAACTACAAAGGGAAATAACTCTAAAAGGCCTGACCCCTTGGCCCTTATTTTCTTTCCCACAATACAAGTAGTCATACTGATCATGTGTGCAAAATTTCAAGTTTCTATGTGAAGCAGTTCCTGAGATATCTTTGACACAAAATAATTGTTTACGGACACACAGACGGAAAAGACAAAAACTATATACCCCCATGGCATACGCCGGGGGTATAAATATTCTGAGAAACTACACTAATGAAATAATAAAATATGTGTACATAATACCTTAGTTCAACAAAATTTAAAAACAAAGAAATTGCAATAAAAAAAAATTCTAACATCCATTTTGTATAACATAAAATCAAACCCTGTACATATATCCCTGTTCAAAACACACTCATTCTTCTTGTGAGGACGGGTTATTCAAATTTTTCACAAATCAATACATACATGTATACCACCCAACCCACCGGTTTTCCGGGACAGCTCACCTCGCAGGAGGCAGCCTTTCCAGGGGTACCCAGCCACCTAGGGGTCCAGATAAACTGGGACACCGGTATATATTCTGGACATTCAAAATTGGGCAATATGATCTGCTGACTTTTTCAGATTTAATAAATTGTACCCTTTGCTATTTACTGAAATGACATTAATAGATCTTTGGGGGGGGGGGGGGGAAGAAATGGAAAAAAAAAATGAGACCCTCAGCTGAGCCAGATTTTCAAAGCTGCAGCCTTAGACAATAGATATTCATGTAATACTAGAGAAAGTGCCCAGTGGGGCATGTATACCCCTGGCCAGTGCCATCCCCTTATATTGGAAATGACAATTTGTCGGTAGCATTGAACCTTTCGATATAAACTTTCCATTTAGTCCACTGAGAATAACCATTGCATTTCAACAACAAGGAATATAATGAAAACAGTTAACACAAAACTTAGATGTAATCAAAATGCCTAAGTCTTAATTATTGACCCCTAGCCCCACCCAGGGGCTTGACCCAGAAGCTTAGATATTCCATATGAAAGTTAATACTATAGCTATATTCTGTATCAAATATAAAAAGAATCTAACATGAGGTTACAGAGATATGAGCAATCAAAAAGGTTTAACACAAAACTTTGACGTAAAAGTTGACAAACGGATGGACGGTCCACCCAGGACTGACAGTCCACCTAGGGACTTGACCCAGGGGTTAGATATTCCATATGAAAGGTAATGCTATAGAGATATCCTGTACCAAATATGAAGAGAATCCAACATGTGGTGAAAGAGATAATGGCAATCAAAAAGGTTTAACACAAAACTTTGACGTAAAAGTAGATGAACAGACAGACAGCCCACCCAGGGGCTTGACCCAGGGGCTTAGATATTCCATATGGAAGGTAATGCTACAGAGATATCCTTTACCAAATATGAAGAGAATGTAACATGTGGTTACAGAGATATCAGGAATGAAAAAGGTTTAACACAAAACTTTGACTTAAAAGTAGATGGACGGACAGACAGACAGCCCACCCAGGGGCTTAGATATTATATATGAAAGGTAATGCTATATAGATATCCTTTACCAAATATGAAGAGCATTTAACATGTGGTTACAGAGATATGAGCTGTCAAAAAGGTTTAACACAAAACTTTGACGTAAAGGTTGACGAACGGCATAACAGACGGAAGTACGAACGAACGAACCAACGAACGGACGGAAAGACAAAAACTATATACCCCCCGACATACTTCGTATGCCAGAGGTATAAAAAACATGAGTACAGAGATTACATGATTCAGACAGATCTCAAGTTAACTTCAATATAATTTCCTTCCTATAAGGAAATGAGACGAAACATATCTACATACAATAATCATCAAATATGGACCACCATGGCTCAGTGACTTGTAGTGCTGACTTATAACCCATGGCACGATTAATCGTAATCGATTCATCGATCGATAAATTCAACAAAAATTATTATCATTTCCGATTTGCTTTTAATCGATTACTTGATAGGTACAATTTACTACCTAAAGTTATGCCTAAAACAGCTGAATGAGTGGCAAACAGTGCAGACCCTGATGAGACGTCGCATTCTGAGGCGTCTCATCTGGGTCTTCACTGTTTGCTCAGGCCTGTCTATTCAAATATACATATGGTAAAGTGCAACATATGGTAAGAGTCATGCTCAAACAGAAGGCCAGACACGTAAAATTATGACAAAAACCTTAGCGATTACTAATCGATTATCGATTGCAATGACAGGACTGATAATCGATTATCTTTTCAGCTCCGATTAGCCAGCCCTAGTGCTGACTTATAACCCGTAGCTCCAGATAAGGACAAGCAATAAGGATAATAAAGGGATAACCCAGCAGGCACATTACGTAATTGGGACGTCATATCAATGTCGGTACAACGTCATGATGTTTATGCACCGTCAAATCGACGTCGGTGCAACGTCACACCGTGACGTTGCACCGACGTTGATTTGACATTGCCTCAGCAACGTGTGCCTGCTGGGAAGTTTCCTTAATCCTCTTTAGAAGCCTTTTGCAGTGGGTCCTTCTTAACCCTTATCTTGCTGTTCACGACAACCTCTATCTTTGCAAACAGTGTAGATCCAGATCAGATGGCTTCTGAAGAAGCCATCTGATCAGGATCTACACTGTTTGACATACAGTTTATGAATTTGTAGGAATAAATTACATGAAGTAATCTGATTGGTTCAAAATCAGAGATGGGTGTGGCTTAAATGAATATTCAGCAGGACAAGGGTTAAAATCACCTCATTTTGGTGATTCTAACAAGTACCTACAATACAGTTTTTTATGTATACCATTACGAAAACACACATATACAAATACATAGTAATTTTTTGTCACCGAAAAAATGATTGTATGATGAAAAATTGAGATATTTTTATTTCGGCTCAAAATATAGATTGTGGATATATGTTAGAACTGCCTCATCAAGGCGGTTCTAACGAGTACCCACAATCAATATTTTAGAGCAGAAATAAGAAAAATAAGGTCGATGAGGCGGTTCTAACATATCCACAATCTATATTTTGAGCAGAAATAAGAAAAATAAGGTTTACCCCTGATAACCCCAATTTTATAATATAAAACTGGGGTTCAAGGGGGTCAAATTATACAGGCATGTTTTAGAGATTCAGGTCATTATGAAGAAATAAAAAATGTCCTTTAATGGTCCTTATTACTTCCCCTTATCTGAAGTTATGTTAACCCTTTGGCTTTTCATCACTGTGAGTTTCACATAGGTTACAAATGAGAGGAGAATTTCTGCTAAGTAAGTCAGACATTTCATTTCCAGCATCTTAGGTTTTTGGTCACCTTTGACTGCACACAGAGAAGAAATTTTATTGAACAGGCAGTAAAACCCGAAGTACTGTAAAGATCCTAAGTATTGGGACAGGCAGGCCTTAGCAAACAGTGCAGACCAGATCAGACTGCTCCTGAAGGAGCAGTCTGATCAGGGTCTGCACCATTTGCCATTTTGTCTCCACTTTTTAAACTCCTTGCTGGATCATGAATAAAATCTGTTAAAATTTTAAGAGAATTACAGCAAGTCTTCAAGGTGTCCGAATTTTTAGAAATTTTACAGTAAACATAAAATAGTCTAACTATTGAGACATGTCATGAAAAAACCTGCTCTTGCCATTTGCAAACAACAGAGGAGCAGATCAGCCTGTACATTTGGGCAGTCTGTTTGGATGGTACAACACACCAGGGTCCAGTTGTTCAGTAGTAATGATATCGTTAGTTAATGTACCTTTGAAGCTTTCATCATTTTAATATGACAAGTTTGCTAATATTTTTGCTGAGAAAATGTGAGTATCTTTTGCAAATGCAAAAGCTACTCCAATTTTTTCAGCAAAAATTCAGCTTTTGCAAATGCAAAATCTACTCACATTTTTCAGCAAAAATACAAAATAGTGTACTTGCTAGAACAGTTAACATTTTGATTACTTAAGAACATGCTTTGAACAATTGGGCCCTGGTGTCTATATCTAGAATATCAAGACTATTACTAAAGTCAATTTGTTTTTACTTTTTTGATGCATTTTCTGGCGATAACTTCTTTATTTTTGACTTTTGATCAATACATCCAGCGAGAAAGTTGTGGAGGAGAAGCTCTACCAACTTCTTGTTAAGGTTTCAGCCTCCTGAATGGTATATATTTTAGTTATACTAATTTATTTTAGTTCGATTGCGAGGAAAGCTTCAAGCTTATTGAACCGCTCTTGAACACTCAATCCGCGCGCGCGAGAGAGAGGCAGTGGCTTTTACACCACTGCTACCCATTTACACCTGGGTATATATTTTGATCTAATCAGAAGGAATTGTTACATTTTTTCAAATTTTCAACAAAAATAAGTCTAATTCTGTCACTCACACTTTCGAAAGGTCTATATATGGATAAGTCTCATGCAGCCAACGTAGTGTCCAACTGAAGGGACGTTATACGAAGAATTTGAGTGTAGAGAGTCAAAAACCATGAAATACATGGTTTTAGTCAGCAATCCTATTGCAAAAGACAATACAGATCCCATGCCTTTGATCTAGCTTGTTCAAATATATTCTACATCAGTAAATGCAACTTTCAGTTACTCTCCCAAATGTGCACATCGTTCACCTGCAGGATATTTGAATGACCCTCATAATTTTCCATCACAGACGACAAATCGACAATCCACACCATCAAGGCAGAACTAGTTGAAACAGAAAATTTGGCACAAAGTTGAAATCAGCAGAAATCTCCATTAGATTACAGCTTTTCTTAGATAAGTTAGGGACATGAAACCTTTCTGAAAAGTTGGCGGAGCTTGTCCTCTGCAACTTCTCCCTGGATGAATTAATAAAAAATAAAAAATAAAGAAGTTACCATTGAAAAACATGCAAAAAAAAGACCAAATAAAAATGACTGTATTCTGTGTGTTAAACAGGTTTGTGTCTTTATTGGTTTTCCCATGATTTGGCTCGTATAATGGATTTAACCTATCACAAAAATTAAGTAAAACCTGTAAACTATAATGACTGCTTAAATCATTCATTAGTTCCATATTTTCTTTGGCTCGGACTTGTGACAGATTCTGCCGTGCTGTATAGAGTGTCCTGAGAAGATGACGTGTCTTGTTCCTGTATTAATCCTCGTCTTTGTGAACTGTCCCCCTCAATAAGATGACTAACAGAACCTGAGGGCTGGACTTGACCAACATTCACTGTCGCTAACAACCAGGCTGAAACAGATAGATACATAAATATTTATCCTAAAACTTGAAAACAAACAATTCAGACAAAAAAAATGCCACATTTTTCCTGTGTGGGGCATACATCTTTCCTCTGTTAAACAAAAAGGAAATTACAAATACAAAATAAGTGAATAGGGTGGAGTTTTTCAAATCATTGTTAACTAACAAACTTGTTAGTGATCAAAATATTAATTGTTCCAGAGAGTACAATATCTAATACTTTGGTAGATGCACAGGATTGTGCACAGGCTGATATGAAAGATTTTCAGTAGTCATTACTCAATTTGTAAATAAAAGTTATTTTCTTCACTTATGTTTTTATGACAAAAACAAGATGAAGACAAAAGAAAATAACAACAAGAGAAATGGTGGCTTTTCAATTCCAAGAGAAGTCTCAGACCACCAGTATTTACATCTGTACAGAGAGGTCAATTGTTTCAGGCATTACGTGAACCTGAATCACCAAGAACACATAACCTCTTTATAACACTGTTCATTATAAAAATAGAAGTGAATGCAATGATCAGGAATAGATGCTCCATTAAAGACACCAGAGGAAAAGAAACACAAACTTTAAATAACTGAACCCTAATGGAAACATCATTAGCGGAAAGCCAAAAGGACAGTTACTTTCCGACAAAATGGCCAACTGGCTATCCAAAACAAAAAGATATAAGCGATGCACACACCCAAAGACAAACTAGAACTGTCAGAGGATCTGACTATAGCCCCGCTATAGCGCTATCAGAAAAGAAAAAAATACAAGAAATAGCACTATCAGAAAAGAAAAATACAAGACAAACTAGAAAAAGTGTCCACAGGACACGGATGCCCCCGCCAAATGCCATTCATAAAAATATTACAAATGTACTTCAAATCAATCATAAAATATATGCATCAAGGGCAGATAATCCAAAAACCAAAAATGCAAGAGTTGTCTACCTTGTTCATGACACATTGTCTCAGTGTGATGAATGCACCTGTGAAGTTTCATGAATATATTCCATACGGTTTAGGAGTTATGGCCCGGGAGGGGATAATTAAAAAATTTTTTAAGTCTGTGACCTTGACCTTGAGCTCATGGGTATGGGTGGGGGTATCGCTGAATAAAATGGACATGTATCTAACATGATACAAATATCAACTCAATCCATCGCACGATTTGGAAAATATCAACTCTTAAAATATCTAATTAAAAATTTCTGTGACCTTGACCTTGAAGCCGTAGGCATGAGTGGGGTATTGCAAAAATAAACATTTGGACCTGTATCTATCATCATAGCATACATAAGCCAAATTCATAATATAGTTTGGAAAATTTGAGCTCTTTAAAATCTTTCACATTAAAATTGTCTAAGTCTGTGACCTTGACCTTGAGGTCATAGGCATGGGTGGGAGTATTGCTGAATAAAACACTGTACCTATATCTATCATCATATGAAACAAAGCCATCATAAAAGTTCAGGTTCTACCAGGTACAAATACCTTAACTGGAGTCTTTAACATGCAAAATTTCTAAGTCCATGACCTTGACCTTGAGGCCATGGGCATGGGTGGGGGTACCGCTGAATAAAACTTTGGACCTATATCTATAATCATACCAAATATGAACCAATTCCATCAAATGGTTTGTAAAATATGAGTTCTAAAATGTTCAAGTCTACCTGTTACAAAAACCTTAACCTGAGTCTTTAACATCGAAAATGTCTAAGTCTGTGACCTTGACCTTGAGGTCACAGGCATGGGTGGGGGTATTGCTTAATAAAACTTTGGACCTATATCTATCATCATACCAAAGATAAACCAGTTCCATCAAATGGTTAGGAAAATATGAGTTCTAAAAGTTCAGGCTCTACCTGTTACAAAAACTTTAACCAGAGGTTACAGGATCACGTACGTACGTACATACGTACGTATGTACACACACACGTACAGACGGACGTACACATGTACGCATGTACGGAAAACCGAAAAACTATATGCCCCCGGCATCATATGATGCGGGGGCATAAAAATGCTTTCAGCCTCTAATTAAATTTTTCAATGTTCAAAGGGCAATAAATCCAAAAGTAGGCAATCCAGAGTTATGGTTCATGTGCTCTGCACATCGTCTTATAGTGCTTTACATTTGTGTGAAATTTCATATAAATACCTCAGAAGGTTTTCGAGTTATCATGAATAACGGAATTTGTTCAATGTTCAAAGGGCAATAACTCCAAAAGTAGGCAATCCAGAGTTATGGTTCATGCACTGCTCATCCACCCATAGTGCTTTACATTTGTGTGAAGTTTCATGAAAATACCTCGAAAGGTTTTCGAGTTATCATGAATAACAGAATTTTATCAATGTTCAAAGGGCAATAACTCCAAATGTATGCAATTCAGAGTTATGGTTCATGTGCTCTGCACATCGTCCCATGGTGCTTTACATTTGTGTGAAGTTTCAAGAAAATAACTCAAACGGTTTTTGAGTTATTAAACGGACAAGGTTAAAATTGCCATTTTTCAATGTTCAAAGGGCAATAACACCAAAAGTAGGCAATCTAGAGTTATGGTTTATGCACTCTGCACATCGTCTCATAGTGCTTTACATTTGTGTGAAGTTTCATGAAAATACCTCAAACGGTTTTGGAGTTATCATGAATAACAGAATTTTTTTCAATGTTCAAAGGGCAATAACTCCAAAAGTAGGCAATCCGGAGTTATGGTTCATGCACTCTGCACATCGACCCATAGTGCTTTACATTTGTGTGAAGTTTCATGAAAATACCTCAAACGGTTTTCGATTATCATGAATAACGGAATTCTTTCAATGTTCAAAGGGCAATAACTCCAAAAGTAGGCAATCCAGAGTTATGGTTCATGCACTCTTTACATCATCCCATGGTGTTTTACATTTGTGTGAAGTTTCATGAAAATACCTCAAACAGTTTTGTGTTACGATGAATTACAGAATTATGGAATCACAGAAGGTCAAGGCAAATCCAATATAGCACCCACTTTTTCAAAGCGGGGCTATAAACCATAACAAAAAATAAACCATGACAGAAGAACCGCCTTGGTCAGTGAAAAAAATATTTTTGCTGGAGGGGCTTAAATTGATATTACCCAGCTGCAATCCTCACCCTTGATTCCATCATGATTTGATTTTTTAACACCATTTTGGATATGACATATTAATAGATCAAATAAATGCATAGATTATATAGATACCATATATGGTTATATTTCTATATACTCTATGTAATTTTGTACACTAAAAAAGTGTCTGGTCTGGATCCCCACAATAGTGTTATACTGAGGTGGTGAACATGCTTTCAAAACTTTTAGATAGAATGCAAATGTCTCTGTTCTGAGCAGACTATACTAACTTAAGAGTTTGTGCTCGGCACATATCTTGACCTAGTTGACCAAAGTCTCGTATCCTCTGGTAGTGCTTGAATATTTAGAGTATTTAGGCTAACTAATAATGCTGAGACCAAATATCACCTGGCGTGTGATGCAGATCAGGTCAGCCCTTCACTTCACAATCCTTCAAAATTCTTCATGTAGGGAACCTCCTTGGCCTAGGGGGTAGGGCAATGACTCTGGCCCAGTTGTTCAAATCTAACAGTTTTGTTAAAGATTAGATCATTTAGTATGTTGAGTATGACAATAATTTGCTAGAAACAAATAAAAGTAGCTTTTGCATTTGCAACAGCCACTCACAGTTTTAGCAAAAATACCAGCTTATAAGATCACTTGAACATTCAACAATTTGAACAATCTTGTAAAACTTATAATGCTTTGAACAACTGGGCCCTCATCATACAAGTCTAAAATTCTTGGAAGGGCAGTAACACTTATATGAGAGAAAAAAACTATACACACTGTATGAATCTGTGAAACAAAATAAACAAAATAAACTGTGAAACAAAATAAAGCCCAAGACTGACATGCAATACAGATCATTAAGGGGTATACATGTTTCAAAATGGAAGAACCTTTAGTCCAAAACCAATGGCAATAAGTGCTGGGAAGACCAAGCTCATGAGACCTGGTGATGATATAGAGATCAAAGAGAGGCCAAAGGCTAGAAATAGTAGCATGCACATTTTCAAAGCAAAGAAGGATACCCTATAAACTTCCAGAAGAATAAACAGCAGTAGAAGGAAAAGCAGAGGACACAGACTTAAAGTGTATCTGAGGCAATGAAGCCAAAACAACAATCCATAATTACAAATGTCAGAGAAAGAAAATCTACAAATCAGCCAAATTTTATGGAGATATAGGTTCTGACAGAATCTAAATGGAAAATGAATATAATACAGTATGAACTTGACCAAAATTAGGTGAATCAACAACACAAAAATCATCAGTAATCAGAAATTATTCACGTTACACATGGCTCCAGCTGAGATTGGCAAGTCAGGGCAGTTCAGGTGTTGTTAATATATGTCAAATTCACTGAGTTTACAAGAAGAATTGGTAGAGAATTTTTTGCATGCTTTTTGCAAGGTGCTCAAACGGCAATATAGAACATACCTTTGTTTGTGTTACAGCTGAATTAATATATTTGGATGGCTTGATTTACCGTCTTTCAATAGAATATTCCAAAAGCAGCCAATCTCATATGAAAATCCAACAATAGCTGGATAATTAAGGGATACTTTTCCTTTCTTCTTGTTATATTAGAAACATCATGTGAATTCTTTTCATAATGGCCACAACAAGGCAATTCTAACAACATTGTTTTATACTCTTATTTCTTCTTGCTACTCTTTAACTGGAGATATGATATGAAGTAAATCCTATGAAAGATGTATATGTAAGGGTTGTGGGTAAAAGCCGGGCTATTATAAATTTCATAAGAATCCTTATTGATCAAACCAACAGAACCAAAACCATAAACACAACAACCAATGATAAGAACAGAAACTACCATCATGTGAACAAGTCCGTGAACTGAACAGCCCCTGGGGTTTATTTCTTATTTCTGCTCCAAGACATAGGTTGTGGGTACTCATTAGAACCACCTCAATGAGGCAGTTCTAATGAGCACCCACAACCTACGCTTGTGGTATTTGCAGTATGAATAAGAAAAATATCAGATTATATCAGCAATGTAGCCATTTTGGAGCATATGCACTATGTCACATGGGTATGGTGTGTTATCTTAATGAAGGTTTCAGAGAAGACCTATGATAACCTTAAAAGGGAAAAACATGGCAGTAGCAGATAACTTTTTCAGGTTCATTTTTTCAACCTTTAGAGAAAATAAGGCTTGACATTTCATGTCACTTAGCACATTGTTTGGACATCTCATTACGAAAACACGCCAATACAAACAGCAAATACATTGTAAATTTTACCAAGAAAAAAAAATAAGATGAAAAAAATGTGATATTTTAAAATACTGATTATGGATACTTGTTAGAACCGCCTCATTGAGTCGGTGGGTCTAACGTGTACTCACAATCTTTATTTTTAGAGCAGAAATAAGAAATGAAAGGTTTATACCTGTAAATCCCAGTATTACTATATATAAAAGTGGGGTTCAAGGGGTTCAGAATTATATAGGCTTGTTTACGTGATTTGGTGTGAAATTTTGCTAGGTGTTTCATGGATTAAAAATTGGCAGACTTCTGTTGTTGCATGTTTGTGTTTCTTCTTTCCCTTTGATGTCTCTGATGGGAGCTATGGGTTGATTGTATCATTTCCTCATCACTGCCTATACTGCTAATGTGTAAACACAAGGTCTGGAATAGTTTCACACCAATTCCTGGTGTTTTCTAACATTTTGGTTGGTAATTTTCCTTTTCCTGCAGTCAACATTCAGAAACTGGCAATTCATAAAATGAAAACATACTTCACTAAGGAAACTGTAGGATTGAAAAAAAAAATTAAAATAAAAAAAAGCCCTGAAAATCTGAAGACATGTACACCAGAATCCAGTTCAAAGGGTCATTACATAACGATAACACACCCGTGCGACATAGTGAATATTTCTCATCTCCAAAATGGCTACTTTTCTGATGAAAATCTGTGAAATTTTGCTTATAAATACTGCAGACATAGATTGTGGGTGCTCTTTAGAACCGCCTCATTGAGGGGGTTCTAACCAGTACCCACAACCTATGTCTTGGAGCAAAAATAAGAAGAATAATGTATACCCCCTTAAACCCGTTTTCTCTATATAAAGTGGGGTATAGGGGGGTCTTCATTTGTTCATGTGATGAGTTAGCTTGTTACTGGTCAAACTGTTAATTGTTCTAGCAAGTTCAATATCTCAAACTTTGGCATTTTTGCTGAAAAAATGTGAGTAGCTTTTGCAAAAGGCAAAAGCTGTGAGTAGCTTTTGCATAAGCTCACAATTTTTCAACAAAAATGCAAAAGCAACTCACATTTTTTTCAACAAAAATAATAGTATATTTGCGATATTAAATGATCACAGTTTTAACAGTTCTTTAACTAACGACACTGTTGGTTTTGAACAACTGGCCCCAGATATTGTACAATAATGTCTAGATGTGTAGAAAAGTAACTTTTTTCCCCAGGACACTGACATTTTAATGTAGAAAATAAGAGATATTTGTTTTATATTTCTGAGATAAACATACAAGTACCAACAACCTACATTTTTTAAGCAAAAACATGAACTTTGATGTATACCAAATAAATCCCACTTTAAACTATACAAAGTCCAGTTTACAAGAATTTTAACTGCAATGACATGATAAAAAGCTGCACACAGAAAAACAGCAAAGTTCTAGAAGGAATGAGGAATGAATTTGCCCTTAGGAAAGCATTTTCTTCTTGAGAAGGTCCTTTTTCATAAGAGTTTTGGATTTAAAGAAAAGTGAACAGGTCACAAAAGTTGCATCCTTTGAAAACAACAAGAATTCTGCACAAGGCTATGACAAGCCTGCGATTGTAGTTCTTGAGAAAAAGACTCAAACATTTGGGTTAACTCAAATGTTGACAGATTGACAAACAAAAGGAGAGAAAACTGGACTTTTATATTGTTTCATGCTTAACCCATAACATGTAGATCACGACAATTTTCGTCTGCTTTGTCGTCTGCCAGTTACTTTAAAAGTAATTGTTGCAAACAGTGTGGACCCAGATCAGACTGCTCCTGTAGGAGCGGTCTGATCTGGGTCCACACTGTTTGGCTGCATGCAAAAATATTTTTAACAAGTTTGCAAGAAAATTCAGCAAATGACATAAGCAGACAACATTTTCAGATTTAGTTTTTCTTGGCATCTTAAGGGATAAAGCAGGCATGACATAATGGAAGAAGAAGGAACAACTTCAAAGGTATATAATTATATATCCTTTCACCCTGAGATTAGTTCAAGAACACCCTATAAGTAAAAGAGCTGAAATACAAATAAAATCTTTCTTACCATCACTAGATGATCTTTGGCATAAATTACCTAAGCACTGAGGTAAACCAAAGCCTATAAGATTATATGAGGTGTCAGCTCAGTCTTTGCAATGATAGCATTACGATAAGGCATGTGCAAAAATGGTGTTTCCCTATCCCTTGAACTAGCATTTTGCAAATGAAAATGTTTGATATTTTTCTTATTTTAAGTTCAGATATAGTTTCTGGGCATTCAAAAGATTATCACACCAGCTCAATAGAGTACCACACAAACTATATTTTTGAGCATAAATAAGGAAAATAATTGTCACCCCCCCACCCCTTGTTTTATCTAAAACAAGTATTGTTTACAGGTCTGTTCATCATACAGACCTGTTTATCTGGTGGCAAGAAAAAGTTGCATGGGATAATCTGTTTGCAAGTCTTGAGGTTTTATCTCCCTGTCCACACTATTCAGGTCATTTTGACAAAGTTGCTTCCAATTTTGTGGAACTTTTACCCAACAATGAGATTAAATGAAATCATAAGCCCTACCACCCAAAGAAACCACTGGGTTTAAGGGACAGTCCGACTCACACCACTTTTCCTGGGCAGGCTTAGACCTTCAAAGTGGATTATCAATACTCAAAATTTTGGTTGGTTTCAGCTCTGCATAGAAGCATCTTGCAGCCCAATCTATTTTTCAAAGCCCCCAGTGAGTGGGTGTGCTGCACAGACACTCAACAGTGAAGTAATATGTCAAGGTTCACACACACACACACAAAAAAAACAATATACAAGTCAACAAAACAGAGCCAATCAAGGCCAATGGAAACACTTTCAGGGGAGGCAATTCTAAGCAATATTTTTGTTTTCCTTGGAAAGAATTTGCTCCACATTCCCCTGAAGAGCAAATTCTTTTGCCAATGAGTAGACCCCATTTTCAGAGGGGCCTAAACAAACATGAAAGCATACAGGTCACAAAAGTTGTCTCCCTTGTATAAATGGCAGAAAATGTGTCAGGTGTAAACATTCTACTTAACCCATTGCATAGTAGTCAACTCTTCCATTGCTATATGTTGGACAAGTCCATTAGTCATAAAAGCGGTGGTAGGCCTATTTTTCGCTTTTTATTCCATTTTTGACAGAAAATTCTGTGAGCAAATTGTGCAGACCCTGATCAGATGCTGCATTCTGCGGCATCTGATCTGGGCCTGCACTGTTTGCCAAGGTACACCTTTAGTGGCTTCCAGCATACAATGGGTTAACATAAAAGAAACTGAAGAGGAGCCATCTACAAATTGTGAACTATGAATAGCATCAAGTAAACACTGATCATATTCAGGTGTACAGGCTGATTCAAATTTGCTGGCCAAACACATCATCAAGGAGATTCTGTGTGAAATACGAATTTTTCAGACTATTGGTTGTGCTTTAAGCCTTTAAATGGAAGTTTAAGATAGCAGACAATAATCTTTTTTATCTTTTGTTTCAGAGAAAAAAAAAGGCTTGATACTTAATGTGCATTGTTTGTTACATCATATGTAACAGATTCAAATGAATTATTGTGTTTATCCAAACAAATGAATAAATTGTCAGTTTCTATATCATGTATATATTTTTTGTTTCAATATATCTATCTATCTCAACCCTTTTCCGAGTGTTATTAGGATGGTAATAATAAAACACATTTGTTTAATTAATGTGGTTTCAGCTTTAAACCCCAACAATAGTGTTATGAAGAGGTTGGGGTGTATTTAACTGTGGCTTTCTTGGGAAACTTTTTTCCTTTTTTTTCATAAAAGCAATCCAAGTGTCTGCTGTGATTGCACTGATGACTGTGCCATATTTTTTACATGAAAGTCAGTGTATAGTACTTCAATTATGATAGAGAACATATTGTTAGCTTTGAAAAAACTTTCAACTTTAAATAATTACAAAGTTTCATTAACATTTACCGGATCCCAAGGGAGCTGTTTGAACATTCTGCCACTCTCAGAAGATATTTAAACATTCGGCCTATCCACCTTGTATTCAGACAGCTTCCTTGGGATCCGGCAAATGTTAATGCATGAACAAGAGGGCCCAGAGGGCCCTGGTTCGCTCACCTGATCCAATGTATAACAAGTGGGCCCCGGGCAGGGTCAATTTTGGCCCCACTGGCTATAATTTGAACAATCTTGGTAGAGGTCCACAAGATGAAACTTCTTATTGAATATGAAAGACCTGGGCTTTCTGGTTTCAGAGAAGAAGATTTAAAAGGTTTACCCTGCATATAGAAGTCTATGTAAAACAAGATTTTCCCTATATAAGTCTATGTTTAACCAGAGGGCCCCGGAGCGGGGGCATTTTTGGCCCCAGGGCTATAATTTTAACAATCTTGGTAGAGGTCCACTAGCTGATGCTTAATAACAAATATCAAAGACCTAAGCCTTGTGTTTCAGAGAAGATGATTTTTAAAGATTTTCCCTATATTAGTCTATGTAAAACCAAAGGGCCACATGGCGGGGGCATTTTTGGTCTCAGGGATTTAATTTGAACAATCTTTATAGAGGTCCACTAGCTGAAGCTTCATAACAAATATTGAAGACCTAAGCCTTGCGGTTTCAGAGAAGAAGATTTTTCAAGATTTTCCTTATATAAGTCTATGTAAAACCAAAGGGCCCCAGGGCGGGGGCATTTTTGGCCCCAGGGCTATAATTTGAACAATCTTGGTAGAGGTCCACAAGATGAAGCTTCATACCAAATATCAAAGTCCTGGGCCTTGAAGTTTCAGAGAAGATTTTTCAAGATTTTCCCTATATAAGCCTATGTAAAACAAAAGGGCCCTGGTGCGGGGGCATTTTTGGCCCCAGCACTATAATTTGAACAATCTTGGTAGGGATCCACTAGATGAAGCTTCATACCAAATATCAAAGACCTGGGCCTTGCGGTTTCAGAGAAGAAGATTTTTCAAGATTTCCCTATATAAGCCCATGTAAAATCAAAGGGCCCTGGTGCGGGGGGTGGGGGGTTGGGGTGGGGGGGGGGTGGGATTTTTAGCTACAGCACTATAATTTGAACAATCTTGGTAGGGGTCCACTAGATGAAGCTTCATACCAAATATCAAAGACCTGGGCCTTGGGGTTTCAGAGAAGAAGATTTTTAAAGATTTTCCCTATGTAAGCCTATGTAAAACAAAAGGGCCCTGGTCACCAGGGGCATTTTTGGCCCCAGCACTATAATTTGAACAATCTTGGTAGGGGTCCACTAGATGAAGCTTCATACCAAATATCAAAGACCTGGGCTTTGCGGTTTCAGAGAAGAAGATTTTTCAAGATTTTCCCTACATAAGCCCATGTAAAACCAAAGGGCCCCCCGTGCGGGGGCATTTTTAGCTCCAGCACTATAATTTGTACAATCTTGGTAGGGGTCCACTAGATGAAGCTTCATACCAAATATCAAAGACCTGGGCCTTGCGGTTTCAGAGAAGAAGATTTTTTAAGTTTTCGGTGAAAAAAATCTATTTTTGGCTACTGTGACCTATATCTGCAACGGACCAGAACGATTTGAACAACTTTGAAAGGGGACCACCTAAGGATCATTCCTGTGAAGTTTGGTCAAAATCCGATCAGTGGTTTAGGAGGAGATGTCGTTTGAAGAAAAGTTTACGGACGCACGGACGCACACACACGCACGGATGGACGCACGACGGACAAAAAGTGATCCCAAAAGCTCACCTTGTCACTACGTGACAGGTGAGCTAAAAACAATGGTTGATCCCTACAGTAGAGATCTTGAGGTGACTCCATGCCAGAAGTCTAGTGCTAATACAAACATTTGAACAACATAATCTGAGAAAGTTAAGGGCATGAGTCAGCTCAAATGGTTCTGTGGTATTAGATACATAGAAATTTTAAGTGATTCAATATTATTAAGTGAGCTGGAAGTTTCACTGTGATGTGAGGAAGAAAGTATGAATGAAATCCAGGCACCAGTTGTTCAAAATTACCAATGTCTTTAGTCAACAAATCGTTAAAATTTTGATCATTAAATATGGCAAATATACTTATATTTTTGCTGAAAAAAATGAGAGCAGCTTTTGCAGCTGCTCTCATTTTTTTTCAGCAAAAAACACACTATATTAGATATTGCACTTGCTAGAACAGTTAAAAATTTTACCACAAACTAGGTCATTAAGCTCACAATGCTTTGAACAACTGGACCCTGGAAAGTATTATTCATAGCCACAATATTCTTGTTGATGTGGCATCAGAGTGCTGTGTAAAGAGGGTTATCTGTAAAATTCTGGACTAGGGCCATGTGGTGGGACATTGCCAAACAGTGTAGACACAGAACAGATGCAGCAAAACAAGGTGTCTGATCAACATCTTCCATGTTTGCTATTAATACCAGAATTAACAGTTAAACAAAACAGTCTAAATATGTTCTAAGTCTCCAATCAGGATCATTTTTCTAGCCAACACTAAAGCAATAGACCTACCACAACAAGAGGGCCCTTATCACCTGAACCTTAGATGGAAACCTATACAACATTAAGATAACACATCTGTGTGACATGCATACTTTCATATCTCCAAAATGGTCATTTTTCTGATGGACATTTGTGGTATTTTTCTAATTTATACTCCAAATAAAGGCTGTGGGTGCTCATTAGGCAGTTCTAAGGAGTATCCATTACCTATGCCTTGAATCAGAAATCAGGATGAAAATGTATATCCCTGTAAACCCAGTTTTCTGAAGTGGGGTTTACAGGGGTGTCCATAAGATGAACTTGTTAACATGAAGACTCAATAGATGACACAATGTTTCAAATTCCTTACATGGAAATATATTAGTTGTTACAGTGACAGGTGTTGGTTCTGTTTTGGTTGCCTTGACAACCACCTCTACTGTTCCACTTCCTGCTACCACGAAATAGACACCAACAAATGACATTATACACCTGTAAAAGACAATAAAATTTTCAACATACTGTAGTGATCCTATGTATAAGGACAGATAGGCCTAAGCAAACAGAAGGACAGATAGGCCTAAGCAAACAGTGCAGCCCCAGATCAGACTGCTCCTGAAGGAGCAGTCTGATCTGGGGCTACACTGTTTGCCATTCCATCTGCACCTTTTGGACTCCTTGCAGGATCATGAAACAGATTTGTTAAAAAAATTTAGGAGAATTACAGCAAGCCCTTAAATTCCCCATATTTAATGTGAGGGAGATGGGAAACAAGGAGATGGGAAACAACAGTGCGATCATGATTACATCTGAGAGACGGAACCTGAAGGCAAGGTTTATGGAGCATAAAAATCTAAGCTCCAGTACAAGTGAGGCATCACAGCATATTCATAAAGACAATCCAGGACAATGTGTATCTCTTGAATCTGTCAGGATTCTAGACCGGGAACCCTCATGGTTTGAATGAGGGCTGAAGGAGGCCGTATACATCAGAGCACACAGACCAATGCTGAACAGGGATGGGGGCCGATACGGTCTTCCGCGAATCTGTGACACCACATTAACATCGCTCACTAAATCTGTCTCGAGCGATGTTAATCTCCAGTGAACCATTTGGTTGACAAAGTCTGAAGTACTCAGACAAAAGCTCCCAGGTAAAGATGTAATATATTTTTGTGTGTGACTTTGAAAAGTTTAGATTGCCAAAGAAAGTCCTCAAGGTGTCCGAATTTTTAGGATTTTTATGGTAAACACACGGCTCCATGTACTGAGGAGTAACAATGATGATGAGGGGATAATTTTCTTTTTATATCCCAATCAGCCATTCTAGTAACCTATTAAAGGGGGTTGAATAACTGCACACTATAATTGGGAGTGACCTATAATACCATCTACTGACCTACAATATATCTAGTGGCCATTTATAGACCGGACCTACTTTTCAGGTACCTAATTTGCAAGTGTAAACAATAACACACATTATCTTTGCTACATTTGTTTAAATAAGTTTTCAGAAATTTCAGCTGGATTCTTACCTTCTCAGACTTTTTGGTTTCAATGGTTGTTGGAATAACTGCGCACATCTACATTGTGTCTAAGCTTCAACCTAATTTCTAAAGCTAAAATTAACTATTTATTTGTAGATTTTCATACAGAATGTAATGCACCGAAAACTTTTTATTCGAGTGACCCTGTTGTTTTTGCTGTCTCTGCGGCAAGGTGACGTCAAGGGCCGTTGCACTCTTTGACATCACGTTATGCTATGTGTGTGCGCAATGGCACTGAGTGGTGTTGAACATTCCACATGATCTGCAGTCTTTTAGTGAAATTTGCAAAATTATTGCAAACATCCTTGAATGTTTTGGATTGCAGTATAAACTAAATACTTGATTAGTGTCTTTAATAATAAAATATAATCGGTTCGCGGCGACAATTTTATAGGGGCTTGCTGCAACTGGCCCCTATAAAACTGTCTAAGGCTCACTGATTATATTTTATTATTAAAGACACAAACCATGTATTTACTATATTTCTTGTTAGAAGTGTATGTTATGCATACGTATTATAATTGTTTCACCAAGGCAATTCTAACACATACTCACAACACACAGTTTTATGAAGAAACTTAAATTGGTTGGGTGAGGCGAAGGTGTTGTGTAACTTGTGTTACTGGGGCTTCCAATCTGAGATTGGCTTACAGTTACACCACAACCTCGTTATAACACGGTTCATTATAACACGGTTTTGAATATAACACGGTTTCAAGATGGATCCCAAAAATGTATAGATTATATAGAAAAATGACCATAAATGGTCATTTTGCTATATAATCTATACATTTTTGTTTGGATATAACACACTTGTTTAACTAACACGGTCTCTGCTTTGGACCCCATTAATAGTGTTGTAATGAGGTTGTGGTGTACTATTTCTTCTGGTTCTATACTTCCATTTATTTTCCTCTTTCTCCACTGTCATTCACTTTCATCTCCTCTACTATTTCTTCTATCTCTTTTCTCCCTTTCTCTGGGAGTTAACACAAAATGACCCACAAGGGTTGACATGTTCTTAAACCCCAACACAATCAATCAATCATGAAGAAACTAGCCAAAACTGATTATAGTGGGACTTCAATGGCTCGAACACCTTTGGGACTTCGAAAATCTGTTCGAGACTGGGGTAGTTTGAGCCACTGAGGTTACTGTCAGGAGGCATAGCGAGATACTTTTAGACATTTTTTCGGTGTTCTATAATGAAAATGTATGCTGCGTGTACTCATTAGAATTGCCTCATCGAGGCGATTCTAATTAGTACACACAGCATACATTTGCAAGATAAAAGACTAAATTCTCCTTAATTATCCCCCACTATGTCTTATGTAGAGGATTTCGCTAGGGGCTCAAGAATGGGTTCGACACATGCATGGTAAACGAGCCATCGGTGTTCGAGCCATCGAAGTTCTACTTTATATTAAAAACATTTTAAATGTTTCAAAAAGAATGTAATCAGTAAACTAGAGCTGTCAGTGAAACTGACTAGGGCCCCGGCAGCGCTATCAGAAATTTGTGGACGGACAGACAGACAGACGGACGGACAGAGTGATTACTATAGGGCACCCACACTGTCAGTGCGGGGCCCTAATAAGGAGTGGATAGAAAACTGGTCCCTTGAGATCACAGCAAGCCATGATGTCAGACTGCCACCATCAGAACAAAGTTTTCTTTCAACCCCTCACATCTTTGTAAGATTCTTCATCTGGCATATTTTCATTTCCGGTGTGAACTTTAAATAATGCGGTGACTTAAATTGTGATGTTTAGTGACATCATCTTACATGCAGAGAAGTGAACTTTATCGACAGTATATAAAATATCCTATTCTACCTGTGTGTGTCAAACTTGAGAATTCTCAATTGAAATCCCATCCCTGGGTAGGACAACCTGGGCAGGATAAGAATTTCTATACCAGAGGGAAATCCAGAATATCACTATCTGGTGTGCAAAAATACAGCAGATGTCCACATGAAGAAGCTTTGGCAACCATACGGTTCATCACACAGACAGTGCAGGCTAATCTGAGTGTTTTTTGTGTGGCACATGTTCGAAGACATGTTTTCAACTGACATGGTTCATATGAGAACATAAGGGGTGCAATTTTATTTTCAATACATACCCAAATAAAAACATAAATATTTCTATTGCTGTCATCCCATAAAACTCCTTGTAAAATACAATACCTGAAAAAAAAATATATAGATACCTATTTATCTGATCCGCTGTAAGAAAGAACTATGAAGAATGACAACAATTCATAATCAAAGCACTGACAGAACTGTGACATTGATTGTCTCTGAATGTAGGCTCAGAAAGTAGTCCTGAAATAAGACTTACACTGTTTCGTTTAACCCTTACATTTTAGCATTTTAACCCTTAAATTTCAGCATTTTAAGCAAACATTGTAGACTTTGTTCAGATGCTGGATTCTGTAGCATCTGATCCAAGTCTACACTATTTGCCAATGTCCCAGTACACAAGCACAGTCCAGGGCCCAGTTGTTCAAAGCATTGTTAGGTTAACAAGCTCATTCATAGTGAAACTGTTAACTGTTCTAGCAAGTGCAATATCTAATATAGTGTTATTTTTGCTGAAAAAAAATGAGAGCAGCCTTTGCATTTTCAAAAGCTGCTCTCTTTTTTCAGCAAAATACAAGCACTTTTCCCATATTAAATGATCAAAGTTTTAATGATATGTTAACAAACGACATCATTAGTTTTGAACAACTGGCCCCAGAACTTCACAAAAACGGTATTTGTGCGGTCAGTGGAAGTGATGTGGATTTAAGCAACAAAACTCAGAATCCTATAGTAACTTTGGGTCGACTGATAAACTGATTGCCGCCACCACCTTGGACGCTGTCAAGGCTGGACTGGCTGTCCACCACTAGACACCTGTGCATGTTTTTATCTTGTTTTATCCGATTTTAATTTGCTTCGCACGTCGCGCCTCACAGCGACATTGTACAGTTTCACCATTGCGCCAATGTTCCAGAGGGAACCATGCACTGTATTTGGAAGAAGAAAGAAGAAGAAAAACCCCAAAAATATTCAGAATTGGCATGTCTCCTTTACTGTAGGTGCTTAATTTGTACTGGGTTTCACCCTTTTAGTACTGTAGACAAGTAAAGATGCAATTTGAGCAAACAGTGTGGATCTAGATGATATGGCTCATTATGTGGTCAAAACATTAAATGTTCTTGAAAGTACACCACAGCTGTTCATTATAACACTGTTTTGGGTATAAGACAGCTTAAAATTGGATCTCCCAAAAAACATGAAAAAATATGTAGATTATATATAAGAAAGACCAATATTTTTGTTTGGATATAATATGGTTGTTTAAATGACATGTTTTCTGCTTTGAAGCCCAACAATGGTGTTTTTATAGGAATAGCTTTCATTTTTGTGGATTTTATCGATTAGTAAACTCTGATGTATCACTCACAAACTGCATGAAGCCCAAATTTTTTATGTTATCCAATCAAACTTTGCGTAACATAGACATAGGCAAGTGCATTAGAATATAAGTTAATTACTGTACTGAATGTCAAATGGTTTGACATAACATTGATAACAACTATTCAGCTTTGAATAAGTGTGGCATATTATTCTTGATTGAGTTGGGGTTGGCAAAATTCTGTCGTGGAGATTGATCATGAAATCTTTTCTATGGCCATTCTCTCCCTTCCGCTGATTCAAGAAGGGCAGTTGTCAGTTCCTGGCGAAAGAATGTGCACTGTACAGGTTAACCCCTTTTTTTTTAGCTAAATTCTAAATTAAGCAACCCAACCAACTGAGGTAATGGCCAAATATGAACAACTCAGTATAAGAAGATAGATAGACAGACGTATAAACCTGTCTAGGAAAAGTGTGGATAGGTAAACATCGGCTCAAAAATGACCTAACTAGTGTTGACTGGGCCATTAAACTCTAATACAACAACAATTCTTGATTGAGATAAACTAAAGTGCAAAACATATACATGAAGATGACTTTGGCCAGCAAAAGAGTGGACAAAAGCTGGTTTAAATTGATAATACCATACAAATCCTAAGAATTCGGACACCTTGAGGACATGCTGTAATTCTCCTAATAGTTTAAAAAAATTGTTTCATGATCCAGCAAGGGGTCGAAATGGTGCAGACAGAATAACAAGAAGTGTAGGTCCCGATCAGTTCAGTTGCAGTCTGATCGTTTGCTTAGGCCTAGCTGAATGAAAAAGGTAGCAAAACCTTACAAGTTGCAACATCTCCCTTAGAAGTACAGAAAAATCCTATATTAAGACCACCTTTGGGGCTGTTCAAAAGTGGACTTAAAGACAACTTTTGAACAGTCCTAAAAGTGGTCTTGGACAAGAGGACACTGTGTTCAGAAAACACAGAAAGAATTACTGCAACCTCCAAAATAAGCTTTTTAAAGCAGAATTAGTCCGGATTTTAGGTGGTCTTAATAGCGGAATTTTACTGAATATCTATTTTCTGTTTAATAAGAGTTCCTGAATACCTGTAGCTGCTAGATAATCTTACCTGCAACAATAGCACTTATTGTGAAGAAAACAAAGTTTGTAGGGACAACTATGGTGGAGTCAAAATTCTTCATTGCTTGATTAAGATATCTGAAATATAGAGAAAGGAATACAAATGTATGTATAAAGATAGATTTGTACATGGTCAGTGATAGTCACATGGACAAGAGCAGGTGGGAAACTACTGTAGTTACTAGCTTTAGGTTGGCTGATAACAATCCACCCAAAAAGGAAATGTATTTCCTAAATAAAACAAAAATATTAAACAACTGCTCTCTCATACTTTAACTCACAATAACCGCTACCTTTGGAAACAGTACAGATCCGAAGATCAGAAGCAATCTGTCATTCAGTTTGCAAATTTATATAAATGCATTATATCAAGTAATTTGATTGGTCGACAGAAGTGGGTGTGGCAAAGTTTATTTATTTAGCAAGACAAGGGTTAAGGTTGTATAATACTGCTAAACTCACTTACTTTACTTGTAGAATAGCTGTGACAAACATAACAACAATCATAATATATAGAGATGGATAGCCAAGCTGAGAATAACCGTCAAATGTTAACTGCAACATCCCAGAGACAGCTTTAGCTGAGATCACACAAAATGATGCTGAAAAAGAATGGCAATTTAACCCTTTTTGTACCAAATGGTATCTTCCTGCAAATATATAGCAGGAGTCCATTTCATAATTAAGGGATCTCAGGTTATGTTTTCTTCAAAATTGATTTGGAAATTGGCTTGACTGTATGCAAACAGTGCAGGCCCAGATCAGACGCCGCATTCTGCGGCATCTGATCTGGGCCTGCACTGTTTGCCCTAGTACCCGTTTTGGGGTTTCCGGTACTAAATGGGTTAAATGAAACTTGTCAAAAAAAAACCTGACCATGAGTCCAGTTGTTCAAAGCATCGTAAGCCTAACCAGCTTTTTTAGTGGACAAATTGTTAACTGTTCTAGTGAGTACACTATCTAAAATTCTAGTATTTTTGCTGAAAAAATGTGAGAAGCTTTTGCATTTGCAAAAGCTGCTCACATTTTTTCAGCAAAAAATATATATCTTCCATATTAAATGATCAAAGTTTTAGTGATTCGTTAATTGCATTTGCATTTTTGCATTTGCAAAAGCGGCTCACATTTTTTTCAGCAAAAATATTAGTATATTTGCCATATTAAATGAAAGTTTTAGCGATATGTTAATTAACAAAGCTGTAAGAGGTGAATGGCTGACGATTCGTGCCAGTTGCTCCTCAGTAATGCTCATAACTAACAAAGCTGTTAGTTTTGAACAACTGGCCCCTGGTAAGACACAAAGCAATATGCTCAGCTATACAGACTAATGCAAGAGTCTAGAAATTTAAGCGATAGAAACTAGACTGTTCTTTCCAAGAAAGTGAACATACAGGTGCTGATCAGGCTGTGGACCTGTACCTATGCTGTTCACAGATGGCAAAAGAAGGTTTTCTTAGAATGTGTCTCATATACAGAGATGGATAGCGAAGCTGGGATTCTGACCAGTACAATGCCTACCTTTGCAAACAGTGTAGACCCAGATCAGATGGCTTCTTAACTGATCAGGACCCACACAATTTGTCATTCAGTTTGTAAGCTGATGTAATACATTATATCAAGTAATCGGCCCCCGCCCATGGGGGCTTGAAGAAATATATGGGCTGCATGATGCTTCACGCAGAGCTGAATCCGGCCCGCACACTAGTACTGGTAAACCGCTTAGAGGGTCTAAGCCTGTCCAGGAACCGCGGTGTGAGGCGGACCGTCCATGCTAATAAACCCTATTGGTTTCATTGGGAGAAATTGCAGTATGTTTCGTCTGGCTTTCTTTGCCAGATCATTACAGGGTCACTGATGAGGCTTTATTAGCCTAAACTACGTAGTATGACCCATCTTCTTTCTTATGAATGTTTTCATTGCTCTTAAAGGAACTCATTTTTGATTTTTATTTGCCTTCACTGCAGCTGGTGTTGTGCCGTGTGGCGGCCGTAAAACGTCTCCCTGTACATCTACCATAGTGCAGTTTATATTTTACTTTTGGTCCTTTGAGATCAGAGTGAATATTCTGAGAAATCAGAAATAAATTATTGGTTTAGACTCATATTCTAGACAGGTTTTTAATTATTTGGACCCCATTTTGATTTATATCAGTCTTTGTATAGACTGCCTATTCGAAATTCGCAAAATTGCAGTATGTTTCCTCTGGCTTTCTTTGCCGGATCATTACAGGGTCACTGATGAGGCTTTATTAGCCTAAACTACGTAGTATGACCCATCTTCTTTCTTATGAATGTTTTCATTGCTCTTAAAGGAACTCATTTTTGATTTTTATTTGCCTTCACTGCAGCTGGTGTTGTGCCGTGTGGCGGCCGTAAAACGTCTCCCTGTACATCTACCATAGTGCAGTTTATATTTTACTTTTGGTCCTTTGAGATCAGAGTGAATATTCTGAGAAATCAGAAATAAATTATTGGTTTAGACTCATATTCTAGACAGGTTTTTAATTATTTGGACCCCATTTTGATTTATATCAGTCTTTGTATAGACTGCCTATTCAAAATTCGCAAAATTGCAGTATGTTTCCTCTGGCTTTCTTTGCCGGATCATTACAGGGTCACTGATGAGGCTTTATTAGCCGAAACTACGTAGTATGACCCATCTTCTTTCTTATGAATGTTTTCATTGCTCTTAAAGGAACTCATTTTTTATTTTTATTTGCCTTCACTGCAGCTGGTGTTGTGCCGTGTGGCGGCCGTAAAACGTCTCCCCGTACATCTACCATAGTGCAGTTTATATTTTACCATTGGTCCTTTGAGATCAGAGTGAATATTCTGAGAAATCAGAAATAAATTATTGGTTTAGACTCATATCCTAGACAGGATTTTAATTATTTGGACCCCATTTTGATTTATATCAGTCTTTGTATAGACTGCCTATTCGAAATTCGCAAAATTGCAGTATGTTTCCTCTGGCTTTCTTTGCCGGATCATTACAGGGTCACTGATGAGGCTTTATTAGCCGAAACTACGTAGTATGACCCATCTTCTTTCTTATGCATGTTTTCATTGCTCTTAAAGGAACTCATTTTTGATTTTTATTTGCCTTCACTGCAGCTGGTGTTGTGCCGTGTGGCGGCCGTAAAACGTCTCCCTGTACATCTACCATAGTGCAGTTTATATTTTACTTTTGGTCCTTTGAGATCAGAGTGAATATTCTGAGAAATCAGAAATAAATTATTGGTTTAGACTCATATTCTAGACAGGTTTTTAATTATTTGGACCCCATTTTGATTTATATCAGTCTTTGTATAGACTGCCTATTCAAAATTCGCAAAATTGCAGTATGTTTCCTCTGGCTTTCTTTGCCGGATCATTACAGGGTCACTGATGAGGCTTTATTAGCCGAAACTACGTAGTATGACCCATCTTCTTTCTTATGAATGTTTTCATTGCTCTTAAAGGAACTCATTTTTTATTTTTATTTGCCTTCACTGCAGCTGGTGTTGTGCCGTGTGGCGGCCGTAAAACGTCTCCCCGTACATCTACCATAGTGCAGTTTATATTTTACCATTGGTCCTTTGAGATCAGAGTGAATATTCTGAGAAATCAGAAATAAATTATTGGTTTAGACTCATATCCTAGACAGGATTTTAATTATTTGGACCCCATTTTGATTTATATCAGTCTTTGTATAGACTGCCTATTCGAAATTCGCAAAATTGCAGTATGTTTCCTCTGGCTTTCTTTGCCGGATCATTACAGGGTCACTGATGAGGCTTTATTAGCCGAAACTACGTAGTATGACCCATCTTCTTTCTTATGCATGTTTTCATTGCTCTTAAAGGAACTCATTTTTGATTTTTATTTGAGATGTCATTTCATCTCATTGTCGGGGTAAAAGTCCCACAAAATTGGAAGCAATATCTCGAAAATGACCTTTACAGTGTTGAAGGGGACGTTAAACCTCAAATCAAACAAACAAACAAATATATCAAGTAATTCTATTGGTTAATAGTCAGAAATGGGTGTAGAAAAATTAATTCATTCAGCAGGACATTTTTAATAATCAAATGCAATCTTAAAGCATTCCAGATACAGGTATAGCTGAGATAACACACAATGGTGCTGGAATAGACAACATATATGAAGCAAATACTTTTATAAAGCATCAACACATTTTTGCTTAAATTCTAGCAGTTTAAATTTTGCTTATGACATACTGCAATTTGTAAAGTTGAAATTTCAAAAAAAAAGAAGAGTATCTTAACCCTTGTCCTGCTGAGCCCGGATGTACCTTATTTTCCAAACAATGAAGATCCAGATCAGATGGCTTCTGACGAAGCCATCTGATCAGGATCTACATTGTTTGCCATTCAGATTGTGAATTTTTTTGCAATAATTTGCATCAAGTAATCTGATTGGTTGATAATTGGTAGTAGGGGTAGCATATATGAATATTCAACAGGACAAGGGTTAAATATGGTTGTCCTCAAGAAAAATGTACATGTATAATAACTTTTCTGACAAAATGGCACAGACTGCATCTTGACGTCCAATTCTCCATCCCCAACTCCAACTCTTGAGTGTGAAGCCCTGCCACTCCACCAACAGCTAATATTGTCTTCTGTATTCAGGCAATATTTCTTCAAGAATGTTCAGCAAAAGTCTCTTAAGTGCCATCCCAAAGACTAAGAACTTGGCCTTATTTCCAAGGGATGGATAATAGATGGCTATCAAAGTCCCAGGGTATATGCGATATGCCCTCATCCCAAAACATCTACTCACAACAAGTGCTTTAAATCTTTAAAACTTAAGGACACTGACCCTTTCAACCCTGTAGACCAGCCCCATGGTTGTAAAAATCTTTTTCATACACAATTCAGCATGAAAATAGTTCAAATAACTATTAAAAAACCAACAGCTCAGATTTTGTTTTCTTATTTATATCCATAGAGGATGGCAATTGTCCTACTGATAAATATTAAAATGCCAACAATTGTTTGCACTTATATGTTGATGAGCAAGACAAATCTTAAGTTGGACATGAAATAAGTTTCATAACCACAGACACCTATGCAAGCAGTGTAGATCCTAATGAGATGGCACATCATGTGCCATCTCATCAGGATTTGCACTGTTTTGCATAGCCGGCCTGGGTAGCTCAGTTGGATGCGCATCTGACTGTTGATCAGGAGGATGTGGGTTCGATACATGTCGGGGTTGATAACATTCTTTCATAGAGATTGATCATGTTTAAACTGCAATACAAACAAACAAACATTGTTTTCCATTGGATGTGCACAAATTCCAAATAGGTAGAGTCAATTTCAGAAATGCAGGGGTGGAAGGGTTAAGCATGAAAGCCTTTTTAATTCACTTACCAATAAGTGAGGTAATAAGAAGATAAATGACAACTCTCTCCATCTTCAGCCAGTAAAGTAATACCAGTAAAACAACAATAAACACCAACTCTAAACACTGAAAAAAAAACAACAACCAAGAAACATTGTAAACACACATATCTTTAAATTCTAACCTGTTCTGATTATTTTGATTCTCATACATTGTATGATATAGAAATGTGTGTGTGTGTGAATTCGGGTTTAATGTCGCTTTCAACAATTTTTCAGTCATGTCACGACGGTGTCTGGTTGCGACTTGGAGCTCAATGCTCTCTTTAATAGTGCTGCCTCACTGAAGTATCATGTCCCAGACACATTACATGATACCACACCCAGTCACATTATCCTGACACTGGGTCGACATGTCCTAGCTCTACCCCGTAAATCTGAGTGCCAAGCGAGGAGCAGCTAGTACCATTTTTAACGACTTTGGTATGTCGCGGCCCGGGATCGAACCCGTGACCTCCCGTTCCCCGGAGTGGACAATCTACCAACTGAGCTATCGGGGTCGGTATATGATATAGAAAAGAAATGAATCAGTACTGCAATGTTTTCTTGAGAACTCTTTGCACACCAACATCGACATAAGCAAATGTTACACCCTTTGTCATAAAACCTGCTTGGTTTTTTTTTCTACTCTTTTTTTGTGGTTTTATGGCCCTGGCATGATTATTTCACTTATTTTGAGCTGATCATTAATCAGAGGTAGGTGAAAACTGGAATACACAGAGAAAAACCACCTGACCTTCCATTGCAGAACTTGGCATCTCACATGTGACCCGAGAGAGGCTTGAACCACAGCCTGTCTGTGAGAAACCTAATGATTAAGAACCACTAGGCAAATATGTGCTTGTGTTCACACTAAGTAATGATGATGATGATTTCATGTTTAACGACGTGTCAACCCTCTTTGTGGGTCATAAGCATCAATCAGTTAACCCTTATCTTGCTGTTCACGACAACCCCTATCTTTGCAAACAGTGTAGATCCAGATCAGATGGCTTCTGAAGAAGCCATCTGATCAGGATCTACACTGTTTGGCATCCAGTTTATGAATTTGTAGCAATAAATTACATCAAGTAATTTGATTGGTTGACAGACAGAAATGGGTGTGGCTTACATGAATATTCAGCAAGATAAGGGTTAATGATCAAAAGGTTCACACTAAGTAAGTAAGTAAGTAACATACATTATAGGTGAAGCATGGCAGCTCAGTAGTTAGTACACTTGCTGCCGCTGCTTTATCCAAGGCAGTGGTGATAAAAATTTTATGTCCAAAAATGCTCCTCTGGCATCATTTGTAGGGATGAATGCCATCAAGTGCGCTGGAGGCCCCTTGTGCATGGCATCATCCCATGTGCAGCTTAAAGATCCCTACCATAATGACATGATTACTGTGGAGGCTTTCATCCTGCAAATTTTGAGTGTATGTAATGTACACCTATGGGTAATGGTCAAATATGATTGATATGATCAGTGAACTGTCCACTTGCAGGCCTTGCCAAACTGTAACCAAAACATGTATCAGCTGGAAGTCCATGTAAGGTAAATTGATTGACTGATCAATTGACTGGTTGATTAATATCCACCAGCAGGTGCAAGTGGAGGGGAAATATTTTTATTTTTTCTGTTTCTGCGCTCTCTTTCCTTTTAATCTTCCCTGTCCCCACGTTTTTTATCTCCTCTACTACCGCTATCTTTTCATTTCCCTGAGAGATGACACATCAGGACCAATACTGTTTACCTTCATATTTAGGAATTTAACTTTATTCCCAATTTAGATGAATGGATGTGTCCTAAATTCAGAGATGGGAGCAAATTTCTTTCCATTCAGACTACACCAATATTGATAAGGGAGACAAAAAACATCTTTGAAAGAGTTCCATACCTCATCTCTACATCCCCCTCCCTCACTGAAGGTGTATCCGTTCCCCATCAGATTCAGTTGAAATAATAACTTACAACATAAATGATAAATGATGTCTGTGTTAGTGCTGAATTTAACATCTCACCATCTAATATTGCTTCTTTCTGTAAAATAAAAAGAAACTATTAACCCTATCTGATACTGGATCTCACACCTCCTGACAAACAATGGGCTCTTCCACTACACAATTTGCATTATGATAACATATCCATGTGTAGAAACTTATCTCTAGAACTAGAATTTTTCAGATGATTTTTTTATTATTACCAGTATTATTTCAAGTCCAAACCTAGATTGTAGGTGCTCTTTAGAACTGTCTCATTGAGGCAGTTCTAATGAGCTCTCACAATTTATGTATTTTTGAGGCAAAAACAAGAAAAACTAGAGCTGTCAGTGAAACTGACTAGGGCCTCGGCAGCGCTATCAGAGGAGTAGGAAAATTTGTGGATGGACGGACAGACAGACAGATGGACGGACAGAGTGATTACTATAGGGCACCCACACTTTCAGTGCGGGGCCCTAATAAGAAAGTTATGGAGGATAAAAAAATTTGTGGATGGACAGACGGACGGACAGACAGACAGACAGAGTGATTATTATAGGGCACCCTTTGAGGTATGGAGACTGTCACATTATGGTTAATATTTCTGCTAAGTAATATTTAAATCAATCCAGGTATAAGAAAGTTATAGATTGGACACAATAAAAAAGACGCTTTTTTGACCTTTTATCTCTAAGTATGACCTTGACCTTTGAGGTACGGCTGTGGGTCTTGCGTGTGACACTTCGTCACATTATGGTAAACATTTCTGCCAAGTAATATTTAAATCCATCCAGGAATAATAACAAAGTTATTATTGGACACGGGAAAGACCCTTTTTTGACCTTTAACCTCTAAGTATGACCTTGACCTTTGAGGTACGGACCTGAGTCTTGCGCGCAACACTCCATCACATTATGGTTAACATTTCTGCCAAGTAATATTTAAATCCATCCAGGAATAAGAAAGTTATGGAGGATAAAAAAATTTGTGGACGGACAGACAGACGGACAGACAGACAGAGTGATTACTAAAGGGCACCCACACTTTCAGTGCGGGGCCCTAATAATGTATAGCCCTGTAAACCCCACTTTTCTCTATATATAACTAGAATTTGTTTTTCTACAAAAACACAGATGTCTCCCCCGTTTTTGACTGCTAAGTATAACCTTGACATTGGAGGTATTGAGCTGGGTCTTGTGTGCAACACATCATCTAATGAAGATGAACATTTCTGCATAGTAACTTTAAAAATGTTCATAGAAAAATAAAAAAGTTATTGGCCGTAAACAAAAAAAGCACTTTTTTACCTTTGACCTCTAAGTATGGCCTTGACCTTTGCAGTACAACACATCGTCTCATGATGGTTAACATTTCTGCCAAGTAATTTCATAATCCATCAAAGAAGAAGGAAGTTATTGACTGTCCTTTTTTTTACCTTTGACCTCTAGGTATGACCTTGACATTGGAGGTATGGACCTTGGTCTTGCACATGACTCATGGTCCAACTTTCAAGCCTCTAGCTCCAACAGTTTTTGAGATATCTTGCTGACAAGATTTTATTAAAAAAAATTCAAAGGGCAATTACTCTTGAAAGGGGCATAATCCGGATGAGAAAAAAATACGTGTCAGCTTATTTTCCATTAGGAATGCATATATGAAATTTCAAAACCATAGCATACACAGTTCTAAAGTTATGCTATGCATCACTTTTAGGATTCATTACAATGGGCACAAATTACCAAAATGACAAAGGGCCATAACTCGCAAAGTATTTTTCTGAATTTTGTCATAAGTTAATCAGTTCATCTACTCATCACCAACAATATACTCAACAACTTTCAAGGCTCTAGCTCCAATAGTGTTTGAGATATTTTGCTGACAAGATTTTATTAAAAAAATTTCAAAGGGCAATAACTCTTGAAAGGGGCATAAACCGGACGAGAAAAAAATATGCGTCAGCTAATTTTTCATGAGGAACCCATATATGAAATTTCAAAACCCTAGCATACACGGTTCTAAAGTTATGCTATGCATCACTTTTAGCATACAATACAATGGGCACAAATTACCAAAATGACAAAGGGCCATAACTCACAAAGTATTTTTTGGAATTTTGTCAAAAGTTAATCAGTTCATCTACTGATCACCACCAATATATTCACCAAGTTTCAAGCCTCTAGCTCCAATAGTTTTTGAGATATCTTGCTGACAAGATTTTATTAAAAAAATTCAAAGGGCAATAACTCTTGAAAGGGGCATAATCCTGACGAGAAAAAAATACGCGTCAGCTTATTTTCCATCAGAAATGCATATATGAAATTTCAAAATTATAGCATACACCGTTCTAAAGTTATGCTATGCATCACTTTTAGCATACATTACAATGGGCACAAATTACCAAAATGACAAAGGGCCATAACTCACAAAGTATTTTTCGGAATTTTGTCATAAGTTAATCAGTTCATCTACTCATCACCAACAATCTATTCACCAACTTTCAAGGCTCTAGCTCCAATAGTTTTGAGATATCTTGCTGACAAGATTTTATTAAAAAAAATTCAAAGGGCAATAACTCTTGAAAGGGGCATATTCCGGACGAGAAAAAAAATACGCGTCAGCTAATTTTCCATGAGGAATCCATATATGAAATTTCAAAACCCTAGAATACATGGTTCTAAAGTTATGCTATGCATCACTTTTAGCATACATTACAATGGGCACAAATTACCAAAATGACAAAGGGCCATAACTCACAAAGTATTTTTCGGAATTTTGTCAAAAGTTAATCAGTTCATCTACTCATCACCATCAATATAATCACCAACTTTCAAGGCTCTAGCTCCAATAGTTTTTGAGATATCTTGCTGACAAGATTTTATTAAAAAAAAAAAAATTCAAAGGGCAATAACTCTTGAAGGGGGCATAATCGGGATGAGAGAAAATATACATGTCGGCTAATTTTCCATGAGGAATCCATATATGAAATTTCAAAACCCTAGCATACACAGTTCTTTAGTTATGCGATGCATCAAAAGCGTAACGGACGGACGAACTGACGAACGAACCAGAACCAATATGCCCCTCAAACTTTTTCAAAGTTGGGGGCATAATAAGAAAGTTATTGACAGAACACAAAAAAGGCCTTTTTTTACCTTTAACCTCTATGTATGACCTTGACCTTTCAGGTATTAAACTGGGTCATGCGTGCAACACATCATCTCATGGTGGTTAACATTTCTGCCTAGCAATTTCAAAATCCATCTAAAAATAAGAAAGTTATTGACCAAACACAAAAAAGGTCCCTTTTTACCTTTGACCTCTATGTATGACCTTGACATTTTAGGTACCAAACTGAATCATGCATGCAACATAAAATTTTTACATGTAAAATTTGTTTCACTAAGCAAAATTACCATGTTATGTATTATTTGCTTTAGTCTATTACCCACCATCAGAAAAAATTGACAGTCTGGACTGAGTACCGTTCTTACCGTGCTCCTTAACGCTGATCGTGCTAATAGTCACGTATAGCCCGGACGCACGCATGCGCAAATGATTCATAATTTTTCTTCCCAAGTATAAATATATATTAATAGGATATATATATTTGAAGGAAGAGGGGAGGGAGGTAGGGCCCTCTGTTACATAACATGGTAAGTATGCTTAGTGAAACAAATTTTACATGTAAAAATTTTATTTCACTTTACGCATATTACCATGTTATGTATTATTTGCTTTAGAATCAAAATATTGGAGGGAGGTTCCTTCCCTAATTCTCAGTCCAAACTGGCAATAATACTTCCAGGAATAAATACAGAAGATCTTAGAAGAACCATGATGTGAAGCATCTTTAGGTTAAGATCTTAAGATGTGCAGGATATTAATGTGAAGGGAACTTCTAATATCCTCCATCTTTCTTCATGGAAGTGGCTGTTCAATACTCTCCAATTACCTTTAAGTTCTGGTGACATTGGCAACGAGAAGCATTCTTGTGGATTTATAGTTCTTCACGGGCAGGAACCGGAACTTTGGTCCCCCCCACCACTTTTTGGGCTACCACTAATGAGCCCAGATCTTTTAGGTTTGCTTGTTGTACACGAAAGTCCCTTAGGTAGAACTTAGCAAAGGTTGAAGATTTTGACCAAACAGCTGCCTTAATGACTTCATCAAGGGGAATGAAGTTAAAATAAGCCCAAGAAGCTGAAAGAGCTCTTAACTCATGTGCTCTGGGTTTCAATAAAGGCATGTTTCTATTGGAAATGGATTTGTAAGCCTTTTTGAAAGTGAACTTGACCCAAGAGGAAATAGTAGACTTATTGATGTCATGGTTTCCTTTAGTGGGTATGAAGAGTCTAGTTCTAGTACCTCTGATAGACTTAGTCCTTTTGAGATATAATTTGACTGCTCTGACAGGACATAATAGCCTATTAAAAACATTGTTTCTACAACTGTTAGAAAGTCTTGGAATATGGATAGAATCTGGGGCTTTAGAAGGAAGCTGATTCTTCGCTAAAAAGCCTACTTGAATTCTAACAGTTAGAGAACCATCAACTGAACTGAATCTGAGATGTTCTTTGTCCATAGCAAATGCATGTACTTCACTCACACGTCTGGCTGTGGCCATGGTGAGGAGAAATGCTGTTTTCATTGATAAATGAATCAAAGATGCTGCATTTAATGGTTCATAAGGTTCTTTACAAAGGAACGTAAGAACAAAAGCAAGGTCCCATTTAGGGGCCAGAGGTCTGTTTACTGGTCTTTGCGTTTGAAATGACTTGATCAGTTCTGAAAGGACAGGATCATTTCCTATGTCAAAGTAAGAACTGAATTTTAAGGTATTAGATATCATAGATCTGTAACCTTTGATAGTGCTGACTTGACAATTTTTATCCTTAAAAAGATATATGAGAAAATCAGCAATTATATCTGGAGTGGCCTTGCTAGGATTGATTTTCCTCTTATCTGCCCAACTGGGAAAAATTTGCCATCTTGAATTATAGACTTGTCTCGTGGAAGCTCTTCTTGCCTTAGAGACATGGTCTGCAACTTCTCTTGAAAACTTCTTATTTCTAATGGATCGTTTGATAATTCCCATGCGTGAAGTGCAAGAAGTTGAGTGTTTTGATGTAGAAATTTTCCTTGCAGCTGTTCCAGAAGATCTGGAGTGTAAGGAAGAATTATTGGTTGAGATACTAGCAGATTTAGCAGTTCTGGGAACCAAGATCTGTTTGGCCACAGAGGTGCTATTAGAACAATTCTGCATTGAGACTGACGTATTTTGTTCAGCACACTCGGTATCAGATGAAATGGAGGGAAAGCTTAAGCGTGAATGTGATTCCAGTTCATCGTTAGAGCATCTATTGCTAGGGCTTTTCCGTCTGGTATCGGTGACACGTATAGAGGAAGTCTGTGATTGAGACGTGTTGCAAAAAGATCTATGTTGGGAAATCTGGTCATGTGAAAAATTGCATTGGCAATGCTTTGATTGAGAGACCATTCTGTGGAGATCGGTTTGTTTATTCTGGATAATCGATCTGCCAGAATGTTGAATTTCCCGGGAATGTGTCTCATTGTGAGTCTGATCTTGTTTTGAAGACACCAATTGAGTAGATTCCAAACTTCTAGACAGAGATATGGGGAATGAGTTCCTCCCTGTCGAGAAAGGTAAGAAATTACAGTGGTGTTGTCTGAGGACACTAGCACAGTTGATTGTGAAATGTGATGAAGTGATTCCTTCAGAGCAAGTGAAATTGCTATCATTTCTAGAAGATTGATATGGAGTTGAGATTGTTTTTGAGTCCATACTCCATGAAATAGTATTCCTTCTGGTTCCAGATGAGCTCCCCAACCCGACAGACTGGCATCTGTGAACAACTGGTGAGAATGAGAGGAGATCCTGATTGGAACTCCTTGGTTGTATATATGATGACTGTTCCACCAAGCAAGATGATGACGAATATTGTGTGTGATCTTGATTGGATGACAAAGAGGAAGTTTGTGAGGTCTCCATTGAGCTAACAGTGACATTTGCAGAGGGCGAAGATGAAGTCTGCCTAGTTCTACAAAGTCTGCTGCTGCATTGAGCTTTCCCAGAAGAGACAGAAACTGTCTGGCAGAAACTGTCTTTAGTTGAAGGAACAGATTTATTAACTGAAGTAGTGGTGGAATTCTGTCCTTTGGAACTCTCACTAAATTTTGTAGAGTGTGAAATTCCATCCCTATGAACACAAAGTCTTGTGATGGGATTAGATCCGATTTGTCGAGATTTATTATCAGGCCTAGAGCCGTGATCAGGTGAATGATGAATTGTCTGTGTTGCAACAGAATCTGACGATTTTGATTCCTTGACAGCCAATCGTCTAGATATGGAAAGAGGGAAATAGCTTTCGTGTGAAGGTGGGAAGCTATTGTCGTCATGAGCTGAGTGAAAACAAAAGGACTGGTTGACAGCCCGAAAGGGAGAGCTCTGAATTGAAATATCTTGTTGTTTATTGTGAAACGAAGATATTTGCGAGATGCTGGATGTATCAGGACATGCAAATAAGCATCCGTCAGATCTAACGAAAATGCCCAATCTTTGGGTTGAATGGAGTTTCTGACTTTTCTTTGAGTCTCCATTTTGAAGCCTTGTGTCAGGACATAATGATTCAGAGTTGACAGGTCTATTATCCATCTGAGCTTTCCATTCTTTTTTGGAACCAGAAATATCCTCGAATAAAATCCTGGTGATTCCGGAAATATTTCCTCCACTGCCCTCTTTTGGAGGAGATTGTTGACTTCTTCTGCCAGTTCTGGTCTTCGAGACTGGTGAAAGAAGATAGGATGGTTTGAAAGAGGTGGAAGTTCTTTGAATGGAATTTTGTAACCTCTTTTTATGATAGAAAGGACCCATTGGTTTGATGTTATGTTTTGCCAATAATGGGCAAAATGGGCCAACCTTCCTCCAACCGGAATCATGGTTTGAGGATGGAGCAGTGGAGATGGAACTTCATTGTCTTGAACTGTTAGAGGCCCCTCTACGGGAGGGGACACCTCTAACAGACTTGCCAAAACCCCTAGAATAACCAGTACCGCCCCTGGAAGGACCAGAGGATCAGCTGGGCTGATTTTTCTGTTGGTCCCTTCTTGGTCTGGACGTTTGAGATTTAGAATGGGTTTTTTTGAAATCAGATCTTCTGTTCTGTGAATTGACAGAAGAACCAGATGACTGTTGATTTCTGTTTTGAGAAGATACAGTCCTGGAAATGAGATTGCTTGTCAAAGTCTCAGTATTTTCTTTATATATCTCATCGATCTTGCCAGCAAACAGAGATTCAGAGATAATAGGAGCAGACCTAAGTCGAATTTTTGCGAGATCCGACAAAGACTTAGGAGCTGAACGAATAGCTGCTTCTCTTCTTGCCTGTTGAACTTCAACAGTAAGATATGAGGCAAGAGAAACAGCATGGTTAATTGACATGGCGAGTGACTCGAGGATTCTTTTGAGCATCGGAGGATCCAACTTTTCCAGACATAGACTCTTATATGCAGCGTAAGAGAAAATGTCTGCATGCGAAAGAATCTGTAGAAGATTTCTCAGTTGGCTTTCAAAGGAATTCAAGTTTTTGACAGGAATGGGTGTAGTGCCAGAAAGTGACAAATTCAGCTTATTGGCGTCCTGATCAAGAGGAACCTCCTTAGAAATCGGTACATTATTGTTGTGAGATTGGTAGAATTTGGTTCTAACTAAAGAATTCATGTCTTTTCTCTGAACCACCCAATTTTCAGGAGTATGATCTTTCTTAATCTGATCTTGTATGAAATTCATAGTGTTCACCAATAATTGAGACTGAGGAAGAGAGACTGAAGGCGATTCTTCCTTTGCAATGTCTTCCTCGATACTGGATTTTGGTTTGGGAATCGAAGATGAGGAAGAGTGTTCTTTTCTAGGGAACTTTTCTTCCGGGAGTAATTTATAGATTTCTTCAATGACTTGAGGAAATTTTATTCCAACAGAAGTTTCGTTTTCCTCACCAGAAGATGGAGGACGAGAGGCTCTAATAGTGTTGTGAGTATCATTCTCCACATCAAAATCATTATTCCTAACCCTAATAGATAATTCTCGAGATGTATCATGTAGGGCAGGAGAAGAATGTTGACGTTTATGGTGCAAAACGGGAGATCCAGTGGATTGAGTCATAGTCACAGATTTCCTTTTTTGAGAAACAACTCTCGATTTATGACCCTTGGGACTACGAGAGTACGAACTAGATGAAGATCTATGTCTTTTGTGAGATCTTTTGTAAGAGTGTGGTGATCGTGATCGATGTAGACGTTTCCTCCTATGATGGTAATGTGGAGACGTCGATGATGATGAAGATAAAGAAGAAGAAGAAGAATATCTTTTTCTCTTATCAGATTTGTGTTTGTGTCTCCGTGATTTCTTTGTATGAGAACGAGATCTCCTGTTCTGAATAGAATTTGAATGAGATCTCGACCTCGAACGTGAGGTAGAGATAAATAAGGAACGAACTAGTGGAGGAGTATGTTTTCTACCCCTTTGAGAGTCCCTAGAGGTCGTGGCTCTATGACGGGAATTATTTATTAATGACCGATCATTATTTGAATGATTTTCCGGTTCATTAATAAGAACACTGTTGCTACTGGTGTTATGTGGTGTGGAGGAACGATTTTCCGTGAAACCTCTGCTATGTCCGGATCTGTTCTGACTATTTCTATGGTGTCCAGATCTGTCCGGCTGTCCGGTTTTGGTCGAATGTCCGGGACTGTCCGGTCGTCCGGAGTTGGCCGATTGTTTGCGTCCGATCTTGTCCGTTTGTCCGGTGCCGGGAAATGATCTATTCGGGGTCTTATCCTGATGTCCGGTGCCCTGTGATGAATGTCCGGTGTTTCGGTCGGTACCGGAAAATATCTCAGTAGTGGACCTGTCCGGACGTCCGGTATCCAGTAAAAGTCCGGTGTCCTGTTGGGAATGTCCCGGGACATTTTGTCCGGAAGAGGTCTTAGACTCGACCTTCTTGGATGGTCCACGGTCCGGTCTATTGAGCGAGAGTGTAGCACCCGAATGGTGGCTGTTACTCTGCCCAGATGACCGATCCAAACCACTCAGTTGTGGGCCTATAGCCGCCGAACGTGAAGTGGAGGATCTGAGCTGATCACATGGACCCTGTTGATCGTCTGTACCAGAGAACTCGCCGTAAGAATCATAGATTTCTTCTGAGTCGGTAGCTTGAGTCTTTTGGCTGGATCTGCTAGAGAAGCCTGACTTTTTACCAGAAGAGGAGACTTTTCTTTTCGCCATCTTCTCCTTGTAGGTTCTGCGAGAATCAACTAAATTCCAGCGATCGAGAGACCAATCGACACAGAATTTGCAGTAATTGAACCTGGAACATAAAGCACAGGAAATACATGTAGGATGTGTGTCCCAATGATCTTTAAAATGACCGCATAAGCCTTTGATTTGAGGCATGTAGCGAGAGAAGAATACGGCGAAAATTGACAAAATAGTAATGAGGAAATTATTTCCGAACGTAAGATATGATCGAAAAGAAAACAAAGAAAAAGGAAATCTTTGCCGAAGATCTTTGTTAACAAACAAAGACAAATCGATCATGGAAATCGGAAAATAAAGCACAAATTTCCGAAATAAATGAATAAATATGAAATAAAAGGTGGGTAACGAATATAGATGTACGAAAAAATACGATTACGACTTCGATAATGAAGGATGATTCCAGATTTTAAAATCAAATCTTCTTCAGTGATGTCTATCGTACACCATCAGAAAAATTATGAATCATTTGCGCATGCGTGCATCCGGGCTATACGTGACTATTAGCACGATCAGCGTTAAGTAGCACGGTAAGAACGGTACTCAGTCCAGACTGTCAATTTTTTCTGATGGTGGGTAATAGACTAAAGCAAATAATACATAACATGGTAATATGCGTAACGTGAAACATCGTCCCACGATAGTTAACATGTTTGCCAAGTAACTTCAAATTCTATTTAAAAATAGGCAAGTTATTGACAAAACCCAAAAAAGGCCCCTTTTTTACCTTTGACCTCTAAGTATGACCTTGACCTTTGAGGTAACAACCTGGGTCATGCGCGCAACACATCGCCTTATATTGGTTCACATTTCTGCCATATGATTTCAAAATCCATCTCAAAATAAGAAAGTTATTGACCAAATACGAAAAAAGGCCCACTTTTTTTACCTCTAAGTATGACCTTGACCTTTGAGGTACCGACCTGCCTCATGTGCACCACACATCGTCTCATGATTGTTAATAATTATGCCAAGTAATTTTAAAATCCATCTCAAAATTAGAAAGTTATTGACCAAATACGAAAAAAAGGCCCCTTTTTTGACCTTTGACCTCTAAGTATGACCTTGACCTTTGAGGAACCGACCTGCCTCATGCGCACCATTCATCGTCTTATGGTTGTTAATAATTATGCCAAGTAATTTTAAAATCCATCTCAAAATAAGAAAGTTATTGACCAAATACGAAACTAGAGCTGTCAGAGGATCTGACTATAGCCCCGCTATAGCGCTATCAGAGGAGTAAGACACATTGACTCTAAAAGCTTTTAACCTATCAGGGGAGCTTTCTTAGTTCCAGAGAAAACTTTAATATTTTTTTTTTTCTTTGCTGGGGAGATAACCCCAAGAGTAATGTTGTTGGCCATTATTTACTTACATCCACCTAATGTTCATGTTTATACAAAGTTTCAGCTTTCTAGCTTTCTTAGTACCTGAGAAAACTGTATCGAAAATATTTTTCATGGTTTGATGGTTAGAAAAGTGAAATGATTTTTTTACTTGCAGAAAATATCCTATCAGGGGAGATAACTCCAAGAGTTATGGGCCTTTGGCCATTATTTTGGTAAGGGCCATACATCCACCCACTTTTCATGTTCATACAAAGTTTCAGTATTCTAGCTTTCTTAGTTCCTGAGAAAACTGTCACCAAACCTTTTCATTTATTAAAAAAAACTATACTATCAGGGGAGATAACTCCAAAAGTAATGGGCCCTCGGCCATTATTTTGGTTAGCTCCCTATATCCACCCATTGTCCACATTTATGCAAAGTTTGAGGTTTCTAGCTTCTTTAGTTCCTGAGAAAACTGTGACCAAACATTTTCATTTAAAAAAAACCTATATTTTCATTTATTTAAAAAACCTATCAGGAGAGATAACTCCAACAGTTATGGGCCCTTGGCCATTATTTTGGTAAGCTCCCTATATCCACCCATTGTCCACATTTATGCAAAGTTTGAGCTTTCTAGCTTCTTTCGTTCCTGAGAAAACTGTGACCAAACATTTTCATTTAAAAAAACCTATCAGGGGAGATAACTCCAAGAGTTATGGGCCCTTGGTCATAATTTCGGTAAGGTCCGTGGAGGCACCCATTGTCCACGTGTATACAAAGTTTTAGTTTTCTAGCTCTCTTAGTTTCGGGGAAAACTGTGACGAAAAAATAACGGAATAACGGAATTACGGAATTACAGAATTACAGAATTACGGAATTACAGAATTACGGAATGACAGGGCAAATCCAATATAGCCCCACTTTTCAAGCGGGGATAGCCCCACTTTTCAAGCGGGGCTATAAAAAAAGGCCCCTTTTTTGACCTTTGACCTCTAAGTATGACCTTGACCTTTGAGGTACCGACCTGCCTCATGCGCACCACACATCGTCTTATGGTTGTTAATAATTATGCCAAGTAATTTTAAAAACCATTTCAAAATAAGAAAGTTATTGACCAAATACGAAAAAAAGGCCCCTTTTTTACCTTTGACCTCTAAGTATGACCTTGACCTTTGAGGTACCGACCTGCTTCATGCGCACCACACATCGTCTTATGGTTGTTAATAATTATGCCAAGTAATTTTAAAATCCATTTCAAAATAAGAAAGTTATTGACCAAATACAAAAAAAGGCCCCTTTTTTGACCTTTGACCTCTAAGTATGACCTTGACCTTTGAGGTACCGACCTGCCTCATGCGCACCACACATCGTCTTATGGTTGTTAATATTTCTGCCGAGTAATTTTAAAATCCATCTAAAAATAAGAAAGTTATTGACCGGACACGATTTGCCCATACATATATACATACCAACAAACTTCCAAGGGAGATAATTCAAAAAGTATAAATGCGAGAGTTATGGTTCTTGCACATTGCACGTCGTCTAATGCTGATTAATATTTATACGAAGTTTCGTGACGATAGCTCTAACAGTTTTCAAGTTACAGAGCGGACATTAAAGTGTGACAGACGGACAGACAGACAGACGGACAGACAGACGCCCGGGGGAAAAACAATATGTCTCTCAGAAAAAAAAATTTTCGGGGGAGACATAAAAAATTTTTTCGGGGGAGACATAATGAAGTTTACCTGGGTTTTCATTACATGACTCGTTACCGGTACCCAATAGAAAAGTCCATATATTCCAAAATGTGGAGTTAGAGAAGAATCAGACAACACTAACAAGCAGTGTATATGAAGATCTAGTTATGATGGCTCAATCCTTTGACAACTAATCATGACTAACAGACGGTGTTTTAAAAGTGTATTTTTCTATGAAAATAAGGCTAGACATTATATGTGAATCGACTGCCAAGCAGACAATTCACATGCAATGCCAAGCCTTATTTACTATTTTGGCAGACGATTCACATGTATTGTCACCCCTTATTTTCTATGAAAAATATTTTAAGAAATCAATTTGTCATCTGCTGAAGGAATTTATGTACCAGTTGAAGGGTTAATAGAGCTGAATATACAATGATGTTAACATTTCTGTCAAAAATTCCACACTTGTTCAAATAGTCCAACATGAATCGGAGGAGGGTGTACGTGGACATTAACCCTTTCAACCCGGTGGACCAGTACAGATATCTGCACAAACCATGTGGATCCAGATGAGATGGTTCAGAATGAGCCTACACTACTTGCCATCCGGTTAATGAGTATTTACTAAACATCCAATTTAATAAAATGGACATTTACAAATTCATTTCCAAATTTCATAGTCCATTTTCAGAAAAACATTGAGGGGGGTGGGGGGGATGAAAGTGTTGAAGATAAAAAAATAATTTGTGGCTGAGTTTCACTTTGAAGCCACTTTCAATACTATTTAAACCAGTTCTTTCATGTTTTCATTTTATTATGCAAATATAACCAGTGGCAAATCAAGACATGTAATCCACAGTTTCTAGGGGTAATCATAACAGCTATCAAAAAGAGCTGTTGCATGCCAGCATAGCTCACCTGTTTCACTCCTTCAAGATATAAGGTAAAACTATTGCACCATGAAATATAGGTCACACTGACCTACATATATTTTGAGGTCAATCATCAGGTCACATGGAACATATATTCCAGATATTACATTTCAGAATCAAATAGTGTCTGAATTATAAGGCAAAATCATTGAACCATGAAAATAGGTCACATTAACCTAGATTCATTTCTATGTCAATCATCTTTTCATATGGAGCTGATTTTTCAGATGTGAAGTTTCTCCATCAAATACTATTCAAGATATAAGTCAAAGTCACTGAACCATGAAATATAGATCACACTAACCTACATATATTTTGATTTTGTTTGTTTGATTCAAGGTTTAATGTCCCCGTCAACACTGTAAAGGTCATTTTGGAGATGGTGCTTCCAATTTTGTCGGACTTTACCCGACATTGAGATGAAATGACATCTCAAGCCCTGTCGCCAATGAAACCAATAGGGTTTCTATGCATGGATGGGCCGACTCGCACCACTTTGCCTGGGCAGGCTTAGATCATATATTTTGAGGTCAATCATCTGGTTTCATTGAAGTAATATCCCAGGTATAACATTTCATTATCATAATAGTATTCAAGATAATAGGCAAAATCACTGAACCATGAAATATACGAGTCGGTCACACTGACATAGATATAATTCAGGTAAACCATCAGGTCACATGGAACTAATAATCCAGGTATGACATTTCTCCATTAAATAGTATTCAAGATAATAGGTATAATCAATGAACCAAGAAAAAGAGGTCACACTGACCTAGATATATTTTGAGGTAAATCAGCAGGTCACATGGAACTAATAATCAAGGTATGATGTTTCTTCATCAAATAGAATTCAAGATAATAGGCAATTGTCATGGGATGTTTTTATCGGGTTGATGAATGAATGAATTAAGGTGGTTGTGGCCACATGATGATGATGCTGATAATCTCCCGTATCTCAAGGGGGTTCGGGGTTCAACAGACGGCAACGCTCTTTGAAGAATTCATGTTTTTGACAGTTTGAGAGCTATGATAGAACCTTCTCCCTCTCGACCTCGTTCATCTGATAAATATATATATAAACATCCTAAGTAATTAGGAAACTATATAAATGTGTCCGTCAGGTGGTCGTAAGACCTACCCTTGCCAGGGACAAAGAAAGACTGACTCGAGGTCGAGAGATCGAAATAGCAAGATATAAATATTCATGAAATAATGACAATTATGATAATTTACAAATGTTCAAAATGATAATGGAATAAAGTAAACGCATACCTGATAAATATATATATAAACATCCTAAGTAATTAGGAAACTATATTAAATGGTGTCCGTCAGGTGGTTGTAAGACCTACCCTTGCCAGGGACAAAGAAAGACTGACAAAGGCTGAGGTAAGACTGTGCGCATGCGGTGTTAAACAGTGAGGTGAAAAGCGCGCGAGACTTACTTAAGGACACCGGAAATTGATATATGCTACTCAGGAATACTCAATGCTTAATGAAAGATGAAATATATGAGTATATGAAGTATGAAAAACGACGATCAATAGGGGAAAATAACTGGAAACGACTAGAAAGTCCTAAGCGCAAGCGCTCCTCCAGTTTCCAAAATTTCACTCTGTGACACAATATCACAGAAACATGAAATATAGGTCACACTGACCTAGATATATTTTGAGCTCAATCATGTGATCACATGGAACTAATAATCCAGGTAGGACATTTCTCCATCAAATAGTATTCAAGATAATAGGCAAAATCACTGAACCATGAAATATAGGTCATGCTGACCTAGATATGTTTGGTTGTCAATTATCAGGTCACAACGAACTAGTAATCCAGGTATGACATTTCTCCTTCAAATAGTATTCAAGATAATAGGCAAAATCACTGAACCATGAAATATAGATCACAGTGACCTAGATATATTTTGAGGTCAATCATGGGGTCACATGGAACTAATATCCCAGGTATGACATTTTTCTAACAAATAGTCTTCAAGATATAAGGCAAAATCACTGGACCATGAAATATAGGTCACCATGACCTTCACCTTTTTTACACTTGAACCAATGTCACATGGTTGGCTGATATATAACCAATTGTGTCTATAACTTGTTAGCATAATGGAAACGTATATAACAAATTACAAAGGTGTATTCCATTTTGACCCCTAGCCCCACCCCATCCCCCCTCCCAGGTTTGAACCCAGGGGCTTGGAATCTCAGAAGACACTACTAGGTATCCAAGTTGTAAAATATGGATGCTTTGTGATGAGTGTCTGTTGAGATATAATAAGCATTTAAAAAACTTAAACACAGTTTTAAAGAGGTGTTCTAGATTTTGACCCCTAGTCCCACCCTGTGGCATAAATCCAGGGGTCTGTTGTCTTTGAATGTTAGAAGACCCTCCCAGGTACTTAAGTTCCAAATATGAGTGCTCTGTGATGAGTGACTGTTGAGATATAAGCATTTGAAATACTTTAACTCAGTGTGATGGGAACCCACACACACGCACACACACATGCACACACACATGCACACTCACACACACACACAAACGCAAAAGCACAACCGAGGTGACAACAATAGCTCTCCATGTCCTTCGTACAGGCAAGCTAAAAATTAAAGTTCAATTTGAAACTTTTACATGGACCAAGACTAATACAAATATGAACATCATCTGTGGTAGCTCTTCCTGTAATTTAACAAAGGAGATTCAAACTGGAAAAATTTTTCCAACATGTACCATATTTACCCTATGTATTTGGAGAGACAGGCCTCAGCAAACAGCGTAAATGCAGATGAGATGCCACAGAATGTGGTGTTTTATCAGACGCTACACTGCCTGCCACTCATCCAGCCTTTTTAACCCTTAAAATGCCATGAAAACTCTATCTGAAAATGTCATCTGCTGATTCTTCTTGCAAACTTTTTTAAAATATTTTTGCATACAGGCAAACAGTGTGGACCCAGATCAAGGAGAAGTCTGATCTGTGTCCTCACTTTCTGCAAAAATGAGTTTTGAAGTATCCAGCAGATGACAAAGAAGACGACAATTGTCCTGATTGGTGTCTTATGGGTTAAGGCATAACATTGAATAGTAAACTGTACTTGTCCAAATTTTACAAAGTATGATAAGTTTGTTTGATTTGAGGTTTAACGAACCCGTCAACACTATTTAGGTTATTTTGGAGACGTTGCTTCTAATTTTGTGGGACTCTTACCCAACATTGAGATGATATGACATCTCAATCGCTGCCGCCCAATGAAACCAATAGAGTTTGTAAGCATGGACGGGCCGACTCGCAGCAATTTTCCTGGGCAGGCTTAGACGTTCTAAGCGGATTACCAGTACTCATGTGCGGTCGGTATCAGCTCTGCGTGGAAGCATCGGGCAACCCAACCTATTTATCCAAGCCCCGATGGGCTGGGGCGGTAAGAAGTTGAGGTGTCTGAATACTTAGGGTAGACATGGGATAATAAAGTCAAGAAATTAAAGCAACTTTAAGAAAACAAATTAAATCCAATGTTTTAACACATCCAACACAACTGGAGAGGATAATAATAATAATATTATTTTTTTCTTACTTTTGAATCAATTAAGGCTCACTGATGAGGCCCAATTGGCCGAAACTAGCTAGTCTGGCCCAGGAAACATGTACATTCCTTACTTTTCAGTTCTGTGGTGCATTCTTTGCTTCCAAAGGATATAACACTTTTACAGAACATATTTATATAATCATCAAATGACAATGCGCTTTTTTCTGAAAGTATTTGAAGATTAATGCAATAATAAGACCAGTATTAAAGTTGATTATATGGATCTCAATCCCGTTTTCTACGGGAATCCTAAAAGAGCTCATTGGCAAACAGTGCAGCCCCAGATCAGATGCCACAGACGTCTGATAGGGCTGTCATTGGTTACAGAAAGTTCTACCATTTTCTAAATACATTCTTTTCAATAGCTCCATCTTATACCCCTAAATTTCAAAATGGGCTCTTGCTGTAATTCCATTCAGTACAAAATGGATTATACCAAACATAATTAAACCTCAAGGTGAGTGAGTACACTTGCTATGGAGATAACCTTTGACCTTGGTATAAAATTTACTTTGTCATACAGTGCAAATCTTAACCCATTGTATACTAGTGGACTCTTCCACTGCTATATGTTGAACAAGTCCATTTATCATATAAGGAGTGTCAGGCCCATTTTGCATTTTTATTATATTTTTGATGTAAAATTCTGTTAGCAAATAGAGCAGGCCCTGATCAGACGCCACATACTGCGGCGTCTGATCTGGGCCTGCACTGTTTGCCAAGGTACCCCTTTAGGGGTTTCCCACATACAATGGGTTAACCCTCAAAGCAACAGGCAAAATTCTATTTTTTAATATTTCTCAAAACAAACTAGGCTTGACATTGCACATGAATTGTCTGCTAGGCAAACATCTTATATGAAATGCCAACCTTTATTTTCTCAAAAAAATTCTCTAAAAAAAATGAAAAAATAAAAAATAAATAATGATGTCATCTGTTCTGGTTGTGACTGGTGCCTTAATCCATTGTTTCAATTGTAATATGTTGGACAATTCCATTTGTCATTTAAGGGATGTCACATCTATTTTTTTTCTTTTTTATTCTATTTATGGTGGAAAATCCTGTTAATAGCAAATAGTGAAGTCCCTGATCAGATACTGCACTATGCAGCATCTGATCTGGGTCTGCACTGTTTGCCTATGTACCTCTTACATGTTTCCAGCCAAGAATGGGTTAAGTGTTCAGTACAAAATTCTTTCTTTCTGCCCTGCATTTGCAAAAGGATTCTAATACCAGATAAACACAACTTGGACTAGTGTTTCTAAGATGGTGGTCTTCTTTTGAAAATGGAATCCACTAAACCACCAAGTGTAGTCACTCACCTTAACAAAAGCACTGAACCCTTAAACAGCCAATATTTGCAGTCTCATTTTTGCAGAGAAAATCAGGCTTGACATTACATGTGAATTGTCTGCCAGCTGGCAGACAATTCACATGTAATGTCAAGCTTTATTTTATATGAAACATAATTTAGAAAATAAAATGGTTGTCTGCTCAAAAAATACTGAGATGTTTTAAGGGTAAACTACAATACTGAATTGATATGATTAGACCTCAAATTGACCCGGAGGTTCCAGTAAAATAAGGCCAGAATTATCTCCATCCTACAAGAAAGTGTAATAAGCAAAATATTTATTTGAATACCATTTTAGTTTTTTTTTTATTTTATATTACAACCTTTTCAAGATTATTTCACTATTACCCGGTATGTATTGAGCCACTCCTTAATTAGCCATGGATGAGAACTGGGGTGGCTAGAGAAATCACCTAATCTTCCTGGCATCTCACATGTAATCTGAGCAAAGCTCGAACTCAAACTGTGGCACAGCCGAGAAAGTCCTGATATTTAAAAGTGTTGGTTCATGTAAGTCAGTGTATTGCTTTCTAATTGGGGACTTTTCTAGAACGAAAAATTGCTCAATCTGGGAGTAAATGGGAACTAAAGGTTTGAAGCCATTTGCCTGAAATACCCATAAATCCCCATCAAAAGCTTGTTAGAAACAAGATTTGGCTGAGAAATGACTTTGGGCTGCAGATAATGACTGTTTGAAAATATTGACAGATGACAATGAACAGCAGAAACTTTCCCCGGAGCTTGTATCTCCGGTAAATTGAAAACTCAGACATAAGGCATACATGTTTACTTTTTTAGCTGCTGATACCTACTTTATTTAACATTTTAAAAGACGATATTAACAAAACTGTATGAAAACCTTAATCTTGTAGAAGAATATTGTGCGACTATATTAAAAGCTATATGTTTGAGCTGGAGAAAACAACAGAAATACATGTATCTTAATCACAAGCATCCACAACCATTTTTTTAATAGAGATAAAATTTTATTGTCAGGACCAGAATCCCCAAGTGACTCCCAGTAATTTAAATCATTGCACACATTTACCTTATCCTAGTTGTTCAAAGCCAACCACAGCTTAACATGTACAGCAAAACTTTGATGGTTCGAACAGAAATTGTTCATTTACCATCGTTGATTAGGGCCCTCACCTATCTGGGCTTGGAGAAACAGATTGAGCTGCATGGTGCTTCCACGCAGAGCTGAAACTGACTGCACATGAGTATTGGTAAACCGCTTAGGTCTTAGCCAGCCCAGGCAAAGTGATGCAAGTCAGATGGTCCATGCATATAAACCCTTTTGGTTTCATTGGGTAGCAGGGCTTGAGATGTCATTTCTTCTCAATGTCGGGTAAAAGTCCCACAAAATTGGAAACAACATCTCCAGAATGACCTAAATAATGTTGACGGGTATGTTAAACCTCAAATCAAACAAAACCACGGTTGATTCAAAATCATTCTTGAGCCCCCAAAGTTCCAGATAACAAAAATTTATGGATTTCTGTTCTTATTATATCCTGAAAAGGTATGCTGTGTGGCATGATTTAAAGACTGTCTGGCATAGGTCCCTAAAGACCCACCTCACAGGCTAAGAACACTGTCATATTCCTATGAGTTGGATTTTTTTTTTTTTTTTTTTTTTCTGTCAGAGTAAGCCTACCTCTCGTTCTGAGGGAAACATTGATAGGTGCATATTTATGAAAAGTATCATCAATACTACAATCAAAAACAAACCTTTGATGCAAATGCTACTAGAATCACAGCTCCAATAATGGCCAAAGCTGAACCTGAAAGATAAGAGCAAGAGTCAGAGTTTGATAAAACAAACAAGACGACTAGTTTGACCAGTACAGATGAAGTTCAGCCTCTACAGATTAGGTAAGAATTTGGTGATAATTGAAACATAATTTTCCTTATTTCTCAATAACCTACATTATGGGTATTCATTAGAACTGCCTCAGCATAGGTTTTTATTGAGAAGTGACAGAAATGATCCCTCAGTTAACACTAATCATCCGTCTTATCTGCTAAACAGCCAAAATGTCTGACCAGAGTCATTAGCTACAATGTCTGGCCGGTGTCATCAGCCACTATGTCTGGCCACAGTCATTGGCCCCTATGTCTGGCCACAATCATCTGCCATTATGTCTGGCCAATGACAACAGCCATTATGTCTGGCCAGGGTCATCAGCCTATATGTCTGTCCAGAGTCATCAGCCATTATGTCTGGCCAGAGACATCAGCCACTATGTCTGGCCTGAGTCATCAGCCACTACGTCTGGCTAGAGTCATCAGCCACTATGTCTGGCCAAAGTCATCAGCCACTATGTCTGGCCAGTCATGTCATCAAACACTATGTCTGGCCAGAGTCATCAGCCACTATGTCTGGCCAAAGTCATCAGCCACTATGTCTGGCCAGTCATCAGCCTATATGTCTGACCAGAGTCATCAACTTATATGTCTGGCCACAGAAATCAGCTACTATGTCTAGCCAGAGTCATCAGCCATTATGTCTGGCCAGATTCATAAGCCACTATGTCTGACCAGAGTCATTTCTGGTTTTCATTGAGAAGTGACAAAGATTATCCCTCAGTTAACACTGATCATCCATTTTATCTGCTAAATAGCTAAAATGTCTGGCCAGAGTCATCAGCTACTATGTCTGGCCGGTGTCATAAGCCACCATGTCGGGCCACAGTCATTGGCCACTATGTCTGGCCACAGTCATCAGCCATTATGTCTGGCCAATGACAACAGCCACTATGTCTGGCCAGGGTGATCAGCCATATGTCTGGCCAGAGTCATCAGCCACTATATCTGGCCAGAGTCATCAGCCACTATGTCTGGCCAGAGTCATCAGCCACTATGTCTGGCAAAAGTCATCAGCCACTATGTCTGGCCAGTTATCAGCCTATATGTCTGGCCAGAGTCATCAGCCTATATGTCTGGCCAGAGTCATCAGTCTAAATGTCTGGTCACAGTTATCAGCTACTGTGTCTAGCCAGAGTCATCAGCCACTATGTCTGGCCAGAGTCATAAGCCACTATGTCTGACCAGAGTCATCAGCCACTTTGTCTGGCCAGAGTCATCCGTCACTATGTCTAGCCAGAGTCATCAGCCACTATACTATGTCTGGCCAGAGTCATCAGCCACTATGTTTGGCCAGAGTCATCAGCCACTGTGTCTGGCAAGAGTCATCAGCCACCTTGATCTCTGGCCAGAGTCATCAGCCACTATGTCTGCCCAAAGTAATCAGCCACTATGTCTGGCTAGAGTCATCAGCCACTATGTCTGGGGCATTCATCAGGCACTATGTCTGGCCAGAGTCATCAGGCACTATGTCTGGCCACAGTCATCAGGCACTATGTCTGGCCAGAGTCATCAGCCACTATGTCTGGGGCACAGTCATCAGCCATTATGTGTGGGGCAGAGTCAACAGCCACTATGTCTAGCCAGAGTCATCAGCCACTATGTCTAGCCAGAGTCATCAGCCACTATGTCTGGGTACAGTCATCAAGAACTATGTCTGGGCACAGTCATCAGCCACTATGCCTGGCTGGTGGGCAGACATTAATGTGAATCATTAATTGATTATCCTATATTTAAACAAGGTCAACCAATATTCAAAAACCATAAATCATGTTTTTAATTGCGTCAATTAATAAAATTGTCATTAATCAAGTAATTTCGTATTGGCCCAGTTACAGGTCCTTGGTCAGCTGCATTGGCCTCGGCCTTCGGCCTCGTGCCAATACAGCAGACCTCGGACCTGTAACTGGGCCAATACGAAATTATTTGATTAATAACATTATAATATCAAGCCTTATTTTCCATAATTCATATGAAATATCAAGCACTATTTTGTTTTCATTCAAGCAAGAAATATTTGACTGTTGTCTGCTCTAGAAATTTCATGGTGCTTTAACGGTTAACCCTTATGCTGCTGAATAAATTAATTTAGCAGCACCTATTCAATCCACAAATCAAATTACTTGATATAATGTATTTGTTTAATTTACAAACTGCATAACAAACAGTGTAAATCCTGAGAAGCCATCTGATCCAGATCTGCATTTGTTTGCAAATGGTCGTGTTCACCAATCAAGTTACCTGATTTACGGTATTTGTTTAATTTGCAAACTGCATGACAAACAGTGTAGATCCAGGACAGACGGCTTCTGAAGAAGCAGCTGATCTGGATCTACACTGTTTGCAAAGTTTTGGGTTGTCATTGACATTATGATAATGGTTAATATTTTCACAGAACTCTGGCAAGTTCTATAAGACTATATAAGTGTCAAAACATTCAACGATTATTGTAAAATACAGAACACAAAAGAACCAAAGCAGAACCAAAGCACTGGCTGTAGTGGGTCTATTGTCTCTGAGTGTAAGCTGGAAAAATTGTCCTGTTTCGTTTAACCTTTATATTCCTGTACTGTTAGCAAACAGTGCAGACCCTGATCAGATGCCACAATCTGCAGCATATGATTTGGATCTACACTGTTTGTCAAGACTAACACATCCTCTGCTATGCTGCATTGTAGTCTGACAATTCAATCAGCACAAGTATTTTCTGACAATAACTCAACAAACACAAGAATTCTGCCAAAGGCTACATCTTACCTCTAGGGGCCAAATCTGACCTGGACATTATGGTCTATGCTAAGATTGATGCAAATATTGATGGCTAGGTGAACAAACAAAGAGGCAAACCTATTATCTCACTATACTTAAAGCAGGTTCGGCAAAAAAGACATAAAAGCAACATGCAGTTATGCATGCATGTCACGCATACACACACAATCATGTTTATTACTTACCAAAGAGCTGCTCAGGTCTGATCTTTTCTTTCAAGAATACAGCTGCCAGGAACATGTTGGCTGTCAAAATGAAGAGGAGACTATAAGAACATTTGAGCCAGTGCATGACAAAATCTACAAGAAGGCTATAGCCACCAACAAAGTTTCAGATCAGACTGCACATTTGCGCAGTCTGATCATAGTCTATGCTGATCGCATGTACCTACTATAGGCTAATATCTATGCAAGGAGACATAAGCAAAAGGTCTTGTCACAGTGGATGAGTGCACAGGTTTATTTGAGTCTCTGCTGGTCGCACCGGTCTTATTGTAGGTTTTGTCATGCACTGGCTAATTTATTATATATAACAGGAGTCCATTTCAAAATTTAGGGGGTCAGGTCTTGTTTTCTTAAAAATCTATTTATAAACTGGCTGAACGTTTTGCAATCAGTACATGTAGGCCCTGATCAGACACTGCTTTCTGCAGCATCTAATCTGGGCCTGGACTGTTTGCCAACTACCCCTTTTGGGGTTACCAGTACAAAATGGGTTGAAATCGATTTAAGCCCAACGGTAAAAAATGATCACTGACTGTTCCAAGCCAGTTCTTCTGTTGTGTATTATTATTGTTTTGTCCCTGCATGTATGAACGGCTAATAACTTTTTTATTTTCAATAGCCGTTCCACCATTTTGCAGGACTTAAGTGTCCTTTTGGTTTTCCGCTTGTGATGTTTTAACCCTTGTCCTGCTGAATATTCATATATGCCACACCCACTACCGATTATCAACCAATCAGATTACTTGATGCAAATTATTGCAACAAATTCATAAACTGAATGACAAACAATGTAGATCCTGATCAGATGGCTTCGTCAGAAGCCATCTGATCTGGATCTACATTGTTTCAAAGATAAGGCATATCCGGGATTAGCAGGACAAGGGTTAATCTAATTATGGTGAGATTGTTTTATGCTGTTGTTTCTTGGATGGGAGGTGTGAGGTAATTATATTGATTCCTGGTCACTGCCTTCACTTCTACTTTCTAAATGCACATATAGAACATTGTTGAGCCAAGCATGAAAAGTAGGCCAAGGTCAGTAATGGTCAATTGATTGGTGGATAGTCGGAAATGAGTGTGGCTAAATCAATTTATTCAGCAGGATAAGGGTTAACATTACTGACACCACCACCAACAACAACATCAAATATCAGAAAGTGATGTGCATATCACTCCTGCTTGCTAAAGCAGTTACCACCAAATCTATTTCTTCCTACCTATCACTGTAGTGGTCCCTAAAGGGGCAACCACTGAAGCTGGTGCATAACCATAGGCTGAAAAATTGCCAATTTCTCCCAGTCCCATCAGGACCACTCCTACCCACCACAGAGGATCTTTGGTATAGTGCACTTGTACTTCACGTGCCTCATTTTTCATATGAGTGAATTTCTGAAAATATACATAAAACTTATTATACATTTCTGAAAATAAACATAAACCATGAACAGATGTATACTGTAAACTATCATATTCGGACAGTCAAGTCTTAGCTTACACAGTAGACCCAGATAAGATGCCACAGGATGCGTGTCTCATCAGGGTATACAATGTTTGCCATTGCTCCAGCTATTTTTAGACACAAGTCACACAACATCAGATAGTATACTAGAATTTGTTTTTCCACAAAAACACAGATGTCTCCCCACATTTTTGACCTCTAAGTATGACCTTGACATTGGAGGTATTGACCTGGGTCTTGTGTGCAACACATTTCTGCAAAATAACTTTAAAAAGTTCAGAGAGAAATAAGAAAGTTATTGACCGTACACAAAAAAGCCCTTTTTTTACCTTTGACCTCTAAGTATGGCCTTGACCTTGAGGTACAACACACCGTCTCATGATGGTTAACATTTCTGCCAAGTAATTTCATAATCTATAAAGAATAAGAAAGTTATTGAATGTACATAGAAAAGGCCCCATTTTTTACCTTTGACCTCTAGGTATGACCTTGACATTGGAGGTATGGACCTTGGTCTTGCACACGACTCATTGTCTAATGAAGGTGAACATTTCTGCAAGGTTACTTAAAAAAGTCCATCAAGAAATTAAAAAGTTATTGACTGGACACACAAAAAAGACTTTTTTTTACCTTTGACCTCTTAGTATGACCTTGACCTTGGATGTACCAATCTGGGTCTAGCTCACAACACATCGTCTCATGATGGTTAGCATTTCTGCCAAGTAATTTCACAATCCATCCAGGAATAAGAAAGTTATTGACTGAACACTAAAAAGACCCCTTTTTGACCTTTGACCTCTTAGTATGACATTGACCTTTGAGGTTCCAGCATGGGTCATGCAACAGACACATTGTCTCATTGTGATTAACATTTCTGCCATGTAATTTCAAAACCCATCTACAAATGAGAAAGTTATTGACCAAACACAAAAAAGGCCCCTTTATTACCTTTGACCTCTAAGTATGACCTTGACCTTTGAGGTACCAACCTGGCTTATGCACGCAACACATCGTCTCATGGTGGTTAACATTTCTGCCAAGTATTGTCAAAATCCATCAAAAAATAAGAAAGTTATTGACCAAACACAAATTGACCTCTGTGTATGACCTTGGCCTTTGAGGTACCAAATTGGGTCATACGCACAACACATCGTCTTATGGTGGTTAACATTTCTGCCAAGCGATTTCAAAATCCATCTAAAAATAAGAAAGTTATTGACCAAACACAAAAAAGGCCCTTTTTTGACCTTTGACTTCTATGTATGACCTTGACCTTTGAGATACCAACCTGAATCATATGTGGGACACATCGCCTCATGGTAGTTTACATTTCTGCCAAGTAATTGCAAATTCTATCTTAAGATAAGTAAGTTATTGAAAAACACAAAACAGGACCCTTTTTTCACCTTTGACCTCTAAGTATGACCTTGACCTTTGAGGTACCAACCTAAGTCATGCAGGCAACATATCGTCTCATGGTGGTTAACATTTCTGCCAAGTAATTTCAAAATCCATCTAAAAATAAGAAAGTTATTGACCAAACACGAAAAAAGGCCCATTTTTTTACCTTTGACCTCTAAGTATGACCTTGACCTTTGAGGTATTGACCTGCCTCATGCACGCCACACATCGTCTCATGGTGGTTAATATCTCTGCCAAGTAATTTCAAAATCCATCTGAAAATAAGAAAGTTATTGACTGGACAGGATTTGCCCATACATACCGACAAAGGGAGATAACTCAAAAAGTATAAATGGGAGAGGTATAGTTCTTGCGCTCTGCATGCCATCTAATATTGATTAATACTTATATGAAGTTTCGTGAAGATAGCTTTAACGGTTTTCAAGTTATAGAGCGGACACTATTTTGTGACAGAAGGACAGACAGGTGGACAGACAGATGCCTGGAGGAAAAACAATATGTCTCTCCGAAAAAAAAAAATTTCGGGGGAGACTACAGAACCCGGGAAGGGACATAAATTTTTTTCAATATGTTGTGCGAACAAGATATTAAGTTGTGCAAACAAGATATCTTGTACGCACAAGATAATATGTTGTGCGGACAAGATATTATCTTGTGCGGACAACATAATTTATGTTGTGCAGACAACATATTATCTTGTGCTGACAAGATAATATCTTGTTTGCACAACTTAATATGTTGTGCGGACAAGATATTATCTTGTTCGCACAACATATTATCTTGTTTGCACAACATAGATCTTGGGAAGTTGTGCGAACAAGATATTATGTTGTCCGCACAAGATAATATCTTGTGCGGACAACATAATATCTTGTCCGCACAAGTTAATATGTTGTCTGAACAAGATCATATCTTGTCCTCAAAAGATAATATGTGGTCCGAACAAGATAATATCTTGTCCGCTCAAGATATTATCTTGTTCGCACAACATAATAAAAATAAAAAAGCATGTCCCTTCCCGGGTTCCATAGGAGACATAATTATACGTATCCAAATTTAAAGGCATTTATTCTTGAAAGGTAGGACACACCGTGTGCTCATAATTGTTTTATTGCCCCCTGTGATATACTCTCTGTAGCAGATCAAAGGCAGTCCCTAATATGGTGATTAGTAGCTCTTGTTGAATCCCTGACTGAGGCACTTAAGGGGAAAATCAATAAGGTACACTCTAGTCAACAGTTAGTAAACTATTGATTTTTCCCCAAGAGGCCTCTTACCTGTTGAGGACAGGGGTCTTCTCTTCAGTCAGCACTGAGGGCTATATAATATTATGTAATGCAATGATGGTCCTCAATAAACGAGAATAAATGCCTTTAAGAACATGTATGTTAAGGAGTTGGGGTGTCTGAATATTTAGGGGTAAATATGGTATATACAGATGTGCTCATCACACAAGTATATTATGCATATCCTTGAAAAATATGCATCATACAACCTAAACAGAAAATATTTTCCTTCCATATCACACAGGCTGCTAGTGGAGGAAAGAATATGAAAAAAGATTTTCTTTTTTCATTTTAGATTTTCATTGTTTTGCATAATACACCTCAACTTCATTTTTATTCATTATAACAATGTTTTGGATACAACATAAATTAAAGATGGATCCAAAAATGTATAGTTTATATAGAACAAGATGACTGAATCGCTCACCTTACTTCAAGATGTGACATACCCGGTAGTTTGTTGCAGTGTTGTGGAGCACTGACTTAAGAGATTTCTGTATTAATCCATTTAGTACCGGAAACCCCAAAACAGGTACCAGGGCAAAGAGTGCAGAATGCAGCGTCTGATCAGGGCCTATACTGTTCGCAAAAAGCTAAGCCATTTTCCAAATAAATTTTGAAGAAAAAACAACCTGACACCCCTAAATTTTGAAATGGACTCCTGGTATAGGAGCTTTTTTCGTGACGTACTTCCGGTTCTAAAAATAGAACGGGAAAAGCCCTGGCCGTCATCAGTCGTATTGCATCAAAGGCAGTGGGACGGATAAAGTGTTAATTACAGCGTAAAACAGTGGAATTCTTTTAAACTTTGGGGGAATTCTAATGTAAGATAATGGGAGAAACACTGATATGCTGCCAGATGTGAAATTTGGCATTACGAAAATGATAAATTGCACATACGAGCTCTCTCTCTCTCTCTCTCTCTCTCTCTCTCTCTCTTAGCGCACCAACAATTAGCGAGCACAGGCAAATGTTAATTGCAGTTTGTCGTTAAATGACGCTACGTCAACCGACATGAAGCGTGTCGATAACGTCGTGTCTTCATCAAACCAACTTCAAAGCGATGCATTGAATTTGACATTGAAACGTCGATCAACGTCACATCGTTCCGTTGGCGATAATACGGCGTTGCTTTATCAAATGTCATTTGCCCAGTGCTCGGACCCATCAAGACTCAGTGGGACTGGAACATTAAATTCAAAACAAACGAAGAACACCCTTTCAGAGCATAAGAATGTTAAACACTCCTTCGCAAGTGCAAGATTTTACAGTAAAATCTGGTAGATTTGTAGATTGGTTCAACCTGCCCAGCCCTTAGGTCTACATTAACCCATTTGGTACCGGAAACCCCAAAAGGGTAAGAGACAAACAGTGCAGGCCCAGATCAGACGCCGCGGCGTCTGATCAAGTGCCTACACTGTTTGCAAAAAGTTTGGCCATTTTCAAAAATAAATTTTGAAGAAAACACAACCTGACTCCCCTAAATTTTGAAAACGACTCCTGCTGTATATAAGGAGGAAGATTCCATTTGGTACAAAAAGGGTTATGGGCTTCTTGGATACAGCGATCAGTCAAACCATCTCAACGGTATCGTGCCATTGATGTGAGTTGGAGTGGTTGCCAACGTTGACTCGCCGCCCGTCTGCAAGTCCACTTATTGGTTGTTGTTTTTTCGACTGTCAGTATGTTTATTTGTCTGTCTAACAGTCCGTCCGTTCGTCTGTTAGTCAGTCATTCAGTCAGTCGGTCTGTGTGTCGCCTGTCTGTCTACTGTCAGTTTGTCAGTCAAACCCCCTCTCTGTCTGTCTGTCTGTCTCTCTCTCTCTCTCTCTCTCTCTCATGCCAACGGTCATGTGACAATGAAGTGAGTTGGAGTGGGTGTCAACGGCATGACGTCGAACCAACATTGACTCAACGCCCCTCCGTCAGTCCAGATAGATAGATAGAGATAGATAGCGAATAAAACGAAAGTTACGTGAAAACTTATTTTGTGAATAACGGTATCTCAAGCCATTGACATGGGTCATTCACGAAAAGATTTTCGTCAATTAAAAACGGATTTAGGATAAATGAATATCGGTAATGAAAGTCAAATATCATTCTTTCCTTCTCGAGGCAATATTTCAATGAAAACTGGTATATTTTCTCTCAAAATGTCTGAATATTGTTAGCATTTTAAGTTTCGCCAATACATTTGAATAGCGATGGCCGTTTCAATTGACGGCCAGTACTTTGCGCATGCGCAAATATGACGTCATAAACGGAATTCCTAAAACCTCCTATACATAAGGAGGAAGATTCCATTTGGTACAAAAAGGGTTAAGCATTGACAGCCATCTTATTCCATGGAGCAGATCTATTATAGTAATTTTGGTAGAGGGTCACTTTGGCAAAACTTTTGTGAAGTTTGAATGAAACTGGTTTAGAAAAGTTTAGAAAAACTTGCCATTTAAATATTTTTCTATGTTTAGCTCTGCGGGGGGTCATCTTGTTCACTAGGGGCCAGGAGCAGAACCATTTTAGCTGTTTTGATAGGGAAACCATATGAAAAATATTCCTTTCATCTTTAAATAAAATTGGCCTAAGGGTTTAGGAGTTGCCATTTAAAGCAAATTGTTGATGGGGCAGACAGAAAACAGGCATTTTCAGCAACTAAATGGACATAACTTTATGATGAACACACTAGTTTCTAACTCATCTCAGCTTTTATTCCCAGCCTACTGTCTTACAAGTATATTTGGACCCCCGTCAAGCGATTTTGGTACTTATCGCATATGCGAGCAGTGAATCAAGAGGAACCTTCAGACAGAAAGCCATATCCCTGGCCTCTCTGAATGGCTGGGCATGCACAGTTAAAATTTGTCATGACGGAATGCTCGAAGACACAAATTCGCTTGGCGGGGCTCATTTTATTTAGATCTAATCAAAATGAAGGAGTTATGCTGATGAAAAGGTATGTGTTTTCACCAACCAAGGGGACATGGCTCTATGGGTAATATGTTGCTTTTATCTCCAACCTTCTCAATGCTCCTTAAATGTAAGTTTCAGAAAGTTCCAATCATAACTGAAGGACTTATGCTGATGACAAAAAATATATGTAAGTTTCATTCAGATCTGTATAAAAATGAAGGGGCTACTCATGACAATGTCAAAAATAGGGGCTTTCAGCAATCAAGCAGACATAACAGTATGAGTAATAGGATGACCTGGGCCCTTGCCCATGGGGCTAGGAGAAATAGATTGGGCTGCATGGTACTTCCAATCAGAGCTGAAACCGACCGCACATGAGAACTGGTAAACTGCCAAGAAACTCTAAGCCTGCCTAGGCAAAGTGATGTAAGACAGACCGACCATGACTATAAACCCTATTGGTTTCTTTGAACAACAGGGCTTTAGATGTCATTCCATCTCAATCGGGTAAAATTCACATCTCCAAAATGACCTAAATAGTGTTTATGGGGATGTTAAACCTCAATTCAAATAAACAAACAAATAGGTTGACATGGGCAGTTTTTAAACTTATCCAAGCATTTTTCTCCAACCTATTTACGAGTTTAAAGAATTTTTGCAAATGATCTGGACGCAGATCTGACTGCTTCGCTGTTTCTCGTATATGTTACAATCAAAATTAAAGGACTTATGGTGCCAGCTTATATCCTCGGCCTACTAACATGTAGGTTAGAGGGAAGGTCCAACCAAAACTGTTATGAGAAGCAATGTCTTTGAGGTTTGTGACCAGATAGAATGTAAACTGGTCTGTTCAGCTACACAGACGAGCAAGAGTCTTGAAATTTTAGATATACAGTCGAACTTCAATGGCTCGAACACCTTTGGGAGCTCGAAAATTGGTTCGAGACAGGGGTAGTTCGAGCCACTGAGGGTTACTGTCAGGAGGCATAACGAGAAACTCTTAGCCATCTTTTCGGTGTTCTATAATTAAAATGAATGCTGTGTGTACTCATTAGAATCGCCTCATCGAGCATACATTTGCAAGATAAAAGACTAAAATCTCCTTAATTATCCCCAACTATTTCTTATGTAGAGGATTTTGCTAGGGGCTCAAGAATAGGTTCGACACATCCATTGTAAACGAGCCATCGGTGTTCGAGCCATCGAAGTTCTACGGTAGAATCTAAATATATAATGTACATGTATTTCCAAAAAATGAAGGTACTGATCAGACTGGACTTGAAGGCTGACAGATGTATTCACTGATCTAAAGACTCCCTTGAAAAGTATGTTCCTTATTGCGGCCAATTCTAACAAGTATCCCAAAATATTTTCATCAGATGCTAGGAAACCTGTGACTTCTACTAATCATGTTTGGAAATTAGGACCTCAAACTTTAATATATACTGCCACTATAGCAATGCAGTGTTTTAACCCTTAAGATGCCGAGAAAAACTACATATGAAAATGTTGTCTGCTTATGTCGTCTGCTGAATTTTTTTGCAAACTTTTTAAAAATATTTTTGCATACAGACAAACAGTGTGGGTCCATATCAGACTGCTCCTACTGTTTGCAGAAAATTACTGTTAAGGTAACCGGCAGATGGCAAAGCAGATGACAATTGTCGTGATTGGCATTTTATGGATAAATGTCATACAAATTCTCATAAAAAAGTAGAATTTCATATCTGACTGGTGCTGGCATTAGCCCTTAAGAGGCCAATGACAACAGCTGTTGTATGCTTTGTTGTCTGCTGGGACTTTAAAAGAATTTTTGCAAATGATGTGGACCCAGATCTGACTGCTTCTCTATGTTTTTAATGTCGTTAAAAATGAAATTTTCAGATGCAGTTTTTTTTTCTTGGTATCTTAATTCTTTCCATGTTCACCCCTGCCCATCTTGGCTTGAAGAAATAGGTGGGCTGCATGATGCTTCCACATAGAGCTGAAACCGACCGCACACAAGTACTGGTAAACCGCTAAGGGGATCTAAGCCTGCCCAGGCAAAGTAGTGCGTGTCGGTCCGCCCATGCTTATAAACCCTATTGGTTTCATTGGGCAACAGGGCATGAGATGTTATTTCATCTCAATGTAGGGTAAAAGTCCCGCAAAATTGGAAGCAACATATCCAAAATGACCTATACAGTGCTGTCGGAAACGTTAAACCTTAAATCAAACAAATAAACAAACAATTCTGGCCATGAGTTCACAGACATATCCTTTTTTGGAAAACAGAGTGGCTCAAGATCAACTGACTTCTGTTTTCCATTTTCCTTCTTAAATCCATAGTAAAAATTGAATTCTTGCAACACAAATGTCTAAAAATGGGGGAGGAGTGTACCATATTGAACTATTCATCATGGTAAGGGTTAACAGTATACTTACCTGTAAATTTAAGGACACACTTATGAGAAGGTTACCGCATACAGCAAGAATACAACCAATCAATAAATCCTGAAAGAAAAGAAAGAAAATTTTTAAAGAGAACTTCAATAGTCATAAATGTTGGAAGTTCAACCCAAAGATTGTAGAATTTCTCTTGTCCAATCCTCTTCCTCCACTAATAATGAGTAAATTTATCATACATCCAAACAAACAACAATCAGTGCAACATTGTCAATTAGAACTGCAGAAAATAAACTGTATGCAAACTAAGCATAATTCTAGAGAAAATATTCAAAAGAATCTCATAAAAAGTTGACAGCTCTTAAATGATATGATATGCTCCATCAATGAAAGCCATTATGGAATTGGTGGTTACTTTCTTTCTCTTCTTTCTTTCTTTCTTTTTACTGCTACTACTACTACTACTACTACTACTACTACTACTACTACTACTACAGGATTCAGCATTAACCCAAGACAATTTGTTGCAGCAATTTTTACTGTCTTCATAAATAGATAATAATAGAAAATAATCTGATGACTTTTGAACTAATGTATCAATTTAGTATATGGTTTTCAGCATTTCTTCGGTCCATTTGAACTTAGTTCAGGTTCAGTGCATCCCAAGTGTTACAGGACCACCTTGTCCAGTTATTTAAAAAAATAATGTTGCACAGGACCACCTTGTCCGGTTAATAAAAAAAATAATGTTGAACCCTGTGCTACTACTACTACTACTACTACTACTACTACTACTACTACTACTACTACTACTACTACTACTGTTGCTGCTAATGCTACTTCTACTGCTGCTACTGCTACAGCTGCTGCTGCTACAGCTGCTGCTGCTACTTCAGACTTTTTCTGCTGCAATGTCACTGTGTATAAAAATGTTATTTGCCTAACGGAAGCTGTATAGTATAAATGGCAGTAACAAGCTATGATGTTCTTGTGAATATCTGTGAAGTATATTTGTGTACTGCCTAGGTCAGCTTGCCTATATCATGTGCTCCAAATATCAACCCTATCAACACTAGACAGATGCTTGATTAACCCATTTTGTACCAGAAACCCCAAAATGGGAACCCTGGCAAACAGTGCAGGCCCTGATCAGACGCCGCAGAATGCGGCGTCTGATCAGGGCCTTAACTGTTTGCTAAGAGTTCAGCCATTTTTCAAATCAATTTTGAAGAAAAAACAACCAGACTCCCCTAAATTTTGAAATGGATTCCTGGTATACATAAGGAGGAAGATTCCATTTGGTACAAACAGGGTTAATAGAGGTTTGACTGAGATTAAACAATTCCAATAGCTGCTTACATAAGACTCATTGGACTGTATTGTAACAAACTAGAGGGTCATCATCACTCACCTGAGTCATTTGTGACTAAACAAATTATTTGTCTAAATCGCGATGGAAGTAAGGGCGGGGATTGTGGCCACGTGGTGTCGATTTAGGCCCCCGGTGGAGGTCTTCCACTGGCCGTTCCAGGGCGGCTCTTCTGTGGCGATTTATTTATGTTGTTGTTTGTTACTTGCTGTGTGTATCACTTGTGTCTTTTAATTTTGGATGGCCATATGGCCATTTTGTGGGAAAGTGTGTGTGTGTGTGTGAATTCGGGTTTAACGTCGCTTTCAACAATTTTTCAGTCATATCACGACGGTGTCTGGTTGCGACAGGGAGCTCAATGCTCACGTTTATAGTGCTGCCTCACTGAAGTATCATGTCCCAGACACATTACATGATACCACACTCAGTCACATTATCCTGACACTGGATCGACCAGTCCTAGCTCTACCCCGTAAATCTGAGTGCCAAACGAGGAGCAGCTAGTACCATTTTTAACGACTTTGGTATGTCGCGGCCCGGGATCGAACCCGAGACCTCCCGTTCCCCGGAGCGGACACTCTACCAACTGAGCTATCGGGGCCGGTTTTGTGGGAAAGTAACTGTCCTTATGGCCTTCCTTTGTTTAGGTTTCCATTATGGTCTGGTCGCTTAATGTTTGTATTTCTTTCCCTTTGGTGTCTTTTATGGGTGGAGTAAGTTAATTGTATCAATTCCTGATCTTTGTTTTACTTCTACTTTTCACCCCATATTTCACAGTTAAACTTGAATGACATACCATCAAGACAAACATTCTGGTAAAATTTCACGAAGATTAATGCAAAACTGAAGCCTCTCTATTAACCCTTTTTGTACCAAATGGAATCTTCCTCCTTATATATACCAGGAGTCCAGGGTGTTGGGTTGTTTTTTTCTTCAAAATTTATTTGGGAAATGATTTGGCTTTTCGCAAACAGTGAAGGCCCTGATCAGACGCCGCCTTCTGCGGCGTCTGATCAGGGCCTTCACTGTTTGCCCTGGTACCCGTTTTGGGGTTTCCGGTACTAAATGGGTTAAGTGAAAATGGTTTTAAAATTAATCTGACCTAATGACCTTGTTTTGACTCCACATACCCCATACTATATCATTAAGACAAACTATCTAGTACAGTTTTGTGAAGAATGAAGCAAAACAGAGCGAGAACAAGATTACCGTATTCGCCCTAATTACCGCACTGTGCGCTTAGTTTTTTCAAAATCGTGTAAAAAAATCGTGGTGAAAAATCTACCTAATTAGCGCACACTTGGTACGAAAACAATAGCTTCAGAGATGAAGCATACTGATATATAATGGGACAGAAAAGGATACTTAAGCATTGCCTTCACTGTTGAAGAAATAACAGCAAGTTTTTATAGATTTACTGTGAGAACTTCGAGAGGAGGCTACTGTAAATTGTGCACTTATGCATTTCCTTTTCAAAAATAGCTTTGCTGTGCGCTTATAGGAGCATGTGCGGTAATTAGGGCGAATACGGTATAAAGAAATCTGACTTAGTCACCTAGTTTTGATCCAATATGATCCATATTAAAACTAGACCGACGTATTATCAAGACAAACATTCAGGTCAAGTAGAAAGACTGAGGTCTCTAGATGTTGAACAAGGTTTTATTGAAATCTGACCTAGTAACCATGGGTAAGTGTTTGATCTGCGGACACCCATATTCAAATGTGACCAAGATACCATTAAGACAAACATTCTGATGTACTTTCACAAAGATTAAAACAAAACTGTGGCCTCTAGTGAGTGAATAATGTTTTGGCCTAGTGACCTAGTTTTGACCCGATATGACACCCATATTAGAACTTGACCATGATATCATGCAGCCACACATTCTGGGAAAGTTTCATGTAGATTCATGCAAAAATGAGGCCTCTATTGGGTGAACATGGTTTTAATGATAGTCACCTACTTTTCCAATCGACATGACTGATATTCAAACGTGTCCAAGATATAATCAAGGCAAACATTCTGGTAAAGCTTAATGAAGATTGAAGAAAATCTGCGGCCTCTATGTGTGAACAAGGCTTTAAAGAAATTTGACCAAGTAACCTAGTTGCAAGAAGATTGAAGTAAAAAATTGACCACTAGAGTGTAAACAAGTTTTAAAGAAATTTGACCTTGTGACCCTGTTTTTGATCTGACATTACCAATATTCAAAGCCAATCAAGATGCCATCAAGACAAACATTCTGGTGTAATTTCATGGAGACTGAAGCAAAACTGTGGCCTCTAAGGTGCAAATAAGGTTTTAACCACATTTGACCTAGTGACCTTGTTTTTCATCTGACATGACCCATATTTTAATTATGACTAAAGCAAAACTGTGGCCTATAGGTTGCACACAATGTTTCAAAACAATTTGACCCAGTGACCTAGTTTTGATCCAATTTGATCCTTATTCAAACTTGACCCAGATATCATCACATCAAACACTAAGGGAACCAGTGCTTCAGCTGAAGTGCACGACCCGCCGGATGCGTTTAGCTTTATGAGTGTTACCATATATGGGTATGGCGGCCATTTTGGTCATGTGACCTGGACATAAAACGGTTCCCCCAATAAATGCGCCTTATCGTAAGGAGCAAAAATATATCTTATACTTTAGTACTGTATTCTGAATCGTTTGCAGGATAAAATCCAACACAAAAGCATATGTGTCAAAGTTTGACCTAGGCACAAAGAAGGTCAAGGTCAACCCAGGGTCACCATTTTAGCAATTTATGATGGGCCTACGTTCAAGATGCTATTTATCAAGTTTCGTGGAAATCTGCACAGTGGTTCTGGAGAAGACTATTTTTGAAGGGTTTTTACCATATATGGCTTGGCGGCCATTTTGGTCATGTGACCTGGACCCCATGAGCAAATTTTGGTTTCCCTATCCCATAGAGGCTCCGTATGAAATTTGACTTCAATCGGCCCAACGATTTCCGAGGAGGAGCAGTTCGAAAATTTTCACATTTTTCGCCTCGGCGAGGCTGTACTAAATGGAATGTAATATTTCGCAAGTTCATTGATAAGATCACATTGATATTTATCAGTATGCCAAAAATTGTTTAAATATTCCAAGCGGTTAAGTCACTATCACCAATTTTCACAAACGGGTTACGGACGGACAGATAGACAGACCATATATGGCTTGGCGGCCATTTTGGTCATGTGTCCTGGACCCCATGAGCAATTTTTGGTTTCCCCCATCCCATAGAGGCTCTATATGAAATTTGATTTCAATCGGCCCAACGGTTTCCGAGGAGAAGCAGTTCGAAAATTTTCACATTTTTCGCCTCGGCGAAGCTATACTAAATGGAATGTAATATTTCGCAAGTTCATTGGTTAGATCTCATTGATATCTATCAGTATGCCAAAAATTGTTTAAATATTCCAAGCGGTTAAGTCACTATCACAAATTTTCACAAACGGGTTACGGACGGACAGACAGACAAACCATATATGGCTTGGCGGCCATTTTGGTCATGTGACCTTGACCCCTTGAGCAAATTTTGGTTCCCCCCATCCCATAGAGGCTCCATATGAAATTTGACTTCAATCGGCCCAACGGTTTCCGAGAAGAAGCAGTTCAAAAATGTTCGAAAATTTTCACATTTTTCGCCTCGGCGAGGCTATACTAAATGGAATGTAATATTTCGTAAGTTCATTGGTTAGATCTCATTGATATCTATCAGTATGCCAAAAATTGTTTAAATATTCCAAGAGGTTAAGTCACTATCACCAATTTTCACAAACGGGTTAAGGACGGACCCAAAGAAGGTCAAGGTCAACCCAGGGTCACCATTTTAGCAATTTATGATAGGCCTACATCCCAGATGCTATTTATCAAGTTTCGTGGAAATCTGCACAGTGGTTCTGGAGAAGACTATTTTTGAAGGGTTTTTACCATATATGGCTTGGCGGCCATTTTGGTCATGTGACCTGGACCCCATGAGCAAATTTTGGTTTCCCTATCCCATAGAGGCTCCGTATGAAATTTGACTTCAATCGACCCAACGGTTTCCGAAGAGAAGCAGTTCGAAAATTTTCACATTTTTCGCCTCGGCGAGGCTATACTAAATGGAATGTAATATTTAGCAAGTTCATTGGTTAGATCTCATTGATATCTATCAGTATGCCAAAAATTGTTTAAATATTCCAAGCGGTTAAGTCACTATCACCAATTTTCACTTACGGGTTACGGACGGACAGACAGACAAACCATATATGGCTTGGCGGCCATTTTGGTCATGTGACCTTGACCCCATAAGCAAATTTTGGTTTCCCCTATCCCATAGAGGCTCCATATGAAATTTGACTTCAATCGGCCCAACGGTTTCCGAGGAGAAGCAGTTCAAAAATGTTCGAAAATTTTCACATTTTTCGCCTCGGCGAGGCTATACTAAACGGAATGTAATATTTCGTAAGTTCATTGGTTAGATCTCATTGATATCTATCAGTATGCCAAAAATTGTTTAAATATTCCAAGCGGTTAAGTCACTATCACCAATTTTCACAAACGGGTTACGGACGGACAGACAGAATGACAGACTGACAGAATGACACGGTGATTTTAGGGCACTCTTAGAAAAAACCGACTTCAGTCGGTTGCTTTTTCTGCAGGTCGTGCAATGATGCAGAACTGTGGCCTCTAGGGTGCTCACAAGCTTTTAACGAAATTTGACATAGTGACCTAATATTTGGATCCAATGTGACCCATATTCAAACTTGAATGAGATATTGCAAAGTCAAACATTGATGCAAAGACTGAAGCAAAACTGGCATCTAGAGTGCACACAAGGTTTTAACAAAATTTGATCTAATGACCCAGTTTTTGATCAAACATGACCCATATTCAAACTTGACCGAGATATTAACCAGACAAACACTCCGGTAAAGTTTCATAAAGATTGGATTAAAATTGTGGCCTCTGAGATTACACAAGGTAAATGTTCAAGACAGACCATGGATAATGTATTCTTGCACACCAGACAAGGAAATCCGTGATTTTACCCTGGGATAGAAATTTATGTTCTGACCCTGGTGTTCCGACCCCAAATCGAATATAATCGCGTGTTTGATAAATGTACTGGTTGATTACAACCTCATGCTCGGCGGCGTCATGCGTGATGTCACTAAACATTCCTGTTGTGTCATCAAAAAATGGCGGACGTCGGTAACAGAAGTGACAGCAGCATTAACTAGAACAGTGTTTTCAGAGGAAAACATATGTCCACCCACCAGTTTGAAGTCAAGAGCTTATTTTTAACAGCCTAAGACCCGTGGTGACCTTGAAAATTGGGTCAAGGTCACCAAAATATAATCAGTCCTTGAGACCATCCCATTTATCTTATGTACCAAGTCTGAACCAAATCCATCCATTGGTTCAGGAGATAGAGTACAGACAAGCTTATTTTTAAGTCTAAGTCCCTTGGTGACCTTGAAAATTAGGTCAAGGTCACCAAAATCTAATCAGTTCTAGAGACTACCCCACTTATCTTATGTACCATGTTTAAACCAAATCAATCCATTGGTTCAGGAGAAAGAGCACAGGCAAGCTTATTTTTAACAGCCTAAGACCCGTGGTGACCTTGAAAATTGGATCAAGGTCACCAAAATCTAATCAGTCCTTGAGACCATCCCATTTATCTTATGTACCAAGTCTGAACCAAATCCATCCATTGGTTCAGGAGATAGAGTGCAGACAAGCTTATTTTTAACAATCTAAGTCCCGTGGTGACCTTGAAAATTAGGTCAAGGTCACCGAAATCTCATCAATTCTAGAGACTGTCCCACTTACCTTATGTACCAAGTTTGAACCAAATCCATCCATCGGGCCAGGAGATAGAGCGCAGACAAGTTTATTTTTAACAGTCTAAGTCCCGTGGTGACCTTGAAAATTAGGTCAAGGTCACCAAAATCTAATCAGTTCTAGAGACTATCCCACTTACTTTATGTACCAAGTTTGAACCAAATCCATCCATTGGTTCAGGAGATAGAGTGCAGACAAGCTTATTTTTAACAGTCTTAGTCCCGTGGTGACCTTGAAAATTAGGTCAAGGTCACCAAAATCTAATCAGTTCTTGAGACCATCCCAATTATACTATGTACCAAGTTTGAACAAAATCCATCCATTGGTTCAGGAGATAGAGTGCAGACAAGCTTTTTTGACCTAAAATTCGACAATGTTTTGAGCACTGTGACCTTGAGAATTAGACCAAGGTCACCAAAATCTAATCAGTACTTTTCCCCCTCCCAATGGTGTATCTGTGTAAGTTTAATCAAAATCCATCCATCCATTTAGGAGATAGTGTGCAGACAAGAGGCAACGCCAACGCCAACGCCGACGCCAACAGGATCCGCACCAAAACCAATATGTCCCCCTCCAGAAAATGAGGCCTCTATTGGGTGAACATGGTTTTCATGATAGTCACCTACTTTTCCAATCGACATGACTGATATTCAAACGTGTCCAAGATATCATCAAGGCAAACATTCTGGTAAAGCTGAATGAAGATTGAAGAAAATCTGCGGCCTCTATGTGTGAACAAGGCTTTAAAGAAATTTGACCAAGTAACCTAGTTGCATGAAGATTGAAGTAAAAAATTGACCACTAGAGTGTTAACAGGTTTTAAAGAAATTTGACCTTGTGACCCTGTTTTTGATCTGACATTACCAATATTCAAAGCCAATCAAGATGCCATCAAGACAAACATTCTGGTGTAATTTCATGGAAACTGAAGCAAAACTGTGGCCTCTAAGGTGCAAATAAGGTTTTAACCACATTTGACCTAGTGACCTTGTTTTTCATCTGACATGACCCATATTTTAATTTGATGAAGAGATAATCAAGACAAACATACTGGTAAAGTCTCATTATGACTAAAGCAAAACTGTGGCCTATAGGTTGCACACAATGTTTCAAAACAATTTGACCCAGTGACCTAGTTTTGATCCAATTTGATCCTTATTCAAACTTGACCCAGATATCATCACATCAAACACTAAGGGAATGATGCAGAACTGTGGCCTCTAGGGTGCTCACAAGCTTTTAACGAAATTTGACATAGTGACCTACCGGTAATATTTTGATCCAATGTGACCCATATTCAAACTTGAATGAGATATTGCAAAGTCAAACATTGATGCAAAGACTGAAGCAAAACTGGCATCTAGAGTGCACACAAGGTTTTAACAAAATTTGATCTAATGACCCAGTTTTTGATCAAACATGACCCATATTCAAACTTGACCGAGATATTAACCAGACAAACACTCCGGTAAAGTTTCATAAAGATTGGATTAAAATTGTGGCCTCTGAGATTACACAAGGTAAATGTTCAAGACAGACCACGGATAATGTATTCTTGCATACCAGACAAGGAAATCCGTGATTTTACCCTGGGATAGAAATTTATGTTCTGACCCTGGTGTTCCGACCCCAAATCGAATATAATCGTGTGTTTGATAAATGTACTGGTTGATTACAACCTCATGCTCGGCGGCGTCATGCGTGATGTCACTAAACATTCCTGTTGTGTCATCATAAAATGGCGGACGTCGGTAACCGAAGTGACAGCAGCATTAACTAGAACAGTGTTTTCAGAGGAAAACATATGTCCCCCCACCAGTTTGAAGTCAAGAGCTTATTTTTAACAGCCTAAGACCCGTGGTGACCTTGAAAATTGGGTCAAGGTCACCAAAATATAATCAGTCCTTGAGACCATCCCATTTATCTTATGTACCAAGTCTGAACCAAATCCATCCATTGGTTCAGGAGATAGAGTACAGACAAGCTTATTTTTAACAGTCTAAGTCCCTTGGTGACCTTGAAAATTAGGTCAAGGTCACCAAAATCTAATCAGTTCTAGAGACTACCCCACTTATCTTATGTACCAAGTTTAAACCAAATCCATCCATTTGTTCAGGAGAAAGAGCACAGGCAAGCTTATTTTTAACAGCCTAAGACCCGTGGTGACCTTGAAAATTGGATCAAGGTCACCAAAATCTAATCAGTCCTTTAGACCATCCCATTCATCTTATGTACCAAGTCTGAACCAAATCCATCCATTGGTTCAGGAGATAGAGTGCAGACAGGCTTATTTTTAACAATCTAAGTCCCGTGGTGACCTTGAAAATTAGGTCAAGGTCACCAAAATCTCATCAATTCTAGAGACTGTCCCACTTACCTTATGTACCAAGTTTGAACCAAATCCATCCATCGGGTCAGGAGATAGAGCGCAGACAAGTTTATTTTTAACAGTCTAAGTCCCGTGGTGACCTTGAAAATTAGGTCAAGATCACCAAAATCTAATCAGTTCTAGAGACTATCCCACTTACTTTATGTACCAAGTTTGAACCAAATCCATCCATTGTTTCAGGAGATAGAGTGCAGACAAGCTTATTTTTAACAGTCTTAGTCCCGTGGTGACCTTGAAAATTAGGTCAAGGTCACCAAAATCTAATCAGTTCTTGAGACCATCCCAATTATACTATGTACCAAGTTTGAACAAAATCCATCAATTGGTTCAGGAGATAGAGTGCAGACAAGCTTTTTTGGCCTAAAATTTGACAATGTTTTGAGCACTGTGACCTTGAGAATTAGACCAAGGTCACCAAAATCTAATCAGTACTTTTCCCCCTCCCAATGGTGTATCTGTGTCAGTTTAATCAAAATCCATCCATCCATTCAGGAGATAGAGTGCAGACAAGAGGCAACGCCAACGCCAACGCCAACGCCGACAGGATCCGCACCAAAACTAATATGTCCCCCTCCCGAAAATGAGGCCTCTATTGGGTGGACATGGTTTTCATGATAGTCACCTACTTTTCCAATCGACATGACTGATATTCAAACGTGTCCAAGATATCATCAAGGCAAACATTCTGGTAAAGCTTAATGAAGATTGAAGAAAATCTGCGGCCTCTATGTGTGAACAAGGCTTTAAAGAAATTTGACCAAGTAACCTAGTTGCATGAAGATTGAAGTAAAAAAATGACTACTAGAGTGTAAACAAGTTTTAAAGAAATTTGACCTTGTGACCCTGTTTTTGATCTGACATTACCAATATTCAAAGCCAATCAAGATGCCATCAAGACAAACATTCTGGTGTAATTTCATGGAGACTGAAGCAAAACTGTGGCCTCTAAGGTGCAAATAAGGTTTTAACCACATTTGACCTAGTGACCTTGTTTTTCATCTGACATGACCCATATTTTAATTTGATGAAGAGATCATCAAGACAAACATACTGGTAAAGTCTCATTATGACTAAAGCAAAACTGTGGCCTATAGGTTGCACACAATGTTTCAAAACAATTTGACCCAGTGACCTAGTTTTGATCCAATTTGATCCTTATTCAAACTTGACCCAGATATCATCACATCAAACACTAAGGGAATGATGCAGAACTGTGGCCTCTAGGGTGCTCACAAGCTTTTAACGAAATTTGACATAGTGACCTAATATTTTGATCCAATGTGACCCATATTCAAACTTGAATGAGATATTGCAAAGTCAAACATTGATGCAAAGACTGAAGCAAAACTGGCATCTAGAGTGCACACAAGGTTTTAACAAAATTTGATCTAATGACCCAGTTTTTGATCAAACATGACCCATATTCAAACTTGACCGAGATATTAACCAGACAAACACTCCGGTAAAGTTTCATAAAGATTGGATTAAAATTGTGGCCTCTGAGATTACACAAGGTAAATGTTCAAGACAGACCACGGATAATGTATTCTTGCACACCAGACAAGGAAATCCGTGATTTTACCCTGGGATAGTAATTTATGTTCTGACCCTGGTGTTCCGACCCCAAATCGAATATAATCGCGTGTTTGATAAATGTACTGGTTGATTACAACCTCATGCTCGGCGGCGTCATGCGTGATGTCACTAAACATTCCTGTTGTGTCATCATAAAATGGCGGACGTCGGTAACCGAAGTGACAGCAGCATTAACTAGAACAGTGTTTTCAGAGGAAAACATATGTCCCCCCATCAGTTTGAAGTCAAGAGCTTATTTTTAACAGCCTAAGACCCGTGGTGACCTTGAAAATTGGGTCAAGGTCACCAAAATATAATCAGTCCTTGAGACCATCCCATTTATCTTATGTACCAAGTCTGAACCAAATCCATCCATTGGTTCAGGAGATAGAGTACAGACAAGCTTATTTTTAACAATCTTAGTCCCTTGGTGACCTTGAAAATTAGGTCATGGTCACCAAAATCTAATCAGTTCTAGAGACTACCCCACTTATCTTATGTACCAAGTTTAAACCAAATCCATCCATTGGTTCAGGAGAAAGAGCACAGGCAAGCTTATTTTTAACAGCCTAAGACCCGTGGTGACCTTGAAAATTGGATCAGGGTCACCAAAATCTAATCAGTCCTTTAGACCATCCCATTCATCTTATGTACCAAGTCTGAACCAAATCCATCCATTGGTTCAGGAGATAGAGTGCAGACAAGCTTATTTTTAACAATCTAAGTCCCGTGGTGACCTTGAAAATTAGGTCAAGGTCACCAAAATCTCATCAATTCTAGAGACTGTCCCACTTACCTTATGTACCAAGTTTGAATCAAATCCATCCATCAAGTCAAGAGATAGAGCGCAGACAAGTTTATTTTTAACAGTCTAAGTCCCGTGGTGACCTTGAAAATTAGGTCAAGGTCACCAAAATCTAATCAGTTCTAGAGACTATCCCACTTACTTTATGTACCAAGTTTGAACCAAATCCATCCATTGGTTCAGGAGATAGAGTGCAGACAAGCTTATTTTTAACAGTCTTAGTCCCGTGGTGACCTTGAAAATTAGATCAAGGTCACCAAAATCTAATCAGTTCTTGAGACCATCCCAATTATACTATGTACCAAGTTTGAACAAAATCCATCCATTGGTTCAGGAGATAGAGTGCAGACAAGCTTTTTTGGCCTAAAATTAGACAATGTTTTGAGCACTGTGACCTTGAAAATTGGACCAAGGTCACCAAAATCTAATCAGTACTTTTCTCCCTCCCAATGGTGTATCTGTGTAAGTTTAATCAAAATCCATCCATCCATTCAGGAGATAGAGTGCAGACAAGAGGCAACGCCAACGCCGACATTCAGGAGATAGAGTGCAGACAAGAGGCAACGCCAACACCAACGCTGACGCCGACAGGATCCGCACCAAAACCAATATGTCCCCCTCCCTTTTGGGTGGTGGGACATAAATAAAAATTCGCAATAGAAATGGAAGGTATGCAAGAAAAAGAATCCAATATGGGTGTGGGGGGTGGATAGAAAAATCAGTCTATCAGTATTCAAGATAATAGAAAAAATCACTGAACCATGAAATATAGGTCACAGTGACCTAGACATATTTTGAGGTCAAGCATGGGGTCACATGGGACTAATAACCCAGGTATGACATTTCTCCATCGAAAAATATTCAAGATAATAGGCAAAATCACTGAACCATGAAATATAGGTCACACTGACCTAGCTATATTTTGAGGTCAATATTACAGATTTAACCCATATAATCCTGATGACTAAATTAATTTGCCATAGCCATCTCTGACTAGCAATCAACCAACAAATCTGCTTGAAATAATGTTTTATTAATTCGAAAACTGACTGACAAACTGTGTAGATCCTAATCAGACGGCTTCTTCAGAAGCCATCTGATCTGGATCTACACTGTTTGTAAAGGTAAGGGTTACTGTGTTCAGTGGAATAAAGGTTAAGTTTATGAACTGTTCTTATTAAATATCTCTGGCAAGGCTGAGCAAACCAAGAGCCATAGCTCCAGTTAACTCAAAGGTGCGACGGACCTCTGTGGCCTAGTGGATAAGAGCGCTGACTCTTAATCATTAGGTCTCTCACTGCTGTGGTTTGAGATTTTCTCAAGTCACATGTGAGACCCCAAGTTCTGCAACGGAAGGTCAGGTGGTTTTTGTCCTGGTACTCCAGTTTTCACCCACCTCTGATTAACGATCAGCTCGCTATGAGTGAAATAATCTTGAAAGGGCAGTAAAACCAAACACCCATCCCCCTAAAAAAACTCAAAGGAGCAATGAAGAGAAACAATGGAGGATACTGTTTCCTACACCTTTCAACTACAAGTGATAGGTATACCTGTTAGAATCTCCTTGGTGAGGCCATTCCATGAAATACCTATTTTGGGGCCACTCTTTGTAAAACTGGACAAATCTTGAATATTCTTAGAAGCTAAGCTTGAGTGAAGAATAGCCTACGTCTAGGTATACTCTACCTTTGATTTCTGAATCTAAAATCTGTGCCAAATACAAAGGAAAATACTGTGCAAACTTAGAAAAGTGCAAGCATTAATAAAGTACCAAACAAAACTATATAGCAGATGAAAGTCAAGTTTAACATTTCATGTGAATAATCTGCCTAGCAATGTTTTTTTTTCCTCAAATACATTTTTTGTTAATTTTTCAGGCAACATATGACTCATTTGCTAGTATTTAATTTTTGGGAGAAAAAAAATCACATTTCATTTGAATCATATAGTACTCGTATTCATATGAAATGTGAAAATTGATCTGAAAACAACATCGGCATCTGCTACAGTAACAGTTATTACTTAACCCTTTTTGTATCAAATGAAATCTTCCTCCTTATATATAGCAGGTGTCCTTTTCAAATTTTAGGGGTGTCATGTTGTGTTTTCATCAAAATTTATTTGGAAAATGGCTGAACTTTAGGCAAACAGTGGAGGCCCTGATCAGACGCCACATTCTGCGGCGTATGATCTGGGCCTGCACTGTTTGCCAGGGTACCGGTCTTGAGGTTTCTGGTACAAAATGGGTTAAAGGGTTAACCCATACCCTGCTGAACACAACAACTCTTATCAATGCAAACAGTGTAGATCCAGATCAGATGGCTTCTGAAGAAGCCATCTGATCAGGATCTACACTGTTTGTCATGCAATTTGCTAATTTAAATGAATAAATAACATAAAGTAATTTGATTGGTTGAAATGTTAATGGGTGTGGCTAAATTAATTTATGCAGCAGGATAAGGGTTAAACAATATTCTGACAGGTAAATGTGTGGTTTTGGATCAATGTTTTAATAACTTGCACACTAAATCAGGATATAGTAATAAATGGCCATTTCATTTTAAAATTCTAATGTATTCCAGTACATAAAAGCCATATGACATGAGAAAACAGCACAAAGAATGCCACATTATTTCTACTATCAAAATTAAGGAGGGCAATGGCAAGTTAGGGAAATGGACATACTCGTTACTAAAACACCTTTTTAAATATTTAGAAAATTTTACCACCAAAAATTGAAATTTTTCAGATAAAAAATTTCTAATATTTTTCATATTTCTGCTCAAAACATTGATTGTGGGAACTCGTAAGAAATGTCTCGGTGAGGTGGTTCTAACGAGTACCCACAACCTATGTTTTTGAAATAAATAAGAAAAATAATGTATACCCCAGAAAACACCAGTTTTATCATATAAAAGTGGGGAGCAAGGTGATCAAAATTATATAGGCATGTTTTTATAATGACTGATCATTCATCATGCAACACTTCAACTGCATGCGGGAAACCCCTAAAGGGGAACCTTGGCAAACATTGTAGGCCCAGATCAGACCCTGCAGAACATGGTGTCAGTTCAGGGCCTGCACTATTTGCCAACAGAATTTTCCGTCAAAAATAGAATAAAAATGAAAAAATGGGCCTGACACCCTTATAATATGACAAATGGACTTATCCAACATATAGCAATGGAAGAGTTCACTAGCATACAATGGGTTAACCCTTGTCCTGCTAAACCCGGATATGCCTTTTCTTTGAAACAATGTAGATCCAGATCAGATGGCTTCTGAAGAAGCCATCTGATCATGATCTACATTGTTTGTCATTCAGGTTGTGAATTTGTTGTAATAATAATAATTTGCATCAAATAATCTGATTGGTTGATAATTGGTTGTGGGTGTGGCATATATGAATATTCAGCAGGACAAGGGTTAACCTAAGGCTATGTTGCACCTGTGATTGTAGTTGTTGAGAAATGGACTTGAACATTAATGACTCATTAGGGGAAATGGATACAGCTTCAGGGGATGCAACTCCTGCAAAAATATTTTTGTCTCCCATGTCAATAGGGGTCAACTCTTAAAGGAAAGAATTTACTCCTGAGAAAGTGAGAAAAGCAAACAGGAAGTCCCAAAAGTGGTCTCCCTGTGAAAAATGGCAGAAAAATCTGTCGAGTGTTCCCATTCCCTTTAATATTCCGAGTTGAAGTTAGGGTTAATGAAAATGTTGATGGATTGACAAATGTACAGACTGACAAATAAACGCATAGAAAACTGGACTCCTTTAGTGCTTCAAAATGACATGGATCTTCTCTAACCCATTTCAACCATGAGTATTTTTTTAGACAAGTCATTTTTATTGTTAATTTGGGCATTAACATGATGGCAAACAGTGTAGATTCTGATCAGGCAGTCTCATCTGGATCTACACTGTCAGAACAAATCTGCATCAGTCAACAGGGTTGAAAGAGTTTGTTCCTATGGAGCAATTTCTTTCCTTTTATCCTTAAGATGCCAACTGCAACAATTGTTGTCTGCTTTATTGACTGATGTAAAAAGTCATTGTTGCAAACAGTATGGACCCAGATCAGACTGCTCCTCTAAGAGCAGTCTGATCAGGATCCACACTGTCTGCATGCAAAAATAAAATTTAACATTTGCATAGATTCAGCAGACAACAAACTGGTAAACAGACATTTTCTGATGCATATTCTTGGCATATTTTATTTTCAGGCAGTCTGAGTTCATAAGAAAACCAACAGGAACTCCAGAAAGTTGTTTTGTTTGTATTGGAGTATGGCCCAGTCAACACTATTTAGGTCATTTTTGAGCTGCTCCATTTTATACATAAGCGGTTAACCAGTACAGTGCACATTCTTTTGCCAGAATCTGACAACTGCCCTTCTTGAATCACCGGAAGGGAGAAATGACTGTAGAAAAGATTTTAGGATCAATCTCCACGAAAAAATGTTATCAACCCTAGCAGGTATCAAACCCGCGTCCTCCTGATCACCAGTCAGATGCCCATCCGACTTAGCTATTGAGGCCAGCCCCAGAAGTTGTCTCCCTTGTGATGATTGAAGGATAGTTTTTGTCAATTCTTCATAAAACATGTTGTGGGTACTCACTGGGGCAATTCAAATCGAAACCCACAAAATAGGTTTATATGGAAAAAATAAGGATTTGTTTGTTTGAATTGAGGTTAAACGTCCCTGTCAACACTATTTAGGTCATTTTGGAGACGTTGCTTTCAATTTTGTGGGACTTTTACCTGACATTAAGATGAAATGACATCTCAAGCCCTGCCACCCAATGAAACCGAAAGGCTTATATGCATAGGATGGTCTGACTCACACCATTTTGCCTGGCCAGGCTAAGTTCTTCTAAGTGGTTTACCAGTACTTGTGCGTGTGGTCAGTTTCAGCTCTGGGTGGAAGCATCATGCAGCCCAATCTATTTCTCCAAGCACCGATGGGCGGGAGTGAGGAAAAAATAAGGAAAATAATCCTTCAGTTATGCTTTATCAACAAATACCAAAATGCACACGCCACTATGACAAAGTCAAATCAACGTCGGTGCAACGTCACGACGTTGCACCGACGTAGATATGACGTTGCATAATCGTCATGACATTGCACCAACGTCAAGCCATAAAAGCAAGTGACTTTTGACAATAACATGGTTTCTATTTCACCCTCACCTTCTACTGGCTTCTTATCCTGCTGAATAAATCAATCTGGCCACACCCATTTCTGACTATCCAATAAATAAATTACTTGATATAATGTATTTGTTCAATTCCAAAACTGCATGACAAACAGTGTAGATCCTGATCAGATGGCTTCTTCAGAAACCATCTGATCTGGATCTACACTGTCTGCTAAGGTAAGGTTTGTCCCGTTCAGCAGGGTAAGGGTTAACCCACTCTTTACAGGAAACTCAAAAATGGGTCATTGGCTAACAGTGCTGGCCCAGATCAGATGCTGCAAAATGGGACTGATCAGGGCCTTCTTTGTAGCAAAATATTTAGCCATTTTCTAAATATATTTATAATGCAATTTCAAACTGAAACCCCCAAATTTCGAAATGGCATTCTACTTTAAGGCAGAAGGCTCATGTTTCAGATCAAAATGGTGGCCTTCTTCTTTGGAGACTTGGCCTTTGGTTTCGCTGCCTTAGGCTTGGCGGCTTTCTTTGCCGGCTTCTTCTATGCATCTCCGAGACGGAAGGAGCCAGAGGCACCTGTGCCCTTGGACTGTTTCAGTCCATAGAAACTGCATTAAGTCGATCAAGGGACCCTCTAATCTCCTTGAAGCTGATATTTTTGTATTTATTTATGTGGTGTGTGTATGTGTGCATAATATATATAATGTGTGTGTGGCTTCTTTGTAAATGGTATCTCTACATGTAAATATTGTGCATATTAGAGGGCCTCATGGAAGATAAGCTTGTTGTTGCTAAATGTGTTACCCTCTCAAAATAAAGACGATTATTATTATTATTATTTGTTAATAACAATTATTACTAGTTATCTCATGTCAATGGCTAGATTTGTTATAAAGTCTAGATGTGAAATTAGGTTCACAATTATACCATGGGTGTTTTTGTATCTGGTGGCTCTGAGGACTGAAAGTAAAGAAACAAAAATAAAAGCTATGGCAAAATAAAACCGTGAAAAACAAACATAAAATGTGCCTAGCATATGCTGTAAGCCTGTAACTAAGTGATTACACAGGTCAATGCACAGTTCAAAATATAGCCTTATGACGCCGAGAAAAACAACATCTGAAAATGTTGTCTGCTTAGGTCTTCTACTAAATCTTTTTGCAAACTTTTGAAAAATATTTTTCACACAGGCAAACAGTGTGGACCCAGATCAGACTGCTCCTACAGGAGCAGTCTGATCTGGGTCCTCACTGTTTGTAACAATGACCTTTAAAGTAACCGGCACACGACATTACTTTTTGGAAACAAGAGGCTCAATGAGCCTAACCGCTCACCTGAGGAACATTTTAGAAAGCCGTTTGTCTGATCATTTCAAAGCAGAAGATTTTTTGGAAGTTCTTCCAATTATAAATCAGTGGGAGATAATGAGCCAAGGGGTGTGGCCAATGTGGATGCCATAGGCATGGCTGGCAGGATTTATGTTGATGACCAACTGATGTTGCAACAATACTAAATATCTAATCTCAGGATTTAATTTTTTCGTATTATTAGTCTACAGGAGCTAATGAGTGTGTTTTAGTTTTACATCCTACCAACAGCTAAGGTGATACTGAGACACGACATAAGTTTAACCCTTTTTGTACCAAATGGAATCTTCCTTCTCATATACAGCAGGAGTCCATCTCAAAATTAAGGGGTGTCAGGTTGTGTTTTCTTCAAAATCTATTTGAAACTGGCAGAACGTTTTTGTAAACAGTGTAGACCCTGATCAGACACCACTTTCTGTGGTGTCTGATCTGGGCCTGCACTGTTTGCCACCTAACCCTTTTGGGGTTTCCAGTACCAAAGGGGTTAAAGACTCATCCAGAAGTCTGGAGAAGCCCAGGACCTATCCTGCGATCCCAGGTTTATCAGGTGCGTAGCATAACCACTACACTACCGAGGCCTCTATAGGAGCTAATGGGACCCATGGCGTAGTCAATTTGGACCCTAGGGGCATGGTTGGTAGGATTACATACTAAATATTTAATCTCTGGGCCTTATGGTTTCACAGAAGAAGATTTTTAAAGTTTTATTTTTTATTATGATAAGTTAAGTGGGAGCTAATGAGCCCTGTGGCGTGGCCAACTTAGAGCCCAGGGGCATGATTTGGTAGGATTTATATACATGACCACTTAGCATTGTTACATATGAAATATCCAAGGTTTCAGAGAAGTTTTTTGAAGATTTTTCCATTACAAGTCCATGGGAGCTAATGAGCCCATGGCTATTTTGGACACCAGGGCATGCTTGGTATGTGACCATTTCATGCGGCTACATAGTAAATATCTAAGCTATAGTCTTTATGGTTTCAGAGAAGAAGTTTCTTTTAAGCTTTTTTTTCCATTATAAGTCTATGAGAGCTAAGGAGCCCCAGGGCATGGCCAATTTAAACCCCAGGGGCATATTGGCAGGATTTATGTAGGGGTCCACATGACGTTGCTACACACTAAATTATCTAAGCTCTGGGCCTTGTGGTTTCAGAGAAGAAGATTTTTTTTTAAGTTTTTCCCATTGTAAGTCTATGGAAGCTATATGTTGCCATGGCAACAAGAGTTTCCATCTGATCTGCCCCAAACATTATGCTTCTTTTCTTCCCCCTACCTGGTAATGCTTCACATAAATTTAATAATCATGACTGGCCAACTTGCTTTAAAGATATACATGTACTTATTTGAAAATTGGGAGCTTAGGAGCCCCAGGGCATGGCCAATTTGGACACCAGGGGCATATTTGGCAGGATTTATGTAAGGGACCACTTGGCGTTGCAACATGCTAAATATCTAAGCTTTGGGCCTCGTGGATTCATATAGATGACCACTTAGCATTGTTACATATGAAATATCCAATTTGATTTGTTTGTTTGAGGTTCAACGTCCCCGTCAACACTGTAAAGGTCATTTTGGAGACGTTGCTTCCAATTTTGTAGGACTTTTACCCGACATTGAGATGACATGACATCTCAAGCCCTGTCGCCCAATGAAACCAATAGGGTTTATAAGCATGGACTGGCCGACTCGCACCACTTTGCCTGGGCAGGCTTAGATCCTCTAAGCTGTTTACCAGTACTCGCGTGCGGGCTGCTTTAAGCTCTGTGTGGAAGCATCATGCAGCCCATATATTTCTTCAATCTCAAGAGCCTTATGGTTTCAGAGAAGATTGTTTTAAAGTTTTTTTCCATTACAAGTCCATGGGAGCTAATGAACCCTGGGGCATGGCTTTTTTGGACCCCAGGGCATGATTGGCAGGATTTATGTTGGTGACCACTTGATGTTGCTACATACTAAATATCTAAGCTCTGAGTCTTGTGATCAGAGAAGAAAAATGTTAAATTTTTTTCCATTATTAGTTTAAGGGAGCTAATGAGCCCCGCGGTGTGGCCAATTTTCACCCCAGAGGCATGGTTGGCAGGATTTATGTAGGTGACTACTTCACATTGCTACAGAGTAAATATCTAAGCTATGGGCTTCATGGTTTCAGATAAGAAGTTTTTTAATCTTTGTTTTCCAATATAAGTCTATGAGAGCTAAGGAGCCCTGTGGCATGGCCAATTTGGACCCCAGGGGCATGATTGGCAGGATTTATGTAGGGGCCCACTTGATGTTGCTGCATATTAAATATTTAAGCTTTGCACCATGTGGATTCAGAGAAGAAGATTTTTTTTAAAGTTTTTTTCCATTATAAGTCTATGGGAACTAATGAGCTCCTGGGCATGGCCAATTTTGGCCCCAGATGCAGGGTTGGCAGGATTTATGTATGTGACCATTTCACATTACTACAAATCTATGCTATGGGCTTTATGGTTTCAGAGAAGAATTTTTTTTCATTTTTTTTTCCATTATAAGTCTATGGGAACTAAGGAGCCCCGGGGCCTGGCCATTTTGTACCCCAGGGGCATGATTGCAAGGATTTATGTAAGCCACTTTGCATTGCTACATTCTAAATATCTAACCTTTGTGCCTTGTGGATTAAGAAAAGAAGATTTTTTTAAGTTTTTTTAATTGCAAGTCTATGGGAGCTTATGAGCCCCTGGGTGTGGCCAATTCTGACCCAGGAGCATAATTGGAAGGATTTATATAGGTGACCATTTTACGTTGCTACATACTAAATGTCTTAGCTATGGGCTTTATGGTTTCAAGTTTTTCCCATTATAAGTCTATGGGAGCTATATGTTGCCAGGGCAACAAGAATTTCCATCTGATCTGCCCCAAAACATTATGCTTCTTTTCCCCCTACCTGATAATGTTTCAAATGAAATTTAATCATGATTGGCCCACTGGCTTTAAAGATATACGTGTTTGAAAATTTTGAGCTTAGGAGCCCCGGGGTGTGCCCAATTTGGACCCCAGGGGCATGATTGGCTTTGTAAGTCTATAGGAGCATATCAGCCCTGGGGCATAGCCTATTCTGACCCCAGGGCATGATTGGCAGGATTTATGTAGTTGACCATTTTAAGTTGCTACATACTAAATATCATAGCTGTGGGCTTTATGGTTTGGGAGAAGAATATTTTTAAAGATTTTTCCATTGTAAGTATATGGGACCTTATGAGCCCCAGGGCGTGGCCAATTCTGACCCCAAGGGCATGCATGATTGACAGGATTTATGTAGGTGACCATTTTATGTAGCTACACAAAATATCTTAGCCATGTGCTTTATGGTTTTGGAGAAGAAGATTTATGAAGCTGTTTTTCCATTATAAGTCTATGGAGCCCTGGGGCATGGCCAATTTGGACCCAAGGGCATGATTGGCAGGATTGATGTAGGGGACCACTTGACATTGCTACAATGTTTCAGAGAAGAACATTTTTTAAGTTTTTCCAATTGTAAGTCCATGTGAGCTAATGAGCTCTTGAACATGGCCAATTTTGACCCCAGAGGCAGGGTTGGCAGGATTTATGTAGGTGACCATTTCACATTGCTAAATATCTAAGCCATGGGCTTTATGGTTTCAGAGAAGAAGTTTTTTAAGCTTTTTTTCCATTATAAGTCTATGAGAACTAATGAGCTCTTGGGCATGGCCAATTTTGACCCCAGATGCAGGGTTGGCAGGATTTATGTAGGTGACCATTTCACAACATTTCACCATTTCACAACACTTCATATCTAAGCTATGGGCTTTATGGTTTCAGAGAAGTTTTATTATTTTTTTTTCCACTATAAGTCTATGGGAACTAAAGAGTCCTGGGGCCTGGCCATTTTGGACCCCAGGGGCATGATTGCAAGGGTTTATGTAAGGGACCACTTTGCATTGCTACATTTGAAATATCTAACCTTTGTGCCTTGTGGATTTAGAGAAGAAGATTTGTTAAGTGTTCTTTTAATTGAAAGTCTATGGAAGCTTATGAGACCCTGGGCATGGCCAATTCTGACCCACGGGCATAATTGGAAGGATTTATGTTTGTTTGTTTGTTTGATTTGAGGTTTAACGTCCCCGTCAACACTGTAAAGGTCATTTTGGAGACGCTGCTTCCAATTTTGTGGGACTTTTACCCGACATTGAGATGAAATGACATCTCAAGCCCTGTCGCCCAATGAAACCAATAGGGTTTATTAGCATGGACGGTCCGCCTCGCACCGCGGTTCCTGGACAGGCTTAGATCCTCTAAGCGGTTTACCAGTACTAGTGTGCAGGCCGGATTCAGCTCTGCGTGGAAGCATCATGCAGCCCATATATTTCTTCAAGCCCCTATGGGCGGGGGCACGGAAGGATTTAAGTAGGTGACCATTTTACGTTACTACATACTAAATATCTTAGCTATGGGCTTTATGGTTTCAGAGAAGAAGATTTTTGAAGCTTTATTTCCATTAAAAGTCTATGGAAGCTAAGGGGCCCCTGGGCGTGACCAATTTGGACCCCAGGGGCATAATTGGCAGGATTTATGTAGGGGACCACTTGACGTTGCTACATACTAAATATCTAAGCTCTGGGCCTTGTGTTTTCAGAGAAGAAGATTTTTCAAGTTTTTCCCAATATAAGTCTATGGGAGCTATATGTTGCCATGGCAACAAGAGTTTCCATCTGATCTGCCCCAAAACATTATGCTTCTTTTTCCCCTACCTGATAATGTTTCAAATGAAATTTAATCATAATTGGCCAACTGGCTTTAAAGATATACGTGTTTGAAATTGGGAGCTTAGGGCCCTATTTGGACCCCATGGGCATAATTGGCATTGTAAGTCTATATGAGCTTATGAGCCCTTGGACATGGCCAATTCTGACCCCAGGGCATGATTGGCTGGATTTATGTAGGTGACCATTTTAAGTTGCTACATACTAAATATCATAGCTATGGGCTTTATGGTTTCGGAGAAAATTTTTTTAAAGATTTTTCCATTGTAAGTATATGGGACCTTATGAGCCCCGGGGCATGGCCAATTCTGACCCCAAGGGCATGCATGATTGACAGGATTTATGTAGAGAAACAATTTTATATTGCTACATACAAAATATCTTAGCTATGTACTTTATGATTTAGGAGAAGAAGATTTATGAAGCCGTTTTTCCATTATAAGTCTATGGAGCCCTGGGGCGTGGCCAATTTGGACCCCAGGGGCATGACTGGCAGGATTTATGTAGGGGACCACTTGATGTTGCTACAAACTAAAGGACCTTTTGGTTTCAGAGAAGAAGATTTTTTAAGTTTTTCACATTGTAAGTCAATGGGAGCTATATGTTGCCATGGCAACAAGAGTTTCCATCTGATCTGCCCCAAAACATTATGCATCTTTTCCCCCTACCTGATAATGCTTCACATGAAATTTAATCATAATTGGCCAACACGCTTTAAATATATACTATTTTGAAAATGTGGACAGACGAAGGACGACGAATGATGGACGACAGACAATGTAGCATTGGCATACTATTACCTCACATGAGCCTTTGGCTCAGGTGAGCTAATAAAAGGTTGCAGGCCAAATGTAACCAGACATTTGAAATATGTCTATTAACATTGTTTTGAGATTTTACAACCCTTTCAACAGACTAATTTTTTAATTTTCCTAGAAGCCTCCGTGGTGTAGTGGTTACGCTACTCGCCTTGTTAACCAGGGGTAGCAGGATCGATCCCAGGCTTCTCCAGACTTTAGGATAAGTATTTAAACCGAGGTCCTGTCTCCGTATGACCTTAGCTGTTGGTTGGACGAAAATCTCAAACACTCACTCACTTTTTAATTTTCCAAAATGTTGTAAGGAACGATTTATGGGGAAAAAAAGATCTCCAAAACTGTAAACCACGGTTGAGGAGTTGCAGAGATAACAATTTCTGTAGGCAACATGACTGAAACTACAAAGTCAAAAGTAGTCAAGTGCACCTTGGTATAATATGATCCTCTTCAGGTCACTGAAACAACAACTGAAAGGTTTCATCCAAATTCATTGAAAACTGCAAGAAGTGTTGCAGGGCCAAGACTTCATAACAAAATCAGTTAAGCATGACCTGGATAAAATATGATCATCTTCAGGTCCTGGAGATAAATAACTGGAAAGTTACATCAAAATCCTTTGAAAACTGTAGGAGCAGTTGCAGAGACAAGATAATGTCTATGGATGGATAGACGGACTGACAAATGGATGGAAGGTGACCTCAGTAAAATATGATCAACTTCAGGTAATGAAACAATACTTGGAAAGTCTCATCAAAAGCCTAATGAGAAACATAGGAGGAGTTGCAGAGACGAGACTTTCGGTTGATAAAATGACTAAAACTGACAAACGGCTGTAAGTCTGGAAAAAAGAAGTCAAGCACGACCTTGGTATAATATGATCCTCTTCAGGTCATGGGAACAATGAATGCCACAAAGTGCAGCATCCTTCAGATTGGGATGTAAACTGGGGGCCCCCTGTTCAGGAAGAACCAGCCCCTGTGCAGGTAAAAGATCCCTACCATGATTACATAACTGTGTAGGCATTCATCCTGCAAGCCTGGACTGTATGTAATGTACACCTGCACGTAATCCTCGTGAGGGGGGATTTACCTCAATAATATATGGTCATCTTCAGGTCATGGGAACAATAACTGGAAAGTTTCATCAAAATCCCTTGAGTTGCAGAGACAAGAACTTCTATTGATAAAATTGCAAAAACTGGCAAAGGGCCATAACTCTGGTAAAACATCAGTCCAGCATGACCATAACTCTGGTCAAAGTCAGTTGAGCATGACCTCGATAAAATATGAACCTTTTAAGGTCATGGGAACAATAACTGGAAAGTTTCATCAAAATCCCTCGAGAAATGTAGGAGGAGTAGCAGAGACAAGAACTTCTGTTGATAAAATGGCAAGAGCTGATGAAGGGCCAAAACTCTGGAAAAAATCAGTCGAGCAAGACTTTGATAAAATATTATCATCTTCAGGTAATATGGGAACAATAAGTGGAAAGTTTCATCAAAATCCCTTGAAAACTGTAGGAGGAGTTGCCTCTGTGCAGCCCCTGTGCTAGTAAAAGATCCCTACCATGATTACATAACTGTGTAAGCATTCATCCTGCAAGCCTGGACTGTATGTAATGTACACCTGCACGTAATCCTCATGAGGGGGGATTTACCTCAATAATATATGGTCATCTTCAGGTCATGGGAACAATAACTGGAAAGTTTCATCAAAATCCCTTGAGTTGCAGAGACAAGAACTTCTATTGATAAAATTGCAAAAACTGGCAAAGGGCCATAACTCTGGTAAAACATCAGTCCAGCATGACCATAACTCTGGTCAAAGTCAGTTGAGCATGACCTCGATAAAATATGAACCTTTTAAGGTCATGGGAACAATAACTGGAAAGTTTCATCAAAATCCCTCGAGAAATGTAGGAGGAGTAGCAGAGACAAGAACTTCTGTTGATAAAATGGCAAAAACTGATGAAGGGCCAAAACTCTGGTAAAAATCAGTCGAGCAAGACTTTGATAAAATATTATCATCTTCAGGTAACATGGGAACAATAAGTGGAAAGTTTCATCAAAATCCCTTGAAAACTGTAGGAGGAGTTGCCTCTGTGCAGCCCCTGTGCAGGTAAAAGATCCCTACCATGATTACATAACTGTGTAGGCATTCATCCTGCAAGCCTGGACTGTATGTAATGTACACCTGCACGTAATCCTCGTGAGGGGGGATTTACCTCAATAATATATGGTCATCTTCAGGTCATGGGAACAATAACTGGAAAGTTTCATCAAAATCCCTTGAGTTGCAGAGAAAAGAACTTCTATTGATAAAATTGCAAAAACTGACAAAGGGCCATAACTCTGGTAAAACATCAGTCCAGCATGACCATAACTCTGGTAAAAGTCAGTTGAGCATGACCTCGATAAAATATGAACCTTTTAAGGTCATGGGAACAATAACTGGAAAGTTTTATCAAAATCCCTCAAGAAATGTAGGAGGAGTAGCAGAGACAAGAACTTCTGTTGATAAAATGGCAAGAGCTGATGAAGGGCCAAAACTCTGGTAAAAATCAGTCGAGCAAGACTTTGATAAAATATTATCATCTTCAGGTAACATGGGAACAATAAGTGGAAAGTTTCATCAAAATCCCTTGAAAACTGTAGGAGGAGTTGCCTCTGTGCAGCCCCTGTGCAGGTAAAAGATCCCTACCATGATTACATAACTGTGTAGGCATTCATCCTGCAAGCCTGGACTGTATGTAATGTACACCTGCACGTAATCCTCGTGAGGGGGGATTTACCTCAATAATATATGGTCATCTTCAGGTCATGGGAACAATAACTGGAAAGTTTCATCAAAATCCCTTGAGTTGCAGAGACAAGAACTTCTATTGATAAAATTGCAAAAACTGGCAAAGGGCCATAACTCTGGTAAAACATCAGTCCAGCATGACCATAACTCTGGTCAAAGTCAGTTGAGCATGACCTCGATAAAATATGAACCTTTTAAGGTCATGGGAACAATAACTGGAAAGTTTCATCAAAATCCCTCGAGAAATGTAGGAGGAGTAGCAGAGACAAGAACTTCTGTTGATAAAATGGCAAGAGCTGATGAAGGGCCAAAACTCTGGTAAAAATCAGTCGAGCAAGACTTTGATAAAATATTATCATCTTCAGGTAACATGGGAACAATAAGTGGAAAGTTTCATCAAAATCCCTTGAAAACTGTAGGAGGAGTTGCCTCTGTGCAGCCCCTGTGCAGGTAAAAGATCCCTACCATGATTACATAACTGTGTAGGCATTCATCCTGCAAGCCTGGACTGTATGTAATGTACACCTGCACGTAATCCTCGTGAGGGGGGATTTACCTCAATAATATATGGTCATCTTCAGGTCATGGGAACAATAACTGGAAAGATTCATCAAAATCCCTTGAGTTGCAGAGACAAGAACTTCTATTGATAAAATTGCAAAAACTGGCAAAGGGCCATAACTCTGGTAAAACATCAGTCCAGCATGACCATAACTCTGGTCAAAGTCAGTTGAGCATGACCTCGATAAAATATGAACCTTTTAAGGTCATGGGAACAATAACTGGAAAGTTTCATCAAAATCCCTCGAGAAATGTAGGAGGAGTAGCAGAGACAAGAACTTCTGTTGATAAAATGGCAAAAACTGATGAAGGGCCAAAACTCTGGTAAAAATCAGTCGAGCAAGACTTTGATAAAATATTATCATCTTCAGGTAATATGGGAACAATAAGTGGAAAGTTTCATCAAAATCCCTTGAAAACTGTAGGAGGAGTTGCGGAGACAAGTTTGTGTCCATGGACGGACAGACAGACCCATTACTATAGTCCCCTTAACCGGCCCCGATAGCTCAGTTGGTAGGGTGTCCGCTCCGGGGAACGGGAGGTCTCGGGTTCGATCCCGGGCCGCGACATACCAAAGTCGTTAAAAATGGTACTAGCTGCTCCTCGCTTGGCACTCAGATTTACGGGGTAGAGCTAGGACTGGTCGATCCAGTGTCAGGATAATGTGACTGGGTGTGGTATCATGTAATGTGTCTGGGACATGATACTTCAGTGAGGCAGCACTATAAACGTGAGCATTGAGCTCCCTGTCGCAACCAGACACCGTCGTGATATGAATGAAAATTGTTGAAAGCGACGTTAAACCCGAATTCACACACACACTATAGTCCCCTTCGACTAATGCCTGGCTACAAAAATTCAGACGACTTGGTCTCAAGTTGAGGACTTGCTGTAATTCTCCTAAAATTGAACAATTTGTTTATGATCCAGCAAGGAGTCCAAAATGTGCAGACGTTGGTAAACAGCATAGACCCAGATCAGACTGCTCCTGATCTTGGTCTACACTGTTTGCTTATGCCTATCTGCCCCAACAGATAGGATCATTACGGTAATGCTTTACAGTCCACTGAAACTTAAAGAGTGCAAAAAGATTACATTAAAATAGCTTTACACTTAACCCTTGTCCTGCTAATCCCGGATATGCCTTATCTTTGAAACAATGTAGATCCAGATCAGATGGCTTCTGAAGAAGCCATCTGAACAGGATCTACATTGTTTGCCATTCAGATTGTAAATTTGTTGCAATAATTTGCATTAAGTAATCTGATTGGTTGATAATCGGTAGTGGGTGTGGCATATATAAATATTCAGCAGGACAAGGGTTAAGTGACAAAGTGGGACAAATTACTGACTTTGTTTTTGTTTTTTTTCAAAGAAATAATAAAATATGCTTTTAATGCCAAGTTTGGACATGTTTGCCACTGTCCAAAGGTTTTTTCATGGCTTGCACTCTTTTCTGTTCAATATTTTGTGCTATGTGCTGCACTCTTTCTTAGCTCACCTGAGCCAGTATAGTATAGTAAGGCGTCTTTGCCTGCCTGCTGTCTGTCATTATTTTCAAACATCTCCTCTGAAACCACTTGACTGATTGAAGTCAAATTTCATGTGACACTTCCATGGAATGAGGAAACAAAAGTTTGTTTGCAGGGTCCTTGTCACTTGCCCATATAAGGTAAAAACCTTTCAAAAATCTTCCCCAGAACCAGTGGGCCAACTGTCATGGAACTGGAACCAATCTTAGTTTTTTAAATGAAGACACTTCGATGACCATCTATTTTCAGCCAAGGTCAAATTTGGTCAGAGGCTTTTGTATGGGAAATAGTCAAAACTTTGTATTTTTTGGAACCTATTGCAGCCTGTGATCTGAAAATTGGTAGATGCAGTTAGAGAAATGAGTAAATAAAACTCCATGAGTATTCAAGCTTGACCTTGGCCCATGGTCAGTCAGATATAAAAATTAAAACTGTTTTTTTTTTCTGAGAAACCACTGGGCCATTTGTAACCAAATTTCATATGAATGTAATTACACCACATCTTTAAAACACTATTAACCCATTCAGTACCAGAAACCCCTAAAGGGGTACCTTGGTAAACAGTGCATGCCCAGATCAGACGCTGCAGAATGCGGCATCTGATCAGTAGGGGTGTAACGACTAACGATGCATCGATAGTTCGATGCATCACGATAGGGATTGCCTACATAGCAATGCATCGATAGTACTTAGGACTATCGATAACTATCGCCGATAGTTCATTCGACAATTGATAGTTTCGATAGTTTTTTTTCCTTGAATAGACTTTGAAAATATACCTGTACTGTTGTGTAATGCTGCAAGTATTTTTGCTTAGGATATCCATGTAGCTGCAATCAGGACAGACTGATAAGCCTTCAGATATGTGCATGATGATCTGAGTCTTCGCTGGTCGCACATGTGTATCATAGTTTTTTGCCGTGCGACAATGAATTTCCAGCCGTCATTTTTGCACGTGCAGTTTAGGCAGTCAGAAAGCCTTTTCCCCGTTTTTTTTCAATAAAAAACGTCAATGATAATTTGTTCACACGCTTGATGCATGCAACTTTTTGAAACATGACAGTGAAACCTGTGCCACATGTGAAGGCGCAGATCAACCTACAAAGTCATATATAAATGTTTGCTGTTTGTATTAGCCTTCCATGGTATGGGACTAACCTCATTTCCCTGTTCAGTTTTGAAGAGATTTGCAAGATGCACAAGCTGATCTTTTCTATGAAGAAATGTTTGTTTTTGATGTGTGCTGACTCATTCACATAGGTAAATGTATAATAAACGGCGGTATAATGCAGTTTAACTTGTTGTATATGTGACTCTTTTTGCGTCCAACAAACATGACAGCTAATAAGTATTAGGACCAAACTGTTAAATCGCCCTGTTGTGGTCTCATTAGAAATGCTTCTCGAGAAATTAACAGCATGCGGGTACGTGATAGATTCAGATTAGTAAATAAGTATGCACAAATGCATCAATGATGACGTCATCAGTCAGCTGCCCGGACCAATTAAGATTTCAAAATTTCTAGAACTCTTGGGGGAACATTCAAGTTAACGAAGTTTTATTTTCCTGCCGTTTTTTCTGTAGGGAGAAAAAAAAAGTGAATCATGAGGCCTTGATACTTGGTCTCCGTATATCAATTACTTTCTTAAGGTGATTCTGGACGTTCTGATTGTGGACAACCTGGGACAAACTGGCGTTTTTCTTTTTCATGTGTCTTTCTATTATTATATCTTGGGGGATATTCCAGAAAAAAATAACAGGCCAAAACGGCCCAATTTCATTACATAATAACTTATGTCGTGCTGTGATTACCGTATTCGCCCTAATTACCGCACCGTGCGCTTAGTTTTTTCAAAATCGTGTCATAAAATCATGGTGAAAAATCTACCTAATTAGCGCACACTTGATTCGAAAACAACAGCTTCCAAGATGATGCATACTGATATTAAATGGGACGGAAAAAGATACTTAAGCATTGCCTTCACTGTTGGAAGAAATAATGTTAAGTTTTTATAGATTTACTATGAGAGCTTCAAGGGGAGATTACTGTAAAGTGTGCGCTTATGCATTTCCTTTGCAAAAATAGCTTTGGTGTGCGCTTATAGGAGCATGTGCGGTAATTAGGGCGAATACGGTATGTAATATTATGTAATGATTAATCGGGTTACCTAATTAACTGAATCCACAGATTTATTTCCCAGAGGCGGCAAACATCAAACAATCGGAGAACGATCAGCATGTGTCAGTTTCCACTAGCGGAAAATCTCAACATGTGCATAGGTATTAAAGCTAAGATAACCATCACTCTGGAAGCAGCAAGCTATTTTTTAGGCAGTGGGTCCTTCTGTAGGTGGTGGGGATAAATAAAGAGCAGCTACCCAAGGTGTTTTTTTTCTGGAATAGCCCCGAGGGAATGAATGCTGATATTGAAACACACAATAAACATACATTGTTAGGCCATTGAAATTTTCCCAACTCATCACTCTTAGCCATTTTTATGTGGGTGATATAACATCTAGGAATCATTTATAACAGTTACCCGATAGTATCACGATAGTATCGTGATAGTATGTCCCGATAGTGATATTATCGTGATAGTAGTTTCCACGATAGCAATACTATCATGATAGTCAAAATTGGCCTCGATAGTCAGCCCTACTGATCAGGCCCTAAACTGTTCGCTAAAAATTTGCCATTTCTGGAATAAATTTAGAAGAAAACACAACCTATCACCCTTAAATTTTGAAATGGACTACTGCCATATATAAGGTGAAAGATTCCATTTTGTACAAAAAGGGTTAACAATGTCCAAAGTAGACTGATTCTCAGTTTCATATTCAGTTTTTTCCCTCTTTAATAGCAGCAGAATACTTCAAGCCAAAGTAAAAGAAAAGAGGAGAAACAGAAGAAAAAAAGAAAAATAAGGAGAATTGTACACGTCTAGGTCCAAAGCAGAAAGAGGGTTAGTTAAACAACAGTTTTTATGTGAAACAAAATGATGTATAGATTATATAGTAAAAAGACCATTTAGTGGTCACTTTTCTGCATAATTTATACATCTTTGGTCACCATGCCCATATATGGTAAAAACACTTCAAAAACCTTCTACTCTGGAACCAATAGGCTGATTGCCTCTAAACTTTGTATGTAGCATCGGCGACTCAATGCTCAACATAGTTTGTTCAGATGATTACCGTAAAAATTCGGCTATAAGGCGATTCGGCTATAAGACGGGACCCCTTTTTCAGTTAGTCTAAAGTGGGATTTTGCTTATACTCTTTTATAAGACGGGTCACATTTTTGCCATATCTGTCGGGGCCTATCTGCTACCGCCAGATGATATTTAGATGTGAGAAATCGGCCTTTTTTTCGTCAGAAAACCCCTCTACTTACCCCTCATTTCCAGCCACAAAATTTAGAAATATTTGTTGCAGCTTTTTTATAAGTAACTGAACGTTTTTTTTTTATCGGGGAACACAACACCTAGCTATTCAGTTTCAGAACCAACGCCCCAGCTAGCACAAAATAGCGGCAAACGTCTGGCCGATACGTCGTATCGCTGTCGGCCCGGTACATGCTTTGCTGGCTTAGGCTACACAAACTTCTATTTAATAGACGACAGGGGCTGACAAATCCATTTCCCGGCCGTCCGAGACAAGACCGAAATCACGCCGGGCAGGTGCACTTTGCCCTTATGACGCTCGGTCGGGACAAGTGCAAAAAAAAAAAAAAATCGCCAGTCTTTTTGAGTCCTTAAATACGGTAAAAGTAACCCAGTAAGTAAATCGCTGTCAATTCAGAGACAAACCATCTGTGTATTTATTACGGTTCAAGTATGACACTATTGTTAATCCCTGTCGTATAATTGCCACCCTGCGGTGCGTGTCGATAAGGTGTGAAAATATGGTCAAGTTATGTCTCTAATTTGCGTTTATCCTCCAGTCATAAAATTTAATCCACAATCAGTGTGAAACTGATTTAATTGCACCTCAGACTATTAGCTACATCTAACGGTAGATGTTTGCATAAAAAAATCGGACTTTTCTACGATCTCATGAATGGTTATGTTTTGGCGCCAAATAGACGTTGGCGGGAAAAGTCGAACGCTGTTGTTGGTTATTGACACGGAGCTTCTGGGGATAATTCTGGAGCTGTGCAAAGCACTGATTTTCTATCCACTTCTATTCACAGCCGCTTAGCTATCGGGAAAATATTTTTTTACCGGTTCCAAACATTTTTTTTTTTTTTGAAAGAGATACATGCAATGACATTAAACATGTGTGGGGGTAATGGCGTCGGATGACATCATTTTCCGATTGCGTGCAGAAAAATCGTAGCGGTGGTTTGTGGGCGGCGATTTATATCAATTCATAAATCACCGATCGGCTTTTTCCGTATGTCTGGTCTTCGACGGACATTGCCGGAAAAAAGCCTGCAGTCCATGACCTCGGCTATAAGACGGGGTCGTTTTTTGGGGCTCATTTTGGAGGGAAAAATCCTCGTCTTATAGCCGAATTTTTACGGTACTCTGGCTTGACCTTGACTCAATTTACATCAAGGTCAAATTTAGTTGGTTAAAACTTACTAAAAGTGGAAATTGATTTTTTTTTTTTCGGTAAACCACTGTTGCCTTTAACCTTAAGTTTGTAATGGCATCAACTAAATATGTGTATAAGTAAATGAAGCTACATGAGTATCAAAGGTCTTGGACCTCAGTCACTTTGACATTGGACCAAGATGTTGTAGACCACTCAGACATTACTAGGGCTGACTATCGAGGCCAATTTTGACTATCATGATAGTATTGCTATCGTGGAAACTACTATCACAATACTATCACTATTGCAGCATACTATCACGTCACGATACTATCGTGATACTATCGGGTACTCTTATAAATGATTCATAGATGTTAATATCACTCACATAAAAATGACTAAGAGTGACAGAACAAGTTAGGAAAATTGCAATCGCCTAAAATTGTATGTTTATTGTGTGTTTCAATATCAGCATCCATTCCCTTGGGGCTATTCCAGAAAAAAACATCATGGGGAGATGGCTCTTTATATATCCCAAGCACCTAGCCACCGCCTAAAAATAGCTTGCTGCTTCTCGTATATATGCCTGTCAGTCATGGTTATCATAGCTTTAATACCTATACACATACACCTTTGCAGTGTTTGAAATTTTCTGCTTGTGGAAACTGACATGCTGATCGAGTGATCTTTCTTCAATTGTTTGATGTTTGCACTAAATTAATCTGTGGATTCAGTTATTTAGGTAACCCGATTAACCATTGCATAGTATTACGAAATCACAGCACGACATTTTAGCAACTGTTTAAGGGCGACATGAAGCTAACAAACTGCATTAAAACTTGAATTTACATATTTTTTATTTGAAGTTAGCATCAAAAGCTAGACTATCAAAATAGAAGTAAAGCAATGATCAAGTTGGTGTTTTCATTTTGCAATATGCAGTGTTTTTGTTACCTGCGAGTCCTGCTTCAGATACTCATTAGCTATTGTGTTTGCTGGATGCAAAAGAGTCACATATACAACAAGTTAAACTGCATTATACCGTCGTTTCTTCATACAAAAGATCAGCTTGTGCATCTTGCAAATGTCTTCAAAACTGAACAGGAAAATGACATTTGTCCCAGAAGCCATACTACGGAAGGCTAATACAAACAGCGAACATTTATATATGACTGCGCAGGCTGATCTGAGCCTTCACAAGTCGCACAGGTTTAATTGTCATGTTTTCAAAAAGTTGCATCCAACAACCGTTTGAGCAAACGATCATTGACATTTGTTATTGAAAAGCGCGGGAAAATTTCTGACTGCCTCAACAGCACGTGCAAAAATGACGGCGGGAAATTCATCGCTGCAAGAAATTCACCAAATAGCAAAAACCCATGATACACATGTGGGACCAGCGAAGACTCAGATCATCATGCACATATGCGAAGGTTTATTACAGCTGCATTGATATCCTTAGCAAAAATACTTGTGTCATTACACAACAGTATAGGTATATTTTCAAAGTCTATCCAAGAAAAAAACTATTGATAGTTGAATTAACTATCAGCGACAGTTATCGATAGTCCAAAGTACTATCGATGCATTGCTATCGAGGCAGTCCCTATCGTGATGCATCGAACTATCGATGCATCGTTACACCCCTACTATTAAATCTTGTTATTGTTTAAAAAATGCTGGGCAAATTCAAACCAAATTTCAAAACGTTCATAATAATCAGTGGATATTTCCCTAAGTAGCTTACTGTAGGACCTGACGTATATTTTATGATTATATACCTGTGAATATAATATGGATCGTCATGATCGCTCCAAGAGAGGCAAGCATTTTGAAATGACAGTTATACGTTTTGATATTGGTGCCTACTTTCTTTATTTTCGAGTGTTAAAAATATCACATATCCATCTTTTAGATCCATCCTCAATTGTTCCTAGAGCAGTCCCATCAATTGCTGTAGGGCTGTACAGGGAATGATTTTCCGTACACTGGGAGACTCCAGTTAACGTCCTGATCAAAAGGATGGTGCACTATGTGGCATTCATACATACAAATGATGCCAATGTAGCATGTTAGGACACTGAAATTTTATCACCATTGCAAGGGATTGAACCTGGGTCCTCTAGCATCAGAGGCAAGTATGAATGGTGAATGAATGTCATTTGACATGTCTGAATCTAAAATATCACTGGTGACATGTCAAATGACATTCATTCACCAGTGTCACCAGTAACAATTCTGAAGTGCACGATGCTCCATAGCAACATAGGCTTACATAGCAGTTGGTGACAGAGCTGGTGAGAGCTGGATTGGTTTCCCATGTCACATATCATCATCATCATCATCATCAACGGATTTTTTATTAACATGCAGGTACAGGGGCAACGTCCACATAAGTGGGCCTCTTTCCAGGTAGCTGGCTTGCTGCCAGATGCATGGCAAATCTTACACCAGATCTCCAGGTTTGTCTATCATATATAGGAGCGTGATAGCTCAGTGGTTAGTGCACTTGCCTCTGATGCTAGAGGTCCCGGATTCGATCCCCGGCAGCGGCGATAAAATTTCGGTGTCCGAACTCGCTCCATTGGCATCATTTGCAGGGATGAATGTCATAAAGTGCACCTTCCTTGGATCGGGACGTTAACTGGAGGCCCCCTGTGCAGGGAGAACCACCCCTGTGCAGGTTAAAGATCCCTACCGTAATTACATGATTACTGTGTAGGCTGTCATCCTGCAAACCTGGAGTGTATGTAATGTACACCTGCGGTAATGGTCAAAAGTGACCGACGCAGTATCAGTAGATAGAGATAGATAGATAGATCATGAGGATCAATAGCAGAGAGCCTCCATTCTCTGCAATCTCTGTCTGTTAGCTGCTTCCAGGTCATCTTGGGCCTTCCAGGCCCCCGCCTTCCACCTACCTGTATGTCACAGGCAGTCTTGACTGCACCGTTGGAGTGTTCCACATGTCCATACCAGCGAAGCCTTCTCTCTTTCAAGATGAAGTACAGGTCCTCAATGCCAAGACGCTCAAGTAACTCACTGGTTAATGATTGTCAATTTGTCACAGTGCAATACAAATCTTTATTTGTTAATCAAAGCACCCAATGTGAGTAGAATTATTAAACAACATAATTTATTACAATGATAACATTAATTGAGATTGATTGGTGAAAAAAGAAGAAGAAAACGAACACATATACAAAGAGCACACTCACAGTAACACATACACCCAATGACAACGACGACCATAACAACACATTCTTATCAGGATATGAGGTATCCAAGTCCAGCGATCAAGATGGCAATGATATCCTTAATGTTTCATACGTGTAACAAGAAACAATTCTGATTCTTTTTCGCTGAAATCTTCTAGTCAGAATCCGAATTTCAGAATCAGAATTGTTACTGGTGACACGTCAAATGACATTCGTACACCAGTCAGAATCAGAATCAGAATTGTTACTGGTGACACGTCAAATGACATTCATACACCAGGACCTGTGATGCGGGAAGTTAGTCCCTAGCTCTAACCAAAGAAGTAAATTTAGCTACACAATCATCAGCACCTTCAGCTGTCGAAATAATCGAATCGGGAAGGGCATTCCAATCTCTAATGGTTCTGGGGAAGAACGACTCTTTATAAATGTCAGTTCTTGCGCTAAGGGTCTGAAACGCCAACGAATGGTGATTTCTACAGTGTCTAGCTGGGGGAACAAGGTCATCTGTTGGAATGCTGGCAGCACCCTTTAGACCTTTGTATAAAAGGATTAGCCTACTGTCTTTTCTCCTTTTCTTGAGAGACTCCCATTTTAATTTTCCAAGTATTCCAGTCATGCTCCCAGTTTCAAAGCAGTAATTGCCTTTTACAAATCTAGCAGCTCTATTCTGAACTTTCTCAATTTCATTGTTAAGGACCACTCCACTGGGGTCCCAGATACAACTACCATATTCCAAGATTGGGCGAACAAGACCTCTATATGCTGCCTCTTTTACATCCTGAGGGCACTGATGAAGATTTCGCCTCAGGAAACCAAGCGTACTATTTGCCTTAGTACACATGTTGCTCATATGAGTATTCCATCTCAAGTTGTGTGAGATTGTCACTCCAAGGTATTTAATGGAGTCCACATTCTCGAGGACCGTTCCCTCTAAGGTGTAAGAAGCCTCAACTTTATTAGATCTCTTCCTAGTTATCTGCATAATATTGCATTTAACTGGCTGAAATCTCATGCCCCATTTACGTGCCCAACATCCTAATCTATCTATGTCAGCCTGAAGTTTCAATGAGTCATCTGAATCTCTAATTTCCCGGTAACAAACACAGTCATCTGCGAACAGTCTTATTTCTGAGTCAATGTCAGTGGAAATATCATTGATGTACAGGGAGAACAAAAGTGGACCAAGAACGGTCCCTTGCGGGACTCCAGACAAAACTGGAGCCCACTCCGAAGATTCACCATTAACAACAACCCGCTGTTTTCTGTAGCAAAGAAAGGAATCTATCCATTTGAGGGTCTTTCCCCCAATTCCATAACCAAATAACTTAGATTTAAGTAGTTCATGAGGAGGGGTGCCAAAAGCTTTCTCGAAGTCCAGAATAAATGTGTCCACCTGCCCCCCTTTGTCCAAGATTTTTGCCCAGTCATTAATAACTGTGCTTAGCTGAGTTTCACAACTGTGCCTTTTCCTAAATGCATGTTGTCTGTCTGACAAAAGTTTATGTTCGTCCAAGTGGGCCATGATGTTCAAGCAGACTATATGTTCCAGTAATTTACACAGAACACAAGTCAAAGACACAGGGCGATAATTACTGGCAAGAGCCCTATCTCCTTTTTTAAAGAGTGGACAGATGTTTGCTAAGAGCCATTCTTTGGGGATTTCACCCGTATCAAGAGACTGTTGAAACAAGTGTGCAAAAACTGGACCCAACTCATTTGCTAGTTCCTTCAGGACTCTAGGATGAAGCTCATCAGGTCCTAAGGCCTTACTGGGGTTTAAGCCTTGAAGTAATTTGATCACTCCTGCAGCTGTCACAACAATATTATTCATGAATGGGGCCGATCTTCCAGTCAATGGAACCTCCGTGAACTCAGTTTTATTAAACGCATCATTGAATTGACCAACTAGTTCCTCTGCCCTTTCAGAGTCTGATTCAGCAACCCCGTCCCCTCCCCTTTTATTAAGGGGCGGGATACCTTGCCTGTCTTTCTTCTGGCTATTAATATATCTGTAGAAGTCTCTGGGATTTGCCTTTACATCACCTACCAAGTTATTCACATACAAATCATGCTGATTTTTTATGAGGTAGATTTTTTACCAGTAGATAGATCTGTGGCTTTGTGTCAAGCATGGTGAGGGCACAGGTGCTTGGCCGCTTGATTAGCCCAAAAAACTTGTGGAATGTGTAAAAAGTCAAAATATGAGTAAAAGATTTTTTTTTTTTCATACTTGTATAGAACACATTCCTGTGGGTGGCGACAGATGGTTACATTTTCTTTGATGAAAAATAAATTTTAAGCTGAAGATTTCTTACAGACCTGATGATGGTGTTCTTCTGTAAATGAAGGTGTAGATATTTCAGCTGACAGCGTCGTTTTCATCTTGTAAACATTCAACAAAATTCCCCAAAAATTATGACATTATCATAATGCATCAAAGTCTCAAAGAGGCTTACAAAGATCGTGCGAAATCAATTGTCAAACGTTTCGATAACTTTGATCAAATCACGGTAACTAAAACGCATTAACATGCGGCTAGTCACCAAGATTGAGAATTTTTTGACTGGTTCTCCGATATTTACATTTGATTATTGCTTACTTTGTGGGTGTAATAAAAACCAGTCACAATGTTGCCCAAGGTGCGAGCGAACTGAGGAAAATATCGTAAGATTTAGCCCACTTCTTGTGCTCAATTCCTGTCCATATATATTTCTTTCCACACTACAACTAACTACAGACTTGTTTTAACAAATATATAACATTTTCTTGTTTCAGTCGATTTGAGAAACTGTTTGTTCTGAGGTTTCAATACTTGTCAGCTTGTAATTTCAGAATTTTACGTTTCCCCCTCAGATCAGAATCAGAATTATTAATGGTGACACGTCAAATGGCATTCATACACAAGGACCTGTGATATGGGAAGTCAGTCCCTAGCCCTGATTCTGTACCAACGTCCCGGACTTTCTTTCAATCAAATATGCATAAGTTGATGTTGTTTACTACTGTACTATCTATCTATCTACTGATACTGCTTCGGTCACATTTGACCATTACCGCAGGTGTATATTGAACTGTTGAATAGAATAGAATAGAATATTTTTATTCGGCATACCATCTACAAAGATGGTGTTCACCACATGTAACAAACAACCATACATAACGATATATAATTACATACACTCCAGGTTTTGCAGGATGAAAGCCTACACAGTATTCATGTAATTACGGTAGGAATCTTTAACCTGCACCGGGGATGGTTCTCCCTGCACAGGGGGCCTCCAGTTTACGTCCCGATCCGAAGTACGGTGCACTTTATGACATTCATCCCTGCAAATGATGCCAATGGAGCGTGTTCGGACACCGAAATTTTATCGCCGCTGCCGGGGATCGAACCTAGGACCTCTAGCATCAGAGGCAAGTGCACTAACACTGAGCTATCACGCTCCACGGAACGGTTGCTGTTCCTGAAATGTGAACAAACACTATCACCATTTGATTGAATCAGGTCTGTTGTTTGTTAGATTTGAGATTTAACGTCCCCGTCAACACTGTATAGAAGCTTTTTTCGTGACGTACTTCCGTCAACTGTCGTATTGCTTCAAGGCAGTGGGACAGATAAAGTGTTAATAACAGCGTAAAACAGAGGATTTCTTTTAAAATTTTTGTGAATTCTAATGTAAGATAATGGAAGAAACACTGATATGTTGTCAGATGTGAAATTTCGCATAACGAAAACATGCCTATACTAATACATTATCAATTTTTCGGCCAAAAAATATCGTTCTATCGAGTATCCACTATCTATGTTTTGAGCAGAAATAAGAAAAATATTGTTTACCCCTGTAAACCCCAGTTTTACTATATAAAAGTGGGGTCTCTCTCTCTTTTTAGCTCACCGTCACGTAGTGACGAGGTGAGCTTTTGGGATCACTTTTTGTCCGTCGTCCGTCGTGCGTGCGTCCGTGCGTGCATGCGTGCGTGCGTAAACAATTTCTTTAAACGACATCTCCTCCTAAACCACTGAACGGATTTTGACCAAACTTCACAGGAATGATCCTTAGGTGGTCCCCTTTCAAAGTTGTTCAAATGGTTCTGGTCCGTTGCACATCTAGGTCACAGGAGCCAAAAATAGATTTTTTTCACAAAAAACTTAAAAAATCTTCTTCTCTGAAACCACAAGGCCCAGGTCTTTGATATTTGGTATGAAGCTTCATCTAGTGGACCCCTACCAAGATTGTTCAAATTATAGTGCTGGTGCCAAAAATGCCCCCGCCCCGGGGCCCTTTGGTTTTACATAGGCTTATATAGGGAAAATCTTTAAAAATCTTCTTCTCTGAAACCACAAGGCCCAGGACTTTGATATTTGGTATGAAGCTTCATCTAGTGGACCCCTACCAAGATTGTTCAAATTATAGTGCTGGGAAAAAAAATGCCCCCGCCACGGGGCCCTTTGGTTTTACATTGGCTTATATAGGGAAAATCTTTAAAAATCTTCTTCTCTGAAACCACAAGGCCCAGGTTCTTGATATTTGGTATGAAGCTTCATCTAGTGGACCCCTACCAAGATTGTTCAAATTATAGTGCTGGGGCCAAAAATGCCCCCGCCCCAGGGCCCTTTGGTTTTACATAGGCTTATATAGGGAAAATCTTTAAAAATCTTCTTCTCTGAAACCGCAAGGCCCAGGACTTTGATATTTAGAATGAAGCTTCATCTTATGGACCCCTACCAAGATTGTTCAAATTATAGTGCTGGGGCCAAAAATGCCCCCGCCCCAGGGCCCTTTGGTTTTACATAGGCTTATATAGGGAAAATCTTTAAAAATCTTCTTCTCTGAAACCGCAAGGCCCAGGACTTTGATATTTAGAATGAAGCTTCATCTTATGGACCCCTACCAAGATTGTTCAAATTATAGTGCTGGGGCCAAAAATGCCCCCGCCCCGGGGCCCTTTGGTTTTACATTGGCTTATATAGGGAAAATCTTTAAAAATCTTCTTCTCTGAAACCACAAGGCCCAGGACTTTGATATTTGGTATGAAGCTTCATCTAGTGGACCCCTACCAAGATTGTTCAAATTATAGTGCTGGGGCCAAAAATGCCCCCGCCACGGGGCCCTTTGGTTTTACATTGGCTTATATAGGGAAAAGCTTTAAAAATCTTCTTCTCTGAAACCACAAGGCCCAGGTCTTTGATATTTGGTATGAAGCTTCATCTAGTGGACCCCTACCAAGATTGTTCAAATTATAGTGCTGGGGCCAAAAATGCCCCCGCCCCAGGGCCCTTTGGTTTTACATAGGCTAATATAGGGAAAATCTTTAAAAATCTTCGCCCTGAAACCGCAAGGCCCAGGACTTTGATATTTAGAATGAAGCTTCATCTAATGGACCTCTACCCAGATTGCTCAAATTATAGTGCTGGGGCCAAAAATGCCCCCGCCCGGGGGCCCTTTGATTTTACATAGGCTTATATAGGGAAAATCTTTAAAAATCTTCTGCTCTGAAACCACAAGGCCCAGGACTTTGATATTTGGTATGAAGCTTCATCTAGTGGACCCCTACCAAGATTGTTCAAATTATAGTGCTGGGGCCAAAAATGCCCCCCACCCCGGGGCACTTTGGTTTTACATAGGCTTATAATTATAGGGAAAATCTTTAAAAATCTTCTTCTCTGAAACCACAAGGACCAGGACTTTGGTATTTGATGTGTAGCTTTATCTAGTGGACCTTTGCCAAGATTGTTCAAATTATAGCCTTTGTTGATGTTTGGTATGAAGCTTCACCTTTAAGACCTCCCTCAACATTATGCACATTAAAGCCCTGGGGCCAATAATTGCCCTCTCTGGGGCCCACTTGTTACACTATGGATCAGGTGAGCGATCCAGGGCCATCATGGCCCTCTTGTTAGCTCACCTGTCACGTAGTGACAAGGTGAGCTTTTGGGATCACTTTTTGTCCGTCGTCCGTCGTGCGTGCGTCCGTGCGTGCGTGCGTCCGTAAACTTTTCTTCAAACGACATCTCCTCCTAAACCACTGATCGGATTTTGACCAAACTTCACAGGAATGATCCTTAGGTGGTCCCCTTTCAAAGTTGTTCAAATGGTTCCGGTCCATTGCTTATATAGGTCACAGGAGCCAAAAATAGATTTTTTTCACCGAAAACTTAAAAAATCTTCTTCTCTGAAACCGCAAGGCCCAGGTCTTTGATATTTGGTATGAAGCTTCATCTAGTGGACCCCTACCAAGATTGTTCAAATTATAGTGCTGGGGCCAAAAATGCCCCCGCACGGGGGCCCTTTGGTTTTGCATGGGCTTATATGGGGAAAATCTTAAAAAATCTTCTTCTCTAAAACCGCAAGGCCCAGATCTTTGATATTTGGTATGAAGCTTCATCTAGTGGACCTCTACCAAGATTGTTCAAATTATAGTGCTTGAGCTAAAAATGCCCCCGCATGGGGGCCCTTTGGTTTTACATGGGCTTATATAGGGAAAATCTTGAAAAATCTTCTTCTCTGAAACAGCAAGGCCCAGGTCTTTGATATTTGGTATGAAGCTTCATCTAGTGGACCCCTACCAAGATTGTTCAAATTATAGTGCTGGGGCCAAAAATGCCCCCGCACAGGGGGCCCTTTGGTTTTACATGGGCTTATATAGGGAAAATCTTTAAAAATCTTCTTCTCTGAAACCGCAAGGCCCAGATCTTTGATATTTGGTATGAAGCTTCATCTAGTGGACCCCTACCAAGATTGTTCAAATTATAGTGCTGGAGCTCAAAATGCCCCCGCATGGGGGCCCTTTGGTTTTACATGGGCTTAAATTATATAGGGAAAATCTTGAAAAATCTTCTTCTCTGAAACTGCAAGGCCCAGGTCTTTGATATTTGGTATGAAGCTTCATCTAAAGGACCCCTACCATGATTGTTCAAATTATAGTGCTGGGGCCAAAAATGCCCCCGCACAGGGGGCCCTTTGGTTTTACAAGGACTTATATAGGGAAAATCTTTAAAACTCTTCTTCTCTGAAACCGCAAGGCCAAGGTCTTTGATATTAGGTATGAAGCTTTATCTAGTGAACCCCTACCAAGATTGTCCAAATTATAGTGCTGAAGCTAAAAAAGCCCCCGCACGGGGGCCCTTTGGCTTTACATGGGCTTATATAGGGAAAATCTTGAAAAATCTTCTTCTCTGAAACCTCAAGGCCCAGGTCTTTGATATTTGGTATGAAGCTTCATCTAGTGGACCCCTACCAAGATTGTTCAAATTATAGTGCTGGGGCCAAAAATGTCCCCGCATGGGGGCCCTTTGGTTTTGCATGGACTTATATGGGGAAAATCTTTAAAAATCTTCTTCTCTGAAACCGCAAGGCCCAGATCTTTGATATTTGGTATGAAGCTTCATCTAGTGGACCCCTACCAAGATTGTTCAAATTATAGTGCTGGAGCAAAAAATGCCCCCGCACGGGGGCCCTTTGGTTTTACATGGGCTTATATAGGGAAAATCTTGAAAAATCTTCTTCTCTGAAACCGCAAGGCCCAGGTCTTTGATATTTGGTATGAAGCTTTATCTAGTGGACCCCTACCAAGATTGTTCAAATTATAGTGCTGGAGCTAAAAATGCCCCCGCATGGGGGCCCTTTGGTTTTACATGGGCTTATATAGGGAAAATCTTTAAAAATCTTCTTCTCTGAAACCGCAAGGCCCAGGTCTTTGATATTTGGTATGAAGCTTCATCTAGTGGACCCCTACCAAGATTGTTCAAATTATAGTGCAGGAGCTAAAAATGCCCCCTGCACGGGGGCCCTTTGGTTTTACATGGGCTTATATAGGGAAAATCTTGAAAAATCTTCTTTTCTGAAACTGCAAGGCCCAGGTCTTTGATATTTGGTATGAAGCTTCATCTAGTAGACCCCTACCAAGATTGTTCAAATTATAGTGCTGGGGCCAAAAATGCCCCTGCACCAGGGCCCTTTTGTTTTACATAGGCTTATATAGGGAAAATCTTGAAAAATCTTCTTCTCTGAAACTGCAAGGCCCAGGTCTTTGATATTTGGTATGAAGCTTCATCTTGTGGACCTCTACCAAGATTGTTCAAATTATAGCCCTGGGGCCAAAAATGCCCCCGCTCCTGGGCCCTTTGGTTTTACATAGACTTATATAGGGAAAATCTTGAAAAATCTTCTTCTCTGAAACCACAAGGCCCAGGTCTTTGATATTTGGTATGAAGCTTTATCTAGTGGACCCCTACCAAGATTGTTCAAATTATAGTGCTGGAGCTAAAAATGCCCCCGCATGGGGGCCCTTTGGTTTTACATGGGCTTATATAGGGAAAATCTTTAAAAATCTTCTTCTCTGAAACCGCAAGGCCCAGGTCTTTGATATTTGGTATGAAGCTTCATCTAGTGGACCCCTACCAAGATTGTTCAAATTATAGTGCAGGAGCTAAAAATGCCCCCTGCACGGGGGCCCTTTGGTTTTACATGGGCTTATATAGGGAAAATCTTGAAAAATCTTCTTTTCTGAAACTGCAAGGCCCAGGTCTTCGATATTTGTTATGACGCTTCAGCTAGTGGACCTCTATAAAGATTGTTCAAATTATAGGCCTGAGACCAAAAATGCCCCCGCCATGTGGCCCTTTGGTTTTACATAGACTTATATAGGGAAAATCTTTTAAAATCATCTTCTCTGAAACACAAGGCTTAGGTCTTTGATATTTGTTATGAAGCTTCAGCTAGTGGACCTCTACCAAGATTGTTCAAATTATAGCCCTGGGGCCAAAAATGCCCCCGCTCCGGGGCCCTTTGGTTTTACATGGACTTATATAGGGAAAATCTTGTTTTACATAGACTTCTATATGCAGGGTAAACCTTTAAAATCTTCTTTTCTGAAATCAGAAAGCCCAGGTCTTTCATATTAGATATGAAGCTTCATCTTGTGGACCTCTACCAAGATTGTTCAAATTTTAGCCCTGGGGCCAAAATTGACCCTGCCCGGGGCCCACTTGTTATGCTTTGGATCAGGTGAGCGAACCAGGGCCCTCTGGGCCCTCTTGTTAGCTCACCGTCACGTAGTGACGAGGTGAGCTTTTGGGATCACTTTTTGTCCGTCGTCCGTCGTGCGTCCGTGCGTGCGTGCGTCCGTGCGTGCGTGCGTGCGTGCGTAAACAATTTCTTCAAATGACATCTCCTCCTAAACCACTGATTGGATTTTGACCAAACTTCACAGGAATGATCCTTAGGTGGTCCCCTTTCAAAGTTGTTCAAATGGTTCCGGTCCGTTGCACATCTAGGTCACAGGAGCCAAAAATAGATTTTTTTCACTGAAAACTTAAAAAAACTTCTTCTCTGAAACCACAAGGCCCAGGTCTTTGATATTTGGTATGAAGCTTCATCTAGTGGACCCCTACCAAGATTGTTCAAATTATAGTGCTGGGGCACAAAATGCCCCCGCCCCGGGGCCCTTTGGTTTTACATAGGCTTATATATGGAAAATCTTTAAAAATCTTCTTCTCTGAAACCACAAGGCCCAGGATTTTGATATTTAGTATGAAGCTTCATCTAATGGACCTCTACCAAGATTGTTCAAATTATAGTGCTGGGGCCAAAAATACCCCCGCTCCATGGCCCTTTGGTTTTACATGGACTTATATAGGGAAAATCTTTAAAAATCTTCTCTGAAACCACAAGGCCCAGGTCTTTGATATTTGGTATGAAGCTTCATCTAGTGAACCCCTACCAAGATTGTTCAAATTATAGTGCTGGGGCACAAAATGCCCCCGCCCCGGGGCCCTTTGGTTTTACATAGGCTTATATATGGAAAATCTTTAAAAATCTTCTTCTCTGAAACCACAAGGCCCAGGACTTTGATATTTAGTATGAAGCTTCATCTAATGGACCTCTACCAAGATTGTTCAAATTATAGTGCTGGGGCCAAAAATGCCACCGCTCCGGGGCCCTTTGGTTTTATATAGACTTATATAGGGAAAATCTTTAAAAATCTTCTTCTCTGAAACCACATGGCCTAGGTCTTCGATATTTGGTATGAAGCTTCATCTAATGGACCTCTACCAAGATTGTTCAAATTATAGCCCTTGGGCCAAAAATTCCCCCGCTCCTGGACCCTTTGGTTTTACATAGACTTATAGGGAAAATCTTTATAAATCTTCTTCTCTGAAACCACAAGACCTAGGTCTTTGATATTTGGTATGAAGCTTCATCTATAGGACCCCTACCAAGATTGTTCAAATTATAGTGCTGGGGCCAAAAATGCCCCCCGCCCGGGGCCCTTTGGTTTTACATAGGCTTATACAGGGATAATCTTTAAAAATCTTCTTCTCTGAAACCGCAAAGCCCAGGACTTTGATATTTGGTATGAAGCTTCATCTATTGGACCTCTACCAAGAATGTTCAAATTATTGTGCTGGGGCCAAAACTGCCCCCGCTCTGGGGCCCTTTGGTTTTACATAGACTTATATAGGGAAAATCTTTAAAAACCTTCTTCTCTGAAACCACAAGGCCTAGTCCTTTGATATTTTGTGTGAAGCTTCATCTAGTGGACCTATATCAAGATTGTTCAAATTATAGCCCTGGGACCAAAAATGTCCCCGCTCTCGGGCCCTTTGGTTTTACATAGACTTATATAGGGAAAATCTTAATAAATCTTCTTCTCTGAAACTGCATGGCCAAGGACTTTGATATTTGGTATGAAGCTTCATCTAATGGACCCCTACTAAGATTGTTCAAATTATAGCCCTTTGGCAAAAAATGCCCCCACTGCGAGGCCCTTTGGTTTTACATGGACTTATATAGCGAAAATCTTTAAAAATCTTCTTCTCTGAAACCACAAGGCCTAGGTCTTTGATATTTGGTGTGAAATTTTATCTAGTAGACCTCTATCAAGATTGTTCAAATTATAGCCCTGGGGCCAAAAATGTCACCGCCCTGAGACCCTTTGGTTTTACATAGTCTTATAAAGGGAAATATTTAAAAATCTTCTTCTCTGAAACTGCAAGGCCCATGTCTTTGATATTTGGTATGAAGCTTCATCTAGTGGACCTCTACCAAGATTGTTCCAAATTATAGCCCTGGGGCCACAAATGTCCCCAGCCCGGGACCCTTTGGTTTTACATAGGCTTATATAGCCTCGATGCAAATTTGGTTTTACATAGGCTTATGTATGGAATATCTTTAAAAAAATCTTCTTCTCTGAAACCACAAGGCCCAGTTCCTTGATATTTGGTGTGTAGCTTCATCTCGACGACCTTTGCCAAGATTGTTCATATTATAGCCTTTGTTGATGTTTGGTATGAAGCTTCACCTTTAAGACCTCCCTCAGCATTATGCACATTAAAGCCCTGGGGCCAATAATGACCCTCCCTGGGGCCCACTTGTTACACTATGGATCAGGTGAGCGATCCAGGGCCATCATGGCCCTCTTGTGTTTTATATTAGGATCACTTTTTGTCTGTCATCCGTGCGTAAACAATTTCTTCAAACGACATCTCCTCCTAAACCACTGATCGGATTTTGACCAAACTTCACAGGAATGATCCTTAGGTGGTCCCCTTTCAAAGTTGTTCAAATGGTTCCGGTCCGTTGCACATATAGGTCACAGGAGCCAAAAATAGATTTTTTTCACTGAAAACTTCAAAAATCTTCTTCTTTGAAACTGCAAGGCCCAGGTCTTTGCTATTAGGTATGAAGCTTCATCTAGTGTACCCCTCCCAAGATTGTTCAAATTCTCGCCCTTGGGCCAAAAATGTCCCCGCTCCAGGGCCCTTTGGTTTTACATAGACTAATATAGGGAAAATCTTTAAAAACCTTCTTCTCTGAAACCGCAAGGCCCAGGTCTTTGATATTTGGTATGAAGCTTCAGCTAGTGGATCCCTACCAAGATTGTTCAAATTATAGTGCTAGGGCCAAAAATGCCCCCGCCCCGGGGCCCTTTGGTTTTACATAGACTTATATAGGGAAAATCTTTAAAAATCTTCTTCTATGAAACCACAAGGCCTAGGTCTTTGATATTTGGTGTGAAATTTTATCTAGTGGACCTCTATCAGGATTGTTCAAATTAAAGCCCTGGGGCCAAACATGCCCCCGCCCCGAGACCCTTTGGTTTTACATAGACTTATATAGGGAAATCTTTAAAAAATCTTCTTCTCTGAAACTGCAAGGTCATGTCTTTGATATTTGGTATGGAGCTTCATCTAGTGGACCTCTGCCAAGATTGAACAAATTATAGCCCTTGGGCAACAAATGCCCCTGCCGGGAGCCCTTTGGTTTTACATAGATTTATATAGAGATAATCTTTGAAAATCTTCTTCTCTGAAACAGCAAGGCCCAGGTCTTTGATATTTGGTGTTGAGCTTCATCTGGTGGACCTTTATCAAGATTGTTTAAATTATAGCCCTGAGGCCAAAAATGCCCCCGCCCCGGGGCCATTTGGTTTTACATAGGCTTATGTAGGAAATATCTTTAAAAAAGTCTTCTTCTCTGAAACCGCAAGGCTCAGGTCTTTGATATTTGGTGTGTAACTTCATCTTGTGGACCTTTGCCAAGATTGTTCAAATTATTGCCTTTGTTGATATTTGGTATGAAGCTTCACCTTTTTAGACCTCCCTCAACATTATGCACATTATAGCCCTGGGGTCAATAATGGCCCTCCCCCTGGCCCACTTGTTACTCTATGGATCAGGTGAGCGATCCAGGGCCATCATGGCCCTCTTGTTTAGAGTACCCAGCAATTATAGAACGTAGGTGAATATAAATTACAGTTTGTCGTTAAATAACTCCATGTCAGCTGTGTCAAGAATGTCGTGTCTACATCAAACCAATATCAATGCATTGAATTTGACTTTGCAACGTTGGTGAAACGCCAGAACGTTGCATTGGCGATAATACGGCGTTGCTTAATAAAATACCATTTGCCCAGTGCTCGGACCCATCAAGATTCAGCGGGATTGGAACATTGAATTCAAAACAAACGTAGAACACCCTTTCAGTGCATGTGAATGAAAAACTCCTTCCCAAGTGCAAGATTTTACAGTAAAATCTGGTAGATTTGTTCAACCTGCCCAGCCTTTACGTATATGTTAACCCATTCCGTACCGGAAACCCCAAAAGGGGTAAGTGGCAAACAGTGCAAGCCCAGATCAGATGCCACAGAACGCGGCATCTGATCAGGGCCTACACTTTCCAAAAAAAGTCAGCCATTTTCCAAATAAATTTTGAAGAAAACACAACCTGACACCCCTAAATTTTGAAATGGACTCCTGCTATATATAAGGAGGAAGATTCCATTTGGTACAAAAAAGGTTAGTGGCTTATTAGCTTAGCTCTATAATATCTTCTTGGATACAAGGATCAGTCAAACATCTCTCATCTCAACGGTAAAGTGACATTGAAGTGAGTTGGAGCGGGTGTCGACAGCATGACGTCGAGACAACGTTGCCTCTATGTCCGTTTATCAGTCCACTCAGTACTTTTTTTCGACTGTCAGTATGTTTATTTGTCTGTCTAACTGTCCGTTTGTTCGTCAGTCATTCATTCAGTCAGTCTGTCTACTGTCAGTTGAGCCAACGTTGACTCGTTGCCCGTCTGTCAGTCCACTCATTAGTCTTTTTCGACTGTCAGTATGTTTATTTGTCTGTCTAACAGTCCATCCGTTCATCAGTTAGTCGGTATGTCTGTCTACTGTCAGTTTGTCAGTCAAACCTCTCTCTCTCTCATCTCAACAGTCATGTAACATTGAGATGGTTTGGTGTCGACGGCATGACTTCGAGCCAACGTTGATGCGACGCCCGTCTGTCAGTCCACTCATTAGTTTTTTTTTGACTGTCAGTATGTTTATTTGTTTGTCTAACTGTCCATCCGTTCGTCTGTTATTCCGTTAATTTGTCTGTCTGTCTGGTTGTTTGTCTGTCGTCTGTCTGTCTCAATCACAACCAATTTACTCATAGATAGATAGATAGATAGATATATCTAAGTTCTGTCCTTATATGATAGCCAGTGTTGTGCCTAGGCTCAATTGCTTGGGGGACACCAATGGCCCTTATAACATTTTCCAAAGGGTCATTTTATATTTTAAAGGGGCTTCAGTAAATAAAATATAAGCAACGTTGTTGATTTCTGAGGGTCATCCGGGCCCCATGTTTAATGTTGAAAGGGCCATCAATGACTTTAGGTAGGCAAATGGCCCCATGGCCCCCTCTCGGCGCAACACTGATAGCTATACTTGGATAGTGAATAATACGAAAAGTTCCTTAAAAACGTATTTTGTAAGTATGCTTTCGTGAAGCATGGTTCATTCATGAAGAGGTTTTTGTAAATTAAAAACGGAGCCAGGATAAATGAATTTCAGTAATAAAACTAAAATATCATTCTTTTCTTCTAGAGGCATTATTTCAATGTAAACGGCTATATATTTTCTCTCAACCAAAATTTCATTTCTAGGGTACAACTAAGAAACCGTCTGCGCCCCAAAGAAATGAATCGAGGCGTCGAAATGTTGGAATTTGGCGTCTCAACGTCGTGTTGCTGGGATTCTGAATGTGCCTTGGCACGTGGTTTTACAAATGTGGAGGCGGCATCTTACACAGGGACATCCTCCACACTGACACGGCCGTGGTCGAGAAAGGGCTACAAATCAACATCAGGACAGTTTTTTGTTGATTCAGTCTCGACATCAACACCTCCAGAACGTTAGCTTTTGCATAAACAGCTTAGAAACGGAACTGGAGCACGAATTGCTGTACAAACTGTCAGAAGCGGGCTCCACGAGTTCGGACTTAATGCTAGGAGGCCTGTGTAGGTGTTCCCTTGACAAGACAGCACGTGCAAGACCGGTTGGGCTTTGCCAGAACTCAAGTCAGGTGGGCGGTTTGTTACTCTATGCCAGTACTGTTTACTGATGAGTCCAGATTCTGTCAGAATTCACTGATAAACGTCAGTCAGTGTGCCGAATGTCTAAAGAGCGATTTGATGACTTGAATGTGGCAGAGCATGATGGCTATGTAAAAGGATCAGTCATGGTTTGGGCTGGGATAAGCTTAAATGGTAAAATTGACTTATAAATCGTTGAAAACGGAACGTTAATGGCAGTGAGGTACTGTAATGAGATTCTTGATCAGTTTGTGAGACCATATGCCGATGCTATCGGCCTGGACTTTATTCTGATGGACAATAATGCCCGTTCCCACCATGCCCATGTCACTGATGCCTAACTGGAACGTGAGATAATCGTTCGTATGGACTGGCCTGCTCGATCATCGGACTTGAATCCGATTGAGCATGAATGGGACATGCTAAAGCATGCTGTTTCAGCCCGACCTGTGCAGCCGAGGACTTTACAGGAGCTGAAAGATGCATTGGTTGCTGAATGAAGGCTGATTTCACAAAACCGGATACAGATTCTGATTACGAGCATGCGCAGGTGATGTCGTGCTGTAATTGATGCCCATAGACGCCATAGACTTTATTAGGCATGTTTTTCTAAACATATTTGGAAATTTGGGAAAAATCAATTGTCCAAATCCCTTCGTGTTATGGCAAATTTTGTGGGTGCCAAGACGGTTCTGTTGTCATGCTTGAATGCAGTGCCAGTTGACAAAATTAATCACTAGTCTTTATGAAGGATAATTATGTTTTCTATCATTATGTATCAAATTTGGTTTCAGCTGATTAATTTATCCAAAAATTATTTCGCATTAAAAAAGTGATCCCTATCAAACTTTGAGTAGTACATGTATATATATCTATGGACAAGATACTTATCTTTATATATTAAAGCTTTTTAAATTCTTCTTCTTAATTTTATATTTATTATAATGACCATTATTTTTTATGCCCCGCCATTCAAAAGTTTTGAGTGTCCGTCAGCGTCTCATAGTTTCGTGTCTGCTCTATAACTCTGTTACCGTTTGAGATATTTTCACGAAACTTCACAGATATGTATACCACTAGGAGACGACATGCAGAACATATGAACCGTAAATCCGATTTTCCTACTTTTGGAGTTGTTGCCCTTTGAACAATGAACATAGCCATTTCTGTCATAGTTTCATGTCTGCTTCATAACTTTGATACCGTTTGAGATATTTCCATGAAACTTCACAGATATGGAGAGCTCCATGAGATGACACGCAGAACATATCAACCATAACTCTGATTTTCCTACTTCTGGAGTTATTGCCCTTTGAACTTTGAAAATAGCTGTTGCTATCAGTTTCGTGTCCACTCCATAACTTTGATACCATTTGAGATATTTTCATGACACTTCACAGATATGTAGAGCACTGTGAGACGACATGCAGAACATATGAACCGTAACTCCGATTTTCCTACTTTTTGGAGTTGTTGCCCTTTGAACATTGAACATAGCCATTTCTATCATAGTTTTGTGTCGGCTCCATAACTTCGATGCCGTTTGAGATATTTCCATAGAACTTCACAGATATGTAGTGCACCATGAGACTATGTGCAGAACATATGAACCATAACTCTGATTTTCCTACTTTTGGAGTTATCGCCCCTTGAACATTGAACATAGCCATTTCTATCATGTAGTCTGTTTGAAGCACTATATCTCCTGAACCTAATGATTGATTCTGACCAAACTCGCATAGTTACATCACTAGGCTGAGGGAAAACAGCCATTAGGTTTTGATGACCTTGACCTTATTTTCAAGGGCACATGCCCCCAAAAACTGTCAATTTTGGGCCAGAGATGGCTTGTCTGCCAGTCTCATGAACAAATCAATGAAATGTGGTCTAACTTGGTACAATGTATCTTTGCAACTGACCAAGGATTTGACAAGATTTTGAAGACCTTGTCTTTGTTTTAAAGGACACAGGCCCCCGAAAACTGAAAATGAGAATTTTAATTCTGGTTTATTTTCTTTTGCAGCCATGGCTCTTTGAATATTGAAAATAGTCATCTCAGTCATGTATCCCTGTCAACTTTATTAAGGGAAAGGGTAATGCATCCTTACTTTGGATTCCTTTTTCACTGTGATATGGCAGTTGCTTGATGTAATTGAAGTGGCGGGGCATCATGCAGTGCTTGCAGTTTTTATTCATTGTTAGCTTCGGCTCAGGTGAGGTATTAGTATACCACGAGCCGGCGTCCGTCGTCCGGCGTCGTCGTCGTCCGTCGTCCACACTTTCAAAGAAGTATATCTCCGGAACCAGTGGGCCAATCTTGATCAAATTTCATATGAAGCATTATCAGGTAAGGGGAAAGGCTGCATACTGTTTTCGGGCAGATCGGATTGGAACTCTGGTTGCCACGGCAACAAATAGCTCCCATAGACTTAACATAGGAAAAAGTTTGTCATCACTCTAGCTCCGTCAATTTTTTTCTGATCGACTTCATTCTTGCAGATAACGAGGACAAGCATGAAATCTCGATCAAGTTCGATTTTGGGCTGAATCAGATTATTCACTCAGGAGTTACGTGCCCTTGAGCGTTCTTAACATAGGAAAAAGCTTGCCATCACTCTAGCTCCGTTAATTTTTAGCTCACCAGAGCCGAAGGCTCCGGGGGAGCTTATAGGATAGGCAGTTGTCCGGCGTCGTCGTCGTCGTCGTTGTCGTTGTCGTCGTCGTCTGACGTCAACACTTTCAAACATCTTCTTCTCTGAAGCCACTGGACCGATTCAGCCCAAATTTTATCTGTAGCATCCTTGGGCAGGGGGATTGAAAGTTTGTGTTTTTTATGAAAATCGGCCCATTAGTTTGGTTGCTATGGCAACTTAGAGTTTCCATAGACTTATAATGGGGAAAATTGAAAAATGGCATTTACTGCCAAGTCATTGCAGATATTTGGACAAAACTTTTATAGAAATGTTTCTTGAGTAAAATTCTTTCAGCCATATGCTTTTATGCCAACCTGAGGGTCCCCCAGGTTGTGCCGGGGCCATGCCCCAACCCCTCCACTTCATAAAAGGCCATATATCTCAGAAACCATTCAGATCCCGACCCCTAAACCATATATATTCTTGTTCCTATTGATAAGACGCATTTAGTAACACCAACCTTGGGGTCCTCAGGGATGCGCCGAGGTCATGCCCCACCCCCTCCACTTAATAAAAGGCCCAATATCTCGGAAACCATTCAGATCCCCACCCCTAAACCATATATATTCTTGTTCCTTATGATAAGACCCATTCGGTGACATCAACCTGGGAGTCCCCTGGATGCGCCGGGGCCATGCCCCACCCCCTCCATTTCATAAAAGGCCCAATATCTCGTAAACCTTACAGATCCCCGCCCCTAAACCATATATATGCGTGCTTCTTATGATAAGACACATTCATTGACACCAACCTGGGGGTCCTCAGAGATGCGCTGGGGCCTTGCCCCACCCCTCTACTTCACAAAAGGCCATATATCTCAGAAACTGTTCAGATCCCCACCCCTAAACCATATATATTCTTGTTCCTATTGATAAGACGCATTCAGTAACACCAACCTGGGGGTCGTCAGGAATGCGCACAGGTCAGGCCCCACCCCCTCACCTTATAAAAGGCCCAATATCTCGGAAACCATTCAGATTCCCACCCCTAAACCATATATATTCTTGTTCCTTTTGATTTGTTTGTTTTGTTTGTATTGGAGTTTAACGGCCCAGTCAACACTATTTAGGTCATTTTTGAGCCGGTCAGTTTACCTATCCACACTTTCCTGGGCAGGCTTATACGTAAGCGGTTAACCAGTACAGTGCACATTCTTTCGCCAGAAACTGACAACTGCCCTTCTTGAATCAGCGGAAGGGAGAGAATGACCGTAGAAAAGATTTCATGATCAATCTCCACCAAAGAATGTTGCCGACCCCGGCGGGAGTCGAACCCGCGTCCTCCTGATCACCAGTCAGACGCGCATCCGACTGAGCCAACGAGGCCGGCCTGTTCCTTTTGATAAGACCCATTCAGTGACATCAACCTGGGAGTCCCCTGGATGCACCGGGGCCATGCCCCACCCCCTCCATTTGATAAAAGGCCCAATATCTCGGAAACCTTACAGATCCCCGCCCATAAACCATATATATGCTTGCTTCTTATGATAAGACACATTCATTGACACCAACCTGGGGGTCCTCAAAGACGCGCTGGGGCCTTGCCCCACCCCTCCACTAAAAAAAAGGCCATATATTTCAGAAACTGTTCAGATCCCCACCCCTAAACCATATATATTCTTGTTCATTATGATAAGACGCATTCAGTAACACCAACCTGGGGGTTCCCAGGGATATGCTGGGGCCATGCCCCACCCCCTCCATTTCATAATATCACAATATCTCGGAAACCCTACAGATGGCCACCCCTTAACCATATATAGTCTTGTTCCTTATGATAAGACACATTCATTGACACCAACCTGGGAGTCTCCCTGGGCCTTGCCCCACCCCTCCAATTCACATAAGGCCTTATATCTCAGAGAATGTTCTTAGCCCCACCCTAAACCATATATATTCATCTTTCTTATGATAAGACGCATTCAGTGACACCAGCTTGGGAGTCCCCGGGGCACGCCCAGGCCATGCCACACCGCTTTACTTCATTAAAAGCCATATATATCAGAAATAGTTCAGATCCCCACCCCTAAACCATATACTTGTTCCTTATGATAAGACTCGTTCAATCACACCAACCTGGAGGTCTCTTTGTGCTGAGGCAATGTGCCCCGCCCTTCCATTTCATAAAAGGCTTTATATTTCAGAAACCATTCAAATCCCCACCCCATAATCATATATGTTCTTGTTCCTTATTATTAGCACACCTACTGTAGCGGGGTCCGCAGGGGCCATTCCTATTTCATAAAAGGGCCTCAAATCTCTGAAACCGGTCAGATTCCCAGCACTGAACCATATATATACTTGGTCCTTATGATAAGACACATTTAGGGACAACAGTTTGGGCTTTCCTGGGATCAACAGGGCATGCCCCAACCCCTCAACTGTTAAAGGAGCCTTACAGATCCCCACTGCTAAACCATATATATTTTCGTTTCTTATGATAAGACGCATTTAGTGATACCAACCAGGGCTCCATTGGGTCCATGCCCCACCCCCTCTACTTCATAAAAGGCCTAACTTTTCAGATGCTGAGTCCACATGGGTGCTCATTTGGACATGGGGGTTCATTTGGTGGATTAAAATGATATCATGTTAAAATACATGGCTGCCATTGGGCAGGATGGGCAGTGCCCACCTGAGCTCTGGTGAGCATAGTGGCCCATGGGCCTCTTGTTTTCTGATCGACTTCATTCTTGCAGATAACGAGGACAGGCATGAAATCTCGATCAAGTTCGATTTTGGGCTGAATCGGATTATTCACTCAGGAGTTACGTGCCCTTGAGCGTTGAAAAAATTGCCTATTGACTTAACATGGGGAGAATGTTGTCATCACCGTAGCTGCTTCAATTATTTTCAGATTGGCTTTATTCTTGCAGATAACCAGCACAGCCATGAAATCTCGGTCAAGTTCGATAACTGGCAGAATCGGATCATTCACTTAGGAGTTACCTGCCCTTGTGTGTTTTTGCATTAGGGTTAATGGGAATTTAAAAAATGTATATCTTAAAGACTACTTGGCCAACTTTGATCAAATTTCATGTGTCGCATTATTGGGCAAGTGGAAAGGCTTCATTAGGTTTTCAGGCAGATCTGAGTGGAACTCTGGTTGCCATGGCAACATCTAGCTCCCATAGACTTCACATAGGAAAAAGCTTGTCATCACTCTAGCTCCGTCAATTTTTTTCTGATTGACCTCATTCTTGCAGATAACCAGTACAGGCATAAAATCTCGGTCAAGTTCGATTTTGGGCCAAATCGGATTATTTGCCTTGGAGTTACCTGCCCTTGAGCATAAAAAAATACGTTGTGACCACGATAGCAACTTTATTTTTATTCATATCAGCTTCAAACTTGTCGGCTTCATTCTTGCAGATAATGACAGGCATAAAATCTCGGATAAGTTCGATTTTGGGCAGAATCGGAATATTGACCTCGGAGTTACGTGACCTTGAGCGACAAAAAATTTGCCCATAGACTTAACATAGGGAAAATGTTGTGACTACGATAGCCACTTGAATTTTTTTCAGATCAGCTTCAAACTTGCAGGTAATGAGGACAGACATAAAATCTCGGTTAAGTTAGATTTTGGGCCGAATCCGATTATTTGCCTTGGAGTTACCTGCCCTTGAGCATAAAAAAATACGTTGTGACCACGATAGCAACTTTATTTTTATTCAGATCAGCTTCAAACCTGCAGGTAACGAGGACAGGCATAAAATCCCGGTTAAGTTCGATTTTGGGCCGAATCGGAATATTGACCTCGGAGTTACGTGACCTTGAGCGACAAAAAATTTGCCCATAGACTTAACATAGGGAAAATGTTGTGACTACGATAGCCACTTGAATTTTTTTCAGATCAGCTTCAAACTTGCAGGTAATGAGGACAGACATAAAATCTCGGTTAAGTTAGATTTTGGGCCGAATCGGATTATTTGCCTTGGAGTTACCTGCCCTTGAGCATAAAAAAATACGTTGTGACCACGATAGCAACTTTATTTTTATTCAGATCAGCTTCAAACTTGCAGGTAACGTGAACAGGCATAAAATCTCAGTTAAGTTCGAATCGGAATATTGACCTCGGAGTTACATGACCTTGAGCGACAAAAAATTTGCCCATAGACTTAACATAGGGAAAATGTTGTGACTACGATAGCGACTTGAATTTTTTTCAGATCAGCTTCAAACTTGCAGGTAACGAGGACAGACATAAAATCTCGGTTAAGTTCGATTTTGGGCCGAATCGGATTATTTGCCTTGGAGTTACCTGCCCTTGAGCATAAAAAAATACGTTGTGACCACGATAGCAACTTTATTTTTATTCATATCAGCTTCAAACTTGCAGGTAACGAGGACAGGCATAAAATCTCGGTTAAGTTCGATTTTGGACCGAATCGGAATATTGACCTCGGAGTTACGTGACCTTGAGAGACAAAAAAATTTGCCCATAGACTTAACGTAGGGAAAATGTTGTGACAGAAATAGCGACTTGAATTTTTAGCTCACCTGAGCCAAAGGCTCCAGTGAGCTGATAGTATACCAAGGCTCCGGAGTCCGTCGTCTGTCGTCCCTCCATCCGTTGTCCACACTTTCAATGCAGCATATCTCAGAAGGCAGTCGACCAATCTTGTTTAAATTTTATGTGTAGCACCATTGGGCAAGGGGAAAGGCTGCATTAGGTTTTGGAGCTAGTCTGGTTCATTTGTTCCTTCATTCTTCTTTCTCTCCATATAGAGATAATAGACCAATGTTAAATTTTTAATCAAAGATTTCTCAGGAACTATAAAAGCTAGAAGCATCAAATTTGGTATTCAATAGAATAATGATGACTTATTTTGTGTAAGAGACATTGGGCTTTCTCAGCTTATTTGTTCATTTGTTCTTTCATTCTTCTTTCTCTCCATTTTGACCAATGTTAAATTTTCGTCAAAGATTTCTCAGGAACTATAGAAGCTAGAAGTCTCAAACTTGGAATGCAATGCAATAATGATGACTTATATCCTGTAAGGGTCAATGGGCTGGATTCTATTAGCAGATTTAGTAGTCAAGTCTGTGAATTGTTAAAACTTAAGTTCCTCAGGTGAGCGGTTTAGGCTCATTGAGCCTCTTGTTATGATTACAATTATTATTATGAATATTATTTATAATATTGTTGGAATCAATTTATCATTTGCAAGCCAATTTAGTTTAATAGTGATCTTTGATTAGAAGACTGACAAATTACGAGAACAATGTTCTCGTAATTTGTCAGTCTTCTAATCAAAGATCACTATTATTAGTAGTAGTAGTATTGTTAGCCGGCCTCGGTAGCTCAGTCGGATGCACGTCTGACTGGTGATCAGGAGGACGCGGGTTCGATACTTGGTGGGGTCGGCAACATTATTTCATGGAGATTGATCATGAAATCTTTTCAACGGTTATTCTCTCCCTTCGGGCAGTTGTCAGTTTCTGGCGAAAGAATGTATACTGTACTGAACCACTTACGTGTAAGCCTGCCCAGGAAAAGTGTGGATAGGTAAACTAACTGGCTCAAAAATGACCTAAAATAGTGTTGACTGGGCTGTTAAACTCCAATACAACCAAATAAACAAAGCATACAGGCAAGCAGTGTTGACCTAGATCAGACTGTTCCTAGAGGAGCCACACTGTTTGTAACAATGACTTAATAAAATTACCAGCAGACGGTATAGCAGATGACAGTAACTGTTGTTTTTATTGGTATCATATGGGTTAAGTAAGATTCATTTATCATATGACGTCGCGTCTGAGAGTGTAATAACGCCATGTAATATTTTCGATAATCCACTAGTGGAATAAATATGCAAATAAGCTAGATACGTCCCGTAAAGTTACATGTACGACGTCCTTAATGACGTCACATTTACTAACGGCGAAATATTGACATTTTTGTAAACAATCGTGAATAAAATGCGTTTTAAATGTCATATGATAAATAGAATCTTGCATTCGTGCTCATGTATTATTGAATTTATTAAACGAGTTGAGGAAAAGGGATAAAATGCTCGGCAGAGCCTCGCATTTTATCCCTTTTCCTCAACTCGTTTAATAAATTCAATAATACATGAGCACTCATGTAAGATCCTCTATATAGTCAATGTGCATTGCAGAAATGTCGTACTAGTACAATAATATTTCTTGTTGTTTTTTTTTTCAGAGTATGCTAGGTAGTTGTAACCAGAGAACAGAGTTATAGAATATGGGAGAAAAGGATAGAATGAAAATGAAAAGACAGCAAAAGGTTTAAGTTTTCCTCAGCGATTTACATGTATGTGTAATGTCACATACTTCCACCAGACAGGAAACAGAAGAAAGGAGGTTAAAATAAATAGTATTCAAATAAAACTACCACAATGAGTGATATATTTGACGGTGTATTTGGACAAAGTCTGTCCAGCCTCAGGGTAAAAAATCTTGACTCTGCTAGTCTTCATGAAATCATCTCCGAATTTGCTCCTCTGTTGACAGGGGGTGTGATTGCTAAGCCTAAGAATACAGTAGTAGAAGATGAGGATGATGATGATACAGAGATGGACTGCAGGGATCAAGATATAGAAGTCATGGATGAAGTTGATTGCACAACAACTCTTAAAGATAGTCCGGAAGTTTTCAGAAATGAAGAGGAAGGTTCAGTGAAGAGCAGCAGTCCTGATGAAACTGATAGTTTCAGTGTGACAGACCTAGAGGCAACTAAAGCAGATGTGGTAGATATTTACAAGTCAGATGAGGCTGTAGATTACACAAAAAGTAGAGTTGATACACCCAAGCCAGTGAATGTTGAGGATAATGATAAATCTGGAAAGGTTCATACATCAAAAATGGAGAAACCAGATAGATTTAAGGTGAATGATGATGGAGCTTTAGATTTGTCACTTCACTCCTCCAGAGAAAATGTAGTTGTTTCTTCACACCCAACTTCTGTGATTACAGGAGATGGAGGTGTACATTCCATTACACATTCCTTGAATTCAGTTAAGAATCATTCCATAAACTCATTCCAAAGCACAAAGCCAAAGTCAGTTTTAGACAATATAACCAAGAAGACAAATGACCTGTCTAGTGATGATATACATGTACATGCACATTCCAGAAGTAAACTTACTCCATTCAAAGAAACACCACCGGTTTCTACCATTGATCATATAAACCAGTTGAAAAATGGCCTTGAGAAAGGACATAATGGTCTTGACAATTTTTTGCTCAGTACAAACTTGATAAAACTTCCTGTTCATGGTGTTGCAGTCCCTGAGAAACTTGAGGCAGACAAGTCCAAAGTGGATGTAAGTGATTCTGCTAGCTTAAGGATGAGAGGACTTGGGCGGTATAAAATATACCAGTGTCAAGTTTGTAGTCAAGTATTTGATACAAAATACCACCTCAATCGTCACATGATGCTTTCTCATGAGGGTGTTGAACCTTTTGTCTGTGAAGTGTGTTCAAAAGCCTTTGCCCAGAAGTGTGACTTGACACGCCACATGAATGTTCATTACAATGTCAAAAAGCATTATTGTAAAGTTTGTGACAAGTCTTTCAAACGGGCTGATTATTTGGCAAAGCATGAAAAGGAGTTCTGTTCAGTTTTTCGTCCTCACAGATGTGAGAAATGTGGCAGATGTTATGCTACGGAAGAAGAACTGAAAGAGCATTTTGCATCACATGAGATCAGACTGGCACACAAGTGTGATAAGTGTGATGATAGTTTTCAGGAGGAAGCTGATCTGTTGGAACACAAGAAACAGCACAAGGGAGACAAACCTCACGATTGTCCACTATGCACGAAGAAGTTTCCAGAGTTCAAAGACTTCGTTAGTCATTACAAGGTAGTGTACTATCATTTCATAAATACCGTATAAACTGTATGTATTCGAACAGACAGACCTGAGCAAACATTGCAGACACAGATGAGATGCCGCAAAACGCGGCATCTCATCAGTGTCTACACTGTTTGCCACTCATCCAGCTATTCTTAGGCACAGCATCGGGTAGTAAGTTGTACCGGTTCAAATTTTAGAACCAGCCAGATAACAAATAGTTATAAAGATTTTTTTTGCATCAGGATACAAGAAAAATTATTGCTTATTCTTAAAATGCCAGTCACAACAAAGGTCGTCTGCTTTGTTTTCTGTAAGTTACTTTCAAAAAGCCATTGTTGCAAATAATGTGAAACCAGATCAGACTGCTTCTCTAGGAGTAGTCTGAATGAGGATAGTCTGATCTGGATTCACACTGGTTACCTGAATGTATAATACATGTATATTTGAAAAGTTTGCAAGATGACATCAACAGATAACATAAATAGACAACTTTTTAGATGTATATTTTCTTGGCATATTAAAGTAAAAGTATGTGGAGCTATGAAACAATCGTGAGCTCATAGGCATGCTACACATGTGTATAATAAAATGCAGTAAATAGAATCACATCTATACACAACTTTCTTTCAATATCCTAGGGACTGCTCTTAAAAGTATGCGGGAGCAAATTCTTTCCTATAAGAGTAGTCCCTTCTTTGAAACATGGTCCATTTCTTCTGGATCTGCACTGTTTGCATAGGCATATTTGCTAGGCTACAGAGTTAAAAGAGTTAAAATTTTATCCATGTATGACATGAAGAAGCTTCCACTAAATGCCTAAAAGCTTGCAGGTCAGTGTCCATTCTATGGAATGTCCGTTTTTTTCCATTCATTGTGCCTGTTACAAAATTCTGTTACTTTGCGTGTAGTCAGTCATTGTGGAGACAGATGCAGGAGTATGTTGTTCAAAACCAATGATGTTACATAATGTATCCTTAAAACTCATTGTTTTGTATTGCTAACATATTGCTAACATGCTGCTAGGTTAAATGAAAAAATGTGAGTGTTCAGCCAAAATACCATTCTTTGTGACACAGTTGCTTTTCATTTTGTTAACTAACACTAACCCTTATCTTGCTGTTCACGACAACCCCTATCTTTGCAAACAGTGTAGATCCAGATCAGATGGCTTCTGAAGAAGCCATGTGATCAGGATCTACACTGTTTGACATTCAGTTTATGAATTTGTAGTAATAAATTACATCAAGTGATCTGATTGGTTCAAAGTCAGAGATGGGTGTGGCTAAAATGAATATTCAGCAATAGAAGGGCTAATTTCATTGAATGAACAAAGTTAAAATTAAATGGGTTGGCAAGGATGACAAAACACTTGTGTATTAGATATTGTACTTGCAACAGCAGTTAGCATTCACCACTTACAAGCATTTTGGGTTTATTGTCAATTGACCCAAAGTTATAAAGCGTGCTTAAGTCCATGTGACTATCACTAATATGTAAAAAAGTCCAGGTAACTTTTATTTATAGAAGATAACCACATTGAGGCAATACCCATCCCTGATAGACTGTGGACTGGAATCATGTGTTGGGTTTGGCAAACAGTATAGACCCTGATCAGATGTCACAGAATGTGGCATCTGATCAGGGTCTACACTATTTGCTAATGCTTACAGTATGCAGTGTTTGTTCAGGGTTAACACTATTTGTTTACAAAGCAGATTTGTAAGGGTTAAGAGAAATGTAGTAATCATTTTTCTTGCACACCAGACAAGGAAATCCGTGACTTTACCCTGGGATAGAAATTTATGTTCTGACCCTGGTGTTCCGACCCCAAATCGAATATAATCGCGTGTTTGATAAATGCACTGGTTGATTACAACCTCATGCGCAGCGTCATGCGTGACGTCACTAAACATTCCTGTTGTGTCATCACAAAATGGCGGACGTCAGTAACCGAAGTGACAGCAGGATTAAAAATTCGCAATAGAAATGGAAGGAGAATCCTATATGGGTGTGAGGGGTGGATAGAAAAATCCGTCCCTCGGGATCACTGTCGGCATCACTCGGCAAGCCTTGTGATGTCGGACAGTGACCCTCGGGACGGATTTTTCCATCCACCCCTCACACCCATATAAGATTCTTATATTCCAGCCTGCACTCAGAGACAATTGACCCACCTGGCACCAGTCCTGTCAGTGCTTTGATTAGCTGCAACCATTGTGATTGTTAGATTGAGGGCTTATATTGCAAAGTTTGATCTAAAAATATCATGACCTGAGCAAGAAAAGAATTTTGTAACATGCAGATTTGTTATACCAATAAATATGTTTGTGTTTCAGGAGCACAGCGGACAGCGTCCCTACAAATGTGCCTTATGTGATAAAGTGTTCACGAGGAACCACAATTTAATGACACATCTGTGGATCCACAACAAGATAAAGAACCACTTCTGTCCTCATTGTGGCAAGACCTTTACCTATTACAGTAATTTACAGGTACGCATAAATATATTTAGCACACTGTTCATTTCAGCACAGTGGTTTTGTTTGTTTGATTTGATGTTTAAAGTCCCTGTCAACACTATAAAGGTCATTTTGGAGATGTTGCTTCCAATTTTGCGGGACTTTAACCCGAAATTGAGATGAAATGACATCTCAAGCCCTGTCATCCAATGAAACCAATAGGGTTTATAAGCATGGATGGTTCAACTCGCAGCACAGTGGTTGTATACTGGATCTAAAATACATTGATTATATAGAAAAATGTGTCTATGCACATAACCTGTTGAGTTTTGTTTGGATATAATACATTTGTTTAACCAACACAATTTCTGCTTAGACCCCCCATGAATAGTTTTATAAAGAGTTGTTGTAACTTTCATGTATTTAAGTGACATCATGTTTTCTAAAACCAGTCCACACTGGTAACAGACCAAAAAAAAAACGTCAAAAGTGGTCTTAAAGAAAACTTTTGAACAGTCCTAAAAATTAATATTAATATAGGAATTTTACTATAGATGGTTTACTCCCAGTCAAATATCTTGATGCATTCCTTTAAGTGTAGGTGCATAACATAGTCCATACAGGGAAAACTCTTGCAAAACTCATCATCATCGGAGGTTTGATTAACACGCAGGTACAGGGGCAATATCCACATAAATGGGCCCCCTTCCAGGTAGCTGGCTTGCTGCATGCTTGGCAGATCTCACACCAGATCTCCAGGTCTGTCTATCATGCGGGTTGATAGCAGAGAGCTTCCACTCTCTGCAATCTCTCTCTGTCAGCTGCTTCCAGGTCATCTTGGGCCTCCCAGGCGTGGGAGGCCCACGCCTTGCATCTACCTGTATGTCACAGGCAGTCTTGACTGCACCGTTGGAGCGTTCCACATGTCCATACCAGCGAAGCCTTCTCTCTTTCAGGATGAGGTCAGGTCCACAATGCCAAGCCGTGCAAGTAGCTTACTGGATCTGATGGTGACAGTGTCCTGTGGCTTGACATTGTAGATCTGTCTGATCATTGCCCTGTCATGCTGCTGCAGACACTGGAGGTTTGGCTTTGTCAATGGCCAAGTCTCACTGGCATGAAGCATTGCGCTCCAGACACAAGGGCTGTACACACGGCCGCATGTCTTGAATGAGAGGTGGTGGGAAGAGAGAACTTGTGACAGCTTCTTGAATTTCTTCCAGGCTGTTTTCACACATGATGTGGGCGAAAGATCACAGCCGCCCGCTGCTCAGAGCATGTCACCTAAGTAACAAAAGGAAGCTACCACTTCCTGCTTGTCAGGTCCGACTTCGCTCTGTGATCTGCCATTTAAGGAGTGTGCAGTTCCTTGGCACCGTGTTCACCCGTAATCAGGGTCCATTGTCAAGCCCTTGAGCCCACTGCATTTCTTGTGCACCCAGAACTTGCAGCCATTGCAAAAAAATACTGTTGCTGCCCACTCCAGTGCGACATACAGCACATGGAAACTGAGCACATGGAAACTGACACATACACTGCAGGAGTCCAGGCCTGTACCACAGATCATGATGTTCGTCTTTCCTGCATTTACTCTCAGGTCTCCTTCTTCCATTTCTCCTTTCCAAGTTAAGAGCCTCCTGACACATTCCTTGAGTGATTCAGCTATGATGACACGGTCATCGGCATACAGGTCCTCCCGGGGTACGCGGAACTCCCAATCATAATAACAAATGTAGGGTTTAGAAGGGTAAACATGTTTATTTCTACCCCAAAACAGAACGTGTGTACTCAGTCGAATTTTTGAGGTGCTGCTGCAGAGTTCCTGTTTGTGGTCAGACTACCTCCCTGTGTCTGTATTTGGAGTATAAATTTAAATACTATCACAAATTTCCAGGTGAAAAATGCTTTTGTGTAAAGCCATAAAAGAATATAGATAGAATTCCTATAATGGGCACAGGTTAGAAAGCCAAGTGTCCACTTACAGTGGGTCTTGTTGTTGTTTGTTTTTGTTTTTTTCTGCGAGTTCTGGCTTTCATCCATCTTAGTTGAAAGATCTTAATAGTGAAATATTCCTTAACTGGTGTAAAACCCAGATTTGACAAAGAAAAATCGGAAAATATGTGATCAGTTGTTCATAGCACAATTAGCTAACAAGCTCCCCCCCCCCCCCCCCCCCCCCCCCCATCGGGGCTAGGAGAAATAGATGGGCTGCAAGATGCGTCCACGCAGAGCTGAAACCGCCCCGCACACAAGTACTGGTAAACCGCTTAGAGGATCTTAGCCTGCCCAAGCAAAGCAGTGCGAGTGTCGGACCGTCCATGCTTATAAACCCTATTGGTTTCGTTGGGTGACAGGGCTTGAGATGTCATTTCATCTCAACCTCGGGTAAAAGTCCCACAAATTGGAAGCAACGTCTCCAAAATGACCTTTACAGTGTTGACGCGGATGTTAAACCTCAAATAAAAAAAAAACAAAAGCTAACAAGCTCGCTGGTGACCAAAACTTTAAATGATCTAGCAAGTACAATATCTAATACATTAATAATTTTGTTGAAAATAAATGTGAGTAGCTTTTGCAAAAACTTCTAACATGTTTTCAGCAAAAATATATGTGTGTATATGCCATTTTTAGTAATCATAGTTTTAACCATAGTTTATCTAACACCCTCGTTAGTTTTGAACAACTGTGCCCAGGTCTCTTAAGGGGAATTCGAATACCTGGCGGATTTTTCTGCCCTTTTTCAAAAGGAGACAATTTTTGGGAATTCTTGTTTGCTTTTCTGTAAGCCCTGTCCCACTGAAAAAGGGGTCTACTTTTAAAGGTAAGAATTTGCCCTTCAGGAGCAGATTCTTTGCTTTACCGGTAAGAGTTGACCCCTAATGGCATGGGAGACAAAAAACTTTTGCATGAGTTGCCTCCCATGCCTGTGTATCCATTCCCCTTAAGTGAAATATTCTTTAACTGGAGGAAAACCCAGACTTGATAAAGAAAATCTTGGAAATATACATATGCTATCCTGATATTTTATTTATAGGTTCATCTTAGAGTCCACACTGGTGAACGACCATATATCTGTGGTGACTGTAACAAAAGCTTCTTGACCTCTAGTGACCTCCGCCGTCATCACCGCACTCACTCCGGAGACAAACCGTACATCTGTAAGACTTGTAAGATGGCTTTCACAAGGAAAGAGAGATTGATGCAACATAGAACTAAAGAGCACCACTAATTATAGGAGGGTTACTGTATAATTGATTGTGGCGATATTTCTGAAACATGTAGCCCAATCTGACCAGAGTCTGGTAAAATCATTCATTCGGGATAAAGTATCCTAAATTTTCGTGCAAACTTAGCTCTTATCCTGCTGAATAAATTAGTTTAGCCACACCCATTTCTGACTGTCAACCAATCAGATTATCATTTGATATGATCTATTCCTACAAATTCACGAACTGAATGTCAAATAGTGTAGACACTGATATGCCAAACATTATAGATACTGATCAGATGGAGCCATCTGATCTTGATCTACACTGTTTGCAGGGCAAGAAGCCATCTGACCTGGATCTGCACTGTTTGCAAAAATAGGGGTTATTGCATGTCAGCAGGACAAGGGTTAAACATTATATCAGGCTCGACCAGGCTCTTTCACTACCCACTTAAATGCAGTAGAACCTCGTTAGTTCAAAGTACACTTGGAGCTGGCTATATTATAGAATTATCACACCTTTGAATAACTGAGAGTTGAAATAGGTGGCTTGGATATGACTAGGAGTTCCAAATCACTTTGAATTATCGAAGTTTGAATAATCGAGATTCACTGTATTTGTCTTTATTGACTTGTTATGACCTAAATAGTGTTGACTGACCTGTAAAATTCAAGATAAAGTTACAGCGTTTCAGACAAAATTAAAGAACTGCAAACAGTTGAGATCCTGATTCATTGTGAATCATCTCATTAGGATCCGCACTGTTTGTATAGTTACCTGGCGCCAGTTGTTCAAAACTAATGACGTTGTTAGTAAACGTATTGTTAAAACTTTGATCATTTCATTTGGCAAATATGCTAGTATTTTTGCTGAAAAAATGTGAGCTGCTTTTGCATCCGCAAAAGCTGCTCACATTTTTCCAACAAAAATACCAAAATTTTCGATATTGTTCTTGCTAGAACAGTTAACAGTTTGACCACTAACGAGCTCGTTAAGCTAACGATGCTTTGAACAACTGGGCCCTGGTTTGGTCTTCAGGGCTGAAATTTTTTAGACAAGTTTGTCTCTCAGATTAGAGAAAAAGCTAATTATTTCTTATATGGCGGGTCTCTGTGGCTCAGTTAAATACGCATTTGATTGGTGATCAGGAGGCCACTGGTTTAATCCCTTGCAAGAGTCATCATTCTTTTGTGATGATTATGAATTGTTTTCTTCAGCCAATCTCTTCCAAACTGGCAGTTGTCAGTTTCTGTTGAAAGAATCTGGGTTGTAATGATTAACCGCTTATGCATACGCCTGACTAATAAAAGTGTGGTTTGTTAAAATGGCTGGCTTGATGTGACCTAAAGTGTTTACTGGGATGTTAAACTCCAGTCTAAACCAAACAGTGGTTGACATCCAGTTGATGGAGTGGTTAGAAAGTTGAATGATTGAAATGGCCTTGATTTGGCTGAAAAACTTGTGCCCTCCTATCCACCCAGCAGTGACCGGGTACTGCTGTCATACCTAGGAAATATGGAAAAGCATGACATTCTATAGTTTTGCTTCATGTAATTCACTTCCGGAAATGAAAGAAAGTAATTGGTGTTGATGTAAATTATATCAAAATTCTATAAAGTCTTTAAGGACCAGAGCATGATCCATTTTTTCAAATGTTTTTTTCTTATTTTTCTGAGTAATAAAGGCTTGATATTTCATGTGTCTTGTCTGTCTTGCAGACATTTCACTTGAAAATTTGAAGCCATAGATTCACTGAAAAAAGAGACAATAATAGTGTTATCTGCTATATGATTTTGCTTGGTTCTTGAAGGGTTTAAATAATTCAGGTAGATCAATGCGGGTAAATCACTTATAATATGAAGGTTGTAAATACTGAATTCATCTATGATTAACCCATTTTGTACCCAAATGGAATTTTCCTCCTTAGATATAGCAGGAGTCCATTTCAAAATTTAGGGGTGTCAGATTGTGGTTTCTTCAAACTTGATTTGGAAAATGACTGTACATCTACTTCTTTCAAACAGTGTAAGCCCTGATCAGATGCCGCATTTTGTGGCATCTGATCTTGGCCTTCACTGTTTGCCAGTTATTTTGTACAAAGTGGGTTTACTTCTGCGAAGTGGTCATATGTTATTGCATAATGTCATAAGCCTTTTGTCATCACATATTACCTACTGATGTATTTGTTCATGCTTCAACCACCTTAACCTTTGAATCACCATTAATTTTTAGAGTAGATGGTAATTTTATTTTTATGTCCCTGCCATTGGAAGTATGATGGAAAGGGCATATAGTGTTACCCCTATTCGGCAAAGATGGTGTTAGCAATTTATATTTCAGTTTTCCGTCCATGTCTGAGATGGCATTATCAGTTTGGGTTTAAGTTTTTCATCACTGCACAAGGTAGTGGCATCCATGTCCCTTGGTCACTTTTCTTGTTAAAATTATTTTCAGGGAAAAAAAGGCTTGACATTTCATGTAAATTGTCTGCTGAGCAGACAATTTACATGTAATGTCAAGCCTTATTGTCCCTGGAAAATAAGAAAAAAAAGACATATTTGAAAATACATCTTCATATGTCATGATTGCTAGTTGAGATGTTAATCTATTTACTGTTCATGTATCTATACTCCTAGCCAGCATGAAACAGTGGGCCAACGTCAGGCCGACAGCAATACAACGTTGTCACGTATTGCTGTCAGCTTGATATTGGCTGGGCATACCTCCCTGGCTGGGTAATGGCTGGCCTAGGTCACTGGTGGCTAAAGTCAGATGTGCATCTGATGGTTGAGGGTTTGTTCCCAGCAGGGTCCGAAGAATTATTTCCTGAAGATTAATCATGAAATCTTTTCTATGGTCATTTTGCCTCTTCAGCTATTTGAGGGTTTCTGTGCGCAAGAATGTGCACTGTATTAAACCTACCCAGGGAAAGTGTTGTTAGGTTAATTGACCAGCTAGACATGACCTAAATAGTATTGACTGGACTGTTAAACTACAAACTATCATGATTGTATCTTAACTCTTATCCTGCTGAATAAATTAATTTAGGCACACCAGTTTCTGACAATCAGCTAATCAAATTACATGATAAAATGAATTCCTTCAATTCACAAGCTGTGTGACAAACAGTGTAGATCCTGATCAGATGGCTTCTGAAGAAGCCATCTGATCAGGATCTACACGGTTTACAAAGGAAGGGTTGTCATGTTCATCAGGATAAGTCTTATGAAATTAACTAGAACATGACAAAACAAGAAAATAGTTGCAGTTCACAAAGACTCCGATCAGCATGTGTATCAAGCCAGTGGTCAGCTGTTCCATGTTAGCATGTGTAGGCTAATAAGACTGATAAGATTGCATGGATGCACAGGCTGATCTTAGGCCTCTACTGTTGTACATGTTTTGTAGGTTTTTTTTGTGTGCTGGTTCATATGTATACAGTCAACTTCAGTAACTTGTATTCCTTTGGGACCATTGATATTTGTTCGAGATTGGGTTAGTCTGATTTACTGGGGGTTAACCCATTTTGTACCAGAAACCCCAAAGCGGGTAGCCAGGCAAACAGTGCAGGCCCAGATCAGACGCCGCAGAACGCGGCGTCTGATCAGGGCCTCCACTGTTTGCTAAAAGTCAATCATTCTCCAAATAAATTTTGATGAAAACACAACCTGACCCCTAAATTCTGAAATGAACTCCTGCTATATATAAGGAGGAAGATTCGATTTGGTACAAAAAGGGTTAATCATAGCATCAGGCCATGAGGACATAATGGGGATGACATCTCTGTAAAATAAAGGAATATTTGGTGTACTCACTGAGGCAATTTTTATGAGTTCACACAACACCACTTCAAGATTAAATAATAATAATAATAATAATGAAAAAAACAATAAATTATCCTTAACCCTTTTTGTACCAGATGGAATCTTCCACCTTATATATAGCAGGAGTCCACTTCAAAATTTAGGGGTGTCATGTTGTGTTTTCTTCAAAATTGATTTGGGAAATGGCTGAACTTTTTGCAAACAGTGTAGGCATTCTGCGGCATCTGATCTTGGCCTGCATTGTTTGCAAAGTACACATTTAGGGGTTTCTGATACAAAAAGGGGTTAATATATTTATGGATATCTGTACATATAAGAGAAATTCTCCAGGGACTCAAGAATTAGCCATAATAAACAAGCCATCCATGTTTGACTACTGAAGTTTCTCTGTATTTGATAAAGAATTTGGATGGGGTTGAAAAACGCATAAAATTGTCTTGTTATTCTGATCCCTTCACCTGAAAACTGGTGAAAAATGTCTTTTGTACAGTATTTATTAGTTCTGGGCCCAGTTGTTCAAAGCATGGTTAGCTTAACGAGCTCGTTAGTGGTCATATTGTTAACTGTTCTAGCAAGTTAAATATGTAAAATTTTGGTATTTTTGCTGAAAAAATGTGAGCAGCTTTTGCATCTGCAAAAGCTGCTCACATTTTTTCAGCAAAAATATTACCATATTTGCCATAATAAATGATCAAAGTTTTAACGATACGTTAACTAACGACGTCGTTAGTTTTGAATAACTGGCCCCTGATGTGAAAGGTTTGATCATTTTACATGTACCCATCTTCTGAGGAAGATAATATTTATTCATTGTAAAACTGAGTTATACCATTGTAGTATTATTTTTCTGTGTTAGATACCATTCCGTTGTGTGTTTTTCCTTGTTACATGTTGTATCCGTACTTAAATTTTTCATTGTATGTATATATATATTTTCATTTTTGTTCATAGGTATATATTTATATTTTAAAAACATTCCAGTGTAATTTGATCAACATCCAAAAAATTTCAGAACCTACTGGTTTAAAACTTTATTACTATTAAAGGAGTTCTGTCTTTTGAGTATATTTTATTTGTTTGGTTTATTGCAGGTTTATTTTCAAAATATTTATAGTTAACCCTTATCTTGCTGAATATTCATTTAAGCCACACCCATTTCTGTCTATCAACCATTCAAATTACTTGATGTAATTTATTGCTATAAATTCATAAAGTGAATGCCAAACAGTGTAGATCCTGATCAGATGGCTTCTTCAGAAGCCATCTGATCTGGATCTACACTGTTTGCAAAGATAGGGGCTGTCATGAACAGCATGATAAGGGTTAAATGAGAGAAGCTGATCATAGCTCTAGATTAGGAGAAAAGAAGATAACTTTTCTTACTTTTTCTCTGTAAGTTTCTTATAAGAAATACCATAAAAATCATAAAAATTTTCCTAAAACTTAACCCTTATGTTGCTGAATATTCATTTAAGCCACACCCATTTCTGTATATCAACCAATCAAATTACTTGATGTAATTTATTGCTACAAATTCATAAACTGAATGCCAAACAGTGTAGATCCTGATCAGATGACTTCTTCAGAAGCCATCTGATCTGTATCTACACTGTTTGCAAAGATAGGGGTTGTTGTGAACAGCAAGATAAGAGTTAAAGAAATTTGTTTCATTATCCAGCAAGGAGTCCAAAAGGTGTAGACAGAGTGGCAAACAGTGTAGACCCAGATCAAACTGCTCCTTCAGGAGCAGGCCAGCCTCGGTAGCTCAGTCGGATACCCATCTGACTGGTAATCAGGAGGATGCAGGTTGGATATCTGCCGGGGTCAGCAACATTCTTTCATGGAGATTGATCATGAAATCTTTTCTGCGGTCATTCTCTCCCTTGTACTGAATCAAGAAGGGCAGTCGTCAGTTTCTGGCAAAAAAACAGTGCACTGTACTGGTTAACCGATTAGGTATAAGCCTGCCCAGGAAAAGTGCGGATACGTTAACTGTCCAGCTCAAAAAGGACCTGAAATAGTGTTGACTAGGCTATTAAACTCAAATACAAACAAACAAGTCCTTCAGGAGCAGTTTGATTTGGGTCTGCACTGTTTGTGTAGGTCCATCTGTCCCAATACTTAAGATCATTATGGTAAGGGAAATAATCTCCTGTCATCAGTATGCCTCCTTATCTGGAGCTATTACAGAACATTATAAATCTGGTCAGTTAATTTTGTTGAGTTTATCATTCCAGTTTTGTCACAAAACATGATCAGCTGGATCAAGAAATTGGAATGAGTATGTTCTTGCCTGAATATATTGGCATCATTTAAGTACCTCACAGTATGTGTACAATTATAAATTAAAAAAGTCAGTAACATCCTATCCCTCTAAGAAGCCAACTGTGCAGACCGAATGGCAAACAGTATAGACCTTGATCAGACTGCTCCATGTCAGTTGACCCAAAGTTACTTAGCACAGGAGCTCTTCAATGATGTTGTGACTGACATCCAGGTAATGGTTATTTATAGAAACTTAATAGCCATACTGGTCTTACCACTGTGAGCTCAGTGTTTAGAAATAGGGTTATCTGTAGATTCTGGACTGGAATCAAGTGTTGGTTTGGCAAACAGTGTAGACCCAGATCAGATGCCACAGAATGCTGCATCTGATCAGGATCTACACTTTCAGGACTTTTATACCACAGTCAGCCATTCTAGTAACCTAATAAAGGGGATCGAATAACTGCATGCTATAATCGGGAGTGACCTATAATACCGTCTACTGACCAATAATACATCTAGTGGCTGTTTATTGACCAGACCTACTTTTCAGGTCCCTAATTTGCAAGTGTAAACATTAACATGCAACCTTTTATACACGGGAAAATAACGAAACTGCAAGTCATAATCTTTACAATATTTAACAGATTTTCAGAAATTTCAGCTAAATTCTTAACTTCTCGGGCTTTCCTGGTTTGAATGGTTCTTTGCAGCAATTGCGCACTGCTACTGCGGTTGTGTCTCAACCTCGAAAATGAATTCAAAAGCTAAAATAAACTGTTTATTTGCAGATTTTCATACAGAATGTAAAGCACTGAGAAACTTTTATTCGAGTGTCCATGTTGTTTCCTACGTCGCTGGTGCGCGGTGACGTCAGAAACTTTGCACTGCTTGACGTCACTTTATACTACATGTACGTGCCATGGCACTGAATGTCGTTTAACATGCCACACTGTCTGCTGTATTTTTTGCTTAAATTTGCTAATTATTGCAAACCCCTTGATTGTTTTGAATTGCGGTATAAACTAAATACATGATTAGTGTCTTTAATAATAAAATAAAATCGGTTCGCCTTGACGGTCTTTTAGGGGCTTGCCCCTATAAAACTGTCTAAGGCTCACCAATTATATTTTATTATTAATGACACTAACCATGTATTTACTATTTTCCAGTCTACACTCGGAGACAATCGACCAACCAGTACTGTCAGTGCTTTGCTATATATAATAGGACCATGTTTCAAACATTCCGTGTTCCGTATGTGAAAATTCTTATCAGCTTTTTTAGTTGTCTCCCATTCTGGTATTTGTTCCAAAATTCTTTATATGATCTTTCCACATTCCATGATGAGTAGTTCCATTCCATTGATCATTGACACACCTGATTATTTTTACATGCAGTCACTTCTTTGTTTCTAGACATGTATATGTAATTGTATCACTTGTTCAGATTTACATATATTTATTTTTTTCACTTAATTGTTAATACATGTCAAATTGTTGAAAATTTAATGTCACAAAATTCTTTGGCAACTTATTTACAAACTTGTCAACTATTTGGTTTGAAGTACATTTATATAAGTAGCTTTTATCACTCATTTTTTTTTTCAGCAGAAATATCACCATATTTGCCATATTAAATGACACTAGTTTTTGCAATACATAGCCCACCCATCAGGGCTTGGAGAAATAGATTGGGCTGCATGGTGCTTCCCCGCAGAGCTGAAACCACCCAAACATGAGTACTGGTAAACCTCTGAGAAGGTCTAAGCCTATGTGAGTCGAACCATTCCTGGTTATAAACCATAGTGGTTTCTTTGGGCGGTGAGGCTGAAGATGTCATTTCATCTCAGTAATGGGTAACAGTCCCACCAAATCACAAGCATGTCTCCAAAATGACCTAAATAGTGTTAGTAGGATGTAAAATGTCAACTCAAAGTATTATAATGACATAATTAGCTTGAACAACTGGGGCCCTGTGCTAACTTCTCATTGGACAGTTCTCAGCATGTAGGAAGCTAACAAGAAAAATTCTGTGGCAAGTGACGCACTTCTTGTTTTGACCTGTGGAAGAAGTTTTGGTTCAATGACACTATATGAGTTTAAATTTAGTTAGAATCCCCCTCTGATCTCCAAACCGTTTCTCAACATCTCATTGTCTGAAGCCTACTTCAACTGTGTGAAGCCTACACCCACTTCTCCTTGTCTGAACGCTACAGGCACTCCTCCTGTCTAAAGCCCACAGCCACTTCTACCTACCTACCTCTACCTACCTACCCTACCTTACCTACCTACCTACCTACCTACCTACCTTGGCCCCCGCCCATAGGGGCTTGAAGAAATATATGGGCTGCATGATGCTTACTGGTAAACCGCTTAGAGGATATAAGCCTGTCCAGGAACCGCGGTGCGAGGCGGACCGTCCATGCTAATAAACCCTATTGGTTTCATTGGGCAACAGGGCTTGAGATGTCATTTCATCTCAGTGTCGGGTAAAAGTCCCACAAAATTGGAAGCAACGTCTCCAAAATGACCTTTACAGTGTTGACGGGGACGTTAAACCTCAAATCAAACTAACAAACCAAACCTACCTACCTACCTATGTCTGTCTGTCTGTCTGTCTGTAATCCAGAACCCTCTTCCAAATGTTATTATCCCTGTCTGAAGCCTACAGCCACTTCTCTCTGTCTGAAGCGTACAGCCGCTTCTCCTGGTCTGAAGCCTATAGTCACTTTTCCTCCCTGTCTGAAGCCTACAGCCACTTCTCCCTGTCTGAAGCATACAGCCACTTCTCCCTGTCTGAAGCCTACAGCCACTTCTCCCTGTCTGAAGCCTACAGCCACTTCTCCCTGTCTGAAGCCTACATGCACCTCTGCCTGTCTGTAGCCTACAACCACTTAACTGACTGAAGCCTATTTCCACTTCTCCCAGCCACTTCTCCCTGTCTGAAACCTACAGCCACTTCTCCCTTTCTGAAGGCTGCTTCTCCCTGTCAGAACTTTTCTCTGTCTGAAGCCTATAGCCACTTCTTTCTGACTGAAGCATCCACTTCTCCCTGACTGAAGCCTACAGCCACTTCTCCCTGTTTGAAGCCTGTTGCCACTTCTGCCTGTCTTGAGCCAACAGCTACTATTCCTGTATGAACCCTACAGGCACCTCTCCTGTCTGAAGCCTACAGCCACTTCTCCCTGTCTGAAGCCTACAGCTACTATCACTGTGTTAATCCTACAGCCACTTCTTCCTGACTGAAGCCTACATGCTGGGTACTGAGAGATTATGGTAGTAATGGCTTTAGAACATTCTCTCAAAAAAAGAATGCAAAACTACCTCAATGAATTCAAACTACTGAATACATCAATATTCATTGTAAATAAAAATGCAGATAACAATTGAAAAACAAAATGGCTTTCTATATGGAGTCATTCAGAGTTCTATTTAGAGTCATTCAGAGTAAAACTCCATTACTAGGCATAGCTTAAGATAATGTTGGTTCTGTTTTCAGTCACTAATATATTTTTAGGCTCAAGGAACTTAATTAATCACTAGCCCATGATGGCACTCCTGTCTCTTGTCATAATAAATTTATTTAGCCACACCCTTTTATGGCTATCAACCAATCAAATTACTTGACATTATGTATTCATTCAAATTTGCAAAATGAATGACAAATAGTGTAGATCCTGATCAGCCATCTTTCATCAGAGAGCTTGCAAAAGTAGGAATATCATGATTCAGCAGGACAAGTGTTAAATTATCACCAGAATAAGACAGAGAATACTATTTGACTATTTGTTTGGCTCATGAATATTAACAACCAATTGTTAACATTTTAGTATTTATGAGCAGAACAAATTACATGATCATTTGAGGGCCACAGAATCAGTTTCATAATTCTGGGATGGTGGGGGGTGGGATCTGTGAGGCACAGAATCAATTTCATAATCTTGCAGGGTATGGAATCAGTTTCATTATCTTAGGGTCAGGGAATCAAAACATTTATTTGTACAGGATGAATTGTAAGATTGTGATGTAGATACTGAATGATATTGCATTTTGTAAAATATACATTCCATATTTTACCATTTATATGTATATACATTCTACTTTATTTCTTCATTGTTTTATATATTTTCATGAACACATTCCATTTCATATATCATCAAATATCATGTATTTGCTTAGCTACAGGTACAGAGGCATTACAAGGATACTTTTTACATGTTTATTTCTCCATAAAAACATATTTTGTGGGCACTTGTTAGAATCGCCTCAGAGAGGTGATTCTAAAAAGTACCCACAACATATGTTAATAACGAGAAATAAAGTAATTTATCCTGTAATTATCCTTATAACACCTTGTTTGAGGCTATTTTGTATTTCATTCATACATTCCAAAATGTTGTAGAATTAAATATTTTGTAATTTTTAGGATGTAACAGTTTATTTTTAGCTACATTGTTGAAGAAACATTCTTACATGTCATGAGAAAGCTAGTCTGGCCCAGAAAAACTTGTGCACTGAAATTTTCTGTTGTGTTGTGTTTTCCAAGCTTCCAAGGCATTTCCTTTTAAGAACATATTAGGTATGCACACAGTCAGATTGAACTCTTTCTATTCCAGATGAACTTTCTGCACTAACCTATCCACAGAGCAAACAGCCAGTTTGATCCCAAAATAAATTACTTAGTACTCTGGGCTTTTCATACCTGCAACAGCAGAATAAATAATTTGGGCTACCGATGCTTCCACGCAGAACTGAAACCGACCGAACATTTGAGTAGTGGTAAACTGCTTAGATGGTCTAAGCCTGTCCAGAAAAAGTGGTGTGAGTCAGTGCTTTCTCTTTGAACGGTAGGGCTTGAGATGTCATTTCATCTCAGTGTTGAGTAAAAGTCCCACAAATCTGATTGAACATTTCCAAAATGACATAAATAGTGTTGATTGGGATGTAAAAGCTCAACACAAACAAAACTTGGGCTGCTTGTTTATGAATTTTGTGTTTATAGGAAACTATATGAAAGAAGAAATAAACAAGTCCTTGGCTGATGTAGGAATATATTTTTTAATATTTGTTAAAATTTTATGGTATGCATTTTCCTTTGAAATCAGTGGGTCAGATTCAGCTCTGCGTGGAAGCATCGTGCAGCCCATATATTTCTTCAAGCCTCTATGGGCGGGGACCACTGACCAAGCAGATGACAGTTGTTTTGATTGGCATCTCAAAATTACGTCATAATGTTGCAAGAAAATATTTCTACAACACAAGAGAACCTGCCAAGGCTTAGATCAGCATGTGTATGCATAGTCTGATCAGATTCTCTGCTACCTTGATGCTTCAATTTATCCCTACTGGGCTTTTCAGAAGCATGGAATAATGTGTGCCATCAGTAGGAGACCATTAACCCTAAAGACCTCCGCTTAAGCAGTTGCCGTCTGCTTTGTTCTTTGCTGGTTACTCTAAAATTATTGTTGCAAAAGAATTGGACCCAGATCAGACTGCTCCTCTGGGCAGTTTGCTTTCTAGGAGCAGTCTGATCTGAGTCCTGATGGTTGACTTGTATGCAAAAATATATTTAAAAAGTTTGCAAGAAGATGCAGCAAATGACATGCTGGTAAACAGACATTTTGAAATGCAGGTTTTCTTGGGATCTAAAATGTTTACTTTTTTGCCCTCTTTCTGAAGTGGATTTTGAATTTTTTTTGTAATTTCGGAGTTAAGCTAAAATCTTTAATAGGATAGCAAACATTGCAGATCCTGATAAGATGGCTCTTAATGATTCATCTTATCAGGTTCTACACTGTTTGCACAGTTGAAAGACTGAAGATGCATTTCCTCGCCTTGGCTCATGTTAACCCTTCTCTTGCTGAATATTCAGATAAGCCACACCCATTTCTGACTTTGAACCAATCAAATTTCTTGATGTAATTTATTGCTACAAATTCATAAACTGAATGCCAAACAGTGTAGATCCTGATCAGATGGCTTCTTCAGAAGCCATCTGATCTGGATCTACACTGTTTGCAAAGAAAGGGGTTGTCGTGAACAGCAAGATAAGGGTTAAGATGAAGTGTAATTTGTGTGTTGATTAGTCACTACCACCATTTAACCCTTCAACTGCTAAATAAATTTCTGAAGCAGATGACAATTTGATTTTTCAAAATATTGTTTAAAAGTAAATAAGGCTTGACATAACATGTGAATTGTCAGCTTTGCAGACAAGTTACAAGTAATGACAGGAACTTATTTTCCCTGAAAAATAAGAAAAAATACACTTTGAAAATTCAGTCTGCTAGGTTTGATCAGCTGTCGGAAGGGTTGACTGTTCAGTAACATGAGTAAGAGAAAACTCTTCATGATAGTATTTTTGTTCATGATAAACCAAGCCTAAATACAGGCAAACTTTATTCTAATGCAATTGCGTCTGATTGGATGACGTAATAAATTTGCAATGGCATATCCTGTGGTATACATAGAGGATCTTACATATGTGTTCATGTATTATTGAATTTATTATACCCCCGCAAACGAAGTTTGAAGGGGGTATATAGGAGTCAGCTTGTCGTCGTCGGTCCGTTACAAAAAACTTTAACATTGCTCATAACTTCCTTATTCTTTGACCAATTTCTTTAATATTCACATACCACACACCTTGCCACTAGTACTTAAGATTGATATACACAAACCTGACCTTGACCTTTACGTTGACCTTCCTCAAGGTCAAATACTTGTAAAATCTGACAACGCATGCGGGGGTATAATTGGCGCCCGTTAGGCGGCAGCTCTAGTTAAACGAGTTGAGCAAAAGGGATAAAATGCGAGGCTTTGCCTCCCATTTTATCCCTTTTCCTCAACTCGTTTAATAAATTCAATAATACATGAGCACGAATGCAAGATTCTATTTATCATATGACATTTAAAACGCATTTTATTCATGATTGTTTACAAAAATATCAATATTCCGCCGTTAGTAAATGTGACGTCGTTAAGGACTTCGTACGTGTAACATTACGGGACGTATCTAGCTAATTTGCATATTCAATCCACTAGTGGATTATCGAAAATATTACATGGCGTTATTACACTCTCGGACGCGACGTCATATGATAATGTTGGAAACAGAACATCATCACCTAGCATCGCTTTTCATTGGCTGGCATTGGGTTTTATGCAGCTCATGGTGCTTTCTGCTTTGAGCAAATAGTATGCATTGTTTTTTTTAAAAGTATACTAACTGTTCAAAATTGTCCCTTAAACGAACTTTTCAGAATTGTCACTTTGGTAGGTGAATTATCCGTTTTAGCATCAAAAATTATGTTTGCGACAGTAAATTGGTCAAATGATGACTCTTTGTTGACCTTGACCTATTTAACATGAAGGTCAATTGAGGTCTTACATACTTTTTATGGCAGAAAGGCAAAAAGAGTGGATGTTTTGCTAGCTTCAGAGGAGCTTATAGAAAAATCATTGGTCCATCATGTCTTTGCTGACATTTCCTCTGAAACCACTAGGCCGATTTGGCCTAAATTTTTTTTTGTATATCCATGGATTTGGGGATTAAAAGCTTTCTTGTTTGTTTTGTCTTGTTTGGGTTTTTTTCTTTTTTCTTTACATTGAAATCTGCTGCCACGGGTTGAAAATTCCACATAAAACTTTTTATAAATGTTATTATCAAAAACCAATGGTCAGATTAAAAATAATTTTGCAGCAATGATTCCTGAACCTCTACTTATATTGTTCAAGCCATCATGGTTTGTTGAAAAGCATGACTCTAGGAGCAGTTTCCTCTACTTGAGCTCTGGTGCTCATTAAGACCCATAGGCCTCTTGCTATTACACCACAACCTCATTATAACACGGTTTGTTATAACACAGTTTTTGATATAACACAGTTTCAAGATGGATCCCAAAAATGTATAGATTATATAGAAAAATGACCATAAATGGTCATTTTTCTATATAATCTATACATTTTTGTTTGGCTATAACATGGTTGTTAAACTAACACAGTTTCTGCTTTGGATCCCAACAATAGTGTTATAAAGAGGTTTGGGTGTACTTGTGAACTATGATGAGTGTTGAATTTTCCATGGTCATTTTGTTTCTTAGTTTCCTTATCCTTGATTTAGGGTAAATGTGGTACTTTGTAAAATCATAATTTTGTCAAAAAGGAGAAATGAATAAAATGATTCACAAATCAATATTCTTTTGTTTGAATTATGTGCCGACAGTTAATATTACTTGTTTAATGTTGCGCCTGCCTTTTGCATGGCATGGTATTTGGTTTCTGTTTTCTGTTTGTCTATCAACATAAATTTTGTATTTACCCATGCATCAAATTTTGTATACACCCAGGCATCAACATAGTAAATGCATGGTTAGTGTCTTTAATAGTAAAATATAATCGGTGAGCCTTAGACAATTTTATAGGGGCGAGCTTTAGCAAGCCCCTATAAAATTGTCGGGGCGAACCGATTATATCTTACTATAAAAGACACTAATCATGTATTTAGTTTATACTGCAATTCAAAACCATCAAGGGTTTTTGCTGTAATATAGCAAATTTAAGCAAAATAGACAGCAGACAGAGAGGCATGTTAAGGCAGAGAGGCAGAGAAGCATTCATTGCCATGGCACGCACACTTGTATAACATGACGTCAACGAGTTCAAAGTTTCTGAGTCACCGGGGACAAAGACGTTGAAAACAACATGGACGCTTGAATAAAAGTTTCTCAGCGCTTTACTCTCTGTATGAAAATCTGCAAATAAATAGTTTATTTTAGCTTTAAAAATTATTTTCGAGGTTGAGACGCAACTGCAGTAGCAGTGTGCAGTTGTTCCAATGGACCATTCCAACCAGGAAAGGCTCAGAAGGTAAGAATTTAGCTGAAATTTTTGAAAATCTGTTTAAATAAATATTGCAAAGATTTTAACTTGCAGTTTCGTTGTTTTTCCATGTATAAAAGGTTGTATGTTATTGTTTACACTTGTAAATTAGGGACCTGAAAAGTAGGTCCGGCCTATTAACCGTCCCTAGACGTGTTATAGGTCAGTAGAAGGTATTATAGGTCACTACCGATTATAGTGTGCAGTTATTCGACCCCCTTTATTAGGTTACTAGAATGTTTGATTGCGGTATAAACTAATATTCAAGTCTATTTCCAAAGAACTACATGTATAAGAGCTTTATTAATGCTATTTGGTACAGACTTGCTTCTAGGGATGGCAACTTCAATGCAAGAGGCTAATCTTGATGATTCAACATTTCAATAAATTGTCCCATTTATGAACAAGCGAGTGTAGGACAAAATCCCCCCCCGGACAAAATCCCTCCCGCTCATTTTTGTATAGGTGGACAAAATCCCTCCCATGTTTTTTGCAAGGTGGACAAAATCCCTCCCACTACTTTTTACAAGGTGGACAAAATCCCTCCCATGTTTTTTGCAACTAGGACATAATCCCTCCCGCACATTTTTACAAGGTGGACAAAATCCCTCCCATGTTTTTTGCAAGGTGGACAAAATCCCTTCTAAAAATTTCCAACTGGGACAAAATATATGTATGACTACCAAGAACATATAAATTTGCCTAGTCGGATATGAGTCTTCACAATCCACCTGAAGAAAGTGAAGACCCTGATCAGACTGGGAATGTGTCCATGCTAATCTGAATTTTGGCTGGATTCAAAGACAAATTATTGGTTTTGTCAAACAGTGGTCTGTATATGTATATGTGTTAAGAAAATATGACAAAATGTGTACTATTACCAAAACATGAAAATCCCAAAGACAACAGCAAAAATAGCTAACTCTTGTGCATATTGCTGATGACTTTTATTTATTATGGTTTCTGGTTAATTTGTGCTTATTTTCTTATTTATTCCTTTATGATCATTTCTTGTTAATTAGTGCCTAATCCATTCATGCTGAATATGTTTGTATTTTAAATGTGCTAAAAATCAATTGTCTAATTGAGCGCTATTAATGTCAATCATTTTTTTCTAATTGCCTAATTACTGTTCACAGTTAACTCAATTATCTTTATATTCTTTCTATACTTAAATGGTTAATGGTTATCATTGCTGTTAGACACAAACAATTATTTAATAAATAATGTTTGTTTGTATGCCTGATTAAAATGTTGACAAAAACTTGGTCTTTCTTTTGTAATTGTAAAAATTGAGCCTATGCATAATATTTTACTACTTTATCATGTGTGCCTGGTAAAAAGGGTAAATGCCCATGAATTGTGGCTGTGCAGTCTTTTAGGATTTTTCACTTGAAGAACTTGCTATTGTAGGAAATGTTCAATGCAAGAAAGAGGATCCCACAAGCAATTATTGGTGCAATTTGAGTCTTGAGGAAGATGCTGAAATAGTAGCCAACTGATGTCAGCCGGGAGGGGTTTTGTCCTAGTTGCAAAATTTACAGGAGGGATTTTGTCCACCTTGTAAAAAAGAGTGGGAGGGATTATGTCCTAGTTGCAAAAAACATGGGAGGGATTTTGTCCACCTTGTAAAAAGTAGTGGGAGGGATTATGTCCTAGTTGCAAAAAACATGGGAGGGATTTTGTCCACCTATACAAAAATGAGCGGGAGGGATTTTGTCCGGGGGGGATTTTGTCCGGCTACCTGAACAAGCATATGGTGCTTCACAAACACATTTTCCAGTTAAAGACACTGTCACTTTTTTAAAGATACTTCTTTCAAACTATACTGAGAGGCAAAAGTAAGTACATGACAGTTGTATACAGGTTACTAAATGCCGATTTGCATCCCAATGTCTCCCTCTCTACATACATATGAGGCATCATAAATAAGAACAACCACTTCCGCATAATTTGCAGCAGTTTCTGTTAAATTGATTAAAGGATAATGAAATTGTATCACTTGAAATGGACAAGGGGTCTGATCCAATATTTTCTCTTGAGTAGCTTCCCTTTAAACATGTGTTTCGAATAAGGGTTATTCAAAAAATGATTTTTCATGCAACAAATTCAAAGAAGAGCAACTGATTGACAAGAATATGTCGCATTTTGATATTAAACACAAGGTAAAGTGCAACATCTTTTCTCCAAGAAAATGGCATTTTCGCCTTTGACATTCTTCCTTTGTGTATTGAAGATTAACTGTCCATTGTGCAATATTAGAGGTTTTACTATGGAGTAAACATTAAGATGCCGAGCAAAACAATAATTATGGGAAAGTTTCAAATGAATATCATTTACACGATTTGAGAAAAAGACTCATTTAATTCACTATGATTTTAATTGAAAGGGAGATAATCCGCAACAGGCAGAAATTCCAATTGAGTTTAAAGCTGTTTGTTTGGGTTCAATGGCAAAGTAATGATGTGGTCTTATCGATGAACATTCATACATGACTTTTGTGGTGTGCATAGAGCCATATATGTGAATGTCATGTACAACATGAGATTTTATTGGAAATATTGATTTTCAATTAAGGGCAATAACGTCATGGATGACTGCTACAGGAAAAAAATTGGAGTTTTACAAACTTGGACGTTTGGGAAAAATGGACATAGGCATATTTTATTACAGACAGCAATACAAGATCCGGTATGCTAAATCAAAAACTGTATACTTTTTGTTGCCTCTGAGTATATGTACACTTTACTTCTTTCAAAATATGTACACTTTACATCAGCAAATCAACATTTTCTAGATATAACCTTGATGCCACTACTTTCCAAATGCCCCTGATTTTAGCAAATTTGAATAACTAATTGAAAGTGTTAATAAGACAAGAATTCCGCCGAAAGCTATGTCGCGCCTGTGGGGTCGCAAAGACACCCAACCATGATATCAGGGCTCGAGAAACTGAAGAATCCAAATCGGTCCAGCCAGATTCCGCCAAAAATTCCGGAAATTGCCAAACCGGTTTGGTAATTTCCATAAACGTCCTTAGTGATTTGCAATTTCAAAATGTGTTATTAGTGTAACGAATGATATACAATAGTGCTCTTACACTTGTTCAACGTATTTGAGCACCAGTATCTCGAATATAAACAAGTATTTCTCACATCGTTCAGATTTCATCTACTTTCATTTTCTATGCCAGATTTCATCTACTTTCATTTTCCCAATATCCGGGTCACTCAGTACCTGAAGACCGCTAAAGGGAAACAACCGGCGTGGTGCAGGAATAGACCAGTTCGATGGTCATTATATTTTTTTCCGTTTTAAAACCTTTAAAATATTTCTCTTATTTCACGCATATTTATTTTGTCTAAATTGTTTTGTTTACAAATGGCAACCGATATTGCAGCCACGTGGTCGGAATCAGAATCAGAATTGTTACTGGTGACACGTCAAATGACATTCATACACCAGGAAAATGACGTCATTACGGTTTCCGTTTACACAATACACAATAATGCAGTCAAGGACGTAACACACACCTGTTTATGTCATTGCTTTTAATAGAGCGTATTTCTAAAAAAAAAATTGTTTTGGGCGAGTTAAAAAATCAAAAAACATTTCTTTACTCTCGAACCAAAACATGGCCGAACGAGAGTCATTGAAAATCTTACATGGCCACACCGAGTTCTAAAGAATATAAATACATATTTCAAGATTACACAAAGTAGAAGTAAAACAAAGATCAGGAATTGATACAATTAACTAACTCCATCCATAAAAGACACCAAAGGGAAAGAAATACAAACATTAAGCGACCAGACCATAATGGAAACCTAAACAAAGGAAGGCCATATGGACAGTTACTTTCCCACAAAATGGCCATATGGCCATCCAAAATTAAAAGACACAAGTGATACACACAGTAAGTAACAAACAACAACATAAATAAATCGCCACAGAAGAGCCGCCTTGGAACGGTCAGTGGAAGATTTCCACTGGGGGGCTTAAATCGATTTTACGTGGCCACAATCCTCGCCCTTACTTCCGTCGCGATTTAGACAAATAATTTGTTCAGTCCGCATGAAGGCCTCCTAACTCATCAGTGCAACATCTCCGTGAACACAGAAATCAAAGAACCACAGAGGTGAGACAACGGTGAGGACTCGACAGCAAGAAACCACTGAAATGCTGGAGCAAAAGAAAACCAACAGTTAGACTCCGATGAGCCGTATCTTGAAACAAATCGCTTTGTCTACAAATGGTGACCGATATTGAAGCCACGTGATCGGAAAATGACGTCATGTGGTTTCATTTTAATTCATTTAAGGGCGTAATACACGCGTTTTATGTTTTTGATTTCATTGTAGCGTATTTCTTAAATAAAAATATCGTTTAGAATGGGTGTAAAAAAGGCATTTTCTGTCGAAGGCTTTTTAACACACAATGTTCAGACATGACAGGTGTGAATTGAAAATTGCATCTTGTGAAACAATTTTATATTCAAATACATTGCATCTTGTGAAAAAACAATTTTATATTCAAATACCGGTTCTATAGTAAGCCATAAATTAATGACTTGTGTAAACAAACTAGCGTATGTCCTGCATTGATTAACCTGATTTTTCTCACCTTGTTACATTGTTTGCCAGCTTACCGATAACGCCTGAGGCAAGTGTTCACGGTTTAATAATTTTGACACACGGGTCAAATTTCGCTGCGATGAGATCAAAGAACCCGATGTGGACTTGTCTGATTTTCACCTAGTTAGATAATGAACCGGTCTAACACCTAGTGCTCCAGGCGTTTATTGTATACATGCTTGGATTATCAGTGGCAAAAGGTCAGCTTGTTTCTACAACATAATGATTTAGCAAAAATTTTCGAACCAATTTTTTTAAAATGTTATTGAATTATGGACCGATTTTTTAATCTTCTTCTGAAGTCAAAATCGGTTTGAGGAAACCAAAATCGGTTCAGAACCGACAAACCTACATTTTCTTGAGCCCTGCATGATATGTAGGTCAAGGTCAAACATAGATGCTTGCATAAAAGTTTCCATTCTTAAATGCAAGCTTGTACCAAGTATCATTAATGAAGCTGTAATAATTTTTGAGAAATGAACTTACCCTAACCATTAGGTTGAACGCTAGGGTGGTCGCAATATTTTACAAAGACAGTGAACCATGAAATTCTGGTCAAGGTCAAATATGGATGCTTGCATTTAAGTTGCCATCCCCAGATTCAAGTTTGAACCAAATATCATTAATGAAGCTCTAAAAGTTCTTGAGAAATAAACTTGACCATTAGGGTGAACGCTAGGGTGGTCGCAATATTTTACGAAGTCAGTGAACCATGAAATGTACGTCAAGGTCATATATGGATGCTTGCATTTAAGTAACCATCCCCAGATACAAGTTTGTACCAAGTATCATTAATGAATCTCTTATAGTTCATGAGAAATAAACTTGAACCTTTGGGTGAACACTAGGGTGACGCCTTGACAAACGGACGGACCAACGAACGGAAAACCGGGCGCCTATATTGCGCCATGCTAATAGCAGGCGCAACAATAAATGAAGCTGTTATAGTTCTTGAGAAATAAACTTGAACCTCAGGGTGAACGCTAGGGTGGTTGCAATATCTAACGAAGTCAGTGACCCTTGAAATGTAGGTGAAGGTCAAATATGGTTGCTTGCATGTAAGTTGTCATCCCGTGATACAAGTTTGTACCAAGTATCATAAATGAAGCTGTTATAGTTCTTGAGAAATAAACTTGAACCTTAGGGTGAACGCTAGGGTGGTCGCAATATCTTACAAAGTCAGTGACCCATGAAATGTATATCAAGGTCAAATATGGTTGCTTGATGTAAGTTGTCATCCCGTGATATAAGTTTGTACCAAGTATCATAAATAAATGAAGCTGTTATAGTTCTTGAGAAAATAAACTTGAACCTTAGGGTGAACGCTAGGGTGGTCGCAATATCTTACGAAGACAGTGACCCATAAAATGTAGGTCAAGGTCAACTTGAACTGTCAGAGGATCTGACTATAGCCCCGCTATAGCCCTGTCAGAGGAGAAAGACTCATGAATTAAAGGTAAAGACTTGTGAGAGGGTTAAATCCCTAACAAGGTACCTACGCCTTGTCTAAGTTAAAAAATAAGTTTTGGATAATGAAAAAAGCATACGCACATCTTCAGACCTATATGAAAACACCTGTTAAGTTTCAAAAGGATTGACCTAGAACTGTAAGTGGAGTTGCGGTAACAAGGTATCTACTCCCTATACATTTTAACATTAGTAGATCTCAAAAATTGTCTAAGTTAAAAAAGGTGAAATAAGTGAAAACAATTATTTAAGGATAATGAAAAAAGAATATACACATCTTCAGACCTATATGAAAACACCTGTAAAGTTTCAAAAGGATTGACCTAGAACTGTAAGAGGAGTTGCGGTAACAAGGTAGCTACTCCCTATACATTTTAACATTAGTAGATCTAAAAAATTGTCTAAGTTAAAAATGGTGAAATAAGTGAAAAAAATTATTTAAGGATAATGAAAAAAGACTATGCACATCTTCAGACCTATATGAAAACACCTGTAAAGTTTCAAAAGGATTGACCTAGAACTGTAAGAGGAGTTGCGGTAACAAGGTAGCTACTCCCTATACATTTTAACATTAGTAGATCTCAAAAATTGTCTAAGTTAAAAAAGGTGAAATAAGTGAAAACAATTTTTTAAGGATAATGAAAAAAGAATATGCACATCTTCAGACCTATATGAAAACACCTGTAAAGTTTCAAAAGGATTGACCTAGAACTGTAAGAGGAGTTGCGGTAACAAGGTAGCTACTCCCTATACATTTTAACATTAGTAGATCTCAAAAATTGTCTAAGTTAAAAAAGGTGAAATAAGTGAAAAAAATTATTTAAGGATAATGAAAAAAGAATATGCACATCTTCAGACCTATATGAAAACACCTGTAAAGTTTCAAAAGGATTGACCTAGAACTGTAAGAGGAGTTGCGGTAACAAGGTAGCTACTCCCTATACATTTTAACATTAGTAGATCTCAAAAATTGTCTAAGTTAAAAAAGGTGAAATAAGTGAAAAAAATTATTTAAGGATAATGAAAAAAGAATATGCACATCTTCAGACCTATATGAAAACACCTGTAAAGTTTCAAAAGGATTGACCTAGAACTGTAAGAGGAGTTGCGGTAACAAGGTACCCACTATCAAATATTACAGACAGACAGACAGACAGACGGAATTCCGGACAAGATTACAGACGGAATTCCGGACAAGCCAAATCCAATATAGCCCCCACTTTTTCAAAGCGGGGCTATAAATATGGTTGCTTGCATGTAAGTTGTCATCCCGTGATACACGTTTGTAGGAAGTATCATAAATGAAGCTCTTATAGGTCTTGAAAAATAAAGTTGAACCTTAGGGTGAATGCTAGGGTGGTCGCAATATCTTACGAAGTCAGTGACCCATGAAATGTAGGTGAAGGTCAAATATGGTTGCTTGCATGTAAGTTGTCATACCGTGATACAAGTTTGTACCAAGTATCATTAATGAATCTCTTATAGATCTTGAGAAATAAACTTGAACCTTTGGGTGAACACTAGGGTGACGCCTTGACAAACGGACGGACCAACAAACGGACGGAAAACCGGGCGCCTATATCGCACCATGCTAATAGCAGGCGCGACAATAAATGAAGCTGTTATAGTTCTTGAGAAATAAACTTGAACCTCAGGGTGAACGCTAGGGTGGTCGCAATATCTAACGAAGTCAGTGACCCTTGAAATGTAGGTGAAGGTCAAATATGGTTGCTTGCATGTAAGTTGTCATCCCGTGATACAAGTTTGTACCAAGTATCATAAATGAAGCTGTTATAGTTCTTGAGAAATAAACTTGAACCTTAGGGTGAACGCTAGGGTGGTCGCAAAATCTTACGAAGTCAGTGACCCATGAAATGTAGATCAAGGTCAAATATGGTTGCTTGATGTAAGCGGTCATCCTGTGATACAAGTTTGTAGCAAGTATCATAAATAAATGAATCTGTTATAGTTCTTGAGAAATAAACTTGAACCTTAGGGTGAACGCTAGGGTGGTCGCAATATCTTACGAAGACAGTGACCCATAAAATGTAGGTCAAGGTCAAATATGGTTGCTTGCATGTAAGTTGTCATCCAGTGATACACGTTTGTACGAAGTATCATAAATGAAGCTCTTATAGTTCTTGAGAAATAAAGTTGAACCTTAGGGTGAAAGCTAGGGTGGTTGCAATATCTTACGAAGACAGTGACCCATGAAATGTAGGTGAAGGTCAAATACGGTTGCTTGCATGTAAGTTGTCATACCGTGATACAAGTTTGTACCAAGTATCATAAATGAAGCTCTTACAGTTCTTGAGAAATAAACTTGAACCTCAGGGTGAATGCTATGGTGGTCGCAAATGTTGACGCCTTGACAAACGGACAGTGAGTGAGTGAGTGAGTTTTAGTTTTACGTCCCACCAACAGCTAAGGTCATACGGAGACGGGACCTCGGTTTAAAGACTCATCCGAAAGTCTGGAGAAGCCCGTGACAAACGGACAGAACCGGGCGCCTATATCGCGCCATGCTAATAGCAGGCGCGACAAAACGGATGCTTCTTAGATGTGACACAAATGTCCTTCGCTCACAACTGAAATATTAGTCAAGCCACTGAGCACAGATCATTTAGTTTGCTTTTAGTTGAAAATAAATGGGCTTCAAGAAGTTTGTTGATGACTGTCGATGCAATCTTAGCAAAGACAGAAATCTTTACTTGAAATCCCTGAACATAACAGCTAACACTATAGGGTTGAGGCTAATGTTGGTGGTACATAAAATGTGTCTATTTGTTTCTGAGTTCTCGAAACTGGATACTACTATGCAGAAATGAGTTAGACTAGAGGGTTCCTGTTTACCTTCTGAAAGCCTCAACACCCTGCTGTTTATTGATGAGTTGACTAGCATACCTGTTCAGTTGAAATTTGACCGGTGTGTGTTTGTGTATGTGTAGTTTTTGACTCACCAACAACTAAGGTCATATAGAGACAGGTCCTATTTGTAAGTTTGGAGAAACCTAGAATCAAATCTGCGACCCTTGGTTTATGAGGCAAGTAGCTTACCCACACCATGGAGGTTTCTGCAATATAACATGGGTATAAATTGGGTTGGGGTTAAATTTTGGGGCACCTTATGTTAGTATCATATATTATTAACTATCCTGTATTGATCGAAGGTCATCCGTATTAACACCAGGTCAACCAATATTAACTGATGTCAAGTGTGATAAAAAAATCAATAATCATGTTATTATACCTCCGGCATACGAAGTATGCTATGGGGGTATATAGTTTTCGTCCTGCTGTTCGTCGGTGTTTCCGTCCTTCTGTCTGTCCGTCCATCCATCAGTCTGTCTATCCATCCATCCGTCCGTCTGTGCATCCTTCCGTCCGTCCGTTAACACTTTGGTTAAAGTTTTGCGATAAAGTTTCTAAGAGATTGTATCTTCTGAATCCTTTGATAGATTTAGTGGATACTTACATTGAAGTTACATACTGGTCTAAAGATTTCATTGATGCATGTCCCACCCCCCACAATGACCTTGAGGTCAAGGTCACAGACTTAGAAATTTTACGTTTGGTTAAAGTTTTATGACAAAGTTTATAGATGCCTGTTTGTTCAAAACTCTTAAGACATATTCAGTTGATACTTGCATCAATGTTGCATACCAGTCCAAAGATTTCGAGATGCATGTCCCTTCCCCACCCACAGTGACCTAGACCTCAAGGTCATGGACTTAGAAAGTTTACATTTGGTTAAAGTTTTATGACAAAGTTTATAGATGCCTGTTTATTCTAAACTCTTAAGACAAATGCAATTGATACTTGCATCAATGTTGCATACCAGTTCAAAGATTTCATGGATGCATACCCCACCCTGCTGCTTCAGTAAAATTTATCCTCACACTCCCTTGATCCATTTAGAAAGATTATGTTTGGTTAAGATTTTATAAGCACATTATAGATTCTTATAGCTTCTTGAGTTCTTCATTCATGTTACATACAAGCTCGAAAGTTATATCAGAGGGTGGCACTGGCCAGGGGTATACGTGACCCACTGTTCGCTTTCTCTAGTTTTAATTGTATCAATTAATAAAATTGTCATTAATTAATTTCGTACTGACCCAGTTATAGATCCTCAGTCAGCTACATTAGCCGTCGGCCTTCGGCCTCGAGCCAATGCAGCAGACCTCGGACCTGTACCTGGGCCAATACAAAATTACTTAATAACATTATATTAATATTTCTTGTATACATACTGACGCTTCAATATTTTATAGACCATCACACTACTATACTATACTATCACCTGTGTAGTGATCTTGTTTTCTGTCCATTTGTAGGGGTTGTCATGCATGTTCATCAGGATAAGGATGAACCCATATCCTGATGAATAAATTTATTTAACCACACCTATTTCTGACTATCAACCAATCAGATTACTTGATACAATGTATTTGTTCATTTCACAAACTGCACGACGCGCATCACTTTTCCTGGCCAGACTTAGACTTATGTGGTTTACCAGTACTCAATTTCGGTCGGTTTCAGCTGTGTGTGGAAGCAGCCCAATCTATTTCTACAAGCCCTGATGTGTTGGGGCGAACCTTTTTAACCCATTTAGTACCAGAAACCCCAAAACGGGTACCCTGGCAAACGCGGCGTCTGATCAGGGCCTCCCCTGTTTGCTAAAAGTTCAGTCATTTTCCAAATGAATTTTGGTGAAAACACAACCTGACACCCTCTAAATTTTGAAATGGACCCCTGTATATATATAAATAAATAAATATATATATATATATATATATATAAAGAAAAATCAATAAGTCCGAGTTTGCCAAATAACACTATATTTTCAGTAAACTTCTACCGCGGTTTCACTGCATTTACAACAGATTATCAAGAAGACATTTTAAATTATATATATTATATATATATATGGTACAAAAAGGGTTAAGGTAAAATCATGGTAAAATCATTCTAAACTACCCCTAAATTTTAGTTGTAAGAAGCTATCTGAAGGATTCCTTATTGACCCAATAAAAAGTTCTAACCAGCCACGAGTTACATGAGTAATCAGTGTTTGAGTCACTGAAGTTTTTGTGCAACCTCTGCACTTTTTAGCTCACCAGAGCTGAAGGCTTTGTCGTCTGTCGTCTGTGTCATCAACATTTTCAAATGACATCTCCTCTGAAACAACATCGCCTATTGAAACCAAATTACATGTGGAGCCTCTATGGAAGGGGGAACGAGTGAGTGTTTGAGTTTTACGTCCCACCTACAGCTATGGTCATACGGTGACGGGACCTCGGTTTAAAGACTAATCCGAAAGTCTGGAGAAGCCCGGGATCGATCCTGCGACCCCTGGTTTACAAGGCGATTAACCACTACACCATGGAGGCTTCTAGGAAGGGAGAATGAAAGTTTGTAAGGACTGGATCACATGCCATGCCCATATTTGGTAAAGACCTTTAAAAATCTTCTTCTCAGGAACCAAATAGCCAATGACCTTGAATCTTTGGTATGCAGCATTGGGGGCTTGGGCCCTACCAAGTTTGTTCAAATGATGACCTTTCGTTGACCTTGACCTGCTTTAAATCAAGGTCAAATTTGGTCACTTAGACATTTGTATAGAAAAAAGGTAAAATAGTGGATTTTCTGATTGCATGGTAGCCTGAGGCATAAGAAATGATATATCTGGAAACAAAAAGTTTACAGACGGACAGACGCTGACCCAATACCATAATACAACCGTTTTTACAAAACGGGCATAATAAAATGGTTCTTCTGTCGTGGTTTATTTTTGTTATGGTTTGTCTTTGAGTGTAAGTATCACTTATATTCGTTTTTGGTTTGGATAGCCAATTGGCCATTTTGTGGGAAAGAAACTGTTCTTTTGGCTTTCCGCTATTGATGTTTCCATTAGGAACTGGTTGTTTCGTGTTTGTGTTTCTTCCCCTTTGGTGTCTCTGACGGGAGCTGTGGGTTAATTGTAATGATTCCTGATCAATGCCTTCCCGTCTATTTTTAATTGTGTTGACTGAGGCATAAAACCTCAACAGAAACTAACAAACATACATGGGATATTAGTGAAAGTCATTTTCAGTGTCTTCTTAGTTTATTAGTGCTCTCAGTATAACATATACACCTTGCCCTATCTGGGGCCAGTTGTTCAAAACTAACGATGTCGTTAGTTAACGTATCATTAAATCTTTGATCATTAAATATGGTAAATATGTTGAAATTTTTGCTGAAAAAATGTGAGCAGCTTTTGCATTCGCAAAAGCTGCTCACATTTTTTCAGCAAAAATACCACAATTTTAAATGTTAAACTTGCTAGAACAGTTAACAATATGACCACTAACGAGCTCGTTAAGCTAACGATGCTTTGAACAACTGGGCCCTGATCTCTGGATAGAAATAACAAAAGCTGGGCTTAACAGTGATGACAGAGTCATCATCCAAAATGAGACTGTGTTGACTGGTAATAATGGAAAGACTCCCACTGCCTACTGTATCAGTTGGTCACCTTCTCAGAAAACGTGTACCGTAAAATACCTATATTCAGACCACCTTTGGGACTGTTCAAAAGTGGTCTTCAAGATCTCATCCTAACACAAAGAATGAATAACTATGTTTTTTTCAAAGAAGATTCAGTCTCAACTCTAGCTGGTCTTAACCCTTGTCCTGCTGATCCCGGATATGCCTTATCTTTGAAACAATGTAGATCCAGATCAGATGGCTTCTGACGAAGCCATCTGATCAGGATCTGCATTGTTTGCCATTCAGATTGTGAATTTGTTGCAATAATTTGCATCAAGTAATCTGATTGGTTGATAATCGGTAGTGGGTGTGGCATATATGAATATTCAGCAGGACAAGGGTTAAGGCAATTTTACTGTACATCTAAGACAGATCATTCTCATCTGGAAGTTTTGTCTTCTTTACTGTAGGTATAGTTCGAACAATTTGACACGAGATTGATCGGCCCCCGCCCATAGGGGCTTGAAGAAATATATGGGCTGCATGATGCTTCCACGCAGAGCTGAATCTGACCTGTACATTAGTACTGTTAACTGCTTCGAGGATCTAAGCCTGTCCAGGAACCGCGGTGTGAGGCAGACCGCCCATGCTAATAAACCCTATTGGTTTCATTGGGTGACATGGCTTGAGATATCATTTCATCTCCATGTCGGGTAAAAGTCCCACAAAATTGGAAGGAACGTCTCCAAAATGACCTTTAAAGTGTTGACGCTGACGTTAAACCTCAAATCAAACAAAACAAAGACATGAGACTGACCTTTATGCAAGGAATAAATTAGTCAATGTAATGGCCCAATACGTCTGCTTTTGTAAACTTCTCGTGAATTTTCGGCATCTCGTGAATTGTGACCCATTTACCGATCTCTATGTATTGAATAACAATATCGCCATTTTTGGGAGACTACTGAGATAAATACATGCATTCAGTCGGGTGTGAAATTATGTTAATAAAGTTCACCAGTCTCAAATCAATTTGTTCGAACTATATAAAGTGTTTTTGTTTTGTTTTTCCATTTAACTCTAATAGGACTAGTTTCCCATTAAAAAGTGAGGCAATATTGTTCAGCTTAGCTCTCTTTTGGAGGTTTATGAATGTGGATGAAATTTCCCTCCCTTCTCATAAAAGAAAATGGATACACTTTCAGGAATGACAACTCTTTCAAAGTACTTTTGTCCTCTGTCCTTGGGGTAAAATCTCAAAGGAAAGAACTTGCTCGGAAATTCTTTCCTTTAAGAGTAGACCCCCTATTTCAGAGAGTCTCAAAGTGTGTCCTCTAAGAGAAAAGAGAGAAGTTTGAGGCAAGAGTAAATACCTCTAAATGTATCTAACTTAAGCTGTTTTTCTCTGTTTAACAGAAAAGCAAGTTTTGTTAACAATAATACGATATTCCCTGCTCCCTGTAATATGCAGCTTAAGATTGTGTGAAGAAGACAGGGGTGATTTCTAGCAAATCTAAAATGTCTATAAGATGGGACAATGGCACAAAATGTTCATGAATATTGGATACATCTTCAGGGGGAGGCAACTCTTTCGAATATTTTTGTCTCCCTAATGTCAATAATCAGAGCAATTTCATTCCCTTAAGCCTTGTTCTGCTGAGTAAATTCTTTTTGCCACGCCCATTTTTGACTATCAACCAATCAAATTACTTGATGAAGTTCATTCCTAAAATTTCATCAACTGAATGACAAACAGTGAAGATCCAGATCAGATGGCTTCTCCAGAAGCCATCTGATCAGGATCTTCACAGTTTGCAAAGGTAGAGCACATCCTGGTTGAGCAGGTCAAAGGTTAATAGCAGCACTAATAGGACAAAGGACAAAGGTTAATAGGAGCAGGTCAAAGGTTAATAGCAGCACTATTAGGATCGGCTCAGTTTTTACAAAGACAAACAGGAAGTGAGGAAAGTTGCCTCCCCTATAATAAATGGCAGAAAATACATGTATATAATGTGTATTAATTCTCCTCAAAGTTAGCATTTAGCATTCCTCTCCTTACATTAGGCTTCTAGCATTCAGCTTGCCAATATAAATATTCCTGAATTCTTGGTTAAGTTACTAAAGCGATAACATAGGGCAATGCAGCAATCTGTTATCTTTCAACAATACCACTGATAACTCTGTCACACAGTCAAGAGTTTTTCTACGACATGAGCCCAGAAGCCTCCGTGGTGCAGTGGTTACGCTACTCGCCTTGTAAACCAGGGATCGCAGGATCGATCCCGGGCTTCTCCAGACTTTCGGATCAGTCTTTAAACCGAGGTCCCGTCTCCCTATGACCTTAGCTGTTTGTGGGACGTAAAACTAAAACTCACTCACTCACTCACGACATGAGCCAAGTTATTACGCGTTATCGCTCGGGGCATGTTATACAAGTTAGCAGTTGTTGCTCTGTTCTTTCAGCCAAACTGTTCTACGCGTCCCTCACGACATGTCTATAACATAATCGGGAAAACAGCGAAACATTTTATAAATGTAGCTAGTTATCTCGCCGTAGCTTGTACAAACTCGCACTTAGTTGTACAGTAGTCGTGTTTCCTCATTTCGTAGCCAACTCGCGATATCTCAGAATTCTATCATACTTTGTTGCAGCAACTCCTGACTAACCTATAATAACTTGTGGTATGTCCTGGTGGCTAACAGCAGACTTTTTCTTGTTATGGTTTGTCTTTGGGTGTTTGTGTCACTTATATTATTTTATTTTGGATAGCCTATTGGCCATTTTGTGGGAAAGTACCTGTCCTTTTGGCTTTCCACTATTGATGTTTCCATTACGAGAACTGTTCAAATATGAATGCAACTAAGTACATAAAAATGATTCTGTGACAGATTTCGATGAAAAATTTATTTTGTCCCCTCAAAGTATTCCCCTTTAACATATATACAAACTTTCAGTCTTCTGATCCAATTATTACTGGAATATTGCAGAACCGAGGTGTTTGCGCTGTACAAATTTTTGATCAGAAAGGTATTTTTTTCAGCCGCGGGAACAAAAAAAAAAGTCAAACGGGGCAAGGTCAGGGGAATACGGGGGGTGAGGGAGTTCAACAACCTTTTCCTGCTTCAGATAGTCTTGCACAATGCACGCCTTGTATGATGACGCATTGTCATGTAGCAATCTGACATTGGCCAAACCAGGTGCGGGTCTTTGTTCTTTGAAATATTTCTTCAATTTTCGAAGAACTTTATTCTTGTAAAACTTCGCATTTACAGATTTACCTTTAGGCACAGCAACCTGAATAGCAGGGCCCTGCTTTTAAAAGAATATGGCATACATTACCTTCTTGACGCTCATGGTCCGCTTTGCAATACATGGTCTTTTGCAATACTTTGTTGCCCATATGTATTTTGTTCTGAATCTTTCGTTTTGGCTCAAAAAAACCCATGTCTCGTCACCTCTGACAACATTAGCGAAAGACCGTGCATTGTAATTTGGAAACTTTTTAAGCAACTTCTTGGCGCACTGAACGCGTGTCTTTTTCTGCTCATCTGTCAACAGATGGGGAATCCATCTAGCACAGATCTTTCTCATTTTCAAATCCCGTTTCAGAATTGTATGAGCTGCTCCTAATGAGATGCCAACCATACTAGATATTTGCCTAGTGGTGTATCGTGCATCGGTAGCAACTATTTCTTTCACTCTAGCAACCATCTTGGCAGATGTTGCTCTTTTCGGTCGATGATCATGTGGTGCATCTTCTGTTGAGCCTAGCCCACAGCTGAATTTCTTACACCAACGAAAAACTGTCGGAAAAGACATTTCATTATGCCCATAAACCGAACATATTTCATCAAAAATGTCTTTGCACTGTATACCAAGAATACAAAAATTCTTAATATAGAACCGTATTTCAACGGCGTACTCTGACCTTCTTCCAACCATGTTTTGTATTAGTATACAAGAGTAGACAGTGTTTATCGAACGATATACATGGCTAAAGTGCACAGATTTTAACAGGCTTGGTACCAATGTATAGGTAAAATGTTTTTCTATGCTGTGATATTTATTTCCAGGTGATTTTCACATTAGTGCATGAGAAAACGTTCTACCTGCATTCATATTTGAACAGTCCTCGTAGGTCTTTTGTTTCATGTTTGTGTTTCTTTCCCTTTGGTGTCTCTGATGGGAGCTGTGGGTTGATTGTATCACTTCCTGATCTCTGCCTTCACTTCTATTTTAACTCCCACAAGATCCTATGACATTGCTATGAGATTTACACAACATGCTACAAATGAATTAAGAGATCAGTAAGAGTTAAGATCTGCTCATGACTGCGAGTTGTCCAGAGAATTTTAAACCATTTAAAATTCTCATAGGCTCTTCCCAACAAGCTACAAGTTGTGACAAGTTGTGGCAAGATGCGTTTGACAACCCCCAAGATATGGTGGCAATACTATGACATGCTCAGTGTTGTTTACTCGGGACAACTAGTAGCCAAACTTGTGACTGGGGTATGAGGCATAAAATGAGGAACAGAAAGATTGCAAAATTAATAATAAAAGCCTCTGAGACACAGCATTATTCCTTGTTACTGTGGGGTAATAAAAGTTATTCTCAAAATACATATAATCCAAAAGCAATCAGTCCTGATAAAGATGTGTATTCAAAATTTGAATAAAATCTTCCAAAAAATCTTCAAGTTACAAAGTGTATAATTAATGAAGCATTGATGGGAGGAAAGAAAGGCAGACACTAGAACAAAATAACATAATACCCCACTGCACAGATGTGTGGTCTAATTGTTCAAGATAAACATATACCGTAAAATCCTAAAAATTGCTAACACCTTGAGGACTGGCTGTGATTCTCCTAAAATTTAAACAAATTCGTTTCACGATCCGGCAAGGAGCCCAAAATGTGCAGATAGAATGGCAAAAAGTGTAGACCCTGATCAGACTGCTCCTGAAGAGCAGTCTGATCTGGGTCTGCACTGCTTGCTTAGGCCTATCTGTCCCAATACTTAGGATCATCAAGGTAGTCATTTTTTTTTTCAAATACATAACCAGATCAGCAAATCTACAACCCATCATAGCTACTATAGTTCTGTGAAGAAAGAAGTCTAATCAAGGTTTGAATTATCTGCATAAAACAAATTATGAATACCTCCTTGGCACTGAGGGCCAAAACAAATCATGTTCAATTCAACTGAGCATGTAATTTGTTCTGCTTATAAATATTAAAATGCCAGCAGTTGTTGTCATTGTAATGTTTATGAGCAGAACATATTCTCTGCTGAGATGAGAAAACTAGTATTTTATAACCTCTGAGCTATGTGTGTGTGTGAATTCGGGTTTAACGTCCCTTTCAAAAAATTTTCAGTCATATCACGACGGTGTCTGGTTGCGACAGGGAGCTCAAAGCTCACTTTTATAGTGCTGCCTCACTGAAGTATCATGTCCCAGACACATTACATGATACCACACCCAGTCACATTATCCTGACACTGGGTCGACCAGTCCTAGCTCTACCCCGTAAATCTGAGTGCCAAGCGAGGAGCAGCTAGTACCAGTTTTAACGACTTTGGTATGTCGCGGCCCGGGATCGAACCCGTGACCTCCCGTTCCCCGGAGCGGACACTCTATCAACTGAGCTATTGGGGCCGGTAAAACCTCTGAGCTAAAGATATTTCATGCTCATGAGAAAAAAATTTTATAATCTCAGTTCCAGGACAGAAAATATTCTTTCAAGTTTAAACTTTAATCAAATGTTCCAATTACACTACACACAATAAATTTAGCAACACTTTTATAACTTTACAATTGCTAAATCATACAAGTAATATAAAACATTCTGAAAGAGATTAGTCCAGTCCCATGTCTATTATAACATTACACAGGGTTTGACCCAAGACCGATGGACATTGTCTAGTGGAAACCTGGTCAGGTCTAGTAAGGTCAGTGGCTGGCAGTCTGAATAGTCCAGTTGAAAATCTGCCACCAAAGTTATTAAAATCCCTGTTTTAAACATTTATCATAAAATTAGTTTGTGTTTTTAGTTTGTTGCAAAAGATTTACCATCTGTGTAGATAAATAATAAAGCGTCTTGTGATCATTAAAAAATGTTGAAGTAAAAATTTTGAAAAGTTTGTATCAAACAGCATTAGTACAGCATTTTTACATTCTGGTCATTTAGTATTTTTATGTTTCTTTGACCAGAATTTTCTAAAACAGAGTTTTCATGTTTATGTTCCAGTACAAAAAATACAAGTACTTCTTAAAATGCATAAGGTGTTGCTAAACATTTTGTGCATAGTAAATTATAACATTAATAAACTCTGATCAGACTGTGTAAATGAACAGGCTGATCCTAGTGTAAGCTGACTACACATACCAACAGGTATCTTTTATGAGCAAAGGTTCATTTAACCCATTTTGTACTGAAGAATCTTCCCTCATATGCAACAGGTGTTCATTTCGAAATTTAGGGGGTCTCGTGTTCAGTTAGCTTTATCAAATTATTTAGAAAATTGTTGAATTTTCTGCAAACAGTTAAGGCTCTGCCCAGACACCACATTCTGCGGCATCTGATCTTGGCCAGCACTGTTAGCCAATGACCCACTTCGGGTTTCCCTTATAAAATGGGTTAAATTGGTATGGAAGGAAGAATTTTGGGGTTTTACCAAATAAAATGAGTGGATGTAACTAGGTATGGTTATTTCCAGAGGTAATCATCACGTGAACAAGGCTGTGAAATGAACACCTCTAAACCCCACTTTATACAGAGAAAACTGTGTTTTACAGGGGTACACATTATTTTTCTTATGTCTGCTCCAAGACATAGGTTGTGGGTACTCATTTGAATCGCCTCAATGAGGGAGTTCTAATGAGTACCCACAACCTATGTTTGCAGCATAAATAAGCAAAATATGATGGATTTTCATCAGAAATGTAGCCATTTTGGGGATATGAAAAAAAATGCACTATGTCGCAAGGGTGTGTTATCGTAATGGTGAAGAAATGTTAATGGTGAGTGAAGAACCTACAAGATATCTGTGTTCCTGCATATAACCTCACAGTAACATATATTGCACTTTCACACTGAACAATGTATATGACTTTGGGAAAGAAGATGCTTTATGCCATAAGACCATCTACCATAATTATCCTAAGTATTGGGACTGAGCTAGGACTGAGCAAACAGGGCAGACCCAGATCAGACTGCTCCTTTTAGGAGCAGTCTGATCTGGGTCTGCACTGTTTGCTATTCCATCTTCACCTTTTGGACTCCTTGCTGGATTGTGAAACAAAGTTGTTAAAATTTTAGGAGAATTACAGCAAGTCCTAAAGGCGTCCAAATTTTAGTATTTTTACCGTATACAGTGTACTTTCACTACTGTTCGCAGCTTATGGTATAAAACATCTATGTTATCAATGCATATAACAAATTTATGACATAATCAAACATCCAGCAACAAATACATGAGCAACATCATCAAGAAATCTGTGTAACAACAAAGATCAACCCAGGCAGCTAGAAATCTGGTTACAGTTTTTACTGTTAACCCATTCTATACTGGTGGACTCTTCCATTGCTATTTGTTGGACAAGTTCATTTGTCATATAAGGAGTGTCAGGCCCATTTTTTTCGTTTTTATTCAATTTTTGACAGAAAATTCTGTTAGCAAATAGTGCAGGCCCTGATCAGACACCGCATTCTGCGGTGTCTGATCTGGGCTTGCACTGTTTGCCAAAGTACCCCCTAAGGGTTTCCAGCTTACAATGGGTTAAAACATATGACCTTCCAGGACCCACAGGCTGGCCAAAAATCCCATCAACAGAATTATAAAGGGAGGAAACCAAAACAGGACTGCTGGAGCAGCTGAACAGTCCACAACATTATGAAACTTTTTCATTAAAATTTTTCATTGAAAAGAGGGCCACACAGAAGATTAGTACTAGTACTAAATGTGTTACCCTCAAAAATAAGGTCGATTATTATTATTATTATCATTATTAAAATAAATAATTTTGTCCTGCTCAAATCAGCATGGAATGATATTTGTCCTTCTCATAAATATTTAAAGGACAACATTAATATTTATGAGCAGGACAAATTACATGCTTAACCCATTCTGTTTGTTTGTTTGATTTGAGGTTTAACGTCCCCGTCAACACTGTAAAGGTCATTTTGGAGACGTTGCTTCCAATTTTGTGCGACTTTTACCCGACATTGAGATGAAATGACATCTCAAGCCCTGTCGCCCAATGAAATCAATAGGGTTTATTAGCATGGACGGTCCGCCTCGCACTGCGGTTCCTGGACAGGCTTAGATCCTCTAAGCGGTTTACCAGTACTAGTGTGTGGGCAGGATTCAGCTCTGCGTGGAAGCATCATGCAGCCCATATATTTCTTCAAGCCCCTATGGGTAATTGGCAAACACAGTGCAGGCCCAGATCAGATGCCGCAGAATGAGGCATCTGATCAGGGCCTACATTGTTTGCAAAAAGTTCAGCTTATTTCCAAATAAATTTTGAAGAAAACACAACCTGGCACCCCTACATTTTGAAATGGACTCATTCCACATAAAAGGAGGAAGATTCCATTTGGTACAAAAAGGGTTAAATGAACTGAGCATGAAAATAGTTTTATAAACTCAAATCTAGCCTGTATGATTGGAGAGATTTTCTTACAATGTTACTCATACTGGCACATTCAATATCACTTACAACATAATCTTTAAACAAATGCTCAACAATTTATACAGATCATCTAACAAATATATAGATATATATTTATTTAATAGGCATAAATCTTTCATTATATAATTTATAGAACTTTACACAAAAAATCAACATGACCAATAATCACTAGGTGTGTAATTTGCAACTCTACAAGATCGTTGTGCCAATCATCTAATAGGTAAGATTCTTCTTCCGCTGATTCAAGAAGAACAGTTGTTAGTTTCTGGCGAAAGAATGTGCACTGTACTGGTTAAATGCTTTCGTATATGCCTGCCCAGGAAAAGTGTGGATAGGTAAATGGATTGGCTCAAAATTGACCTACATAGTGTTGACTGGGCTGTTATATTTGAATACAACACACATCTGCTTCTGCTTACATATTCTATTGTAACAAGTCAATGTCAAGATCATTTGTGGTCAAATTTAATCCAACTTTCCAGCAGTAGGATTCTGATTATATAACTTATACACAACAGAACACAACAGAATGTGTCTTCCACCAGAATGTGTCTTCACATATATGCACTGCAAAAACTTGGATCAGACTGAACGGAGGTACCCAGACTGGTTTCAGTTTTCACAGAGTGCATCACCAATGACAAATACTCACAGAGCTGGTACCCAGGCTGCTTGCAGCCTTCACTGAGTGCACCACTAATGACAAATATTCACCAAGCTAAAAACTGGTTGCAGTCTTCACTGAGTGCACGAGAAATATTCACCAAGTTGGTACCCAAGCTGGTTTCAGTCTTCACTGAGTGCACCTCCTATGACACAATGTCATTCTCAGAGCTGGTACCCAGGCTGGTTTCAGTCTTCACTGAGTGCACCTCCGATGATACAATATCATTCTCATAGCTGGTACCCAGGCTGGTTTCAGTCTTCACTGAGTGCACCTCCTATGACACAATGTCATTCTCAGAGCTGGTACCCAGGCTGGTTTCAGTCTTCACTGAGTGCACCTCCTATGACACAATGTCATTCTCAGAGCTGGTACCCAGGCTGGTTTCAGTCTTCACTGAGTGCACCACCAAGGACACATTCTTATTCTCAGAGCTGGTACCCAGGCTGGTTTCAGTCTTCACTGAGTGCACCGCCAAGGACACATTCTCATTCTCAGAGCTAGTACCCAGGCGGGTTAAGTCTTCACTGAGTGCATCACTAATGACATTCTCATTCTCAGATCTGGTACCCAGGCTGGTTTCAATCTTCACTGAGTGTATCACCAGTGACACATATTTACTGAGCTGGTACCCAGGCTGGTTTCCATGCAACACCAATTAATTATACATATTTACTGAGCTGGTGCCCAGGCAAGGTTCAGTCTTCACTGGGTACATATCCAATGACACATACTCTCAGAGATGATCCACAGGCTGTTTTTTGTTTTCACTGAATGCACCACCAATGACACATACTCTCAAGAGATGACAAACAGGTTGGTTTTTTGTTTTTACTGCACCATCAATGACACATATTCCCTTGTCATGGCTCATTACCTTTGTTCTGCTTAATGAATTGATTTTACCACTACCTATTTTGACTATCAACCGATCAAATTACATGTACTTGACTTTATTAATGCCTATAAATTTACCAACCAATTGAGAAACAATGAATGTCAAGATCAGATGGCTTCTGATCTGCATTTACACTGTTTGCAAAGGTAGAGCATATCCTGGGTCTAACCTCCTTTGGTCAGTTGAGGATCTGAAAGATGAGTTCTAGTACAGTTCCAACATGATTTTGTTGAGTTGCTCTGTGCATCACAGGGATCAGTTCATTGTCGAGGTCATTCATGTAGATATCAGGAAGTCTTTCTCCACCTGCTCCAGCTTCATAACCAACCTACGAAAAAAATACGAGATTAACAGATTTAAGTAACCGAATAAAATATCATTTAACCAAATAATACCTTCATGTGGAATCAAAATTTAAAAATTTTGCAGCAAAGGCGAGTAGATCTAAGTATATGATATTAGAGTGGATCTTACATGTACATCTTTTATTCCTTTATCATAATTACAGTCGAACCTGTGCTTACGGTCACCTCCGAATAACGGTCCCCTTATTACAATGGTCATTTCAACCCCTCCCATCCTAAATTCCCTAATAAATTTACTGGGAATAGCGGTCCACTGTGCACTACGGTCAACAGTCACGTTATTCAGTCCCAAACTGAGTTGCTGTCCTTGAATAACGGTCTATAATTGAATCCATCACGCTCATGATTTTAGCTTTGAGGTAATAATCGCCATTGATTGGCATATAATTGGCCTGCTTAATTGGTATTGCTAACCTTAATCCTGGCGATCTGGTCAAACAGTTTACGGTTTATGAGTGAGTTGAATTGAATAAATTCATTGCATTCTGTTTTACACAAGAACTGTAGATAGTTTATTTGAAAAGTGAAGAAAAATTGACTAAACATCTTTTTTTTTAAATTGGCGGACAGTCCTTAAGATGGTAAAACTAGCCCAGTAAGTAAATCACAATAATTGTGGCACTGTCAATTCAGAGACAAACCATCTGTGTATTTATTACGGTTAAAGTATGACACTATTGTTAATCCCTGTCATATAATTGCCACCCTGCGGTGCGTGTCGATAAGGTGTGAAAATATAGTCAAGTCATGTCTCTAATTTGCGTTTATCCTCCGGTCATAAAATTTAATCCACAATCAATGTGAAAATGATTTAATCCTCCTCAGACAATTAGCTACATCTAACGGTAAATGTTTGCATAATAAAATCGGACTATTCTACGATTTCATAAATGGTTATGTTTTGGCGCCAAATAGCAGACTCTCGGCGGGAAAAGTCGAACGCTGTTGTTGGTTATTGACACCGAGGGATAATTCGGGAGCTGTACAGCGCTGTTTTCTATCCACCTCTATTCACAACCGTTTAGCTATCGAGAAAATATTTTTTACCGGTTCCAAACGTTTTTATGAAAGATTTAAACACATGATCTCGGCTATAAGACGGGGTGATTTTTTGGGGCTCATTCTGGAGGGAAAACTCCTCGTTTTATAGTCAAATTTCTACGGTACTGTATTAATTGTGCAACAAAAAAAACATGTAAATTAAATGGAAAACAATATGCTTCATCATCCAGTGACAGCTTGCAATTTCATCAATAAATGTAAGAATTTTTGGACACTGTCGGCCTGATGGTAATTGTCAAACCTCCGAATAAAGGTCACCTGTGAATAAAGGCCAAATTTGTCCTGTCCCACAGATGGCCTTTGTTCGCAGGTTTGACTGTACATTAGTTGCACAGACTGTCGCTGAAATAAATGTCAACTAGTGAAGAGATCTTGTTTCAATAAAGACAATTATCAGTTACCCCCCATATTAATTGTATTGTAACACCTTGACCTGATAAAGATATACTATCTCAGGACAATGTAACATTGTACAATTTGTGAATGAATTGGACTACTGAAAAAGATAGCAAAATTGTTATTATTACTGGAAAAAAAAAAAAAATAATATATGCAGCTGATACTTAATATACTGACCGATTACTGCGTGCCGGAATATTGGGATGCGTTAAGGACAATTGATAACTGATCGTAAACTGTCGATTTAAAGAATGTAGTAGATGAACTGATAAATAGAATACCAGATTCCTGTCATTTGTTATCAAGTTTATCAGGCTCGGCTTCGAGATCGCTCGGTGAGCCTCACAATTCTACAAGCATTCTCATAGACTTGCCTGATAAACTTGATATAAAAAGACACAAATCTGGTATTCTCTGAAAACAGCCATGTCAACAAACAAAGCTCCAGATAAGAGGTATAACAAAGATAATTTTCTTTATCTTTGAGAAACATACATTATGTGTAGTTTTTATAATCACCTTAATGAACAAGTTCTCTAATAACTAGAGAAAGCGACCAGTGGGTCACGTATACCCCGGCCAGCACCATACCTGATTTATCTTTCAAGCTAGTATGTAATGTGTGTGTGAATTCGGGTTTAACGTCGCTTTCAACAATTTTTCAGTCATATCACGACGGTGCTAGTATGTAATATGAATGAAGATGTCAAGAAGCTGTAAGAATCTATGAATGTGCTTGTAAAAGCTAAACCAAACCTAAAATTTCTAAATGGATCAAGGGAGTGAGGGCATCAAAGTTACTGAAGGGTGGGGGTATCAACGTTACTGAAGCAGAAGGGTGATGTAAAATTTCTAAGTCCGTGACCTTGAGGTCATGGTCACCATGGGTAGGGGAAGGGACATACATCACGAAATGTTTGGAATGGTACATTGATGCAAGTATCAACTGAATTTGTCTTACAGTTTAGAACATACAGGCATCTATAAACTTTGTCATAAAACTTTAACCATTGTAAAATTACTAAGTCTGTCAAGGTCACTGGTGGGAGGGGGGGGGGTGTGGACATGCATCAATGAAATCTTTTGACCGGTATGTAACTTCAGTGTAAGTATCAACTAAATTTATCACAGGGTTCAGAAGATACAATCTCTTAGAAACTTTGATGCAAAACTTTAACCAAAATGTTAACGGATGGATGGATGGACAGACAGAAAGATGGACACACAGATGGATGGACAGGCAGATGGACGAATGGCAGGACGAAAACTATATACCCTATAGCAGACTTCGTATTCCGGGGGTATAACTACACAATGATATTCTTTTTTAATTGGTTTACAATGAAAATAAGTTTTGCCATTAAAAGTGACAGATGATACACATGAAATCTTATGCTTCTTTTCCATGGAAAAATAATGGCAAAGACTGTTCAAGAATTACAGCAGCGCTTACTGTAAAAATCCTAAAAACTCAAGACACCTTGAGGACTTGCTGTAATTTTCTAAAAAAAATATGTTTCACAATCCAGCATGGTCAGTCCAAAAGAAGCAGATGGAATGGCAAACAGTGTAGACTCTGATAAGATTGCTCCTGAAGACTGCTCCTTCAGCAGCAGTCTGATCTGGGCCTGCACAGATTGCTTAGGCCTATCTGTCCCAATACTTTGGATCATTACAGTAGACAGTTTATCTCAAAATTACCCCTTTAACCCCTTCTTGTCTGTATCTAGGAGTCAATGTGGCCCCAAAATTTTAAAATACATATATAACTACAGTGGCCATACCATATCAGGTTTAATTGTCACTCGTAGCCCAATCTTTGTCAATGCTGCCTCCTTTAACTTGCCAAGGTGTGGTACCAGAGCCATACAACAAGCTGTGGCTAATGTTTCACCAAGGCGGCTCAGGTCAACAGGGTCCCACTTCACTGAGCCACTTTCATCATTCTGGATAAAGAAGACTTCCGTCCAGCGGATGATCTGATTTTCTCCAGAGTAGTCGGGGGAGCTGTAGATGTGAAGACTGTCTATCCCATCCATGGCCATGTTGTCTACTGGGCTTTTCACCCTGAAATATACATTCAAATTTCAACCGCTTATATAGGTGGTTTTAGTAGTGGATTTTTACTCTATGTTTTCAAGGATTGCAGCTCCTATCACACAGCTTTAAAGACAACCCATCAAATATTTTCAACTACCACTTGTGACTTTCCGTGGGTGGCAAGTCTGTCAAAATATTTTAGTTTATACTAATTTATTTTAGTTTGATTGCGATGAAAGCTTCAAGCTTATACACCACTGCTACCCATTTACACCTGGGTGGAGTGGGGCAGTGTCATAACGTGTCTTGCCCAAGGACACACCTCAATACCGGTGGCCGGATTCAAATGTACAACCTCTCCATCATAAGTCAAACGCGTTAGCCGCTGTGCTATCGAGGCTGACAAATATTTTGACTTATGAATAGTGTTGACTCTTTAAGGAATGAAATTGTTCCCAAGATCCGTATTCTTTCCTATAACCATTTTCCTGCTGAATAAATTAAATTAGCCGCACCCATTTCTGACTATCAACCAATCAAATTACTTGAATAATATATTTGTTGAATTCACAAACTGCATGAGAAACAGTGTAGATCCTGATTTCTTCAGAAACCATCTGCTCTGTATCTACACTGTTTGCAAAGGTAAGGGTTGCCATTTTCTGCCGGGTTAAGAGAACATCTCTTTCTCAGAATGTACAGGAAAGCAAACACAAAATTCAGCGAGTTATCTCCCTTGTACAAACTATTGTTGGGGTCAAAAGCAGAAACTGTGTTAGTTAAACAACCATGTTATATCCAAATAAACATGTATAGAACATGTAGAACAAGAATTCCGCCGAAGGCTATGTCGCGCCTGTGGGGGCGCAAAGTCATCGAACCATGATATGTAGGTTAAGGTCAAACATAGATGCTTGCACAAAAGATTCCGTTCTCAAATGCAAGCTTGTACTAAGTATCATTAATGAAGCTCTAATAATTCTTGAGAAATGAACTAAACCATAAGGGTTAAAGCTAGGGTGGTCGCAATATTTTACAAATTCAGTGAACCATGAAATTTAGGTCAAGGTCAAATATGGATGCTTGCATTTAAGTTGCCATCCCCAGATTCAAGTTTGCACCAAATATCATTAATGAAGTGCTTATAGTTCTTGAGAAATAAACTGATCATTAGGGTGAACGCTAGGAAGGTCGCAATATTTTACAAAGTGAATGAACCATGAAATATAGGTCAAGGTGAAATATGGATGCTTGCATTTAAGTTACCATACCCAGATACAAGTTTGTACCACATATCATTAATAAAGCTCTTAAAGTTCTTGAGAAATAAACTTGAACATCAGGGTGAACGCTAGGGTGGTCGCAATATTTTCATAGTCAGTGAACCATGAAATGTAGGTCAAGGTCAAATATGGATGCTTGCATGTACGTTGTTATCCCCAGATACAAGTTTGTACCAAGTATCATTAATGAAGCTCTTATAGTTCTTGAAAAATAAACTTGACCATTAGGGTGAACGCTAGGGTGGTAGCAAATGTTGACGCCTTGACAAACTGACGGACGAACAAACGAACGAAGGGACGAACGAACAGATGGAAAACCGGGCACCTACATGCTAAAAGCAGGCGCGACAAAAATGACCATCACTTATGGTCATTTTTCAATATAATCTATACATTTTTGGGATCCATCCTGAAACTGTGTTATATCCAAAACCGTATAATAAAGAACCGTGTAATAATGAGGTTGTGGTGTAAAATATGGTAAAATCTGTGACAGTATAGAAAAATAGAGTAACTAACCCAACATTGACACTTCTATCATCAGCAACCCATTGTACTTTCACCAACTCATCTGGTTTGGGTGCACTTATAGTGCCACATGAGATAGTATAATTCTGCATATCCTTCAGCGCTTGTTTCAATGCTAACATTGAGTCAGGTGTAATCTGGACCATCAGACCGTCCTCTACAATACTGGACTTGGCACTCAGTCCTGAACTCGTCTTCAGAGCTCCATTGAACACAACAAAACTAGCACCAGTCACTGAAATAAAGAAATCGTAACAATCCTATAAATTCCGACAGATTAATGATTTGCTATTATTCTCCTAAAATTTTAACAAATTTGTTTCACAATCCAGCAAGGGTTCCAAAAAGTACAGATGGAATGGCAAACAGTGGAGACCCTTATCAGACTGCTCCTTCCAAGGCAGTCTGATCTGGATCCCCACTGTATGCTTGGGTCTGTCTGTCCCAATACTTAGGATCATTGTGGCATGTAAAACCTATGTATATTTTTTTAAACAGACAGCTCAGAATGGTTGTGTGGTTACTCAACAAGGGCTCTAGGTGCAGCAGATTAGGTACTGTGCAGCCAATATGAAACATGGAATATCAGCTTTTCTTCCAAGGGTAGTATCGATGACTTATGAACAATAGTAACATGAGGTATTTTCTTTAATCTTTCTTCTCTCTTTCACTAATACTACTTATTAGTATTGAATTGGTATGGAAGTTGCAGATAAGATTGACAGGGTAGGACAGTTCAGTGGTTGTCAATATATGTCTAATTTGCTGTGCCCACAAGAAGATTTGGTAAAGTGCCTTTCCCATGCATTTTGCACCATAGCTTGTTTGTGATACAGCTGAATTCACATGATCTGGTGACTTTATGTACCTTTTTGTAACTAGAATGTTCTAAAGACAGGCACAAACGATACCTCCACCCTGCCAATCTTATCTGCAACTACAATAATTATTGTGTAAAATATCAACATATTTGGAAAATAAAATGACCAAAAATAAAGAAACTAAAGCCAGTGTTAATGAAACACAATGCCCCCAACTGCTTGACCCTAACACTGCTTGATCCTAACACTACTTGTCCCTAACAGTAATTGAGATATCTTTTTTTTAATTTGGCTGCAGTGCTGAAATTTGTGCTGAAATTTGTGCTGAAATTTGAGAAGGAACATAACACAAGAAAAACTGAAGTTAATCAGGTCATTTATTTATCACCCATACCAGTGTTTTAAGTTACAGGAAAATAGCTCATACAGTTTTAGAGATACAGTCAAACCTGTCTTAGTGTCCACCTCTATTAAGCCAGCAGCCGGTCTAAAAATTTCGGATTTTTTTTTCAAAAGTTAATCTGTTCATCTACTCATCATCCTGAACCAGCCTGTAAAGTTTCAGGGCAAAAGCTCAAATAATTCTTGAGATATATTGCTTACAAGCTTAAAATGCACAAAATTTCAAAGGGGCATAACTCAAGAAAAAAAAATTGGATTTTTGTCAAAAGTTATTCAGTTCATCTTCTCATCATCCCCAACCATTCTGTAAAGTTTCAGGGCAATAGCTCGAACAGTTTTTTAGTTATCTTGCTTACAAGCTTAAAATGCCAAAAAATTCAAAGGGTCATAACTCAAGAAAAATTTTTGGATTTTTTACAGAAGTTAATCAGTTCATCTACCCTTCATCCCAAACCAGTCTGTAAAGTTTCAGGGCAAAAGCTCAGACAGTTTTTGAGATATCTTGCTTACAAGATTTCAAAGCATTTTTTGCAAAGTGGCATAACTCAAGACAGGGGCATAATCCTTCGGATTTGTTTCAAAAGTTAATCAGTTCATCTACTCATCATCCTGAACCAGCCTGTAATGTTTCAGGGCAATAGCTAAAACAGTTTTTGAGATATCTTGCTTACAAGCTTAAAATGCGCAAAATTTCAATGGGGCAGAACTCAAGAAAAAAAAATGGATTTTTGTCAAAAGTCAATCGGTTCATCTTCTCATCATCCTCAACCATTCTGTAAAGTTTCAGGGCAATAGCTCAAACAGCTTTTTAGTTATCCTGCTTACGTACTTTAAACCTAAAAAAAATCAAGGGGCCATAACTAAAGAAAAAATTTCGGATTTTTTTCAAAAGTTAATCAGTTCATCAACTCAGCATCCCAAACCAGTCTGTAAAGTTTCAGGGCAAAAGCTCAAACAGTTTTTTAGATATCTTGCTTACAAGATTTCAAAGTATTTTTTTGCAAAGAAGCATAACTCAAGAAAGGGGCATGATCCTGACGAGAAAAAAAAATAGCCATCGGAAGAGATGGCAAATCCCCCGACCAAAAGCCAATATGGCCTTCAGAAGATTGTTCACCAATAGAAAGTGCACCAGAATTAAACCAGCAATATATCACAAAGTATTGCAGTTATGGCCATCACAAGATTATACTGTCAGGGGAGATAACTGAAAAACCAGGGCACTCAGAAATGTGGTTCTTGCGCATGACATGCCTACTTAAGCTCATGTATTTCTGTACAAAGTACCATCAATATGTCTGAAAAGGTATTGGAGATATGATGATACAAGCTGGTCATAATGTTATATTGGAAGGGTAGATAACTCAAATACCACAGCACCAACAGTTGTGGTTCTTGCACATGACATCCCTTCTATACCTTGTATACAATTGTTCCAAAGTCCTTCAATATATCTCAAAGGGTGTTGGAGTTATGGCCATCACAAGGTTATATTGCCAGGTGAGATAACTATAAAACCAGAGCACCCAGAGTTGTAATTATTGAGCATGACACACGTGCTTAACCTCATATACATCTGCATCAAGAACCACCAATATGTCTCAAAGGGTATTGGAGGTACGATGATCACAAGGTTGTCATACTGTTATATTGGAAGGGGAGATAACTCAAATATCATAGCACCCAAAGTTGTGGTTCTTAGGCATAAAGCACCGTCTCAATGTTGTATACAATTGTGCCAAGTACCATCAATATATCTCAAAGGGTATTGGAGTTATGGCCATCACAAGGTTATATTGTCAGGGGAGATAATTAAAACAAGAGGGCCATGATGGCCCTGGATCGCTCACCTGATCCATAGAGTAACAAGTGGGCACCGGGGAGGGCCACTATTGACCCCAAGGTTATAATGTGCATAATGTTGAGGGAGATCTAAAAAGGTGAAGCTTCATACCAAATATAAACAAAGGCTATAATTGTCCACTAGATGACGCTCCATACCAAATATCAAAGACATGGGCCTTGCAGTTTCTGAGAAGAAGATTATTAAAGATTTTCCCTTTATAAGTCTATGTAAAACCAAAGGGTCTCAGGGCGGGGGCATTTTTTGGCCCCAGGGCTATAATTTGAACGATCTTATTAGATGGTCCACTAGGTGAAATTTCACACAATTATCAAAGACCTAGGTCTTGTGGTTTCACAGAAGAAAATTTTTAAAGATTTTCCGAATATATGTCTATGTAAAACCAAAGGGCCCCGAGGCAGGGGCATTTTTGGCCTCAGGGCTATAATTTGTACAATCTTGGTAGAGGTCCACTAGCTGAAGCTTCATACCAAATATCAAAGACCTAGGCCTTGTGGTTTAAGAGAAGAAGATTTTGCAAGATTTTCCCTATATAACTCTATGTAAAACCAAAGGGCCCGGATGGGGGGGGGGGGGGCATTTTTGGCCCCAGCACTATAATTTGAACAATCTTGGTAGGGCTCCACTAGATGAAGCGTCATACCAAATATCTAAGACCTGGGCCTTGTGGTTTCAGAGAAGAAGATTTTTAAAGATTTTCCCCATAAAAGCCAATGTAAAACCAAAGGGCCCCGTGGCGGGGGCATTTTTTGTCCCAGCATTATAATTTGAACAATCTTGGTAGGGGTCCACTAGATGAAGCTTCATACCAAATATCAAAGTCCTGGGCCTTGTGATTTCAGAGAAGAAGATTTTTTAAAGATTTTCCCTATATAAGCCTATGTAAAACCAAAGGGCCCCGGGGCGGGGGCATTTTTGGCCCCAGCACTATAATTTGAACAATCTTGGTAGGGGTCCACTAGATGAAGCTTCATACCAAATATCAAAGACCTGGGCCTTGTGGTTTCAGAGAATAAGATTTTTAAAGATTTTCCCAATATAAGCCTATGTAAAACCAAAGGGCCCCGGGGCGGGGGCATTTTTGGCCCCAGCACTATAATTTGAACAATCTTGGTAGGGGTCCACTAGATGAAGCTTCATACCAAATATCAAAGTCCTGGACCTTGTAGTTTCAGAGAAGAAGATTTTTTAAGTTTTTGGTGAAAAAAAATCTATTTTTGGCTCCTGTGACCTAGATGTGCAACGGACCGGAACCATTTGAACAACTTTGAAAGGGGACCACCTAAGGATCATTCCTGTGAAGTTTGGTCAAAATCCGATCAGTGGTTTAGGAGGAGATGTCGTTTAAAGAAATTGTTTACGCACGGATGCACGTACGCACGCACGCACGCACGCACGGACGACGGACAAAAAGTGATCCCAAAAGCTCACCTCGTCACTACGTGACGGTGAGCTAAAAAACAGGGCACCCAGAGTTGTGGTTCTTGCACGTGACACACCTGCTTAAACTCATGTACAACTGTACCAAGTATCATCAATATATCTCAAAGAGTGTTGGAGATGTGGCCATCACAAGGTAGTGATTCTATATTATTGGAAGGGGAGATAACTAAAAAACCATGGCACCCAGAGTTGTGGTTCTTGTGCATGACACACCGTCTCGGCCTTGTGAACAACTGTGCCAGGTATCATCAATATATCTTAAAGGGTATTGGAATTATGGCCATCACAAGGTTGTCACTCTATTTTATTTGAAGGGGAGATAACTCCAAAACCATGGCAACCAGAGTTGTGGTTCTTGTGCATGACACGCCGTCTCAGCCTTGTAAACAACTGTGCCAGGTACCATCAATATATCTCAAAGGGTATTGGAGTTATGGCCATCACAAAGTAGTCATTCTATTTTATTAAAAGGGGAGATAACTAAAAAAGTATGGCATCCAGAGTTCTGGTTCTTGCGCATGACATGCCGTCTCAGCCTTGTGAACAATTGTGCCAAGAACCATCAATGAATCTCAAAGGGTATAGGAGTTATGGCCATCACAAAGTTGTCACTCTATTTTATTGGAAGGGGAGATAACTCCAAAACCATGGCAACCAGAGTTGTGGTTCTTGTGCATGACACACCGTCTCAGCCTTGTGAACAACTGTGCCAGGCACCATCAATATATCTCAAAGGGTATTGGAGTTATGGCCATCACAAAGTAGTCATTCTATTTTATTAAAAGGGGAGATAACTAAAAAAGTATGGCATCCAGAGTTCTGGTTCTTGTGCATGACATGCCGTCTCAGCCTTGTGAACAAATGTGCCAAGAACCATCAATGAATCTCAAAGGGTACAGGAGTTATGGCCATCACAAAGTTGTCACTCTATTTTATTGGAAGGGGAGATAACTCCAAAACCATGGCAACCAGAGTTGTGGTTCTTGTGCATGACACACCGTCTCAGCCTTGTGAACAACTGTGCCAGGCAGCATCAATATATCTCAAAGGGTATTGGAGTTATGGCCATCACAAAGTAGTCATTCTATTTTATTAAAAGGGGAGATAACTAAAAAAGTATGGCATCCAGAGTTCTAGTTCTTGTGCATGACACGCCGTCTCGGCCTTGTGAACAATTGTGCCAAGAACCATCAATGAATCTCAAAGGGTGTAGGAGTTATGGCCATCACAAGGTTGCGTCTACGGACGGACGGACAGACGGACGGACGCCAGGCTGATCGCTATATCCCCCGAACCTATTCGGTCGGGGGATAAAAATTGGATTTTTGTCGAAAGTTAATCCGTTCATCTACTCATCATCCCCAACCATTCTGTAAAGTTTCAGGGCAATAGCTCAAACAGTTTTTGAGTTATCTTGCTTTCAAGGGTTGGCTGAAAAGTTCTGAGCCTGACCAAGCTCCAATGGTTTGTCAATGCTGAAAGTGCCTTATTTTTCAACATAGTCTCCCTTCCTCTCCACACACTTCCTCCAGCGATGCTGCAGTCCTTGACCCCGGGTGGTATAGAAGGTCTCATCTTGGTCCCTGAAAAACTCCTCCACAGCAGCTATCACCTCCTCGTCTGACCGATAATGCTGCCCAGCCAAGTGCTTTTTCATGTTTGGAAACAGGAAATAATCTGATGGAGCTCGATCAGGTGAATATGGAGGGTGATCGACAAGTATGAAGCCACAGTCATGCACAGCAGCCATTGCGACAACCGATTTATGAGCAGGCGCTTTGTCCTGATGGAACAAGACCCTTTTGTCAATTTTCCGGGTCGTTTAGCCTTAATTGCTTTTCGCAATTGTTTTAGCAGATCTGCATAATACTCCCCATTAATTGTTCTGCCCTTTTGAAGGTAATCTATGAATATTATACCCTTGGCATCCCAGAACACTGATGCCATCACCTTCCCTGCAGAGGAGACGACCTTTGCCTTCTTTGGAGGGGGTGAGCCAGGATGCTTCCATTGCATGGAGTCTTTTGGTCTCTGGCTCAAAGTGATGAACCCAACACTCATCCTGAGTGACAAAACGGTCAAGAAAACCATCTTGGTCTGCTTCAAAAATAGTAGAGTTGGCTTGTGACAGGTTCAGTCTGGTCAACTTTTGGTCAGGCGTCAAAAGCCGTGGCACCCATCTGGGGGAAACCTTTGACATTCCTAATTCACTGTTTAGAATGTTCTCTACTCGTTCACGGGAGATGCCAACAGTGTTAGCTAACTGATTCACAGTTGAACACCTGTCATCCATCACGGCCCTGTGCAGTTGGCTGATGGTTTCCTCAGTTGTTGCCATTGTGGGTCGTCCACACCGGTCATCATCTTCAAGGCTGTCCTTGCCTATCTTAAAATTTGCTGCCCACCTTTTCACGGTTGCATACGAAGGAGCATCATCCCCTAATGTAGCAACCATATCGGCATGAATGTCCTTAGGAGTTAACCCCCGTTTTATGGAGGTACTTGATGACACCACGATGCCAGATTTTATCCATTTTCTCAAAAACGTGCTAGTATCAATTTTCAATGTCTAGAATTTCTACGTTATTGCAGGTAAACTTGAACTCATTTGAGTCAAATCAAGTAATAAAGGTTTGGATTTAATGAATACAGAATTTCATGGCTGTTCAATGTCTGCTTCTTGGTCAGGCTGAGAACTTTTCAGCCTACCCTCGTACAAGCTTAAAACGCACAAAATTTCAAAGGGCCATAACTGAAGAAAAAAAATTTGGCTTTTTTTCAAAAGTTAATCAGTTCATCTGAGATATCTTGCTTACAAGATTTCAAAGTATATTTTGCAAAGTGGCATAACTCAAGACAGGGGCATAATCCATCAGTTCATCTACTCATCATCCTGAACCAGCCTGTAAAGTTTCAGGGCAATAGCTCATACAGTTTTTGAGATATCTTGCTTACAAGATTCAAACGTGCAAAATGTCAAAGGGGCATAACTCAAGAAAAAAAAAACACTGATGCCCTCCCCCCCGCCTGAAAATATGTCTTTGTTTGTATTAATCCATAGAAAGTTTTTGACGGTGTTTAAGTTTTGGACCGTTTTTTTCACATTTGACCTCTAAGTATGACCTTGACCTTGGAGGTAAGGACCTTGGTTTTGTGTGAGGCAGATTGTCTCATGATGGCCAACATTTCTGCCATGTAATTTCAAAATCCATCCAGAAATAAGGAAGTTATTGACTGCGTTTAAGTTTCGGACCCTTTTTTTGACCTCTAAGTATGACCTTGACCTTGGAGGTACGGACCTGGGTTTTGCATGTGACACAATGTCTCATGATGGTTAACATTTCTTCAAAGTAATTTCAAAATCAATCCAGAAATAAGAAAGTTAATGACTGCGTTTAAGTTTCGGACTCGTTTTTTTACCTTTGACCTCTAAGTATGACCTTGGAGGTACGGACCTGGGTTTTGCATGTGACGAATCGTCTCATGGTGGTTAATATTTCTACAAACTAATTTCAAAATCCATCCAGAAATAAGAAAGTTATAGGCTGCGTTTAAGTTTCGGACGGATGGACGAACGAACAGACGAATGAATGGACGGACAGACGAACAAACGGATGGATGGACAGGGGCAACACTATATGCCCTTCCACCATTCTTTGAATGGCGGGGGCATAAAAATTGGATTTTTGTCAAAAGTTAATCAGTTCATCTTCTCATCATCCCCAACCATTCTGTAAAGTTTCAGGGCATTAGCTCAAACAGTTTTTTAGTTATCTTGCTTACAAGCTTAAAACGGCCAAAAAATTCAAAGGGCCATAACTCAAGAAAAAAATTTTGGATTTTTTTTTTCAAAAGTTAATCAGTTCATCTACTCATCATCCCAAACCAGTCTGTAAAGTTTCAGGGCAAAAGCTCAAGCAGTTTTTGAAATATTTTGCTTGCAAGATTTCAAAGTATTTTTTCGCAAAGGGCATTACTCAAGAAAGGGGCATAATCCTGACGAGAAAAAAAACACAGGTCAATTATTTTTTCATGAGGAATCCGTATATGAAATTTCAACCAGAGATTCAACTTCGGTGAAGTTGATGTCACACCTGCTCCCCACCTGCCCCACACACAAAAACAGTAAAAATTTATTTAAGGCAGAAGAAATGAATATAGGGCTTTGAGAAGACTTCATAGCCTATATATGTGAGGTAAAAAACTGACTAAGTTCACAATGTGGAAAAAGAGATAAAAATTGATCCCAACATAAAGTCCAAACCATATGCACATCCTCATACCATAGCAAAAACACAAATAAAGTTTCAAAATGATCAATATAAAACTGTAAGATGAGTTGTGATGACAAGAGGTACCTATCGTATATCAACTGAAGGGCAAGCTTAAAATGGCTAAGTTCACAATGTGCGAAAAGTGAAAAAAAATTATGAGAATTATGTTGAAACCACATGCACAACCTCATACCATGGCGAAAGCACACGCAAAGTTTCAAAATGATGGGTATAAAACTGCAAGAGGAGTTGCGAAGGCAAGAGGTTTTTGTTTGTTAGATTTGATGTTTAACGTCCCAGTCAACACTTTAAAGGTCATTTTCGAGACGCTTTCAATTTTGTGGGACTTTTACCCGACATTGAGATGAAATGACATCTCAAGCCCTGTTGCCCAATGAAACCAATAGGGTTTATTAGCATGGACGGTATGCCTTGCACCGCGATTCCTGGACAGGCTTAGATTCTCTAAGCGGTTTACCAGTACTAGTGTGCGGCCGGATTCAGCTCTGCGTGGCAGCACTATGCAGCCCATATGATTCTTCAAGCCCCAATTGAAGGTAGAAGGTTAAAAATGACTTAGTTAACAATGTGGAAAAAGTGACAAAAATTTATCCGAAGATAAAGTACAAACCACATGCAAATCCTCATACCATGGCAAAAACACACACAAAAATTCAAAATAATCGGTATAAAACTGTAGGAGGAGTTGCGATGACAAGAGGTACCTATTGTATATTAAATGAAGCTTAAAAATGGCTAAGTTCATAATGTGCAAAAAGTGAAAAAAAAAAAAAAAAAATTCTGAGAATTATGTTGAAACCACATGCACATCCTCATACCATGGCGAAAGCACACGCAAAGTTTCAAAATGATCGATATAAAACTGCAAGAGGAGTTGCGATGACAAGAGGTACCTATCATATATCATTTGAAGGTTAAAAATGACTAAGTTCACAATGTGGAAAAAGTGACAAAAAATGATCCGACAATAAAGTCCAAACCACATGCGCATCCTCATACCATGGCAAAAGCAGACGCAAAGTTTCAAAATGATCGGTATAAAACTGTAAGAGGAGTTGCGATGATAAGAGGTACCTATCATATATCAATTGAAGGTTAAAAATGACTAAGTTCACAATGTGGAAAAAGTGACAAAAATTGATCGGACGATAAAGTCCAAACCACTACGCATCCTCATACCATGGCAAAAACACACACAAAGTTTCAAAATAATCGATATGAAACTGTAGGAGGAGTTGCGATGATAAGACACCCAGTGTAAAATGTTGATGGAAAGATGGACGGACGACTGGATGAACAGATAGATGGACAGACAACCGGAAGGACGGAAACTTGCACGCCTATGTCTTCCTGCTAAAGCAGGTGCGACAAAAACCTAGTACCCATGGTTCTTAAGTTATGCTATGCAATAAGCCCCCACAACTTCTTCGAAGTTGGGGGCATAATAAGTAAACTTAGGCAAAAGTTGACCAGTCACTGAAGAAACCGGGCCTTGCCCAAAATGTGAAGATGTAAACCCCTAATCTTGAAAGGAATTGGGCAGGGGCACAGTTACTGTTAGTTAAAAAAATCAGCCATTTTCCTAAATGGATTACTAAATATTATCAGGCTGTCACCCCTAAACTTCAAAATGTACTCCTAAAAGGCAGAGTTTAATTTGAATGAACGACAACATGTCCAAACATGCAACAGAAATGTTAAATTATGTACACTATGCTGGCAGTGGTGGTGGTGGGTGGGTGGGGGGGAGTGGGGTTGTTTAGCAATGCTGCCAAATTGTCAGAAGAGAACTTTATCTTACTGTCATAGTCTCAGACAAGGTGAAATGAGGATAATTTGGGGATATTTTTTCTTATTTCTCTATAACCAGAGAATCAACTTTGGTGAAGTTAATGTCGCACTTGCTCCCCACCTGCCCCACTCAAAAAAATAAAAGTTTATTTAAGGCAGACGAAATGAATATAGGGCTTTGAGAAGAATCCATAGCCTATATATGTGAGGTAAAAAACTGACTAAGTTCACAATGTGGAAAAAGTGATAAAAATTGATCCCAAGATAAAGTCCAAACCACATGCACATCCTCATACCATAGCAAAAACACACACAAAGTTTCAAAATGATCGAGGTAAAACTGTAAGAGGAGTTGCGATGACAAGAGGTACCTATCATATATCAATTGACGGTTAAAAATGACTAAACTCACAATGTGGAAAAAGTGACAAAAATGATCCGACGATACAGTCCAAATCATAGGCACATACTCATACCATGGCAAAAACACACACAAAGTTTCAAAAAAATCGGTATGAAACTGTAGGAGGAGTTGCGATGACAAGAGGTACCTATCGTATATCAAATGAAGCTTAAAAATGGCTAAGTTCATAATGTGCAAAAAGTGAAAAAAAAATATTCTAAGAATTATGTCAAAACCACAAGCACATCCTCATACCATGGCAAAAGCACACGCAAAGTTTCAAAATGATCGGTATAAAACTGCAAGAGGAGTTGCGATGACAAGAGGTACCTATCATATATCATTTGAAGGTTAAAAATGACAAAGTTCACAATGTGGAAAAAGTAACAAAAAATGATCCGAGGATAAAGTCCAAACCACATGTGCATCCTCATACCATGGCGAAAAGCACACGCAAAGTTTCAAAATGATCAGTATAAAACTGTAAGAGGAGTTGCGATGACAAGAGGTGCCTATCATATATCAATTGAAGGTTAAACTAGAAATGCGTCCATAGGACACGGATGCCCCCGCCTGAAAATATGTCTATGTTCGTATTCATCCATAGAAAGTTATTAACTGTGTTTTAGTTTTGGACCCATTTTTCATGTTTCACCTCTAAGTATGACCTTGACCTTGCAGGTAAGGACGTTGGTTTTGTGTGAGGCAGATTGTCTCATGATGGCCGACATTTCTGCCAAACAATTTCAAAATCCATCCAGAGATAAGAAAGTTATTGACTGCGTTTAAGTTTCGGACCATTTTTTTTTACCTTTGACCTCTAAGTATGACCTTGACCTTGGAGGTACGGATCTGGGTTTGCACGTGACACATCGTCTCATGATGGTTAATATTTCTTCAAAGTAATTTTAAAATCCATCCAGAAATAAGGAAGTTATTGACTGCGTTTAAGTTTCGGACCCTTTTTTTGACCTTTGACCTCTAAGTATGACCTTGACCTTGGAGGTACGGACCTGGGTTTTGCACATGATACATCGTCTCATGATGGTTAACATTTCTACAAAGTAATTTCAAAATCCATCCAGCAATAAGAAAGTTATTGACTGCGTTTAAGTTTCGGACCCTTTTTTGGACCTTTGACCTCTAAGTATGACCTTGACCTTGGAGGTACGGACCTGAACTTTGCACATGACACGTCGTCTCATGATGGTTAACATTTCTGCTGAGTAATTTTAAAATCCATCAAGAAATAAGGAAGTTATTGACTGCGTTTAAGTTTCGGACGCACGGACGGACGGACGAACGGACGGGCGGACAAGGGCAACGCTATATGCCCTTTCCGCCATTCTTCGAATGGCGGGGGCATAAAAATTGAAGGTTAAAAATGACTAAGTTCACAATGTTGAAAAAGTGACAAAAATTGATCGGACGGTAAAGTCCAAACCACATGCGCATCCTCATACATGGCAAAAACACACGCAAAGTTTCAAAATAATCGATATGAAACTGTAGGAGGAGTTGCGATGATAAGACACCCAGTGTAAAATGTTGACGGAAAGACGGATGGACAACTGGAAGTTCCAACATGTCAGATTTAAGGGCTATTTCTTTTGTTCTTTTCTTTTGTTTGGATTAGGGGCTAACCTCCTAAACCTTTTATTTACGGAATAAATCCATTGTTTAACAATCATCTTCTATCATTTTCTATTGTTATCAATCTGGACACTAGCCCCTAAACCTGAAATGTTTGCCCGGACAAAACGAACAGACGGATGGACAGACAACCGGACGCACAGAAACTTGCATGCCTATGTCTTCCTGCTAAAGCAGGTGCGACAATAATGTTGATTATTATTATTATTGTTGCACTAGGCCATTGTCTACACAATTAACTCAGCTGTATCTCTCCCGATATTTGTTATTCATTTTGTGTTACCACCTTTAACCTCAATATTTCTGCAAAGGCCTTGGTAGTTATTAATGAATACATACCTTTTCTGGGTTTATTCTGTATATTAATGGCCTGAGTCTGGTAATTGCCATCATCATTCTGTATACAGACAAGATGTGAGTCAGCCTCCATACTGAATGTGGCACCCATGGCCATCACATGCTCGTTACTATTGTTCACAACCTTCATTAGCTGTAAATAATTAAAAGTGACTTTTTTTAGGATTATTATGGTATTTTATCAAATATTTATTACAAAATACTTTGTTTTGGAATATGCAATACAAACGTGGAATCTGTGCGCATATCAAGTTCGCTGAGATGTGAGCATGTGATGTTGTATCACATGCCCATATCACACCCCAAAATCCATATCACACACCCGATGTAACAGTCTTTAGAACACTTGGCTCTTCCTATCACATCACAATTTCAGCAAACATTTAAGGCCCTGATCAGATGTCACATTCTGCAGCATCTCACCTGTGTGGTGTAAATGCATTTCTTTCTTTTGGAATTTATAAATAACCTTGTTTATTAAATACGTATACACACAAAAATTTCTTGTCATTAAGGAAAGTATAAACAAAGTCAACTATTGTTCTGCTTTTCACCTAAAACTTTGCTTTATTTTAGAGGAGCTTTAAACATAAACCCATAATTCAACATTTTTTAAAAGGACCAAGGTTTGGAAATACATAATAAATAGATTATGATGGGCCATTCTGCATATCATACCCCAAATCAACCCTCTTCCCATATCAGCTTTCGACCCCCGGGCTAATATAGTCTAGGGCTGATACTGGGTATGATATGAAAAAATGCCATACGATAATCTCTATTTATCATTTGGAAATCGATCATTACTAAAGCCAATGATATCCTTAGTTTAAGTATTTTTACAACTTGGGTCATTAAATATAGCAATACTGACACTGATTTTTTTGCTGAAAAAAAAAATGTATACACCACTGTATCGGATATTGTACTTACTAGAACAGTCAACATTTTAACACTAACTAGCTTGTTTAACTAATGATACTTTCAACAAATAGGCCCAGATCTGGATGACAGGATCACACTTTTTTTGTACAGCCCCATTAGTCTTAACCCAATATCTAAAGAAGTCATAAAATCCCCACTTACCTCATCATATCTGTTCTTTGGAAAATTGATCCTGGTAACTTTATCCTCCATGTGTATAGTAATGCCACTAATCTGAGGTAACATATACTGGTAGTTTCTAAAGTCTGCCAGTAGGTTCATGATGGTGTGTCCGATCTCAAAATATACTGGCTTCCGGTTCCGTACACCAATCAGTGGACATGGGTAATCTGTAGGTGAAAATTATGATCATAATACACCACAACCTCATCATAACACTGTTCGTTATAACACAGTTTTGCATATATCACAAGATGGATCCCAAAAATGTATAGATTATATTGATCCCAAAAATGTATAGATTATATAGAAAAATGACCATAAATGGTAATTTTTTTATATAATCTATACATTTTTTTTTCCGGATATAACACGGTTGTTTAACTAACACAATTTTTGCTTTGGATCCCAACTATGGTGTTTTAAAGAGGCTGTGGTGTACATTGTATATGTATATCTATACCAAGAGAGAAGATGCACAATGTCATGTGAAAACCTATTTTTTAAAATTTGTAACTTGGAACCCACAATCTCATATGTTTCTATATCTGAAATTTCATGACTCTTGCTATGGTAGTGTGTGTACCTGTGCAGAGCAGTTTGTGTCTTACCTGGTCACCAATGATAGATTTCTCATGATAGGGATCAGTAAATATCAAATTGTCAGAGGTGTGCCGTATTTGTTAGCTGTATTTGCATATACAGAAAATCTTGTACCATATTAACCCTAAATATCCAAACAGTTGTTAAGGAGCCCTAGAGTATATTATTCATGATTTATGTTGGGCTCAAAGGCATTTGCTTAGTGGCAAACAGTGCAGACATTGATCTCAGGAGCAGTCTGATCCGGGTCTTTACTCTTTGCTCAGGGTGATTTTTATGACTTTTAGCATAAATATGGTATTTACTTGTTACATTTTTACATGTACAAGAATAGTTTGCAAATTATGCCAATGAGGAAGAAAATGTGGCAGGAATATAAAAACAAACTTATATTTGTCCAGTAATTAGTTTGCCAAGAATATAGAAGCCAATATGGCAGATAAAGCATGGTACAGAAAAGGAGCAGAGATAAAGATAATTTGGGGCTACATTTTCTTATTTCTCCATTAAAATGTATATTTTGTACTTGGTGGAATTGCCATTGTTATGGTGATTCCAACAAGTAGCCTCAACATATGTTTTTAATTAGAAGTAAAAAAGAACTAGATCGCGCAGTCCATGGCGCGCCATCGCAAATCCCCACGTTTTGACCTCTTCCAGGGACCCCTGGGGGCTGGTCCAAAAATTAATGTGCTCTTGCAGAAGCCATCCATGTATGTAATTCACACACCAAATTTGGTTGAATTCCAATGAACGGTGAAGGAGGAGATAGCCGGACAGACAGACAGACGGACGAACAGACGGAGGCGATAACAATATCCCCACTTTTCTTCGAAAAACGTGGGGATAATAAAAATCTTTGAAACTGACTTTGTTATTGCATTTTGAAGAAATTTGACCTTTTGACCCCTCCCCAGGGTATGACCCAGGTGACGCAACAAAAATCCCGTTCAATATGTTATACCTCCCTTGCCATTGAGTAAGCATACAAAGTTTCAAATAAAAATCTTCGAAACTGACTATGTTATTGCATTTTGAAGAAATTGGGTCAAAATTTGACCTTTTGACCCCTCCCCAGGGTATGACACAGGTGACGCAACAAAAATCCCGTTCAATATGTTATACCTCCCTTGCCATTGAGTAAGCATACAAAGTTTCAAATAAAAATCTCGAAACTGACTTTGTTATTGCATTTTGAAGAAATTGGGTCAATATTTGACCTTTTGACCCCTCCCCAGGGCCCCTGGGGGCGGGGACAAAAAAAAATGTGCTCTTGCGCAAGCCATTTATGTAAGCAACTCGCATACCAAATTTGGTTGAATTCCGGCTAACGGTTTAGGAGGAGATAGCCGGACAGACAGACGGACAGACGGACGGAGGCGATAACAATATCCCCACTTTTCTTCGAAAAACGTGGGGATAAATATCCTTGCTTTTTCTCATTACTAGAATTATTGTTTTTTCTAAATGCTCCATAAAATCCAAATTTGTGAATACTGGCTGAAACTGTTGAGATATTTCCATATAAAAATCCTATGCAGTGAAAGCCTCACTCGGAGACAGATAATTGTAATAAGTATGTAAATTATCAAAATTTTTATCATCAAATACACTCTCACAAAAATTAAGCATCATTCTCATTAACCCTTTTTGTACCACATGGAATCTTCCTCCTTATATATAGCAGGAGTTCATTTCAAACTTTAGGGTTGTCAGGTTATGTTTTGATCAAAATTTATTTGGAAAATGACTGAACTTTTAGCAAACAGTGGAGGCCCTGATCAGACGCCGATAAATGTCTGGGTCCAGTGGTTCAAAACAGTCTGTAAATGTTTATGTGAAAGTGTCCCACCACAGGGAATAACCCTGGAAACCAGTGTTATGGAATAGAAGTTTAAAATGAGATAATATTCATGATTAGATAGGAACTTTCAAATAACTTTGATGTAAAACTTTAAAGTGAGTGTGACCCAATTCTTGACCCCTATGCCTCATCCCAGGGATGTACACGAGGGTTTGGTGTTATGGAATAAAAGTGAAGCTATTATATTCAAAACATGAAATGATTCTGACTGATGGTTGATTAGAAATGATTTTTTTTTTTTACATAAATCTTCAAAGAGGGTGTGATGTTGACACTGACGACCATGTGACAACAATAGCTCTTCTGAATTTTTGTTAAATGAACATAAATTGTGTTCAAAAGAGCTTATTTAAAAAGAAATAAAAGAGTAGAAAACCATGATTGACTATGTACTCATATGCCTGAATTGAGTAATCATTAACCCATTTTGTACCGAAAACCCAAACCCTGGCAAACAGTGCAGGCCCAAATCAGATGCTGCAGATCAGGGTCTACACTGTTTGCAAAATGTTAGTCATTTTCCAAATAAATTTTGAAGAATAACACAACCTATCAACCCTAAATTTTGAAATGGAATCCTGCTATATATAAGGAGAAAGGTTCCATTAAGTACAACTAGAAATGCGTCCATAGGACACGGATGCCCCCACCTGAAAATATCTCTATGTTCGTTTTCATCCATAGAAAGTTATTGACCGTGTTCATGTTTTGGACCCTTTTTTCCCATTTGACCTCTAAGTATGACCTTGACCTTGGAGGTAAGGACCTTGGTTTTGTGTGAGGCAGATTGTCTCATGATGGCCAACATTTCTGCCAAGTAATTTCAAAATCCATCCAGAAATAAGTAAGTTATTGACTACGTTTAAGTTTCGGACCCTTTTTTTGACCTTTGACCTCTAAGTATGACCTTGACCTTGGCGGTACGGACCTGGGTTTTGCACCTGACACATCGCCTCATGATGGTTAACATTTCTACAAAGTAACTTCAAAATCCATCAAGAAATAAGAAAGTTATTGACAGCGTTTAAGTTTCGGACCCTTTATTGACCTTTGACCTCTAAGTATGACCTTGACCTTGGAGGTACAGACCTGGGTTTTGCAAGTGACACATCGTCTCATTATGGTTAACATTTATGCCGAGTAATTTTAAAATCCATCAAGAAATAAGGAAGTTATTGACTGAGTTTAAGTTTCGGACGCACGGACGCATGGACACACGTTCGTACAGATGGACATTTGTTGGGTACTACAGTGTTAATTTTTCACCTACAAGTACCCAACAATCAGCGAAAATTTGCACAAGTACCCTACATGTCCCATCATATTTGTTGGCTACTTATTTGGACACTAACGGAATAAACGGCAAGTACCCAACTCATGTCTACCCAACATGTGCCCGTGGATGCGCACAGACGGACGGACAGGGGCAACGCTATATGCCCTTTCCACCATTCTTCGAATGGCGGGGGCATAAAAAGGGTTAAGTAAAATAGGTAACTGGCACACGACAGATACTTACACCTATATTCAGCACCTAACCGCAGCATCAACCTGATAGGAAACACTTTGGCCCACGGTGTCTCCCACTTCTGTAGCAAGATGGACCCTTTTTTTGACCTTTGACCTCTAAGTATGACCTTGACCTTGGAGGTACGGACCTGGGTTTTGCACGTGACACATCGCCTCATGATGGTTAACATTTCTACAAAGTAACTTCAAAATCCATCTAGAAATAATAAAGTTATTGACTGCGTTTAAGTTTCGGACCCTTTTTTTGACCTTTGACCTCTAAGTATGACCTTGACCTTGGAGGTACAGACCTGGGTTTTGCACGTGACACATCGTCTCATGATGGTTAACATTTATGCAGAGTAATTTTAAAATCCATCAAGAAATAAGGAAGTTATTGACTGCGTTTAAGTTTCGGATGCACGGACACACATGGACGGACGGACGGACGGACGGACAGGGGCAACGCTATATGCCCTTTTCACCATTCTTCGAATGGCGGGGGCATAAAAAGGGTTAAGTAAAATAGGTAACTGGCACACGACAGATACTTACACCTATATTCAGCACCTAACCGCAGCATCAACCTGATAGGAAACACTTTGGCCCACGGTGTCTCCCACTTCTGTAGCAAGATGGCAAAGAGGTAGGGGGGTTGGGGTAGAACAAACTTCTGTACACACTGGAATGTAGCTCTCACATAGAGAAATCCTCCATGGTCTCGACTTCCCAAGAAACTTTGGTTGAATATGGTGTGACCCAGTTCTGTTACCACATTGCCTAAAAGTTAAAGTATACAACATGTTTGTACTTTTTTCTTAATATCAATTGACTATTATCAAAGCGAACAAAAGGTGTGGGTGTTAACTCTGATATGAAATTCTTTACCTCCCATCTAGGCTGATCTTACAGATGCCAATATTACAAGTATTGTGTGTATTCATACAGAATAGTTCCTATGACCACTTGTTTAGAGGCGAGTAGCTTGACCACTGTAACACAGAAGTTTATAGTGTGGCTGCGACAAAGGGTATAAAATTAACCCTTTCAGCCCTAAAGAATGGTTTTGTTTGTTTGATTTGGAGTTTAATGTCCCCGTCAACACTGTAAAGGTCATTTTTGAGACACTGCTTCCAATTTTGTGGTACTTTTACTTGACACTGAGATGAAATTACATCTCATGCCCTGCCGCCTAATGAAACCAATAGGGTTTATAATCATGGACGGGCCGACTCGCAACGCATTGCCTGGCCTGGGTAGGCTTAGATCCTATAAGCCGTTTACCAGTACTCATGCGCAGGTCAGTTTCAGTTCTGCATGGAAGCATCCTGCAGCCCATCTATTTCTTCCAAGCACCGATGGGCGGGGGCTACCCTAAAGAATGGTACAGATACATATGCAAGCAGTGCAGATCATGATGAGATCGCTCATAATGAGTCATCTCATCATGATCTACACTGCTTGCTAATGGTTATTGACTAAACCCCTAATTTAATAGAATTGATAAGTCCTACCATTATGATACAACTAAGTTCTAAGCAAATGGTGCAGACCGAGATAAGACGGCTCCTGAAGGAACCATCTGATCAGGGTCTTCACTATTTGTCATTCTGTCTGCACTTTTTGGACTCCTTACTGTATTGTGAAACAAATTTGTTAGAATTTTAGGAGAAATACAGCAAGTCCTCAAGATTCTGAATGTTTAGGATTTTTACGTTAATTTAAAGATAGACGAGTTCACTTCAGTAACTCAATATTGCTCTACAGAATTGGCTATCAAGGACTACATGTAAATTGCTTGACAAAATGCAGAACCTTTGCTGAATGTTCACTCACCTTTGCTTGCCTCCTCGTAGACATTGTAGAGATGTGTAAAAATATCTTTAGGCACAGTGGTTTCATCTGGGCTCACTTCTAATGCTGTTACAATCTCCTCCTGTCCAACAGTACACATACCCTGGGTAGTGAAACACCAGACTACATGGTTCACACAGCAGTCCACTGAAAATAGTGTTAATAGTGATTACTGTAAAACACATTTATTTGGCGGTCATTTTATTTTGGCGCTATTGGCGGTCGATGAAAATAACGCCAAAATTAAAAACTGCCAATAAAGTTAAAAAGAATCACCGAATAGTAGAAATTTATTTCCAGTACTAATCCCAAGTATGATATAGGATGATACAATATTTTATCAAGTCTTTCTCTTCGCTTACCGAGTTAACTATTAAGCCATTTAGCATGCTCAAAGCTGAAAAAAGCAAAAACTCTGGACAGTAATTGTCAAAAATCGTATAATTGATACTGATTGACGGCTCTGCCTGTGAATAAACCGAGCAATTAACCCTTATCTTGCTGAATATTCATCTAAGCCACACCCATTTCTGTCTATCAACCAATCAAATTACTTGATGTAATTTATTGCTACAAATTCATAAACTGAATGTCAAACAGTGTAGATCCTGATCAGATGGCTTCTGCAGAAGCCATCTGATCTGGATCTACACTGTTTGCAAAGATAGGGGTTGTCGTGAACAGCAAGATAAGGGTTAAATAACAATCGAACTGATTTGTTTTGACCAAACCAAGAACAATGCAATGTGGAAAACAATTAAAAATCACCATGTACAACTTGTAAATCGCCATGTAAAACTTGCGTGCATAAGAGAGACAGGGCTATGTCAGAAATAACGAATTTTTAAACAATATTTTGGAAATCGAAATCCGCCAAAATATAAATCTACCAAAAGGTTCACTCCTAAAAACCACCAAAATTTGCTGCCGCCAAATTTAAGTGTTTTACAGTACCATCAAACAAACCTTCCACACCTGACTTAATGCAATGTTTAACATGGCCAGGAACTTTCTCTTGCACAAAAGATTTGATAAATCTAGGTAGTTGGTCAATGTATTGCTGACTTAATAGGTCCATTAGCAAGATTTTTTTTCCAGCAATCACAATATGTAATACAGGTACTGTATTTTTGTTGGAAAATATTAGAGGATTTTGCACGTGCAAAAGAAAATCACATTTTTTTTTCGGTAAAAATACTAATGCATATGCCATACTAAATGACCAAAGTAGTAACAATAGACTAACTAAAATTAAAGAAATTGTTAGTTTTATAGACAACTGCTCTGTTGTAGTTATTTCTTACCAAACCTCTATATATACCATTAACTCTTGTCCTGCTGAACATGATAACCCCTGTCTATGCAAACAGTGTAGATCAAGATCAAGCCATCTGATCAGGATCCCCACTCTTTGTCATTCATTTTGTGTATCTTGAATGAATACTTTATATCAAGTAATCTGATTGAATGATAGTCACAAATGAGTGTGACAAAATTAATTACTCTGCAGGATAAGGATTAAACAAACATTTCTGGCCCATTTAACAAGAAAGTCTGTTTACAAGATGCAGCCAGATAAGCCTCAGCTTAGTCTACAAATATTTACACAGTTCAATCCCACACATTACTGTTAACTAGGCTTTTCACAGAAAAATATGGCTTTTTTTGTTTAGGGCTATTGTTCAAGACAATAGAACTATTGCTTGAATCTAGCACCATCACATGGCTAATAGCCCCAGCCATTGCCAGGCTGATCTATCACATAGGGCTGTTGATATTTGAAAATACCTGAATCTAAGCATGGCATCAATAGTGAAATTAAATTTGGTGTAATTATTAAATAAATTCTGATTGGATGATATTTCACTATTTTATCTTAACCTTCCACCCACGCCCATAGGGGCTTAAAGAAATATATGGGCTGCATGATGCTTCCACGCAGAGCTGAATCCGGCCCGCACACTAGTACTGGTAAACTGCTCAGAGGATCTAAGCCTGTCCAGGAACCGTGGTGCGAGGCGGACCGTCCATGCTAATAAACCCTATTGGTTTCATTGGGCGACAGGGCTTGAGATGTCATTTCATCTCAATGTCGGGTAAAAGTCCCACAAAATTGGAAGCAACATCTCCAAAATGACCTTTACAGTGTTGACGGGGATGTTAAACCTCAAATCAAACAAACAAAAATTATCTTAACCTTTGTCCAGCTGAACCAGAATATGCCATACGAGGGTAGGCTGAAAAGTTCTGAGCCTGACCAAGAAACAGGCATCGAACAGCCATGAAATTTTGTATTCATTAAATCCAAACCTTTATTACTTGATTTGACTCAAATGAGTTCAAGTTTACCTGCAGTAACGTAGAAATTCTAGACTTTGAAAATTGATACTAGCACGTTTTTGAGAAAATGGACAAAATCTGGCATCGTGGTGTTATCAAGTACCTCCATAAAAAGGGGTTAGCTCCTAAGGACATTCATGCCAATATGGTTGCTACATTAGGGGATGATGCGCCTTTGTATGCAACCATGAAAAGGTGGGCAGCAAATTTTAAGATGGGCAAGGACAGCCTTGAAGATGATGACCGGTGTGGATGACCCACAACGGCCACAACTGAGGAAACCATCAGCCAAGTGCACAGGGCCGTGATGGATGACAGGCGTTTAACTGTGAATCAGTTTGCTAACACTTTTGGCATCTCCCGTGAACAAGTAGAGAACATTCTACACAGTGAATTAGGAATGTCGAAGGTTTCCGCCAGATGGGTGCCACGGCTTTTGACGCTTGACCAGACTGAACCTGTCACAAGCCAACTTGGCTATTTCTAAAGCAGACCAAGATGGTTTTCTTGACTGTTTTGTCACTCAGGATGAGTTTTGGGTTCATCACTTTGAGCCAGAGACCAAAAGACAATCCATGCAATGGAAGCACCCTGGCTCACCCCCCTCCAAAGAAGACAAAGGTCGTCTCCTCTGCAGGGAAGGTGATGGCATCAGTGTTCTGGGATGCCAAGGGTATAATATTCATAGATTACCTTCAAAAGGGCAGAACAATTAATGGGGAGTATTATGCAGATCTGCTAAAACAATTGTGAAAAGGAATTAAGGCTAAACGACCCGGAAAATTGACAAAAGGGGTCTTGTTCCATCAGGACAATGCGCCTGCTCATAAATCGGTTGTCGCAATGGCTGCTGTGCATGACTGTGGCTTCACACTTGTTGATCACCCTCCGTATTCACCTGATCTAGCTCCATCAGATTATTTCCTGTTTCCAAACATGAATCAAAGCACTGAGAGAACTGGTGGGTCGATCGTCTCTGAGTATAGGTTGGGAAAATAGTCCTGAGCTGAGAATCGAACTGTTCGATTAACTTAAGCAAGCACAGTAGAGCTGATCAGACATCGCGTTATGTGGCGTCTGATTATGTAGATTCTGTTTGCCAATACCCAAGTGTACAAGCACAGTCCACCCGCCCCCGCCCATCGGGGCTTGAATAAATAGATGGGCTGCATGATGCTTCCATGCAGAGCTGAAAGTCCCGTAACATTGGAAGTAACGTCTCCAAATGACCTATACAGTGTTGTCGGGGACGTTAAACCTTAAATAAAAAAAAACCAGCACAGTCCAGAATTTTCTTCTTACGCTGCGCTCTGACGTCTTAGGGTAGTACTTGAATTTTGTTTAACAGTGGAGAGGGTGCAAACACAGCCCCCTCCCATCTTTTGGAAATTATTTCAGATTCATACAGTTTTTCACCCTCTGCAAAATACCTGAAATTCGCATCCTCAACCCGCCCCTTTTCAGAGGCTGCGCACGGCCCTGAATCATGTTCAAAACTATTGTTGCATACATATGGCGAACAGTGCCGACCTGATCAGAAGCAATGTACTCTATATCCGATCTTTGTCTACGCTGTATGTCTAATAACGGTACCACCTACAAAGTCTGGGCTACTCATGTTTGCACTTAAACATTTCAGGGTTCTAATACATATTAAGTTCTTAGCAGGTGTGCGAAAAGTCTATTTTTACTCGACTTGGCATACATTTGTGTAACAGTTTTATAAATAGAATGTTCCGAAAGACGTCACGTGACATTGTGGCCTGGATTAAGATATTGTTTTTCTTTGTGAGGAACCTGGCATTCTTATACTATTTCGTTTAACCCTCAAATGCCACTATTTAAGCAAAAAGTGAAGTTCCTGTGCAACCTGCTGATCAGACGCCACATTCCGCGGCGTCTGATCTTGGTAATTATCCAGCACACGATTCCTCTCAAGACTCAAGATAGCTCTCGTTGCATTGATAAAAATAGCACAACGTTTCAAGTTCTATTAATAAAACATAATATCGGTTTTCCCAAATCAGTGATGGTCACTTGGACAACTGCACGAATTCCGTTTGGCCATTTAGTAAATTAAGGAACCGATCGACCCAAAAACCGAAGAAAGAAAGATAAACGTGTCTGCTAATTTCTTCATGGTCAAACCATAAATTTCTAAATTAGCTCAGTACCCGCTAATAATCTTACAGCGGGCACATGGTGTCTTAGCAACGTCGCATTGATACGACGATGCACATACGTTGTGCAGCCGCTTGGAGCTATGTTCCTTCGGGCGTTGGGACATAAAAAGGAGAATAACTTGCCAAAAAAAAGGGTCATTTTTAAACCATTTGATTTAGACATTATAACCCTGATCAGATGCCGCTTTTACCCAAGGCGAATTAAAATACGTTTATTCCAACCTGTACGGGGTCCTAAAAACATTAACCCATAAATGCCAATTGTTTCAATACTGGGACATTTTGCTAGAGTACGGAACACAGCTTGCAACATGTGTTTTGTAATTAGAGCTCTCGAAAGCAGACGAATTGTCAGTCTAGTTGGTCCCTGATAAGCTAACCCTTTTAACCCTGTAGACCGGTGCAGACGCCGAGGTAGAAATACACTGTATATATGCAAACCTTGCAGATCCTGATAAGATGGCGCATAGCTAGAATGTCTCGCCAGAATCTACATGCACACCGTTTGTTTTCATGTCAGTGAATTAATCAGAAATCCCTTTCTATAAGAATATATTTGAAGCGAGAAGAGTCCTGTTGAGAAACTCAGGGATGAAAGAGTAAAACATTAATATCATCGGAAAGCGCGTAGGAAAATAGTCCCAGAGTACTGTTGTTTTTTTTTTGGTTTTTTTCAGAATTCGTCTTTCTGTGCCAATTTATATTCAATCCGTATAAAGTCTCGAAAACTGAACTATTTTGAAAGACGTTCCATGCCTGCAAAATTAATTTTCAAGAGTTCCTTTGGACTATTTTATGCAGCGAACGAACAGCGGAAGTGGAGTAATGCGGTCCAGTACCGGAAGTAGAAATGTACTGACTAAGAAACTTGATTTTAAAAATCAACTTTCAAAAAGCACTTGGCTGGGCAGCATTATTGGTCAGACGAGGAGGTGATAGCTGCTGTGGAGGAGTTTTTCAGGGACCAAGATGAGACCTTCTATACCACTGGGATCCAAGGACTCCAGCAATGCTGGAGGAAGTGTGTGGACAGGAAGGGAGACTATGTTGAAAAATAAGGCACTTTCAGCATGGACAAACCATTTGATCTTGGTCAGGCTCGGAACTTTTCAGCCTACCCTCGTACCTTTTGCAATCTGATCAGAATCTACACTATTTGACATTCAAATTGTGATGTAGAAATAAACCACATCAATAATCTGACTGTTTCAAATTCAGAAATGGGTGAGGCTAAATATATTCAGCAGGACAAAGTTTCACCAGTAATCAAGTTGAGTCAGTTTCAGCTCTGCATGCTGCTTTCTGGCAGAGGTGAAACCGACCAAACCTGAATACTGGTGAACTGTTTGGAAGGTCTAAGCCTGCCAAGTGGTAGAGTCCAACTGCTCCTTTAACCCTAGCTGTTTCTTTGGGCAGTAGGGCTTGAGATGTCATTGATAATGTTTTTTCAATGTCGGGTAAAAGTCCCACAAAATTTGAAGTAACATCTCCAAAATGACCTAAATAGTGTTGATGGGGATGGAAAACCTCAACACAAAAAAAAAACAACAGAACTGTGTGTATAGTATCAATACTTTGAAGAAAAGTCGGTTATGCTGTCTCAAACCATTCTGAACATTTGTAAAAGCTGATCTATATTTTCAGTATCTGAGAGTGCCAAAACTAGGTTTTCTAGAGTCAATGTTTTCTCTCTCTATTTTATAAATATGGAACTTACAGTTAATAATCTTGACCAAAACATGGAGGTTTGGGGTGATTGCAAATATCACAGGTCCAGCTTCTTCATCTGCAAAACATGAAAAATACAACTTTCAATCAAACAGTGGTTTTGCAACTCTGAAGTTTCAAAATGAACTAACCAATCTCCTGCTGAATACACCCACTTGTGACTATTAACTAATCATATTACAGCAGTACAAGAGCTAAATAGTTCTCTTGCAATTCGTTTGAGGGGAATGGGAACATCTGGCAGATTTTTCAGCCATTTTTCAAAGGGAGACAACTTTCGGGATTTCCAGTTCATTTTTCTATAAGCCTTGTTTCACTGAAAAAGGGTCTTCTCTTGATGGAAAGAATTTGCTCCTCCAGAGGAAATTCTTTCCTTTAAGAGTTGACCCCTATTGACATGGGAGACAAAAATACTTTTGCAGGAGTTGCCTCCCCTGAAGGTGTTCCCATTCCCCATAATCAAGCACAAACTCATCTGAGTCTTCACTGGTTACATATGGCATGCCACATGTTTTAGAGTGCCCAGGACTGATTATCATTAGAATATCTGCATGACTTGTACCACAACAATTATTTTGTCAGATGTTCAAGTTGTTTCTAGTTTCTTCTACACATATATGTTGTTGTTTTTTTGTAAGCTGTCACTCATTCACAGGCATATTCACATATAACATATAAGTATATGAGGATCTGTTTGGTTTAGATTTTAACAGCCCGGTAAGTTGATCTAACCATACTTTTACTGGGCAAGTACATAAGAGGTAACACAGTGCACATTCTTTTGCTAGAGAATAATCTTTTGCTGCCCTTTTTGAGAGAAATTCCTTTAGAAAATATTTTACAATCCCTCTGAAAGAATATTGCCGCCCCTGCAGGGAAAATAATGAGAAAAAGTAAACAGGAGTGGCCTGTTTATCATTTTAATGAAGCTTGTAATATTTTTGAGAAATCAAATTATGGTACCCTCTGTCAGATGTTTTTAGCCCTTATCTTGCTAAATATGACAACCCCCGCCTATGCATACAGTTTGGATCCAGATCAGCTGATCAGGATCTACACTGTCATTCTGTTTGTGAATGGAGCAGATAGTTATTACAATATACTGTAATGACCTAAGTGTTGGGACAGACAGGCCTAAGCAAACAGAGTAGACCCAGATCAGACTGAAGGTGCAGTCTGATCTGGTTCTGTACTGTTTGCCATTCTATCTGCACCATTTTGGACTCCTTACAGGATCATGAAACAAATTTGTTAAACTTTTAGAGAAAAACAGCAATTTATTCAGCAGGATAAGGGTTAGAATATTGCTGAAAATTCATTTTTGTCTGAGATATAAGTATGGTGATACCTTTAACTTGTTGCATAAAGTCATCAGGTTGTGGATTTGGCATCAGATTGTAGCCTGAAATACAAATGAGGAAATAAAATACTGGCTTATCATGAATGCAATAAAAATATGTAAACAAATGGCTCAGAAAAGACTGTTCTGATGCAACACATGATGCAAACTCGCCAAATCTCATTCTCATTTTTCTCAGTTATGGAAGGTTCAAAATTAACAGTAGTAAATTTGTCACCTGAACATTTAGTTAGATACCAGTTCAAAAAGTTGATAGCAGAAACTTGGTATCTGGTATAGTGCTTGGAACATTATCAACTTGAAGTGTTATTAGTGTTGTTAACTAAGCATAAATTTTCATGAATTGTAAATACTAAATACCGACAAACAAGTCTCTTTTCTTGCTCAAAGCAACAATTATTGTAAAATATTAAAATCCCTACATTGTTGGCATTCTAATATTTCTGAACGGGATAAATTTGATGCTCAAGTGGACTGAGCATGATCTACAACCTCTGGACCAGGCTTCTGGGCTTGGTATATCAGCTTTATTATCAAAATGCTGTACTACAGAGTTTTTGTTATTTGTTCCTGAAGTATTTTTTTTTATCTTTTTTGCTCAATGTTACTGAAGAATTTTGCTGAAGGCTATGTCGCACATGTGGGGGCGAAATCGAAATGTAGGTCAAGGTCATATACGAATGACTGCATTAAGTTGCCATCACTAGCTGCAAGTTGGTACCAAGTACCATTACTGAAGCTTTTATAGTTCTTCAAAAATGACCTTAAACATTAGGGTGAAATCTATGAGTGATGCAGTAGTTTACAAAGTCAGTGAACCATGAAATAAAAAATGACAAGGTCATACAGGGGTGCTGGAATTTAAATCGCCATCCCCAGATGCTAGTTTCTATCATGTAACAATTAATCTAGCTCTCATAGTTCTTGAGAAATGGACTTGAATTATGAGGGTGAAAGCTAGGGTTTACACAATGGTTCACAAAGTCAGTGAACCATGAAATGTAGGTCAAGGTCAAATGTGGATTTTTGCATGAAAGTTGCCATCCCTATATGTAAGTTTGTAATAAAGCTCCTATAGTTCTTCAGGAACTGACTTGAACATTAAGATGAAATTTAGGGATGCTGCAAATGTTAACGGCTTGACAAGCAAATTGAGAAACGAACAGATGGAAAATCAGACTCCAATATCCTGCCATGATTAAAGCAAAAATAGAAAGTTAAAGAGTTATCACATAGAAGTATGCAAAAAGCTATGTCATACCTCTTGAGAATGGACTCGAACATTTGGGCTGATATAATGCTTGACAAAAATATTGACTGCTTCACAAACTTAATTTCGACATTTAAAAAAAAATCTTTTTATCTTTAACGAGAAGGATCTGGGCTAGATGCATTTTTTTTTCTTTAAGCAGTTCCTTTTTTCCTATCAATATTGCAGCAAATATTTTCAGACCAGAATGTTTAATGATATCCCCTGGAGATGTACCCAACCATGTTAATGACTGACCTGCACCAGGTTCTAGTGACAAGACTAAGGGAGGTAATCCATCCCCTGGTATTAAACATCTGCTAGTTCTGTCCTCTACTGCCCGTATTCTCCGACTTCGAGGGGAATGATGACCATCTGTGAAATAACAAACTAAAACAATCAAACTTCAATGCTTCAAACACCTTGTGAACCTCGAAAATTTGTTCTAGAGAGGGGTAGTTCCAGCTACTGAGGGTGTTTCAAAGCACTGTCAGAAGGCATATAATTGTACTTTAATGATCCCAAATATTGGGACACAGGCCTGAGCAAACAGTGCAGACCCAGATCAGACTGCTCCTGCAGGAGCAGTCTGATCAGGGTCTACACTGTTTGCCATTCTGTGTGCATCTTTAGGACTCCTTGCTGGGTCACGAAACAAATTTCTTAAAATTTTGGGAGAATTACACCAAGTCCACGAGATATCTATTTTTTAGGATTTTTTCTGTAAGATGCATGGCCCCATAAAAATTGACTCAAAGAGGTGTTTATAATAATGTTCTATAAAAGGGTTATCCTTTGGAAGCAAGGAATACACCACAGAACAGGAAAATATGAAGTGTACATGTTTTCTGGGCCAGACTAGCTAGTTTCGGCCAATTAGGCCTTATCAGTGACCCTCAAATATTTTCAAAATTCCACAATGGAATCAATGATCCCAAAGGACAAGAAAATATAAACTACACTATGATGTAGGGCAGGGAGACTTTTTACGGCCGCCACACATTCCCAGACACCAGCTGTAGTGACGTCAAATATGTTCTATAAAAGGGTTATCCTTTGGAAGCAAGGAATACACCACAGAACTGGAACATATCAAGTGTACATGTTTTCTGGGCCAGACTAGCTAGTTTCGGTCAATTAGGCCTCATCAGTGACCCTCAAATATTTTCAAAATTCCACAATGGAATCAATGATCCCAAAGGACAAGAAAATATAAACTACACTATGATGTAGGGCAGGGAGACTTTTTACGGCCGCCACACATTCCCAGACACCAGCTGTAGTGATGTACACACAACATACCTTTTGATAATATAATTATCTTTCCACACTATCCCTAACTATTTCTTATCAGAAGTTATGAGAAGAATTCGATAGGAACAAGAGAAAGAGTTCAATTCAGCATTGGGAAATGAGTCATCAGTGCTACAGCCATCAGTTACACTGTAAAGTCTGTGCATATGATAGGACAAAACTTGACATTAGCATCCAGGAAGAGTGGGGCCCCTGCCCAGCGTGGCCTGGAGAAACAGATTGGGCTGCATGGTGCTTTCACACAGAGCTGAAACAGATTGCACATCTGAGTACTGGTAAACCATTTAGGTCTAATCCTGCACAGGCAAATTGGTGCATGTCAGACCGTCCCTGCATATACACCCTATTGGTTCATTTGGGTGGAAGGACTTTGAGATGATTTTCAATCATCTCAATGTCGGGTGAAAGTCCAACAAAATTGGAAACAAGGTCTCCTAAATGACCTAAATAGTGTTGATGGGGACATAATACCAAATCAGGGAAGAGTAAAATCAGTCTTTGCAGCATCTTCATTTTATGGTTGGGCCAGCTTCCACAGATTTTCTAGGCAACCTACAAAGACTCCAGACACAAGTGAAAAGCCAAGTTTTGCTTTTGGAGGGTACATGGTTCTCTGAGGATACGGTTTTTACCTACCTGTCTTGGTCAGTGATTCAGCTTCATCTAAGCAAAATTTGAGGCTACATCACAACCTCTGTATTTATAAAACTGTTGTTGGGGTCCAAAGCAGAAGCTGTGTTCGTTAAACAACTGTGTTATATCCAAACAAATATTCATAGGTGACTGTAAAATTCCTGAAAATTCAAACACCTTTGAGGTCTTGCTGTAATTCTACTAAAATTTTAACAAATTTGTTTCACAATCCAGCAAGGAGTCGAAAAGGTGCAGATGGAGTGGTGAACAGTGTAGACCCTGATCAGTCTCATCTGGGTCTGCACTGTTTGCTTAGGCCTTGTTTGTTTGTTTGTATTGGAGTTTGATGGCCCAGTCAACACTATTTTAGGTCATTTTTGAGCCGGTTAGTTTACTTATCCACACTTTTCCTGGGCAGGCTTAAATGTAAGTGGTTAACCAGTACAGTGCATTCTTTCGCCAGAAACTGACAACTGCCCTTCTTGAATCAGCAGAAGGGAGAGAATGACAGTAGAAAGATTTCATGATCAGTCTCCACAAAAGAATGTTGCGCTTTTAAGTTTTTATCACATCACTTATATCAAGCGAATGGTTAATCACAGGATGGTGAATGAAACTGGAGTACCTGAACAAAAACCACCTGTTCTTAGGTTGCAGGTAAACAGTGTTCACAAACCTTGAGAATGTCTCTCTACTTTCTTCTGCACTCTGGACCTTCTGGGTGGCATCCTGCTCACTTCAGCTGAGCCATCAAGTTCTGTGAGATCTCCACCAGGTCTTATACCATCTGAAAACATTACCTGCTTTGGCTCTGCACTGCGACGGTTGCCACCTGAAATTACAAATTAACATAATATCTGCCTCATTTTACTGCATGCTGCATTTTACGGCCATATTTAATTAATTCAGTTATTCTAAGCTTATCATTTAAGTAACAGAAGAGAATCTATAGGGGGTTGGTGGCCGGAGGAAAACATGTGAACACAAAATGAAGCTTCAATGACTTAACCTTTACCATTCACTAGGCTAATTCAGCGGACTGCAAATTGTTGGTATTTTTTCCCAGAGAACGGGACATACAGGACATGACATCTCATGCAAATTGTCTCCCAGAAAACAGGACATACAGGAGATGACATCTCATGCAAATTGTGTCCCAGAAAACAAGCATACAGGACATGACATTACATGCAAATTGTCTCTGTAGGAGACAATTTGCATGAGATGTCAAGTCCTGTTTTCTTGGAAAAATAAGAAAAATATTTCAAAATGTCATGTGCTGTGAAAAATACCCAGCATGCAGAGCGTTAACAGCAATGGCTCATTTCACACTGGTCAATACATACGCACAGGCTGCGTAGCGGTCGCATAGGCATCGTATTTTGGATGCATAGGCTTCGATGAAAAATGGCGGATGACAGTTCGTCAATGCAGGTAAGAAACGGTTTTTACGTCAATCTAAATGTTGTATAGCGTTGTCCAATACTGACATCTGCCTTACGGACCACTTTATTAACGTGCGGCTTCGTCTGTTGCAAGAAAAAGTTTGAAAAAAGGAATATAGAAAAATAGACCCCAAAAGAAATTTGGCATTCAACACAGATTCACCTGTAGTTTCACTTTGGCCCGGTCGCCCTATGTAACTACACGTTTTTGGCTGGTCTTCTGGCCGATAAATTGTGAATAATGATAATGAAATCGAAAAGCTAACATGCAACTTTCGTCACATCTTTTGCGAAAATGAAAAATCATGATATTTCGATACAACGAACGTAGCTTCGTTACCTATTACAACGCAGAGGCTGCGAACTAAATTTGAAAGCCCTGAATTATGCAGTATAATAACGAATGATATTAAATTAATATCGAGAAATGAGCCAACCAGCGTTAGTTGATGATGCTAAAGGCATTCTGCATCATTTATACCAAACACATTTTCATTCTCAGCTTTGCAAATACAACATTATGATTCGAATGCCAAAATCTGTCAAGTTACAATTATTTACACTACCGTTCATAAACTTGGTAAGTCTTCGCCAAATCTGTTAAGTATTAAGCCAAATAATATTTGCACTGTATGATTTTCTGTCGTGTTTTTATAACAACGCACGTGGCTTAGGAATTTACGACGTGCAGGTTACAGAGATGGGCAGACGCATTACGAAAACACACCTATTAAAATACCACTAAAAAAAAAAAAACAGTCAGATAAAACATCCTGATAGTTTTGATATTTCTGCTCGCCCGGGCCAGGCGGTTCTAACGCGTATCCACAATCTGTGTTTCTGAGAATAAATAAGGAAATCTAATAAATGCAGAAAATCTGTCAATGTACACTACCGTTCATTAACTTGGTAGTCTGTCTTCGTCAAATCTGTTAAAGGAGACAGGAAAGCGATAATTTGTTACAATAAATAGGTAAACATCAATAAACCCCTTCTTCTACTGAATACTGCAGGTTTCTAAGTGGTCTGATAAGGATTTTATCACTGTGTAATCTCCAGCCATTTACTCTGCTAAAGAACTGACCTTGAAAATTCCAATTAACCACAGATATGCCCTGACGTCATCCATGAGGAATCTAGAAGCTTGGTGTGTACTGAATAGGCAGATGTAGCAATGTTGAGGTTTAAAACAGAAGCTTAAAATGGAGCAAAAGAAGCAAGAACTGGCCACTCTTTGAGGGGACTTCACTTTAGATATTCAGCCTTATGTGTTTGAGTCCAGGAAAACTTGTGATCAGGAATTTAGTGAGGGAAGCAGCAGCTCTGAAGATAGCTATCTTACATGTCAACCACAACAATTGTCTGCATAGCCATCTGCTGCTTTCTTTAAATGCTACCTGAACCAATCTAAGTCTGATCCAGTCTGATCTTGGTCCACACTGTTTGCCTATTAGCGAAAATATTATTTAAAAAAAAAAGAAAAAAAAAAAAACTTTAAGAAGATGCAGCAGACAGTATAAACAGGGGCCATTTTACAATTCAGGTCTTTCTTACGGTTGATTCGTCCGGTTTTCCACCCATGCGCACTCATGAGCACTCTTAAAATGGAGATAGCAGTCTTCATTTTTGATTGGGTGTTTATGGATTTGCCTAACTGATATAGGAAACCAAAGTAGCCAAAGCTAGCCATTGGCTCCAGATGAATTCGGCCTAGGTTGGTATCCCTAACGAACGGTTGTATGTCAATTCATTATTGGTAGAGAATCCTCTCATGTCACAGCGCATGACTCAGTGGAACCTTTTTGTTTGTGTTGATGTTAACGTCCCCGACAACATCATTCAGGTCATTTTTGAGACATTGTTTCCGAATTTATGGGAATTTTACCCGACACTGAGACGAAATGACTTCTCAAATCCTACTGCATATAAAGCATACTTGCAATTGCTAAATATGAATGACCCGTTTATTTTTTGAAAAGACAAATACTAGTTTTTGGGTCGATTATCTATCAATCGTCACAAAGTAAAAAAGTGCAAGTAGCTCTATAGTGCTTAAGTCCACGTGATTATCACTGATTGGCCTGAAATCCAGGGAACTTGTATATAGAAAACAGCAGCGTTTATTTTTCTTCGAAGAGAGGTCAGCGTGTTGCGTAATACGGAAATCCATAGATCATGGATTGGGTTTTTCAAACAGTGTATGTCCAGATCTAATGCCGCAGAACGCGGCGTCTAATCAGGGTCTTCGCTGTTTGCTAACATTACATGAATTGAAGGGCCAAACGCAGCGTCTTATCAGGGTCTTCACTTTTTGCTTTAAACTGTAGTTTAAGGGTTAAAGGAAGCACTTTAAATCCATAAGTAAGCATCCAGCCGACAGACTTTCTTAAAAAAGTAAATCTTTGGGCCGGAGCCGTCATAGAGTTATGAAAGGGCCGTAAAGCAAAAACATGCTTTATCTATCTTATCTTATTATATCGAAGAACGATTTCACGAAATTGGTTACTGAAATCATTGCAAGCAAGTATTTTTCGGAATTTATATTCTAAGTCACTATGAAATTCAAATTCTGATAGGCTATGTTGCAGAAGACAGTCTGGTTAGCAAAAAATTATGATGTAAGGACAGAGATTGAAAATAGATCTGAGGTAAAGAAAAGTCTTGTATTTTTTTTTCTTCTTTGATCCTACAAAGGCTAGAATAAGCTTATATGTTTACTGTTTAATGAGCAGATGCTTCTATTTTATCGGAAACGAAGACTGGGATCAGACAGTGCAGGCGCGATTAATGAACCTTTGCTGAAGTTTTGTAGGAGCTGCATGTATTCGATTGAAGCATTTAAATAGAAGTCGGAGAATCACGAAAACATGCCTTTATAATTCTGACCCCCTTAAATCCAACTTTTATACAGTAAAACTGAGCTTTAAAGGGATGTACATTGTTTTCCTTATTTCTTTTCAGAAATACAGATTGTGGATACGCGATAAAACCGCCTGGTCCTGGCGGTTGTAACAAGTTCCCATACACTATGTCTTAAGCAGAAATATTAAAACTATCAGAATGTTTTATCTGAAAGTATTTCTTTTTATCTTTTTATTGGTATTTTAATAGGCGTGTTTTCGTAATGCGTCTTCCCATCTCTGTAACCTGCGAAGCCACGTGCTTTGTAAAAAACACGACAAAAATTCATACAGTGCAAATATTATTTGGCTTAATACTTAACAGCTTTGACGAGGACTTGCCGAGTTATTGAACGGTGGTGTAAATAATTGTAAATTGACAGATTTTGTGCATTCGCCTCAAAATGATGTACATGTATTTGCATAGCTGAGACTGAAAATGTTTTCGGTATAAATGATACAGAATGTCTTTAGCATCACCAACTAACGCTGGTTGACTGATTCCTCGACATTAATTTAATAGCATTCGCTATTATTCTACATAATACAGGGCTTTCAAATTTAGTTCGCAGCCTCTGCGTTGTAATAGGTAACGAAGCTACGCGCGTTGTATCGAAATATCAAGATTTTTATTTTTCGCAAAAGATATGACGAAAGTTGCATATTAGCTTTTCTATTTCATTTTCGTTATTCACAATTTATCGGCCAGAACACCAGCCAAAAACGTGTAGTTACATAGGGCGACCGGACCAAAGTGAAAATACAGGTGAATCTGTGTTGACTGCCAAATTTCTTTTGGGGTCTATTTTTCTTTATTCCGATTTTCAAACTTTTTCTTGCAACAGACGAAGCCGCACATTAATAAAATGGTCCGTAAGGCAGATGTCAGTATACGGAAATGCAATACAACAGTTAGTTTAACGTAAAAACAGTTTCTTACCTGCATTGACGAACTGTCATCCGCCATTTTTCATCGAAGCCTATGCGTCCAAAATACGAAGCCTATGCGACCGCTACGCAGCCTGTGCGTATGTATTGACCAGTGTGCATTTACCACAGTTTTTTCAAACTCATTCTTGAGTCCACAAGAAAATTTTCAAATAACTCAAAATTCATACAATTATTTGCACACCAGTTACAACACTAAGTTCTAGATAAAATGGAATATACAATAAATTGTATCACATTTCCACCTAACCGCTTAAGATTATTTTGAACATCTCAAGTAGATTTGAATTTAACAGGCATGAGAGCTCACTAACTGTGAAAGATCAGAATCATTCGGAAATCCAAGCCAAAATGCAAACAATGTGCAAATACTTCAATCAAAGCAAAGCAGGTGCCTCAAAATGCAATCAGAACCAATTGACAAACCCACAACCTCCTTATACACTACAAACTCACTATAACACTGTTCGTTATAACACGGTTATGGATATAGCACGGTTTCAAAATGGATCGTAAAAATGTATAGCTTATATAGAAAAATGACCATAAATGGTCATTTTTTCTACATAATCTATGCATTTTTGTTTGGAAATAACATAGTTTCTGCTTTGGACGCCAACAATAGTGTTATAAAGAGGTTGTGGTGTAATATTATTGTTGGGGTCCAAAGCAGAAACCATGTAAGCAAAACAACTTTGTTGTATATAGATAATGAGGAACTTTCTATATAATTAATATATTTTTTTTTATAAATCTATGGCTGGCCTTTCTATGTAAAATTAACATTTTTGGAATCCATCTTCAAACCATGTTATATTCAAAACCATGTTAAAAAGAACCGTTATAACAAGGTTGTGGTGTAATTGACAGTTTGGCAAATACAGAAAGATCCTATATTAAGACCCCTTTGGGACTGTTCAAAGCTGGTCTTAAGACCACGTTTGAACAATTCCAAAGATAGTCTCCTACTAATCTGGATGTAGAAACAATACTATGAAAGAAAAACTGAAGCTTTTTAAATATGTTTTAACCCATAAGATGCCGAGAAAAACTGCATCTGAAAATGTTGTCTGCTTAGGTGGTCTGCTGAATTTTTTTGCAAATGTTTTAAAAAATATTTTTGCATACAGGCAAATAGAGTGGACCCAGATCAGACTGCTCCTACAGTCTGATCTGGGTCCACAGTTTGCAAAAAAAAAAAGTAATTTAAGGTAACCGGCAGATGGCAAAGCAGACGACAATTGTCGTGATTGGCATTTTATGGCTTAAAACAAGAATTTGTCTGAATTTTAGCTGGTCTTTATAGGGGAATTCAACTGAACATGTGTACATAGCCCTTTGATACGAGCAAATTAAACTGAACTTTGATAAGTCTTTTTATCAAACAAAAAGAGTGTGGGTGTCTCAATGATCTGCGACCTTGCAGCTGCAATCATCCATGATGGAAAGGTACCCTCTGACTGGGAACAGAGTTTCATTGTCTGTCTCTACAAGGGCAAAGGCGATGCATTGGAACGGGGCAACTACCATGGTCTCAAGCTGACAGAACAGGTCATGAAAGTCCTGGAGAGGATTGTGAATGAACTCATTAGGCAGTTGGTGTCCATCGACGATTCCCAATTTGGCTTCATCCCAGGAAGAGACACAACAGATGCAATTTTGTACGGCAGCTGCAAGAGAATTATCTGGCGGCCAACAGGAGACTCTACATGGCTTTTGTAGACCTGGAGAAGGCATTTGATCGAGTGCCTCAGAAAGTCATCTGGTGGGCACTAAGAAAACTTGGGAGTGGACGAGTGGATTGTGCGACTGGTCCAAGGGATGTATGCTAATGCTCGGAGCTGTGTCCATGTTGGTGATGGTTACAATGAAGAATTCGAAGTGAAGGTGGGTGTTCATCAAGGCTCTGTTCTCAGCCCACTGCTTTTCGTCATTGTGCTTGAAGCCTTGTCATACGAGTTCCACTCTGGAGTCCCCTGGGAGGACCTGTATGCTGATGACCTTGTCATCATAGCTGAATCCCTTGTGGAATGTGTCAGGAGGCTCTTAACTTGGAAAGACGCAATGGGGCGAAAGGGCTGAGAGTGAATGTAGGAAAGACAAAGATCATGATCTGCAGCTCAGGGCTGGACTTCCTGCAGAGTACAGGCCAGTTCCTATGTGCTGTATGTCGCACTGGAGTGGGCAGCAACAGTATCTTTTGTACCGTAAAAATTCGGCTATAAGGCGATTCGGCTATAAGACTGGACCCCTTTTTCAGTTTTTCTAAGGTGGGATTTTGCTTATACTCTTTTATAAGATGGGTCAAATTTGTGCCATATCTGTCGGGACCTATCTGCTACCGCAAGATACCGTTTAGAAGTGAGAAATCGGCCTTTTTTTCGTCAGAAAACCCCACTACTTACCCCTCACATGGCTTTGTTTATGTCTGTTGACATTCAGTGTCTTCGTTTGTGAGAGTTACAAAGAGAGACAACTCTTATTGAATCTGAATAGGTAGGTCTATTAAGCGTTGGGAAAAGGGGGAAATATTTAATTCCATCCAAAATATTCAGAGATATTTGTTGCAGCTTTTTTATAAGTAACTGAACTTTTCTTTTATCGGGGAACACAACACCTAGTTATTCAGATTCAGAACCAATGCCCCAGCTAGCATAAAATAGCGGGCAAACGTCGGGTCGATACGTCGTATCGCTGTCGGCCAGAAGTTGGCCCGGTACATGCTTTGCTGGCTACACAGACTTCTATTTTATAGACGACAGGGCTGACAAATCCATTTCCCGACTGCCCGGGACAAGACCAAAATCGCGCCAGGCAGGTGCACTTTGACCTTATGATGCCCGGTCAGGCAAGTGCAAAAAAATCGTCTAAAACTGTCAGTCTTTTTGAGTCCTTAAATCCGGTAAAACTAGACCAGTAAATAAATCGCAATAATTGCTGCACTGTCAATCTAGAGAAAAACCATCTGTGTTTTTATTACGGCTCAAGTATGACACTATTGTTAATCCCTGTCATATAATTGCCAACCTGCGGTGCGTGTCGATAAGGTGTGAAAATATGGTCAAGATATGTCTTTTATTTGCGTTTATCGTCCAATCATAAAATTTAATCCACAATCAATGTGAAAATGATCTAATCGCTCCCCAGACAATTAGCTACATCTAACAGTAGATTTTTGCATAAAAAATGGACTATTCTACCATCTGATGAATGGTTATGTTTTGGTGCCAAATAGCAGACGCGGGGCGGGAAAAGTCGAATGCTGTTATTGGTGTTAGACACGGAGCTTCTCGGGATAATTCGGGAGCTGTGCAAAGTGCTGGTTTTCTATCCACCTCTATTCACAGCCGTTTAGCTATCGAGAAAATATTTTTTACCTGTTCCTAACGTTTTTTTTATGAAAGAGACACACACAATGACATTAAACACATGTTGGGGTGCTGTCGTCTGATGACATCATTTACCGATCGCTTGCAGAAAAATAGTAGCGGTGGTTGTGGGCAGCGATTTATATCAATTCAAAAATCACCGATCGGCATGTTCCGTATGTCTGGTCTTTGCCGGATATTGCCGGAAAAAAGCCTGCAGTCCATGACCTCGGCTATAAGGGGTCATTTTTTGGGGCTCATTTTGGAGGGAAAATTCCTCGTCTTATAGCCGAATTTTTACGGTAATGGCTGCAAGTTCTGGGTGCACAAGAAATGCAGTGGGCTCCAGTGCCTGATAGAGGACCCTGAGTACAGGTGTACATGGTGCCAAGGAACTGCATGACATGGCAGACAACAGAGGGAAGTCCAAGTCAGATCCGACAAGCTGGAGGTTGTAGCTTCCTTTTGCTACGTAGGTGATATGCTCTCAGCAGCGGGTGGTTGCGACCTTTCAACCACATAACGTGTGAAAACAGCCTGGAAGAAATTCAAGGAGTTGCTACTGGTTCTCATTCCTGCCACCTCTAGTTCAAGACATGTGACCGTGTGTACAGCTCTTGTGTGCGGAGCGCAATGCTCCATGCCAGTATGACATGGCCATTGACAAAGCCAAACCTCCAACGTCTTCAGCGGAATGACAGGGCAACGATCAGACAGATTTGCAATGTCAAGCCACAGGACACTGTTACCATCAGGTCCAGTGAGTTACTTGAGCGTCTTGGCATTGAGGACCTGGACTTCATCCTGAAAGAGGGAAGGCTCCACTGGTATGGACATGTGGAACGCTCCAACGGTGCAGTCAAGACTGCCTGTGATATACAGGTAGGTGGAAAGTGGGGGCCTGGAAGGCCCAAGATGACCTGGAAGCAGCTGACAGAAACCGATTGCAGAGAATGGAAGCTCTCTGCTAACGATCCTCATGATAGACAGGCCTGGAGATCTGGTGTAAGATCTGCCATGCGTGGAGCAAGCCAGCTACCAGGAAGGGGGCCCACTTATGTGGACCTTGCCCCTGTACCTACACGTTAATCAAAAATCTGTCGATGAAGATGAAAAAGAGTCTTCAGCACTGTCACAATGTCATTATCTATTTATCTAGTATATATAGTTATTATCATTATGTATAGTAGTCACAGATAAGATTGACAAGGTGGAGCTATTGATTGCACCTGCGCTTGGAATATTCTGTTAACAGTCACCCAGTTATACTCAGATTCAATGAAAACGCACCACTTTTAGAATTTTGATTTCTTTAGTTTAAGGTGAAAATGACTGACTTTTTCAACTGATAAATATGGTATTGTAAAGTTGTCACCTAAGCATGAGTTTGTTTGACACAAATACGGCGTGATTTTCATGATGTGCATGTGCACATGCAAATTCAGAAATTGCAAAATTTTCGTAATCACAATATTTTTGGCACTTTCTTTACTGTCATTATAAGGTCCGGATTCTTTACGTTAAAAAGCCAGCAAAACATTTCATAAGAACAAGCCAATGGGACATCTAAGAAACGTCTATCGTCATCATGCCCTCGGTAGGGTTGAAGGTTGGCTTTCATACCGCCAAGTTGCAGAGTGTATGGGTTGCTTGCACACTACAATTGCTCGATTGGTTGAAAGGCACAACGCTACCGGGTCTGTGGATGATAGACAGCTCCCTGGACGTGAATGTGTTACAGCTTATAAACCCTATTGGTTTCAATGGGCGACAGGGCTTGAGATGTCATTTAATCTCAATGTCAGGTAAAAGTTACACAAAATTGGAAGCAACATCTCCAAAATGACCTATACAGTGTTGACGGGGATGTTAAACCTCAAATCAAACAAACAAATAAGGAGCCCTGGGGCGTGGCAAATTTGGACCACAGGGGCAAAGTTGGCATGATTTATGTAGGGGACCACTTGACATTTCTACATACTAAATATCTAAGCTCTGGGCCTTGTGGTTTCAGAGTAGAAGATTTTTTTATGTTATTCCCACTGTAAGTCTATGGGAGTTATATGTTGCCAAGGCAACAAGAGTTTCCATCTGATCTGCCACAAAACATTACGCTTCTTTCCCCCCTACCTGATAATGCTTCACATGAAATTTAATCATGACTGGCCAACTTGCTTTAAAGATATACTTATTTGAAAACTTGGAGCTTAGGAGCCCCTGAGGCGAAGCCAATCTGGACCCCCAAGGGCATCATTGGCAGGATTTATGTAAGGGACCACTTGGCATTGCTACATACTAAATATCTAAGCTGTGAGCCTTGAGGATTCAGAAGGGCTCATGGAAAATTAGCTGACACATGTAAATGTCTATGCTAAATGTTGACACCCTCGTTAAATAAAGACTACTTATTTACTTACTTAGAGAAGAAGGTTTTTTAAATTTTTTTTCTATTTTAAGTCTATGGGAGCTAATGAGCTCCAGGGTGTGGCCAATTCTAACCCCCAGGGGCACGATTGGCAGGATTTAGGTAGGTGACCATTTTAAGTTGCTACATACAAAATATCTAAGCTTTAGGCCTTGTGGATTCAGAGAAGAAGATAAGTTTTTTCCATTGTAAGTCTATGGGAGCTTATGAGTGCCCCGGAGCATGGCGAATTCTGACCCCTGGGGCATGATTGGCAGGATTTATGTAAGTGACCATTTTACGTTGCTACGGTACATACTAAATAGCTATGGGCTTTATGGTTTCGGAGAAGAAGATTTTTGAAGCTGTTTTTCCATTATAAGTCTATGGAAGCTAAGGAGCCCCAGGGCGTGGCCAATTTGGACCCCAGGGGCATGATTGGCAGGATTTATGTTGGGGACCACTTCATGTTGCTACACACTAAATATCTAAGCTTTGAGCCTTGTGGATTCAGAGAAGAAAATGCTTAAAGTTTTTCCCATTGTAATCAAATGGGAGCTGAAGAGCCCCAGGGCGCAGCCAATTCTGACCCCAGGGGCGTGATTGGCAGGATTTATGTAGGTGACCATTTTGTGTTGCTTCATACGAAATATCTTAGCTGTAGGCTTTATGGTTTCAGAGAAGAAGATTTTGGAAGCTTTTTTTCCATTATAAGCTTATGGAAGCTAAGGAGCCCCGGGGCGTAGCCAATTTGGACCCCAGGGGCATGATTGGCAGAATTCATGTAGGAGACCACTTGACGTTGCTTGGGCTGAAGAAGATTTTTTAAGTTTTTCCCATTGTAAGTCTATGGGAGCTATATATTGCCCTGGCAACAACAGTTTCCATCTGATCTGCCCCAAAACATTATGCATCTTTTCCTCCCACCTGATAATGCTTCACATGAAATTCAATCATGATTGGCTAATCGGCTTTAAAGATATACTTATTTGAAAATGTGAACAGACGATGGACGCTAGAGCATTGGCATACTATTACCTCACATGAGCCTCCGGCTCAGGTGAGCTAAAAAGGTTAACCAAAGGGTAAACCTGAAAAACTCAAGTTCGAAAAATGACAATTTCCACCAAAACTTTTTTGGTCATTCGTGCCTTTCATGGATAATATATGAAAGGGGTACCTCCAATGAAGCAACAGTCCTGATATCAAAGCAATCTGCTCAAGAATAAATGAAATATGTCACTTTGAAAAAAAGGTTAACCAAAAGGTAAATCTTGGACGACGCCCGCCCACCTGACGCCCGCCTGATGCCCACCCGCCCATACATCTCTATTCAAAAGGACGGATTTTTTTAAAAACCCGTTCAATTATAAAGCAAATTTGAGTAAATTTGCCACAGATGAAACAATCAAAGTTTTAAAGATATGTTAACTAACTCATTAAGTTGGAACAACTCATACTGATTTGTATGAAAATAATTTGACCCATTTCAAATTTTAATATGTATCAATCTACAGACTTCATTTCACAATCAACTCATTCATACGAGCCAGTGAAAACAGTCTTAAGCCAGTGAAAACAGTCTTAGACAAAAAGGTTGAAGGCATAATGATGAATAGTCATATCTAAAGGCAGGGAATGCATACAATAAGCATCAAAATGCTGAACAAGAGGCTTAAGGAGCCTAACAGCTCACCAGAGGAACATTTTTAGTTAGCTGTTTGTCTCATGGTTTTAGAGCAGAAGATTTTTTTGGAGTTCTTCCAAATATGAATCTGTGGGAGATAATGAGCCAAGGGCTGTGGCCAATTTGGACGCTATAGGCATGGCTGGCAGGATTTATGTTGGTGACCAATTGATGTTGCAACAATACAAAATATCTTATTTCAGGGCCTTGCAGTTTCAGCAGCAGATCTCTTAAGTTTTTTGTATTATTAGTCTACAGGAGCTAATGAGTGAGTGTTTTAGTTTTACATTCCACCAACGACTAAGGTGATACGGAAACAGGGCCTCAGTTTAAAGACTCATCAGGTAGTCTGGAGAATCCCGGGGTCTATCCTGCAATCCCTGGTTTATCAGGTGTGTAGCATAACCACTACACCACAGAGGCCTCTATAGGAGTTAATGGGCCCCATGGTCTAGTCAGTTTGGACCCTAGGGGCATGGTTGGTAGGATTATTGTAGGTGACCACTTAATGTTGCTACATACTTAATATCTAAGCTCTGGGCCTTTTTATTTCAGAAGAAGATTTTTTAAAAGTCTTTTATATTATTATAAGTGGGAGCTAATGAGCCCTTGGGCATGGCCAACTTGGGAGCCCAGGGGCATGATTGGCAGGATTTATATAGTTGACCACATAGTATTGTTACATATGAAATATCCAAGCTAAGAGTCTTATGCTTTCAGAGAAGATTTTTAAAGTTTTTCCCATTATAAAACTATGGGAGCTAATAGGCTCCGGGGCATGGCCAATTTTGACTCGAGGGGCATGGTTGGCAGGATTTATGAAGATGTTTATGTTGCTTCATACAAAATATCTAAGTTATGGGCTCTATGGTTCAGAGAAGAACATTTTTAAGCTTTTTTCCCCAATATAAGACTGGGAGCTAAGGAGCCCCGGGGTGTGACTAATTCGGACCCAAGTGGCCTGATTTGCAGGATTTATGTAGGGAATCACATGACATTGCTACATACTAAATACCTAATGTTTGGGCCTTGTGGATTCAGAGAAGAAGTTTTTTTGAAGTTTTTTTCCAATATTAGTCTATGTGAGTTTATGAGCCCATGGGCGTGGATAATTTTTACCCTAGAGGCATGGTTGGCAGGATTTATTTAGGTGACCATTTCAGGTTACTACATAGTAAATATGTAAGCTATGGGCTTTACGGTTTCAAAGAAGAAGTTTTTTAAACTTTTTTTTCCATGATATTGGAGCTAAGGAGTCCCGTGGTGTGGCTAATTTGGATCACAGGGGCATGACTGGCAGGATTTATGTAGGGAACCACTTGATATTGCTACATACTAAATATCTAAGCTTTGGGCCTTCTGGATTCAGACAAGAAGATGTTTTTTTCCATTGTAAGTCTATGGGAGCTTATGAGACCCAGGGCGTGGCCAATTTTGACCCCATGGACATGATTGGCAGGATTTATGTAGGTGATCAATTTTCATTGTTCCATTGTAAATAAATTAGCTATTGGCTTTATAGTTTCGGAGAAGATTTTTGAAGCTTTTTTTTTTCACTATAAGTCTATGGAAGCTAAGGAGCCCTGGGGCTTGGCCAATTCTGACCCCAGGGGCATGATTGGCAGGATTTATGTAGATGGCCACATTACCTTGCTAAATACTAAATATCTTAGCTATGGGCATATAGTTTTGGAGAAGAAGATTTTTGAAGCTTTTTTCCATTATATGTCTATGGAAGCTAGGGAGCCCTGGGGCATAGCCAATTTGGACTCCAGGGGCATGATTGGCAGGATTTATGTCAGGACCATTTGAAGTTGCTTCATACTAAATATCTAAGCTCTATGACTTGTGGTTTCAGAGAAGAAGATTTTTTAAGTTTTTCCTATTGGAGCTTATGAGCCCAGGGGCGTGGCCAATTCTGACCCCATGGGGCATGATTGGCAGGATTTATGTAGGTGACCATATTACCTTGCTACATACTAAATATCTTAGCTATGGGCTTTATGGTTTCAGAGAAGAAGATTTTTGAAGCTTTTTTTCCATTATAAGTCTATGGAAGCCAAGAAGCCCTAGGGCATGGCCAATTTGGACCCCAGGGGCATGATTGGCAGGATTTATGTAGGGGACCATTTGACATTGCTACATACTAAATATCTAAGCTCTGGATTTATGTAGAGGACCATTTGACATTGCTACATACGAAATATCTAAGCTCTGGGCCTTGTGGTTTCAGAGAAGAAGAAATATTTTAAGTTTTTCCCATTGTAAGTCTATGGGAGCTATATGTTGCCATGGCAACAAGAGTTTCCAACTGATCTGCCCCAAAACATTATGCATCCTTTCCCCCCTACCTGATAATGCTTCAAATGAAATTTAATCATGACTGGCCAACTGGTTTTAAAGATATTCTTATTTGAAAGTGTGAACGGACGACAGACGACAGACGCCGGAGCATTAGCATACTAATAGCTCACGTGAGCCTTCAGCTCAGGTGAGCTAATAAGGCAAAAACAGTATGCATATCTATACCATCATTAAAAGGCACAGTGACAAAGTCTGCATATTTGGGAGTTTATAAAGGTTCTCTTACCCTCTGGATACACTCTTGACCGTTCATCTAACCAAAAGAAAAACAAAGCTAAATCATTCTGTCTTCTCTTTTTTTTTTTTGTCAAAACATTCACTTTTGGAGCAATCCTTACTTTGCTTTGAGTTTAATCAATATTATTTACCGTAATGATCCTAAGTATTGGGACAGATAGGCCTGAGCAAACAGTGCACATCCAGATCAGACTGCTAGTCTGATCAGGTTCTACACTGTTTGCCATTCCATCTGCACATTTTGTACTCCTTGCTGGGTGGCGAAACAAATTTGTTAAAACATCCGAATTTTTAGGATTTTTACGGTAGAGCAAGTTAAGGTGGTCAGTTTACTTAACCACACCCTTCTTTGGCAGACATAGTAGCCAGTACAGTGCACATTCTTTCACCAGAAACTGAAGATTACCCTTCTTGGAGAAATCTGTCTCCACAAAACAGTCACCCTTCTTGAATCAGAAGAAGGGGAGAATGACCACAGTAAAGAAATCATTATCAGTCTCCATGAAACAGTCACCCTTCTTGAATCAGATGCTCACATTTTTTCAGCAAAAACAGTATTTTTGCCATATGAAATGACCAAAGTTTTAACAATATGTTTATTAACAACGTCATTAATTTTGAACAACTGGCCCCTGATTAGAGCAGTTTCGTGTCATGTGCAAGAAGGCTTTCAATTTTTGTTCAGATATTGAGGAATATGCTGAATTCTTTCATTTATACAAGATGCCCAAGATGGCCCTGCTTTGCTCACCTGTGGACCAGAAAATCTTTAGCAATGTTTAGAAAGGAAGAAACTGTGAAGAAAGGCAACACATGTTTGGTAACCTGATTGATATAAATATCTTCATAGATCCAAAGTTGTCAATATAGTTGTACATCAGTTGGACCCCTGGACGGGGTCATTTTTGACCACAAGGCTATAATTTGAAAATCTTGGTAGAGGTCCACTACATGAAGATTCGTATCAAATATCAAGAGCCTGGGCCTTCCAGTTTCAGACAAGAAGATTTTCAAGGTGGTCAGTTTACTTAAGCACACCCTTCTTTGGCAGACATAGTAGCCAGTACAGTGCACATTCTTTCACCAGAAATTGAAGATTACCCTTCTTGGAGAAATAAGTCTCCACAAAACAGTCACCCTTCTTGAATCAGAAGAAGGGGAGAATGACCACAGTAAAGAAATCATTGTCAGTCTCCATGAAACAGTCACCCTTCTTGAATCAGATGCTCACATTTTTGCAGCAAAAAACAGTATTTTTGCCATATGAAATGACCAAAGTTTTCACAATATGTTTATTAACAACGTCATTAATTTTGAACAACTGGCCCCTGATTAGAGCAGTTTCATGTCATGTGCAAGAAAGCTTTCAATTTTTGTTCAGATATTGAGGAATATGCTGAATTCTTTCATTTATACAAGATGCCCAAGATGGCCCTGCTTTGCTCACCTGTGAACCAGAAAATCTTTAGCAATGTTTAGAAAGGAAGAAACTGTGAAGAAAGGCAAGACATGTTTATTAACCTGATTGATATAGGTATCTTCATACAGCCAGGGTTGTCAATATAGCTGTACATCAGTTGGACACCTGGGGCCAGTTGTTCAAAGCATCATTAGCTTAACGAGCTCGTTAGTGGTCATATTGTTAACTCTTCTAGCAAGTACAATATCGTAAATTTTGGTATTTTTGCTGGAAAAATGTGAGCAGCTTTTGCGTCAGCAAAAGCTGCTCACATTTTTTCAGCAAAAATTTCAGCATATTTACCATATTTAATGATCAAAGTTTTAACGATACGTTAACTAACGACGTCGTTAGTTTTGAACAACTGGCCCCTGGACGGGGTCATTTTTGGCCACAAGGCTATAATTTGAAAATCTTGGTAGAGGTCCACTAGATGAAGCTTCATATCAAATATCAAGAGCCTGGGCCTTCCGGTTTCAGACAAGAAGATTTTAAAGGTTTTCCCTCTATAAGTGTATGTAAAACATGTGGGGCCTGGAATGGGGCCATTTTTGGCCCCAATGCTAAAATTTGAACAATTTTGGGATTAGGTCAAGATGAAGTTTCATACTAAATATCAAAGACCTAGGCTTACTGGTTTCAGATGAAAATTTTTAAATGTTTTCCCCATATATGTCTATGTAAAATGAAGGCCCCAGAGCGAGGCCAGTTTTAACCCCATGGCTATAATTTGAACAATCTTGGTAGTGGTCCACTCGATGAAGCTTCATACTATATATTAAGGGACCTAGGCCCTCTGGTTTCAGACAAGAAGCTTTTTAACTGTTTTCCCTATATAAGTCTTTGCAAAACATGCAGGGCCCTGGGGTGGGGCCATTTTTGGCCTAAAGGCTATAATTTGAAAATCTTGGTAGAGGTACACTAGATGAACTTCATACTAAACATGAAACTTCTGGTTTCAGACAAGAAGATTTTTAAAGGTTTCCCTATATATGTCTATGTAAAATATGTGCCTCAGGGTGGGGCCATTTTTGGTCCAAGGGCTATAATTTGAACAATCTTGGAAGAGGTCAACCAGATTTAGCTTCATACCAAATATCGAAGACATGGGCCTTGCCGTTTCCGAAGATTTTTTAAGTTTTCAGTTAAAAAATCTATTTTTGGCTCCTGTGACCTAGAGATGCAATGGACCGGAACTATTTCAATAATTTTGAAATGGGACCAACTGAGGATCATTCCTGTATAGATTGATCAAAATCCAATCAATGGTTTAGGAGATGTCGTTTGAAGAAATTGTTTATGGATGCAAACACGGACAGACATACGGACAACTGACAAAATGTGATCACAAAAACTCACTTTGTCACTGTGTGGCAGTGTCAGGTGAGCTAAAAACACAGCTAGTCTGTCAAAGGTAGTGAATACTTCGCTGTAAGAATTCCCCTCATCTAGAAAGGGGAGGTTACACCAGGAAGGTGCAGCTTATCTATTGATCTACTAAACAAATTGCAGCATATCTATTAATCTACTACACCTAATGAAATATTTGATCTGACATCTATGTCTATTCAACTTTGGATTTGCCAGCCTCAGTAGCTCAGTCGGATGCGCGTCTGACTGGTGATCAAGAGAATTTGCGGGTTCAATACCTGCCGGGGTCCGCAACATTCATTCATGGAGATTGATCATGAAATCTTTTCTACGGTCATTCTCTCCCTTCCGCTGATTCAAGAAGGGCAGTTGTCAGTTTCTGGCGAAAGAATGTGCGCTGTACTGGTTAAACGCTTAAGTATACGCCTGCCCAGGAAAGTGTGGATAGGCAAACTGATCTGCTCAAAAAATGACCTGAAATAGTGTTGACTGGGCCGTTATACTCCAGTACAAACAAACAAACAAACAGCTTTTGATTTACTGTCAAACTTCCATAGCTCAAACACGTTTTGGACCATGAAAATTTGTTCTACAAAAGGGAAGCTCTAGCCATTTATAGTAAACAACGGGTAAGGTAATAATTTAGATGGAATGACTGAGATAAAAAATAAAAACAAGAATTTTGCTGAATGCTACATTGTGCCTGTATGGCCTTGAACACTAGAGTGGTGAATGCTTAGGTTGTAGCAAATGTGGACGGCATGACAACTGAAATAACGGGTGGAAAATTTGGACACCAATATCATGCATCCAGGTGCGACAATAACAGTCCAACTTCAGTGGCTCAAACACCTTTGGGACCACGAAAATTTGTTCGAAGACCACTAAGGATTAACCATTATCCTGCCGAATATTTGAATATGCCACACCCACTACTGATTATCAACCATTCAGATTACTTTATGCAAATTATTGTTGACAAATTCATAAACTGAATGACAAACAATAAAGATCCTGATCAGATGGCTTCAGAAGCCATCTGATCTGGATCGTTATTGTTTGAAAGACAAGACATCTGGGGCCAGTTGTTCAAAGCATTGTTAGCTCAACAAGCTCGTTAGTGGTCAAATTGTTAACTGTTCTAGCAAGTTCAATATAGGTAATATTGGTATTTTTGCTGAAAAAATGTGCAGCTTTTGCTACTCAAATTTTTTCAGCAAAAATAATAGCATATTTGCCATAATTAATGAACAAAGTTTTAATGATATGTTAACTAACGACGTCGTTAGTTTTGAACAACTGGCCCCAGGTCATAAATCATAAAAGGAATGTCTTTTCAATTTCCATCCAGGTGATTTTAATGAGTACATACAACATACATTTTCAAGAAACAATAATAAAATTATCCAAAATATTTCAATATCTGCATTTGTGAGAAACATTTCCTGGCGAATCAAAAATAAGTTTGAAAACTTTGTAGTTTTTTGCTTGTATTGAGGATGTCCCTGTCAACACTATTTTGGTCATTTTGGAGACATTGCTTCCAATTTTGTGGGACCCAGCATTGAGATGAAAAGACATCTCAAGCCCTACAAAACAAACCAATAGGGTATATATGCAGGGACTCACTTTGCATGGGCAGGCTTAGATCTTCTAAGTGATTTACCAGTACTCATGTACAGTTGGTGTCAGCTCTGAGTGGAAGCACATTTCAGCCCCATCTATTTCTACAAGACCCGAGACACTTTCGTGATACACAAACCATCGGTGTTGGAGCCATCGAAGTTCAACTGTATGTTGTTACATATCAGAATGCCCTCATATACACGACTGTAATGCATACATACAACATACTTTTTTCAAGATGAAATAAGAAACCCCTCCCCAGCGAATTACCCTTAAATATTTTATCTAGAGGTATGAAAACTGGAGAATGAGTGCAATTCAGCCATGGTAAATAAGCCAGTAGAGTTTAAGTCACTGAAGTACTCTAAAAATCCTAAACATTTTGTCACAACTTGAGGGCGCTGTAACTCTCCTAAAACTTTAACAAATACTTTTTCATGATCCTGCAAGGAGTCCAAAAAGGTTTAAAATTGAATGGCAAACAGTGTAGACCCTGATCAGACTGCTCTTTCAGGAGCAGTCTGATCTGGGTCTGCACTGTTTGCTTAGGCCTATCTGTCCCAATACTTAGGATCGATATCACTACACTTACCATCTCTCTTCAGCACTCCAGCCACCGGTACTAGAACAGAGGGTGGTGATAAGCTACTAGCTGCTTGCTGGGTAGGGGGAACTGTGCTACAATAGTCGTTAGGGTTGTTGGGGTGAGGGTTGCGACCGGCGCCTGATGCCTCATTCCAGTGCTCAGCTGATGGGAAACAGGAAAAACAGGTTTTATACATATCAATGCTAAGTGCTTCAGATGAATAGGAAGGGAAGGATTCAGTGCAAGAGTAATATTTATGATATACACAACAAGGACAGTTCCAACAAATAAAATCCATTTGCATTGCCACAACAAATGGGGCCAGGAAAGAATTTTATGAGTGTAAAAAGCCCTTTTTATTAAAGGGCAAGCAAAATTTTTAACCTATATAATAAGATGTGCGGCCCCCGCCCATAGGGTCTTGCAGAAATATATGGGCTGCATGATGCTTCCACCCAGAGCTGAATCCGGCCCGCACACTAGTACTGGTAAACCACTTAGAGGATCTAAGCCTGTCCAGGAACCGCGGGGCGAGGCGGACCGTCCATGCTAATAAACCCTATTGGTGTCATTGGGCGACAGAGCCCGAGATGTCATTTCATCTCAATGTGGGGTAAAAGTCCCACAAAATTGGAAGCAACGTCTCCAAAATGACCTTTACAGTGTTGACGGGGATGTTTAACCTCAAATCAAACAAACAAATAAAAACCTATAAGTTGTTCTGAAAATGTTGTCTGTTTATGTCATCTGCTGCATCTTCTTGCAATCTTTTTAAAAAATAGTTTTGCACATTGGCAAACATTTGGTTATAATCAGACTGCTCAGATCAACACTATTTAGGTGATTTTGGAGACACTGATTCAGATTTATTGGGAATTCTACCTGATATTGAGATGAAATGACATCTCAAGCCCTACTACTCAAAGACCTACTACCCAAAAAAACCTATAGGGTATATAAGCAATGATGGTCAGACTAGCAACACTTTGCCTGGGCAGGCATAGATGTTCTAAGAGGTTTAACAGTACTCATGTTCGGATGGTTTCAGATCTGTGAGGAAGCACTATGCAGACCAATCTGTTTCTCCACGCACTGATTGGCTGGGGCATTACCAGTCATCGTGTTATGCTCAAAAATGTCTAGAAATTCAAAATAAACTTTTTATACACCAGTGCTCATTAATGCATAACATACAGCTTAACTCTTATCACGCTGTTCACGATAACCCCTATCTTTGAAAACAGTGTAGATCCTGATCAGATGGCTTCTGAAGAAGCCATCAGATCAGGATCTACACTGTTTGACATTCAATTTATGAATTTGTAGGAATAAATTACATCAAGTAATCTGATTGGTTCAAAGTCAGAAATGGGTGTGGCTAAACTGAATATTCAGCAAGAGAAGGGTTAACCCTTATGTGGAATGGGTACACCTGACAATTTTTTCTGCCATTTTTCAAAGGGAGACAACTTTCAGGACTTCCTGTCCACTTTTCTTTAAACTCTTTCTCATCTCCGGAGCAAATTCTTTCCTTTAAGACTTGACCCCAATTGACATGGGAGACAAAAATACTTTTTGATTTTTTGATTTTGCAAGATTTGTCTTCCCTGAAGGTGTATCCAGTCTCCTTAAATTGTCAATCACTGCATTTGTCACAAAGAGGTGCATGGCAGGTATACACACTCCCTTTAACCCATTTAGTTTGTATTGGGTTTAACAGCCCAATCAACATTATTTAGGTCATTTTTCAGTTTACCTAGCCAGCAGGCTTATACGAAAGTGGTTAACCAGTACAGTGTACATTCATTCACCAGAAATTGACAACTGTCCTTCTTGAATCTGCGGAAGGGACAGAATAACCGTAGAAAAGATTTCATTATCAATCTCCTTAACCCATTTTGTACTGAATAGAATCGTCCATCTTATATATAGCACCATTCTATTTCAAAATTTTGGGGTGTCAGGTTGTTTTTTCTTCAAAAGGACCAGTCCCTATAAGGCCCATTTTATGGTCACTTTTGATTTTCTTTAAACTTTGCAGACTCAACATAGGATGTATTTGCTGTAATGTGGTGAAATTTCAGATCCACAGATGTAATGTTATTGGCTCTATGTGCAACCAAAGTGGGTGTGGTAATTCTACCCCAATGAGAGACCTGTGGTTCTTATGTTATTATCTCTAGCACAAAGCATCCTGGCAAGTGGGTCTTTTTAGTATTGTTTAGACCTTTATAGATGTTAAACATAATGTATATGTTTTTGTGGAAAAAATTTCACTTTACCACTATACTCACTTATAAGTCGTACCTAAATTTCAGCTAAATTTACTGACCGTCTTTATGCAAAACCACAACATAAGTTTATTTCCAAAGCTACTGCAAAAGTACTTGACAGGGATAATTAAGATATAATAGGAATTGCCAAATTATGAGCATTTCTTTCTTCTATAATTACTTATAGAGTTATCTGCCCCTGAATCCATTTTTGTCATATTTTCTGTCATATTTAAAATCTATTGATATATGCCAAAAGGATTCTTCAAAACAGTCAAAAACTCAGCACACAATGATTTTCTGTTGATCTAATGAAGCTATTAGGTGATTTGTAAATATCTTCTTTGAGAATGACTTAAACAATATGGGTGGGTTAAATACACCCCTTTTCTATTTCTACTGCCAAAATTCCTTGGCTTTATTTCAACTCATCTTCATAAATCTATCTTACTGACAATTTAGATGAAGTTAGAAAAAAAATAAACTTTTTCATAATCTTTAGAATAAGTCTCCTTTTAGGTCATACCTACCTATAACACTGAAATATTACTGGACTTAATAAAGATTGCATTACATCACAGCAATAATTTTGAAGCTTTTCAGTTGATTTTACATGTATTTGGAACTGCAGCCAAAATGGTTAGTAGAAAATTGTGGTTCATCTTGTCCAGATTCCACAGCAGTTTTAGGCTTCATATATGCTCTCAAGTAAACCAAGAAATGATTGCTTGCAGAGCCCTTCAAGCACTTGCTTACTCTGTCCCTTCACTTGTATGTCATTTTGGAGCCTTCAATAGTCTCTGGCCTTTGATTCTGGTACTCTTTGAGCCTTTCGTTTAACTCTTGACACCACATACAGGGTCAACCAACTGTTAGGTGTTTTTTATGAATTTACCTATCAAGTGATTTTGACAGCCAATCTTCAATAGATTATTAGTTTTGGCTGATCAACAATTGCTTAGGGATTTGGCAGGAAGCAGAGTCACTACACAGATCCTGATTTAGACACTGACATTTATGGTAGAAATCCAGTAAGCGAAACAAGCATTCCATATTTTACATCTGAACCCATGGTGAATGTTGGCTGTATGTAGAGGGTCCTCCATCCCATTGGTAGTCTGTGCAACCGACCATTCTAAGACAGTGGTTCTGATGTGGTTCATGAACTACTTTGGCCTGTTGATGTCCCCTTTGTGTGTTACAGTTGTTGTGTGTCTTATGTTTCATACTTTAATCACCCATTGTGAGGAAGAAATTGTTGATTTTTTGCATATTATATGTGTTTTGTCTGTCCTTGTTTTGGCCACATCTTGTGATTGTGGCTTTCCCTGAACCTTTCCTTTTTACTTTTGTTAATGGGTTCACAAGTCTTATGTTTGACTTTGGTGCATTTGTCTTCTATCCTGTTCTCTATCAGACCAAGATGGATGTTACTGTTACAAATGAATTTAGTGCTATGTATATACCTGGTAACCATCTATCCTTTCTATTCATCTTCATCAGACACACTTGATGCACTCCAAGTGTCTATGGCTGTATCTATGACGCGGTCTATGTGAGCTCTGTTAAGTGAAGCGTCATTATTTTCTGTATTGTGTCTAAAGAAACTTAAGTACAGATGCTATATGTGCACAGCAACCAACTGTGCGTGCCCCACTTCGGCACTGACAGTACCACCCACTTATGAGATTTAGTCCTTGACTGTACTCGATCCATACAATATATATAGATAGTGCCGCTTTTGAGGTAATTTGTTCTCTACGCTCACAAATTACCCAAAAAAAACGGCACTATCTATATATATAGACACATATATATTTTACCGCAGTACATACTGCGGTAATACCGCAGAACAACAACTAACACACTATAGACACGTCATACCACATATATTCTGCACCGCAGAACAACAACTAACACTCTATCCTATTCACAGTATGTTATCACTATTTGTTGAAACAATCGATTGAAGATTACGCTGTAATCGGTGATATATTTGTCTATACATATATATCAAAGACAATTACGCGTAATCCATTTTGTTGAGACTTTTTATTCATGATTACGCGTAATCCATTTTGTTCATTGAGAAAATAAAAGTACTCACCTTTACCAATTTAATTCTTTGCATATTTCCTCCACCGTTTTCATATTTTGTAATATCAATCTGAGGTTTATTGCACAAAATCGTAATTTATTATGTTTTTCAACGAGTTTGTAAAGTCTTATCAAACTATTACAGTACGAAACAGAGTACGGAACACCTTGTTGCACTAAAAATACACCAATATCTCCTCGTTTCATCAATTTTAAATTGTTTATTGCTTGTCCTTGCAAAACAGAAAACCAAATACTATTTCTCTTATTTCCTTTTATATATTTGTCTAATCGCTTTATTTTTTCTATGCAGTTTTCCACAGTGTCTATCGATAGTTCATCAGGACTATTTTCAACATTCAAATTTTCATCATAAGATTGCACCAATTGTTCTTTAATTTCATATCTGACAACACTACGAGTTCGCTTTAGAACTGGTTTCTTCTGAAGAAATTTAATGGTATAATCCTCTTGCCATTGTTTAATAACATTATCTCCAGGATATGTCTGATTAAGATAATTAACAAGTTCTTTAACACAGTTGTCTCTTTTTTCCGCCATTACAAAAAAAGGGGGCGTGTTATTATCACTTTGTACCGCAAAACATAATACGTAATACCTTCCCACGATAAACCACTTACACAGATAATGAAGGGACTATTTTACTTAAGTGTAGTAATATCCTTGATAAACCTTATCAAAAATGTGTGATGCGTCTCAGTCAGTATTCAGATAACAATAATTAGAGGTGATATTAAAAATCTGCTCCGACAAAAGTCGCGGATAGACACTATATAGAAACATATTAAAAAGAATTTTGAAAATTCCACTTTGGGGCAAAAACTTTAACCCCTCCTGAAAGTGCCTTTACATAATCCAATGACCACCAGATTTTGCACATATAACAAGACTTTAAGGCTGTATAACATATTAAAATTCCAAGTTCCTATGACAACTTTTGGAATTTCTGAAAGTCTTTGAGTCTTCCTAAAAGTGGAATCCCATCAACCGATTAGTCTCAGATTTTGCATATGTATTTGGGTTGCATATATACATATTATCACAAAATTTCAAAGTTCTAGCATCATTTTGGAATTTCCTGCAAGTCTTTGAATTGTTGTAAAATAACATTGGTTCAACTAATTACCACCAAACTTTGTACATTTGTTTCAACATACAAAATGCACATTCTTATAAAATTTCAACATTGTAGGCCAACTGGAAGTGAAGCAAAAAAATATTAACTTTCATATTTCGGTGGTGGGTCATTTACTATTGTAATTTTATTGAATAAAATCAAGCATTTTCTATCTTTTTTTTCATTTCATTCTTCGCTTGAGCCTTACCTTCCTCAATAAGTTTCTTTCTCTCTGCCTCACTCAATCCTGTTTGTTTTGAATGTATATTGTCTTTAAGTTTATTATATTTGTCCAACTCATCCAACACAAGTTTAAATTCATTCTCAGATATCTGTCCGTCTGTCAAAGCCTTAGAAATCAAATCCTTTATACTATTCAACTTACTATCAGCAATAGTTTTAATCTCATAATGTTTCTGTGCTTTTGAAGTCATTTTACGCCTAATTAGTTTAACACACACACCCAAACTCCCACACACAACAGCACCAATCTCTAAAGGCAACATAATTGGAACAGTTAATCCAACACCTGCCAAAATAACACTTGTTGATATCAAACCAGTATCAACTCCATCAGTAATATTTATTCCACGTTTGTATTTTTTGTATAATGCTTTTCTCACATCTCTCTCATTAATTAACGTCTTCTCTATCTCAGATATCTTCTGTAATCTATAATTTTGCCCATCTTCAATAGGCAACTCTGGATATAGCGGTGCATTAGGTTGTTTCATTTTTTTCTTGATAACATATATTTTTTTTATTCAATAAATAATTCAATTATCATCGAAGCCACAGTATTAACACATGTAGCATTATTAGTCTGACAAACAAAATCAATTGCATCACCAGCCTCAACCTTTAACGGTGTAGCAAAGTTATCGTGTTTTCTTAAAATATTATTCAATGATATATCATATCCTGCTTGTGGATTTCCATTAATTGCAATCGCCACAGACACATCGCCTTTTGTTCTTTTACTCGACAGTCCAACACCTATTATCTGGCCAGGAAAGTTCATCACATATCCAACACCTACTTCTCTACCACCATTTCCAAAGCCAAACACTTCATTCTTCTGTAAGGAACCTTTACTCTCCGCACAAATGCTTATCAATTTTCTGTCTGACATATTATCAACCTTATTATATAATAATCGATGATTGAGATACATATCCCGAAATCTATCTTGAAGTCCTGTATGTCTATCATTCAATGTATTTATTTGTGTAAATGCTTGACTTCTCATATTAAATATTTCTTGTTTCAGCCCCAATGCATCTACGTGTTTTCTCTTAGCACCAAATATTCTCATTTTTTTATTATAATTATATAATTTCCAAAACGCAATTAATTGGTAGATGATTAATTACCTTGTTGTTATTTTCATCCCTGATTTCTAATTTCAATTCTGCTATAGCATCATTCACCAAACACTTATATTCTGGATGCTCAAATCTCACTGTTGTTATCTCTCCAAACTCTTTATTTTCCACTGGAACAACAGCCAACACAGTACTCGGCATACCATCTAAATAATTATTTGAAGTATTAATCTGTTCCAAATGAACATACAATGATTTATAAACAGCAAAATCTACAGTCTCACCATAATGAGTTTCATTAACAGAAAACTTTCGCTTATTTCCAAACCCCAACATTTGTTTTAAGCCCTTGCTTATCTTCAATTCATCCGGTGTAATTAAAGAAGCAATTCCATTTGTTTCATTTACAGATAATGTAATATTACTTTGAAATAAATCTGCTATTTGTTGGAAACTATAATAACCATCTATAATCTTATGAGGTCTCTCTCCAGTCTTCTGCAAATATTCATCAACAACATTATACCATCCAACACCATATGTTATAGATTTCAAACCAATACGTTTATTCCCATCTCTGTTATCAATGTATTGTTGCAAGTTTATTGTCTTGTCAATATTCGAAATTGTATGATACATTTTTATTTTTTATATATAATCAATAATAAAAATGATAACCAAAGAATTTAAATACAATGATGACGCTCATTACCCTCACAGTAGCACATTTAAATCAAAACAAATAGATATCATAAATCAAAACATAGCAATCACATCTGACAATAAGAACTTCAAAACATCTTTTCCAAACTTATTTCAAAACTATCAAAATCCAACATTACACACCAATGAACCGTGGAATACATGGCTTCATTCATCATTTGACTGGTGGCAATGTCAATTAAATTTTGCTGTTTGGTGTGCCACTGCAGGATGTGGTGTAAGTTATCAAGACCATTTGCAAAACACTTCAGGACTAACTAAAACAGTATATACATTTCATGTTTATTATTGTATTGCTCGTATTTTGAAAGAACTTAAAACACCTTTACCAACAGATGAATCATTTTGTTATTACAAAAACCCATACGACAAAGCAGCCTATCAAAAGTTATGCAATGAATTCAATGTTGAATCTAATACAGATTGGCGTCAAAAATTAGAAAGTAGTTCTAAATGCAGTGGTCTAGGGAGTTACACACAATATTTTAAACCAAGTGGAAAATATAGACAAGAACATCGAAGTGAAGGTCCATTCTTTAATCCAAATGATAAAATAGAACATACAGTAGATATAAGTGACGCCTGGACAATGTTTATATTAGACAAATCAGAAGGCTTCACAAAAACAGGTATTGAACGAATTAACGAAAGTATTAGGATATTCGTATGGGCACTATTAGGAGCACAATCTCAAACACGTGTAGAAATACTAAAAATAGGCACAGGATTTGATGCTCAAAAACAATTCTTAGCAAATGTTCAAGATGCAATTAACAGTCCAATCGATTTGCCTACTCAAATATCAAAATATCAAAATGTATTGAAATACGCAAGAAGTAAAGTTGATTACACATATGGACTTGGTCTCTATATGTCTCCCAGTGATATGATTTTACAAATTGGCACTATCGCTGGATATAATAATAAAATTGTAATTGCAACAGAAAATCAAACACTTGGTTTCAATAGTGATGTAAATGTTAAACCTGTTGCACCTACTACACAACCTGCAACTATACAAGGTACACCAACAAAGAAATCTCTACCAGAACCAAAACATCAGGAAACAAAAACAAAGAAATCTCTACCAGAACCTGTTAAACATCAAACTGTTCAACCCACGAAAGAATCAACACAACACGAAGAAACTAAAACAGCAATAATAGTAGGAAGTATAGTAATAGGTATTGTTGCACCAACTATTTATGAGATTTACTAATATACTCTCTTGCAGCAGTAAACAATAACCCAACAACAAGGATAACCAATGCCCAGAGATGTTCGCCAAACCAACCAATAACTTTTCCAGTAGTAGATAACAACCAAGACGCAATGGCACCAATAATACCCGGTAGCGCTGCTGCTGCTTTTCCTGCAAGATTGGCTAATAGTTTACCAAGATTACTTAATTGTTTTTTTATCCAATTTTCTATACCATCTTTTGACGGTGGTTTAGGGGTTATAGGTCCACCACCAGCAGTAGGAATAACAGCCTCAACAATAACACCAATAATCATTCCAAAAGCAGTTAAAACACTAACAATTGTAATGCCTTGTTCTCTGAATAATGTTCTAATTCTTTCACCCAATGTAGTGTCTTCTTTTAATACTTTGTTTGTAGTCTCTTTGATTCTATTTACCTGACTACGTAGTTTTTCTTTATTAACATTAATAACTTCCAATCTTGCACTTCTCTCACTTTCTAACTCTTTGATTCGACTACTTATCCTCTCTATTTGAAATTCATCATTGTCTGCTTTGGCTTGTTCTAATTTTGTATTTTCTTTTGCTAAGTCTTTATTTGTTTCACTCAGTTTTGCCAATTCATTTGCTATCTCTTCTTTGACTGTTGTCATTGCATTTGCTATTCCATCAATCTCTCTTTTTGTCCAATCTGTTTGTGTTCCTGCTTCACTATTAACATTTTCAGTGAATGATGTTTCTAATGTTTTCACAGATGTTTCTACATTATTTGTGGTTTCTAATAGTTCTTGTGCTTCTTGTTGTGATGATACATCAGTATCAAGATTTGATTGAATTTCTCTTGATAATAATATGGATTGTGTGTCTTTCAACTGGTTTTCTATTAAAGTTGTAAACTCAGCTCTACCTTCTTTAAGTCTTGTAGCAGATGGTTTAAAATCATCTACATCTAATACATTCCTAACAAAATCAACACCATATTTCCTTTGCAAAGTATTAAATGATAAAAATGTTGCTATTTCATCTGGTGCATTGGAACGATAATATGTTAATGCAACATTATTACCATCACTATCCTTTACATATAACATTGGTCTCCCTATATCATCTTTCTTGAGAGACAAACCTTTGATTTTACGTTTAGGTTCTTCATTCATTTCGTATTTCGTAAAATCTATCTATCATTTTTTTACCTATGCTATTAAGCAGAGTTTTCCTATCATCACCGGTTAAATCATTCAAACCAGCAAACTGACTATTTAATGTTCTCTGAAACTCTTCTTCATCTGTAAAAGATGTTTCTGCTTCTTTATCATAATCATCCTTATCATACTCAGGATTTTCATATTCAGCCATTATTTATTTATTATTTAAAATATTTTTTATCTTTTAATAAAAACATGTCAGCTTACGGAGATAAACTAAACCCTTACAGAAAATTAAGAGAACCACGAGGTGTGAGAGGTATCCGTCAAAGTGTAGTGATAACCAATAATCCATCAACTATTGACCAAAATCAACAATTGTTAGTGAGATTTCCTAATCTAAGTGGTAATGATGTTATTGTTCCCGGAACAGTCAGATTAGCATTTGAAATTGAACTAACCTCTAGAGATGTAAATGCAACTATATTTCAAAACATAGGAAGAGCAATAATTAAGAAAACAACAATTAGAATTAGTGGAAATGAAGTTATGTCCATTGACGATAGTGACATCTATCATTGTTATATTGATTTATGGAAGTCTATTACAGAACGCGTAAATATGGCATACCAAGGCATTGGCAAAGAGAACATGTTGAAACATAGAGTGGGTGCAGAAAACGCAGCAGAAGATAAAGAAGATAAAGCCATCGCAAAAGCATATGGAAACAGGTTTTGCATCCCACTTGATTTTGAATTATTGGAAACCCATATGCCATTTTATCAAGCTGGATTAGGAGATTGACTTGAATATGAACTTACATTCAATGATTATAATAAAGTAATTAAATCAGGCGATGCAACTTCATCTTATACAATCAAAAATATTTGTTTGGAATTTGATATTGTTTCTGATACTGAATTAGCAAGACAAATAAGACAGCAAGTTGATGGTAAAATGGTTATTTTGTATGACAGAATACTAAGACACAGAAAAATAACTAAAAACAAATCTGATACACTATGGAATATCAATCTAAATGTTTCTGCAAGAAGTATGAAAGGAATTCTTATGCTATTCGAAGAACCTGAAAGGGCCAGCACAGAAGAATATTATAATCCAGAAATTACAAAAGTGGAAATGACAATAGAAGGGATTCCGAATCAATTGTATAGTCAAGGAATGAAGTCCCACCAACACTGGGACGAAATAAATAAATACTTTGCTTTGAATTCAAAAAGAAACAAAGAAACAAGTATGGTCGTTAAAGATTTATATTTTACTGATACAACAATAGAAAAATATCTAACGAACAGGTATGCTTTATGGTTGGATTTACGTTCAACTGATGATAATACACTTCATGGTTCTGGAAGAAGAATTGAAAATGCATCAGAAGGTATCACAATACAAATAACGAAAGAAGCAGGAGCAGATGAACCAATCAATCTTTATTTGTTTGTTATTCAAGATGCACAAATCAACTTTGAAGATGGTAGATTTAAAGAAGTCAGTTATTAATATTTTTTTTTTTAAAAAATAAAAATGGAACTACCAAAATATCCTCATTGTGCTATTATATGTGGTCAAACTGGATGCGGGAAAACAGAGTTTGTCCTTGACCTTTTGGAAGAGGAATATTGTCAAGTATTTAAACATATTGTTATACTTTGCCCAACCATTCAATGGAACAAGGCTTATAAAAATCGTGAGTGGATTGGTGATGTCAGGAAACCTAAAACAAAGAATCTTATAATTGTTAATCCTATTATTAATGATGAAGAGAAATTACAAGAACTACTAAGAATGTTCTTTAATAAATATGCTGGTCATTCTACTCTCTACATTATTGATGATTGCAGTGCAACGAAAGAACTAACAAAGAAAAAAGATATGTTATCAGAATTAGCATTTTCTGGTAGGCATGCAGAACAATCAGTGTGGGTTATTTCGCAGAGATATAATTCTGTGTTAAAAGATTTAAGAGAACAAACAAAATGGCTATGCATGTTCTACACAACAGATAGAGATAGTTTTGAAAATTGTTTAAGAGAGAATGATGTTATTCCTACTTTGGAAGAACGACAGAGAATAAAAGAAGAACTGAAAAAAAAGAAGCATCGTAAGTTAATTTTGAAGACTGACCAGCCTACTGGTTATTGGTTGGTTGATTGATTATTTTTTTTAGCAATGATTAAGTAATGTTTATGCAATGATTAAGTAATGCTTATACAATGCTGTAGCAAATCTTAAGTAATGCTATAGCAAATCTTAAGTAATGCTTATGCAATGTTTTAAGTAAAATAGCAATACTAAAAAACAATGCTGTTAGAAATATTATCAATCACTGCAATCTTATCAATAATCATAACAAACACTGCAATCTTATCAATAGTCGGATATGCGATGTTTTATTTTTTAAAAATAAAAAATAAATTACATAAAATAAAAATGAATGCTGAAGAATTATTACAAGACATTGAATGTGAAAGCACTTATGTAGAAAATAATGAAGAAGAAACAAAACGTGAGCGATTATCAGCCATTGTTGCTGGTGGTGGTAGTAAGCAGTATCTTGGTAAAGACTTACAACTATCAGACATTGATACAATGACAGCAGAACAAATAAACAAACTTTACTGCAGATATGAAGCAAGATTGGGAGCAAGTATGACTAAGACATTGGGTAATTCTTTCATTAGCTTATACGTTATGGGTGTATCAAAGTATTTCAATGTTGTTAATCCACCTAAACTGATACAAGACTTAGAGGAAGACCCTTTTATCAATCACGCTTTGACAAGTTCGTGTTGTAAATTGTATTATAGATATGGAATGTATCTTGCTCCATTAACTGCAATGCTAACAACAGCAAGACACATTGATTTTAATAAAAAAGAAAATATCCCCTTAGAAAAAGATAATGAGTGATAGTGAAGTTAAAACAAAAGACCCAAGACGAGTAGTTGCTGGTAAGAAAGGTGCAGAAGCAAGAAAAAGAAATGCAGAATTAAGAAGAAAGGAGACTGATACTATAAAGAAAGAAAACATGGAATTAAAATCTATAACAAAAGATGATGAAGTCGGCTCTCCAAATTCACAGAATATAAATATATACAAAAATTATATACCATTATGCATAACAGTTGGAGTTGTTGGAATAGGATTGTATATGTACAAGTCTAAACAAGTTGTACCACAACAACCTATGATGCAACAACCTGCACCTATTATACAACAAAAAGAAATTGACCCATTTGAATTTAATTAATTTAAAAAAATAATATTCTCATTAAAAAAAAATGACAACCTCAATAGACGGAAAACAAATTGCAAACATGTTATATCATGCTGGAGTGGAAACTGTATTAACTATTGGATATTCAGAATTAGGTAGAAAACTATTGAAAAGACCAGCACCAAAAGTAGATTTTAATATGACAGATATTGGTATGTTGTCCATTGATATATTACTTGCAATGGCAACAAAGGATATGCTTGTTAAGCAAGGTATTATTCCTGCAGATATTATGAAGTAATTTTAATATTTTTTTTTATTCATCTAAAAAAAATGAGCACAACAAATAAGACATTGCAATTAGTATATGAAGGAGCGGTAGTATCTGCAATATCAATTGGATACATGACTATATTTACAAAATTAATGAAACGTCAAACAATAAAATATGATTTCAATGATTTCTTTTATATTGCTGGTGCAATGTAAAGGTATTCTACCAGTTTCATTATTTGGTTAATTATATATTTTTTTTCCATTATATAAAAATGGCAAGTGCAGTAGCATTAATGGTTGGAGGAGCAATTACAAACGCCTTAGCCTTTTCAGGTAGTAATTATTTATTTTCACATATGGGTAGTAATAGTGATGAAGAGAGAAAACGACATGATAAAGCGATGGAACAGTTAGAAGCAGCAACAACTGCGTGGAATGAGAAGAGAACAGAAAGATTGGATTTTATTAATGAACAGTTAAAAAAGGAACATCATGCTTTGAATGAGTTCAGTGATGTTGATACTGCTATGAAACAGTATTACTATATTACAGGAAAACAATTACCAGATAATTTATCCACACCAAAACCTACATTAAGTGATTTTTACACTCCATCAGAAGACCAGAAAAATAGAGAGATTGCATTTGTTGTTGGTGGTATGGCATTGACAGGATTTGTTGCTTGGAAGTTGATGTAGGTAAGAAAAAATTATTTTTTGACATAATCTTTATGCATGTAATTCTTTCTTTGGAAAAACTAAATCATAAGCATGATATTTATTTTTTTTATTATTCTTACATGGTTTCAAACCAAGTGGTCTTACATAAAATGGTGGTTCTTTACCTTCTATCTTCTTTGTGAGATGTGCAGGACTCCATACTTCACCATTGTCTTTGAGAGTTAAAATTACACTCACACCATTGTCTGTGTCAATTGTTCTGTAGTCAGTGATTGTATAAATGTTGTTGATTTCTAAATCAGTCCATTTCTTTGTGCTAAATTGACTTTGTTCTTTTAACAACGCTTCAAATTCATCAGTTGAGATATTTTGAATATTGTTGTTTGACATTTTTTATGTTTATAAAATTTTCTTAAATATAAATAAATGGAGAAGATATACTATAGTCCAAAAGGTTTCTGGAAAGGACACTCAGCAGTTAGTAAATTAGCAAAAGAAGCAAAGGTTAGTCAGAAACAAGCATTAGAGATCTTAAAGAAACAAGCAATTTGGCAAATATATTTACCTGCACCTAAGAGAATAATAAGACCAAAATTTGATGTGTCTGCAGAGAATGAAGTTCATCAGGCTGATTTGTTGTTTTTACCTCACGATACTATTGGTAGAAAAACATACAAGTATGCATTAACAGTGGTTGATATTGGAACAAGATATAAAGAAGCCGAACCTTTGACGTCGAAAGATAGTAAAGAAGTTGCAAATGCTTTTGAGAAGATTTATAAAAGACATTTGAAGTATCCTAAACTATTGCAAGTTGACCCTGGTATAGAATTTATGAGTTCCGTTTCAACTTTGATGGAAAAGCATAATACCAAAATAAGAAGAGGTAGAAAAGAAATACACAGAGACCAAGGAATAGTAGAAAGATTTAATAGAACCTTAGCAGAAAGATTGTTTGGTTATCAGTATGCTAAAGAGATTGATACTAAAAAAAGAAACAGAGAATGGGTTAAGAGATTATCTGATGTTATTAAAGCATTAAATAAGGAGACGAAAAAACCTCCTCCAATTATAACAAGAAAAGTTGATGCTGAAATTTGTCCTTATGCAAATGTTAGATATTTGTATCAACCTGGAGAATTAGAAGGTGGTGGAAAGAGAACGGCTACTGACCCAGTATGGTCTGTTGATATTCATAAGATTGACTATCATATTATAACGCAGGGAATAAGAGTTTATTATTTGAAATCTCCTGCACCTAAGAGAGGGTTTGTCAAAGAGGAATTACTTATTGTTCCGGCTGATACCCATACGCGTATGTCGTGATTCCATCTGGTGCTATGTATCTTTTTGTGTCTAAAGGAGAAAGTGTAGTCTTATTTACTTTTAATCCATATATGTTGTGATGCATTGAGCGTAGCATGTTCATTGAGTGTGTGTATTTCTTTTTGTTGAATAATGCATCTCTGTAGTTTTCAAAATTGATTTGTTTTTTGATTACATATTTTTTTGTTCCTTTCGCTTTTTTGATGACTTGTTCATCTGCTCTTAATACTGAATATAATTTAGGACGAAGACCAATATATTCTGATATTGAAACACCAGCACATTCATCCTTCATCTTACCTATGACCTTCTTGTTTGTTTCATCGTATAGTGGATGTTCTTTTGGATAATCAGAGAAATCGTATTCATCTTTCATTTCAGACATATCTTTGTAAGCATCTTCAGTTTTAATGGCTACTAATAAACTATCAGTATCGGTGTATAACAAGGTGCAGTTATCACCATACTTCTTTTTCAATGTATTATAATACCAATCATACCTAAGATGTTTTGATAAATCTAAAACACAGAAGCCAACATATATTGGTTTATTTAGAGTTAATCTTGTTTTATTCACTTGAATGGCAGATAACTCATCAGAGAACTTTACTCTACGATTGAAGTTTGGTTTGGCTATTATCTTGCGGATTTTTTCATTTTCACTGCCATCTGTTTTGACTAATTTAATATCAACTCTTTTACGTATGTTTTCCATTGTTTTGCCAAATACTGAGTTGTTCATTAGTTTAAAGAAATCTTTTTCAAATGTAGTCTTTGCTTTTTTACGTAATTCTGTATTCAGACGTATGTAAGGTTCCATCCAAGGTTTCTCATCAAATTCTAATATTCTGTGTATTTTTGTTATTTTCATACCAAGTTGTTTGTATAGTCTCAAGTTCTTGTAATGTACTACATATTTCTTCTTATCCATTAGATTGGGGACAAGTTTTTCTGTTTTTAACATACTATTTTCAATTAGTTCATTTTGATAGTCGGATAACCATTCTTTTTTAATTGCTAATTTTTCAGGTGCAAGTGGATAGTCGTTATGTAGTTTATGTAAATGTTTGGGATATTCTAAATCTACTTCATATATTCTTCCTCTACCTTTTTTTAGTGGTTGAAGTTCTCCATCTATTAAATCTTTATTAGTTATCCATTTGAAACCACCATATGGAAGTGGTTGGCTCATTGAATGACCATATAAATTATTTGTTTAGTGCAGTTTATATTTTACTTTTGGTCCTTTGAGATCAGCGTGAATATTCGGAGAAATCAGAAATAAATTATTGGTTTAGACTCATATTCTAGACAGATTTTTAATTATTTGGACCCCATTTTGATTTATATCAGTCTTTAAATCGACTGCCTTTTCGAAATTCCCAAAATTGCAGTATGTTTCCTCTGGCTTACTTTGCCGGATCATTACAGGGTCACTGATGAGGCTTTATTAGCCGAAACTACGTAGTATGGCCCATCTTCTTTCTTACGAATTTTTTCATTGCTCTTAAAGGAACTCATTTTTGATTTTTATTTGCCTTCACTGCAGCTGGTGTTGTGCCGTGTGGCGGCCGTAAAACGTCTCCCCGTACATCAACCATAGTGCAGTTTATATTTTACTTTTGGTCCTTTGAGATCAGCGTGAATATTCGGAGAAATCAGAAATAAATTATTGGTTTAGACTCATATTCTAGACAGATTTTTAATTATTTGGACCCCATTTTGATTTATATCAGTCTTTAAATCGACTGCCTTTTCGAAATTCCCAAAATTGCAGTATGTTTCCTCTGGCTTACTTTGCCGGATCATTACAGGGTCACTGATGAGGCTTTATTAGCCGAAACTACGTAGTATGGCCCATCTTCTTTCTTACGAATTTTTTCATTGCTCTTAAAGGAACTCATTTTTGATTTTTATTTGCATCTAAATACATTATGTAATTGTCTTCTTCATCTGGATTATAATCTGCGACATATTTATTGTTTGCTTTTGCGTGTCTTTTAGAAACCATACTTATTCCACCTCTCATTCCTTTTTCAATGAAAAGATGCATATCCAAATATGATAGAAGTTGTAATTCTATTTTTGTGTATTTTAGAAGAGCATCCCAAGATAGACCAGGTGCAGTGTAGTAATGTAGAGGGTCAAGTTTATAGTTATTCATACAGGTTTCTCTAAACTTTTGAAAAACATCTGCAAGTAAGAGAACATCTGTTTTGAGATATAAATCATGATAATCACCAAGTGTTTTACAGTTAAATTGTTTCCATACTTTTTGAGCGTGTTCATAGTCTTTTTGTTTGATACTTTCATCTGTTAGAGAACTGTAGAATTTGTCTATTGGTGGTAGTTCAGTTTCATTGAATCTTTCTTGACTGTCAATATATTCGTATGGATAGATACCTTTACGAGCAAGAAGATGTGAGTTAGTTGTATGTTTTACAGTTAATGGTAAGTCTGATTTGTTGAGTTGTTCATATCTTGTATTGTGGCATTTTTTACATTTTGCTGTTAATAACCAATTTTCATTGATGTTTATTTCTTCTGTATCTTTACATTTTTCACATTCTGTACTTACACCAATTGCTCCATCTACTAACTTTTCAAGAGAGGAAGCCATAAATTGAAAACTGTCTAAGAATTTTAGCTGTCCAATGTTGAATGAGATGAATTTCTCTGAATTATTTGCAATACAAGTAATGTTTCCACTTGTTTTGTGTATTTTCTGCATTATTAGATGACTATCATAACCTTTTAAGTTGTGGAAGATAACTGGAATTTTGGTTTTATTTGGTTTGATTGCAAGTTTGAGATTACAAGATTTATGTGCTGGTCCTCTGTATTCTCCAGTGAAATGACAGTGGTCTTTTACTTTTGGATTTTTTTCATTGTCAATTGGATTTTCACATATCCAGCAATGAGTAGCCTCTTCATAATCTTGTATGTTCTGTTCTGTCATTATTATTTTTTCAGGATGCTTGAAAACGTTGTTAATATTTTCTACTTCGCATTCTAAGTGATTTAAAAAAACTTCAGCTGTATCTTCACCTCTGTAGATTACCGGTTCTTCAGCTTTACCATCATATCTAACAACTTGATAACCGAATCCACACGCTTCGTGTTCGCTTGTTATTTCTGATTTGTCTCCTTTTTGTTGTGATTTGGGTTTGATTGTGCTTTCAAAGTCAGCATAGATAACATATGGAACGGGCATTTGATTTTGATGGTTTTTAAACTTGATAAGACCTTTTGATGGCATTTCTATTCGCATTGGAGATTTATTTATGCCTTCACAGTCTTCTTTGTGTTTGATTAGTAGGTCTTCTCTTGAAAAACCGTGAAGACATCTATCACAGAAATGTGTTTTATGTTTGTGTTTATTGTTCTGATTGTAAAGTAATCTATTAAGGTTTTTAATAAAACAGTAGTGATATTTTGTTTCTGTTTTTGGCTCATCAGGAGGATAGTCATCAGGATTATAATCTTCATCTATCATTTCTTCTTCACTATCATCAATTTCCTCTTCAACATCTTCAGTTATCAAAAGCAGATTAATTCGTTCTTTATCATTTGGTTGATTTGAAATATGATATGGAAATATAGTAAGTTTCTCTGTCTTTTTTGTTAATGTGTATCCATAAACATTGATTGCTATATTGTTTTGTTTCTCAACTTTTGGTATTTGTGAGATTGGTGTGGGGAAGTCTATTCCTTCCATATTTAATGTGCCTAAATATTTACGATAACTTGATAACTTACTTGGATTGTTTTTGTTTGGGTATTTAGAAGCAAGTATATGCCATTCTAAACATCTATCATCATCATTTGATAAATTAATTATTGCTTTTTTATTTGCTATTACACTTGGAAGAGAAATATACGAAGAACCTTTGAGTGGTTCATATTTTGCTATGTTAAGATAAAGTTTGATACAATGGTCAATTTCTAAATTTGTTGCAGTATTTGTGAATTTTTCAATCCATGTTTGTAAATAAGACGTTTGTTTATCATAATATTCATCTAAATTATTTCCATCAAGAACTGCACATTGTTCTCCGTGTCCTGCACCGATAACTTCTTTTCTTTCACCATTAAGTTCATCTTTAAAGAACTTTATAGATAATCCAATTGAAAATTTAATGCCATTGTATTCTTTAATGTCTTCATTAATTTTATCTATAATGACAGATTTTTTTTCATTAAACAAAATATTTGGGTCTTTATATTTATGAGCATCTATTTCATACGCTTTGAAGTAATTGCATAATGGTTTATCAACCAGTTTCAGAGCATTTTTCTCTTCTTTAGTATCATCATCTATATCTTCATCATTAATTTTTTCACTTGTTTTAACAGCATTTTGTTGCTGTCGTTTTCTTATCTTTTTATCTCTACGTCTTTTACGCAGATTTTCCAACGTAGAAGTTTGTTGTGGAGGCTCTTTCAGAGCATCAACCATTTTATGCAATTGTTCATCGTTAATAACTCCATCACGATGAAGATTTAATATATATTGTACATCTTTGTTACTCATTCTTTTTACCATTTTTATTTTTTCTTTAATAAAATATTTTTTTTTTTTTTTAAAAAAATATAAAATATAAGTAAAAAAATGGAATGCACATTCTTGAAAATTGGTAATCACGAACAATGTCATTCAAAAGCGACCAAAAATTCAAAATATTGCAAACTGCATAATTATCTAATGAAAAAAAGTAAAGTTAAACCCTGTTTGAAATGTGGAAAAGGAACTTGTGCTAAATATCAAATATGTGTTCCTTGTGGAGCGCAAAAAGAGAGATTAAAACATCGATATTATGAATTGGTGAAGCCGTATAATGATGAAGTTAAGAGATTATTGCATATTGAAACTGTGTAGTCAGTGTTGTTTTTTTTGTTCTGCGCATCTCTGTCTCTAAAGGTGAGTACTTTTATTTTCTCAATGAACAAAATGGATTACGCGTAATCATGAATAAAAAGTCTCAACAAAATGGATTACGCGTAATTGTCTTTGATATATATGTATAGACAAATATATCACCGATTACAGCGTAATCTTCAATCGATTGTTTCAACAAATAGTGATAACATACTGTGAATAGGATAGAGTGTTAGTTGTTGTTCTGCGGTGCAGAATATATGTGGTATGACGTGTCTATAGTGTGTTAGTTGTTGTTCTGCGGTATTACCGCAGTATGTACTGCGGTAAAATATATATGTGTCTATATATATAGACAGTGCCGTTTTTTGGGGTAATTTGTGAGCGTAGAGAACAAATTACCTCAAAAGCGGCACTATCTATATATATATAAACTATTAAGTTTTGCTGGAAGTATGCCGGAAAAGCATCTGGGCCCTAAATATACCTCCCTCCTCTTTATGCATCAAGATTTCATACTGCCCATTCTCATCAAAATGCTCATCTGTGTAAGACTGAGCTTGTTTTAGTTAATATATGCCCATAGTCAAATCCCTAAGCTCATTTTCAGCAAGTTGAGGAAACTTTTCTAAATCTGCATCCTAGACCTTTTCCCATATAACACGTTTTTTTATTTTTTTATCTGTATCATATTTTAGTAATTTGCCCTGCAGCTTGTTAGAACTTTTCGCCAATGCCATCATTCTTTTGGTGGCCGGATTTTGAACCAACAACCTTTCTATTGCAAGTCGAACGCACTAGCCACTGAGCTATCGAGGCTATTTACTTTTAATAGAATGTGATGTAGAGCAAAAGAATAAATATAACAAGAGGGCCATGATGGCCCTGGATCGCTCACCTGATCCATATGATAGAGTAACAAGTGCGCCTCGGGGAGTGCCATTATTGACCCCAGGGCTACAATGTGCATAATGTTGAGGGAGGTCTAAAGAGGTGAAGCTTCATACCAAATATCAACAAAGGCTATAATTTGAACAATCTTGGCAAAGGTCCACTAGATGAAGCTACACACCAAATATCAAAGACCTGGGCCTTGGGGTTTCAGAGAAGAAGATTTTTTAAAGATATTCCCTACATTAGCCTATGTAAAACCAAATGGCCCCGGAGCGGGGGCAGTTTTGGCTTCAGGGCCATAATTTAAACAATCTTGGTAGAGGTTCAGAGAAGAAAATTTTAAAAGATTTTCCCTATATTAGCCCATGTTAAACCAAAGGGCCCTGGAGCGGGGGCATTTTTGGCCCCAGCACTTAAATTTGAATAATCTTGGTAGGGGTCCACTAGATGAAGCTTCATACCAAATATCAAAGACCTGGGCCTTGCGGTTTCAGAGAAGAAGATTTTTAAAGATTTTCCCTATATAAGCTCATGTAAAACCAAAGGGCCACGGGGCAGGGGCATTTTTGGCCCCAGCACTATAATTTGAACTATCTAGGTAGGGGTCCACTAGATGAAGCTTCATACCAAATAACAAAGACCTGGGCCTTACGACTTCAGAGAAGGAAACTTTTAAAGATCTTCCCTATTTAAGCCCATGTAAAACCAAAAGGCTGTGGGATGGAGGCATTTTTGGCCCCCAGGGCCTGGGCCTTGTGGGGTGAAGCTTCATACCAAATATCAAAGACATGGGCCTTACGGTTTCAGAGAAGAAATTTTTGGCCCCAGCACTATAATTTGAACAATCTTGGTAGGGGGTCCACTAGATTAAGCCTCATACCAAATATCAAAGACCTGGGCCTTTTGGTTTCAGAGAAGAAGATTTTTCAAGATTTTCCATATATAAGTCTATGTAAAACCAAAGGGCCCTGGAGTGGGGGCATTTTTGGCCCTAGGGCTATAATTTGAACAACCATGGTTGGGGTCCACTAGGTGAAGCTTCATACCAAATATCAAAGACCTGGCACTTGCAGTTTCAGAGAAGAAGTTTTTTTAAGATTTTTAAGATATAAGCCCATGTAAAACCAAAGGGCCCCGGGGCGGGGGGGGGGGGGGGGGTTGAACCTGGGCCTTGTGGGGTGAAGTCATACCAAATATCAAAGACATGGGCCTTAGGGTTTCAGAGAAGAAAATTTTTAAAGATTTTCCCTATATAAGCCCATGTAAAACCAAAGGGCCCCAGAGTGGGGGCATTTTTGGCCCCAGCACTATAATTTGAACAATCTTTGTAGGGGTCCACCAGGTGAAGCTTCATACCAAATATCAAAGACCTGGGCCTAGCGGTTTCAGAAAAGAAAATTTTAAAAGATTTTCCCTATGTAAGCCCATGTAAAACCAAAGGGCCCCAGAGTGGGGGCATTTTTTGCCCCAGCACTATAATTTGAACAATCTTGGTAGGGGTCCACTAGATGAAGCTTCATACCAATTATCAAAGACCTGGGCCTTGCAGTTTCAGAGAAGAAGATTTTTTAAGATTTTCCCTATATAAGCCCATGTAAAACCAAAGGGCCCCGGAGCGGGGGCATTTTTGGCCCCAGCACTATTATTTGAACAATCTTGGTAGGGGTCCACTAGTTGAAGCTTCATACCAAATATCAAAGACCTGGGCCTTGCGGTTTCAGAGAAGAAGATTTTTAAAGATTTTCCCTATATTAGCCCATGTAAAATCAAAGGGGCCCGGGGCGGGGGCATTTTTGGTCCCAGCACTATAATTTGAACAATCTTGGTAGGGGTCCACTAGATGTAGCTTCAGACCAAATATCAAAGACCTGGGCCTTATAAGCCCATGTAAAACCAAAGGGCCCCGGGGCGGGGGGGGGGGGGGGGGTTGAACCTGGGCCTTGTGGGGTGAAGTCATACCAAATATCAAAGACATGGGCCTTAGGGTTTCAGAGAAGAAAATTTTTTAAAAGATTTTCCCTATATAAGCCCATGTAAAACCAAAGGGCCCCAGAGTGGGGGCATTTTTTGCCCCAGCACTATAATTTGAACAATCTTTGTAGGGGTCCACTAGGTGAAGCTTCATACCAAATATCAAAGACCTGGGCCTAGCGGTTTTAGAGAAGAAGATTTTTAAAGATTTTCCTTATATAAGCCCATGTGAAACCAAAGGGCCCCGGAGCGGGGGCATTTTTGGCCCAAGCACTATAATTTGAACAATCTTGGTGGGGGTCCACTAGATAAAGCTTCATACCAAAGGTCAAAGACCTGGGCTTTGCGGTTTCAGAGAAGAAAATTTTAAAAGATTTTCCCTATGTAAGCCCATGTTAAACCAAAGGGCCCCGGAGCGGGGGCATTTTTGGCCCCAGCACTTTAATTTGAACAATCTTGGTAGGGGTCCACTAGATGAAGCTTCATACCAAATATCAAAGACCTGGGCCTTGCGGTTTCAGAGAAAAAGATTTTTAAAGATTTTCCCTATATTAGCCCATGTAAAATCAAAGGGGCTCTGGGCGGGGGCATTTTTGGCCCCAGCACTATAATTTGAACAATCTTGGTAGGGGTCTACTAGATGTAGCTTCAGACCAAATATCAAAGACCTGGGCCTTGCGGTTTCAGAGAAGAAGATTTTTAAAGATTTTCCCTATGTAAGCCCATGTAAAACCAAAGGGCCCCGGAGCGGGGGCATTTTTGGCCCCAGCACTATAATTTGAACAATCTTGGTAGGGGTCCACTAGATGAAGCTTCATACCAAATATCAAAGACCTGGGCCTTGCGGTTTCAGAGAAGAAAATTTTAAAAGATTTTCCCTATATAAGCCCATGTAAAACCAAAGGGCCCCGGAGCGGGGGCATTTTTGGCCCCAGCACTATTATTTGAACAATCTTGGTAGGGGTCCACTAGTTGAAGCTTCATACCAAATATCAAAGACCTGGGCCTTGCGGTTTCAGAGAAGAAGATTTTTAAAGATTTTCCCTATATTAGCCCATGTAAAATCAAAGGGGCCCGGGGCGGGGGCATTTTTGGCCCCAGCACTATAATTTGAACAATCTTGGTAGGGGTCCACTAGATGTAGCTTCAGACCAAATATCAAAGACCTGGGCCTTATAAGCCCATGTAAAACCAAAGGGCCCCGGGGCAAGGGGGGTTTGAACCTGGGCCTTGTGGGGTGAAGTCATACCAAATATCAAAGACATGCGCCTTAGGGTTTCAGAGAAGAAATTTTTTTAAAGATTTTCCCTATATAAGCCCATGTAAAACCAAAGGGCCCCAGAGTGGGGGCATTTTTTGCTCCAGCACTATAATTTGAACAATCTTTGTAGGGGTCCACTAGGTGAAGCTTCATACCAAATATCAAAGACCTGGGCCTAGCGGTTTTAGAGAAGAAGATTTTTAAAGATTTTCCTTATATAAGCCCATGTAAAACCAAAGGGCCCCGGAGCGGGGCATTTTTGGCCCCAGCACTATAATTTGAACAATCTTGGTGGGGGTCCACAAGATAAAGCTTCATACCAAATGTCAAAGACCTGGGCTTTGCGGTTTCAGAGAAGAAAATTTTAAAAGATTTTCCCTATGTAAGCCCATGTTAAACCAAAGGGCCCCGGAAGGGGGGGCATTTTTGGCCCCAGCACTTTAATTTGAACAATCTTGGTAGGGGTCCACTAGATGAAGCTTCATACCAAATATCAAAGACCTGGGCCTTGCGGTTTCAGAGAAAAAGATTTTTAAAGATTTTCCCTATATTAGCCCATGTAAAATCAAAGGGGCTCTGGGCGGGGGCATTTTTGGCCCCAGCACTATAATTTGAACAATCTTGGTAGGGGTCCACTAGATGTAGCTTCAGACCAAATATCAAAGACCTGGGCCTTGCGGTTTCAGAGAAGAAGATTTTTAAAGATTTTCCCTATGTAAGCCCATGTAAAACCAGAGGGCCCGGAGCGGGGGCATTTTTGGCCCCAGCACTATAATTTGAACAATCTTGGTAGGGGTCCACTAGATGAAGCTTCATACCAAATATCAAAGACCTGGGCCTTGCGGTTTCAGAGAAGAAAATTTTCAAAGATTTTCCCTATGTAAGCCCATGTTAAACCAAAGGGCCCCGGAGCGGGGGCATTTTTGGCCCCAGCACTTTAATTTGAACAATCTTGGTAGGGGTCCACTAGTTGAAGCTTCATACCAAATATCAAAGACCTGGGCCTTGCGGTTTCAGAGAAGAAGATTTTTAAAGATTTTCCCTATATTAGCCCATGTAAAATCAAAGGGGCCCGGGGCGGGGGCATTTTTGGCCCCAGCACTATAATTTGAACAATCTTGGTAGGGGTCCACTAGATGTAGCTTCAGACCAAATATCAAAGACCTGGGCCTTACGGTTTCAGAGAAGAAGATTTTTAAGATTTTCCCTATATAAGCCCATGTAAAACCAAAGGGCCCCGGAGCGGGGGCATTTTTGGCCCCAGCACTATAATTTGAACAATCTTGGTAGGGGTCCACTAGATGAAGCTTCAGACCAAATATCAAACACCTGGGCCTTGTGGTTTCAGAGAAGAAGATTTTTCAAGATTTTCCCTATATAAGCCCTTGTAAAACCAAAGGGCCCCGGAGCGGGGGCATTTTTGACCCCAGCACTATAATTTGAACAATCTTGGTAGGGGTCCACTAGATGAAGCTTCATACCAAATATCAAAGACCTGGGCCTTGTGGTTTCAGAGAAGAAGATTTTTTAAGTTTTTGGTGAAAAAAATCTATTTTTGGCCCCAAAAACCTATATGTGCAACGGACCGGAACCATTTGAACAACTTTTGAAAGGGGACCACCTAAGGATCATTCCTGTGAAGTTTGGTCAAAATCTGATCAGTGGTTTAGGAGGAGATGTCGTTTAAAGAAATTGTTTACGGACGCACGGACGCACGGACGCACTGACGCACTGACGCACGACGGACGACGGACGAAAAGTGATCCCATAAGCTCACCTCGTCACTACGTGACGGTGAGCTAAAAACTCATGTAAAAACAAGATGTGTTTGTGAAACACTGATGCGCCCAGACAGCGCATGTTAAATATGAAAGCAGTATCAATAAGCAATCGTAAGGTATGGCCAATGTTCAAGTCTTAAAAAAGTAGGTCAAGGTCACAAGGTCAAAAATTAGGAGACCATTGGAAACATTACGCTAACATACCCATGTGACATAGTGCATTTTTTCACATCTCCAAAATGACTACTTTTCTGATGAAAATCGATGATATTTTTCTTATTTATACAGCAAACATAGGTTGTGGGTGCTCGTTAGAACCACCTTGTTGAGGCGGTTCTAACGAGTACCCACAACCTATGTCTTGGAGTAAAAATAAGAAAAAATAATGTTTACCCCCGTAAACCCCAGTTTTCTCTATACAAAGTGGGGTGTAAGGGGGTGTTTTTTCCATGTGATGAGGTCTTGTGAAATAGAATGCACATATGAAATATGAAAGCCCTATCACTTACCAATCAACAGTTATGGCCAATGTTAAAGTTTTTAAAAAGTAGGTCAAACGTCAAGGTAAAGGTCATGAGGTCAAAAATTATGGTACCACTGGAAAGGTCTTGTGAAAAAAATGCACATGTGAAATACGAAAGCCCTATCACTTACCAATCAAAAGTTATGGACTATGTAAAGTTTATAAAAAGTACATCCAACGTCAAGGTCAAGATCAAGAGGTCAAAAATTATGGTACCACTAGAAAGGTCTTGTGACAAGGAATGCACATGTGAAATATGAAAGCCCTATCACTTACCAATCGAAAGTTACGGCCAAAGTTAAAGTTTTAAAAATTTTGAAAAAAGTAGGTCAAAGGTCAAGGTCACAAGATAAAAAATTATGGTACCACTGGAAAGGTCTTGTTATTAAGTATACACATGTGATATATGAAAGCTCTATCTATTACCATTCGAAAGTTATGCCAAATGTTAAAGTTTTTGTAGACAGACAAACAGACAGTCGGGCCAAAAACTATTTGCCCCCCCGAATCTCGATTCCTGGGGGCATAATAAGTGTTGTCATCCATTAAAAGATCAATTTCTTTATTGCTAGACATTTAAGGTGTAACGAATGTGAACAATTATTGTTTCTACCATCAATTATAGTATGCGCTAGTGCCTACTCTTCACTACTATGATTTGTGAAGATGAGTTGCCAAAAAGGCAAGGAATTTTTGCAGTAGAAATAGCAAAAGGGTGTATTTAACCCACCCATATTGTTTACGTCATTATTAAACAAGATATTTACAAATCACGTAATAACGTCATTAGATCGAAAGAAAACCATTGTTTGCTGAGTTTTTGACTGTTTTGAAGAATCATTTTGGCATATATTTATTGTTTTTAAATATGACAGAAAATATGACAAAAATGGATTCAGGGGCAGATAACTCTATAAGTAATTATAGAAGAAAGAAATGCTCATAATTTGGCAATGCCTATTATATCTTAATTATCCATGTCAAGTACTTTTGCAATAGCTTTGGAAATAAACTTACGTTGTGGTTTTGCGTAAAGACGATCAGTAAATTTAGCTGAAATTTAGGTACGACTTATAAGTGAGTATAATGGTAAAGTGAAGAATTTTTCCACAAAAACATATACATTATGTTTAACATCTATAAAGGTCTAAACAATACTAAAAAGACCCACTTGCCAGGATGCTTTGTGCTAGAGATAATAGCACAAGAACCACAGGTCCATTAATCGGGTAGAATTACCCCACCCACTTTGGTAGCTCATAGAGCCAATAAAATTACATCTGCGGATCTGAAATTTCACCATATTACAGCAAATACATCCTATGTTGAGTCTGCAAAGTTTAAAGAAAATAAAAAGTGGCCATAAAATGGGCCTTATAGGGACTGCCCCTTTATTTGGAAAATGGTTGAACATTTTGGAAACGTTCTGCATGTTCTGATCTGGGCCTGTACTGTTTGCCAATTACCCGTTTTCGGTTGAGCTATGGATTATTAATTATAACTTCCATCAATCCAAAACAGGATGAAAGAAAACACTAACTACACAGAATTTTTATACGAACATTCGAGCATTATTTGTTACATATCTTGATGTAAATCTTGTAGTGACAAAGCCAATATTGGGAAGCACATAACTTGTCCTAGACACCTATCGAATATAAAATGAGATTAAAATACCTTGTTCTAGGAGCTGGTGGCACTGGAAACACACCCTTCCCTCCCTGTTCTCCATATGAACCAACCTGTTCTTCATACTGCAACATTGGGAACAGAATACCTATGGAAGAAAGAATACAGAAATTAACATGCTCTCAATGCTAACACAAAAATCATGCAACACTGCTCACCAATTTCAACCTTTTGCAATGCATTACTGCATATACCCTAAATATTCAGACACCACAACTCCTTACCATAGTTGGTCTTTGGCCCCCGCCCATCAGGGCTTGAAGAAATTAATGTGCTGCATGATGCTTCCATGCAGAGCTGAAACTGATCGCACACAAGTACTGGTAAACCGTTTAGACGATCTAAGCCTGCCCAAGCAAAGTGGTGTGAGTCAGACCGTCCATGCTTATAAACCCTATTGGTTTCATTGGGCGACAGGGCTTGAGATCTCATTTCAACTCAATGTCTGGTAAAAGTCCCACAAAGTTGGAAGCAACATCTCCAAAATGACCTATACTGTGTTGATGGGGAGGTTAAACCTCAAATCAAACAAACAAACATACTTGGTCTTAAATATGAATAAGTTTGTTTGTTTGTTTGATTTGAGGTTTAACGTCTCAGTCAACACCGTATAGGTCATTTTGTAGACAGTGCTTCAAATTTATAGAACTTCTACCTGACATTGTGATGAGGTTTATAAGCATGGACGGGCGGACTTGCACAGCTTTGCCTGGGCAGGCTTACATCCTCTAAGCCGTTTACCAGTACTCGTGTGTGGTCGGTTTCATCTCTGCATGGAAGCATCATGCAGCCCATCTATTTCTTCAAGCCCCAATGGGGGGGGACGAAAATTTGAATTTACAATTACTACCCAATGTTGTCTAAAAATAGCTGAATTAATTGCAAACAGTGTTGACCCTGATTTGGGTGAAAGCTAGGGTTGTCTCAAATATTGACGGATTGACAAACAGATGAATGGATGGACAGACAAATTTTATGGATGGAAAACCAGATGCCTATATCACACCATGCTAATAACAGGTGTGACAAAAACTATTAATTATGCTTTTTGTGGATCATTTGGGCTAGGTTCTTTTGCACTAAATTTGTTTAGTTCTACATAGCTCCAGGCAAGGTGAAGCACCGAGAATAATTTGGAGATCAGGGGCCAGTTGTTCAAAACTAACGTTGTCGTTAGTTAACGTATCATTAAAACTTTGATCATTAAATATGGCAAATATGCTAATATTTTTGCTGAAAAAATGTGAGCAGCTTTTGCAGATGCAAAAGCTGCTCACATTTTTTCAGCAAAAATTCCAAAATTTTACATATTAAACTTGCTAGAACAGTTAACAATATGACCACTAACGAGCTCGTTAAGCTAACGATGCTTTGAACAACTGGGTACAGGTTACTTATTTCTGCATTAACACTGATTCTGCTGAATAATTTAATTTAGCCACACTAATCTCTGACTATGCACGAATCAAATTGCATGATGTAATTTACATGTATTCAATCAATTCACAAACTGCATAACAAACAGTGTGGATCCTGATCAGATGGCTTCATTAGAACTTAGAAGCCACCTGATCCGAATCTTCACTGTTTGCAAAAGCAGGGGTTGTTCTGCAGGATAAGGGTTAAAACCAAGGTTGGCAAAAAGGTGGTCAATATAAGTATTGACCGGGCCGGTGGTTAAAACCGGTTTTAACTGGTCATTACTGGTTGATTGTTCTAAGTACTATTTATGTTAATGTTTTCGATAAAAACTATACATTTTTGATCAATCTTTTTACCTCGTATATCTAATATCCTAAACCATGTTCTAATGAATAGTGTCAAAAAGGCTGAGGAGTATAATCCTAGTCAACTCACCTTTCCACAAGCTCTACAATGATGTCGCCTCTTGGTAAAGGTGAACCTGGCATCACAGTTCATACATGCTGGTGCTTCTGCATCAGGTACCCACTTAGGCGCCACTCTACCCAGGGTGGTAATGTAAGGGGGTGGTGGTCCAGGATCAAAGTGAGGGTGATGGACTGGCAATGATGGACCTTCGGCCCCAGCTACAGCCCCTGATAGTTCTTCACCTGCACAAATGTGTTTATTTATAATTGTGACGAAAGCATGCAACTGAAAGATTTCCCAACCATTTTTCACAAGAATTCCACTACAGGCTATCACATCTGTCAGGGCAAAATTTGACTTGAATATCAGGGTCAAAGTATATCACACCATACTACAAGAGGGCCATGATGACCCTATATCGCTCACCTGTGTACCAGATAATCATTAGTGATATTTAGAAAAAAAGAACTGTACAGAAAGGCAAGACATGTTTGTTTACCTGATAGATATAAATGTCTTCATAGATCCAGGGTGGTCAATATACTTGTACATCAGTTGAACCAGTTGAACTCTTCAGGATGAAATCTTGATGGGCAAGATGTAGAGTATACACAAGACTTCTTGAATCCATGCAGTTAGTCTTTGTTCATGATGTAGTCATAATTTGACAAAGAAATCAATATCTGTAGCTATGATTTCCTTTCGACACAGTGGTTTTCAACAGTATTGCATGGGATGACAAAATTTACATAAGAAACACTGATGATCTCAAAAAGCTGCATCCATGTCAAAAAAGAGAGGCCAAAGTCTGCTTAGTTCTATCCAGACTGTATCTTTGACTTTTACTCAGTCGGCCCATATTATAGATTAAGTTACCTTTATATCATAAACATCTTGGTTGTTACATCTATCTTAAACCCACAAAGAATTAATTCTGTTACAGTGGGCATTATTATAATAAGGCATAAACTAAGACACACAAACATATGTAGAATCTATGTTGTGATATGTGCCAAAAAGGCATCTTTAGGTGTACAAAATAAAGAACAGCTAAAAATAATGTGAGTCATTTCTATGCATAGAAAGCAGATGCATCACCTTATTCTCTTGATCACTAATAAATAAATTCCTGACCTTGCAAGTATGTAGAAAATTGTTACTTAAATCTTTTTGAAGAAAATCTGTTTTAAGCCTTTTCAAGTAACAACAAATTTACATGTAAAATTATTTTCAATGTTGCAAATAAAAAAATAATAAAATATTGATAAAATTCAAAATACTGCGATAAACCTTTCTCTAAGAACAACAGATTTACATGTCAAAACAGTGTTGCAAATAAGAATACAATATAGTATGTTATTTGGCAGAATTCAGAATATTGTGAACAAACAGCCCCAGGCCAAGTGTCCCCCCATCTCTGAAATGTCAGTATGTGGTGAATATGTCTATAACATATGTCATAAGCCATGTTTAGGGAATTTAAAACCATTTCAACAGACTATTTCTTTTAAATTTTCCTAAAGTTGTAAGGAATAAATTTACAGAGAAAAAAGTGATCTCCAAAACAAAGGACCAAAACCCCAGGAAAATTCAGTAATCAATTGAGCACAACCGCAATAGAATATGATCATCTTCAGGTCATGGAAACAAAAAATGGCAAGTTTCATCCAAATCTGGTGAAAACTGTAGGAGGAGTTGAGACAAGAACTTCTGTTGATAACATGGTTTAGACTGACAAAGTGCAATGATGCTGGTAAAAATCAATCAGGCACAACCTCCTTAAAATATGATCATTTTCAGGTGATAAGAACAATAATTGAGAAGTTTCATCAAAATCTCTTGAACACTGGGAGGAGTTGCGGAGACAAAAACTTCTGTTGATAAAATTGCTAAAACTGACAAAGGGCAATAACTCTGGTAAAAATCAGTCTAGCATGACCTCGGTAAAATATGATCATCTTCAGGACATGGGAACAATAACTGGAAAGTTTCATCAAAATCCCTTGAAAATGTAGGAGGAGTGGCAGACAGACCGACTGATGGATGGACGGTGGACAGATGGACGAAAACCGTTACTATAGTCCCCCTCGACTAACGTCTGGGCAAAAATGGACAGAATGTACATTGTAAGTCAATTCTTCCCCTGACAAAGTGTCTGGTCAGATGTTTAATATGAAGGTAGCAAATGTTTAGAGATAAGTAAAGAATTAATATTTTTTAATTATTCTGCAATACATCTAAGAACTAAGATAATAACACTCTTGCAACATAATGCATTTTTTGAATCTTCACAATAGCTGCTTATTTTATGAAAATCCATGATATTTTCCTTATTTATACTGCAAACACAGGTGGCGGGTGCTAGTTAGAACCGCCTCATTGAGGCAGTTCTAATGAGTACCCACAACCTATGTATTGGAGCAGAAATAAGAAAAATAATGTATACCCCTATAAACCCCAGATTTCTCAATATAAAGTGGGGTTTAAGAGGGTGTTTATTTCACGGGCTTGTTCACGTGATGTGAATCCAGTTGAAGAGTATAATTAATATTAACCAAAGGTACATCAACAGCATCCATGTAATATGACATCATAAAAATATACATACATACAAGTCAATCTTTGAAACCTCCACTGTATCAACAGACTATCAGATGCTTTATAATCTTCAAAATTTTTATGCCAACAGAAAATGTAGTTTCATCCTGTGCACATAAATTCTAAGAAAAAAGGTTGAAATCATACTCAAAGATATTTTTTAATCTACTATAAAACTGGAAAACCAAATAAAATATTAAATATTATTAAGGTCCTTTAAGATTAAACTTTTATTTTTCCATGTTGTTTTTTCGAGATGTCCTATTTCTCACTTCTGACTGGAAAAAGAGGACCGATTCCATTAGAATAATGCATCCATATATGTAATGCTTTCAGTCATGATAGAAAAAAATAGCATTTTTGAATGAAAATTTATATATATTTTTCTTATTTCAGCTTCAAACATATATCATTTAGAGAAACACCTCACTGTCTATGTTTCGAGTAAGAAAATGGTAAAAATATGTATAGAAAATAAAGAATAGCCCTGTAAACTCCACTCTTCTCTATATAAGGAGTTTTACAGGGGTGCTCATTTCCTGATATCTGTAAGTGGTGGCCACCCAAATCTTGCCAAACCACCAGCAATATCTGCCTTAAAAAAGGTAAATACAGCATTTTATGTGGTGGGTGAGTGCACTGAAAAGTAGTATAAAAATACCTGACACGATTTCCAAGTTGTTATGCAAAAAGTGTGGTACTTATGATCTGACCAATAGATTCCTCTGTTCCAATTTCACCAAAAAAGCAACCTTAATTTGAGAGACTGGTTTTATATATTTAAAATTATGCAGGTGAAAAGTCTTCAACTATGTGGATTTCATGTGCAAAAAGACTATTTTGTGATCTGACCAGTATGTTTCACATGTTCCAACTGCACCATCAACATATGAAAAATCAACATTAGAAAATACCAAATCAAGCGTTGTCATATGATCTGTGGTACATTCTTTTATAAGCATTTTGCATGAAAACTTATCACTTAATTTCTTAACGATGCTATGTTTCAGCAAAACATTAATATTGAAATCTCCAATTATCATCAATGGCTTTGATGGGGTCAAATATGGAATAAGTTCTTTGTTCAGACAAGAAAGAAGATTACTGTCAGACATTTGAGGTGACTTATACAAAAATACGATCTGACTTTCAATCGAGACATGCCTGGCAGTTATCATAATAAATTCTAATGTATCTGAACTATACTTTCTCTTCTGTATAATAATGATATCATCTTTGACATAAACTGCTAATCCATGAGGAGGTCTTTTGCAAGTACTGTATCCAATTTGGTCATTTCTTGTCAAACAATACCCTTCTATTACATAATCACTATCATTATCAGGCTGATGTAGTCGTGTTTCTGCTAATCCAAATATGTGCGTTGACAACAGATTTTTGTCATGTCTAACATCATCAAAATGAAGATTCAATGATCTACAATTATTGAAAGCAACCTTGAAATGCGAAACTGGATCTATCAATTCTAAAGATGTATCACACAGCTGAAGCATTGCTGTTTCATGCAATCGCTGCATTTCTGTCCTAACCTGATCATCAACTTGTAATGCTTTCTCATTGAAGTTAAGGATCTGAAGCTTCTCAATTGACCTTACCCTGCTGAGTGCTACATAGTGTAAATGTGGAACTTTGCGGGTTTTACGTTGTGATAAGTCAATAACAACTCTTTCAAGGGTACTACCTTGTGCTCTATGTACTGAACGTCCTGCAGAAGGTTGCAAAGGGAATTGAACTCTCTGAAAGGTCTTTCTGTTGTAAGTAAATGACCTGTTGACATCAAAAATTGGTGTCCAAATTTCATCAATATTGCTATGATACAGTCCCCTGTTTTTGTATTTGATTCTTGTTTCCATTCCTGCTTTTTTGTCATCAAACTGGACCCAAATTATGCTTGGACGTCGTGTGGTTTGTAGTTTATACTCAATAAACTTAACTACACATGATGCTCCATTTGCTAGTCCATCTTCTGTTTTTATGTTTATTGTTAAATCATAAATCATGTCAACAACAACTGTTAACGAGCAATGTAAATTTGCTGTTTGGTTTGAATCTGTTACATTCTTTAGATTCTTGAGTGCACAGTCTATCTTTTCTTTAGATAACTTAGGTGAGACATATGTATCCATGCATGGTATTTCAACCTTTTCTGTTGCCATATTTCTTATAATTTCATCATTAAAAACATGCATGAAATAGTTTTCTGCAAAGAGGTGAGGCGCATTTTTCTGATACTCAGTATCTTTTTTAGTTACTTCACATTGCTTAAACCTATTCTTGTCTTCAGCAGTCAAGGCATTGATCCTTAATCTATTTAACAATTCTGCAAATTCAAGGTCATCTTTTTGTCTCATAATTTCTGTTAGTTCAAACATGGTAAATAAGTCTTTCCAGAGATTTTGTGATAAAGCAGCTGCATCATGTTTCATGTCATTAAATATCCAATCACCACTCACTGGTTTCAACTGATAAAGATCACCAACAGCAATAATGCTAACACCACCAAAAGGCGTTCTTGTTCCTTTCAATGCTTGAAGTCTCTGATCAATAAAATTCAACATAGAATTACTAACCATTGAAATTTCATCAATAATCACAACTGACAAATCACGGTATTTTGATCTAAAGGTATTCAGACTGTCACAGGTTAATGTTTGATCCGATTGCTTATACTTTTGTTTAAATGCAGATGAGATGGTAGAACCATTAATATTAAATGCTGCTTTTCCTGTAAATGCACAAAGAAGAACCCTTATGTGATCCGCATCTTCTCCTTCTTTCAGATTTAATATTCTAAACAAAGTCTGATACAATGCTCGAATAACTAGACTTTTTCCAACACCAGCTCCACCAGAAAGAAATGCATATAAGGGGGCATCTTTTGTTTAAATCCAGTGAATCACATGATAGTAAAACTGTTTTTGTTTACTATTTAAACACTGCAGGAGCTTTCTGTAATCAATATCTGAAAGAATATTTTCATTCACATCAATTTGAGGTGCAGAAACGTAACATCCAATTTCAGTCCCTATATCATAGTCTCTATGCTCAATTCTATCAGGATTAAAATATATAAACTCTTCAGACTGAATTGGTTCAATTTCAGCATCATCACCTTCAACTTGTTGTGTACTTGGAGCAATATCATCGAATGTTCAATTTCTGCTAAATCTCTTGCTAATTCCAACTCTTCAGCATAATGTTCGTAAGTGGAACATTTATGATCTATCACATGCTTCATTGACTCATAGTGTTCTTTATATGTTCTAAAAGTTCCAAGTAAGTCAGTCTCTTCATTTCTCCATGGGTGAAAAAGTAGAAGTTTCTCTCTATAATAGTTCTCTTCATCTGTTTTGCGATTGAATCTCACATACCTTATTATTTTAGAATTACGACATCGTTTGATTTTTATGCCATTCTTTAAAGTTAAAATAGTTTCACCATCACCAAAGCATTCTTCATCTGACACTTCTGCATCTTTCTCATAATCTTGCTCCTCCTCATCTCTACTATCATTATGTCCATCTGGGTAAATGACTTCTAACTCAGACACATAATCGGCTAAGCAATACTTTTCCAATGGTTTGGGACGCTTCGAGTATCTTTTAATTTTATTGTCTGACATTATATCTGTCGAGTCTGCCGGCAATTCATCAAGTACTGACTTTGGTTTCAGTAACTGTACTCTCTGGGTTGGAAGTGACGTATTTATGAAGACAACACTCCTTGAACTTTTAGTCAATGGCATTTGCAGTACCAAATAAACTGCCTCTTGTGCACTTACTTCAACACTGTTTGAAAACACATTTCCAATATGTCTAACTTGTCTTTTGAGATCCATATTGCCATTCCTTGCTTCTTTTGCAGCTGCATGCAACAAATTACTCATCCCTCTTTGAGATTTACTAATATATGAAACTATATACATAGCACAAGCATATGGATCTAACACAAATTGTATATCAATGTTTGCCTTCCAAGCTTTTAACACACTATCATTGTACAAATTTACACGGATTTCACTTGGTTTTCTTTTCAAAAACACTTTTGAAGAGTTTAAAGAACTTCTGATACATTTAATATATTCTTCCTCACTCATTCGGACAACACTTGTCAGAAACTCCTCATAAGACATATCATATCCATCTTTCTTACTGTTCATTGTTTTCTGTAAGTTTTGGTATAATTTATAATACTTGTCTTTTTCAGTTTCGAGAGGCTGTAAGACCATAGTTTTGGAAAGAGGTGGCAAAGGATAACCAAATCGACAGATTTTATCTTCTCGTTTTCTACATGTTCTAGAATGTTTGTGAATTTGAAGTTCTATTAAATGACGAAGATGTGAATTTTCTATAGAACATTTCAAATACTGATCCACATAAGCAGCCAACTCTACATCCGAATCCACATTGAATTTTGGTGCATTCTGTACCCATACAATCATATGAATGTGTGGCGATCCACGTTGCTGAAATTCCACTCTAAAAAAGTAATCAACAACTTTTCCAAGAGGTTCATGCTCACTCTTTAGAACTGTGTTGATGAATTCTTTAACTCTATGCTCGAAATATCTAGAACAAGTGACTGGATCCGATTGAATAAGTTTTATCTTTTGTTCCCATGCCAAGTTTTCAATTTGATCATTGGTGTAGTTGAAATTTTTATTTAAGGTAGCTAGCATTTTCAAAAGCTCAATCCATCTTGTATCAGCCGAGGACAACGACATAAACCAAGTTGGCAAACCCAACTGACGAATCATAGCATAAACATCTTTTTTTCTAGATTCCAAATATGCTGGAGAATTTCTTAGCTGTTTAAACAAATAGTACCCTTCATCATTTTTTACAATACTGTCAATACACTCTGAGTTTCTTGCTTGTACAGCAGTAATATTATTTGTTCCTGTTTGACACCTTCTAACAGCAGGGTTTGCTTTATCGTTCAATTGCTTCATTTGTATTTTTTTTCAGTTTAAAAAATATATTAGGTACACTGTTAGCAGCCCGTCTATCTTGACTTCTCAATTCCCACTTTGCAATATCACTATAATGTACAGGCACTTTTCTATCATCATTATCTATTCGCCTCTGCCCACAAAATATGGTGGGAAAACATAGATATTCTGAATCTTTATCTTGAAATATACTGAGTGGCCTTTGACCTTCTCCAGGAGCAAATGTGAAAGTAGAATTTCTGTTTTCAAGATCTGCATCATCCAATAGAGTGTCAATATTTCCCACATTTTCCTGTGCGATTTCTTCTGCATCTGAATCATACAGTTCTTCCACATGAGTTGTGTTATGATTTGAAATATCATCATTTTTTTCTAACTGATTGTTTGAACAATTGCCAAACATTTCACTAACAACACCATCAAAATCAACAATATCATACTTTGAACATTCTTTTGTACACAACTCAAAAAAATTATGTATAACCTCAGCTTGGTCCTTATCACATGGAATATACTGAAGACTTTCATCCAAAACACCATCAGAATCATCATTATTTGTTTCAGAGCAGGCTTTTTTTTGTGATTCAAAAAATGCATGCAGTGTTTCATTACTTTCTTCTGTGATTCTCTTTAACCACTGCTGGTCTATATCAACATTTGCGTTTTTGTACAATTCACTACCACTCATTAGCCAGTGCAAAGCACAAAGAACATGATATGGTCGAACATTTTCTGAGAACACATACGACTTAAATGACATCTTCTTCTTTAATTTCACTGCAACTGTAACATTTTCGTCAAAAGGTCTAGGTAAAGCATTTACAACTGGTTGAATGTCAACAGGTACATTAACAACATTTCCTTTAACTGATAACTGGCGACCTCTAGGTAATTCTCGCATTTGCATGAAAGGTATACGTAAAGCAATAAGGCGTTCTTCAAGTGGAAACAGCTCCAATTCTTTTGGTTTTGGTGGCCACTTCATTCCATTTGAAACAGACAATTTTGGAACTTTACCGCACTTAATATTGTCTTTGCATGTAAAGCATATCCATTCTTCTTCATTGACTGATTTCACCCCTGTTAAGTATTTTTCCTTGTCTTTAGAAACAAATGTTTTAGCTTTTGATACAGTCTCTTCAAACCATGTCTGTTGACAACAACTACATATATAGACAGGTCCAACTGATATATTCTTGTGAAACTTTTCAATACAAACATCAATATCACTACCAAATTTTCTGCGCTTTCTGGTTATATTTTCAGCTTGTGAAAAGGATGGATCTTTCCGCTTGGTAGCTTTTCTTTTACAGTCCATAATGCTTTCAGCTTTCTTGTTTCTTTTATTTAATCTCCATTGTTGTTTTGCAAACCTTTCTTGTTCTAATATGAATGGATCTGACCTTGCTTTCCTCTTTGACCGATTTTGTATTTCAATTTCTTTTTGTTTGAATTCATGGCATTCTCGAGATTCTTTTTTCTTTTCACTTTCCCATTTTTTGTATTCATCTATTAATCTGGCTCTTCTCTTACATGCTTTTGTCATAGCTTTGTCTTTTCTCTGACATTCTTCAGATTGTCTAGCACTCTGCATAGATTTGAGTGTATATTCTCTATCTTTTTTTCGATATTCTTCAGATTGTCTAGCACTCTGCATAGATTTGAGTGTATATTCTCTATCTTTTTTTCGATATTCTTCAGATTGTCTAGCACTCTGCATAGATTTGAGTGTATGTTCTCTATCTTTTTTTGATATTCTTCGGATTGTCTAGCACTCTGCATAGATTTGAGTGTATATTCTCTATCTTTTTTTCGATATTCTTCAGATTGTCTAGCACTCTGCATAGATTTAAGTGTATGTTCTCTATCTTTTTTTTGATATTCTTCGGATTGTCTAGCACTCTGCATAGATTTGAGTGTATATTCTCTATCTTTTTTTTGATATTCTTCGGATTGTCTAGCACTCTGCATAGATTTGAGTGTATATTCTCTATCTTTTTTTCGATATTCTTCGGATTGTCTAGCACTCTGCTTAGATTTGAGTGTATATTCTCTATCTTTTTTTTTATATTCTTCAGATTGTCTAGCGCTCTGCTTTGATTTAAGAGTATACTTTTTGTCTTTTACCTTGAAATTAGAGTCTTGCCTTCTTTTCTGCATATAAACTCTCATATATTCTTTTCTTTCTGTGACGTTTTTCTTATTTATAATTTCTTTGTTCCTAATATTTTGATTTTTAGTTCTCTTTGTTCGATTTCCTGTCTTCTCTTCAAGTTTATGTTTTTGATCCTTAAAGTATTTTCCAATAAGTGTTTCACGATTTCCATTGCTTGAATTAGCAAAAACGTCTTCTCTTGCATGTGCAATCCTTGTATGGCTTTCAGAGACCTTTCTCTTGTATGTTACAGATTTCCAAGCATAGTCACATGAAGTGTCAGTATGACATTCAGCATGATTTTGAACATCAAATTCAGAGTTATGCTCAAGATTAGATAAGTCAAAGTCTACAGGAAGAATTTCAAACTGTGCAGAAATTGAAATCATCATACTTTCAAACAACACATATAAAAATGCAACTAGATCATCTAAAGAATTGAAAGCAGCTAGTAATGATTTTCCATCTGGAACAGATAACCCATTGAAACCATGTGAATGTGAATCAAATATAAAGTATTTGCAATCTCTCTTGAACACAGAGGTACAAACTGAACCTATCATTAATAAAACACTTGAAGAACATTGTAAAGTAGTATACAATGCCTGGTGAAGAGTAGGTAAACTGGTACTGACAAACTGTTCTGTGCAAAGACCTGTTACAACTGCAGATGTTTTCACAACAACTTCTTTGTTTAAAATTGAAACTAATCTTGGAAGTTCATCAAAGCAAAGTAACTTACTTTTGAATTTACCTTTTGCCTTTAATTCATCTATGATCTTATTATACAGACGATCTCCAGCTAAAAGAATATTGTCTAGATCTGTACTACAAGAAATGTCTGAGTATGCTGCATATATTAATGAACAAAGTGCATTTGCAGTGCACTGACATCCTCTGGACTCACTGCTAAATATTTCAGAACCTTGATGAAAAGATCCCAGTTCAAATTTGACAGAGTTAAATGGACCATTAGAAGGCTTCCATAGCATTGTATCAGTTTGTTCTGTTAAAGGAAATGCAGTGTACATAATTTCTTCATCAATTTGTGTAGAGCTTGACAATACAGTGTTTGTAATCTCTATTGGTGAATGGATTTTGGTATTTTGCACTAGCTGTTTTCTGCTATCATTGTAATCTGTACTTTGCAAAACTTCGGAATTTCGTACTGGTTGTTTTCTGTTAATATCTTTTTCATCTGTATTTTGCAAAACTGAGGCAAAAGGTTTTTCCATATCTTTGTCAATTGTACTTTTCATATCTATATCAATTGTACTTTTCATATTTTTGTCTTTTGTACTATTCATAACTAAAGCATCAGATGATACGCTGAGGCAGGTCATACCCACATCTGAAGTATCTAGAGACCCTGCGTCAGATGACACTTTGGGGCAGGTCATACCCCCATCTGACAAACTATCTGACCCTGGCACAGATGTCCCCATCGCTACAAGCGATTGGGGCTTAGATCCTCCATGATCTGTGAGGGGGGTCAGGCCCACATCTGCGAAAATTAACCCTGGGCTGCTACCATTAGCCCTCATCACTGTCTTTGCCAATGACTTCTTCCAGGTCTTTTTACGTGGCATGACTCAACCTGAAACATACAGAAGTAGGTGTCCTCTTTAAATGGAAATTCAAGGGGGATTGGTATATTTGAAACTTAATCTAAATCATGGTTATACTAGATGAGGTTTTGTAAAACAGAATGTTTTTTTGTTTTTTTTTTCACTGGCTTTGGGTAATTTGACAAGATAATCAGTAAAACAATATGATAGCCCTACAGACTTCACTACCGCTGGTGTGTGGGAATGTGTGGCGGAGTAAAAACGTATCCCTGCCCTACATCATAGTGTAGATTATATTTTCTTGTTCTTTGGGATCATTGGTTCCATTGTGGAATTTTGAAAATATCTGAGGGTCACTGATGAGGCCTAATTGGCCGAAACTAGCTAGTCTGGCCCAGAAAACATGTACACTCTATATTTTTCACTTCTGTGGTGTATTCCTTGCTTCCAAAGGGTAACCCTTTTATAGAACATAGTTAACTTCACTACAGCTGGTGTGTGGGAATGTGTGGCGACGGTAAAACGTATCCCTGCCCTACATCATAGTGTAGATTATATTTTCTTGTCCTTTGGGATCATTGATTCCATTGTGGAATTTTGAAAATATCTGAGGGTCACTGATGAGGCCTAATTGGCCGAAACTAGCTAGTCTGGCCCAGAAAACATGTACACTCCATATTTTTCACTTCTGTGGTGTATTCCTTGCTTCCAAAGGATAACCCTTTTATAGAACATATTTAACTTCACTACAGCTGGTGTGTGGGAATGTTTGGCGGCGGTAAAACGTCTCCCTGCCCTACATCATAGTGTAGATTATATTTTCTTGTCCTTTGGGATCATTGATTCCATTGTGGAATTTTGAAAATTTCTGAGGGTCACTGATGAGGCCTAATTGGCCGAAACTAGCTAGTCTGGCCCAGAAAACATGTACACTCCATATTTTTCACTTCTGTGGTGTATTCCTTTGTTCCAAAGGATAACCCTATTATAGAACATATTTCACATGATTGTGTAAAGTTTCAATCAAGTGCTTTTAATAGGAGACATAAATCCAGCTGAAAAGCTGACTAATAAAAAGTGTAATCCACAGTGGAAGATGAGGGGAGGGTTGGAGCCCTGTAAAACCAGTTTAAACACCCAGGCATTATTACTAGCCATCCCAGGGTGTCCCAGCAGTCATTCTTTTGCGAATGCACAGTTCGTTCATGTTTGGTCTGTTTTGGTGTGTGTCCCCATGTCACTTTCTTAAGGTGACTTGAGATGGCTGCATTCTTAGAGTGTTGCATCCTGAGTGACCTTTTCTTAACCAGTTTGTACTTTCATTGCAGTTTCATTTGTTTTATGTTTGCTGTTGTTCAATTATTGTATGTTATAATATTTCAACACTTATGTGTGTCCAAATTATTTAATTTAGTAAAGGTTAAAGAGTTACTACCTATTTTGGAAAGAACTGTTTTTATTGTTTGTTTTGATGGCCCATTCAAATCAATTTAAGTTATTTCTTATCCAGTCAGTTTACCTTACCACACTTCAAGGGTGCCTTATACATCAGGGGTACTGGTATAGTGCATATTCTTTGAACAGAAACTTATAACTGCTCTTCTTGAATCAGGGGAAGGGAGGCAATGAACAATATTCACAAATGAATGTTGCCAACTGTTGCAGATATCTACACTGCGAACTCCTGATCACCAGTCATACAGGCATCCCACTAAGCTACCAAGGGCAGCCGGTTAAAGAGCTGCTAATTGGGCTTGTTGCCTGTAATTTATTTGCTTGCTTAGAAGTGTCTGTTCATCTTTCCCTTGAATGTTTGGGATAGGCTTTGTGGCCCTGTAAAATAGATTTAAGCCCCCCAGTGGAGTTTGTTTCACTGACCTTCCAAAGCGGTTCTTCTCTCGCAGTTTATTTTTGTTAAGGTTTGTCTTTGACTGTTTGTATCCCTTATATTGTTTTGTTTTAGATAGCCAATTGGCCATTTTGTGGGAAAGTAACTGTCCTTTTGGCTTTCCGCTATTGATGTTTCCATTAGGGTCAGATGTTTCATGGATGTGTTTCTTTCCCTTTGGTGTCTCTGATGGGTTAATTGTATCAATTCCTGATCATTGCCTTCACTTCTATTTTGGGGACTGCTTCAATCAGTACCTGAAGTATCTTTACACCTGATTAAAATACTTTTCTAGGGGTTCTCCAGACAGGCATTAATTTGTAAAACAAAGGAACAGAGTTGATAAAAAAGGTTCAGTTATTATTCTTTGATACTTCACTACCTTTCAAGTAAACCGCTTAGAGGTTCTAAGCCTGTCCAGGAACCGTGGTGTGAGGCGGACCATCCATGCTAATAAACCCTATTGGTTTCATTGGGCGACAGGGCTTGAGATGTCATTTCATCTCAATGTCGGGGGAAAGTCCCACAAAATTGGAAGCGACGTCTCCAAAATGACCTTTACAGTGTTGACGGGGACAGTAAACCTCAAATCAAACAAGAATTCCGCCGAAGGCTATGTCACGCCTGTGGGGGCGCAAAGTCACCCAACCATGATATGTAGGTCAAGGTCAAACATAGATGCTTGCACAAAAGTTTCCATTCTTAAATGCAAGCTTGTACCAAGTATCATTAATGTAGATCCTATAGTTCTTGAGAAATAAACTTGACCATTAGGGTGAACTCTAGGGTGGTCGCAATATTTTACAAAGTCAGTGAACCATGAAATATAAGTCAATGTCAAATATGCATGCTTGCATTTAAGTTACCATACCTTGATACAAGTTTGTACCAAGTATCATTAATGAAGCTCTTCTAGTTCTTGAGAAATAAACTTGAACCTCAGGGTAAACGCTAGGGTGGTCGCAATATTTTACAAAGTCAGTGAACCATGAAATGTAGGTCAAGGTCAAATATGGATGCTTGCATGTAAGTTGTCATCCCCAGATACAAGTTTGTACCAAGTATCATTAATGAAGCTCTTATAGTTCTTGAGAAATAAACTTGAACCTCAGGGTGAACGCTAGGGTGGTCACAAATGTTGACGCCTTTACAAACGGACAGACGGACGGAAAACCGGGCGCCTATATCGCGCCATGCTAATAGCAGGCGCAACAACAAACAAAACTACCTTTCAATGTCCTCCAACTTTTTTTCTTTATTGAAGTAAAAGTGACATTGACCTCCTGTCTCAAACACAATAGCATTACACATTACTGACAACTTGAATCAATTTATCAACATGCAATATTTAGACTTTTCATGTTAATAATAATGCAACCACTGTCTCCATTCTTTTGGCACTGATTGAGCAAACTATTCTTCCATCAAGCAAAAGGTGTGATCCACTCTGATTCTGCCAAATCTTATAGCCATTATTATTTTTTTTTCTTCATTAAATAAATGATCATTTACCTTGGAATACAGTGATGGGTTATTCAAGGACAGTCTTTTACTCTGTTTACACAGTACACTAGTCTCTTTTCACAAACAACAAACACTGTCTACTTATGTAGCTATCAAACATATAGTTATCACTCTGTCAATTTTATCAAAACACAATATTAATGTTCTTTTCTCACAAATCTTGTTGATACTACAAGAAAAGGAAAACTTTATTAGTCAATGTTGTAGAAACAAACAATTTTTTGAACATTCTAAAAAAAACTGTTCAAATAAATTAAGAACAAGATGTGTTTGTGAAACACGAACATGTCCCCGGGCATGGTCATTTTTTTTCAAAGTTGATCACAGTTCAAAGTCAAAGGTCAAGATTTTTGGTTTTAGTGGGAAGCCCTTGGCACAAGGAACTTGCATGCCAAACATGAAGGCTCTACCTTAAATGGTTTGAAAGTTATGAACAATAATATTTTTTTTTAAAGTAGGTCAAGGTCACAGGTCAAAAAGTTTTGCATGAATGTAAGCTCTTGTCACAAAGAAACTACATGCCAAATATGAAAGCTCTGTCCTAAACGGTTCGAAAGTTATGACCAAAATGTTAATTTTTCTTTTAAGTAGGTCAAAGGTCAAGGTCACAGGTCAAAAGTTTTGCATGAATGTAAAGCTCTTGTTACAAGGAACCTACATGCCAAATATGAAGGCTGTATCTCAAACGATTCAAAAGTTATGACCATTGTTAACTTTGTCTTTTATGTAGGTCAAAGGTCAAGGTCACAGGTCAAAAATTTTTGTGTGAATGTAAAGCTCTTGTCACAAGGGACCTGCATGCAAAATATTATGCTGTATCTCAAATGGTTCAAAAGTTATGACCAAAATGTTATTTTTTTATTTTAAGTAGGTCAATGGTCAAGGTCACAGGTAAATTTTTTTTGCATGAATGTAAAGCTTTTGTCACAAGGAACATACATGCCAAATATGAAGGCTGTATCCCAAGCAGTTCAAAAGTTAAGACCAATGTTATTTTTTTCTTTTAAGTAGGTCAAAGGTCAAGGTCACAGGTCAATTTTTTTGCATGAATGTGAAGCTCTTGTCACAAGGAACGTTCATGCCAAATATGAATACTCTATCTTCAATGGTTCAAAAGTTATGACCAATGTTAAAGTTGTCCACGTACAAACCAACAAACAGATTTAGGGCAAAAAACAATAATGTCTCCGCAATCACTACTGGGGACATAAAAATAAAGTTTAAAAAAATTCTAATTTATAGCTAAATACCATTACAAATATCACAGTGATTTTAACCTCAAATCTATAAAGGTATTTAATATGAAATTTATAAATAATTTTCATTATATTTATATATTAAGTAGATTAGGTTTGTGTATGGCCTACACATTTCTTGAAATTTTCATTCATTGAACAGTGAAAAAGATGACAAAGTATTATAATATGTCTCCCCACCGGGAGCATAAAAACATGATCAGCAAGGCGGTTTTAATCCAGGAAGAGACCCTCTATGCACAGATGAAGGTATTACAACAGGCAAAATGGAGTGTTAATTTTGTGTATCTTTGAAACCAACAAGATCTATCATGAAAAGTCATTAATAACTCACACATTGTTCTGTCACAGGATGGTATGAGTTATATAAAGGCAATGAATTTATGTTCTTTTTTTACTGTTTTGTCCTTGACCTGGGTACATGGCATCTAACAGCTGCACTCTGCAGATTCTGCATAAATGGTGAACATCTTATACAAGTTTCATGAAAATTGTAAATCTTCAGATGGTATAGGAAATTTGAAAGTTTTACAAAATGTCTACAGATGGACCAAACAACCTTCATCTTTCTTACCTGGTACGTCTGCAATCACCCCTTTTGAGGATATTTATTGTTAGTGTTCATTTCAGATGAAAACATTTGTGTATTTGTTTTGGAGTTTTATGGCCCAGCCAACACTAGGTCATTTTTGAGCCAGTCAGTTTAACCACACTTCCCAGACAGGCTTATACATAAAAGGTAAACCAGTGCAGTGCACATTCTTTAGCCAGAAACTGACAGCTGCCCTTCTTGAATAAGCAAAAGGAAGAGAAAGACTGGAAAAGATTTCCTGATAAATTTCCACTATAGATCTTAAAAAAGATTTCATGATCAATCTTTGCAAATGGATGTTGCCAACACCTTCAGGTATCGAACCTGTGACCTCCTGATAACCAGTCTGGAGAGCATCCAACAGAGACACCACGGCCGGCTCAAATGAACTAGTTTTATAAGATAAACTATCATTAATATTATAAAGCCACAATAAACAATATCCTGGGTACGACTATAAACGACAATAATATTGCTCTTCACCAAGCTGTAAACTAGATCTTCATCGATTTGAAATGATGCATGGAATCTGAAAAAAAAAAAATCATCAAAGTGTCAATATTATCAAAACAACTGTTATCATTACCTTCAATTTCGTTTTTTATTACTACACAAGTATAGTAGTCGCAGATAAGATTGACTAGGCTGAGCTATCATTTGTACCTGCCTTAGGAATATCCCATTAACAAAAAGGTAAATCAAGTCACCCGATTGTGTGAATTCATCTGTAACATAAGCATAGCTGTGGCATATAAGACCATTTCGTCCGCTTGTAGAAAGCGTGCGAAAGGCACTCCACCGAATCTTCTGGTGGACTCAGCGAATTTGACATATATTGACAACACGTGAATAGCTCCGCCTAGTCAATCTTACCTGCGACTACTATAGACTGATCCAATGTTTTGACATGTGACCTTGTTTACTTGTCACTGCCCATGCGCAAAACTATTTTTCCATTTGATAGAGATCTTTCGTGGTTGGCAAAAAGCCGCTGGTTCCATATAAACACGCACCAAATTTCGGCCCCCACCCATCGGGGCTTAAAGAGCTTAATCTGACCCACACACGAGTACTGGTAAACTGCTTAGTGGATCTAAGCCTGCCCAGGCAAAGCGGTGTGAGTGTCGGACCGTCCATGCTTATAAACCCTATTGGTTTCATTGGGCAAAGGGGCATGAGATGTCATTTCATCTCAATGTCGGGAAAAAGTCCCACAAAATTGGAAGCAACGTCTCCAAAATGACCTTTACAGTGTTGACACGGACGTAAAACCTCAAATCAAAGAAACAAACACACCAAATATCAAAGAGCTTGGCCTTGTGGCTTCAGAGGAGAAGATTATTTAAGATTTTTCCTGTATAAGTCAATGTAAAACTAAAGGGGCCCCAGGGCGGTGGGATTTTTTGCCCCAGGGCTATAGTTTGAACAGTCTTGATTTAGGTCCACTAGATGAAGCTTCACACCAAATATCAAAGACCTGAGCCTAGTGGTTTCAGAGAAGAAGATTTTTTAAAGATTTTTCCTACATAAGTTAATGTAAAACCAAAGGGCCCAGCATGGGGGGGGGGGGGGGGCTTTTTGGCGCAAGGGCTATAATTTGAACAATCGTGGCAGAGGTCCACTAGATGAAGCTACACACCAAATATAAAAGAGCTGGGCCTTGTGGTTTCTGAGGAGAAGATTTTTTAAGACTGTTCCTAAAAAGTCAATGTAAAACTAAACTGGCCCCGGGGCAGGGGGACTTTTGGCCCCAGGGCTATAATGTAAATAGTCTTGATAGAGGTCCACTAGATGAAGCTTCACACCAAATATCAAAGACCTAGGCCTTGGGGTTTCAGAGAAGAACATTTTTTTAAGATTTTTCCTATATAAGTTAATGTAAAACCAAAGGGCCTCGCATCGGAGGCATTTTTGGCGCAAGTGCTATAATTTGAACAATCTTGGTAGAAGTTCACTAGACGAAGCTACACACCAAATATCAAGGACCTGAGCCTTCTGGTTTCAGACAAGAAGATTTTTAAAGGTTTTCCCTATATAAGTCTGTGTAAAACTAAAAGGGCCCCGGGGCAGGGGGCATTTTTGGCCCCAGGGCTATAATTTGAAAAATTATGGTAGAGGTCCAGTAGATGAAGCTACACACCAAACATCAAAGACCTGGGCCTTGTGGTTTCAGAGGAGAAGATATTTTAAGATTTTTCCTATATAAGTCAATGTAAAACCAAGGGGTGCCAGGGCGGGGGTATTTTTGGCCCAAGGCTATAATTTGAACAATCGTGGTGGAGATCCAGTAGAGGAAGCTACACACTAAATATCAAAGACCTGGGCCTTGTGGTTTTAGAGGAGAACATATTTTAAGATTTTTCCTATATAAGTCAATGTAAAACAAAGGGGTCCCGGGGCGGGGGTATCTTTTGCCCCAGGGCTATAATTTGGACAATCCTGATAGAGGTCCACAAGACGAAGCTTCATACCAAATATCAAACACCTGAGCCTTCTGGTTTCAGACAAGACTTTTAAAGCTTTTCTCTATGTAAGTCTATGTAAAACCAAAGGGCACCGGGGCGGGGACATTTTGCGCCCCAGAATAATAATTTGAACAATCTTGGTAGAGGTCCACTAGATGAAGCTACACACCAAATATCGAACTCTTGGGCCTTGTGGTTTCAGAGAAGAAGATTTTTTTAAGTTTTCATTAAAAACATCTATTTTTGGCTCCTGTGGCCTTGATGTGCAATGGACCGGAACCATTTGAACAACTTTGAAAGGGGACGACCTAAGGATCATTCCTGTGAAGTTTGGTCAAAATCCGATCAGTGGTTTAGGAGGAGATGTCCTTTGAAGAAATTGTTTACGGACGGACGGACGCACGGACGACGGACGAAAAGTGATCACAAAAGCTCACCTCGTCATTACATGACAGGTGAGCTAATAAAACTATGTAAAACCAAAGGGCCCCGGGGCAGGGGCTATAATTTGAACAATCTTGGTAGAGGTCCACTAGATGAAGCTCCATACCAAATATCAAAGACATGGGCCTTGTGGTTTCAGAGAAGAAGATTTTTAAAGATTTCCCTATATAAGTCTATGAAAAACCAAAGGGTCTCAGGGCAGGGGCATTTTTGGCCCCAGGGCTATAATTTGAACAATCTTGATAGAGGTCCACTAGATGAAATTTCACACCAAATATCAAAGACCTAGGCCTAGTGGTTTCACAGAAGAAGATTTTTAAAGATTTTCCCTTTATAAGTCTATGTAAAACCAAAGGGCCCCCGAGACAGGGGTGTTTTTGGTCTCAGGGCTATAATTTGAACAATCTTGGTAGAGGTCCACTAGATGAAGCTTCATACCAAATATCAAAGACCTAGGTCTTCTGGTTTCAGAGAAGAAGATTTTTCAAGATTTTCCCTACATATAAGTCTATGTAATACCAAAGGGCCCCAGTGGGGGCATTTTTGGCCCCAGGGCTAAAACTGAACAATCTTGGTAGGGGTCCACAAGATTAAGCTTCATACCAAATATCAAAGACCTAGGCCTTGTGGTTTCAGAGAAAAAGATTTTTCAAGATTTTCCCTAAATAAATCTATGTAAAACCAAAGGGCCCTGGAGCGGAAGCATTTTTGGCCCCAGGGCTATAATTTGAACAATCTTAGCAGGGGTCCACTAGGTAAAGCTTCATACCAAATATCAAAGAACTGGACCTTGTGGTTTCAGAGAAGAAGATTTTTAAAGATTTTCGCTATAGAAGTCATGTAAAACCAAAGGGCCCAAGAGCGGGGCAATTTTGGCCCCAGCACTATAATTTGAACAATCTTGGTAGGGGTCCACTAGGTGAAGCTTCATACTAAATATCAAAGACCTGGGCCTTGTGGTTTCAGAGAAGATTTTTAAAGATTTTCCCTATATAAGCCTATGTAAAACCAAAAGGCCCAGGTGGGTGGGGGGTGGGGGGGGGGGGACCTGGGCCTTGTGGGGTGAAGCTTCATACCAAATATCAAAGACATGGGCCTTACGGTTTGAGAGAAGAAAATTTTTAAATATTTTCCCTATATAAGCCCATGTAAAACCAAAGGGCCCGAGAGCAGGGGCATATTTGACCCCAGCACTATAATTTGAACAATCTTGGTAGGGGTCCACCAGATGAAGCTTCATATCAAATATCAAAGACCTAGGCCTTGCGGTTTCAGAGAAGAAGATTTTTAAAGATTTTCCCTATATAAGCCCATGTAAAACCAAAGGGCCCCGGGGCAGGGGCATATTGGCCCCAGCACTATAATTTGAACAATCTTGGTAGGGGTCCCCTAGATGAAGCTTCATACCAAATATCAAAGACCTGGGCATTACGGTTTCAGAGAAGAAGATTTTTAAAGCTCTTCCCTATATAAGCCCATGTAAAACCAAAGGGCCCCGGAGCAGGGGCATTTTTGGCCCCAGCACTATAATTTGAACAATCTTGGTAGGGGTCCACTAGATGAAGCTTCATACCAAATATCAAAGACCTAGGCCTTGCGGTTTCAGAGAAGAAGATTTTTATAGATTATCCCTATATAAGCCCATGTAAAACCAAAGGGCCCCGGGGCGGGGGCAATTTTGGCCCCAGCACTATAATTTGAACAATCTTGGTAGGGATCCCCTAGATGAAGCTTCATACCAAATAACAAAGACCTGGGCCTTACGGTTTCAGAGAAGAAGATTTTTAAAGCTCTTCCCTATATAAGCCCATGTAAAACCAAAGGGCCCCGGAGCGGGGGCATTTTTGGCCCCAGCACTATAATTTGAACAATCTTGGTAGGGGTCCACTAGATGAAGCTTCATACCAAATATCAAAGACCTGGGCCTTGCGGTTTCAGAGAAGAAGATTTTAAAGATTTTCCCTATATAAGCCCATGTAAAACCAAAGGGCCCCGGAGCGGGGGCATTTTTGGCCCCAGCACTACAATTTGAACAATCTTGGTAGGGGTCCACTAGATGAAGCTTCATACCAAATATCAAAGACCTGGGCCTTGTGGTTTCAGAGAAGAAGATTTTTAAAGATTTTCCCTATATAAGCCCATGTAAAACCAAAGGGCCCCGGAGCGGGGGCATTTTTGGTCCCAGCACTATAATTTGAACAATCTTGGTAGGGGTCCACTAGATGAAGCTTCATACCAAATATCAAAGACCTGGGCCTTGTGGTTTCAGACAAGAAGATTTTTTAAGTTTTTGGTGAAAAAAATCTATTTTTGGCTCCTGTGACCTAGATGTGCAACGGACCGGAACCATTTGAACAACTTTGAAAGGGGACCACCTAAGGATCATTCCTGGGAAGTTTGGTCAAAATCCAATCAGTGGTTTTGGAGGAGATGTCGTTTAAAGAAATTGTTTACGGACGGACGCACGCACGCACGCACGCACGCACGACGGACGACGGACGAAAAGTGATCCCAAAAGCTCACCTCGTCACTACGTGACGGTGAGCTAAAAAGCAGGCACTTCCAGACAATTTTTTCTGCTAATTCAATCCTTTCAAAATGGTGGGTTATTCTTGAAAAAAAAATGTTCCCAATGGACCAAATTCTTTTAAGAGTCACCAAAGAAAAGGTAGGCAGTGCTATAGATAATAATTTGGTACAATGAGTATTTTACCCCCAGATTTTCAAAAATTCAATGCTGAAATACCCTTTACTCCCTCTTATCTAAAGCTCTGGGTAGGTAAATGTTTCTTGAGAGGATGTCACCTTCTGAAGTGTTTTTACTCTTTTGAAATGAATAGAATAACTGTGCCTAACCTAGCCTAGCTCTGGTAAAATCTGCATACTCTGAATTTTGCCCAGCTGTGATTAACAACTGGCTCGATATGTAAGTGAAGTAATACCAAAAAAGTAAAAGCAACAAAGAAAAAAGTCAAAATGTTATACACATACATATGTAGATGATCCTTAATACTGCAAAAAAATTTTTTTGCAAATTTAATCATATTAAGATTTAGAACAAGTTGCCACTGAACAAGTGCACTGAAACTCAATTTCATGACACAACATATTAAATGCAGCTGAAGTGTGCTTATGATGTAATGTCCCTAAACTGCAATATATTATTATGTCACTAACTTTGATTCATAAAAAAAATTTCTCAACTAAATTTAACAGACTTGTGATTACAAAAATGAAACTAACCTGCATGGTCATCTGGGAGATTTTCTCCACTAGCTCCAGTCTCTTCCGGACTTTGGTCTGGGGAAGTGTCATTCTGAGGATTGAATTCCGGTCTAGGGGAAAGATTTAGACTTGTAGGACGTTTCTGTTTCAGCACCTGAGACTGACCCGTCTCAGATGGCCCCCATGACTGAGGTCTCACAGAAGACCCATTCTGACCCATTTGAAGTTGTGTTTGCCTTAATTCCACTGTTTCTTCTTCCAACAATGTGTCATCCATGTGACTGGCTCTAGCTTCTTCAGTGTTCTCATTTACACTATCTATATTTGCAGTTTCAAGTGATTTGTCTAATCCATTGGGATCCATTAATTGTCTACTTTCATTTTCTCTGGCCATGTTAGCCAGTCCTCCGCAAAGTCTTTCTAGTTTCTTATGAGTAGCAGAAACTGCATGCTCATCACTTACATCCTGACTAGAATCACCTTTGTCATTCTCCCTAAATGGAGACTCTGAATTTACATGTAGATTCACATCTGAGAGCCCAGCTAGCGTGCTTGGACTATCTATTTTCACTTGTGTACCCTCTGGTTTCACTTCAATGTCTAAAGAATCAACAATTGTGCCACTTGTATCTTCACTGATAATAGCACCATTATCAAAGGTGACATCTCCAGTTTCAAGGGCTTGTATCACAGTTTCTTGAGCACTTCCAATAGAATCACTAACCAAAGTAGGAATTTGAACAGGGCCTCTGTCTTCTGAAGATAACCCAGGCTCCTGAAGTTCTAACTCAATCTTATGTTTTACATCAATTACATTTTCAGGTGCATTTGGCTGGCTTTCAGTCAATGTATTATTATTAGGAACTGAATCATTTTTTGATTCTCCTAAACCACCTGATTGCATTTCTTTATTTTCGAGAATATCTAGTTCTCCAACCCCAAAATTAATCATTGGAGTTCTGCTAGGAACATTATCTGGTTGAACAGAAAAATCTGGTTCTGTATATGGCTTCAAATCTGTCACTTCAGTTTTCAACTCTTCATTTGTTTTCATATCTACTGAATTCATTTTGTTAAATGTTGGATTAACATCAACACTTTGATGAGATGATGCAATGACCATCTCCCCAAGAAGATCTTTGTCCTGCAGATCTGGCTCGCTCATTAAATCTGTATTCTCATCACCTAAATAATCATCTAGATCTTTTTCGTTCAATTCAACATCATCAGTAAAGCTACATATCTGAACATTATGTACTTCAGGCTCATTAATGTCTGCCTGATGAGTATCATCTCTGGATTGATCATTTCTTTGGTCAACTACTTCTGTGTTACTATTTTCAGCAGAAAGTTTACCCTGAACAAATTCTGGGGCTTCTTCAACAACTTCTACCTGATCATTTTGATTTATACCTTGCATGTGTAAACCCAGTGTAGGAGGTAAGGAATGAAACTGGCTTGCTGGATTTGGCTCATCACTACCAACTGGTAAAGAACTGTATGAACTGAAGTACAAGTCATTATTTGAAAGACTTTGGGTTTGCAAAAGTGTCTGATTCTTTATATCTAAGTTAATGTCAGTTTTTGAGTCGCTGTGACTAGATTTTGCTGAACTTGAATCATGAACCTTTATATTCAGACTTGGCTCGGGAATTTCACTGCTTTTAAGTTTTATTTGGGAATCAAATGGATTTATATGCACATTTTCATAAGGTGTTGATGGGGTATTACACTGAACAGGGGTTTTATCAATGTCTGAACCAGTTCTTTCTGAATTTGTACTACTGAAACTAGATAATGTCAGAGGTTTAACTGGCTCCTCCTTTATAGATGAAACATTATCTTGCTTTGGTAGATACAAGTCACTATCAGTAGCATGTCCATTCATTTGAAAGGAATGAATTTTGTCAGGAGACAGATCTGCAGCTTGTATGGGCACCCTAACTGTACCACTATGCAGATCATTTTTCACAAAGTCTGAAGTCAAAGCATCTGATTTAGGCTTTGATAAATCATATTCATTCTGTAGATTTTTCTTCACACCTATGTTTATCGAATCAGAATTCACATATGAATCACTTTCTGTTCCTTTGGAGAAATCGTATATACTTGTTCCACTATAATCTCTTTTACCAGCTGTAGGAGAAGGAGCAAAATCAGCTTCTGACATATCAAACTTGTCTGTTGGCTCATATGGCATGTCATACATTATGTTTACCATATTTTTGTCTGGAGGCTTGTCTAGATCATAATGTGTGTCCCCTTGATGGTAAGGGGCTTCTGATATAAGTTTCCAGGGTTTTTCACTATTCTGCTCCAAGTAATCCTCATAGCCACTTGGTTTTATCTCATGTCCTGGTGGCAGTACAGGTGTATCATTGTTCTCTGAAAAAAAAAGATCTTGATAATGTAAAATCACTTAATACATGTATATTTACATTCAATCTCATATGCATCCCGATTTCAAAACTATCTTAAGTTTTGAATTGACAATTTAACAAATTTCGTATGGTCAAAAAGTGGCAAAATTGCTTTATTTGTTTGTTTGATTTGAGGTTTTACTGTATAGGTCATTTTGGAGATGTTGCTTCCAATTTTGTGAGACTTTTACCTGACATTGAGATGAAATGGCATCTCAAGCCCTGTTGCCCAATGAAACCAATAGGGTTTATAAGCATGGATGGTTTGACTCGCACTGCTTTGCCTGGGCAGGCTTAGATCCTCCAAGTATTTTACCAGTACTCGTGTGCGGTCGGTCTCAGCTCTGCCTGGAAGCATCATGCAGCCCATCTATTTCTTCAAGCCCCAATGGCACGGGGCCGCATAAAATTGCTTTAATGCTTTGGTATTGGTATGACTATTGAAAGAAAGGGAGAAATGTCATAACCAGTCTATGACGCAACGTAAATAACGTTGGTTGCTAAGTTACTTGCCTTCATGTTCATTTTGTAGTTCTTCCATTACACATCTAACTGATCGAGTTGTTTCTTTTATATATCTAAGCATAAGGGCTTAGGCCCTTTCGCAAGACATTACAGGTATTACATTATGTTTTTTTTAGTTTACAGACTAATCAACACTATTTAGGTCACATCAAGCTGGCCAATTTACCTAACAACACTTCCTGAACAGGCTTATACATAAGCAGTTATTCGGTACAGAGCACATTTTTTCACCACAAACTGACAACCGCCCTTCTTGAATCAGCAGGAGAGACTTATCATAGAAATGAAGAAATGATTTCATGATCAATCTCAACAAAAGGATGTTGCCAACCCAAGCAGGTATAGAACCCGCTACCCAGACGTCACATACACACACCTGACAGCTCAGTTAGCTGGTATTATGGTATGTTCTGTAAAATGAAAATGACTCGTAGATTTTCTGGGAGAACGTGAATGCTATTCTGATGATATTAACCCATTGCATGCGGAATACCCCAAAAGGGGTACCTTGGCAAACAGTGCAGGCCCAGATCAAACAACGAATAAATTATGTAACTGATTTGCTTTTAATCAATTGTTTCATTTCTGTATTTGTTACTGTAATTTTATAAATCAAGTAATTTGGTAGTGGCCCAGTTAAAGTAAGTAAGTAAGTAAGTAAGTAAAGGCTTTATTTAATGAGGGTTACACATTTAGCATTATGGCTTATCTTCCATGAGGCCCTAAAAAATATACATATACACCTCAACCTCGTTATAACACGGAACTCCGGGTCCAACCAACGGACCGTGTTAGTTAACCGAATCGTGTTATAAACGCCGACCGTATTTGTCACAGATCAACCATTGACACAATGGTGATCAATAGTTTCCCAAACAAGATGATGTGCGGTCCGGTTAATGACCGTATTTCCCGACTAAAATGTGTTTAGAACTAATCAATGGCAGTAAATACCATGGCCCATCAAGTCAAACAAGTCACTTTAATCGAAACCAGCTGATAAACCATGTTTTATATCCAGAAATCGTCCGATCTGACAGCGAGTATGACGCCATTTTGATCGCTGGTTCCCGGCTAACTTTGTTGTATCTGAGCGTCCGGAACCGTACCGAACTACAGTACTGTTAATGCATTTCAATGGTGATATTACCGGGTTAGGGTTCGGAACCGGCAATGATCAACGCTTACAAGAAATTTGAATTACTTCCCTTGAAATGTCTTACCCTTAATATTTTAGCCTTGTCAACACAGCCAAATAAAAAATCTTTAAATGATTTTTTTACCGCGAAAATCGATCTTGAATATGTTTTATCATTTGCTTTTAAGCTGGAATAAATTTGACTTTCTTTTACATGCGGCTCTAGAAAATGAGTTTTATTGCAGTGACCGATCACATTGTCTGCATCGATGTTTAAAATTTCTGCTGAGCAGTGATCCTTAACAGAGCGTGATAAATATTTTTTTCCGGTTGCGTAACTGAATTCTTTAATCTCTTTATCTCACTAAGCCAACACTTTTGATTGTGCCGATGGCAGTTCATGTTTATGATGCGTGTCAAGCTGAACAAGTTAATATACTGTATATTCAACTCTGATCGAGGCCTGCAATAAATATCAAAAAGTACCGTTATAAACCGTGTTAGCTACCATGTTAGCTACCGTATTACCGCAGTCAAAAGTGACAGGAAAATAATGTTGTTGTGCTTGAAACATGATACAATCCTTGGATAATATTTATAAATGTTGGTTGGGGAAAATTTGGGGTCCAAACCAAAACCGTGTTATATCCGAATTCGTGCTGTAACGAATCGTGCTATAACGAGGTCCGGGTGTATATACAAACAAAAATTTTTGGAAAATATAAACTCTTAAAATATCTAACAAGGCACTGCATGCGAAACAAATCCCCTTGCACAAGACAACTTCGTGTGTGGAAAACACTGAAATGGCAAAATTCCAACTTGCTTGAGATATTATCATATGCAACATTTGTGAAAAATTTGTTTAAAAAATCCATCAATAAATGTAGGTTCTAGAGTGACGACAATGTTTCTCTAAAACTAGCCATAGTGACCTTGACTTGAGGCTATGACCGCGAAAGTAGAGCTTGCTCAAGATATTATCATAAGCATCTTTTGTGTGAAGTTATATTAAAATCTGTTAATAATTGTAGGTGGTAGATGACTAAGTTTTTCTAAAAATAGCCATAGTGACCTTGACCTTGAGGTCATGACCTTGAAAGTCAAAGCAACTTGAGAAATTATCATAAGAAACATTTGTGTGAAGTTCTATTAAAATCCATCAATAAATGTAGGCGCTAGAGGGATGACAAAGTTTGACTAAAAATAGCCACAGTGACCTTGAAAGTCAAAATAGCTCGAGATTTTGTCATCAGGAACATTTGTGAGAAGTTATATTGAAATTGGTGAAAAAAATGTAAGCACTAGAGCAATGACAAAGTTTTTCTAAAAATAGCCACAGTGACCTTGACCTTGAAAGTCAAACTCGTTCGAGGTATTGTCATGAGGAACATTTGTGTGAGGTTATTTTGAAACCAGTGAAGAAATGCAGGCGCTGGAGCGATGACAAAAATTTTCTAAAAATAGCCCCAGTGACCTTGAAAGTCGAAATGGCTCGAAATATTGTCATAAGGAACATTTGTGTGAAGTTATATTGAAATTGGTGAAGAAATGTAAGCGCTAGAGCGACGACAAAGTTTTTCTAAAAATAGCCACAGTGACCTTGACCTTGAAAGTGGAACTCACTAGAGATATTGTCATAAGGAACATTTGTGTGAAGTATTATTGACTTCGGTGAAGAAATGTAAGCTCTAGAGCGATGACAAAGTTTTTTCTAAAAATAGCCACAGTGACCTTGACCTTGAGGCCATGACTGAAAGTTGAATACGCTCTAGCTATTTTTATAAGAAACATTTGTGTGAAGTTATATTGAAATTGGTGAAGAAATGTAGGCACTACAGCAATGACAAAGTTTTTCTAAAAATAGCCACAGTGACCTTGAACTCGCTCGAGATATTGTCATAAGGAACATTTGTGTGAAGTTATATTGAAATCAGTGAAGAAATATAGGCACTAGAGCTATGTTGTGCGAGGGGACAATTAAAATTTTTTAAGTCCGTGACCTTGACCTTGAGCTCATGGGCATGGGTGGGGGTATCGCTGAATAAAATGCACAGGTATCTAACATCATACCAAATATCACCTCAATTCATTGCACGATTTGGAAAATATCAACTCTTAAAATATTGAATTAAAAATTTCTAAGTCTGTGACCTTGACCTTGAAGCCATAGGCATGAGTGGGGGTATTGCCAATAAACATCATCATAGCATACATAAGCCAAATCCATAATATAGTTTGGAAAATTTGAGGTCTTTAAAATCTTTAACATTAAAACTGTCTAAGTCTATGACCTTGACCTTGAGGTCATAGGCATGGGTGGGGGTATTGCTGAATAAAACATTGTACCTATATCTATCATCATATGAACCAAAGCCATCATAAAAGTTCAGGTTCTACCAGGTACAAATACCTTAACTTGAGTCTTTAACATGAAAAATTTCTAAGTCCATGACCTTGACCTTGAGGCCATGGGCATGGGTGGGGGTATCGCTGAATAAAACTTTGGATCTATAATCATACCAAATATGAACCAATTCCATCAAATGGTTTGGAAAATATTAGTTCTAAAATGTTCAAGTCTATCTGTTACAAAATCCTTAACCTGAGTCTTACACATTGAAAATTTCTAAGTCTGTGACCTAGACCTTGAGGTCACAGGCAAGGGTGGGGGTATTGCTTAATAAAACTTTGAACCTATATCTATCATCATACCAAAGATGAACTAGTTCCATCAAACAGTTAGGAAAATATGAGTTCTAAAACTTCAGGCTCTACCTGTTTCAAAAACTTTAACCTGAGGTTACAGGATCACTTACGTACGTACGTACACACACACACGTACAGACGGATGTACACATGTACTCACGTACAGAAAACTGAAAAACTATATGCCCCCGGCATCATATGATGCGGGGGCATAAAAACATGATTATTGACTTTTGACCTCCGGTTAATATTGGTTAACCTGGTGTTAATATGGATGACCTCTGATCAATACAAGATATTCAATAAATAATTACTGTATATACCCTTAGTAGTCCTACACCTCAACTCCATATTGTACTTGTTCTAATATATTAACAGCTAAAGTTTAGTATCCAATGTTGTGTTTCAGTCGCAAACAGACCCTGAGGAGACATGGCATCTCATCTGGGTCTACACGGTTTGCTCAGGGTTGTCAGTCAGAATACCTACGGTATAGTATATGGTCAGAGTCATGCTCAGACAGTAAGCTGAAAGAAAAAATTATGACCAAATCTTCAGTGCTTACTAATCGATTATCGATCACAGTGCCAAGACTAACAATCCATTATTTACCTGTATTCAGCTCTGATTAGTCAGCCCTAGATGGGGATTATACAGTCAAACTTCAATGCCTCGAACACCTTTGGGACCTCGAAAATCTGTTCGAGACAGGGGTAGTTCGAGCCACTGAGGTGACTGCCAGGAGGCATAACAAGATACTTTTAGACATCTTTTCGGTGTTCTATAATGAAAATGTATGCTGTGTGTACTCATTAGAATCGCCTCATCGAGGCGATGAGGCGATTCTAATGAGTACACACAGCATACATTTGCAAGATAAAAGACTAAAATCTCCTTAATCATCCCCAACTATTTCTTATGTAGAGGATTTCGCTAGGGGCTCAAGAATGGGTTCGACACATCCATGGTAAACGAGGCATCGGTGTTCTAGCCATCGAAGTTCTACTGTATATGTTTATTGTTTTTCACTGCTTTGTTCAGCTTCTAACTAAAGAAAAAGGTACTTACCTTCTGCTTCCAAATCATCCAATACTTTATCTAAATCTACCAGTAGACTGTCCATCTCTGTTATGTCATTGTCATATAGATTCAATTAACAAACCTGCAATTATAACAATATGGGTAATATTGTTAGATCATATTTACCTCAAATATATAGACACTTAGCCAACCCTTCTCTTGCTGAATATTTATTTAAGCCTCACCAATTTCTGTCTATCAACCAATCAAATTACTTTATGTGATTTATTGCTACAAATTCATAAACTGCATGTCAAACAGTGTAGATCCTGAAGAAGCCATCTGATCTGGATCTACACTGTTTGCAAAGATAGGGGTTGTCTTGAACAGTGGGCGGACGATTTGGCCAGCGGACGATTTGGCCCGGACGATTTGGCCTAGGACAATTCGGCCTAGGACAATTTGGCCAGCCAAAAATACAGGGTAGGACAATTTGGCCAAATTGATTTCTCCTAGCAGTTTTACACATCATTAGATATTTTCTGCTCATTTGTAGAATCTGAGCCCAGTCAACACTATTTAGGTCATATTAGTAGTAGTGATCTCCTTTGTTAAACATGCATGGAATCATTGAAATCTAACTTCATGAAATCATGATACATGTACTTTATCTTGCAATTTGTTTATGACGCAAGAAACAAACAAAACCTTTTGATTTTCTATGATCTTTCAGTAATTGCAAATATGTCACCAAATATTTTAATGTGTTAACAAACTATGTAATGAAAATGTGAGGATACACTATGATTTTTTTTTTTTTTTTTTTTAATTTTAATAGCAAATAAAAGTTGTCACTTACACATACAAACAAAACCAACAATTAAAGATTGAGAAAAGGTAATTAAAAAGGTAATTAAAGAAACCAAGACCAGTGAACAAATCAATCAGCCAATGAACCAGCCATTTGAAACAAAACCATTAGATTTATTTATTATATTATTTATTTATTTTCTTATTTTTTTTTGTTTTATTGTATTTTTTATGTTTGTGGGGATTATAGTTAACCATTTTTATTAATTTGCTCATAAAGAATATCTCAAGCCAAAAATTATAGTTTAAAAACAACAACAAAAAAAAATCTAATTGTTTAAAATCTTCCTTAAAATATTCCTTCTACATATTCAAACATTACTGTATATTAAAAACAAACATAAAACATTAAATTTTCAATTTAAACTAGTCATTATATTAATCTGGCCAAATTGTCCTACCCAATATTTTTGGCTGGCCAAATCGTCCTAGGCCGAATTGTCCTAGGCCAAATCGTCCGCTGGCCAAATCGTCCTACATTCATCTTGAACAGCAAGATAAGGGTTAGATGACATTCAACCTTTCCATCAAGAAATGTTTTGTAGCAGTAGTGTTGGTGCAATGACAAACAGTTCAGACCCAGATCAGACTGCTTATGTATGAGCAATCTTATCTTGGTTTACAGTTTTCTTAGGATTTTATGTCCAAATATTTAGGGCTTTCACGGTAGCATAACCCGCATAATTCAATTTAATGTAGTCTGTTTACCGGTATATTAAATACAATGCTATGAATACCTACATGCAAGTTTAGTTGCTACCCTGTTGTTTGTCATGGATGAACCCATTTTGTACCGGATACCCCAAAACGGGTACCTTGGCAAACAGTGCAGGCCCAGATGAGACAGCATCTCATCAGGGCCTATACTATTTGCAGAAAGTTCAGACATTTTCCAAATCAATTTTGAAGATACCACAACCTGTCACCCATAAATTTAGAAATGGACTCCTGCTGTATATAAGGTGGATTTGTTTGTTTGTTTGTTTGATTTGAGGTTTTACATCCCCGTCAACGCTGTATTATATGTCAGTTTGGAGACATTGGTTCCAATTTTGTGGGACTTTTATCCAACACTGAGATGAAATGACATCTCAAGCCTAATCCCCCAAAGGAACCAATAGGTTGATAAGCATGGACGGTCCAACCCACACCGCTTTGCCTGGGCAAGCTTAGATGCACTAAGCAGTTTACCAGTCAAATCAGGAAGTGCATTCCAATCTCTATTAACCCATTTAGTACCGGAAACCCCAAAAGGGGCAAGTGGCAAACAGTGCATGCACAGATCAGACGCCGCATTCTGCGCCTACACTGTTTGCAAAAAGTTCAGCCAATTTCAAAAATAAATTTGGAAGAAAACACAATCTGACACCCCTAAATTTTGAAATGGACTCCTGCCATATATAAGGAGGAAGATTCCATTTGAAACAAAAAGGTGGTCCTAGGAAAGAAGAAACCTTTGTAAATGTAGAGAGAGGTCTGAAATGCCAATCAGTGATGATTTCTACAGTGCTTAGTTCAGGGGGGAACAAAATCATCTGTTGGAATGCTGGCAGAACCCTTTAGACCTTTGTACAATAGGATAAGCCGCAGAGCTCTCACTACGATTTTGAAAACTGGAGTCCAGAAAACCTTCCTTGTGAAAAGTTGGGAGTCCCAGCTAAAAGTTGGTGTCCCACATAAAAAGTTGGACTCTTTATCTTGATTTTTATAACTTCATTCAAAACATGTAGATCGTGGGTAATCACAGATATGGTTCTAACGACCCTTAATCTTATATTTTTTTGAGAAATATTAGGAAAATAATGTGTACCACAGTAAACCCCACTCTCCCATAAACTTCTAGTTAAATAATGCAACATCCATCGAGACACGAATGTCAGCTTTTCTAAAACATGTGAAGTTGGGAACTGACTGTCAAACCATCCAGGAGATGATTAGTATAAGCATTTCGCTTGTTTTCAAATCCTGTCATTGTAAATTGTACATGTACTGTTCAAATTGACTTGTCAAATGAAATGAATAAATATTGTTTAAACCAAACCATAAAAATCATATAACACAAGGATAATAGCAATGATGAAATACTGTAAACCCAGATCAGAAAAGCAGCATTCTATACAGCCATTTCTGTGATTTTAAATAATTGGCTTGATAAAGTATGTACACTCAATATTTTTTATTTAGTGTAATCTGATAGAAATCTTCCTAACTAAGCTTGACTTCCCGTATTTGTTAACCATTGTCCTGTTGAATATTTAAATATGTCACACCCACTACTGATTATCAGCCAATCAGATTACTTGATGCAAATTATTGCAACAAATTTATAAACTGGATAGCAAACAATGAAGATCCTGATCAGATGGCTTCTAAAGAAGCCATCTGATCTGGATCTACATTGTTTCAAAGATAAGGCATATCCGGGCTCAGCAGGACAAGGGTTAAAATAATTGCTTTTTGAAGAACTACAGATATTTATGTCACCAATAAACCTAGGTACACTCTTTGACTAAGTACATTGTAATATTAAAATAAAAATATGATTTTGAAGTCGAGAAAATATGTGACATAGGTTATTCGTCATTAATATCATCTTTTGCGTAACACCACCCACCCCTCTCCTCCCCATTGATCTGAATGTGATTTGTTTTTTGTTTTTTGGTTTGGGTTTTACGGCCCTTTCAAGATTATTTCACTCATATCGAGTCGATCGTTAATCAGGTGGGCGAAAACCGGAGTACCCCGAGAAAAACCACCTGGCCTTCCGTTGCAGAACTTGGCGTCTCATACGTGGCCCGAGCGAGGAATCTGAATGTGATATTTTACAAACTAAATTATATATGAATTATTTGATGATTCATGGTTATATAAATTAATTATAATCTGTAATAATACGGCAATGTAGCGGGCATGAATGCAAAGGTACAATCATTCTTAACACATGCCACTAAACAGACCACTTTCCAGTATCGACAATGCCAATTATCTGGTTTCAGACAAGAAGATTTTTAAAGGTTTTCCCTAAATTAGTCAATGTAAAACCAAAGGGCTTCAGGGCGGGGGCATTTTTGGCCCCAGGGCTATAATTTGAACAAATTTGGTAGAGGTCCACTAGATGTAGCTACATCCCAAATATCAAAGACCTGGGCCTTGCGGTTTCATGGAAGAAGATTTTTTAAAGATTTTTCCTATATAAATCAGTGTAAAACCAAAGGGCCCCAGGGCGAAAATTTGAACAGTCTTGATAGAGGTCCACTAGAGGAGGCTTCACACCAAATATCAAAGACATGGGCCTTGTGGTTTCAGAGAAGAAGATTTTTTTCTATATAAGTCAATGTAAAGGGCCCAGCGTCAGGGGTATTGGTCCACTAGATGAAGCTACACACCAAATATCAAAGACCTGGGCCTTGCAGTTTCAGAGGAGAAGATATTTTAAGATTTTTCCTATATAAGTCAATTTAAAACCAAAGGGTCCTGGGGTGGGGGCAATTTTGGACCCAGGGCTATAATTTGAACAATCTTGGTAGAGGTCCACAATATGAAGCTTCATACCAAATATCAAACACCTGAGCCTTCTGGTTTCAGACAAGAAGATTTTTAAAGGTTTTCCCTATATAAGTCAATGTAAAAAACCAAAGGGCCCCGGGGCAAGTGCATTTTTTGGCCCCAGGGCTATAATTTGAACAATCTTGGTAGAGGTCCAGTAGATGAAGCTACACACCAAATATCAAAGACCTGGGCCTTGCGGTTTCAGAGGAGAAGATTTTTCCTATATAAGTCAATGTTAAACCAAGGGGCTCCTGGGCGGGAGCATTTTTGTCCCCAGGGCTATTTTTTGAACAATCTTGATAGAGGTCCACAAGACGAAGCTTCATACCAAATATCAAACACCTGAGCCTTCTGGTTTCAGACAAGAAGATTTTTAAAGCTTTTCCCTATGTAAGTCTATGTAAAACCAAAGGGCTCCGGGGCGCGGGCATTTTTGGCCCCAGGACTATAATTTGAACAATCTTGGTAGAGGTCCAGTAGATGAAGCTACACACCAAATGTCGAAGGCCTGGGCCTTGCGGTTTTAGAAGATGTTTTAAGTTTTCATTAAAAAAATCTATTTTTGGCTCCAGTGACCTTCATGTGCAATGGACTGGAACCATTTGAACAACTTTGAAAGGGTACCTCCTAAGGATCATTACTGTGAAGTTTGATCAAAATCCCATCAGTGGTTTAGGAGGAGATGTCGTTTGAAGAAATTGTTTACGGATGGATGCGCGCACACACAGACAACGGACGAAAAGTGATCCCAAAAGCTCACCTCGTCATTACATGACAGAGCTAACTAGAGCTGTCAGTGAAACTGACTAGGGCCCCGGCAGCGCTAACAGAGGAGTAGGAAAATTTGTGGACGGACAGACAGACGGACGGACAGAGTGATTACTATAGGGCACCCACACTTTCAGTGCGGGGCCCTAAAAATACATGTAGGCCTGATACCCCTTATATGACAAATGGATTTGTCCAACATACAATGGGTTAATGGGTAAATATACCCGTATATTTATACCACATACATGTACATATATGCTAGCACATGACAAAATCTACCATTACCTGTGAGACCAGCAGAAACTCAGGTCACCCTGTCATCCATCCAGTATAGAAAAGGTTCTCGCTTATCTCCAACTAGCCTGCAGGCTAAAGGATGTGCAGGCTGATCAGATGTGCTGGTCACAAAAGCCTTCATGTTACTAAGGTTTTGTTGTGTATTGGCTACTCTACGATCTCCAAGATCAATCTATGAGCTAGAATTGGTAGATAGGAGCCATACAGCTATGATTCTGGTTTGTCCTAGGGTTAGACTTGGGCCAACTGGGTAGGTGTAAGGTTTGTGAAGACAATGAAGACTCATCAGACAGCACTGATGGACAGCTGATCACTGATGGACAGCTGATCACTGATGGACAGGCTGATCACTGATGGACAGGCTGATCACTGATGGACAGGCTGATCACTGATGGACAGGCTAATCACTGATGGACAGGCTGATCACTGATGGACAGGCTGATCACTGATGGACAGGCTGATCACTGATGGACAGGCTGATGTGAGTCTTTGCTGGCTGCCAATCTTATAATACACATTTTCTCATAATGTGGCTCAAATGTATCACATAGCTCATACTCAGGATAATTTGGGGATATTTTTTCTCATTTCTCCATTAACTCTTTTTGTACCAAATGGAATCTTCCTATAGCAGGAGTCCACTTCAAAATTTAGGGGGTCAGATTGTGTTTTAGCTGAATGTGTTGCAAACAGTGTAGGCCTTGATCAGATGCCGCATTCTGCAGCATCTGATCTGGGCCTACACTGTTTACCAGAGTATCTGTTTTGGGGTTTCCGGAACAAAATGGGTAAAAACATACATAACTTTTTTGTATGTTGTGGTGCTATGAATAATAATCATAATAAGTCAGCTCTCCAAAGTGTCAGTTTGTTCTCTACATGTATAAATATCAAGACATGATATTCTTATTCTTCCAAATGAGGAATGTGACAAAATATACTCCTGACTCCTAATGGATTATACCACACTGAGAGAACTATGACATAGTTACCACAATCCCTCTGAAAAAAGCACAGTAAGCAGTCATTTATGATTTCATTTTAACTTTTATCCCGCTGAACACACCAACCCCTACCTCCTGAAGAAGCCATCTGATCAGGATCTACACAGTTTGACATTCAGTTTGTGAGTTCGCAGAAATTAATTACATAAAATAATCTGATTGGTTCACAAATACGTGCTAGAAAGGGTTATCATTTGGAACTGGAAAATATGGGGTGTACATGTTTTCTGGGCCTGAATAGCTAGTTTCGAAGTCAGAAATGGGTGTGGCTAAATTAATTATTTAATTAGAGAAGAAACTGACCCTTTGGAGAGCTTTTCTTATCACTGGCTCACAAAGCGGTTGTGGATTAGTGCAATCAAATACGAGTAGTCATCCGTGTTAATTATCGCAAAATGGATTAATTTCAGTGTTTACCGCACGATCAAGGGCAACGACACCAAGTATAAGCTCTACTGGTCTGGAAACGATGACGGCACTGCTGGTGTAGGAGTGTTTATGGCAGAAGAGCGGATAGAGAAAGTTTTTGAAGTGCAAAGAGTCTCAGACAGAATCATCGCGGTGAAGCTTGTAGTCGGCCAGTGCGAGGTTACCCTTCTGTCTGTGTATGCCCCACAGAGTGGTTTAAGTGCTGAAGTCAAAGACTTGTTCTTTGACCAACTGCGTGCTGTGACTGCCAGGATCCCAGGATCCGAACTCCTGATCCCATGCGGAGATTGGAAAGACCATGTAGGCCGTGCAGGCACTGGATACAAGGAAGTGCATGGTGGGATCAGGTATGGTAGACCTGAACCAGATGTTGAGTGTGAGTGGATTCTAGAGTATGCCCTGGCATTTGACATGCTTCTTGGAAACACATGTTTCAAGAAACGTGACAGTCATCTTATCACATACAAGTCAGGAAGCGCAGCGACGCAGATAGATTTCATCCTTTACCGCATCCTGACCCCATCCTGAAAGAGAGAAGGCTTTGCTGGTATGGACATGTGGAACGCTCCAAGGGTGCAGTCAAGACTGCCTGTGACGTACATGTAGGTGGAAAGCGGGGGCCAGGAAGGCCAGAGATGACCTGGAAGCAGCTAACAGAAAGAGATAGCAGAGAATGGAAGCTCACTGCTATCTATCCTCATGATAGACAAGCCTGGAGATCTGGTGTAAGATCTGCCATGCGTGCAGCAAGCCAGCTACCTGGAAGGGGGCCACTTATGTGGACGTTGCCCCTGTACCTGCACGTTAATCAAAAATCTGTTGATGATGATGATGATTTACCATCAGAAACAGAATGTGATAAAGCCCATTCAGTGGAGTAATTTTCCATGTATTCTAATGATTTCTGGTATAAAGTGGATAAATTAAAAGTCATTTCTTGATAAGCACCTTGTACCTGTTGGCTACTGCCCATTCACTAATCACTAATCAGCTGTAATATTAATGCCTTTCTCTCGTGACAGGCAGGCTTCATGAAGATGTTCTTATTACCGATGACGCATGAGATTATTGGATTATAATTAGGACAATAAACGCTTTGACACTTTGGGTATTTGTATGAGAGTGAATGTTTGAGTTTTACGTCTCACCAACATCTAAGGTCATACAGAGATGGGACCTTCGTTTAAAGACTCATCCGAAAGTCTGGAGAAGCCCGGGAGGCGGGATAGATCCTGCCATCCCTGGTTTACAAGGCTAGTACATGTTGCATTAACCATTACACCACGGAGGCTTCTAGGGTATTTGTGTGTGTCATCTACATGCAGACAGGGATAATTAGAAGTTTGGATTTACAAAAATGGCCATATCTAGAATTTCTCAGACGGAATTTTCTTTTTTCAATATTCCATAATGGGCATTTATTACAGGCTCGTGTTTCCAGGAAAATTGCTAAAAAAATCGACAATTTTTGCATCTGAATTTGGGGAAGGCAGGGCCCAAGCTAGCCCAAAAAATTTGGGAGAAGTGACTTCTCCCTCCTGGGAAAATAGGGAGAAGTTTGCTGGGTCTAGGGAGAAGTGGGTGCGGCTTTCCTGGGAAAATAGGGAGAAGTTTGCTGGGTCTAGGGAGAAGTGGGTGCGGCTTAACGCCGAACAACAACAATGTAATGAGTTCTCCTGTAAACCCCTATTTTGAGAGTGTGTTTTATAGGGGTATCAATCAATTCCATTATTGAGACCACCTGAAATGAAGACTGATTCTGCTTTAAACAGCTTATTTGGTTGGCTGCAGTTATTCTTTCTGTTTTCTGCATACAGTGACCCCTGATCAGAGACCACTTTTGGGACTGTTCAAAAGTGGTCTTAAAGACCACTTTTGAACTGTCCCAAAGGTGGTCTTAATATAGTAATTTTACTGTATTTGGGCAAGCTGTACCTTTAGTTATATCCAACCATGTTATAATGAAAGGTGTTATAAAGTAAAGAGGTTTCTGTGTAATAGATCAGTTCACTAAGTACCTGTCACAGTTGTATTTGAAAGAAGGGGGAACAACCTCGCTAGATGAAAATCAGTTGTTATTTTTTATGAATTTGGATAATTACTGAGTAACTGAATATTTACCGCAAGTAATAATTATTTTCACTTACCAAATAAAAAATTGCTACCTACTTTTGTTGTTGTTCATAAAAAATGAAAACGATTGATGGATGCAAAAGTAATGTACAAACAAATCAATGGCAAATAAACCATCTATATTTAAAATTTATTAAATCCTAATGCAGTGTCAATGTCACCGGTCAGACTATTCTTATTACTGTATACAACAGTACTTAACAAAGTACGTCCGCACCCGGACTTTGGCACGAGCTAACGGTACAACTATACCTGTGTTTAAGTTACATAATCTTGTGTAATCTTAATTGGCTCTTAATGCAATAAAAACTTTGAGCAATCAACCGAGATAGATTTATGACAGTACAAGACTACTAAGCGTGTTGCAAGTGGCTCGAGCTGCATGAGCTAACGGTTAGAATTAAATTACATAACAGTACCAAACTGCAACTGGGACGAAGTGCAGAATAAACAGTTAGCTTTGTTCAGTGTAATTACTGAGATTTCTGACACTAGTGGATCAAAGGATTATCGTCACCTTGTCAGTTTACCGTTACTGTTAACAAGGAAGACACAAAAAACGGGCGAAATTTCAGGGCGAAGTTTTTTTCGCGTTGATCGCCAAAGTCGGCGAAGTGAGCCCCAACAGGGCGACTTCTTCGCCCGAGTCGCCCTCCAGCTTGAGCCCTGGAAGGTTGTTTATTAGAGCATGGGCATTTAATAGAATTTTTATGGAATGCAAAATATTGACCTAGCAGCTACTGAAATATATGTCAGAATATACAATATGCTGAAAATTACTTAACACCACCAGGGCTTGGAGAAATAGACTGGGCTGTAAGATGCTTCCATGCAGAGCTGAAAATGAACACACATGAATATCATGGTATTCAAGCCTGCCTAGGCAAAGGGGTTCGATTCAGACTGTCCATGTATATAAACCCTATTGGTTTCATATGGTAGGAGGTCTTGTGATGTCATTTCATCTCTGTGTCGAGTAAAAGTGCACTAAAATAGTGTCCAATGGTATCATTGGTCATATCTAGAAGTTATTTAGAGGTGATACAATTTGTTTCATGCTCAACTCATTTGAAAATAAAAATTGTCCTCAGTTGCTATGCCCCCGACATAAAAAAATAATAATAATAAAAAATATTGGCATTTTAGAATTTATGAGCAGAATATAACATTCTTTGCCAGTCTGAGCAGGAAGTTTACCTTATTTTCTTGTTTGTTTGTTTGTTTAACTTCCCCGTCAACACTGTATAGGTCATATTGCCTATGCAGGTTTAAATCCTCTTAGCGGTTTACCAGTACTCGTGTGTGGTCGGTTTCAGCTCTGCGTGGAAGCATCACGCAGCACATCTATTTCTTCAAGCCCCGATGGGCGGGGCGAACCTTATTTTCTTGTATTTTAATATTGAAAGCACACATGTCACACATCAGTAGGCATGTCCTATATTGATAGGTATTTTTGCAAAGTGTGTGCAGGGGGTGTGTGTACAACCCTATCAATTACTTCACTCATATCGAGCAGATCGTTAATCAGAGGTGGGTGAAAACCTGAGTACCCAGAGAAAAACCATCTGACCTTCCGTTGCAGAACTTTGCGTTGCACATGTGACCCAAGCCAGCCTCGAACCACAGCGGTGAGAGACCTAATGATTAAGAGTCAGCGCTCTTAACCACTAGGCCATGGAGGCTCGTGTCATAAGGTAGTCTGCGTTTTAGTAGTTCATGAGCTTTTTCAAAATCCAGGATAAATGTATCCACCTGTCCTCCTTTGTCCAAGATTTTTCCCCAATCATTTATTACTGTAGTCAGCTGAGTTTCACAACTGTGCTTTTTTCAAAATGCATGTTGTCTGTCAGAGAAAAGTTGGTTTTCATCCAATTAAAAGAGCCACACTATTTGAGCAAACAATATGCTCAAGCAACACAGGACGATAGTCGCGAGCAAGAGCTCTATCTCCTTTCTTAAAGAGGGGACAAATGTTCTAAATGAAGTCCAGTAAATACTTGCAATTTCAATAGACTGTTGCAATCGAATGATGAATATACCTTAAGACCGCCCCCGCCCATCGGGGCTTGAAGAAATAGATTGGGCTGCATGATGCTTCCATGGAGAGAGCTGAAATCGGCTGCAAATGAGCACTAGTAAACCGTTTAGGGGTCTAAGCCTGCCCAGGCAAAGTGATGCGAGTCGGACCGTCTCTACATATTAACCATTTTGCTTTGTTTGGGCGGTAGGGATTGAGAAGTCCTTTCATCTCCATGTCAGGAAAAAGTCCCAAGAAATTGGAAGCAGCATCTCAAAAACGACCTAAATAGTGCTGATGGGGATGATGTTAAACCTCAATCAATCAAAATCAATATACCTTAAGAAACATAGCCATGTTCATATATTTTGCATCTGAACACAGAAAAAATGTCTCTCAATTGTAGACGGTGTATCAATATGAACCATTGTTATTACTTCTATATCCCACATTTTTCTCAAGCCTTTTAAAGTTTTTTCGAATACCGGTAGAATAAATGTTGCCCTACATTTTGGTACAAAAATCACTGAAATTGACTAAAAAATAACAAAGTTATGCCTGTTTAAATAAGGACTACATGTATTTTAGACACTTTTTATCAATAAATTGCCTATTTGATAGTCCCCATTTTAATATGGTTGACAGCTAATCCCCCTGTTTATCGTACTTAACTCACTTTAAGAATTAATAACTGTGTTTTGATAACAAGTGTAAGTGACAACAATTGAAGTGTGAAAGTGTGCCTGACCAGTGTGATGTCAGTGTTTGTGTGCATTAGAGAATGGGAGCTGTGGCCCGAACATGTACCAAACTAATCTTGTGAGTAGTGATCAGCTTGCTTACAAAACTTCATACTTCTAGTCACCAATGGTAAATGTGACATATCTCTTCACTTCTAAAGCATAAAAAGTAGGCAGTATACTTTAGCATTGAAGACAAAGGGTAAGAAAAGGAATAAGGAGATTTTATTTCAAGTTCAGAGATGTGCCCTTTTAGCAAAGAACTTGTGCATGTGAATGTGCCATCTTTACATGACTGTGTCTTTTTACATATTTTCGCATGTTTATTAAAAATCAAACATTAGTCCTTTTTCCTGACCAGTACCATGCCCTTTTTGGGAGTTGGGGGGAAACACTAGAAAAGCATGGTTATTTTCTGCAAATTACTGATACCTGACTTTCTGACAAGCGTTATGAAAATCACATGGACTTCAGCACTGAAAAGCTTCTGTGCTTTATTATATAGCTTTTTTTTTTCTTTTTCTTACTTATCATTGGCATTAGTTGCAGGGATGAATGTCATAAAGTGCACCGTCCTTCGGATCGGGACGTTAACTGGAGGCACCCTGTGCAGGGAGAACCACCCCCTGTGCAGGTTAAAGATCCCTACCGTAATTTCATGATTACTGTGTAGGCTTTCATCCTGCAAAACCTGGAGTGTATGTAATATACACCTGCGGTAATGGTCAAATGTGACCGATGCAGTATCAGAAGATAGACAGATAGATATCATGCTTATACTGTGATCGGTCACATTTGACCATTACTCGCAGGTGTAAATTACGTACCACTAGGTTTTCAGGATGAAAGCCTACACAGTAATGATGTAATTACGGCAGGGGTCATTACATTTTTGACATTCATCCCTGCAAATGATACCACTGGAGCGTGTTCCGACACAGAAATAATCACCGCCACTGGGGATCGAAACAGGGGCCTCTAGCATCTGAGGCAAGTATACCAACCACTGAGCTATCGCGCTATATTGCTAGTGTGGGGCCCATATTAAAATTGCATGAAACAAGAGCCCATGCATTCAACAATCTATTGAACAATACTGCGTGACCCTTATTACTGAGTATTATGCACCGAGGTGTGTGCGTGAGAATAAAAAGTAAAAACTTTATTGTGCGGGCTATAGAAGATAGATCTAGTGAAAAAATGATAGTGTTTCAGTGTTAGTATGAATGAGCTTTCTTTCTTTCTACTGATACTGCGTCGGTCATATTTGCCCATTACCCCATGTGTACATTACATACACTCCAGGTTTGCAGGATGAAAGCCTACACAGTAATCATGTAATTACGGTAGTGATCTTTAACCTGCACAGGGGATCAGAATCAGAATCAGAATTGTTACTGGTGACACGTCAAACGACATTCATACACCAGGACCTGTGATGTGGGAAGTTAGTCCCTAGCTCTAACCAAAGAGGTAAATTTAGCTACACAATCATCAGCACCTTCAGCTGTCGAAATAATCGAATCGGGAAGGGTATTCCAATCTCTAATGGTTCTGGGGAAGAACGACTCTTTATAAATGTCAGTTCTTGCGCTAAGGGTCTGAAACGCCAACGAATGGTGATTTCTACAGTATCTAGCTGGGGGAACAAGGTCATCTGTTGGAATGCTGGCAGCACCCTTTAGACCTTTGTATAAAAGGATTAGCCTACTGTCTTTTCTCCTTTTCTTGAGAGACTCCCATTTTAATTTTCCAAGTATTCCAGTCATGCTCCCAGTTTCAAAGCAGTAATTGCCTGTTACAAATCTAGCAGCTCTATTCTGAACTTTCTCAATTTCATCGTTAAGGACCACTCCACTGGGGTCCCAGATACAACTACCATATTCCAAGATTGGGCGAACAAGACCTTTATATGCTGCCTCTTTTACATCCTGAGGGCACTGATGAAGATTTCGCCTCAGGAAACCAAGCGTTCTATTTGCCTTAGTACACATGTTGCTAATATGAGTATTCCATCTCAAGTTGTGTGAGATTGTCACTCCAAGGTATTTAATGGAGTCCACATTCTCGAGAACCGTTCCCTCTAAGGTGTAAGAAGCCTCAACTTTATTAGATCTCTTCCTAGTTATCTGCATAATATTGCATTTAACTGGCTGAAATCTCATGCCCCATTTACGTGCCCAACATCCTAATCTATCTATGTCAGCCTGAAGTTTCAATGAGTCATCTGTATCTCTTATTTCCCGGTAACAAACACAGTCATCTGCGAACAGTCTTATTTCTGAGTCAATGTCATTGGAAATATCATTGATGTACAGGGAGAACAAAAGTGGACCAAGAACGGTCCCTTGCGGGACTCCAGACAAAACTGGAGCCCACTCCGAAGATTCACCATTAACAACAACCCGCTGTTTTCTGTAGCAAAGAAAGGAATCTATCCATTTTAGGGTCTTTCCCCCAATTCCATAACCAAATAACTTAGATTTAAGTAGTTCATGAGGAGGGGTGTCAAAAGCCTTCTCGAAGTCCAGAATAAATGTGTCCACCTGTCCCCCTTTGTCCAAGATTTTTGCCCAGTCATTAATAACTGTGCTTAAGTGAGTTTCACAACTGTGCCTTTTCCTAAATGCATGTTGTCTGTCTGACAAAAGTTTATGTTCGTCCAAGTGGGCCATGATGTTTGAGCAGACTATATGTTCCAGCAATTTACACAGAACACAAGTCAGAGACACAGGGCGATAATTGCGGGCAAGAGCCCTATCTCCTTTTTTGAAGAGTGGACAAATGTTTGCTAAGAGCCATTCTTTGGGGATTTCACCCGTATCAAGAGACTGTTGAAACAAGTGTGCAAAAACTGGACCCAACTCATTTGCTAGTTCCTTCAGGACTCTGGGATGAAGCTCATCAGGTCCTAAGGCCTTACTGGGGTTTAAGCCTTGAAGTAATTTGATCACTCCTGCAGCTGTCACAACAATATTATTCATGAATGGGGCCGATCTTCCAGTTAATGGGACCTCCGTGAACTCAGTTTTATTAAATGCATCATTGAATTGACCAACTAGTTCCTCTGCCCTTTCAGAGTCTGATTCAGCAACCCCGTCCCCTCCTCTTTTATTAAGGGGCGGGATACCTTGCCTGTCTTTCTTCTGACTATTAATATATCTGTAGAAGTCTCTGGGATTTGCCTTTACATCACCTACCAAGTTATTCACATACAAATCATGCTGATTTTTTATATCAGTCTTGATTTCACATCTCAAGTTTTCAAATTTTGTCCGGAGTTTACCACTTCCCGTCTTTTTTGCCTTTGCATGAATCTTATTCCTTCTGCGAATTTTCCTTCTTATCTCTGGAGTGATCCAGGGAATAGAAGATACAGCCCTACTAGTTTTTGAGGGGATATGATTTTCGGCCGAAGTATTAATGAATGAAGTTATCAAATCAAAATTCTCCTGTACAGACCGAGCATCTGAATGACCATTAAAGTAATTCTCCTTTGCAAATCTGAGTGCATCCTTCCTCATAGTTTCATAGTCACCTTTCTGATATGAGTACACTTTCCTCCGAGGTTTCTTTATTGGTGGGATGTGAATTTTTAAATATCCAGAGACAACATCGTGGTCACTTAGTTTATCTGGAGAATGAATGTCTTCGAATTGTCCTGGCAAAGTCGTAAGGATCAGATCCAATGTGTTCTTATCACGAGTGGGGAAGTTAACAATTTGTTCAAGGCCATGATCGTTCATAATGTCAATTAATATTTGTCCTTCCGACTGACTCAGCATTGTGCCTTGTTTGCTGAGCCTGTCGGGCCAAGCAATGTCTCTGAAGTTGAGGTCACCTAGAACATGTACAGCCGGGAGTTTTTTACCCTTATGCTGCGATTTAATGCAATCCAGTTGGTCTTTAAACAACTGGAAGTTTTCGATTGTACCATTTGGTGGTCGATACCAACTTGCTACGAAGTGGGAAGTTTTATTTGCAAAAACCTTAACCCAGACCGATTCGGTGTCATTCTCAAGTTCCATGAAAGGCATGTGAGGGATGTCTCTATGAATGAGCAACATCACCCCACCGCCATGAGAGTTCCTATCTTTTCTGTACACACAGTACTCACAAGTTTCAGGGAAAAGCTCAGATGTAGTAATTGAACTGTCAATCTTTGTTTCCTGAATAGCAACAATATGAGGTTGAGATGTATCGAGGAAAGCTAAAAGTTCAAGAATTTTCCCTCTAATTCCATTTATGTTTATACTGCAAAGTTTCAAACCTTTCACAAAATTTGACTTAGTTTCATCAGCAGTCGAAGATTTGCCTCTCTTATCCTCTGACAGAGGTTCAACCCTGTTTGGCTTACTCAGTTCTACATATTCATCAAAGAAGGAGTCTGAAAAGTTACAGACCTCACATTTTGGACATATCCAGTGGCAGCTTGAATTTACCAAAGTGCCATATTCTGCATCTGAAATGAAGGAACAGTCAGTGTGTATCCACATTTCACATTGATCACACTGAACGGCTTTGTGGCCATTAAGGACAGCACCACTGCAAAGACCACAGTCAGCTTTGCAGTCTTTGCAATACCAAGTTCCAGCTCTAGATTCAATTTCTAACAATTGACTGTTATCCAAATCAGAACATGAGGAGTGAAAGCGCTTGTTACAGTCCTCACATTCTATCCATTTCTCGGAACCTTTGCAATATTTTTTGCAGAGTCCGCAGCGAAACCTTGGGCCGGGGTTAGTTTCAATGTCTCCGGCCAAGATTAGAAGTAAAGCCAAGTTTGTACCGCGCGAGGACTTGAAGTTTCGCAAGCCCTCCGAACATCTTCTGTTCCCATTCTTCCTTGTAAATGCCAAGTACTGGGAAATTCTACTACTACTCTCCTTAATTGTAATATTGCACTCCTGATTTCCATCATCTGGGTGCATTCTGTAAGTTGTTTTCCAAAGAGTGAACCCAAGAATTAAGACCATGGGAAACAGGGAGACCTTCATTTTAATATACCGGGTAGTGATTTGATGATTTCTAATGATTTATTATGGGGTGTCAAGCAACAATCCTGATTCCGAGTTTGTCACAGCCAGCACACTGACAGCTACAAAGGACTATTCAGTATACTGGTCCAATTATATACAGCTCAGCACACTCAAATATCTGACAACACACAGGCTCTCCAGAAAGATGAATGTGACAAGCGACCTAATTTTGATCCTAAGAATTTCAGTTTACGTTACCCCACCCACTAGTGAGGTAATGGCGGGAAAGAATGTCAGCAATTTTTCTCCCTGGTTCTCCCTGCACAGGGGGCCTCCAGTTAACGTCTCAATCCGAAGGACGGTGCACTTTATGACATTCATCCCTGCAAATGATGCCAATGGAGCGTGTTCGGACACCGAAATTTTATCGCCGCTGCCGGGGATCGAACCCGGGGCCTCTAGCATCAGGGGCAAGTGCACTAACCACTAAGCTATCACGCTTCATTAAACACAACAAAACAAAGCATATATAGAGTTGCGGGTATGACAGTAACTGAATTGTGTCTATTTCACAACATGGTCCAAATACTTGACTCTGCATGGTGAATGATTCAAATCTGTTGACAAATTACAGGCTTACACGTTCGCCATCTTTGTTTTCATTTATTCTGTCAAATTGTTTCCCCTGCCATGTTTTAATGAATTTAAGCATATTGACTCTCTGAAATCATTTTACTGCGACCCTATTATCAGTTTGACTTACTTACACACTGAAAATTATTTTCAGTTTACTCAAGAAGATGTTTTTGTACCAATTTACATCGATCAATTACTCACTCTCAGCTGAAAGTCAAGGTTGTCACGTGACAAACCGGAAGTAGATTTTGTGTATATATTGCAAAACCGAAAGTAACATGATTGGATTTTCCACAAGAGTGCTGATTAATGCAGTTTATCAATGGCAACGGCTAAAACTGTTGGATTTGGAAAAACTGACAGGTCCTAAGTATTGTGAAAGATGTTTTAAACTTCAGTCAAATATTCAATGTAAAGAGGATTTTCTCAAATCTAGAAAAAGTGCTTTTACTGCAATGGCTTCAAAGAGTGAAGAAGAGGGACTGAAACAACAAAACTTTGATTACTTCCTCTATCTATCTATCTATCTTCTGATACTGCGTCGGTCACATTTGACCATTACCGCAGGTGTATATTATATACACTCCAGTTTTGCAGGATGAAAGCCTACACAGTAATCATGTAATTACGGTAGGGATCTTTAACCTGCACAGGGGATGGTTCTCCCTCCACAGGGGGCCTCCAGTTAACGTCCCGATCCGAAGGACGGTGCACTTAATGACATTCATCCCTGCAAATGATGCCAATGGAGCGTGTTTGGACACCGAAATTTTATCGCCGCTGCCGGGGATCGAACCCGGGACCTCTAGCATCAGAGGCAAGTGCACTAACCACTGAGCTATCACGCTCCTCGTGTTGGATTTTGAAGCAACATGTAAGAAGGAAGGACAACTCAAACCGCAGGTATACAGATCTTATGGACAGGCTACAGTACAGGTGCTATCCGCTATTCAAGGCCTCGATGGCACGCAGGTCTCCAATGTACTGCATCTCTGTTGTAATTCTTCACTAGGGTAACTGTTCTCAAATGCATCAGAATTATTACTGGTGACACGTCAAATGACATGCATACACCAGGACCTGTGATATGGAGAGTTAGTCCCTAGCTCTAACCAAAGAGGTAAACTTAGCTACACAATCCACAGCACCTTCAGCCGTCGAAATAATCGAATCCGGAAGGGCATTCCAATCTCTAATGGTTCTGGGGAAGAAAGATTCTTTATAAACGGTTCGTAGAAATACCGGAACACACCAAAACACCGGAACACACTGGTAATTACCGGAACACACTCAAAAAGTTTTTATTTGGTTAAATAAATGTTTTTTTGTTTGTTTGTTTGTTTTTTTTTGGGGGGGGGGGGGGGGGTGGCTGGATATACGAATAATATATATTTGGTAGGCCTTATTTTGAACAAAAGTATCACGAAAACATACTTTATAAATCTCTGCCCAGTTACCCATCAAATAATTAATTTTGCTATATGGCCATGTGTGATGCGGTATATTTTTGCCACGATGAGTTAGGCATTTGAAAGTTATAAGTACTGTAATGAACTTCAAAAATGTTATTTACATGTAACTCTACAATATGTGTTATGATGGTGTTGAATTTTATAATAGTATATATTTTTGATTTGAGGATTAACGTTGCAACAACACTTTATGGGTCATTTTGGAGACGTTTTGTGGGACTTTCACCTAAATTCAGATGAAATGAAATGAATTCTCAAACCAATGCAATATGGACCGACATGATCTAAGCAGTTGATAGGGCCAGAAATAATAATAAAAACAGTAGCATGACACGGACAGAGTTGCCACTTAGCAAACTTTGTAAAAATCAGATATAAAAATTTGAAATTTTTTCAAGTTAAGGATTTCGACATTTCATATTTTCCTTCCTAATGGAGATATTAGGCTGGAAAATGTCAATCTCCTTTTTTTGTCAAACTGTCTTCTTTTAGTTATATCAGAGAGTGCAAATCTAAACATAACCTGCTCAGTATAATTATGTGTATAAATATTCCGACCCACAGGACCGGAACACATTTGATAAAACACAAATAAGATTAATTAATTTATGCTTTTTATATCAGAAAAGTTATCAACAACATATTACACTATAAAACAATGCAAATAAACAAAATAAAATTTCTAATAACATAAAAATAAAAACAATTACCAGTGTGTTCCGGTGTTTTGGTGTGTTCCGGTATTTCTACGAACCTCTTTATAAATGTCCGTTCTTGCAGAAAGGGTCTGAAACGTCATTGAATGGTGCTTTCTGCAGTGCGTAGCTGGGAGAACAAGGTCATCTGTTGGAATGCTGGCAGCAGCTTTTAGAACTTTGTATAATAGAATGAGCCTACTGTCTCTTCTCCTTTTCTTGAGAGACTCCCATCTTAATTTTTCTAGAATTCCAGTCATGCTCCCAGTTTCAAAGCAGTAATTTCCAGTTACAAATCTAGTAGCTCTATTCTGAACTTTTTCAATTTCTTCATTGAGGACCACTCCGCTTGGGTTCCAGATGCAACTACCATATTCCAATATTGGGCGAACAAGTCCCCTGTATGCTGTCTCTTTCACATCCTGAGGACACTGATGAAGATTTCGCCTCAGGAAACCAAGTGTTCTATTCGCCTTTGTACACATGTTGCTAATGTGTGTATTCCATCTCAAATCGTGATTGATTTTCACACCAAGGTACTTAATGAAATTCACATTTTTGAGGACCGTTCCCTCTAAAGTGTAAGAAGCCTCAATTTTATTAGATCTCTTCCTAGTTATCTGCATAATATTGCATTTAACTGGCTGAAATCTCATGCCCCATTTTCGGGCCCAATGTCCTAATCTATCTATGTCAGCCTGAAGTTTCAGTGAGTCATCTATATCTCTAATTTCCCGGTCACAAACACAGTCGTCGGCGAACAGTCTTATTTCTGAGTCAATGTCAGCGGAGATATCATTGATGTACAGGGAGAACAATAGAGGACCAAGAACAGTCCCTTGCGGAACTCCAGACAAAACTGGCGCCCATACTGAAGATTCACCAACAACAACAAGCCGCTGTTTTCTGTAGCAGAGGAAGGAATCTATCCGTTTTAGAGTCTTTCCTCCAATTCCATAACCAAGTAATTTGGATTTAAGTAGATCATGCAGAAGGGTGTCAAAAGCCTTCTCGAAGTCCAGAATAAATGTGTCCATCTGCCCCCCTTTGTCCAGGATTTTTGCCCAATCATTAATAACCGTGCTCAACTGAGTTTCGCAACTATGCCTTTTCCTAAATGCATGTAATGTTCATGGATGACAGAATAGCGGTCACGGACTTGAGGGAGGCACCGGGGCAGAGGTGAATCTTCCTGTGGCCCTGATGTATTCAGCAAACTCCCATCTGATGGTATCTCTGTATTCTGGAATGTTCTCATTGTCACTGGATCCAAGCAGCTCCTGCATGTCTAGGTGGTATAAGCCGAGTCTCTGTCCAATGTTGCGCTCCATGATGTTTGGATGGGTCTCTTGAAGTGGACAGTGTAATAGAAAGTGTTCGGTGTCCTCAACTTAACCACACTGGCAGAGGTTGGTTTGAGTTTGCCCAAGCTTGGATTTGTAATCATTGAGTTGACTATAGCCGGTTTGTAGCTGTAGAATGTTACTAAAGGCTTCTCTGGATGGCTGGTCAAAGGGTCTCTTGGTCTCTACTGATGGACAGTACTGGTGAAGGACCCTCCCCACCTCCGTCATGTCCCATCGGCGTTGCCACAGTGTCTTTAAGTGGGCTTGGCTTGTCACTTTTACGTCAGCAGGTGCTGTTGATGCGCTTACTGGCCTTTTGTGCAGCCTCCATAGCAAGCCTGTCCGCCTCCTCATTTCCAGCTATAGAGCTGTGTCCTGGGGCCCAGTTGATTTCTACCCTTGTACCAGCTTGCTGCAGAATGTTGATAGCAGTTCTGATGTCTCTGGTAACAGATCTGTAACTGGTGTCCTTCCAGTTCAGGGTGAGAATACCAACTGTGGACTGGCTGTCGCTGAAGATCTTTAGAAGGCTGCTTGTGGTGGTTGTCAGTTGTTGTAGCATATATTCAAGGGTAATGAGGACTGCAACCAGTTCACCCAGCAATATAGATCCTCTTCTGGTCACTGGTCTCTTCAGACGTACTGGCTGTAGATGGTCATCGAAGATAACTGCCCCTGCCGCACATGGGCCTGGATTTGTGAGGCAGCTACCATCTGTGAAGGCAAAAGTTGTACCTTCTGGGGCTTCCATCATAAAGTTCAGTATAAGTTCTTTTCCTTGCTCTTGTTGGTCGCTTGTGCGAGTCTTGGATGAGCCTAGCCTACTCAAATATTGCGGGGCGCTTGCTGTCATTCCTATGTTTCCCTCTTCAAACTCAGATTCCTCCTCCATGAGCTGGATATTGACTCCTGTCTCCTTTTTCATCTCACTGGTGTATGTAAGAGCCAGTCTGAGTGGTGAGGTAATGAGTCGCACTGTACTTTGGGAGTTGTCGTTTTCTGTCATGCTGTTTAGCAGCATCTTTATGGGCTGTCTTGTTGATTTAGCTTGTATCCTAGCTAGTTCTCGTATGCTTGTCTGCCTAAAGTGCAAGTCCAGGGGAGGTATGCCCGCTGCTACTGTTCCTGCGGTCCCGGGCAACCCAGGCATAAACATAGTGCCTTTCCCTGTAGGGTTGATAGCCTGCTGGTGAACTTGCTACCCTGCCAGATAACTTATCCATACTGCATGATAGGACGCACCACGGAGACATTCAAGCGAAGCAGTTTTCTTGTGGATACTTTCCCAATTCCTTTCACCTCTCTGATGATCTTCAATGCATTGCTGGCTTTCTTAGTCACAATTTGTGTTTGGGCATCGAAGTTCAGCTGCTCATCTAGGGTGATTCCAAGAATCTTGGGAGTACTGTTGTAGTTTATTTCAGTGTTTCCAATCTTGAACTGTGGCTTCACTTGCAGCTTGTGTCTTGAGAAAAGTGTCCCGTCTGTCTTTATGTAGCTGGCGATCAGTCTCCACATGTAGCAGAACTGTTTGATGAACAATGCCATACCGCATGCCTGTTCCACTGCTTTCACTGGACTCTTTTATATGGCCCAAAGGGTACCGTCATCTGCATACTTGCACTTGTGTCTCACTTTCTTGTACATCTCAATTATGTATACATGGACAAAACACTACCTTGGAGTAGACCAATTGTTGTCTTGAATGCAGGTCCTGTACTCTGATCCAGAACACATCTAGCTACTCGATCTTGGAGAAAGCTATTGATCCACTTCAGAAGTCTGCCTTTTATGCCTATCTCACTTAGTTTGTATATCAAACCCTCTCTCCAAATAGTGTCGAAAGCCCCTTTAAGTCGAAGAAGATGGCTGCTGTATGCATGTTCTTCTCAAAGCCATTGTAAATGGACTGTACAAGACGCAATACAGCATCAGTGGTTGAGTGTTTCCTCCTAAAGCCGTCCTGCTCCGCATCTATGATCCTATTGCCTTCAATGTAAGCCTCTAACCTGTTTGTAATGATTCTCTCTAGTATGTTGCCGAGACATGATGTGAGACTTATGGGCCTGTATGAGTTAGGGGAGTAATAGTTGGTCTTCCCTGCCTTCCTAAGGAACTTTACGTCGGCTGATTTCCACATTTCTGGCAATACCCCTTCTTCCCACGACATACAGAAAAGTCTGTGGATTGCGGATCTCGAGTCATGCTGTACCCAGCCTGGATAAATAAGTCTGTAGTGAATGTGGCTGGGCCAGGTGCTTTTCCTGCTTTAAGTCTTGATATTGCCCCTTCTACCTCATCAAGAGTGATACATCTGTTGAACAGTTTTTCATTGTCTGAAACAGGGTCGTCATTCATGTCCGACAAGATGTTGCTGTAACTAGTCATCACTCTGTCGTAAAACTCTCTATCGAACTGGTTGTTGTCTTGCTTATGACTGTCGAAAAACACTTCTTGTAACACTGTACATTTGTCGTCTGGATCAAATAACAGTGGGGAGCCTTCCTGTATCAAGGGTAGCACCGAATTCGACTGTTCCTTTTTGGTCATTTTCTTATACACGCCCCACATCTCCTTTGGGTTTTTAGTACTGTCAAATCTTTGAATCAGAATCAGGTGATGAATGCCATAAAGTAAACGGTCCTTCAGATCAGAACTGGAGGTCCGGCATCAGCAAAAAAAAAAAAAAAAAGAGGAAAAATGTTTCAGTACTGTATTTTTCCTTTTTTCAACATTAACAAAACCAACATCTTGTAACAGGTTGGAAACCAACAGCATGTAACAGGTTGCTCGTGTGGCTCGGTAGCTCAGTCGGTAGAGTGTTCGCATGGTATACGAGAGGCCCTGGGTTCGAGTCCCGGTCAAGCCATGTTCTTTTTCCAACCCTGTGACATTTGGTGGCTCAGTGTGGGCCCAGCACAGAGTCTATCACAGAGTCTGTGAGCATGAAATACTATGAAAAATAAGTCTCATAGCTGGACTGGATAGTACTTATATGGGATGAATCTCATTAGGCATGGTAGGAATGTAACAGGTCGACCGTGTGGCTCGGTAGCTCAGTCAGTAGAGTATTTGCATGGTATGTGAGAGGCCCTGGGTTCAAGTCATGTTCTTTTTCCACCCCTGTTACAATCAGTTAATATTTAATGAATGAACTGTGACATGCAAAACAGGAAAACGCTGCTTTCTTTGGCATCTGTGCATGGTCATGTTGTCATTACTTTAATAAAATACATTGTACTTTGAAGCAGACCCTTTTCAGATCTTCAAATGACATTAATTCATGAGATTGCACAGGGATTCTGATTCCCACTCATCCATTGTGAGTTTAGAAATCACCAGTGTTCTCAACCATTGCTAGCCTTATGCAAAGATGGCACCTTAAATTTTGGAAGTTATTAAATCCACATTTTTACTTGCAAAGTTACCCCTGGTATATATGATTTCTTAGAATCAGAATCAAATTTTTTACTGGTAATACATAAAAAAAATTCTGATCAAATGATCAACATTCATTCACCATGAACGTTCATTTACCAGGATCTTAAAAGATAAAATTTTATTGTGCTAGCCAGTGAATAAAGTTCTTAATAATAGTTACACATAGTTAGTTCCACATATAACACTGTTTGTTGTAACACAGTTTTGGATGTAACACAGTGTAATTGTAAAGAAGCATGGGTGTTATGGGTAAGGTTCTCGCCACATAAACCAGGGGTCGTACTTTTGATTCTGGGCTTCTCCAGACATTCGGAAGAGTCTATAAGCCGAGGTCCCATCTCCATATGACCTTGGCTGTTGGTGGGTGATAGAACCCAAACACAACCACTCATACACCTCTAGATGCATTTTTTCTATATATTCTATTCTATACACTTCTGTTTGGATATAGCTTTATTGTTTAACGAACACAGTTTTTGCTCTGCTCCTCAACAATAGTGTTATTTAGAGGTTATGGTGTACTATTTTAATCGGGATAACTGTAACTGTCCTCTTAGTCTTCAAAAACAAGTGTATATTACATATATTATGGGGAAGAAAGAAGTCTTGTACATGAGTAAACCAGTTTACAAGAGAAAATGACCTCTTAGATTTTTCTGCTTCTCCTTGTCTTGGCTGGAAGGAAAAGTCATTTCTGCTTTTAATTTTCAGAAGGACCCTATCTAGCAACTCATCAAACAGTTCCTACCTATTTCTAGTACATGTACTGAGTTATATTACCGGGTACCTTGACCAAAATTTTAGGCTGGGCCCTTACTCTGTGTTTCCCATGAGCTGCAACATGCATATAATCTGACAGCCATCCCCCAATACCTTTCAACTTGTTCTCTTATCAATCACATCGTATAATCCATCTGCTAACTAAATGACACCTTTTGATTTCCGAAAACTTTTGTCTTTTCACTGATTTATTGTTTGATGTGTCAAGATTTCAGTGTCTTGCTATGATTCCTATTGAAATGGTATCCAATTGAAACCACTCTGCATGTCATCACTGCCGGGGACTGCATGTGTAGCTCATGCCCTGTCTAACCTTTTGCAGTCCAGTTAACTCACTAGCTAATTAAAACTGAAAATGGACAGGTTTTTTATCAGTCATGTGTAGAGAAGATTGAGAATTGACCACTGCTTTATTTGACACATAAAGCTAGAGAACAAGGCTGTCTGTCAGTATCTTTTTATGACATCACAGAAACCGTTAGGAAATTTATGTTGACAATGGGATGTTGCGGTTGAATGTTTGGGAAATGCATGGCAAGTTCTTGAAGTTGTAGGGCTTAGGTGGGCTCTGGATGATGATCATTATGTCTCCCCCAAAAACATTTTTTTCGGAGAGACATATTGTTTTTCCCCCGGGCGTCTGTCTGTCTGTCTGTCTATCACACATTCGTGTCCGCTCTATAACTTGAAAACCGTTCAAGCTATCTTCACAAAACTTCATATAAATATTAATCAGCATTAGACGATGTGCAGTCTGCAAGAACTATAACTCTCGCATTTATATTTTTTGAATTATCTCCCTTGGAAGTTTGTTGGTATATATATGTGTATGATATGGGCAAATCGTGTCCGGTCAATAACTTTCTTATTTTCAGATGGATTTGAAATTACTTGGCAGAAATATTAACAACCATGAGACAATGTGTGGTGCGCATGAGGCAGGTTGATACCTCAAAGGTCAAGGTCATACTTAGAGGTCAAAGGTCAAAAAAGGGGCTTTTTTTCGTGTTTGGTCAATAACTTTCTTATTTTCAGATGGATTTTAAAATTACTTGGCAGAAATATTAACAACCATGAGACGATGTGTGGTGCACATGAGGTAGGTCGGCACCTCAAAGGTTAAGGTCATACTTAGAGGTCAAAGGTCAAAAAAGGGGCCTTTTTTTCGTGTTTGGTCAATAACTTTCTTTTTTTGAGATGGATTTTGAAATCACTTGGCAGAAATGTTAACCAATATAAGACAATATGTTGCGTGCATGACCCAGGTTGGTACTTCAAAGGTCAAGGTCATACTTAGAGGTCAAAGGTAAAAAAGGGGCCTTTTTTTCGGGTTTTGTCAATAACTTGCTTATTTTTAGATAGAATTTGAAATTACTTGGCGAAAATGTTAACTATCATGAGACGATGTGTTGCATGCATGATTCAGTTTGGTACCTAAAGTGTCAAGGTCATACATAGAGGTCAAATGTCAAAAAAGGGGCCTTTTTTCGTGTTTGGTCAATAACTTCCTTATTTTTAGATAGATTTTGAAATTGCTTGGCAGAAATGTTAACCACCATGAGATGATTTGTTGCACGCATGACCCAGTTTAGTACCTGAAAGGTCAAGGTCATACATGGAGGTTAAAGGTAAAAAAGGGGCCTTTTTGTGTTCTGTCAATAACTTTCTTATTTTTAGATGGATTTTGAAATTACATGGCTGAAATGTTAACCACCATGAGACGATGTGTTGCGTGCATGACCCAAGTTGGTACATGTACCTCAAATGTCAAGGTCGTACTAAGAGGTCAAAGGACAAAAAGGGGCCTTTTTTAGTGTTCAGTCAATAACTTTGTTATTCCTGCATAGATTGTGAAATTACTTGGCAGAAATGTTAACCATCATGAGACGATGTGGTGCACACTAGACCCAGTTCAGTACCTCCAAGATCAAGGTCATACTAAGAGGTCAGAGGTGTGTGTGTGTGTGTGTGAATTCGGGTTTAACGTCGCTTTCAACAATTTTTCAGTCATATCACGACGGTGTCTGGTTGCGACAGGGAGCTCAATGCTCACGTTTATAGTGCTGCCTCACTGAAGTATCATGTCCCAGACACATTACATGATACCACACCCAGTCACATTATCCTGACACTGGATCGACCAGTCCTAGCTCTACCCCGTAAATCTGAGTGCCAAGCGAGGAGCAGCTAGTACCATTTTTAACGACTTTGGTATGTCGCGGCCCGGGATCGAACCCGAGACCTCCCGTTCCCCGGAGCGGACACTCTACCAACTGAGCTATCGGGGCCGGTAGAGGTCAGAGGTAAAAAAAGTTTTGTTTTTTTTATCCAGTCAATAATTTTTTTTATTTCTGGATGGACTTTATAAAGTAACCATGCAGAAATGTTCACTGTCATTAGACCATGAGTCATGTGCAAGACCAAGGTCCATACCTCCAATGTCAAGGTCATACCTAGAGGTCAAAGGTAAAAAAGGGACAGTCAATAACTTCCTTATTCTTTGATGGATTATGAAATTACTTGTCAGAAATGTTAACCATCATGAGACGATGTGTTGTACCTCAAAGGTCAAGGCCATACTTACAGATCAAAGGTAAAAAAGGGCTTTTTTGTGTACGGCCAATAACTTTTTTATTTCTCTATGAACATTTTTAAAGTTACTTTGCAGAAATGTTCATCTTCATTAGATGATGTGTTGCACACAAGACCCAGCTCAATACCTCAAATGTCAAGGTCATACTTAGAGGTCAAAAACGGGGGGGGGGGGACATCTGTGTTTTTGTAGAAAAACAAATTCTAGTTGATTAACTGAAATTTGTTAAAAGAAAAAAATCAGAAAAAAATATTTTTTTTTTGAACATGGCTGCTGTGATTCGGGTCTGCCTTATTGTGCTCCCAGCATAAGTGCATTGGCCAGATATCATTCATGAAGGCATCAGAGACTGACAGAGAGCATTAGTACTGCCTGTTTAGTAAATAAACTATCTTTCTTTTGTGATGTTTAACCATCATTCTGCTGAATAAATTAATTTAGCCACCCCTGTTTCTGACTTGCAATCAGTTAGTTTACTAGATGTGTACATGCAATTTATTCCTACAAATTCACAAACTACACCACAGCCTCGTTATAACATGGCTCATCATAACACGGTTTTGGATATAACACGGTTTCAAGATGGATCCCAAAATGTATAGATTATATAGAAAAATGACCATAATGGTCATTTTTCTATATAATCTATACATTTTTGTTTGGATATGACACGGTTGTTTAACTAACACGCCAACACAGTTTCTTCTTTGGATCCCATCAATAGTGTTATAAAGAGGTTGTGGTGCAAATGTCAAAAAAGATAACTATACAGGATTGAATCAGGCATAGTCAACACTATTTGGGTCATTTTGGAGACCTTGCTTCCAGTTTTGTAGGACTTCTAGCCGGTATTATTATGGCAGTTTAATAAAATATTGTCAATACTATAATCTATATTCTGCAATTTTAGGAGATCATAGAGTTCCCAGTTTTGATGATCAACTCCAAGACACTAGAAACAGATGCTCAATTCCACCAGTATGTTCAGCCAAGAGTTCATAGGGAACTTACTCCTTTCTGTACAGAGGTGGGTAGATTATGCAGCCACCAGTGTTGTTATGACCCTTCTAAACCCTACTGTATATAGAGAAAAGGTTAAAATTATTTCATTTACCCGGTATTTAGGTCTAAAAACATAGATTGTGGGTGCTCTTTAGAACCACCTCAATGCTTTTTATTCTATTTTTGACAGAAAATTCTGTTGGAAAACAGAGTATACAGCCTGATCAGAGACAACGTTGTGCATCATCTGATTTACATCCGTGTTATGGGTTTTGACAAATATATTTTTTCTGCCATCAGTCATTTATGCTCCTAGGACAACCCTTGAAAATGCTACCATTAGCCAAGCCAGCTCCTCGTACCATTTTTGGGTTGTTTGTTTATCAGTCGAAGCAAAGTTATAAAGCGCATCAGCTTTTCAAAGCTGAAGTCCACTTGACTATCACTGACATGTTACAGTTATTTATAGAAAATAGCTGTGTTATTCTTATCGCTGAAAGGTCAAAGTGTTGCATAAGAAGGTTATCTAAAGATTCTGGTTGGCTTTGCAACTGTGTAGATCCAGATCTGTGATCAGTGCCTACACTGTTTGCAGCTTACAGTACAGGAATTTAAGGGTCGAACAAAACAGACTGGGTTATACAGAATAGACTAAGTCCTTATTCAGGACAAATTTTCCAGCATACACACATACACAATAATATTGACCCACCAGTGCTGTCAGTGCTTTGATTGGGTGTGATGGGAACACTCTACCACTGAGTTATCAGGGGCAGTAGAAACATATGTATTTGTTTGTTTGTTTGATTTGAGATTTAACGTCCCCGTCAACACTGTAAAGGTCATTTTGGAGATGTTGCTTCCAATTTTGTGGGACTTTCACCCGACACTGAGATGAAATGACATCTCAAGCCCTGCCACCCAATGAAACCAATAGGGTTTATAAGCATGGAAGGGCCGACACGCACAGCTTTGCCTAGGCAGGCTTAGATCCTCTAAGCGGTTTACCAGTACTCGTGTGCGGGTCGGTTTCAGCTCTGCCTGGAAGCATCATGCAGCCCATCTATTTCTTCAAGCCCCGACGGGCGGGGGCGAAGAAACATATGTAATCACTTTGACATATATATCACTGATATATTGTGCTACAAACTCACACACTTATATCAAAACAGTTTTAACCCTTCTCCTGCTGAATATTCAGTTTAGCCACACCCATTTCTGTCTATCAGCCAATCAAATTACTTGATGTAATTTATTGCTACAAATTCATAAACTGAATGCCAAACAGTGTAGATCCTGGCCATCTGATCAGGATCTACACTGTTTGCAAAGATAGGGGTTGTCGTGAACAGCAGGATAAGAGTTAAAAAGAAGAATGATCCACATAATATGTAGCTTCAAGCTTGCACTTCACAGGCCCACACATATTGTAATATGAACCATTCAACTGAAGATAGTATGATGCAGGCATTGTAACCCATTTTGTAGCAGAAACCCCAAAAAATTGGATACTGGCAAACAAGTACATAAACCAGTTAGCACAAGATCTTTCAGAAATTGGTCGACGGCCCCCGCCCATCAGGGCTTGAAGAAATATATGGGCTGCATGATGCGACCACGCAGAGCTGAAACCGACCCGCACACAAGTACTGGTAAACCGCTTAGAGGATCTAAGCCTGCCCGGGCAAAGCGGTGCGAGTCGGCCCGTCCATGCTTATAAACCCTTTTGGTTTCATTGGGCGGCAGGGCCTGAGATGTCATTTCATCTCAATGTCGGGTAAAAGTCCCAAAAAATTGGAAGAAACATCTCCAAAATGACCTTTAGAGTGTTGAAAGGGACATTAAACCTCAAATCAAACAAACAGAACTTGGTCATGTAACACATCAAATCTAATGGCTTGATGAGTAGATTTTGTTTGTTTGATTTGAGGTTTAACGTCCCAGTCAACACTGTAAAGGTCATTTTGGAGACGTTGCTTCCAATTTTGTGGGACTTTTACCCGACACTGAGATAAAATGACATCTCAAGCCCTGCCACCCAATGAAACCAATAGGGTTTATAAGCATGGAAGGGCCGACATGCACGGCTTTGCCTAGGCAGGCTTAGATCCTCTAAGCGTTTTACCAGTACTCGTGTGCGGGTCGGTTTCAGCTCTGCCTGGAAGCATCATGCAGCCCATCTATTTCTTCAAGCCCCGACGGGCGGGGGCGAAGAAACATATGTAATCACTTTGACATATATATCACTGATATATTGTGCTACAAACTCACACACTTATATCAAAACAGTTTTAACCCTTCTCTTGCTGAATATTCAGTTTAGCCACACCCATTTCTGTCTATCAGCTAATCAAATTACTTGATGTAATTTATTGCTACAAATTCATAAACTGAATGCCAAACAGTGTAGATCCTGATCAGATGGCTTCTTCAGAAGCCATCTGATCTGGATCTACACTGTTTGCAAAGATAGGGGTTGTCGTGAACAGCAGGATTTTATAAGGCTTCTTCAGAAGCCATCTGATCTGGATCTACACTGTTTGCAAAGATAGGGGTTGTCGTGAACAGCACGATAAGGGTTAAAAAGAAGAGTGAAACACATAACATGTAGCTTCAAGCTTGCACTTCTCACAGGCCCGCACATAATATTGTGTAATATGAACCATTCAACTGAAGATAGTATGATGCAGCATTGTAACCCATTTTGTACCAGAAACCCAAAATATTGGATACTGGCAAACAAGTACATAAACCAGTTACCACAAGATCCTCAACCCTGAATATACAGACCTAGATCATGGCCCTCTTATCCCCACACTTTTTTAAGAAAAAGTGGGGATATTGTAATCGTCTTCACTGTCTGTACGTCTGTTTGTGTTACCAGATAACTCCTCCTAGACCTTTAGGGATATAAACTTGAAAACTTGGGAGCTGATAGATCTTTGGTCTGGGGAGTGCACATGATATTTTCGGAATTTTTATCCCACCCCTGGGGCAGGGCAAGGGGAAGGGGCCTCAGGGTTGGGGGATAAAAAATCAAAGTTTTCAGAACTTGGTCGACGGTCCCCACCCATCGGGGCTTGAAGAAATATATGGGCTGCATGATGCTTCCACGCAGAGTTGAAACCAACCCGCACACAAGTACTGGTAAACCGCTTAGAGGATCTAAGCCTGCCCGGGCAAAGCGGTGCGAGTCGGCCCGTCCATGCTTATAAACACTTTTTGTTTCATTGGGCGGCAAGGCTTGAGATGTCATTTCATCTCAATGTCGGTAAAAGTCCCACAAAATTGGAAGCAACGTCTCCAAAATGACCTTTAGAGTGTTGACAGGGAGATTAAACCTCAAATCAAACAAACAAACAGAACTTGGTCGTGTAACATATCAAATCTAATGGCTTGATGAGTAGAATACATTGCAATCAAAATTTGACCCCTCGGGTAGATGTGGAGGTTACCAGAGTTAAAAAAAAAACATACCCCCTTCATAATGACTACTGACTGGATAACTCCTCCTGGACCGTTGGACCATTAGAGATACAAACTTGAAACCTTGGGAACTGATAGATCTTTGGTCTGGGGAGGGCATGACATTTTTGATCCCACTCCTGTGGACAGGGCCAGGGAGAGGGGCAGGGGGGTCGGGATGTGTCATAAATCAAAGTTTTCAGAACAACATGGTCGTGTAACATATCAAATTGAAAGGCATGATGAGTAGAGAACACATTGTAAGCAAAATTTGACCCCTTGGATCAATGTTGAAATCACCAGATGTAAAAAAAAAAAAAAAAAAAGATTACTGGATAACTACATCTAGACTGTTAGATAGAAACTTTAAACCTTAGTGACTGATAGATCTTTGGTCTGGCAAGTGCATGACACTTTCAGAATTTTAACCCCACCTCTGGGGGTGGGGCCAAGGAGTGGTGGTGGGGGCTCCAGGAGGTAAAAAATCAAAGTTTTCTGAACATGGTCGTGTAACATATCAAATCAAATGGAAGTGTCAGGATATTCGATGGCATGCCAAGGACTGCATGATTCTTGTTTAAAATGTATCATTATTTTTTAAACTGTATTAGTACTTTTTCTGCAGAAGAATACCACTGTTCATTGTAAATCTCTCTTTATACATTTCATTATAACATGGCTTTGGCAATAACACAGTTTAAAGATGACTCCTAAGAATTTATTTTTCTTTTTAATATACTCCATTTTCTTTACTTGGTGGAGATAGGGATAGGGGTTGGGGCGGGATAAAACACTGTTTCTGAGACAGCTAACATTGTTTCTGCTTTAGATCCCAAATACAGTAAAATACCGATATTAAGGCCACCTTTGGGACTGTTCAAAAGTGGTCTTTCAGACCACTTTTGAACAGTCGAAAAGGTGGTCCCTGACCAGAGGACCTTGTGTGCAGAAAACTTGAAGAAAGAATAACTTCTAAATAAGCTTTTCAAAGCAGAATTAGTCTTAATTATTTAATGTTTGGTGGTTTTAATAACAGACTACCACTGTATTATAGTTTTACATAAGGATTTGCTGTATTATAATGAGTTTGTTTTGAACAACGGAAGCCACATTGCTTGATCCTGAACAGGGCCTACACTAGTACTCTTTGTAAATTGAGTAGCAAATATTGAATAAAGCTTTGAATAGTAAAATAAACTGGTTCACATTTTAACCCTTGTCTTGCTGAACATGACAGCCCCTTCCTTTGGAAATAGTCCAGATCAAGATCAGAAGAAGCCATCTGATCAGGATCTACACTGTTTGTCTTTCAGTTTAGTATTTTAATAATGAATACATTATATCCAGTAGTTTGATTGGTTAATAGTCGAAAATGGGTATGATAAGATTAATTTATTCAGCAGGACAAGGATTAAGAGACAAGAATGAGAATGTTTCAATGAAAGAATGTTTAAAGTATTGTTCTGATATATATATTACAGTTGACAGGTATTGTGCAAGATATGGTGGATGGACAGCCTTATATTGAAGATGTTCTCAAAGTAAGTGTAACTTCATGATGACATCAGGATACCACACCCATGTGACATAGTGAATATTTTCATGTCTCCTTAAATGACTTTTTTTTTATGAAAATTTTCAATAATTTTCTAATTTCTGCACCAAACATTGATTGTCGGTACTTGTTAGAACTGCCTCATTAAGACGGTTCTAACAAGTACCTACAATCTAAGACCTAGAAAAATCCACTTGTCCGCTCGTTTTTGCGAGTGTTAAAGGCTGCAGGGCAAGTGAATTTACTTTGTCATTGTGTGTAAATTTACAAATTTATTATAGCTGCATATAAATTTTTCAGTGCAGCTGGGGCAAGTGGAAGATTTTTCATCTTATGAATCTGTGTATTAAGCAGTCATACGAAAAATAATATATTCACCTGTAAATCCTTTTTTCTTGGTTTATAAGGGTGTTCATACCATGGAATTGTTGATATAAAAATGCATAAGAAAAAGTGATCTGCTGAGAATAACTTTGGCATGCCTGCGCAATGATGCTCTGCTGTGAAAAAACTAAAACTCTTTTCCTGCTGGATAAATTAATTTTGCCACACCCATTTCTGACTATCAACCATTCAAATAAGTTGATATAATGTATTTTGTTCAATAACTGAATAACAAACAGTGATGATCCTGATCAGATCTGGATTTACATTGTTTGCAAACATAGAGGTTGTTGTGATGGGCTGGGCAAGTGTTAACATAAGCTTTTCCAATATCACCAGAGACTTGTTCAGTGAGAAATAGTATGATTACAAAATGATTATAAAAAGATGGAATGAGGTTTAGAAACAAATTCATTCTACATCTGTAATGCATATCCTGCAAAACCTGGACTTTGCAAAAAGTAAATTGGGTTATAATCATTTAACCCATCTGGGCACTGGAGACAAGGTATGTCCTTGGGCAAGACAAGTATTGACATTGCCCCACTCCACCCAGGTGTAAATGGGTAGCCATGGTGTATAAGTCGTTGCCTCTCTCTCTCTCGCTGTATATTTTGATAATTTAGCAATGTCTTCCTGATATATAACTTGAAAAGGTATGTTGTTTGTACACATTAGAATCACCTCTGAGGCGATTCTAATGTGAACCCACAACATACATAAAACAACAAGGTATTCTTAAGTGATCCCCATTATGCCTCATGACCTCATGTCAATACCAGTAGTTCAAACTGTCCTTATCTTGAACACATTTTCATGGTTCCAAAGGTAGTTGATAAAATTATTTAAGTTTGAGTATACTGCAAAAATCCTAAAAATTCGCACACCTTGTGGACTTGCATATTTCAGAGCTTTGACATGTGGATGAAAGAAAAGGGACTGCTAGACCCTGATAGGAAGTCTGTGTTTGTTACATGTGGGGACTGGGATCTCAATAAAATGTAAGTAATAGGGTCTTTAGCTACTGTTATATAAACAGCCCAACCTCTTCATAACAGTATCGTTGGGTCTAAAGCTGAAAATGTGTTAGTAAAACAACTGTGTTTGAAAAAGTGAGGCTATTTGTATAAATCTGTGACTTTGTGATTCCATGACTCCGTGATTCCGTAATTCTGTGACTGCAAAATTAAAACGCAATGCATTTTGCTTAATAACTTTTAGGTTTGTGATCATACTTCAATGAAACTTATACTACACTTGTTCTCTAAGGTAAGGAAGGTGTAGAAGAAGAAAAGTGGCCAAGGGCCAATAACTCTTTTGAGTTATGTCCCTTGTTTGGTTTTCAAATTTTAAAATAACTTTGATGTTTGTGGTCCTAATTTAATGAAACTTATACTAACTACACTTGGTGTCTAAGGTAAGGAAGCTGTAATAGCAGAATAGTGACCAAGGGCACATAACTCTTGGAGTTGGTGAATAGTGGCCAAGGGCATATAATTCTTGGAGTTATGTCCCTTGGTAGGTTTTTAATTTTTTCCAGTCTTGAAATTTTTTGTAACAGATTTCTCAGGAGCTATGAAAGCTAGAAAGTATTAACTTGGACAATCCTGGGTGTATTGTGTTTACCAGAATAGGGGTCAATGGTCTATAACTCTTATCAGATTTCTCAGGAACTATGAAAGTTAGAAAGCTGAAAGTTTATATAAACTTAGACAATGAATAGCTGTGCATTGTATACCAGAATAGGACCAAGGGTCCATAACTTTTTGAGTTACACCCCTTGGTAGGTTTATAAAAAAATTAAAATACATTTTGTTCAATAACATTTAGGTTTGCGTTCCTACCTCAATGAAACTTATACCACACTTGGTCTTCAAAGTAAGGAAGATGTAATGGCTGAACAGTGGCCAAGGACCATCATAAATGGAGTTACGCCATGTTACCATGTGCTACAGTGATGTACCTGGTAAAGAACTAAGCATGAATTCAAAATATTTCGATACTGTGGGTCTTCCTTTTGGCCATTTTAGGGGAAAGTAACTGTCCTTTTGGCTTTCCACTGTTGATGTTTCCATTGGGGTCTGTTGTTTCATGTTTGTGTTTCTTTCCCCTTGGTGTCTCTGATGGGAGCTGTGGGTTAATTGTATTGATTCCTGATCATTGCCTTCACTTCTATTTCACACATAAGTCGTGTATGCTCGTTAGACCTGCCTCATTAATAAGGCAGTTCTACTGAGTAACCACAACCTATGTCTTCAAGCATAAATAGGAAAAATAATGTATACCCCATTAATCTCAGTTTCCTCTTTATAAAGTGGAGTTTAAGGGGAGTTTATTTCATGGACTTGTTCATGCATTGTAATGCTGACAACTGCCCTTTTTGAATTAGTGGAAGGGAGATCCCTGAAAGAGTTTTGCCAGACCTGGCAGGAATTAAACCCATTACCTCTGGACTACCAGTCAGGAGCACGTCCAACTGAACCATTAGAACTGGCCACCTTCAGTGTGGTTTCAGAAATAATTCTTATATCAGGTGATGATATTGGGCACCAGTTCACTTATTGTTCTGATTTTGTTATCCCTAGGTTACCTGGGCAGGCCTCTGCTTTCAACATCAACCTTCCAGGGTACTTTAAACAATGGCTCAATATCAAAAAGGTAAGCTGTCAACTTAAATCTCAGGGGTACTAATAGATACAAGATTTTCAACATCAACGTCATGGGTTTTTCAAATAATGGCTAAATCCGAAAAAGGTAAGCTTTCAACATCAACCTTCAATGGTATTTCAAACAATGGCTCAATATCAGAAAGGTTGTTGTTGTATATCTATAAGGCATTTTATCGCTGCCTATAAACTCCTGAGAGGTAGGTTTAGGTTCGACATTATAAACCTTCTAGGGTACTTCAAAACAGTGAATGTCAAAAAGACAAGCTGGCCCCTCGGAGTCTTACTGTTGGTTTTCTTTTGCTCCAGCAATTCTGTTGTTGTATGCTGTCGAGTCCTCAATCTGGTTTTATCTCTGTAGTTTTTTGATTTGTATATTCTCGGAGATGTTACACTGATGAGTTAGGAAGCCTTCATGCGGACTGAACAAAACTAGTGTATACCCCGACAGAGGTAAGGGCGAGGATTATGGCCATGTAAAATCGATTTAAGCCCCCCCAGTGGAATTCTTCCCACTGACCGTTCCAAGGCGGTTCTTCTGTGGCGGTTGATTTATGTTGTTGTTTGTTACTTACTGTGTGTATCACTTGTGTCTTTTTATTTTAGATGACCATTTGGCTATTTGGTGGGAAAGTGACTGTCCTTATGGCCTTCCTTTGTTTAGATTTCCATTATGGTCTGGTCGCTTCATGTTTGTGTTTCTTTCCCTTTGGTGTCTTTGACGGGTGGAGTAAGATAATTGTATCGATTCCTGATCTTTGTTTTACTTCTTCTTTCAACATAAACCTTCTGATGTACTTCAAACAATGCCTCAATATGTTAAGAGAAGGCTGTCAACATCAACCCTCTGTCATACTTCAAACAATGGCTCTGTATAAACACCAGTCTTCTGTTGTACTTCAAACAATGGCTCAGTATTAAAAAGGTAAACTTTCAATGTTAACCCACTGTCATACTTCAAACAGTGGCTCAGTATGAAAAACGGTAAGCTTACAACATGAACCTTCTGTCGTACTTCAAACAATGGCTAAGTATGAAAAAGGTAAACTTTCAATGTCAGCCCTCTGTCATACTCCAAACTCAGAATTAAAAAAGGTCAACTTGCAGTGTCAACCTTCTGTCATACTTCAAACAATGGTGCAGTATGAAAAAAAGGTTAACTGTCATTATCATCCTTTCCTTCTTAACTGCAAATATTATTTCTTCAAAATGAACTTACATTTTTCAGACTTCAGACAGTATCTCCTGGTTGGGTGGGGACCTGTTTTCTCTGAAAACAACTGTTTCTCTGGTTATATCATTTCTTTATTCAGAACAGTTCTACATTGGTTTACAATGAACTCCATATTTGACCATGTCATAATGTACAGGACCAGGTCAGCAACATTCTTTTGTAGGGATTCATCATAAATTTTTTTCTAGTGATTGAAGAAGTTTGGTTGTCTGTTTCTGGCAAAAGACTGTACACTGTACTGGTCTGCCACTTTTGTATACTCAGATTCAATGAAAAGGAACCACTAGTACCATACCCCAAATTTTAATTGATCCACAATATTTCGAGCATTTGATCACGTTTAATGAATTATCACTAACTTATCCACAGACTCCCTTAACAGTTACAGCATTTCATTGGATGCAGAGATACGGAGACTCGAATAAGTCCACACACCTGAAAAATCAAAATCGCATATCCTAATACCGGGTTTGTCCACCATTAGCATCAAGTGTTACTGGGCATCGATGCCTCGTGTTCGAATTAAATTCTGTATCTGGTCTTGTGTGATGTTGTCCCATTCTTCCTGTAGCGCCATGACAAAATGCTGACGGTTGGTTTGCAGATGGCGTCGGCTGTACACACATTTTTCGAGCTTGTCCCAAAGGTGCTCAATTGGTTTTAAATCCGGCGAAAACGCAGGCCAAGGAAGAACTTGCACACCATTTTGATTGAAAAAGTCGATGGTTAGGCTTCCAGAATGAGCATATGCATCGTCCTGTTGGAAAAGCGTAACGTCACCATTACTGAGTAAAAAGTTACCACCTTGAACTCTAAGATTTCATCATTGTACCGACGTACCATCAAATTGCCATCAACAATGATGACTTGGGTTTTGCGGTGCCATGATATCCCTGCCCACACCATTACGCTACCACCACCCAAAAGTGACACCTGTTTAACACAACAGTCTTGAAATCGCTCCCCGCGTCGATGCCATACTTTACGGCGCCTATCAAACATTCAACACAAAAAATGGGACACGTATGTAAACAGTACACCACGCCATGGCTGTTGTGTCCATCGGATACGCTGTGGACACCAATTAAAGCGACCAATTTGACGTTCCGCCGTCACGACGTTCCCCTTATGGCTAGAAATACCACGTTCATGGGGACGCCGCCGTACGGTTAAGACACTTACGCGTAGGTTTTGGGTTCCCACTGTCTCTGGGCATTTTCCACAGACGTCCCAAATCGGTCACGTAAGTGACTCGGTGTACCGGTCCTGCTGACGTGTAGTATCACGTTCAAGTCCAGGGTGTTGTCTATCGTCCACAGACCCCGTAGTGTTGTGCCTTTCAACCAATCGAGCAATCGTAGTGTGCGAACATATGCTCTGCAACTTGGCGGTATGAAAGCCCATCTTCAAGGGCACGATGACGATCGGCGTTACTTAGACGTCCCATTGGCTTGTTCTTATGAAATGTTTTGCTTGTTTTTTAACGTAAAGAATCCGGACCTTATAATGACAGTAAAGAAAGTGCCAAAAATATTGTGATTACGAACATTTTGCAATTGCATTTCGCACGCGCACATGCACAACACCAAAAATCACGCAGTATTCATCAAACAAACTCCTGCTTCGGTAACAACTTTACAATACCATATTTATCAGTTAAAAAAGTCAGTAATTTTTACCTTAAACGGAAGAAATCAAAATTCTAAAAGTGGTGCGTTTTCATTGAAACTGAGCATATAAGTTCTATAAAAGGGCTATCCTTTGGAAGCAAGGAATACACCACAGAACTGAAAAATATGGAGTGTGCATGTTTTCTGGGCCAGACTAGCTAGTTTCAGCCAATTAGGCCTCATCAGTGACAATCAAATTTTTAAAAATTCCACAATGGAACCAATGATCCCAAAGGACAAAAAAATATAAACTACACTATGATGTAGGGCAGGGAGACCTTTTTCGGCCGACACACATTCCCAGACATTAGCTTGCCCGTTAGATAAACTGTCTGACCTTAACAGTGTTGACTGAGCTGTTAAATTCCAAACAAACAAATACATATCTACATAGCCCAGTTGTTCATATCTATCCAAGTCATTAGTTAATAATTGATCAAATACAAAAAACTACTTACTTTTTCCAGCCAAAGCATCCATGTACTAGATACACCACAACCTATTTATAGCGCTGTTAATGAGGTCCAAAGCAGAAACATGGTTAGTTATACAACCGTGTTATATTCAAATAACAATGCGCTGAAATGGCATCTATTTTATCTGTAGCATGCATGCTTGAAGAAATATATGGGCTGCATGATGCTTCAACGCAGAGCTGAATCCGGCCCACACACTAGTACTGGTAAACCGCTTAGAGGATCTAAGCCTGTCCAGGAACCGCGGTGCGAGGCGGACCGTCCATGCTAATAAACCCTATTGGTTTCATTGGGCGACAGGGCTTGAGATGTCATTTCATCTCAATGTCGGGTAAAAGTCCCACAAAATTGGAAGCAACGTCTCCAAAATGACCTTTACAGTGTTGACGGGGACGTTAAACCTCAAATCAAACAAACAAACAAACGCATGCTTGATATTTTTCTTATTTCTAGTCCAAATTTAGATTGGGAGTGCTCGTTTGAGGCAGTTTCAAGGAGTACCCAAAATCTATTTATTGAGCAAAAATAAGGAAACGAATGAATACACCCATAGACCCCACTTTTCTCATTTCACAGGCTTGTTAAGCTAATGAGTGGTTGAAGGGTCATGAATTCATAATTTCAGGCATATGCAGAGGTGATGTCTAGCTATCCCAAGGGGATGATGGGAATGTTGTATGGACTTCAGATTGGACACCAGGGACGTCACCACAGTGGGATAGGTGAGATGATTTAAGCTTTTGGAATTCAGCATTCACATTTTCAGGGGGCATCACTGAAACAGAAAAGAAAGGAATTTGCTGTCATAGGTTCAAGTCCTCAAAAGTTTGGCTGCCTTAATAATCCGAAGTATTGGGACAGACATGCCAAAGCAAACTGTGTATACCCAGATCAGGCTGCTCCATCTCATGTTATGAACATGGCAGACAGTATAGAAGCGAATGAGAAAGTTCTGAAAATGAGCTACAGTGTATTTTGTTTGTTTGCAATGGAGTTGAATGGCCCAGTCAACACTTTAGGTCATTTTTGAGCCGGTCAGTTTACCTATCAAAACTTTTCCTTGGATAGGCTTATACATAAGCAGATAAACAGTACAGTGCAAATTGTTTTGCCAGAAACTGACAACTGCCCTTCTTGAATCAGCGGAAGGGAGAGAATGACCGTAGAAAAGATTTCAGGATCAATCTCCACGAAAGAATGTTGCCGACCCCGGCAGGTATCGAACCCGCGTCCTGATCACCAGTCAGACACGCATCGGACTGAGCTACCGAGGCCGGCTAAATGAGCTATACTGTATGTGTATTCTTGTTTCCTCATTACAATAACCCACCCGTGCTGGATATAGAGGATCTTACATAAGTGGTCATGTATTATTGAATTTATTAAACAAGTTGAGGAAAAGGGATAAAATTTCTTCAACGTGTTTAATAAATTCAATAATACACAAACACGAATGCAAGATTCTCTTTATCATTTGACATTTAATACACATTTTATCCACGATGGTTTAATAAAAATGTCAATATTCCGCCATTATTAAACGTGATGTCGTTAAGGACGTCGTTTATATAAGGTTACTGGGTGTATCTAACTAATTTGCATGTTTAATCCACTAGTAGATTATCGAATTTATTACATGACCTTATTACATTCTCAGACGCGGTGTCATATGATAAACTGCATCCTTTCATATCTTCAAAATGGCTACTTTTCTGATGAAAATCCGGGATAATTTTCTTATTTATATAGGAAACCTTTGTTGGGGTGCTCGTTAGAACTGCCTCATAGAGTTGGTTCTAACGGGTACCCACAACCTATGTATTGGAGCAAAAATAAGAAAAAACAAGGTATACCCCCTTAAACCCCAGTTTTTGTTGTGCCTTCTTTTAGCATGGCGTGATATAGGAGTCCGATCTTCCATCTGTTCGTCGGTTTGTCTGTCAACAATTGCGTTCACCCTTATATAATAGTCCATTTCTCAAGAACTATTAGAACCTCATTCATGATGCTTGGTTCAAACTTGCATCATGAGATTGCAACTTGAATGCAAGCATCCATATTTAACTTTTACCTACATTTCATGGTTCACTGACATTAAAAACATTCGCCCTTGCGTTCACCCTAATATATGAGTCCATTTGAGGCTCATTCATGATACTGGGTACAAACTTGCATCTTGGGATGGCAACTTTAATGGAAGCATCCATGTTTGACCTTGCCCTACATTCCATGGTTTTCTGACTCTGTATAAATTTGTGTTCACCCTAGCTTTCACCCTAATTTAAGAGTCCATTTCTGAATAACTGTAAGAGGCTCATTCACGATACTGGGTACAAACTTCCATTTTAGGAATGCAACTTTAATGTAAGCATGCATCTGACCTTGACCTACATTCCATGGTTCAATGACTTTGTGAACATTTGCCAACACCCTGACATTAACCCAATGGGCAAGTTCATTTCTTAAGAACTATACAAGCTTCATGAATGAAAATGGGTATATTCTTACATTTAATGACAACTTTAATGCAAGCATCCATATTTGACCTTGACCTACATTTCATGGTTCATTGACATAGTGAACTATTGTGTCAACCCTAGCTTTCGTTCATGTCTCGAGAACTATAAAAGCTTCATTACTGATTCTTGGTGCAAGCTTGCATCTAGGAATTGCAAGCATCCATGTTTGACCTTGACCTAGATTTTATCGTTTGGTGACTATGCACCTCATAGGTGCGACATAGCCTTCGATGGAATTCATGTCTTTATATAAAGTGGGTTTAGGAGGGGTTCATTTCATGGACTTGTGCACATGATGTTCTGTCCTATTGCTGAGGTGTATCACAGGCAGAGTCAGACCAGAAGAAAACTGTTAGTCCTGCTTCCAAAATTAGGACCATCTTAACCCTTTCTGTACCAAATGGAATCTTCCTCCTTATATATGGCAGGAGTTCAATTTGACATTTAGGGGTGTCGGGTTGTATTTTAATCAAAATTTATTTGGAAAATAACTGAACTTTTAGCAAACAGTGGAGGCCCTGTTTGCGTGGAGGCCCTGATCAGATGCCGCATTCTGCGGCGTCTGATCTGGGCCTGCACTGTTTGCCAGGGTACCCGTTTAGGGGTTTCTGGTACAAAATGTGATAACTGAATACATTTTTTCCAAATTTATCTTAATCCACTTAATAGTTTTCTGCAAGGGGATGCAAGTTATTTCCATGAACAGCCCTATGGTATGACAGTAAACTATTAAATGTTAGGTATTCTGCCTTTATTATACTGAACCAAAAAAGAAACGCAACTCCAAATATAAATGCGAGTATTTGCAGAAATAGTCATGTTTGCAGAGAATCGATTTAATGACGCAATAATATAATCATTCCTGGATATAACTACCATAGAGAGTTCAATTTCCAGTGAGAATGTTTGGAACACAACTCCGTTTTGTCATAGAGGTAGTCATTTCACAAGTTCAAAACATAAGCAGTTAGTAGCGAGTATGTCCTCCATTTGCATTCAGTCCTGCACGCACACGCCTGGTCATGGGCAGGATTAAACGATTGATCTCTGCCTGGGGAATAGCATTCCCCTCATGTATGTGCGCGAGACGCAAGGCTTGACACGTTGTTGGCGGCTGGGGGCAGTTACGTACACGCATATGCAAGAAGTCCCACAAATGTTCTACAGAATAGAGATCTGGACTGTACGGAGGCTAGTGCATCACATCAACGTTGTTTTGCTGAAGAAATGCCATGCTGAGCCTTGCTACATGTGCCCGAGCGTTATCCTGTTGAAATTTAACGTTGTGCTGTTGTACATATGGAACAACCACCGGTCGTAAAACGACGTCAACGTAACGCTAAGCCGTCAAAGATCCATCAATGAATACCAGGGGCTTTCTATGACCATAAGATATGCCAGCCAACACCATCAACCCACCGCCTCCAAATTGATCACGTTCAATCAAACAATTGTCATGATAACGCTCTCCGTCACGCCTATGCACACGTTGATGGCCGTCAGCTCTGTACAACAAGTACCTGGACTCGTCAGAAAACATTACGTTACGCCACTGACGAAGGGGAAACAGGTTTGGCCTATGTGTGAGCCACGCAATTCTTACCTGACGTCGTCGTGGTGTTAATGGCATACCAACGTACGGACGATGAGGACGTAAGCCAAACTCTCGAAGGCGATTTCTGACAGTATCTGCACTTATTCGATTGTTGTGCGTTCCTGGTGTCACCTGAGACGTCTCGACGGATGTACGGAACCAGTTAGGAAGGTGGGTTAGACAGATGTATCGGTCCTGTCTACGTGTCGTGAAGTGTGGACGTCCACTTCTGGGCCTGTCATTTGTCGTTCCTGTTTGACGTAGACGCTGGTACAAGAGAGTTATCGTCGATTTACTCACTTGGAAGTTCCTGGCGATGACAGCATGAGACGACCCACGTAGAAGCATTTGGACCGCTACATTAAGTTGATCTCGCGTCAAACGTACCATATTCTATAGAGAAATTTTACCGGACTTTTGAAACCTAAACTCCAGGTCACACAATATGCCAATATGATGAGGTTACTGTATACATTTAATGTACTGCACGAGGAAATGTTGAAAACAACGAATTGCCAAGTGGAGCGTTAAACTGTACAGATATCGCCCAAATGTTTTCTGCATAAGAAAGTTTAAAAAGTATGAAAGTAAATTGCAAAATGATTTTTCAGTCAACCTGATGGTTGCATGAAAATCTTTTGGGTTAAAAAGCTGCGTTTCTTTTTCGGTTCAGTATATATACAATTTTTAGTCGTGTAGCCAGAAGAAAAAAAACGTTATATCTTAAAAAAACTCTTCTTTCTCCAAGAGGAGCTGGTGCTGTGCTTAACGGAAAGAATTATTTCTACGCCCCTATGATATGGAAAAATATGCTTTTATATTAAGGTTATTTCCCTTTCTTTTTGGGGTTCACATTTTTCTTTAAACACATACTTAATATGTATTATAAGAGATAGGCCTGTAAGTTTACATATGCACCTAATGAGTGTTGTGCCTTTTGTTATTATTTTTTAATTGTTTTTATTTCAGATGACTGTAAAAACATAGCAGAGATCCTACGTAAACTGCTTTTGAAAGGATACATTGCAAAAGTGACTGGGTCAAAATGATGTCAATGAACATCTCCAAATGACATAACAGGAACCTTCTCATTTGAAGACAAGGGGCAGAAGTCAGTAGTCTGCCTGGAAATTTAGAAAAGGGCAGCAAAAGTTTTCATATGTAAATTCTGAAAACTTCACTACAACAGTGAGACTTCAGGGCTAATATTACTCCAAGTAACAAACTGTCTTTGTAATATCTAGACAATCTGGAAAAATGTGTAAAACGTCCTTCATATATTAATGTCAAATAAAATAAATTTTCTGAAGTGAAGGCAATGATCAGAAATCAATCCAATTACCTCAGATCTGAGTGGGGTGAGTCTGTTGCGTAATAGGCTTATCTATAGAATCTGGGATGGAATCATGGGTTAGGCTTGGCAAACAGTGTAAATTCAGATTGCACTCTGCAGAACGTGGAGTCTTAGTTTCTACACTGTTTCTACACTCAGTTTCTACACTGTTCATTTACAGAACAGGGTTTAAGGATTCAGACGCCACAGAACACAGTGTCAGATCCGGATCGGCATTGTCAACTTACAGGGTTGCAGGAAATGTTATCAGTCTAATAATTCACCCTTCATGATCATTTTTCGAGCCTACACTCAGAGACATTCGACCCACCAGTACTGTCAGTGCTTTGATTCAACTAAGGCATTCAATGGCAGATGTGTGCGCAACTCCTCATACAGTTTTATGCCGATAATTTGAAGCTTTGCATGCTATTTTGTTTTGGCTAGGTTAGTAACCCCAATGTCAAGGTCATACTTGAAGAAAAGTGTCTATCTTGTGTCCGGCCAATACCTTTGTTATTCCTGGATGGGTTTGGAAATTATTTGGCAGGAATGTTAACCATCATGAGAGGATGTGTCGTGCGCAAGACCCAGGTTGGTACTTCCAAGGTCAAGGTCATACTTAGAGGTCAAAAACAAAGAAAATTGTGTTTTTCTTGCATCATGTCAATACCTTTGTTATTCCTGGATGGATTTGGAAATTACCTTGCAGAAATATTAACCATCATGTGACAATTTGTCTGAGACAAGACCCAGGTCAGTACGCCCAAGGTCAATGTCATTCTTAGAGGTCAAAGATAAAAAAGCCTTATAGGGCCCAACTGGGTAGTGTTGGTGCCCTATAGTAATCACCCTATCAGTCAGTCAGTCTGTCTGTCTGTCTGTCCTTGTCAGTTGTGCTTGTCACACCCTAACAAAATCAATAGCTTGTGATCAATGGATAGAGTTAGGCAATTTTAGCGTCTGGTTGGTATTTTAAATCAGACTCATAAACAATCTGTTTTTGAATAAAATGCAATGAACATAGCTGTTTGAAGCTATTCTGGGCCAGAAGTCCTGTTAACGCAACAAAACCCATGTTGAAATTCTGTTGAAACATGAGTTTTGATCTTTGGATATCAAAAATGGACCTTGCTTTGTTTACTTTTCACGTGAGAGAGATGTAACGTTGTCCCATTGAATGTGGCACTTTTAAGTGTTGCAGAACAGACGTTATCATTTTAATAACGGTTTTATAACGGCCGCATCTGAAGAGGTTATGGAGTTGCGGGGCGATTTGGTCACCATTTGCCGTAGGAAATGCAAGAATGACGACCATGTATGCTTATATCATTGCAATAACATTTGTCTGGTCCCTCGAAGATATTCAGACAGCTTCTTTGGAATCCTGCAAATGTTAATCATGAAAAACTATGGATGATCCCTTTAATTGTTCAAATGGGGCTTGAATATATTGGAAGGTGGCTTATGAGGCCTACTTTGGCGAAACTACCTAATCTGGTCCAGAATATTTGACCACTCAATGTTTTAATTCCTTTAGGAAATTTCATTTTTTTTCAGAGCATAAACCTAATACAGAAGACATATACATGTACTACGCCTGATATAAAGGGACTGTTTGTTCACCGATTGTTTTTTTCACTGTTGTCCTTGTTTCTTTTAATTATTTGAAATTTTCCGAAAAACAAATGTTTATATTTCTTAATCATTACAAGCAAGTATTCAAGCTGAATAAATTTATATTGATGTGTAACGACCAAGTCAACACTTTTTAGGTCAATTTTGAGCTGGTCAGTTTACCTAGCCACACTTCTCCTATGTAAACGGTAAACCAGTACAGTGCACATTCTTTCACCAGAAACTTCCAGCCGGCCTCGGTAGCTCAGTCGGAATTGTTGAAAGCGACATTAAACCCGAATTCACACACACAGCTCAGTCGGATGCGCGTCTGACTGGTGATCAGGAAGATACGGGTTTGGTTTGATACCTGCCGGGGTTGGCAACATTCTTTCGTGGAGATTGATCATGAAATATTTTCTACGGTCACTCTTTCCCTTCATCTGATTAAAGAAGGGCAGTTGTCAGTCTCTGGCAAAAGAATGTGCACTGTACTGGATAACCGCTTTCCTATAAGCCTGTCCAGGAAAAGTGTTGATAGGTAAACTGAGCGGCTCAAAAATGCCCTAAATAGTGTTGACTGGGCCTTTATTTCCAATAAAAACAACCAAACAAGAAACTTCGCAAAAATGCAGTATGTTTCCTCTGGCTTTCATTGTCGGATCATTACAGGGTCACTGATGAGGCTTTATTAGCCGAAATTACGTAGTATGACCCATCTTCTTTCTTATGAATGCTTTCATTGCTCTTAAAGGAACTCATTTTTGATTTTTATTTCCAACTGCCCTTAGTGAATCAGCAAAAGGGAGATAATCACTGTGGAAAAGATTTCATGATCAATCTCCAAGAGACATGTTGCCGACAACCCGCATCCTCCTGATCATTAGTCAGTCGCGCATCCGACTGAGCTACCAAGGCCGTTCTCATGCGTAGGGGGCTAATACTTAACCATTAGGTCTCTGAAAACAAAGTGTCTTCCTCCTTAATGATATAAACACCCCCATTAACCCATGTATGCCTAGCAGCCTTTTGTGGGGACATTTGCAAACATTGCAGACCAAGATTAGATGCAGCAAAACCTGGCATCTCATCTGTGTCTACACTGTTTGCAGAAAGTACATACCATTTTTGCAAAATTTACTGCTAACAATACAAACCTGGCTCCCCTACGATTGGACATGGACCACTCCAAACTTCTTAACCGGGAGATATCAATTGTCTTAGATGGGTTAATGACACAAAGAATTACCTAATCGACACATACTGCGTACTTTTAACCCATTTTGTACTGGATGGAATCATCAAGCTTATATCAGTATGAAACGAGTCCATTTCAAAATTTTGGGTTGTCTGGCTGTGGCTTCTGTAAAATTTATTATGTCTCCCCCTGAAATTTTTTTTCGGGGCGACATATTGTTTTTCCCCTGGGCGTCTGTCTGTCTGTCCGTCTGTCACAAAATAGTGTCCGCTCTATAAATTGAAAACCATTCAAGTTATCTTCACGAAACTTCATATAAATATTAATCAATATTAGACGACGTGCAGAGCGCAAAAACTATAACTCTCGCATTTATACTTTTAGAGTTATCTCCCTTGGAAGTTTGTCGGTATGTATGTATGTATAGGCAAATTGTGTCCAGTCAATAACTTTCTTGTTTTTAGATGGATTTTGAAATTACAGAAATATTAACCACTATGAGACGATGTGTGGCGCGCATGACGCAGGTTGGTATCTCAAAGGTCAAGGTCATACTTAGAGGTCAAAGGTAAAAAGGGCCCTTTTTTGCGTGTTTGGTCAATAACTTTCTTATTTTTTGATGGATTTTGAAATTACTTGGCAGAAATGTTAACCACCATGAGACGATGTGTTGTATGCATGATCCAGGTAAGTACCTCAAAGGTCAAGGTCATACTTAGAGGTCAAAGGTAAAAAAGGGGGCATTTTGTCATGTATTGTCAATAAGTTTCTTATTCTTAGATAGAATTTGAAATTACTTGGCAGAAATGTTAACTACCAGGAGAGGATGTGTCGCATGCATGATTCAGGTTGGTACCTCAGGTTGGTACCTCAAAGGTCAAGGTCATAAATAGAGGTCAAAGGTCAAAAAGGGGCCTTTTTCGTGTTGGGTCAATTACTTTCTAATTTTTAGATGGATTTTTCAAATTGCTTGACAGAAATGTTAACCACCATGAGACGATGTGTTGCGTGCATGACAAAGGTTGGTACCTCAAAAGTCAAGGACATACTTAGAGGTCAAAGGTAAAAAGAGGGCCTTTTTTCGTGTTTGGTCAATAACTTTCTTATTTGGAGATGGATTTCGAAAGTACTTGGCAGAAATGTTAACCCCAATGAGACGATGTGTCTCTTGCATGACCCATGTTTGTATCTCAAAGGTCACGGTCATACTAAGAGGTCAAATGTAAAAAAGGTGCCTTTTTTAGTGTTCAGCCGATAACTTTCTTATTCCTGGATAGATTGTGAAATTACTTGGCAAAAACGTTAATCATCATGAGACGATGTGTTGCGCGCTAGACCCAGGTCGGTACCTCCAAGGTCAAGGTAATACTAAGAGGTCAAATGTCCCAAAAAGTCTTTGTTTGTGTCCAGTCAATACCTTGTTTTATTTCTGGATGGACTTTTTAAAGTAACTTTGCCGATATGTTCACCTTCATTAGACGATGTGTCGTGTGGAAGACCAAGGTCCATACCTCCGATGAAAAGGTCATACCTAGAGGTCAAAGGTAAAAAAGGGGCATTTTTTGTGTACACTCAATAACTTCCTTATTTAAGGTCAAGGTCATACTTAGAGGTCAAAGGTAAAAAAAGGCTTTTTTGTGTACGGTCAATAACTTTCTTACTTCCCTATGAACTTTTTAAGCTACTTTGCAGAAATGTTCATCTTCATTAGATGATGTGTTGCACACAAGACCCAGGTCAATACCTCCAATGTAAGGTCATACTTAGAGGTCAAAAAGTGGGGAGACATCTGTGTTTTTGTAGAGAAACAAATTCTAGTCCGGAAATGCTGAACCTTTCACAAACATGCAGTGTATGCCCTAATGAGACTCCTCTTTCTGTGGTGTCTGATATGGGCCTACGCTGTTTGCCAGTTGCCAGTTTTGGGATTTCCGGTACAAAATGAGCTGTAAAATGGGCAAAGTGTACTGATCTGTAAAAAGACGCTGAATGGCATATTAGTCTACATTGTTTTCATTCACGTTTTTACACGGAGAATTCCTCAGTGAGTCCCTGTCACGGTAAACTTTATGGATAAATTTATAAAACATTCATGTTATAATCTTTATTTCCATCGGCTGTTTCATTTAATGAGGAAATTTTGAAACTTTCGAATATTGTGCTATATTTTCTCACGGTGTCTCTTGGTTGTGATTAAGTCGTATGCATTAATGCAAAAAGTAGTGCCAAAATCGCTCTTCAATACTATGTGGCTATCGGCCCAAAAACTTAACCTTGGTCATAACTTTAAAAGTATTTGCCCTACTCTCATGAAACATCAACACATACTTACCATCACAAGTCATAAATTCTGACATAGAGCCATAACTATATTGCTTTTGTCGGTATGTTTGTCATGCCTTAACCAAACAAATTAACCTCAGTCATAACTTCAGAAGTATTTAATTGCCATACTCTCATGAAACCTTAAACACATATTGACCATCACAAGACCTACATTCTGATATTTGCAGCTAGCTGAGTGGAAGTTTATAAATTCAAAAGGTCAAGGTCATTTACTGGCCTTTGTCCTGGATGCCTCATATTCATTGTTTTATCTTCTTCTCCAATTAGGAGGATTTTTTTTGGGTCGGCGCCTCCTCCCCTATCCGACCCCATCTTTTTTTACATACCGTGTAATTTATGTACATTATATTCGGTCTCCGTTATTCAGTACTTGAAGAAACAGATGGACCGCTTGATGTTTCCGTGCAGGATTGAAATCCAGTCGTGTACGAGTGCTGATAAACGCTTAGAGGATTTGAGCCTTTCCAGGCAAAGCAGCACGTGTCAGATCGTCCATGCTTATAAACCCCATCGACCCCACTGGGAGCCAAGGGCTGAGATGCCAAACCCACCTCAATGTCGGATAAAAGTCCACAAAATGGGAGCAACGTCTCCAAAATGACCTTTATTGGGTTGAGGGGGACGTTAAACCTCAAATCAAACAAACAAACACAAATACATTTTATTCTTTTACTAAAATGCGTATTTTTTACGCGTGTGTGTGTGTGTGTGTGTGTGTGTGGTTCGGTGCATCATTGATTAGCTGGCTGTATGGTATGGTATGAGTGTATGTAGGTAGGTAGGTCGATCAAGGACTGGTAGGTTTGTAGCTGTAGGTTCATTTCATTGCGGATACGTTAAACTACACCCCCCACACCACACAAAAAAAGAAAAAAGAAAAGTAAATGGATTAAAGTTGTTTAGATATTTGGATATGGGTAGGTGGGTCCATCTCAGCAAGCGCACGCCGCAACCGCATCAACGCCGGCACAACGCTACGACGCCTACGCAGCGCTGTATCAGTGTCGGCGCAACGCCACCACGCCGCACCGACGCCAACGCGACGCCGCCCACGACATGCGCCCAACGGGATCGGTTGCGTTTTATTGTTAGGTTTGAATGAGTATATATTTGTGTACACTCAATAACTTTATCAATTCCAAAGGTCAAGGTCATTTACTGACCTTTGTCCTGTATCATGTATTATACCTCTACAAAGATTGTTCAAAATGGGCTTGCTCCGGGGACTTCTAAGTTTGCCTAGACTTCTATAGTGAAAACCTTTAAATATCTTCTCGTCTCAACCAGAAGGCCCAGGTCTTTGATATTGGTAGTTAGCCTCTTCTATAAGACCTCTGTCAACGCTGATCAAATTGTAGCCCTGTTGTCAAAAGTGATTGCCCTAGAGGTCACGTATTTTTTTTACATAGACCTATATAGAGAATAGCTTAAAAATGACTTTTAAATCTTCTTCCCTTTAACCAGTAGGTACAGGCCTTATTTATTTGGTACATCATCCACTGGACCTCTACTAAATTGTTCAAATAGCGTTGGTGCCAAAAACGACACCAAATTGCATCATCTACTGGACCTCTTCCAGATTGTTCAAATAATAGCATTGGTGTCAAGAACGGCACTGCTCTGTGGCCCGTGTGTTTAACATTGACTTATATAGAGAAATAGAAGTGAAGGCAGTGGTCAGGAATCCATACAATTAACTCACAGCTCTCATCAGAGACACCAAGGGAAAGAAAAACAAACATGAAACAACTAGACCCTAATGGAAACATCAGTATAGCGGAAAGCCAAAAGGACAGTTACTGTCCCACAAAATGGCCAATCGGCTACCCAAAGCAAAATAATACAAGCGATACACACACTCAAAGACAAGCAATAACAAAAAGAAAAAAAAAAGACAGAAGAAGTGCCTTAGAACGGTCAGTGAAACGAATTCTACTGGGGGCGGGGGAGGAGGGCTTAAATCGATTTTATGTGGCCACAATCCTCGTCCTTACTTCCAGCCTTTAAAAACAAACCAGATTGCCCAGGTATTTGTCAATTGGAATGTAGCGTCTTATATTGGACCGCTGCCAAGGCTGTTCAAGTTATAGCCATGTGATCTAATTTGAACCCCCCCCAGGGGTAACTTGTTTTGCACAGACAAAAAATGAAAATCTTCTTGTCTGGCTCCAGAAACTATTGTGATACACAACCCAAACCATATATAGTTTTGTGCCTTATGATAAAATCATTCAACGGCACCGTCTGATGTCGCCTGGGGTGGAGAGCATGCGCACGCGCACCCCCCCCCCCCCCACCCCCACTCAGTTCACAATAGCGTAAGGCTTACTTTTCAAATTCTTAATACGACATCTCATTCAGAAACAAAGGTGGCATCGAGCTGAAATTGGAGGAAGGCATCGGGGCGACATGGCTATTCAAATTTGCTAAAATCATTCTGTTCTGTCCAATAAGGCCGCCATTGCGGCCATCTTGAAATTCTAACGACATTTCCTCCTGAACTAAAGGTTACATCAAGCTGAAACTTGATGGGTGGCATCGGGACGACATGGAGATTCCGAATCGCTACAATTATTATGTTCCGATATACAAAATGGCTTTTGAAAATCTTCACAAACCACATCAAGTCGAATTGAGCCAGAACTCGATGGGAGAGATCGGGGCGACAGGGAGATGCAGACTTGTTACAACCATCTGTTCTGCGGCCCCAGCCCATCGGGGCTTGACGAAATAGATGGGCTGCATGATGCTTCCACGCAGAGCTGAAACCGACCCGCATATGAGTACAGGTAAACCGTTTAGAGGATCTAGCCTGCCCAGGCAAACCGGTGCGAGTTTGACCCGTCCATGCTTATAAACCCCATTGGTTTCATTGGGCGGCAGGGCAAGATATGTCAATTCGTCTCAATAGCGGGTAAAAGTCCCACAAAATTGGAAGCAACGTCTCCAAAATGACCTTTACAGTGTTAACGGGGACGTTAAACCTCTAATCAAACAAACAAACAAACACAACCAGTTGTTTGCCACGATGGCCATATTGAAAATCTTCAAAACCACATCTGCTCCTGAATGGCCAGTCGCAAAGAGTTGAAATTTGGTTGGACTGCTAAAATTGTTGCATTCCGACATCCAAGATGGCGTCCATCTTGAAATTCTTCAAAGCACATCTCTAGTAATCACAGATGAGATTAGATTTACAGGCTCAGGTGTTCTCAATATGTGTCAGATTTTCTGCGTCCACAAGAAGATTGGGTAGAGTGCCTTCTGCATGCTTTACGTGCTTATGAAGACACACATGCGACACAAAGATTTTTGGTTGAAAGCTCCGAAAGTACAAGAAAAACATTTGATTAAATTTCCAAGGTGTCGAAGATGTGCAGTGCATTCATTGTTAAATTAAAAGAAATGTACCCTGTCCCCCTACCTAATTTGTACGAGGGCTCAAGCTGTCTTTACTGCCAAATAGCTTTACAGGCGCCATGCACACCATAGCTTTGTTTGTGTTCAGTTATTTTCACATGATCGTGTGACTTGGTTGACATTTTTATGCGCCCGGAATCGAAGACTCCGGGACATTTAGGGTTGGGTCTGTCTGTCCGTCTGTTTGTCTGTCCTCAAAAACTTTAACATTGGCATAACTTTTAAATAGTAACTGATAGAATATTTATATTTCGAATGTCTATACCTTGTCACAAGACCGTTCCAGTAGTACCATAACTTTTACCTTATGACCTTGACCTTGACGTTTGATCTACTTGTTTACAAAAACTTTTACATTGGGCACAACTTTCGATTGGTAAGTGATTGAACGTTCATATTTCACATGTGCATTCCTTGTAACAAGATCTTTTCGGTGACACCATTTTTTTCACATGACTTTGACCTTGACCTTTGACCTTTTTATGCTCCTCGAAGGGAGAGCATATAGTTGCCGCTTTGTCCGTCCGTGCGTCCATCCATTCATCCTGTCCATCCGTCCAGCCGTCACACTTTTGTCCAGAGCATATCTCTTAAAGTGTTAAAGGTAATTAAGTGAAACTGGATATACTGATAGTGAGCCATGAGGGGAATCGCAGAACGCAAGGACCATAACCATATCGCCAGTATTTATGGAGTTACTTCCCTTCTTAACTATTTCGGTGAAAAGCTTGTCCGGAGCATATCTTTGAAAGTATAGAAGTGAATTAAATGAAACGTGATACATCGATAGATAGCTATCAGAGGAAGTGCAGAGTGTAAGAACCGTAACTCTGTCACAAGTAGTCATTTATGCCCTTCTTAATCATTGCTATATTAAGCTTGTCCGGAGCATATCTCTAAAACTAAAACTTGATATATTGATAGTGTGTGTGTTGGCGGGAGGGGATGCAAGAACCATAACCCTGTCAACAGTATTTACGGAGTTACTTCCCTTCTGTGCCCTATAGTAATCACCTTGTCAGTAAGTGTGTCACATCTAACCTCAGTCATAACTTTAAAATGCGAGAACCATAATCATGTGAACAGTATTAACGGAGTTACTTCCCTTCTTAATTAGGGCCCCGCACAGTGTGTGGGTGCCCTATATTAATCACATTGTCTATCAGTTTGTCACATCAAAACCAAACAATTTAGCCTCGGTCATAACTTCAAAAGTATTATCTCTACTCTCATGAAACTTCACATACGTACTTGCCATCACAAGACTTACATTTTGTCCGTGTGTTTGTCACGCCTTAACAAAAAAAAAATCTTAACCTCGGTCATAACTTTAAAAGTATGAAACTTCACACACATACTAACAATCACAAGACCTACATCCTGACAAAGGGTCATGACTATATTGCTTTTGTCCGTGTGTTTGTCACGCATTAACCGAAAAACATAACCTCGGTCATAACTTCAAAAATATTTGCCCTACTTTCATGAAACATCACACACATACTAACCATCACAAGACATACATTTTGACAAAGGGCCATAACTATATTGCTTTTGGGTGTGTGTTTGTCACGCCCTAACCAAACAACTTAACCTCGGTCAAAAATTTAAAAGTATTTGTCCTACTGTCATGAAACTTCACACACATACTGACCATCACAAAACCGACATTCTGACAAAGGGCCTTAAATATATTGCATATTTTCGCTGAATTATCTCCCTTTTTTTTCAAAAAATATCTCCTGTTATTTCATAAGCATTGGTAATAGGGCTTTCATATTCACATGTGTATTCCTTGTGACATTTTTTGTTGAAAATCACTTACTAGGGAACACAAAACTGGGTTTCTTAGTCTTATTGGTTAAGATTTACAGGCCCTTGCACTCCGATTGGCCCAACCAGAGACAGAGTATCAGGCACCAACCAACGTTACATTGAATTAGATCGCTCTAATTCTCAGTAAGCCTATACGCTGGAATCGTCACAGAATCTGAGGCCTGACCCTCCGGCGTGCAATTAAAGAGGGAAGCAAAGTTGTCGACCGTGATTAGGTTAACCACCAGGCATGCAGTTTGTCGTATAACATTTATGTTGTACCCAATCTTTTTATATCGAAGAATGATTTTATGAAATTGGGTGCTGAAGTCATTGCGGTTATATATTTTTCTGAATTTATATACTAAGTCACCATAAAATTCGGGTTCCAATATACCTTGTTGCAGAAGAGATTTAAGTCCAATATTTAATTTTGAAATTAAATCAAAATGACGTCTATAAAATTTTGAAAAGGCTTTGCGTAGTTTATTGTACCGATAACCCTGATTAAGAAGTTTAGCCGTTAACAATTTATTACGAGTGTTGAAGTCAGTTACATGACTACACACTCTGGCAAATCGAATTTATTGCGACATATAAACGCCATAGGATGGCGTACGAGGAGCATCACCATCCAAAAACGGAAAATTTACAATCTCAAAATCAAAATCATCTCGTTTATCATAAATTTTGCAAGAAACAAACCCATCTACAATAGATAGATGTATATCCAAAAATGGGCCTGAAAGCCAACACAGTAATCATGTAGGCCTAATTACGGTAGGGATCTTTAACCTGCACAGGGATTGGTTCTCCATGTAAAGGGGGCCTCCAGTAAACGCCCCGATCCGAAGGACGGTGCTTTTTATGACATTCATCCCTGCAAATGATGCCAATGGCGCGTGTTCGGACACCGAAATTTTATCGCCGCTGCCGGGGATCGAACCCGGGACCTCTAGCATCAAAGGCAAGTGCACTAACCACTGAGCTATCACGCTGACTTGGTTAAAAACTAGGCATGCTGTCTGCGTCTGCCGCATAACATTTACAGTAGAACTTCAATGGCTCGAACACCTTTGGGACCATGAAAATCTGTTCGAGACAGAGGTAGTTCGAGCCACTGAGGGCTAATACCAGGGGGCATAACGACATACCTTAGGACATCTTTTTCTGGGTTCTATAATGAAAAATGTATGCTGTGTGTACTCATTCGAATCGCCTCACTGAGGCGATTCTATTGAGTACACACAGCATACATTTGCAAGATAAAAGACGAAAATATCCTAATTTTTACCCTCCCTATTTCTTGTGTACAGAAATTCCCTAGGGACTCAAAAACGGGTTCGACTCAGCCATGGTAAACGAGCCATCGGTGTTCGAGCCATTGAAGTTCTACTGTATAATGTACCCCGCCTTAGGACGGTCAGTAGCGAGACAAACTGAATAAATAGAGATTAATACATCTTTAGTTTTAAATACGGGAAATATTTTCCCTGGAAATATTTCCCGAGATAGTTGCAAATCAAGTAAACAAGCGAGTGCAAATGCACGGGTTTGTTTATAAGATTTGCAACTATCTCGGGAAATATTTCTTGTATTCAAAACTAAAGATGTATTAATGTTTATATTACATTTATTAAAACGTTTTTGGCCTTTCAAGCATCTAAAACTGACTTAATTAGCGCTGTGACGTGACGTAATTTCTCCCGATTTTGGCGCGTCATAGTGCATGATGACGTTCGAAAGGAAATATATCCCCGCCTGAAAGGAATATTTTCCCTGCTGGAAAATATCATTTTTATCTCCCCCCCCCCCCCCACCCCCCCCCCCCCCCCCAAAAAAAAAAACAAAAAAAAAACAAAAAAACTTAAAATAGCAGCAAAATGTAATATAAGTTTTAAGTTGCGATCGTCATCGTGTCAGAGGCATGACCCCACGTCGTGCAATGAGTCATCAAGAATGACTTGGTTAAAAATTAGGCACGCTGTCTGTCGCATAACATTTATATTTACCTCGCCTTAGGAAGGTCAGTAGCGAGACAAACTGAAATACAAATCAAATTGAATAAAAGTTTTAAGTTGCGATCGTCATCGTGTCAGAGGCATGACCCCACGTCGTGTAAGGAGTCATCAACCATGAATTGGTTAAAAACTAGGCATGCTGTCTGCCGCATAACATTTATAATGTACCCCGTTCTTTTATGGCGTAAATGATCTTTTTGAATTGATTCTCAAAATCAGATTCTTCATAATTTTTCGAAATTTATAAACCAAATCATCATAAAACACTGGCTCCTGGGCTCTGATATGCCCTGTTGCAGAAGTGTCTTTAAATTAGCTTTGTATTTTTCAACTAGTTCAAAGTGCCATCAATAAAATTTAGAAAATGCTTTCATAAGTTTGTGATGCCGATGGAACTGTTTAAGAAGCTTAGCAGTAGATTGTGTATTCCGAATATTAAAATCGTCAAGATGAGATGAAACTGTAATGAAAGGAATAAGTTGAGAAATTATATATACTGCGTACGAAGAACGGGAAATTTACAATATTAAAGTCAAAATCGTACCGTTTATCGTATATCTTAGATGAGATTATAGCCTGACAGATCCAAATCTCAAAAGGGTGTTGCCGTTTCAAAAGAATTAGCCCTATTTAGTTTTAGTTCAGAGGGATCATTTGCTCAAAATAAAAACTGTCATCCAGATATCTAGACGTTGCATTAAACGCACCAATTGCACCAGACTGGGTTTCATCAGTGAGAGACAGCATGAAATCCGTCTCGTAACAAAATAAAAAACGATCTGCAACAAGAGGCGCACAGTTAGTTCCAATCGGAATATCCACAATTTTTCTATAGATTTTATTTCAAAATCTGACAAATGTATTCAAACAAAAGGTATCTAAGGGCAACACAAACGTTTTCACATGAAGATAAAGTATGATATTTATGTACGTCAGGCGTAAAAATACGTGTTTGTCATTACAAGCTAAATATAGTGACCCCTTTGTGGAATAAAGTCGATAACTTTATCCTTCATAAAATTATGCGTTAGAGTGATATACAGGGTAGAGAAGTCTGGATGCTAAAAAACCTTTACATTTAGGTTTGTTCAAAACCTCCCCGGAATTTTTTATTGACCAATAAAGTTTCTTACCATTTCTTTCATAACCTTATTACATGTTTTTTCATTGTAGTATGGCACTTAATAATTTGGACATTTTAGTTGTCTTAATAATTTGGACATTTCAGTTAGTTTATACTAATTTATTTTAGTTCGATTGCGATGAAAGCTTCAAGCTTATTGAATCGCTCTCGAACACTCATTCCGGGTGTTTTCATGCGCGCGCGAGAGAGAGGCAGTGGCTTTTACACCACTGCTACCCATTTACACCTGGGTGGAGTGGGGCAGTGTCATTACGTGTCTTGCCCAAGGACACACCTCGATACCGGTGGCCGGATTCGAACGCACAACCTCTCGATCATAAGTCAAACGCACTAACCACTGCGCTATCGACATTTCAGTTGTCGTGCATTAACTAGAATTAGCGATGAAGCGAGCTTGGTGTGGTATTTTGTGACGTTTTGGTTACCAGAAGCATCAAGACGAAAACACGCCTATATAATTTTGACCCCCTTGAAGCCCACTTTTATATGGTAAAACTGGGGTTTACAGGGGTATACCTTATTTGTCTTATTTCTGCTCTAAAATATAGATTGTGGCTAATCGTTAGAACCGCCTCGATGAGACAGTTCTAACGAGTAGCCACAATATATATTTTGAGCAGAAATAAGACAAATATCACAATTTAGCATCTTAAAATTTTCATTTTTCGGCGATAAAGGTTACAATGTATTTGTATAGGCGTGTTTTCGTAATGAACGTGGGAAATTTGCTCCGTTTTTCTTTATTGCCAACCGCAAACTTAGCGTGTTTATCTCATCGGTTGAGGTTTTGTTTTTGTTTGTTTGATTTGAGGGTTAACGTCCCCGCCAACACTGTATAGGTCATTTTGGAGACATTGCTTCCAATTTTGTTGGGACATTTACCCGACACTGAGATGAAATGACCTCTCAAGCCCTGTCGCCCAATGTAACCAATAGGGTTTATAAACACGGATGTTCCGACTCGCACCCCTTTGCCTGGGCAGGCTTAGATCCTCTAAGCGGTTTACCAGTACTCGTGTGCGGTCGGATTCAGCTCTGCGTAGAAGCATCATGCAGCCCATCTATTTCTTCAAGCCCCGATGGGCGGGGGCGGTCATCGGTTGAGGTATGTTCATATGTTGTTCCTGATTTAACCCGTATATGCCTGGGACATTGACAAACAGTGCAGACCCAGATCAGACGCCGCAGACTCATGTAAGAGACAATGGGCTTTCTCAGCTGATTTGTTCTTTCATTCTTCTTTCTCTCTAAATAGGCTCAGGAACTACAAAAGCTAGAAGTCTCAAACTTGGTATGCAATGCAATGGTGGAGGTATTGGACTTTCTCAGCTTATTTTTTCATTCGTTCTTTCATTCCTCTTTCTCTCCATATACGCCAATGTTAAAATTTTTCTTCCAAAATTTCTGAGGAACAACAAAAGCTATATAGAAGGCCCAAACTATGTATTCAATGCAATAATGATGGCTTATATAGTGAAAGAGGCATTGGACTTTCTTGGTTTATTTGTTCTTTAATGCTCCTTTCTCTCCATATACGCCAATGTTAAAAATTTTCTTCAAATATTTCTCAGGAACTACAAAAGCTAGAAGCTCCAAACCAGGTATGCAATGCCATAATGATCACTTATATAGTGTAAGTGACAATGGGCTTTCTCACATTATTTGTCCTTGCAATCTTCTCTCCATGTATGCCAATGTTAAATTTTTCGTCAAAATTTTCTCAGCAAATTCAAAAGCTGGACGACTCAAACATAGTATGCAATGCAATAATGATGACTTATATCATGCAAGAGACAATGGGCTTTCCCGGCTTATTTGTTAATTTGATCTCTCATACTCCTTTCTCTCAGGAGTAAGGCCAATTACAAATTTTTGTCAAAGATTTCTCAGGAAATTCAAAAGCTAGGTGCCTTAAAGGCATTTATTCTTGATTATTGAGGACTATCATTTCATTACATAACATTATGTAGCCTCAGAGCTGACTGAAGAGACTTCCTCTGTCTTCAACAGGTAAGGGGCCTCCTTGGGGAAAATCAATAAATTACTTACTGTTGACTGGTGTACATTATTGATTTTCCTCTTAAGTGCCTCAGTCAGGGGATTCAACAAGAGCCACTAATCACCCTATTAGGGCCGCCTTTGATCTGCTATGGTCAGTATATCACAGGGGGCAATAAAACAATTATGAACACACCGTGTGTTTTACTGTTACAGAATAAATGCCTTTAAACTTGGTATGCAATGTAATACCTGTGAGAGATGATGGGCTCTCTCATTGTTTTTTTGTTAATCTGTTCTATCAATCTTCTTACCCTCCATATTGGTCAGTCAAAGATTTCTCATGATCTGCCATGCAGTAATGATGACCAATATCCTGATCGTGTTTCTGTGAAAATGCGCTTAAGTGGGGGTATAGTCGGATTTCTGACAGTTCTAGTTCAGACTGTGAAACAGCACTTCTGAGACTCCACATAATGTAGTTATGAAGACAACAGAAGCCTTTAGAAGAAACAAAAACTTTATTTTCATAAGAGCCGGCTAGGGGGCCTGCCATTTGGTAAACAAACTATCTACCTATCCGATCAAATCGACTCAGTTAACCCTTATCTTTGCAAACAGTGTAGATCCAGATCAGATCAGGATCTTCACTGGCATTCAGTTTATGAATTTGTAGCAATAAATTACATCAAGTAATTCATTGGTTAATAGACAGAAATGGGTGTGGCTTAAATGAATATTCAGCAAGATAAGGGTTAAAATGTGCCAAATAATTTGCACTAATACAGTGAATGATCAAGATAGAACAAATCGATGCCATGCAAGCGAAAAGGAACGGCGTAGCGTTTTGTGAATGACTATTAACTTGACGGATTAACAATGGCCATTGATTATACCTGGTTACCATGGTTTCCTTCTCTGTGACAACAGATTCTCTAACAGAATTATTGGTAGTTACCATTATTGACAACCATTATATATCAGGCTAAGAAAGATGCTGGAATTATTTACTCTGGTAAAGTTTTTTTTTTTTTCACCTTTTATTGTTTCGGAAGCATTTGTTGTCAAGTATATTACTTTCTTTTTCTTCAAGAAAATAAGTGAACTCTTCAGGATAACCTCGGACTCATCAATATTGATGGGTGCGAGGGATAACACAGCAAAAAACTCCAAAAGTGATACTTTAACAATGTATAGCCTACCCTAGTTCACTTGCTGTATACACATCAATATAATGCTTAAGGTTGAAAAATAACTGGCGATGTTGCGTGTTTTAATTAAGAAATGAATTTTATTTTTCTTCCGTTCATGGAAGTATGAACGCAGCGGGTCGATCGCGTAGGGTTCATGCAAACTTTTCTAGCGGTCCGCTGTCGCTAAATTAAGTTTAATTTTTATATATCCTTATTTGACCCTCATTACTGGGCGAAAAATGCTTATAGGACAAGCTTTTAAAGCTGAAAAACATTTACACGCTGTTGTTGTTTTTTCAACAAAGAGACGTCACCAACGCCTATAGAGAACCATGGTTTAGACTGACGTCACTTGACGTCACTGAAAATCACGCGACTCGATGCGTTCATGGAAGTATGAACATTGTTTTCTATAGGGTTTACCTTAGACGTCACACTGGAAATGTTATATTGTGAAATGCACGTTCAATGAATTATACGACCTAAACCTCGACAAATAACCTAATATACCAAATTAATGTATATACTGGAAATGTAGCAGATTCCTAATTATGAACACCTGGTAATCTCGTGAGGTTCAAAGCTTGCCCAGGTACCAAGTGCGAGTCGGACCGTCCATGCATATAAACCATATTGGTTTCATTGGACGGCAGGCTTGATGCGTCATTACATCTCAATGTCGGGTAAAAGTCCCACAAAATTTAAAGCGATGTCTCCAAAATGACCTATACAGTGTTGACTGGGACGTAAAATAAGTTCTAAATAGTTAGATCCTTTGGAAGCAAAGAATACACCAAATAAACGAAAATAGCAGACTCGGTTTTATTGAGTCTGTTCATGACCAGTACTGAAATGTGCAACACCGGCCACGCCCTCTAGTACCGGCTTAAGCAGAACTCAATTTTCAAAATGATTCTAAATGAACCCAATGATCCCAAAGGACCAGAACATATAACATGCACTATGATGGATGTACGGGGAGACTTTTAACGGCCGCCACACGGCACAGCACCAGCTACAGTGTAGATAAATAAGTTCTGAATAGTAAGATCCCTTGGAAGCAAAGAATACACCAAATAAACGAAAATAGCAGACTCGGTTTTATTGAGTCTGTTCATGACCAGTACTGAAATGTGCAACACCGGCCACGCCCTCTAGCACCGGCTTAAGCAGAACTCTATTTTCAAAATGATTGTAAATGAACCCGATGATCCAAAAGGACCAGAAAATATAATCTGCCCTATAATGGATAAACCTAAAATCAAAAACAAAATCTCGTGAGGGGAAACCGGTGGTTAGGCGCGAATTCCGACCACGACTTTCGATACAGCGGGTAAGTTCTCCTGATTTATTGTTAGCTCACCTGAGCAAAGCTCAAGGTGAGCTTTTGTGATCACCTTTTGTCCGTCGTACGTGCGTCGTTCGACGTGCGTCGTCAACATATACCTTGTTGAGACTCTAGCGACCACAATTTTGCTTCGGTTTTCATGAAACTTTACCAGAATGTTTGTCTTGATGATATCTTGGTCAAGTGCGAATACGGGTCATTTCGGGTCAAAAAGTAGGTCAGTAGGTCAAATCATAGAAAAACCTTGTTAAGACTCTAGAGGTCACAATTTTGGTCCAATCATCCTGACACTTGCTCAAAATGACCATCCTGACAATATCTCGATCAAGTTCGAATATGGGTCATGTCGGGTCAAAAAGTAGGTCAGCAGGTCAAATCATAGAAAAACCTTGTTAAGACTCTAGAGGCCACAGTTTTGGTCCAATCATTCTGAAACCTCCTCGGAATAATCATATCCTGACAATATCTCGGTCAAGTTCGAAAAATGGGTCATGTCGGATCAAAAAGTAGGTCAGCAGGGCAAATCATAGAAAAACCAATTTAACGCTCTAGAGGCCACAGTTTTGGTCCAATCATCCTCAAACTTGCTCAGAATGATTATCCTAACAATATCTAGGTCAAATTCGAATATGGGTCATGTGGGATGAAAAAGTAGGTCAGTAGGTCAAACCATAGAAAAACCTTGTTAATAATCTAGAGGCCACAGTTTTGGTCCAATCATCCTCAAATTTGCTCAGAATGATCATCCTGACAATGTCTCGGTCAAGTTCGAATTCGGGTAATTTGGATCAAAAAGTAGGTCAGTAGATCAAATCATAGAAAAAAATTTTTTTATGACTCTAGAGGCCATAGTTTTGGTCCAATCATCCTGAAACTTGCTCAGAATGATCATCCTGACAATATCTCGGTCAAGTTCGAATATGGGTCATGTCGGGTCAAAAAATAGGTCAGCAGGTCAAATCATCACAGAAAAACCTTGTTAAGGCTCTAGAGGCCTCAGTTTTGGTCCAATCATCCTCAAACTTGCTCTGAATGATCATCCTGTCAATATCTCGGTCAAATTCGAATATGGGTAATGATGGGTCATGTGGGATCAAAAAGGAGGTCAGTAGGTCAAACCATAGAAAAAACCTTGTTAAGACTCTAGAGGCTACAGTTTTGGTCCAATCATCATGAAACTTGCTCAGAATGATCATCCTGACAATATCTCGGTCAAGTTCGAATATGGGTAATGTTGGGTCAAAAAGTAGGTCAGCAGGTCAAATCATGCAAAAACCTTGTTAACGCTCTATAGGCCACAGTTTTGGTCCAATCATCCTGAAACTTGCTCAGAATGATCATCCTGTTAATATCTCGGTCAAGTTCGAATATTGGTAATGTTGGGTCAAAAAGTAGGTCAGCAGGTCAAATCATGCAAAAACCTTGTTAACGCTCTATAGGCCACAGTTTTGGTCCAATCATCCTGAAACTTGCTCAGAATGATCATCCTGACAATATCTCGGTCAAGTTCAAATATGGGTCATGTGGGATGAAAAAGTAGATCAGAAAAGCCTTATTAACACTGTAGAGGCCACAGTTTTAGTCCAATCATCCTTAAATTTGCTCAGAATGATCGACCTGACAATATCTCGGCCAAGTTCGAATACGGGTCATTTCGGGTCAAAAAGTAGGTCATTAGGTCAAATCATAGAAAAACCTTGTAAAGACTCTAGAGGCCATAGTTTTGGTCAAATCATCCTGAAACTTGCTCAGAATGATCATCCTGACAATATCTTGGTCATGTACGAATATGGGTTATGTCGGGTCAAAAAGTAGGTAAGTAGGTCAAATCATCACAGAAAAACCTTGTTAACACCCTAGAGCCCACAGTCATGGTTCAGTCATCATCAAAATTGATCAGAATGATCGTCTCTACAATATCTAGGTCAGGTTCGAATATGGGTCAAGGTGAGCTTTTGTATTCACCTTTTGTCCGGCGTAAGTGCGTCGTGCATCATTCATCATGCGACGTGCGTCGTCAACTTTAATCTTGTTCATCCTCTAGAGACCACAATTTTGCTTCAATCTTCATGAAGCTTTACCAGAATGTTTGTCTTGATGATATCTGGGTCAGGTTCGAATATGGGTCATATCAGGTAAAACCTAGGTCACTAGGTCAAATTCCTTGAAATCCTTGTTCAACCTCAAGTAGAGACAGTTGTTTTGCTTCAAATTTCATGAAACTTTACCAGAATGATGGACGTGATGATATCTGAGTCAGATTTGAATATGGGTCATGTCAGGTCAAAAACTAGGTCACTAGGTCAGATTCCTTGAAAACCTTATTCACCCTCTAGGGACTTCAATTTCACTTCAATCTTCACGAAACTTTACCAGAATGTTTGTCTTGATGATATCTGGGTCATGTTCGAATATTGATTATGTCAGATCAGAAACTAGGTCACTAGGTCACATTCCTTGAAAACCTTGTACAGCCTCTGGAGGCCACGATTTTTCGCTTCAATCTTCAATCTTTATGAAGATTGTTCAGATAATAGCGTCAAAAAACTTGTAGCATCTAAATTGTCAAACTTAAATATTATATTTAAGGATGTAAATCTCTTACCTCAGGTGAGCGATTTAGGACCATCATGGTCCTCTTGTTTATAACAATTTCATAGAAATTTTGAAACATCGGACAATGCTATTTCCAAAAAAAACTGTCATTTCAGCGTCGGAAAAGCAAGCGGCTGTTTTTCAACTCAATTTCACCCGGAGAAAGGTAGTCCGATTTTTCCTATTTTTGACTTTTTCTGGGCTATGAAATACTTATTTAACATCGATTAACATCGATTAAGACGTACTGCAACCTACGTCTACGTTGAATATAAAATGCTATATTTTCGGGAAACCGAATACGACTTGCCAGACTGATTACCCCTTGCGGTACATTTACCCTTAACCCATTGTATACTGGTGGACTTTTCCATTGCTATATGTTGGACAAGTCCATTTGTCATATAAGGGGTGGTAGGCCTATTTCTTCGTTTTTATTCTATTTTAGACGGAAAATTCTGTTAGCAAATAGTGCAGGCGCTGATCTGACGCCGCTTTCCGTGGCGTCTGATCTGGGCCTGCACTGTTTGCTAATGTACCCTTTTAGAGTATTCCCACATGCATGGGGTGTTTGATGATCCCTTATGGGAATAAAGGCATTATCAGAATGCCCCGCATCTGACCAAACTAGTTTCAACATATTCCCTTTACACATGAACGGGAAAACACCATGAAAGATGTTGCAAATGAGACATGTTTCAACAATTGAGTGAGTCTCCGAAATTGAAGAGATTGCTTTAAATAGATGCATGTCATATATGGCAAACTTATGCTAGTATATTTATTGGCAACATCATTGTTTAAATGCAAATCCAATATATTTTTTTCATAGTGTTTAATTGGAATATAATGAAACTGGTTTTTGTCTAAATAGAAGTGAAGGCAATAATCCGGAATCGATACAATTAACCCACACCTCCCATCAGAGACACTAAGGGGAAAAGAAACACAAAGTTGAAATAAAACCAGACCCGAATGGAAACACGAATAGCGGAAAGCCAAAGGACTGTTCAAAATGGCCAATTGGCTATCCAAAACAAAAAATATAAGCGATACACACACCCCAAAAATAAACCCAACGAATTCCACTCCCACTTGGGGCGTGGGGGTGGGGGGTGGGGGGGGGTTGCTTAAATCGATTTTACGCGGCCGCAATCCTCGCCGCCCTTACTTCCGTCGCGATTCAGACAAATAATTTGTTCAGTCCGCATGAAGGCCTCCTAAACCTGCATGTTTTTAAATGCGCGGTTTTCTTATCATGCAAGCGAAATAATCGGGCCCATTATCTATTGTAGATCGGTTTGTTTCCTGCATAATTTGTGATAAACGTGATGATTTTGATTTTGCGGGTTGTGGGTTTTTCTTTCTTGGGGGTGATGTTCCTCGTACGGTATCCTGCGGTGTTAATATTTTGCAATTAATTCGATTTGCTAGAGTCTCTAATCATGTAACTGACATCAACACACGTAATAAAATGTTAACTGCTAAACTGCTAAATCATGGTTATCAGTATCATAAACAACGAAAAGCCTTTTCTAAGTTTTACAGACATCATTTTGATTGGGTTTCGAAGTTCAATGTTGGACTTGGGTCTCTTTTACAACAGAACCTGTATGAACCCGAGTTTTGTGGTGACTTGGTGTTTGGATTCAGAAAAGTGTTTGCTTGCAATGGTTTCAGTACCCAATATTGTAAAACCACTCTTCGATATAAAAAGACTGGGTACAACTGAAATGTCATATGGGCCCCGTCAAGCGATTTTGGTACTTATCGCCTATGCGAGCAGCGAAGGTTCAGGCGAGCCTGCGCATCCGCGCAGTCTCGCCAGAACCTTCGCTGCTCGCTCATACAAGCAGTGAATCAAGAGGAACCTTAGGACAGAAAGCCATATCCCTGGCCACTCTGAATGGCTGGGCATGCGCAGTTAAAATTTGTCATGACGGAATGCTCGAAGACACAAATTCGCTTGGCGGGGCTAATATGACACACTGCATGCATGGTAAACTCCATCACGGTTGATGACTTTGCTTTCCTCTTTAAATGCACGCCGGCGGGTCAGGCCTCAGATTCTATGACGGCTCCAGCGTAAAGGCGTACTTAAATTTTTAGGTATTGTCGGTTGTTACTTGATGCTCTGACCCAGGTCGGACCCACCGGAGTCTAACTGCTGGTTTTCGTTTGCTCAGCACTCCAGTTATTTCATGCTGTCGAATTGTCGTTGTCTCGTCTATGTAATCGTTTCATTTTTATGTTCTCGGAGATGTTGCACTGATGAGTTAGAAAGCATTCATGCGGGCTGAAGAACCGCGGCAGCGCCAAGGTTGAGGATTGTGACCACGTAAAATCGATTAAAGCCCCCCCCCCCCACACACACACACACACACCACCACCACCACGACCACTACCACACCACTCACGTGAAATACGTTTTGTTGCCCGTTCAAAGGCGGTTCTTCTGTCGCGTTTCTTGCCTTTGCATGTTTGTATTGCTTATATATTTTTATCATTTTTGGTCATTTTATGGGCAAGTAACTGTCCGTTTGGCTTTCCGCTTGGGTTTTGGTAGTTCTGCCGGGGGTTGGGGGGGGGGGGGGGGGATTGGGATAGTTACATCGATTCCTGATTATTTCCTTCAGTTCTGTTCTGTAATCAGATACCTGACAGTTGGTTGTCCTGCCCCCAAACCCAACCCACCCTCTAGTATTTCATAACCCAAGTAGCTGAAAATACATTCATCCTGTACTGGCAAACTGTCAACAGGAATGTCGGGCTATCCCTCTCCGGCAGTAATTAAAACTGCTTGTTGTTTTTTTTTTTTGTTTGTTTTTTTTTTTTTTTTTTTTTTTTTTTTTTGGTTGTTGTTTTTTGTTTGTTTCAAGTCCATGCCTATCTTTTCCGGCGCAGAAATGAATGAAATTGTTGGAAATAGCATTGTCCGATTTTTCAAAATATGTCTATGAAATTAAGTAAAATCAATAAATCAGGAGAGATTACCCGTTTGTTATCATTTTGTATGTTATTCAAGTCATGCGTTCTGTTAAAAAGTCCATGTAATGAACACCCCCTCTGAACCCCACTTAATATCGCGACAAGAGGACCATGTTGGTGCTATATCGCCCACCTGAACTTAGAGATTTACATGTGGATCCCAGGGCGGAGCCTTTTTTGCCCCCACGTCTATAATTTGAACAATCTTGGTAGAGATCCACTTAATGAAGCCTAATACTAAATATCAAAGGCGTGGGCCTTCTGGTTTCAGACCAAATTCTTTTAAAAGTTTTCCCTATAAAAGCCTATGTAAAACCAGCGAGCCCAAGGGCGAGGCCATTTATGGCCCCAGGGCTATAATTTGAACAATCATGGTAGAGGTCCTCTAGATGAAGCTTCATACCAAATATAAAAGTCCTGGAACTATGCAAGTCTATGTAAAATCGGTTGGCCCCGGAGTGGGGCCATTTTTTGGCCCCAGGACAATAATTTGAACAATCTTGGTAGAGGTCCACTAGATGAAGCTTCATACCAAATACCAAAGACCTGGGCTTTCTGGTTTCAGACAAGAGCCCCGCACAACCACAGCAAGGCGTATATTACAGAGTTTGCATTCCCCAGTGGGTGAGCTTCAATTTCATGTTTTTCGGCCATACGCTAATCGCACTTCACAGTCAGCACAAAACAGCAGGGGCCAGTTGTTCAAAGCATCGTTAGCTTAACGAGCTCGTTAGTGGTCATATTGTTAACTCTTCTAGCAAGTACAATATCGTAAATTTTGGTATTTTTGCTGGAAAAATGTGAGCAGCTTTTGCGTCAGCAAAAGCTGCTCACATTTTTTCAGCAAAAATTTTAGCATATTTGCCATATTTAATGATCAAAGTTTTAACGATACGTTAACTAACGACGTCGTTAGTTTTGAACAACTGGCCCCTGGTCAGCAATACGACTTTGGCCCGGCATTCATTTGCTGGCTGGGTATGCACTAATTATAGCCTCGAAGACTGTTCCCGGCCTTGAAATATGCAGGTAACAAGAATTCCATCGAAAGCTAGGTTGCGCTTGTGGGTGCGAATTTGATGGAATTATTATCAGGTAAATTCAAATAAAAAAGTTTTATATGCAGGATTGATTTGTTTTGTTTGTTTGATTTGAGGTTTAACGTCCCCGTCTACACTATAAAGGTCATTTTGGAGACGTTGCTTCCAATTTTGTGGGACTTTTACCCGGCATTGAGATGAAATGACATCTCAAGCCCTGTCGTCCAATGAAACCAATAGGGTTTATTAGCATGGACGATCCGCCTCGCAGGCCTGGACAGGCTTAGATCCTCTATATCGAGCCGATCGTTAATCAGAGATAGGCGAAAACCGGAGTACCCGGAGAAAAACCACCTGACCTCCCATTGCAGAACTTGGCGTCTCATATGTGCCCCGAGCAAGGCTCGAACCACAGCGATGTGAGTCCTAATGATTACAAGTCAGTGCTCTTATCCACTAGGCCACGGATGCTCGTTATATCTGTTGTATAGTCTTAGAAATATACCTTTTTACAAATTTTACACACACACACACACAAATCATGCAGCGAGGAAGCTTGCACTCAGGTATGTACATGTATCCCTAAATGAGAGCAGGTTGAAAGATCCACTGCTTTCACATTAAAAGCCTTTGAAATCGGCTTGCGCACAAAGGACAGATGCAAATACTTTTAGTTGAAAACCCGCGAGTTCATAATCAGTATACCAACTGATTACAGGTCCTTTGATAGCCATCTCGCTATATCAGGGGGGGGGGGGGGGGGGGGGAATATTATCTTTTCAGTATGCAGTAATACAAAATAGAAGTGGAATCGATTAAATTACCTGGGCCCCGTCAAGCGATTTTGGTACTTATCGCCTATGCGAGCAGCGAAGGTTCGGGCGAGCCTGCGCATCCGCGCAGTCTCGCCAGAACATTCGCTGCTCGCTCATACAAGCAGTGAATCAAAAGGAACCTTCAGACAGAAAGCCATATCCCTGGCCTCTCTGAATGGCTGGGCATACGCAGATAAAATTTGCCATGACGGAATGCTCGAAGACACAAATTCGCTTGGCGGGGCTTAGTCCTCATATCTCTCATCCAAAGTAAAAGTAAAACAAAGATCAGGAATTGATACAATTAACTTACACCACCCATAAAAGACACCAAAGGGAAAGAAATACAAACATTAAGCGACCAGACCATAATGGAAACCTAAACAAAGGAAGGCCATAAGGACAGTTACTTTCCCACAAAATGGCCATATGGCCATCCAAAATTAAAAGACACAAGTGATACACACAGTAAGTAACAAACAACAACATAAATAAATCGCCACAGAAGAGCCGCCTTGGAACGGTCAGTGGAAGATTTCCACTGGGGGGCTTAAATCGATTTTACGTGGCCACAATCCTCGCCCTAACTTCTGTCGCGATTTAGACAAATAATTTGTTCAGTCCGCATGAAGGCCTCCTAACTCATCAGTGCAGCATCTCCGTGAACACAAAAATCAAAGAACCACAGAGGTGAGACAACGGTGAGGACTCGACAGCAAGAAACCACTGAAATGCTGGAGCAAAAGAAAACCAACAGTTAGACTCCGATGAGCCCGACCAGAGACAGAGCATCAGGCACCAACCGACATTATCTCTCTAATTTTCAATAAGCCTTTACGTTGGAGCCGTCATAGAATCTGAGGCCTGACCCACCGGCGTGCAATTAAAGAGGGAAGCAAAGTTGCCAACCGTGATTGGGTTAACTACCATGCATGCAGTCTGTCGTATAATATCCATGTTGTACCCCATCTTTTTATATCGAAGAATGATTTTACGAAATTGGGTGCTGAAGTCATTGCGGTTATATATTTTTCTGAATTTATATACTAAGTCACCATAAAATTCGGGTTCCGATAGACCTTGTTGCAGAAGAGATTTAAGTCCAATATTGAATTTTGAAATTAAATCAGAATGGCGTCTATAAAATTTTGAAAAGGCTTTGCGTAGTTTATGGTACCGATAACCCTGATTAAGGAGTTTAGCCGTTAATAATTTATTACGAGTGTTGAAGTCAGTTACATGACTACACACTCTAGCAAATCGAATTAATTGCGAAATATAAACGCCATAGGATGGCGCACGAGGAACATCACCATCCAAAAAAGGAAAATTTACAATCTCAAAATCAAAGTCGTCGCGTTTATCATAAATTTTGCACGAAACAAATCCAGCTACAATAGATAGAATAAAATCCAAAAACGGGGCCTCGGTATCAGAAGAATTTGCTTTATTTAACTGAAGTTCTAGGGGGTAAATCTGACTGATCAAACCATCAAAATAGGTATTATCAATATTTAATAAATCATCTAAATATCTAGAAGTAGAGCTAAAAGCTTCAATAATTTCTGATTGGTTATCAATGGAAAGCGACAAAATGAAGTCTCTTTCATAACAATACAAGAACAGATCAGCCAAGACACCAAAGGGAAAGAAACACAAACATAAAAAACTTCACCATATTGAAAACGTCACAAGCGGAAAGCCAAATTGACAAGTTCTTTCCCACAAAATGACCAAATGGCTAAAATACAAAAGTTATTATAGCGCCGGTTACAGGATTGTCTAAGGACGTGTTACCAGTAAAACAATTCTGATTCTGACATTTCTCTCTTGCCTGAAGTAGGCTTAACTACATGTATTTATTTCCAATCAAATAAACTCACGGGATTTGATCTTAATATATAACTGAGCCGCGAAAAACGAAATTTATACCTGAGCCGCGAAAAACAACGATCAGTCTGCGCATCCACACAGTTATAACACACAGTGCTCAGCCTGCCTGAAGAAGTTTTGTGCCAATTGCCATCCATACGGCTCTAAATGAAGGCTGTTATACGTCTTATCATGCCGAAGACACATAAGACATGATAGCGCTTGTCGCGCGCGTATCCTCTTGATGTTTCCGGGTTTCTCTGAAAATCAAAGTCACCCAGTAATTGTCTTCTATCTGTGAGATAACTCCTATTAGAATTATTGCATATAATTGAAAAACTGAATGAGGCGGGACATGACAAACCCACAAGAACACCGGTTTGTTCAGCGAAGAAAAAAATGAATTGTAAAACTCGATTCTTATGTGTGTAGTAAGGCTGGGCCTCCTATCTTTGCTGCAGATAGGGGTATTTCTTCTATCTTTGCTGCAGGTAGGGGTATTTCTTCTGAGTTTCCGCTTTCATTATCCTGTTCCTCATACGTCTCTGCACTTCTCTTTAATCTTCCTACAACAACATGTTTTTATGGTAGAATTATCACAATGAGGCGTTTCTAACAAGTACCCATAACATATGCTTCTGACAAGAAATAAGGAAAACTGTCACTGGATTAGCCTCGTCACTCAGATCATCTGGAGTCATGGCAAATTGTTCTGAATATAGTCATGTACCCAGTTGAGTGTTGTTGATAAATACGGTTGCTTACTGCTCTGAACGTTTGGTGCCATTTTATAGACACATTATCCCTCTACAAAATTTTCCTAATCCCATTCGGCTGTCTTTCAGGATTGCAGAATATGGGAGACCATTGTTAGGCCCCAGTGTCGGTTCACGGTACCCAGTAGCGGAGCACGAGGTATAGAATAGCGTCAACTATTTGGAAACGATCAAATCAATACTTTCTCAGTGGCATTCAGTAAATACTAACTATCAATTTGTGATTATACCTCACCCCCGATGGAATCGGAAGATATTGTTTTGCCTCCGGTCTGTCGATCCGTCTGTATGTGCTCCACGGTTTCGTGTCCGCTCCGTAATTTTGAAACCATATGAAACTTTACAGAAATGAAAAACACCATGAGAGTCCATGCAGAAGACAGGGTAGAATAAAGAAGAATTTATTTACTGCACAATCATACCATTTTAAGGTTAAATGCAAGCCATTCCGATAACACACCCGTGCGGCATAGTGCATTTTTCACATCTCCAAAATGGCTACTTTTCTGATGAAAATCCGTGATATTTTTCTTATAAATACTGCAAACATAGGTTATGGGTGCTCGTTAGAACCGCCTCATCGAGGCGGTTCTAACGAGTACCCACAACTTATGTTTTGGAGTAAAAATAAGAAAAATAATGTATACCCCCGTAAACCCCAGTTTTCTCTTTATGAAGTGGGGTATAGGGGGGGGGGGTCTTCATTTCACGATCTTGTTCACGTGATGAAATACAAATCTGACATTATATATTTTACAATGATGTGAAAATAATGTTGTGATCATTTAAATAATAATAATAATAACAGCAAAATAAATGAAACTAGCCTCGAGTCATAGGAGCCATGGCATGCCATGATATATTACATTCACTTACAAATAATCCATTAGATTTCAAATTAGAATCGTCTGGAGATGCCATAAGTAAGAAGAAATGCTCTTGTTTAGACTGAAGTGAATGTTTATTTAGAACAGCCATTTTATTTCGCAGATCTTTATACTTACAGCAGTCACAAAAGAAATGAAATTTCGTCATCTAAAACAATACAAATATTGCACAGTCTGTCTTCCAGTCTTTACCATGAATATCCTCTTTTAATTTTGATATTATATGCACTTATTCTGAAGGCTTTTCGCTTTTTGCCTTGTAGAATATCCAAAAAAATATTCGAATTAAAATTTTGGCTTAAAAATTTAACATTTCTCAGATATGTTTGTTCATTGTCAGTAATGACAGGCGAACTATTATTATTAAGTGATTTAGGATTTTCACATGTATGGGACAATCATCGTGTGTTCAATGTATCTGCTTTACTCGCATGAATAAAAGCTAAGTTAAAAGATCGGTTTATTTCATTGGAATGGATAAGTTAAGGAAATTTTGTGGGCTTTTACCCCACATTGAGATGAAATGACCCCCCAAGCCCTGTCGCCCAATGAAACCAAAAGGGTTTATAAACATGGACGGTCAGACTCGCACTGCTTTGCCTTGGCAGGCTAAGATTCTCTAAGCGGTTCACCAGTACTCCTGCGTGGTCGGTTTAAGGTCTGCGTGGAAGCATCATGCAGCCCATGTATTTCTTCAAGCCCCTACGGGCGGGGGCAAAAATGGGCGTGGCAAAACTAATTCATTCAGCAGCATAAAAGTTGAGTACACCCCCCCCCCCCACACACACACACACACACCACAGATTCCATTACGAAGAAGTCGTTTATAACCTATTTTCAGAGCGAGCTGGAAGATGTGTTAAAGGAAAGTGGTGACAAGGTGGTATGTATAGACTTCTGGGCTTCCTGGTGTGGACCATGCAAAGTCATTGGACCCCCGTTTGAGGTTCGTATACTATAATCACTCTTTTAATGTAAAGGCTTAATTTGAACGACGATCAACTGAATTGCACGCATGCCCAATCTGCCCTGGGCCCGAGTATGGTCGCCCAGGTTATGCTGTGCCAATTCATGTACGATACTTGTAATATTTTACTTCCCAATGTTGTGTCGAAATATAGCTAAATTGGTGGCAAACATTGTAGATCCTGCTGAGATGCAGCGTTCTGGGTTTACAGAGCTTGCTCAGGCCTATCTATCTGAATGCATATGGTAAATACGAGTAGGACCGGCCATGAATATAAACCATATTGGTTTCATTGGGCGGCAGGGATTAAGATGTCATTTCATCTCAATGTCGGGTAAAAGTCCCACAAAATTGGAAGCAACGTCTCAAAAATGATCCAAATAGTGTTGACGGTGATGTTAAAATGTAGGTCAAGGTCAAATAAGGATGCTTGCATTAAAATTGCCATCCCTTGTTACAAGTTTTTACCAAGTAACATTAATAAAACTCTTATAGGTCTTGAAAAATGAACATGATCATTTGGGTGAATGCTTAGTGTGGTGGCAAATTTTCACAAAGTCAGTGAACCATGAAATGTAGGCAAGGTCAGATTTGGATACGTGCGTTGAAGTTGGCATCCCTAGATAAAGTTTGTACAAAGTATCGCTAATGCAGCTCTATTTAGTTCTTGAGAAATAAATTTGATCATTTAGATGAACGTTAGGGTGGTCGCAAATTTTCACAAAGTCAGTGAACCATGAAACGCAGGTAAATGTCAAATATGGATGCTTGCATTAAACTTGCCATCCCTAGATACAAATTTGGGACTTTTACCCGACCTTGAGATGAAATGACATCTCGAGCCCTGCCGCCCAATGAAACCAATATGGTTTATAAGCATGGACGGGCCGACTCGCACCGCTTTGCCTGGGCAGACTTAGATCCTCTAAGCGGTTTACCAGTACTCGTGTGCTGGTCGGTTTCAGCTCTGGGTGGAAGCATCATGCAGCCCATATATTTCTTCAAGCCCCGATGGGCGGTTCTTGAGAAATAAACTTGACCATTTGGGTGAATGCTAGGGTGGTCGCAAATGTTGACGGTTTGACGAATGCTAATAGCAAGCACGACAAAAAAGGTTTTCCCACAAGCAAGCTCATTGTATTTTTCGGTTTCAGAGAATGGCAAAAGAATCGGCACTCCAGTCTAAAATGGTATTTGTAAAGGTTGATGTCGATGAAGCATCGGTAAGTCAGAATTCTTTTTGTTTGTTTGTAGGGAGTTTAACGGTCCATTCAACACTATTAAGGTCATATCAAACCGGTTAGTTAACCTTACCACACTTTTCCTGAGGCTTAACATGTATAGGGTAAACAGTTTTTATTCTGAACTATTCACATATTACATGGTTTTGGATCTGATGAAATGCTTAAAGCTTGTATAAATCATTTCGCCAGAAACTGACAACGACCCTTCTTGAATCAGGGGAGGGAGAAAATGAGCGGAGATGGAGAGATATCCAGGAGAGGCTTCGATTTAAAAAATAAATTACCTTATTAGAAAGAGATTAATCGTATGGAAAAAAACCTATAAATCATCCTCTTTATTGAAGGAATCGGCTTATACACGACTTAGCGGAAACATGGCTTCTAAGTGACGTCGCATTAAAGTCGATGCAACGTCATGACCTTGCATCGACGTTTTACAATGTTGCATTCATATTGTGTTCCCAACGGGACAGTACAAATATGGCATTAAATATGCTGGATACAAAGGATAAGACTTTTTTCCAAAACAGAATGCTGAAGAGGCCCTTTTACACGCAAATTATTGGTCACCTGCAAGTTGTCACCATGTTACACAAATGACATGCAGTTCATTGACGAAGGCTATACTTTCACAAATGTGGATGATTGTAATGTGGATGATTGTCTGTTTTTGAAAAGATAGGCTGCCTTCATCAACGTATATCGAGTAGACAAAATTAACCAACTGAGATAATGGGCAAATATGACTGACTCAGTATATGAAGATATACACCTATAAAACATCATGTTGTACTACACAACTGATGCAGCCCCAGATGCTGCGAATGATCTGGGGCTACACTATTTGCTAATGTCCCTGTCATGGGACGTTAGATGTGTATAATAAAATGCGAGGTGATAAATTTTCAATCCAGAGTTTAAGTCGCACAGGTCATCCTGTAAGTTTCACCGAACTTCAGTGACCCTGATGTCATACATATACACACAGATGCTTGGGGTCAGGTCACTTGCTAATGTTTTTTTCAAAGTTATTTTTGCATTTTGCTATAATTGGAACACTTACCATCATCATAAGTTCCGAAACATGTTTTGTGATGATGGTAAGTGTTCCAATTATAGCAAAATGCAAAAATAACTTTGAAAAAACATTAGCAAGTGACCTGACCCCAAGCATCTGTGCATATACATAACCCTTTCAACACGGTAAATACTTATATGCTAACAGTGTAGAACCATATCAGGATCATTCTGTTAATGATTTTTGACTTAAGGGGAATGGGAATACCTCGCAGAATTTTCCGCCGTTTTTCAAAGGGAGACAACTTTCAGAACTTCCCGTTTGCTTTTTTATAAGCCCTGTCCCACTGAAAAGGGGAGTACTCTTAAAGGTAAGAATTTGCTCCTGAGCAGCAAATTCTTTCCATTAAAAGTGGACCCTTTTTGACATGGGAGACAAAAATCATTTTGCAGAAGTTGCCTCCCCTGAAAGTGTTTCCATTCCCCTTAACCCCATGTTTAATTTAACAGACATGTCCAATTTCGAAGATGGAAGAGTCCACTTCAGAAACGCAGGGACAAAAAGAATGAAACTGTTGGCCTTTTTACCAGGAGACTAGTGGGTCTCAATGGCATTGTGCCACTCATCCTCCCTCTAGATGTTCTGCACATGAGGTGGAGGTTGGTCTTCTTTGGGTACCCCTGTTTCTATTAATGCAAGTGGAGTAAATTAACATACATTTTCTGAAAGGTGGTTTAACCAAAGTTAAATCAAATCTGTAATCTCTATTTCAGGATATAGCTGAGTGGGTAGGAATTGAGTGCATGCCAACATTTGCTTTCTACAAGAATGGTGAAAAGGTTAGTTAATCTCTTACTTCACAAATGGTTAGAGCTAGGGACTAATTTCCCATATCTCAGGTCCTGGTGTATGAATGTCATTTGAAGTGTCAACAGTAAGTTACTGGTGACACGTCAAATGACATTCATACACCAGGACTTCCAGTAACCATTCTGATTCTGATGAGTATCGGCTAACAATGAAGACACAGATCAGATGCCATCAAATACGACATCTAATTCAGGTCTACACTGTCAATAAGACTTCATCATTTCAAATAATGGACATGATCAAAAATTCTGTGCCATATTAGTCATAATTACTGCATTGAATACCAAGTTGATGACTTCAAGCTTTTGTAGATCATGAGAAACCTTTGACTGGCCAATATGGAGGGAAAGAAGAATTGAAAGAAGATATAAACAAAAACAAGGAGAAAGCCATCCTCTCTTAGGATATAAGTGATCGCTATTGCATTGCATACCAAGTTTAAGACTTCTAGCTTTTGAATTTCCTGAGAAATCTTTGACAGAGAGAAAGAAAAAGATCAAATTAACAAATAAGCTGAGAAATCCCATTGTCTCTCACATGATTAAGTCATCATTATCGCATTGGGCTTCTAGGTTTTGAATTTGCTGAGAAAATTTTGATGAAAAATTTAATATTGGCCTACATGCAGATGAAGAATGTGAGAAAGCCCATTGTCACTCACACTGGAAGAGTAGTTGTCAGTTTCTGGCGAAAGAATGTGCACTTTGGTGGTTAACTGCTTACATAAAAGCCTGCCCAGGTAAAGTGTGGATAGGTAAACTGACCGGCTCAAAAATGACCTAAACAGTGTTGACAGGGCCGTTAAATTCTAATACAAACAAACAAACAAATACCTAGTTTGGGGGCTTCTAACTTTTGTAGTGCCTGAGAAATCTTTGACAAAAACTTTAATATTGGCATATCTGGAGAGAAAGAAGAATGAAAGAACACATGGATAAATAAGCCAAGAAAGTCCAATGCTTTTTTATATAAGCCATCATTATTGCATTGCATACCAAGTTTGAGGCTTCTAGCTTTTGTAGTTCCTGAGAAACCTTTGATAAAAATTTAACATTGGCTATTTGGGGAGAAAGAAGAATGAAAGAAGAAATAAGCTGAGAAAGCCCATTGTCTTGTACACGCTGTAAGTCTTCATTATGGCATTGCATACCAAGTTTGAGGCTTCTGGCCTTTGTAGTTCCTGAGAAGTCTTTGACGAAAAATTTGATATTTGCCTATATGAAGAGAAAGAAAAATGAAAGAACAAATGAACAGATAAGCCAAGAAAGCCTATTGTCTCTTACACAATACTCTTTGACGAAAAATTTAACATTGGCCTATATGGAGAAAAAGAATGAAAGAACAAATGAACAAATAAGCCAGGAAAGCACATTGTCTCTTACACAATACAAGTCATCATCATTGCAATGCATACGAAGTTTGAAGCGTCAAGCTTTTGCAGTTCCTGAGAAATTTAACATTGGCCTATATGGAAAGAAGAATGAAAGAACAAGTGAAAAAATAAGCCAAGGACACCTATTGTCTCTTACTCAATATGTCATTATAATCTCATTGCATACCAAGTTTAAGGGTTCTAGCTTGTATGGTTCCTGAGAAATCTATGACGAAAAATTTAATATTTGCCTATATGGAAAGAAAAAAGAATGAGAGAATAGATGAACAAATAAGCCTGGAAAACCCATTGTCTCTTACACAACTCAAGTTATCATCATTGCATAGTATACCAAGCTTTCACAGTTCCTGAGAAATCTTTGATGAAATTTTTTAACACTGGCCTTATTATGGAGAGAAAGAAGAATGGGAGCAGATGAACAAATAAGCAGATAATGCTCATTACCTTTTACTCACTACAAGTCATCATGATTGCAAAGTGTGCCAAGTTTAAAAGTTTTAGCTCTTACGGTTCTTGAGAAATCTTTGACGAAAAATTATACTTTATCGAGGGATAAGGCATAAACCTCCAACTTCCAAAACAGAAACATATGGGGAATGACAAATTGAGCTCTAAAATTAGATTTTCTTGAAAGCAAATAATGATGAGAACCTGGGGAGCTACTCACTTTTTCATTACCATGTAACTACTGATAACACTGGATGGATTTTCTGTCTCAAATATTACAATACATTAAAATTCCTATATTAAGACCATCTTTGGGACTGTTCAAAAGTCCAAAATGTGGTGCATGACCAGAGGACACTGTAGGCAGAAAACTAAATGAAAGAATAACTGCAACCTACTAAATAAGCTTCTAAAAGCAGAATTATTCTTAATTTTAGGTGGTCTTAATGGGGGAATTTCACCGTACATCCATCTTGGATTATGTTGGTTATTGTTGTAATAAGACTTAAAGGTGCATTATTGAGCTACCGGGTCTCAATTTTTTTTCTGGTTTTTATCTTCAATGCATACTCCTTTGTCATGTGTACACTTTTGGAGCCAAATACAGCTTCAGAACTTTGTGAAAATGGTCGTTTTCATTCATGTTTACCCTTTGCTCTGAAAATGTGTTCGGAATTTCTGTTCTAAAAATAAATCTGTCACTTTACACATACATGGGGACAGCATTGTCTCTGAGTGTCGTTACTTATGGCATGATATTCAGCGTCATATTTTTTCCAATTCAGGCATGGCCTAAGCAAACAATGCCAAAAATGAACGTCGCATAACGTCATATATGGGGATTCTATTTTTGTCACGAATTAAAAATAGATCTAACTAGTGTTCGAAACCAAATTAGGGAACCCTCTCAAACTCGTTTACCTGTCATCATAATTGTTCGCATTTTTGCATAAAATGCATTCATTTGTATTGTTTTAAAGAAAAATACCGGTTATATGTATTTTATTTTTGGAAGCATTTTTTCCAGATAGCTCAATAATGCACCTTTAGCTCATAGTTTCTATGACCGTATCAAAACTAACCAGCATAACAATCCATAATATTGGGACAGAAAGGCCTAAGCAAACAGTGCAGACCCTGATCAGGGTCTACACTGTTTGCCATTCTGCTTGCACCTTTTGGACACCTTGCTGGATTGTGTGACAAATTTGTCAGAAATTTAGGAGAATTACAGCAAGTCCTTAAGGTTTCCGAATGTTTAGGATATTTATGATACTTTCTTCTGCATTACTGGTAGTTGTTGTATTATCATTGTTTTAGACCTTTAACCCTTTACCACTCAGGGATTTTGTGAATTTCGCTGATTTTCACAGTGTTGCACCTGACAGCAACTTCAACTAGCCAGTTTCATAATGGATGGTCTGTTTTACACCTAACTCGGTATGAATGTTCATTCGGCAGTAGCCTTTCAAATGCAACCTTTCATGACTTGATCATTGTTGGCATGGTAAAGAGGGGGCATCTCAAAGTTGGCAAAAAGTGTGTTTTCACATGAATTTTTGACCACATTTTAATCTTCACACAGCTGTCAAGGCAACAATTAAGGTGTTTGGCACTGGCCATTTTCACTGTTTGCAGCATGTTTCATCAGCATCAATTTTCAGACATTTTTGACCCCAGACACCCTCAGATATAAATTTTAGCGGCCGGTTGGGCCATACACCCACTCATTAGAACAGCCTTATTGAGGTGTTACTAACAAGTACCCACAACCTGTTTTAGACCAGAAACTAGAATTTGTTTTTCTACAAAAACACAGATGTCTCCCCCGTTTTTGACTGCTAAGTATAACCTTGACATTGGAGGTATTGAGCTGGGTCTTGTGTGCAACACATCATCTAATGAAGATGAACATTTCTGCATAGTAACTTTAAAAATGTTCATAGAAAAATAAAAAAGTTATTGGCCGTAAACAAAAAAAGCACTTTTTTACCTTTGACCTCTAAGTATGGCCTTGACCTTTGCAGTACAACACATCGTCTCATGATGGTTAACATTTCTGCCAAGTAATTTCATAATCCATCAAAGAATAAGGAAGTTATTGACTGTCCTTTTTTTACCTTTGACCTCTAGGTATGACCTTGACATTGGAGGTATGGACCTTGGTCTTGCGCATGACTCATGGTCCAACTTTCAAGCCTCTAGCTCCAACAGTTTTTGAGATATCTTGCTGACAAGATTTTATTAAAAAAAAATTCAAAGGGCAATAACTCTTGAAAGGGGCATAATCCGGATGAGAAAAAAATACTTGTCAGCTTATTTTCCATTAGGAATGCATATATGAAATTTCAAAACCATAGCATACACAGTTCTAAAGTTATGCTATGCATCACTTTTAGGATTCATTACAATGGGCACAAATTACCAAAATGACAAAGGGCCAAGTTAATCAGTTCATCTACTCATCACCAACAATATACGGCCACGTGTGAGACGCCAAGTTCTGCAACGGAAGGTCAGGTGGTTTTTCTCCGGGTACTCCGGTTTTCGCCCACCTCTGATTAACGATCGGCTCGATATGAGTGAAATAATCTTGAAAGGGCCGTAAAACCCAAACCAAAAAAAAAAAAAAAAAAACCAACAATATACTCAACAACTTTCAAGGCCTTAGCTCCAATAGTGTTTGAGATATTTTGCTGACAAGATTTTATTAAAAAAATTTCAAAGGGCAATAACTCTTGAAAGGGGCATAATCCGGACAAGAAAAAAAATACGCGTCAGCTAATTTTTCATGAGGAACCCATATATATTAAATTTCAAAACCCTAGCATACACGGTTCTAAAGTTATGCTATGCATCACTTTTAGCATACATTACAATGGGCACAAATTACCAAAATGACAAAGGGCCATAACTCACAAAGTATTTTTTGGAATTTTGTCAAAAGATAATCAGTTCATCTACTCATCACCACCAATATATTCACCAACTTTCAAGCCTCTAGCCCCAATAGTTTTTGAGATATCTTGCTGACAAGATTTTATTAAAAAATATTCAAAGGGCAATAACTCTTGAAAGGGGCATAATCCTGACGAGAAAAAAAATATACGTCAGCTTATTTTCCATCAGAAATGCATATATGAAATTTCAAAATTATAGCATACACCGTTCTAAAGTTATGCTATGCATCACTTTTAGCATACATTACAATGGGCACAAATTACCAAAATGACAAAGGGCCATAACTCACAAAGTATTTTTCGGAATTTTGTCATAAGTTAATCAGTTCATCTACTCATCACCAACAATCTATTCACCAACTTTCAAGGCTCTAGCTCCAATAGTTTTTGAGATATCTTGCTGACAAGATTTTATTAAAAAAAATTCAAAGGGCAATAACTCTTGAAAGGGGCATATTCCGGACGAGAAAAAAAATATGCGTCAGCTAATTTTCCATGAGGAATCCATATATGAAATTTCAAAACCCTAGCATACATGGTTCTAAAGTTATGCTATGCATCACTTTTAGCATACATTACAATGGGCACAAATTACCAAAATGACAAAGGGCCATAACTCACAAAGTATTTTTTGGAATTTTGTCAAAAGTTAATCAGTTCATCTACTCATCACCATCAATATAATCACCAACTTTCAAGGCTCTAGCTCCAAAAGTTTTTGAGATATCTTGCTGACAAGATTTTATTAAAAAAAAAAAAAAAATCAAAGGGCAATAACTCTTGAAGGGGGCATAATCGGGATGAGAAAAAAAATACGGGTCAGCTAATTTTCCATGAGGAATCCATATATGAAATTTCAAAACCCTAGCATACACGGTTCTTTAGTTATGCTATGCATCAAAAGCGTAACGGACGGACGAACGAACCAGAACCAATATGCCCCTCAAACTTTTTCAAAGTTGGGGGCATAATAAGAAATTTATTGACAGAACACAAAAAAGGCCCTTTTTTACCTTTAACCTCTATCTATGACCTTGACCTTTCAGGTATTAAACTGGGTCATGCGTGCAACACATCATCTCATGGTGGTTAACATTTCTGCCTAGCAATTTCAAAATCCATCTAAAAATAAGAAAGTTATTGACCAAACACGAAAAAAGGCCCCTTTTTTACCTTTGACCTCTATGTATGACCTTGACATTTTAGGTACCAAACTGAATCATGCATGCAACACATAGTCCCATGATAGTTAACATGTTTGCCAAGTAACTTCAAATTCTATTTAAAAATAGGCAAGTTATTGACAAAACCCGAAAAAAGGCCCCTTTTTTTACCTTTGACCTCTAAGTATGACCTTGACCTTTGAGGTAACAACCTGGGTCATGCGCGCAACACATCGCCTTATATTGGTTCACATTTCTGCCATGTGAATTCAAAATCCATCTCAAAATAAGAAAGTTATTGACCAAATACGAAAAAAAGGCCCACTTTTTTACCTTTGACCTCTAAGTATGACCTTGACCTTTGAGGTACCGACCTGCCTCATGTGCACCACACATCGTCTCATGATTGTTAATAATTATACCAAGTAATTTTCAAATCCATCTCAAAATTAGAAAGTTATTGACCAAATACGAAAAAAAGGCCCCTTTTTTGACCTTTGACCTCTAAGTATGACCTTGACCTTTGAGGAACTGACCTGCCTCATGCGCACCACACATCATCTCATGGTTGTTAATAATTATGCCAAGTAATTTTAAAATCCATCTCAAAATAAGAAAGTTATTGACCAAATACGAAAAAAAGGCCCCTTTTTTGACCTTTGACCTCTAAGTATGACCTTGACCTTTGAGGTACCGACCTGCCTCATGCGCACCACACATCGTCTTATGGTTGTTAATAATTATGCCAAGTAATTTTAAAATCCATCTCAAAATAAGAAAGTTATTGACCAAATACGAAAAAAAGGCCCCTTTTTTGACCTTTGACCTCTAAGTATGACCTTGACCTTTGAGGTACCGACCTGCCTCATGCGCACCACACATCGTCTTATGGTTGTTAATATTTCTGCCGAGTAATTTTAAAATCCATCAAAAAATAAGAAAGTTATTGACCGGACACGATTTGCCCATACATATATACATACCAACAAACTTCCAAGGGAGATAATTCAAAAAGTATAAATGTGAGAGTTATGGTTCTTGCGCACTGCACGTCGTCTAATGCTGATTAATATTTATACGAAGTTTCGTGACGATAGCTCTAACGGTTTTCAAGTTACAGAGCGGACACGAAAGTGTGACAGACGGACAGACGGACAGACAGACAGACGGACAGACGGACAGACAGACGCCCGGGGGAAAAACAATATGTCTCTCCGAAAAAAATTTTTTCGGGGGAGACATAATTCGAAAAATTAAGTATACCCCTGCAAACCCTGGTTTATTCTATTAACTGGGATACTTTGTTTGTTTGTTTGATTTGAAGTTTAACGTCCCCGTCAACACTGTAAAGGTCATTTTGGAGACGTTGCTTCCAATTTTGTGGGACTTATACTCAACATTGAGATGACATGACGTCTTAAGCCCTGCCGCCCAATGAAACCAATAGGGTTCATAAGCCAGTACTCGTGTGCAGGTTGGTTTCAGCTCTGCGTGATAACATCATGCAGCCCATCTATTTCTTCAAGCCCCGATGGGCAGGGGCTATTTAACTGGTGTACAGAAGGTACTCATTTGTTTACATTGCACAGACTTGTTAACATGATGAAATTAGCAAATTTGTTTCCCTTGTAATAACTCATTTAATGGCAGACTATACCAGCTGTATCATCCAATTTATCTTGCAGATTGCAGAAATGGCGGGGGCAAATCCAGACAAACTGAGAGAACTCATCTATGATGTGGCACAGAAATAATGGGTTTATCACACCGAAATAAACTTAATATACAGAATACAGACTATAGCAATACATATAGATGCATACTGTTTACAAGCTGATGTGATGAAAACACTAGCAAGCATACAATATTCAGTTATTCTCTTAACCAGGATATGCTCTACCTTTGCAAACAATACATATACAAATCAGATGGTATCTGATCAGTCTCTACACTGTTTGACATTGGCATAAATTTTTAGGACTAAATTACATCAAGGAATCTATTTGGATGGCAGTCAGAAATGGGTGTGGCTACATTAATTTCTTCAGCAGGACATGGGTTAAAAAGATTATGCTAACATAATATCTACCATAATAATATCGGACCCCGCCCATGGGGGCGTGAAGAAATATATGGGCTGCATGATGCTTCCACGCAGAGCTGAAACTGACCCGCACACGAGTACTGGTAAACTGCTTCAGAGGATCTAAGCCTGCCCAGGAAAAGCCGTGCGAGTCGGCCCGTCCATGCTTATAAACCCTATTAGTTTCATTGGGCAGCAGGGCTTGAGATGTCATTTCATCTTAATGTTGGGAAAAAGTCTCACCAAATTGGAAGCAACATCTCCAAAATGACCTTTACAGTGCTGAAGGGGACGTTAAACTTCAAATCAAACAAAACATTGCCCCATAATAAAACTAAGTATTGGGACAGATAAGCCTGAATGAACAGTGCAGACCCTAATCAGACTGCTCTTGAAGGAGCAGTCTGATCAGGGTCTACTCTGTCATTCTGTCTGCACCTTTTGGGACTCCTTGCTGTATTTGTTATAAGGAGATTTACAGCAAGTCCTAAAGGTGTCTGGATTTTTACGGTAAACTGACATTAAAGATTACAGGTCCGAGTGTTTACAAACTGTGTGCATCGCCATCTTGGAATATGACCTCAGCTAGATATGCCATTCATCAAGTGATGTCACATTGTTGTCAGCGATTCCATGAATATATCAGCAAGGCTTGTTCCTATGCAACAGAATTGGACCTAGGGGAAAAATACTTGTCACCAGTGACTTGGGGAATTCCAACCAGAAGCATTGTGGCCTGTTTGAATGGAGGACTCGCGTTGGGATTCCTTTGTTTACAATGAGCACCAAATTGAATGACGGATTGTATTTTTCTTAATAATCCTCAGTTATTGTTTTGGCGTTAAGGGAACAGTTGTTCAAAACATCGTTAGCCTAACAAGTTTGTCAGTGGTCAAATTGTTAACTTTTGTGGCAGGTACAAAAGCTAAGATTTTGGAATTTTTGCTGAAAAAATGTTGCTTTTGCAGATGTAAAAGCTAACCACATTTTTTCAGCAAAAAATATTAGCATACTTGCCACACTAAATTATCAAACTTTTAACAATAAAGGTGAATGGACACACCTCTAGTTTGTGTTTTACATCCCACCACCAACTTAGTTCATATGGAGAAACCCGGGATAGAGCTTAGAACCCCTGGTTTATAAGGGGAGTAGCTTAACCACTGAGGGTTCTGCATACGCATTTAGAGGAGGCACAGACCCAATATATTGGGTCCGAGGAGGAGGCAAATTTTTTCGAAAGCACTTTTGTCTCTCTGCCGGCAGGGGTCTTATTTGGAAGATAAAATTCTCCTAAGGAGCGAATTCCTTTCTTTTAGAGCAAACCCGTATACATGTATGGCTATCTGTACAAAGATGCCTGGAAAAGTTATTTCCTTTGCTATAACTGAAAATAAATCTTCGAGTGTATTCATTCATCTAAGATCATTGGACACACAGAAAAAACAAAACACTGTCATTTTTCCGGAATATATTTTTGTGAGAACAAAATACACCCAGACTAATAATAATAGGAATAATACAACTTGCTTCAGAAAAACGTAATCTTCTGAAGAAATAGCAAACACATCTAATTCATGTCTCCAGTAATATATTGTCATTATCTTGCTGCTTTGAAACATCTGGAAATCATAATTTTACACAATAAAAGGATCATTTCTGATCATAAATTAAGCTGATTATGAGAAAATGATCTTTAAGGTATATGCAAGCAGCTGTCAATCATGATTTTCAAAACAATGAGCCCAGAAGATAGGACGGATCAGACATGTATAAAAATTGTGATGGAATGTTAATGCTATTTATTACACACCCTGGTGACTTTCCAATTCTTCACAGTAGAAGGTACCTGACACTTGTAAAAATTCTGTGTTTCAAGGGATTTTAACAATTTTTACATGTTCAATTTCCATCAGGAAAATTTGAAGTTAAGATGATATACCCGAAACCATCAAGATTCCTTAGCCCATTTTGTACCAGAAACCCCAAAATGGGTAATTGGCAAAAAGTGCAGGCCCAGATCAGATGCCGCAGAATGCGGCATCTGATCAGGGCCTACACTGTTTGCAAAACTTTAAGCCATTTTTCCGAATAGATTTTGAAGAAAACACAACACAAAAAGGGTTAATGAGCCCTAACTTTAACTCTGCTGTTGGAAGCACAAGATTGATGTTTGCATATATATTAAAGACTTCTTCCTCATGCTCTTCTTCAAATGTATCTGGATTCACATTTCAATGTTCTAGTTCAAACTATTTAAAGTTGATTTTTCTTTCCAAGGTCCTTTCAACCATGATGTCAACATAAAAAAGAACAAGTAGATCCTAGGATGGGGTGATGTTATTTCAGCTTACTGAATATTGAGTGGGCAACCTGAAAAAGAAAAACACATTACATGTATCTTGAATATTGTCACAAATATCATCACGCAAACACGCCTATATAATTTTGACCCCACTTGAACCCCACTTTTATATAGTACAAGAATTCCGCCCAAGGCTATGACGCGCCTGTGGGGGCGCAAAATAATTGAAGCAAGACATGTAGGTCAAGGTCAACCATAGATGCTTGCACAAAAGATTCCATTCTCAAATGCAAGCTTGTACTAAGTATCATTAATGAAGCTCTAATAATTCTTGAGAAATGAACTTAACCATTAGGGGGAACACTAGGGTGGTCGCAATATTTTACAAAGTCAGTGAACCATGAAAAGTAGGTCAAGGTCAAATATGGATGCTTGCATTTAAGTTGCCATCCACAGATACAAGTTTGTACCACATATCATTAATGAAGTTCTTATAGCTCTTGAGAAATAAACTTGACCATTAGGGTGAACGCTAGGGTGGTCGCAATATTTTACAAAGTCAGTGAACCATGAAATGTAGGTCATGGTCAAATATGGATGCTTGCATGTAAGTTGTCATCCCCAGTTACAAGTTTGTACCAAGTATCATTAATGATGCTCTTATAGTTCTTGAGAAATAAACTTGACCATTAAGGTGAACGCTCGGGTGGTCGCAAATGTTGATGCCTTGACAAACGGATGGACAAACGAACGAACAGACGGAAAACCGGGCGCCTATATCGCGCCATGCTAATAGCAGGCGCGACAAAAACTGGAGTTTACATGGGTAAACCTTATTTAACAGGGGTAAACCTTATTTTTTTAATTTCTGCTCTAAAATATAGATTGTGGGTACTCATTAGAACCCCCTCGATGAGGGGGTTCTGACGGATACCCACAATCTATATTTTGAGCAGAAATAAGAAAAATATCACAATTTTTCGTCTAAATTTTTCTTTTTTAGGTGGTAAAATTTACAATGTATTTGTATAAGCGTGTTTTCGTAATTGTCTCAGCAAATAACAGTACAAGTACCGTAATGATCCTGAGTGTTCAGACAGATAGGCATAAGCAAACATTGTAGACCCAGATTGGATTGCAGTCTGATCAGGGTCTTCGCTGTTTGCTGTTCCTTCTGCACTTTTTGGACTCCTTCATGGATTGTGAACTAAGTTTGTTAAAATTTTAGAAGAATTACAGCAAGTCCTCAAGATGTCCGAAATTTTTGGATTTTCATGGTATAGGTATTTATATCTTGCATTCTAGAATTACCTTGTACTCCATGGGAGGTAACTCTTATCCTGCTTAATAAAATAATTTAGCCACACCTATTTCTGTCTATCCACCAATCAAATTACTTGATATAATGTACCGGTACTCGTTCAATTCCCAAACTGCATAACAAACACTGTAGTTCCTGATCAGATGGCTCCATCTGATCTGGATCTACACTGTTTGCAAAGGCAGGGGTTGTCATGTTCAGCAGGATAAGGGTTAAGAGATAGATTCTTTATTTGGTGTTAGAAACATACATAATAGGCAATGAGCCTGATTGAGGTTGTTCTAATGTATGTTTATATGGAGAAAAAATACCCCTAAATTAGCTTCAATATTAATCTTTTTCTGAAGCTATGTCACAATGCACAAAAGGATATTAGAATCTTGCATGTACAGTTATTGTTTTGGGTGTTTTAGGGATTGAGTGATTCCGCATATCTCGACCCTATCACTCATATCGAACCCATTTCCAAGTCTGGTATATTTCTCCTATATACATGTATTTATTGTATTTTAGCTTTGCATGTGTCAAACTACTTTTAAGTCGACACTTCGGCTATCTTGCCCATCATTTTCCGTTCCTGAATAAATTTTTCACTGTTTTTACTTCTGCATATTTCAAACTGGAATTCATGACGTAAAGAATGAAACAAACTACAAACAAGAAATAGCGCTATCAGAAAAATACAAGAAACAAGATGTGTCAATGATTTCACAGATGAGCCAGAGCACAACAGAAACTATAACAGTGTGGCAGACAATGACTCAGATAAGCCAGTGCATCGACTAGCTAGGGCTGAATCTTTGCTTATTGCTCCTTAGTTAACGCACAGCAGGCTCACGCGAAAAATAAAGACTGTATGTGAACAGGCTGATCCGAGACTTTGTCAGTTGCATGACCTTCTAGTAGGCTTTGTCCTGTGTTGACTCTGAATGATTCAGTGTTGATACCCGCTAGCAAATGTAGTGCTATTACACTCCAGGCGAATGAAGAATGGCAAACAATGAGCTCAGATATACTTGTGACATCACACTTTGGTTATCTCGTAATACGGATAACTCAAACTTTTTAATACGGTCCAGTGAGGTTTGAGATAACGAGCGTCAACTGTATTTTCGGTTTTCAAACAGCCAGAGAAAAAACTCGCTTTTACAGGTGTGACGACTTTTTGGGATTTCCTGTTGCTTTCCCATAAACTAACTCGGATTCTCTGACAAAGGAGTCCTCTCTCAAATGGAATGAGTTTGCTCCTTGTTCTGTTTGTTCGTTTAATTTGAGGTTTAACACCCCCCTCATCACTGTATGGGTCATTTTGAAGACGTTGCTGCCAATTTTGTCGGACTTTTACCCGACATTGAGATGAAATGACATCTTAAGCCCTGTTGCCCAATGAAATCAATAGGGTTTATAAGCACTGACCGTACGACTCGCACCGCTTTGTCTAGGCAGGCTTAGATCCTAAAAGTGGTTTACCAGTACTTGTGAGCGGTCGGTTTCAGCTCTGTGTGGAAGCATCATGCAGCCTATCTATTTCTTCAAGCTCCGATGGGTGGGGGCCGGTTTGCTCCTTGAGAAAACCCCTAATTACAGGTGCATATGGAAGAGTGAAACGGTTTGAAAGATTAACCCCCCACATTTGATAATTTCCTCTGTTTGTTTGTTTGTTTGAAATGAGGTTTGATGTCCCAATCAACACTATGTCATTTTGGAGACATTGCTTCCAGTTTTGTGGTACTTTTACCTGACATTGAGATGAAATGACATCTCAATCCCAGACGCCCAACAAACCAAAAGGGTTACTGTATAGGGAAGGTCCGACTCTAAACTTTGTCTCTGCAGGCTTAGACCCCTAAGGGGTTTACCAGTACTCATGTGCGACCAGTTTCAGCTCTGTAGGTAAGTTAATCTCTCAGGTGAAAGCTAGGGGCTAGTTTCCCATTTTTTATGGGTTCTAGTGAATGATGTCTTGACTGTATTGGACCTGTCACCAGTTAAAACTCTGCTACTGAAAATTTAGATTCTCCCTGAAGTAGTATTCATTCCATTGAGCCTTTTACCAAGACTTCAAAAATCAAGCTAGACCTGATCATATGCATAATCAAGCCAAACTTGTCTAGATATGAACCCAGACGTGACAATGCAGAAACCAGCCTAAGCCTTTGATTTCATCATATGCAAAGATGAAGCTCATATCATTCTTGCTGTTTTCACACAAATTTCTTTGGTTAACTCTCTTAAATCTTTGTTGATAAGTACAGAAATTCCAGAATTGAAAATTCTAGAGCATGAAATAATCTTTGTCTATTATTTTTTCCAGAGAAAATGTGTGTGTGTGTGTGTGTGTGCGCGCACGCATGTGTGTGTATGTGTGTGTGTGCAAAAATCTTTACATGACTGCACCAGTGAACCCAAGATACCTTTTCCCCCACCCAGGAAGAGATTTTTTGTTTGATTTGAGGTTTAACGTCCCAATCAACACTGTATAGGTCATTTTGGAGATGTTGCTTCCTATTTTGTGGGACTTTTACATGATACTTGAGATAAATCTCAAGCCCTGTCACCCATTGAGCATGGACGGCTCACACTGGGCAGGCTTAGATCTTCTAAGTGGTTTACCAGTACTCGTGTGCGGCCGGTTTCAGCTCTGCGTGGAAGCATCAAGCAGCCCATCTATTTCTTCAAGCCCCGATGGCCAGGGGCTACCCAGAAAGAGAATACTGATACTAAACAAGAAGGCCATGATATCATTAGATTGTTCATCTGAGCTCAAGATGTGTCATGATTTGCAATGTGATGGGATCACAGCTTAGGATGTCAAAAGAAGACAAGTTTCCCTATTTTTAGTTCTGGTCACGTGGTGGCATCATGGTCAATAGAATAGATTCATTTTAGTTTTTTTGGAAGAGAGTCACTTGGGCAGCAGTTCTGTGAAGTCTAGATGAAATTGGTCTAAGGGCTTTCAAAGGAGAGCTTTCAAATGAGTTCAATTTTTTTTTTCTATTTTAGGTCTGGTGGCGATCTTTTTCAGCAGCAAAGAGAACCATATTTGCTTTTTTGCTAGAGGCTTTCTGTGAAGTTTGAATAAACTGGCCCAAGTTTCATTTTAAGCTTTTATCTGAAAGCCAACTTGTACAATAGAGTGGACAATTTTAATGTTTGTACAGAATCACTTAGGCAACATTCCTGAGCTGACCCAGAGTTGTCATTTGAAGCAAAATTGTTGATGCGGCAAGGCCGACATTGACCGATCACAACAGGTAACAATGAGAACCTTGTGCTCAAAGTTCATGCTGTCAAATGTATCAGATTTTCTGGTGTAGGTATGGATTCCAAAGTAAACTACTTACACAATGATCTACATGATGAACATACTCATACAATTCCTCGGCACATGACTCCTCAGTCTGGGATTTGCTCTCTACTCGACTGTTACACTCCTCAAGTTTCTCAAAATATTTCACAGCTTCAGGCTTCTGCTCACATTGTTCTCTTATTGGGTCCAGAGGGTCCTGTTACAGAAATAGATAACATTGGTATTTGATGATAATGAAAGGGAAAAGATTTGTCTGCCATTTTTCAAAGGGAGACACAGAGACAACTTTTGGGACTTCCTGTTCGCTTTAACGGGCCTCCGTGGCCTAGTGGATAAGTGCGCTGACTCTTAATCATTAGGTCTCTTACCACTGTGGGATCGAGCCTCACTTGGGTCACATGTGAGACAACAAATTTTGCAATGGAAGGTTAGGTGGTTTTTCTCTGGGTACTCCGATTTTCGCCCATCTCTGATTAACTATCGGCTCGTTATGAGTGGAATAATCTTGAAAGGGCCATAAAACCAAAACCAAAAAAAAAAACTGTTCGCCTTTCTATAAAGTCTGTTGCATGGAAAAAGGGATCTACACTTAAAGGAAAGAATTTGCTCCTTAGGAGCAAATTCTTTCCTTTGAGAGTTGACCCCTATTGACATGGAAATAAAATTATTTTTGCAGGAGTTGCCTCCCCTGATGGTGTATCCATTCCCCTTAAAAGATTATTTTTGTCAATTATCCATAAAAACAAATGTTGAAGGTATTCGTTTGAACTGGCTGTATTTACTTACTGAACAGTTAACATCTTGACCACTTATGAGCCCCTTCAGCTAAAGAGGCTTCTAAAAACTGGCCCTGCATGGGCACTAAAGGGAAAACCACGGATCTTAGACTGTAACCATTTCCAATACCACGCCAATCAAAACTGCAGTTGTAACAAATGACAGTGGCTACATTCAAGTATTCCAGGCCCCAAATATATGTACCGGTTTATGCCAAATCATGGTGATCACGTTGATCATGATGCTCAGTGGAAAATTTTTACGTCATGTTAGAAAGAGTTTTATAACGGAAAACAATGAAATAAAGAACTGAATGAATGAAAAACAATCAAAGTTGTTTTTTTTTTCATTTTATCATGGTGCATTAAATTCTTTTGCTTTTATTTCTTACCAGCTGTGCAGTAAATTCAAGATGGCTAACATCGCAGTTCAGCAAAGGCAAGCAGGAGGGGGTAATATATTTTTGCTCACGGGGTAAATGGAAAATAATTACCAATGTACTGTCTGATCAAAAGCCTACAAATTTCTTTGCAGTATAACAATATAAGAATCTTATATGGGTGTGAGGGGTGGATGGAAAAATCCGTCCCGAGGGTCACTGTCCGGCATCACGAGGCTTGCCGAGTGATGCCGGACAGTGATCCCGAAGGACGGATTTTTCTATCCACCCCTCACACCCATATAGGATTCATTTTCTTGCATACCTTCCATTTCTATTGCGAATTTTAATGCTGCTGCCACTTCGGTTACCGACGTCCGCCATTTTGTGATGACCCAACATGAATGCTTAGTGACTTCACGCATGACGCCGCCGCGCATGAGGTTGTAATCAACCAGTGCATTTATCAAACACGCGATTATATTCGATTTTGGGTCGGAACACCAGAGTCAGAACATAAATTTCTATCCCAGGGTAAAATCACGGATTTCCTTGTCTGGTGTGCAAGAAGAAATGTTATACCCAAATTATCTCAATCTCTCATCTTAATAATGTCAGACATGTAACTTTTGTTGTAAATTGGAGCCAAAGTATTAAAGAAATTGTAAACTCCAATTTTGCCTGTATAAAGGTGGGTTTTCAGAGGGTTTCCAAGTTGATAACTTGGTGAGGAATATAAGAATCTTATATGGGTGTAAGGGGTGGATGGAAAAAATTATCCCGAGTGATGCCGGACAGTGATCCTGAGGCACGGATTTTTCTATCCACCCTCACACCCATATTGGATTCTTTTTCTTGCATACCTTCCATTTCTTGGCACAAATTTTTAATGCTGCAGTCACTTCGGTTACCAACGTTCGCCATATTGTGTTGACACTGCAGGAATGTTTAGTGACATCTCGTAACGCTCTGTGATGTCAACTTTAACCCCGCTGCACATGTGGTCGTAATTTATCAAACACGCAATTAAATTCAATTTTGGGTCCGAACACCAGGTCAGAACATAAATTTCTATCCCAGGGTAAAATCACGGATTTCCTTGTCTGGTGTGCAAGAAATACTCTTTCAGCAACAACTGCTTGTATTTCTTGAATAGCTGCTGAAGAAATAATTAGCAGTTATTTCTTCACAGTTTTAGATAAGGTTATCTTAGGGGCAATTCTTATTTCTTGCAAGAAACATGTTGTGGGTTTTTGTTAGAATCGCCTCAATGAGGCAATTCTAACAAAAACCCGTAACATATCTTAATGGAGAAATGAGATAAAAGTTACCAAAATTTATCCTAGATGTTTCTAGATTTGCAAAATCCTCATTGGTTGGTTGGTTCAGTTGGGGTTTAACAACACGGTAACCCTTGTGTGTCATTTTTCAGCTTGGCTGTTTTCGAATAAAACGACGAGGTATTGTCACAGCTCTGGCGTCGTCGTCGTGCAAAAACTTGGACATTTTCGTCTGAGTCGTGCAAAAATTAGGACATTTTGTAATTTCTCTGTCATTACTGAACATATTTACTTGAAACTCAGACAAGTTGCTAATTATGAAAAGGGGCTGAAGCCGAGTGTTGCACCGCCGAGTGTTGGCACCCGCATGCGGTGCTCTTGTTGTCTCACTGAGAAAGAAGACAGTAGAGGAGATAAAAGATGTTTCTTGGTGGAAAAATTAACATATACTGTACCTGTAATTCTTCTTCTTCCTCTTCTTCTGGCTCAGGCTGAAAAAGTAGAAAACATACAGCAATGTATTTATTATAAAGCAGTAGGCTTTTCAACTGACTCTGTTTTGATGGCCGGTCTGACATGTTTTTCTCTGGTGCACACCCATCAAAGGACTGTCGTTTGAAGGAAAAATAGCCATCGGAAGAGATGGCAAATCCCCCGACCAAAAGCCAATATGGCCTTCAGAAGATTGTTCACCAATAGAAAGTGCACCAGAATTAAACCACATATCACAAAAGTATTGCAGTTATGGCCATCGCAAGATTATACTGTCAGGGGAGATAACTAAAAAACCAGGGCACTCAGAAATGTGGTTCTTGCGCATGACATGCCTGCTTAAGCTCATGTATTTGTCACCAGTCAAAATTTTAGGGCATTTACATTTCAGAAAAATAAGTGAATAAATAAGTGAGAAAGGGTATCTCGATGTGGGATGAAAGTTGAATGAATGGTTTTATTTTTTTAGGTCAAAGTAAGAGAGAATGGGTGAATGAGAAAATCATAATTTCAAAAAAAAAAGTTAATTTTTCATTTTAGTTTAAATTGCATAATTTCATATTTTCCCAGGATTTTGTTCATCAAGCTTAATCTTTGTAAAATGGGTCTAGAGGCATTGTTTTGACAAACAAACAAGTTAAGCACCATGGCTTGAGAAGTGTTTTAGCACCTATGAGCCAACAAAGGTAGTTTGAAATGCTTGAGCTGGGAGGTCATCAAGCAAAACAATAAGATTAATCAACTAAGGAAACACAAGTCACTCTTTGGGTTTCAAACTGGAACTTGGTAGACAACTTAATTGAAAATTGATCAAATTATTGAAACAGTTGTCACTTTGAGATAAGTAACTTTTATTGTTCACAGGAAATTGCAATCTTTAGATAATTGGTTTGTTTTCTCAGGTGAAATTGTCTATCTTCAGAAAAATCTTTTAACACCCTTTTGGGTCTGACTTTTGATTGGTCAAACTGACACTTCAAAAATGTGCAACTATTGGTTGGATGATAGAAGCCTGTTCATTGGCTCATTTGAGATGGGGCTGATAAGCCCACACAAGCAGTTATAAGAGACAAGTTTTGGAAACTGAGACAGAGATACAATACACAGATACAATACAGAGAATACATAGTGAACGAAATTGAACTGTTAACTTGGTTTTGCATCGTAGACCCTGCACAGACTGTTTGACTCAAAGTTCTGTGTAGAGACTTACAAATCTTTGTTAAAACTTAGTAACGGACTTGTGTAAGAAGTGATTTGCAATATAAGGAAAATAGGAAAATTAAATAGCTAAGTAAGGGAGATAACTTTAGGAAATTTGCAAGACATTTGATTTAAGTGAATTGATGAACATTAAATTTTGGGAAAATTATATGCTGGTCGACATTACAACTGTGACAAATTGTGTTAGGAACTTGACATTTCAGGACTTGTTTAGGACTTGACATTTCATGTGAATTCTAAGGAAAATTGTGGTAAATTGAATAAAGACATTTAGGACATTCTAGTGAAAAATAGGACATTGAAATAAAGGAAAGTCGGCATCAATCGCGTTTAGTAAGTTTTGGAACTTTTAACTAAATTTTGATAGAAAAATATTTAAATATACAAATTTGGGAAAAGTGAACTGTGTTGTGTTGACTCTAACCTACATCACATCAGACTTTGTGTCTGGTGTGATTATATGTCACCCAGGGTATTTGGGCTCGGAAACCCCTGGTCTTGTATGCTACCGTCTTGAGCTTAATTCCCCACTTTGCCAAGCGAGTGCGCACATACAAGGCCTGGGGCTAAAGAGAGGCAGGGACCGCAATCACCCTGCCCATCTAGAACCAACCAACACCAAAACCCTTGTTTGTGACAGTGTGGTGTGAGAATTTAAGTGGTACGACAACCTCTCAACGCTTCAAGACAACAACTAGAACTTCCGATGTTCACCAACCAGCCAGTGCAACTGATGACCAGCTAACAGAACAGCTGCAACAGACACAGCTAAGAAAAACTGTCAGTATTTTCCTTGTTGTTTTATTACTTTGTTTGTCTTGTTTTAGGCTTAATTAGGATAAAAAAAAATGGCTCTATACAAAAATAAGCTAAACTGGAGATGTTCAAAGAAATCGTGTAGTGTAAGTTCTGTAGGCATTGATAGAAGTACATGCAATGTAGCATTATCAGCTCCCTTAGAGGGAAATTTTGTGCAAATTAATATAGGGAAACTAACAAGCAAAGCACTGATAGACACTGGAGCTCAAATTTCTTGTATAGGCGAGCATATTTACAGGCGCTCATTCAAAAATGTTGAAATTGTACGGAGCTCATTAGCTCATATTGTGGGAGTATGTGGCGAGGTCCATCGAAATTTAGGCCAAGTTACTTTACCATTTAGGCTTGATGGAATTGTTTTGGAACACACATTCCACTTGTTTGAAAAACTGCACCAACCCGTCATTCTGGGTATGGACTTTTTAAGGCAGCATAAGGCTAAAATTGACCTTGAACAAGGTACTGTTAGTTTCCAAAGTAGCTCTAGCTCAGAAAATAGAGCAAACAAAAACGAAGAACCATCTGTTTGTAACATTTCTTTTGGTCAAGAAGTGAAAACTTGTGTAGGGCTTGTGCGTACAGTTTCTTCTGTTGTGGTTGAACCACAAGCTGAATGCACAATGCCAGTCAGGATTTCATTTTCTTCAAATTCTTCAACTTTAATTAATAGTGCTGTTCTTCTGGAACCTTCTGGTGGTCTTAATCAAACAGGCTTAGTAGGTGGAAAGTGTTTAACTAGTGCTGATAGCAATTCTTGTGCATACAGGGTGCTAAATCCAACAAATTATCCAGTCTTTTTGAAAGAAAATTTTGTTATTGCCACATCTCATTTGGTTGATGAGCAAAGTATTACACAGGTCACAGATCATGATGACCTTCCTTCTGTAAATGTGCTGAATTTGACTGATGATAATGAATCTGAAACTTACTACCAAAACATTGCCAAAGATTTAGGCTTAAATTTAGATGATACTGACTTGTCCAGTGAAGAAAAACAAAAACTTTATGCATTTTTAGGCCGAAACAGGGATATTTTTGCGAAGGACATGTCTGAATTAGGAAAAACAAATTTGCATAGTCATGTCATTCATACAGGCAATGCACGTCCGGTTAGTAAACCCCCTTATAGACAAACCCCGAAAATGCGTGCTGAAACTGAACGTTTGACCAATGAAATGCTACAAAATGGCTTGATTGAAGAATCAGATAGCCCATGGCATTCCCCTGTAGTGCTTGTTAAGAAACCAAATGGTGAATATAGGTTTGCCATTGATTATAGGGAGCTTAATAAGGTAACAGAACCTATATCATTCCCAATCCCAAATATTAATGATGTTTTTGACACCCTGGCAGATGCTCAGGCGGAAATATTTAGTGTTTGCGACCTTCGTTCTGGGTTCAATCAAGTGCCACTCTGCCCCTCGACTGCAGAGAAGGCAAGTTTTATCACCCATCAAGGCATATTTACCCCAAATCGCCTCAGTTTTGGAATAATGAATGGGCCTGCATGCTTTCAAAATCTCATGTCTAAGGTCCTTAAGGACCTAAATTGGAAGATTGCTTTGGTGTATATTGATGACATTTTAATTTTCAGCAAAAACTTTGATCAGCACTTGCATCATTTGGACCAAGTCTTTCAAAATTTGAGAGCCAGTCAAAATTTTAGGGCATTTACATTTCAGAAAAATAAGTGAATAAATAAGTGAGAAAGGGTATCTCGATGTGGGATGAAAGTTGAATGAATGGTTTTATTTTTTTAGGTCAAAGTAAGAGAGAATGGGTGAATGAGAAAATCATAATTTCAAAAAAAAAAGTTAATTTTTCATTTTAGTTTAAATTGCATAATTTCATATTTTCCCAGGATTTTGTTCATCAAGCTTAATCTTTGTAAAATGGGTCTAGAGGCATTGTTTTGACAAACAAACAAGTTAAGCACCATGGCTTGAGAAGTGTTTTAGCACCTATGAGCCAACAAAGGTAGTTTGAAATGCTTGAGCTGGGAGGTCATCAAGCAAAACAATAAGATTAATCAACTAAGGAAACACAAGTCACTCTTTGGGTTTCAAACTGGAACTTGGTAGACAACTTAATTGAAAATTGATCAAATTATTGAAACAGTTGTCACTTTGAGATAAGTAACTTTTATTGTTCACAGGAAATTGCAATCTTTAGATAATTGGTTTGTTTTCTCAGGTGAAATTGTCTATCTTCAGAAAAATCTTTTAACACCCTTTTGGGTCTGACTTTTGATTGGTCAAACTGACACTTCAAAAATGTGCAACTATTGGTTGGATGATAGAAGCCTGTTCATTGGCTCATTTGAGATGGGGCTGATAAGCCCACACAAGCAGTTATAAGAGACAAGTTTTGGAAACTGAGACAGAGATACAATACACAGATACAATACAGAGAATACATAGTGAACGAAATTGAACTGTTAACTTGGTTTTGCATCGTAGACCCTGCACAGACTGTTTGACTCAAAGTTCTGTGTAGAGACTTACAAATCTTTGTTAAAACTTAGTAACGGACTTGTGTAAGAAGTGATTTGCAATATAAGGAAAATAGGAAAATTAAATAGCTAAGTAAGGGAGATAACTTTAGGAAATTTGCAAGACATTTGATTTAAGTGAATTGATGAACATTAAATTTTGGGAAAATTATATGCTGGTCGACATTACAACTGTGACAAATTGTGTTAGGAACTTGACATTTCAGGACTTGTTTAGGACTTGACATTTCATGTGAATTCTAAGGAAAATTGTGGTAAATTGAATAAAGACATTTAGGACATTCTAGTGAAAAATAGGACATTGAAATAAAGGAAAGTCGGCATCAATCGCGTTTAGTAAGTTTTGGAACTTTTAACTAAATTTTGATAGAAAAATATTTAAATATACAAATTTGGGAAAAGTGAACTGTGTTGTGTTGACTCTAACCTACATCACATCAGACTTTGTGTCTGGTGTGATTATATGTCACCCAGGGTATTTGGGCTCGGAAACCCCTGGTCTTGTATGCTACCGTCTTGAGCTTAATTCCCCACTTTGCCAAGCGAGTGCGCACATACAAGGCCTGGGGCTAAAGAGAGGCAGGGACCGCAATCACCCTGCCCATCTAGAACCAACCAACACCAAAACCCTTGTTTGTGACATATTTCTGCACAAAGTACCATCTATGTCTCAAAAGGTATTGGAGATATAGTGATCACAAGCTGGTCATACTGTTATATTGGAAGGGTAGATTACTCAAATACCACAGCAACAACAGTTGTGGTTCTTGCACATGACATCCCTTCTGTACCTTGTATACAATTGTGCCAAGATCCTTCAATATATCTCAAAGGGAGTTGGAGTTATGGCCATCACTAGGTTATATTGCCAGGGGAGATAACTAAAAAACCAGAGCACCCAGAGTTGTAATTCTTGAGCATGACACACCTGCTTAACCTCATGTACATCTGCATCAAGTACCACCAATATGTCTCAAAGGGTATTGGAGGTACGGTGGTCACAAGGTTTTCATACTGTTATATTGGAAGGGGAGATAACTCAAATATCATAGCATCCAGAGTTGTGGTTCTTAGGCATGAAGCGCCGTCTCAACATTGTATACAATTGTGCCAAGTACCATCAATATACATGTATCTCAAAGGGTATTTGAGTTATGGCCATCACAAGGTTATATTGTCAGGGGAGATAACTAAAAAACCAGGGCATCCAGAGTTGTGGTTCTTGCACGTGACACACCTGCTTAACCTCATGTACAACTGTACCAAGTATCATCAATATATCTCAAAGAGTGTTTGAGATGTGGCCATCACAAGGTAGTGATTCTATATTATTGGAAGGGGAGATAACTAAAAAAACATGGCACCCAGAGTTGTGGTTCTTGTGCATGACACGCCGTCTCGGCCTTGTGAACAACTGTGCCAGGTATCATCAATATATCTTAAAGGGTATTGGAATTATGGCCATCACAAGGTTGTCACTCTATTTTATTGGAAGGGGAGATAACTCCAAAACCATGGCAACCAGAGTTGTGGTTGTTGTGCATGACACGCCGTCTCAGCCTTGTGAACAACTGTGCCAGGTACCATCAATATATCTCAAAGGGTATTGGAGTTATGGCCATCACAAAGTAGTCATTCTATTTTATTAAAAGGGGAGATAACTAAAAAAGTATGGCATCCAGAGTTCTGGTTCTTGCGCATGACACACCGTCTCAGCCTTGTGAACAATTGTGCCAAGAACCATCAATGAATCTCAAAAGGTATAGGAGTTATGGCCATCACAAGGTTGTCACTCTATTTTATTAGAAGGGGAGATAACTCCAGAACCGTGGCAACCAGAGTTGTGGTTCTTGTGCATGACACGCCGTCTCAGCCTTGTGAACAACTGTGCCAGGTACCATCAATATATCTCAAAGGGTATTGGAGTTATGGCCATCACAAAGTAGTCATTCTATTTTATTAAAAGGGGAGATAACTAAAAAAGTATGGCATCCAGGGTTCTGGTTCTTGCGCATGACACGCCGTCTCGGCCTTGTGAACAATTGTGCCAAGAACCATCAATGAATCTCAAAGGGTATAAGAGTTATGGCCATCACAAGGTTGCGTCTACGGACGGACGGACGGACGGACGGACGGACAGACGGACGGACGGACGGACGCCAGGCTGATCGCTATATCCCCCGAACCTTTTCCGTCGGGGGATAATTAACCACAACAGTCCTGAGTTACCATGGACATCATGCAAACATGGCGGTTCAAACAAAAGAATAAGTTAGTGAATACATGAGATTGTTGACGGACATTTACTTGAAAATTATAATGGCTCACTTTCTTCCTTCCTTTTATGTCTAATATGTAGCATCCAATGGTAATGTCAGACAGTGCATCATACTATGATACCAGCAGGATGAAGCACCCCCGCCCATCGGGCCTGGAGAAATAGATTAGGCTGCACAGTGCTTCCAGGGTTGAACCTAAGTTTTCATATTTCTGCTCAAAAATATAGATTATGGGTACTCAATGAGGCGGTTCTAACCAGTACCCAAAATCTATATTTTGAGGCGGTTCTTCTTATTTCTGCTAAAAAAATATAGATTGTGGGTTTGTTTGTTTTTTTATTTGAGGTTTAACGTCCCCGTCAACACTCTAAAGGTCATTTTGGAGACGTTGCTTCCAATTTTGTGGGACTTTTACCCGACATTGAGAGGAAATGACATCTCAAGCCCTGTCGCCCAAGGAAACCAATAGGGTTTATTAGCATGGACGGTCCGCCTCCCACCGCGGTTCCTGGACAGGCTTAGATCCTTTAAGCGGTTTACCAGTACTAGTGTGCGGGCCGGATTCAGCTCGGCATCATGCAGCCCCTATATTTCTTCAAGCCCCTATAGATTGTGGGTACTGGTTAGAACTGCCTCAATGAGGCCTTCTAACGAGTACCCACAATCTATATTTTGAGCAGAAATAAGAAAAATTATCACAATTTTTCATCTTAAAATTTAAGTTTTTCGACAGTAAGGTTTACAATGTATTTGTATAGGTGTGTTTTCATAATGTAAGCCAGTCAGTCCACTTCTGGAAGCAGTTTTTATACTGTTCAGTGGGGACACCCATCAGAAACTGATAAACTGCAGATCCAAGGGTCTGTCTTGAATTGTATCTCTTTCCAGATAGATATTAGAGTTTTGGAAATAGAAAATAGTTGCAGGGGCCAAGGTGTGGCAAAAATGGAGGATGTGGTAGGAGGGTGACCTTCTCTGTATGCTTTATCATGCAGGAGTCTTGAGGGTGGTGGGTTTCAAAGTACTTATTCCCTGCCCCGTCCATCGGGGCTTGAAGAAATAGATGGGCTACATGATGCTTCCAAGCAGAGCTGAAACCGACCCACACATGAGTACTGGTAAACTGCTTAGAGGATCTAAGCCTGTCCAGGCAAAGCGGTGCGAGTCGGACCGTCCATGCTTATAAACCCTATTGGTATTAGACGGCAAGGCTTGAGATGTCATTTCATCTCAATGTTGGGAAAAGTCCCACAAAATTGGAAGCAACTTCTCCAAAATGACCTAACCATTTTTGATGGGGACATTAAACCTCAAATCAAACAAAAACAAAGTACTTATTCCATTTTCTAAGTTCAACATTTAACCCTTGTCCTGCTGAATATTTATATATGCCACACCCACTACCAATTATCAACCAATCAGATTACTTGATGCAAATTATTGCAACAAATTCATAATCTGAATGGCAAACAATGTAGATCCTGATCAGATGGCTTCGTGAGAAGCCATCTGATCTGGATCTACATTGTTTCAAAGATTAGGCATATCCGGATTAGCAGGACAAGGGTTAATAGAACTTTGACTGTTCTGCCTTTTAACATACAAAACCTCTTTTACCGTTTGTGTTCGTTTGGCAATAATTGGAAGTCCTGCATTTTTGTTGGCAAAACTTCTATTTTGCTTCAATAGTAAACCCAGGTCTCATCACCAGTGACTTGCCTGTGGAGCTGAACTGGACAGAACACAAGTTCAACTCCCCGCTCACAGGAAGTCACAAGAGTCTCTCCAGAGAAGGAGAAGAAACACTAGGCCCATACTTTTATACAAAGGTCTAAATTGCCAACAGATGACCTTGTTTTCCCATGTGGTATGTATTCTGGGGATCTAGAGGTTATAGGACCCTAAACAAAACTAACCAGTGACAGAGGGACTAACTTTTTCCAATCTGATTGAAACCCGATCTAAGCTGAACTATGTACGCCTAGCCGCAGCGAGATCGGATTTTAATCAGATTGAACTTTTTCTTAACTGGATACTGACTCCCCCTATTAGTGTTGCGCGATATTACCGGTATACCGGTGAATCACGGTTCGAAAGTCCCGCGGTACGTATCGCGATACATATTTGACCATACCGGTACACTCGGTAAAGTCCGGTATTTTCCGGAACCTTCTTCCGAGATTTTTGGCTACTTTCATTTTCAGTTGTTTTTTTTTTAAGATTCCCGACATAAATGACGTTTAATTGTCCATTCAATTTTGCTTACACCTGAGTTATATAACAATCACCATTATTAGCAAGCCCGATTTTGTGAGTATTATTCCTAAAAACTCTGATTTTAAACGAAATAAACAAGCAATTTCAATGTGAACATCAACGTTTTCCGGCATCCAAACCGCCGCCCACAAACCACCGCTTCAGTTTTTTTCTGTACGCGATCGGTAAATGACGTCATCGGACCCCAGCAACCCAACACGTGTCTATTATTTTATCCTAATGGGGTGTATCTCTTTCATAAAATAGTGTTTGGAAACGGTAAAAAAATTCTCGATAGCAAAACGGTTGTGGAAAACAGCGCTTTCCGTAAGCTTCGTGTCAATAACCAACAACAGCATACAGATGTGTTAACACAAATTAAAGTGTTCAACTTTTCTCGCCAAGCGTCTGCTATTTGGCGCCAAAACATAACCATTCACGAGATAGTAGAATAGTAGTAGCAACTCGTCTTAGGAGCAATTAAATAATTTTCACCTTGATTGCGGATTAAATTTTATGATTGGGGAATAAACGGAAATTAGAGACATAACTTGACCATACTTTCACACCTTATTGACACGCACCGCAGGGGGCAATTATATGACAGGGATTAACAATAGTGTCATAATTGAACCGTTATAAATCATCAAACAGTGTAAAAAATGCAAAGGCGAAATCGGACGTGTGGAGGCATTTTGGGTTTAAAAAACGGAAGTCGGACTCGACTTTCGTTGAGGGTATATAGCAGTATGTCGCCACTTTAAGGGTATGATCATAATTATGAACCATCAGATATCTATCTCTCACTTTACAGCATTTCTAGTCTTGTGCCATGTGGCCACACTATAATTTGAAACTCTAGTCACTAGTGGTCAATAGTCTCTGGGTCTCTTTAAATATCATATTGTCAATGTATTGTATATTTAAAATTTTGCAATATTTCTCCAATCACATTACAACATTTCTAGTCCTGTGGCAGATTTGATATTCAATTTATTACTCATTGCCAAATTCTAGTCAGCTGAGTCATCTTCTGTAGTCACTTCAGCACCACTGATTGTCTGACATTGTCACATTTCTATTCATTGGAAGCAGAAAAAAAAAGACAAACACTGTTCTTTTCGTATGTTTAATAGATTTTAGCCATTCATTTACAGTTTAATAGTACAAGTAATAGTCAAGTACTCAATAAGAAGATGGAAACAACACATTGAAGTTCATATTTTTCAAACTTGTAAATAGTTGCGATATATCGTGATGCATATCGCGATATACCCCCTTATATCGCGATATATCACGATACGTTTTTCAAAGGCGATACCCAACCCTACCCCCTATTGTGGAGACTGGACTCGCATTCCTCTGCCACTGCAAGGGTAGATGGGGCTCCCAAGCCTTGGTTGGCAACTTGGCAATCAATCTAGGAGAAGGCAACTCCAACTTTGTAAAGTCTGCTTCGGCAGCTTGGTAGAAGAAATCATTTAACGGTCCAAATGGCAATGCAGAAGCATGTCTTGGAGCATGACAAGGTATGGCCATCCACAGCAACAGATAAGGGGCCAGTTGTTCAAAACTAACGACGTCGTTAGTTGACGTATTGTTAAAACTTTGATCATTAAATATGACAAATATGCTTAAGTTTTTGCTGAAAAAATGTAAGCAGCTTTTGCAGATGCAAAAGCTGCTCACATTTTTTCAGCAAAAATATCAAAATTTTCGATACTGTACTTGCCAGAATGTTTAACAATTTGACCACTAACGAGCTCGTTGAGCTAACAATGCTTTGAACAACTGGCCCAAGGTGTGCATTTTGTGATAACTGAAGGATAGTTTTCTTTATTTCTGCATATAAACCTATGTTGTGGTCTCTGCCCATCGGGGCTGGGCTGCATGATTCTTCCATGCAGAGCTGAAAACGACCACACACGAGTACTGGTAAACCCCTTAGAAGGCTAATCGGAGGTGAAAAGATAATCGATTATCAGTCCTGCCATTGCGATCGATAATCGATTAGTAATCGCTATGGTTTTTGTCATTATTTTACCTGTCTGACTTTCTGTCTGAGCATGACTCTTACCATATGTTGCACTTTACCATATGTATATTTGAACAGACAGGCCTGAGCAAACAGTGTAGACCCAGATGAGACGCCGCATAATGCGGCGTCTCATCAGGGTCTGCACTGTTTGCCACTCATCCAGCTATTTTAGGCATAACTTTGGGAAGTAAATTGTACCTATCAAGTAATCGATTAAAAGCAAATCAGAAATGATAATCATTTATGTGTACTTTATCGATCAATTAATCGATTATACGATTAATCGTGGCAGCCTTAGTCTAAACCATGCAAAGTGGTGTGAGTCGGCCTGTCCATGCATATAAACCCTATTGGTTTCATTGGGCGGCAGAAACTGAGATGTCGTTTTATCTCAATATTGGGTAAAAGTCCCAAAAAATTGGAAGAAAAGTCTCCAAAATAACCTAAATAGTGTTGATGGGGATGTTAAACCTCAAATCAAACAAACAAACAAAAAAAATCATTAGAACCGTCTCATAGAGGCGGTTCTTATCCCGTCCAGCGGTTCTAATAAATACCCACAACATAGATTTTAATGGAAAATTGACAAAACCTATCCTTCAGTTATCACAAAATACCAACCTTATCTGTTGCTATGGTCATCCACTGCATCCTGGCTTAGCTCCAGATGTCTGGACACTGTCTTGCCTCTGGATCCAGCTAGGTCAGGACGAGAGAGTGAGAATGAGTCTGCGTGCCTCTCCCTCACTCCAATTCACAGCTCATATCATCTTAATCATATACACACTGTCACTGCAGGCAAAAGCGAGAGCTAAGACATCACCAACAGAGCTGTCTTCCTCTAGCCTCTGTTGCTCTGTCTGCAACAGACAGTTCAGAGCTATAATTGGTCTCATCAGCCATCTTAGAACACACAAACAGTAACACTAAGAAGTTGGTCATTGTCAGTAATGACAGACAAACTATTAGGTATGTATTCTGGGATGCCACATAAGAAACAATTATCATTTTTAGCTCACCTGAGCACGAAGTGCTCAAGGTGAGCTTTTGTGATCGGTCTTTGTCCGTCGTCCGTGCGTGCGTCCGTCGTCAACTTTTGCTTTAAACAACTTCTTCTCCAAAACTGCTGGACAGATTTTGAAATAATTTCACTGGAATGTTCCTTGGGTGACCCTCTACCAAAATTGCTCAAATCATTCCGCTCGTGTGAACAAGATGGCCGCCAGAGCTAAAAATAGAAAAACCTATAAACGACTTCTCCTCCTTAACCAGTGCAAGGATTTTGATATAATTTCACAGGAAGGTTCCTTGGGTGACCCTCTACCAAAATTGCTCAAATTGTTCCGCTCAAGTGAATAAGATGGCTGCCAGAGCTAAAAATAGAAAAACCTTTAAACGACTTCTTCTCCTTAACCATTGGATGGATTTTGAAATTATTGCACAGGAATGTTCCTTGGGTGCCCCTCTACTAAAATTGCTCAAACCGTTGCACTCATGTGAACAAAATGGCCACCAGAGCTAAAAATAGAAAAACCTTTAAACAACTTCTTCTCCTTAACCAGTGGATGGATTTCGAAATTACTTCACAGGAAAGTTCCTTGGGTGACCCTCTACCAAAATTGCTCAAAATGTTCCGATCGGGTGAACAAGATGGCTGCCAGAGCTAAGAATAGAAAAACCTTTAAACGACTTCTTCTCCATAACTAGTGGATGGATTTTTAAATTACTTCACAGGAATGTTCCTTGGGTGACCCTCTACCAAAATTGATCAAACCGTTCCGCTCGGGTGAACAAGATGGCCTCCAGAGCTAAAAATAGAATAACCTTTAAACGACTTTTTGCTCCTTAACCAGTGGATGGATTTTGAAATTATTTCACTGGAATGTTCCTTGGGTGACCCTTTACCAAAATTGCTCAAAATGTTCCGCTCTGGTGAACAAGATGGCTGCCAGAGCTAAAAAACAGCAAAACCTTTAAAGGACTTCTTCTCCTTAACTAGTGGATGGATTTTGAAATTACTTCACAGGAATGTTCCTTGGGTGACCCTCTACCAAAATTGCTCAAACCGTTCCCCTCGGGTGAACAAGATGGCCGCCAGAGCTAAAATTAGAATAACCTTTAAACAACTTTTTCTCCTTAACCAGTGGATGGATTTTGAAATTATTTCACTGGAATGTTCCTTGGGTGACCCTTTACCAAAATTGCTCAAACCGTTCTGCTCTGGTGAACAAGATGGCTGCCAGAGCTAAAAATAGAAAAACCTTTAAACGACTTCTTCTCCTTAACCAGTGGATGGATTTTGAAATTACTTCACAGGAATGTTCCTTGGGTGACCCTCTACCAAAATTGCTCAAACCGTTCCGCTGTGGTGAACAAGATAGGCTGCCAGAGCTAAAAATAGAAAAAAAACCTTTAAACGACTTCTTCTCCTTAACCAGTGGATGGATTATGAAATTATTTGACAGGAATGAGGTTTGAGGTTTTTAGCTGTGGTGGCCATAATGCTCAGTTAAGCAAAATATTTTGAGCAATTTTGTTAGAGGGTCACTCATGGAACATTCCTATAAAATTGCTACCTTTTAGAGACAGATGGCTTTTGAAAGTTTTGGCCCCCACCCACCTTGGCTGCAAGGTGCTTCTATTGGAGTATTAGTAAAACCACTTTGAAGGTCTTAGCCTGTACAGGCAAAGTGGTGCGAGTGGAACCATCTGTGCATTTAAACCCCATTGGTTTCATTGGGCGGCAGGGATTGAGATGTCATTTCATCAAAAATGACTTCTACATGTACTTCTCAAAATGACTTCTGCTCCTAAACAGACAGACTGATTTTGGATTAATTTCACAGAAATGGTCTTTGGGTCCAACCAAAATTGCTCAAACCCTCCACACCACCATATATTACCCACAATTCCGTTTGTACAATATGGATCAGGTGAGCGATCCAGGGCCATCATGGCCCTCTTGTTAGTGTTATTTTCTAGACTACTAACAATATTCAAGAACTCTGCCATTCAAAGAATGTGTGTGACTTGCTCTCAACCAGAGAAGACACAGATCCGCACAGTCTGATCAGTCTTTTTTGTTTGTACAAGCCTTCTATTTGTTGTTTCTATTTGAAGATTGACTTAAAGAAAACGACCAAAAAAGAATGAAAGGAAAAAAAGTATTGTTTCCTGCTGGAATTAAAGAAGAAATATAAAAAACGATGGTTGTGTTTGTTAATGTGTATTTGTATAATTATTTACATAATAAAGACAGGAATTCCGCAGAAGGCGGCATAGCACCTGATGGGGGCAAAAGCCACAGGAGCCACAATCATAATGTAGTTATTAAATAAGTTAATTTCATTCTTAGCAGTTGATAGTTGACGTAAAATGTGTCGAAAAATATAGGTCTTGGTCACCAGGTCAAGGCCTGCCACATCTGTACATCGAGGCGAAGCACTATGCAAGGTTTGGTGGTTGCAGGCCATATATTTTAGGACATATTGAACATTGATGTAAAATGTGTCAAAGTCACTGGAGTGCATAATAAACGTCAAGGTCAAAGTCAGTAAATGTAGGAGAGGCACTATGCAAGGTAAGTAGATATGGAATGTTGAAGTAAATTGTATAAAAGTCACTGGAGTGCCAAAAAATAGGTCATGGTACATGAATCTGCAGAGCCAGTACATTTAGGAGAAGAACTATGCAAGATTTGATTGTTGCAGGCCTTTTATTTGAGAAGATCTGGAACATTTTGATTAACGTAAATTGTAACAAAGTCATTGGACCGTAAAATATAGGTCAAGTTCAACAGGTCAAGGTACCTGCTGCGCAGAGTCGGTACATCTAGGTGATGATTCTGATGAATAGTGAATGGTGATTTCTACAGTGCCTAGCTGGGGGACAAGGTCATCTGTTGGCATGCTAGCAGCACCCTTCAGACTTTGTATAAAAGGATGAGCCTACTGTCTTTCCTCCTTTTCTTGAGAGACTCCCATTTTAATTTTCCAAGTATTCCGGTCATGCTCCCAGTTTCAAAGCAGAAATTGCCTGTTACAAATCTAGCAGCTCTATTCTGAACTTTTCCAATTTCTTCGTTAAGGACCACTCCACTGGAGTCCCAGATATAATTGCAATATTCCAAGATTGGGCTAACAAGACCTTTATATGCTGCCTCTTTTACATCCTGTGGGCACTGATGAAGATTACACCTCAGGAAACCAAGTGTTCTTTTTGTCTTCGGACACATGCTAATATGAATTTGGCTTTTGCACCTCGGCAGACAAAGGATGATGCATATAAAACATTGGTTCGCCCTCAGCTTGAGTATGCATCACCCATTTGGCATCCATATGTTAAAACTCAGATTCAGCAGGTGGAGGAGGTGCAGAGGACAGCTGCTCGATGGACCTGCAGACGATGGCGAAATAGAAGTGGCGTCTGTGGCATGCTTGATGAGCTGGAGTGGCCATCCCTGGAGACCCGTCGTGAGCAATCCTCCTTAACCTTCTTCTACAAGATACATTCTGGTACAGTATCAATTAACAAGGATAGGTATTTGACCCCTGCAACAGTGTCAACCCGGACAAGGGTATCAAGAGCAAATAACTCACAGTATCGTAGGAACCAGTCCTATAGTGATGCCCTGAAAAACTCTTTCTTCCCTAGAACTATTCCTCAGTGGAATAGTCTTCCATCTTCTGCGGTGAATGCCAAGACTGCAAATGGAGTTCAAAGCCCGCACAGTATAAGATTGAGACTCAGAGGTATGCGTTTTAGGATACCTCTGTGGTTGGATTGTAAATAGTTTTAAGGACTCATCCAGAGATGATTTTTTTTTTTTTTGTGCTAAATTCTAAATTTAGCCACCCACCCAACTGAGGTAATGGCCAAATATGACCGACTCAGTATGAGAAGATAGATAGATGAGTATTCCATCTCAAGTTGTGTATGATTGTCACATGAAGGTATTTAATGGATCTTGAGGACCGTTCCCTCAAGGGTTGGGTATGGCCTTTGAAAAACGTATCATGATATATCGCGATATAAGGGGGTATTTTTACACTGTTTGATGATTTATAACGGTTCAATTATGACACTATTGTTAATCCCTGTCATATATTTGCCCCCTGCGGTGCGTGTCGATAAGGTGTGAAAATATGGTCAAGTTATGTCTCTAATTTCCATTTATTACCCAATCATAAAATTTAATCCGCAATCAATGTGAAAATTATTTAATTGCTCCTAAGACGAGTAGCTACGACTATTCTACTATCTCGTGAATGGTTATGTTTTGGCGCCAAATAACAAACGCTTGGCGAGTAAAGTTGAACGCTTTAATTTGTGTTTACACATCTGTATGCTGTTGTTTGTTATTGACACGGAGCTTATGGAAAGAGCTGTTTTCCACAACCGTTTTGCTATCGAGAATCTTTTTACCGTTTCCAAACATTTTTTTTAAGAAAGAGATACACCCCATTAGGATAAAACAATAGACACGTGTGGGGTTGCTGGGGTCCGATGATGTCATTTACCGATCCCGTGCAGAAAAATAAACTGTAGCAGTTGGTTGTGGACGGCGGTTTGGATGCTGGAAAACTTTGATGTTCGCATTGAACTTGCTTGTTTATTTCATTTAAAATCAGAGTTTTAGGAATAAAACTCACAAAATCGGGCTTGCTAGTAATGGAGATTGTTATATTACTCAGGTGTAAGCAAAATTGAGTGGACAATTAAACGTCATTTATGTTGGGAATCTGAAAAAAACTGAAAATGAGAGTAGCCAAAAATCCCGGAAGAAGGTTCCGGAAAATACCGGACTTTACCAAGTGTACCGGTATGGTCAAATATCATTATATGTATCGCGATACGTACCGCCGGAGTTTCGAACCGTGATTCACCGGTATACCGTGCAACACTAGTTCCCTCTAATGTGTAAGAAGCCTCAATTTTATTAGATCTCTTCCTAGTTATCTGCATAATGTTGCATTTAACTGGCTGAAATCTCATGCCCCATTTTTAGGCCCAAGGTCGTAATCGATCTATGTCATTCTGAAGTTTTAGTGAGTCATTTGTATCTCTAATTTCCCAGTAGCAAACACAGTCTTCTGCGAACTGTCTTATTTCTGAGTCAGTGTCAGTGGAAATAGGCAGTGTGAAAGCATGCGATAGTTATCACGATACATACAGTTACAGGCATTACTTTATATCACTATGTGATCTTGTGGGCCGATTAAAAATGAAAATTTTTCCCTGAGCATGCTGTGAGATGAAAAGAGGGGGCATCTCAAAGATGAAAAGGACATTTCATTTCATTTCATTTCAAAGCCTTCTACTGGCCGAGATAACTCACAAGTATAATCTTTCACAAGTAGTGTCTGCGTAATAACTCATAGTATAGAGGATTATTTATTTTTTTTGTTTTTTTTCCCTCCCTCTTTCACCCAACATGATGAAAATCAGACATAAACAGCAATCAACAGGGTTAAGATATAGATGAGACCATTAATCATGCACTCTAAATACATATTTATTGTTGCACTCCATCCTACAAAGAGACAATTATTATTATTATCATTATTATTATTTTCAAATGTTCAGGGGATACTTATGTAATCATATCACATTTCCAGCTTCATTTGACTCTGCTGCATCTGCACCTCTCCTGGGCTTCATCAGTAACCATCCCGGCACCACTGCAAACTGAGAAGAAAAATTGTAAAGAAAAACACCAAGTGCCCCGACCGGGGACCGAGCCCACGACCCTGGGGCAAAAAGCAAGCGAGTCAAACACCAGGCCAAAAGGTTCGGGCCAGCCAGACCGGTCAGTTATGCACTCCAAATAAGGCGATTTATTATGGCATGCTACTTCATTCCTCTATCCTACAAAGAAACCAATATGTTAATGTTTAAGAGAGACTCATTTAAACATGTCATATTATTTGATCCTCTTGACTCCGCTTAATCTGGTCCATCCATGGGCTGCAGCAATAATCACCCCGGCACCAGGCACCACTGTAGTATGAAAAAAAAAAAAAAAAAAAAAAAAAAAATCCAGTCTAGTGCCCCGACCGACGATTAAAGGAGCGTGATAACTCAGTGGTTAATCCACCTGCCCCGGACACCATAGGTCCCGGGCTTGATATCGGCAGCGGCCACAAAAGGCCGACGCCCAAACACACTCCAACCGCATCACCTGCAGAATGAATCACATTTCCAGATTTCTTTGACTCCGCTGCATCCGCACCCACCCCAGGACCCACGGGCAACCACCCCACCAGATACCACTGCATCTGAGGAGAACAATCTGTAAAGAAAAACCAACCGAGTGCCCCAAAAATAATGATTGATATATATATCAAAGAATATGTAGTAATTAAAGGTCAACCACACTCAGTCCCATAATGTATGATAAATTTATGTATATCCTCAGACCAGGTACAGCCGTGTCGGCCACTTCCCGCCGTTCAGATATAACCATGAATATAGATAATGATTACTATACATCAAAGAATATGTAGTACTTAATTAAATGTGAACCACACTCATTCCCATAACGTTTAATGAATTTTGAAGGCCAGGTACAGCCGTGTCGGCCACTTCCTGTCCTCCAGATATAACCATGAAAACATGAACCACACTCATTCCCATAATGTTTAATGAATTTTGAAGGCCAGGTACAGCCGTGTCGGCCACTTCCTGTCCTCCATATATAACCATGAAAACATGGACCACACGCATTCCCATAATGTTTGATGAATTTTGAAGGCCAGGTACAGCCGTGTCGGCCACTTCCTGTCCTCCAGATATAACCATGAAAACATGAACCACAATCATTCCCATAATGTTTGATGAATTTTGAAGGCCAGGTACAGCCGTGTCGGCCACTTCCTGTCCTCCAGATATAACAATGAAAACATGAACCACACTCATTCCCATAATGTTTGATGATTTTTTTTTTTTTTTTTTTTTTTTTTTTTTGGAAGGCCAGGTACAGCCGTGTCGGCCACTTCCTGTCCTTCAGCTATAACCATGAAAACAAATGTTGATTTCAATATATCAAGATAGATGAAGTAATTGAATGTGAACCACACCCATTCCCATAATGTATGATGAATGTATCATGTATATCGTCAGGCCAGGTACAGCCGTATCGGCCACTTCCTGTCCTTCAGAAGAAATAATGATTGCATCATTCTTACACCAAACAACCCCATTACCTTGAAATATCCTAGCATCCCCCCCCCCCAGTTAAATTTAAAATCTGTTTGTTGATGATATGAAAACATCTAATTGTTGGTAGATGTCTTCACGGTGAATTTTTGGTTCTTCATCATCTTTGTTTTGGTTTTCGTCAAAGAAAGTATTCAAGTCAAGGGCACTTGTACCCAAGTTTAATAAGAGCTCTTGCCTCATAATTTCTCTCTGAGCATCATAGAGTTCACAATCAAGGAGAAAATGGTCTACTGTTTCTCTCTCACCGCAAGCACAAGAGGGATCATCAACCACACCAACAGTGTGGAGGTAGTCTTTGAGTCTGCAGTAACCACTCTGCAATTGCAATATCACCCTCTGATTTCTTGTGCCCTTGAAACTGATTTTCTTCAGTTTGACTACTTGATGGTATTGATGCAAATTTCTGCCTTTTTCCGATATTTCCCATCTTCGTTGCCATTTCCCCATGACTGCTTCTCTTGCTGCATGTTGTATTTGTGGCTGTGTTGCATCTTCTATATCTTCTGGCATTTCCTCTGCTTCTTTTGCAGCCTCCTTGGCAAGCCTATCCGCTATCTCATTCCCTCTTATATCTGCATGCCCTGGACTCCACTGAATCTTTACTTCTGTCCCATTCCTTTGTAAATCTGACATAACTTGGATGATGTCAGAGCTTGTTTTCTTGTACTTTTTGTCATCCCAGCCTAACTGTAGAATACCAACTGCACACTGACTGTCACTGAAAATCAAAACTGTATCAATCTTTCTTTTCATCTTTTCTTGTAGGATAAAATCTAGTGTCATCTTGATAGCGGCTAGTTCACCAAGGAGAATGGAAGCCAGCTTAGACACAGGTTGACAAGAAAAAACACCCCACCCACTTAAAATACATTGTCAAATTTGACCTCTATGACACCGACTTCGTTTGAAACAAAATCGCTTTAACAGACGCATAAAGAATGGCATCATACACAACTGGCACAGCTGAATCTTTTGTTTTATCTATACAGACATTCTTTTACACCGACCTCTTCTCCGGGTTCTCCATTTTTATTTTCAACATCATTACTCTGACCCATCTTGATTTTTCGTGGCACACTTGTTGTTAAGCATACGTGAATAGAAAAGTAAGTGCTATAATGGGTGCACATATCCAATACGGTATGACGGAAAGCCGTGGACATCGTTCTAATTGGAATCAAGACAGTTCCCCGACAAGACAGTTCCCCCGACACGGTTTTGGGGGACAGTTCCCCGACACATTTGAAGACAGTTCCCCGACACTTTTGAAGACAGTTCCCCGACACAATTGTTCAAAGTCAAATGACCTGTGACTGATCATGATGATTATCATAATTGATAGTTATTATGTGTTCAATAATATTTTGAAATGACCGACAGGCGTTTAGAAATATTAAATTATGGGTTCATCGACATTTTGGAAGACAGTTCCCCGACAGACCTTTACATGTATAAAATAAAAGCTTATACTTGATACCATTATCAGAAAGTTTAATGAATACATGTGTGTTTTGGGGAGATTGCGAGCATTAAAGACCATCCACGTTTAAATTGCATCTTGACGAATGCTGACTGACAAAGAAATTCCACATTACCTCTCCTCTGGCTTAGACTTCCAGACGGATCAAATGTCAGAACAAATGTCGGCGAACTGTCTTGAAATCAACGAGGAAATTTCAGGCAACCCATTAATATAGTTGCCATAGCAAGAAACGTCCAAATTATAACTAATATATCCCAATTCCCCGACACAGAAAGACATTGCCTCTCCAAATCACAGGTATGCCTAATCTATTTACAATGATCACTTGGCCTTTATTATCCCCAATTAGCCCTAATTGCCAATTAGGTCATTAAGACTATGAACAAAAATGTCGGGGAACTGTCTTCAAAAGTGTCTGGGAACTAATTGCCAGTCATGATTATCAGTCACAGATCATTTAACTATGAACAATAGTGTCGGGGAACTGTCTTCAAAAGTGTCGGGGAACTGTCTTCAAATGTGTCGGGGAACTGTCTCCAAAAACCGTGTCGGGGAACTGTCTTGTCGGGGAACTGTCTTGTTCCCGTTCTAATTCGATATCTAATTACCGACACATGTGAAAGTCTGCCTACATATAGCTACCTGCCGACCTCAGTTAAGTAGGCCATTAAATTTAGAATTTAGCATAAAATCATTGGATGAATTCTTAAAGGAAGTGGCTATTGACAGCCGGCTGTCGATAGCGAATTCGCTACTGACAGCCGGCTGTCGATAGCGAATTCGCTATTGACAGCCAGCTAAGATATTGGATATATATACTTATATGTAAATGAATATAATCTGATAGAAAAACATGAATGCATTATAAATAATAATGAAATAATTTTAGAATATTAAAGTGAACTATTAAACTTTTTTCATACAAATGAAAATTTTCATCAGAATAATATGAACTATTAAAGTGTTCATTACACTTAAGGCATAAATAGTTGGAACTCTACAAGATGTAACTCCATGCTGTGGTTAAAATAAATAAATATTTTGTTTTATAGATTACATGTATTAAGAATCTCAATAAATAAATAAAGGAGTCTAAATAATGTATATGCAGTTATTTTTAGCTTGCCTGGACGGAGTACATGGGGAGCTATTGTTGTCACCTCGGTAGTCTGCGTGCACATTTGTGTTCCCGTCACACTGTGTTAAAGTTTTTCAAATGCTTATATCTCATCAGTCACTCATCACAAAGCACTCATATTTGGAACTTAAGTACCTGGGAGTGTCTTCTGATGACGTCAAAATATATCTAGGCCACTGTGACCTATATTTCATTGTTCAGTGATTTTGCCTATTATCTTGAATACTTTTTGATGGTGAAGTGTCATACCTGGGTTATTAGTTCCATGTGACCCCATGATTGACCTCAAAATATATCTAGGTCACTGTGACCTATATTTCATGGTTCAGTGATTTTGCCTACTATCTTGAGTGCGGTTTGATGTAGAAATGTCTCACCTGGATTATTAGTTTCATGTGATCTGATAATTGACCTCAAAATATATCCAGGTCATTGCTACCTATATTTCAAGGTTCAGTGGTTTTGCCTATTATCTCGAATACTCTTTGATGAAGAAACGTCATACCTGGATTATTTATTCCATGTGACCGCATGATTGACATTGAGTGTGACCTATATTTCATGGTTCAGTGATTTGACCTGTTATCTTGGATACTATTTGTTGGTGAAATGTCTCACCTGGATTATGAGTTCTGTGTGATCCAATGATTTACCTCAAAGTATATCTAGGTCATTGTGACCTATATTTCATGGGTCAGTGATTTTGCTTATTATCTTGAATACTATTTTGATGGAGAAATGTTAAACCTGGGATATTACTTCAATGTAACTAGATGACTGACCACAAAATACATATAGGTCAATGTGATCTATATTTCATGATTCTGTCACAAACAGGTGTTTCCGTGTTGGTTGGTTCTAGATGGACAGGGTGACAATTGCGGTCCCTGCCTCTCTTTAGCCCCAGGCCTTGTATGTGCGCACTCGCTTGGCAAAGTGGGGAATTAAGCTCAAGACGGTAGCATACAAGACCAGGGGTTTCCGAGCCCAAATACCCTGGGTGACATATGATCACACCAGACACAAAGTCTGATGTGATGTAGGTTAGAGTCAACACAACACAGTTCACTTTTCCCAAATTTGTATATTTAAATATTTTTCTATCAAAATTTAGTTAAAAGTTCCAAAACTTACTAAACGCGATTGATGCCGACTTTCCTTTATTTCAATGTCCTATTTTTCACTAGAATGTCCTAAATGTCTTTATTCAATTTACCACAATTTTCCTTAGAATTCACATGAAATGTCAAGTCCTAAACGAGTCCTGAAATGTCAAGTTCCTAACACAATTTGTCTCAGTTGTAATGTCGACCAGCATATAATTTTCCCAAAATTTAATGTTCATCAATTCACTTAAATCAAATGTCTTGCAAATTTCCTAAAGTTATCTCCCTTACTTAGCTATTTAATTTTCCTATTTTCCTTATATTGCAAATCACTTCTTACACAAGTCCGTTACTAAGTTTTAACAAAGATTTGTAAGTCTCTACACAGAACTTTGAGTCAAACAGTCTGTGCCGGGTCTACGATGCAAAACCAAGTTAACAGTTCAATTTCGTTCACTATGTATTTTCTGTATTGTATCTGTCTCTCAGTTTCCAAAACTTGTCTCTTATAACTGCTTGTGTGGGCTTATCAGCCCCATCTCAAATTAGCCAATGAACAGGCTTCTATTATCCAACCAATAGTTTCATATTTTAGAAGTATCAGTTTGACCAATCAAAAGTCAGACCCAAAAGGGGTGTTAAAAGTTTTTTTTTGAAGATTATAGACAATTTCACCTGGGAAAACAAAACAATTATTTAAAGATTGCAATTTCCTGTGAACAATAAAAGTTACCTGTGACAACTGTTTCAATAATTTGATCACTTTTCAATTAAGTTGTCTACCAAGTTCCAGTTTGAAACCCAAAGAGTGACTTGTGTTACCTTAGTTGATTAATCTTATTGTTTTGCTTGATGACCTCCCAGCTCAAGCATTTCAAACTAGCTTTGTTGGCTCATAGGTGCTAAAACACTTCTCAAGCCATGGACAGGGTGACAATTGCGGTCCCTGCCTCTTTTTGCCCAGGCCTTGTATGAGCGCACTCGCTTGGCAAAGTTGGGAATTAAGCTCAAGACGGTAGCATACAAGACCAGGGGTTTCCGAGCCCAAATACCCTGGGTGACATATGATCACACCAGACACAAAGTCTGATGTGATGTAGGTTAGAGTCAACACAACACAGTTCACTTTTCCCAAATTTGTATATTTAAATATTTTTCTATCAAAATTTAGTTAAAAGTTCCAAAACTTACTAAACGCGATTGATGCCGACTTTCCTTTATTTCAATGTCCTATTTTTCACTAGAATGTCCTAAATGTCTTTATTCAATTTACCACAATTTTCCTTAGAATTCACATGAAATGTCAAGTCCTAAACGAGTCCTGAAATGTCAAGTTCCTAACACAATTTGTCTCAGTTGTAATGTCGACCAGCATATAATTTTCCCAAAATTTAATGTTCATCAATTCACTTAAATCAAATGTCTCGCAAATTTCCTAAAGTTATCTCCCTTACTTAGCTATTTAATTTTCCTATTTTCCTTATATTGCAAATCACTTCTTACACAAGTCCGTTACTAAGTTTTAACAAAGATTTGTAAGTCTCTACACAGAACTTTGAGTCAAACAGTCTGTGCCGGGTCTACGATGCAAAACCAAGTTAACAGTTTAATTTCGTTCACTATGTATTCTCTGTATTGTATCTGTCTCTCAGTTTCCAAAACTTGTCTCTTATAACTGCTTGTGTGGGCTTATCAGCCCCATCTCAAATTAGCCAATGAACAGGCTTCTATTATCCAACCAATAGTTTCATATTTTAGAAGTATCAGTTTGACCAATCAAAAGTCAGACCCAAAAGGGGTGTTAAAAGTTTTTTTTTGAAGATTATAGACAATTTCACCTGGGAAAACAAAACAATTATTTAAAGATTGCAATTTCCTGTGAACAATAAAAGTTACCTGTGACAACTGTTTCAATAATTTGATCACTTTTCAATTAAGTTGTCTACCAAGTTCCAGTTTGAAACCCAAAGAGTGACTTGTGTTACCTTAGTTGATTAATCTTATTGTTTTGCTTGATGACCTCCCAGCTCAAGCATTTCAAACTAGCTTTGTTGGCTCATAGGTGCTAAAACACTTCTCAAGCCATGGTGCTTAACTTGTTTGTTTGTCAAAACAATGCCTCTAGACCCATTTTACAAAAAATTAACATTGATGAACAAAAGCCTGGGAAAATATGAAATTTATGAAGTTTAAACCAAAATGAAATTAACTTTTTTTTCTGAAATTCTGTTTTTCTCATTCACCCATTCTCTCTTACTATGACCTAAAAAAATAAAACCTTTCTTTCAACTTTCATCCCACATCGAAATCCCAATCACACTTATTTATTCATTAATATTTCTGAAATGTAAATGTCCTAAAATTTTGACTGGTGACATTTTCCCCCACGGTCCATTTAGTTTGTCCCCAAACTAATGTGCATATTACTCTATAACTTTTATATTTTCTTCTTCTTCTCTTCTTCTTTCTTCTTCTTCATTTTTTCTTTTTTTTTCATTTTTCACTTTCACATTATTTACAATACCAGATTATTTACAAAACACCTTTTACCATGCAAAATACTATTTACAAGCTCGAGCTTATTGAAAAAAAAAATTAAATGTGTTGTCTGCATCATAGTTCTTTGTTTTTATTATGATTTCCTTATGATTATAACAGTTCTTAATTGGCACATCACGAAATAGTGTCCCTTTAACATCAATATGAATATGGAATTGTCCAGTGGTCCTCCTAACTGGTCCTTGGTGGTGGACTGTGGGTAGTGGGTAGACACATACATTTGCAGGGCTGAACTGGTCTATGGCTCCACTCCATTGAATCATCAGGTCTGCAACTTGAACAACAAGATTAGTATTATGATCATTTTAACCTGCATTATGTCAAATAATGTTAAGGCAGGGATGACATAATGCGACGTCTCACATTATGCTCTAGCACTATAAACATCTTTACACATTAACATGCCTGTTAATGTATAAAGACAAAATTTTGTGCCTTAACATGATTTGAGACTGAAACTTTGCTGAAAGATGGCAACTGCATTGAAATTTTAATTCTGTATATACTGAGACCTTTAAGTTCTGGAATTTCAGTTTGCGCCATTGTATAACCTTAGTACCTTACTCTTTTTCCAAGTGCTCTGTAATAATCTTCCTTAAGCAAACCTATTAACCGATTCATAGTTCCAGGGGGTATATATTTAAAGGGAGACCACTCTGGTGCCAAATCAAGACTTTCGTATGTGAAAAGAAATTGCCATGCTCCATCTTGGGCTGCTCTTATTTCATGTATATTGCCACACAAAAGGGATTTGAGTGGGTCAAAGGGACGTTGTTGATTTTTCTCTTTAAGACACTGGATCTTATGCTCAATATCGGCTTTTCTACTCATTTCAATCAGGCTACTAATAAAATCTCGTGCATGCATATGAGCCATGTTGACAGGCTGATATTGGGGTTCCTGATTGCCAAATTGTATCATGTAGTATGATCTGCCACTTAGAAGTTTAACCCCGACTAGTTTTCCAGTATTATCTACATTTTGTTCCTGATTTTCTTCTCTTTCATTGCATGCTGATGCAGACGATACACTGTTTACCTTGTTCTCATTGTTTTGCTGTTTCTCAGCATCCTGTGGATTATCATCCAACTTACCATCTTTGTTTTCTGCCTCTTTACCCGAGGGTTCATGCTGACTTTGTCTTTTCAAAGAACTTATGTTTACCCTTCAAGGGACGCCTTCTTTTCTTACCAGACATTGTCCTAGAAGCATGGAATTCTCTTATTAGTACTTCGGGAATGGTAGAAGCAAACTCCCAGGTGGATCCTGAACCTGGCTGCTTCCATTTTACCCTGTAGTACAGAGTTCCATTGCTTCGCCTGGAGTAAAGGAGCTTGTCAATATCTTCCACAGGAAATAATTTCCTTCCATTGACTGGCTCCTGTCTTTCCTGACCTTCCATTCTTTCACGTCTCGACACAGACTCATCTGGTTCTTGAGATGTACCAGGAAGAGGTACAGGCTTTCCTGCAGGCTGTGAGTCAGACTGTCTGAGCTCCTTAGGTGTAATTTCAGGCTGAACTGACTGCTTTTCATTCAGTGTTTTCTTACCATGTATTTTCTTACCCTTTGTAGGTTCTGTTGTTTTTGACGTCTCCTGAGTCTGTCTACTATTATTATTTCTAACATTTGACTTCTTCTGAGTCTGACTACCATTTTTCTCAATATCTACATTTGATTGCTGCTTACTTTGTTTATTTGTACTATTCTGCACTGTATTTGACTTATTTTGCACTAACTCTGTCTGTTTCTTTGTAACATTTCTATTTTTCTCTACTGCTTTTGTATTCTGCTGTATTCTATTTGTACTACCTCTAGCATCATTTGACTGCCTTTGATTTTGTACACTATTTCTATCTCTGTTTGCCTCTACATGGGCTTGATTTTGCACTAACTGCTCAGTACCTGTATTTCTGTCTACATTACCATTATCATCACCTATTTCATCTGCATCTAACTCATCCTCACTATTTTCAAGACCTGCTGGAGGGTTTGTGGGCCTATCAGTAGGGTCAAAGTATGGCTTGAGCCTTACTGCATTTATCATTGACTTTACCTCTTTGTTTGTTGCACAGTTCCTTATTTTATATGTAAAGTTTGGGCCTAACTGAGTAATGTAATATGGTCCTGTCCATTTTCTATGGAGCTTAGGAGCCTTACCTGGGGCTACCTTAGTACAATAAAGCCATACACGCTCGGCAGGTTGAAATTTTGGTTCTTGAGACCTTTTATCATACTGGTGCCTGTAGTTTGCTTGGGCTGCCTTAATGTTTTCAGTAGCAATTTTACGGGTCACTTCAAGCTGTTTTAGAATGTTGGCAAGGTGGATCTTATGATCCTGGGCGAGGTTGTCTTTAGGAAGGAGGGCTGTATCGATTGGGACATGCATTTCCCTGCCAAACAGTAGGAAGAAGGGTGACACTTGAGTCGACTGAGTTGAAGGTGTCATCCTGTAAGCCATCATTACGGACGGCAGAATTTCTGGCCAATCATCTTGTTTACCTTTACAATAAAGCCTAAAACCTTGTAATATTACAGAATTTGCTCTTTCGACACAGCTATTCGTTTGAGCGTGATAGGAGGAAGTGTAATGCCTTGTAATTTGAAACAGTTCACATAAAGCTTTTGTTAGATTGGACATAAAAGTTTGGCCCCTATCAGATACCAATGTCCCGGGTGCTCCGTACCGAGTAATTACCTCTTTATACAGAACTGCTGCAACTTCTGTTGCCTCCTGGGTCCTAAGTGGGTGAGCTTCCATCCATTTAGAATAAGAATCTACTACTACAAGTATGTCTTTGGTTGTGGGTAAGCCACTGAGTATATCTATGTGCCATCTTCCAAATAGGTCGGCCACTGGGAGTGGTTGTAATGGTGGTGGTTTTGCATGCACTGGTCTTTTGACCTGCTGACAAGGCTCACATGACCTGATGTATTGCCGTATTTCATCATACATCTTAGGCCAATAGTATTTGAGTCTTATAGCAGCAAAGGTCCTTTCATGACCCTGGTGCCCGCCACCAGCTAAAGAATCATGGTATGACTTCAGAATGTCATTACGCATGATCTTTGGAATAGCTAGCTGTTTTACAAGCCTTTCCTCCCTTGGAATACCCCGTGTCCTTGGAGTATAAAAGTGGTATAAAAGACCATCCTCTATTTCAAACTGTGAGGCCTCTGCGACCAAAGTTTTTGCTTGCTTTTCGTCATCAGGCACCTCACCTGTGGTCTTATACCTATAAATGGCCTTAAAGTCTGGACAATTCTGCTGCAGACGTTGCAGATTGGGAAACTGCTTTTCCCTGTTTGTGTTGTTATTTGGTAGCTCAGTATTCACAGATTGCACTTTTATATCGCTCGGGTCATTTGGATAACAAAAGGTCACTGCACAACCAAAATCACTTACCTCTGGTTCACGTGTCTCTGTTTCATCCATGGGAGGATAACTCCTCCTAGAGACACCGTCCGCATTGGAATTGTTTCTGCTTGACTTAAGAATGATCTTAAAGTTATACCCTTGCAATAAAAGTGACCATCTACCTAGCCTACCTTGACAATCTTTGATCTGCTGTAAGAACTTTACAGAAACATTATCGGTATATACAGTGAATGGCATATTAGCAAGATATGGCCTAAACTGCCTTACAGCCTCTACTAGAGCAAGTCCTTCTTTATCTGCTAGATGGACAGGGTGACAATTGCGGTCCCTGCCTCTTTTTGCCCAGGCCTTGTATGAGCGCACTCGCTTGGCAAAGTTGGGAATTAAGCTCAAGACGGTAGCATACAAGACCAGGGGTTTCCGAGCCCAAATACCCTGGGTGACATATGATCACACCAGACACAAAGTCTGATGTGATGTAGGTTAGAGTCAACTGCTTGTGTGGGCTTATCAGCCCCATCTCAAATTAGCCAATGAACAGGCTTCTATTATCCAACCAATAGTTTCATATTTTAGAAGTATCAGTTTGACCAATCAAAAGTCAGACCCAAAAGGGGTGTTAAAAGTTTTTTTTTGAAGATTATAGACAATTTCACCTGGGAAAACAAAACAATTATTTAAAGATTGCAATTTCCTGTGAACAATAAAAGTTACCTGTGACAACTGTTTCAATAATTTGATCACTTTTCAATTAAGTTGTCTACCAAGTTCCAGTTTGAAACCCAAAGAGTGACTTGTGTTACCTTAGTTGATTAATCTTATTGTTTTGCTTGATGACCTCCCAGCTCAAGCATTTCAAACTAGCTTTGTTGGCTCATAGGTGCTAAAACACTTCTCAAGCCATGGTGCTTAACTTGTTTGTTTGTCAAAACAATGCCTCTAGACCCATTTTACAAAAAATTAACATTGATGAACAAAAGCCTGGGAAAATATGAAATTTATGAAGTTTAAACCAAAATGAAATTAACTTTTTTTTCTGAAATTCTGTTTTTCTCATTCACCCATTCTCTCTTACTATGACCTAAAAAAATAAAACCTTTCTTTCAACTTTCATCCCACATCGAAATCCCAATCACACTTATTTATTCATTAATATTTCTGAAATGTAAATGTCCTAAAATTTTGACTGGTGACATTTCTGTTAGTCTGCCAAATATTTTGAATAGTATTTTTGGAGAAACTTCAATCAAGAATTATAAGTTTCATGTGACCAGATGATTGGCATAGAAATATATCTAGGTCAGTGTGACCTATTTTCATGGTTCAATGAGTTTGCCTTATAGTTCAGACACAATTTGATTCTGAAATGTAATATCTGGAATAAATGTTCCATGTGACCTGATCATTGACCTCAAAATATATCTATACGGCTGTCAATAACGATCGCCTTTCTTTTAATTCCAAAATTGGATAGATATACTAGGAGCTGCTAATCTGGAGCAATGTGTACAGCTGAGTATATGTGCACAAACGAAAAGACATTTTCATGTCACACATGAGCCTTATCCCAACATAGCAGAAGGCACATTAGAGCTCTGGAGAAGGAGTAACAAGATTACTTCTGGCATTAAAATATGATATGGGTACATGTTAGAATTGCCTTGTTGAGGCTTTTCCAACAGATACCAGAAATGCCGGGTTAACACCAGTCTTGAGGAAAGTTTATCTAAATATCTAGGTTTTCCTCCTTATCTAGAGCTGTGATGCAGTTCAGTTTCACATCAGGCTTTTGTAACAGTTTACTAAGCATTTAGTCTGAGAGACATTTAGACTTCTAAGCCCATCTTAGCATAAGCGTTACAAGGGAAAACTGATGTCCACACCAAGGCCAAGTTGTCGACATGTATCTGTTCTTTAACCACTGACTAGACAAAATGGGTCTAAGAGCTCTGAAGGAACGTTAAATGGGCTGCAAACAAATAACATTGTTTTGTTTGTTTGATTTGAAGTTTAACGTCACCATCAACACTGTAAAGGTCATTTTGGAGACGTTGCTTCCAATTTTGTGGGACTTTTATCGGATATCGAGATGAAATGACACCTCAAGCCCTGCTGCCCAATGCAACCAATAGGCTTCATAAGCATGGACGGGCTGACTCGCACCGCAATACCTGGGCCGGCTTAGATTCTCTAAGAGGTTTACCAATACTTGTGTGCGGTCAGTTTCAGCTCTGTGGGAAGCATCATGCAGCCCATCTATTTCTTCAAGCCCCGATGGGCGAGGGCTAAAATAACATTGTTGATTGTCCTATCTACATCTCCAACAGATCACTATTTACCATTCTTCTGATGATCACGACAACCCCTACCTTTTGAAAACAGTATAGATCCAGATCAGATGGCTTCTGAATAAGCCAACTGATCAGGATCTAAATGTTTGTTATTCAGTTTGTGAACTGGACAAATACATCATAAATTGTGTATTCTAAAATTTATTTGGTTAATAGACAGAAATGGGTGTGGCAAAATTAATTCATTCAGCAGGACAATGGTTAATTGTTGTGGGCGTTGGAGACTATGTCAGTTTGTCCTACAAAAGTGTTCGCTTCCCATATGCATGATTTGCCATGATGTGACGCATAGATAACTTGTGAAACAAGAGGGCCCACAGGGCCCTGAAAGAAGCCTCCGTGGTGCAGTTCCCTGTAAACCAGGGATCGCAGGATCGACCCCGGGCTTCTCCAGACTTTCGGATGAGTCTTTAAACCGAGGTCCCGTCTCCGTATGACCTTAGCTGTTTGTGGGACGTAAAACTAAACTTCACTCACTCACAGGGCCCTGAATCGTTCACCTGAGTATCAGTGTCTCTACTACATTCTTGGCCCAAGGGCTATAATTTGAAAAAACTTGGTAGCGGTCCACTAGATGAAGCTTCATACCAAATATCAAAGACCTGGGCCTTCTGGTTTCAGACAAGAAGATTTTAAAAGGTTTTCCCTATATAAGCCTATGAAAAACTAGTGGGCCCTGGCGCGGGGGCATTTTTGGCGCCAGGGCTATAATTTGAACAATCTCAGTAGAGGTCCACTAGATGAAGCTTCACGTCAAACATCAAAGACCTGTGCCTTCTGGTTTCAGTGAAGAAGATTTTTAAAAGTTTTTTTTCCTATATAAGCCTCTGGTAAACTAGTGGGTCCCGGCGCAGGGACATTTTTGGCCCCAAGGCTATTATTTGAACAATCTTGGTAGAGGTCCATTAGACGAAGATTCATACCAAATATCAAAGACATGGGCCTTCTGGTTACAGACAAGAAGATTTTTAAAGGTTATCCCTGTATACGCCTTAGTGAAATCAGTGGGGCCCTGCGCGGGGGCATTTTTGGCCCCAGGACTATATTTTGAACAACCTTGGTAGAGGTCAACTAGATGAAGCTTCATTCCAAATATCAAAGCCTGGGCCTTCTTGTTTCAGACAAAAAGATTTTTAAAGGTTTTCCCGTACGCCTATTTGAAACCGGTGGGCCCCAACGCGGGGGCATTTTTGGCCCCAGGACTATATTTTGAACAATCTTGGTAGAGGTCCTCTAGATGAAGCTGCATACCAAATATCAAAGACCTGGGCCTTCTGGTTTCAGACAAGAAGATTTTTAAAGGTTTTCCCTATATAAGTCTATGTTAAACTGGTGGGACCCAGCACGGGGGCATTTATGGCCCCAGGGCTATAATTTGAACAATCTAGGTAGGGGTCCACTAGATGAAGCTTCAAGCCAAATATCAAAGACCGGGGCCTTCTTGTTTTAGACAAGAAGATTTTTAAAGGTTTTCCCTATATACGCCTATGTGAAACCAGTGGGCACCGGCGCGGGGGCATTTTTGGCCCATGACTATATTTTGAACAATCTTGGTGGAGATCCACTAGATGAAGCTTCGTACCAAATATCAAAGACCTGGGCCTTCTGGTTTCAGACAAGAAGAATTTTAAATGTTTTCCCTATATAAATCTATGTGAAACTGGTGGGCCCCGGCGGGGGGGGGGGGGGTTGGGGCATTTATAGCCCTATTGCTATAATTTGAACAATCTTGGTAGAGGTCCACTAGATGAAGCTTCATACCAAATATCAAAGACCTGGGCCTTCTTGTTTCAGACAAGAAGATTTTTAAAAGTTTTCCCTATACACGCCTAAGTGAAACCAATGGGCCCTGGCGTGGGGGCATTTTTGGCCCAAGGACTATATTTTGAACAATCTTGGTAGAGGTCCACTAGATGAAGCTTCATACCAAATATCAACGACTTGGGCCTTCTGGTTTCAGACAAGAAGATTTTTAAATGTTTTCCTAATATAAGTCAAAGTTTTCAGTAAAAAAATCTATTTTTAGCCTCAGTGACATAGATGTGCTTCGGACCGGAATGATTTGAACATATTTGAAAGGGGACCACCTAAGGATCATTCCTGTGAAGTTTGGTCAAAATACGATCAGTGGTTTAGGAGGAGATGTTTTTTGAAGAAATTGTTTAGGGATGGACGGATGGATGCACGCACTCACGGAAGCACGGCGAACAAAAAGTGATCCCAAAAAGCTCACCTCGTCACTACGTGACAGATGAGCTAAAAATACACGGTTTTGACTTTTTCCCCATACAAAAGTCTATGGGACCAAATTTGACCTCGGCCTAAAATAGGTCAAGGTCATTCAGGAGTCATCATCTGAACAAAGTTTGATAGGCCCGAGTCCCCAATGCCACATACCAAGTTCCATGATAATCGGCCCACTGGTTCCAGAGAAGAAGATTTCTGAAGGGTTTTACCTTATATGGGCATGACGGCCATATTGGTCATGTGACCAAATTCATATTGATTGATTGTCATTTCCTTGTTCTTAAAAACTTTCATATGAAATTACGTTTCAAATGGCTTTGTGGTTTCTGAGAAAAATAAGTTTTAATTCTCATATCTGAATGACCTTGAACAAACGTCAAAGAAAGACCTTGACCTTGATAGTCATGTAGTTTCATCCACCCATTTAGCTTACTGCATCTACTAATTTTCAGATCACAGGTTGCAATAGGTTCCAAAAAAGACACGGTTTTGACTTTACCCAATATGTGTAAATTTGACCTTGGCCTAAAATTGGTCAAGGTCATCCAAGGGTCATCATTTGAACAAAATATGATGGACCTAAGTCCCTAATGCTACATACCAAGTTTCAGCCCAATCGGCCCACTGTCTCCGGAGAAGAAGATTTTTGAAGGGTTTTTACCTTATATGGGCATGGCAGTCATCTTGGTCATGTGACCTGGACCTTGTGAACAAACTTTTGTTCCCCCATCCCATGGATGCTCCACACGAAATAGGACTCCAATCGGGCTTGGGGTGTCAGTGGAGAAGATGTTTGAAAATGTTGACAGACGACAGACAGACAACGGAGCCTTACCATACTATAAGCTCACCTGTGAGCCTTCAGCTCAGGTGAGCTAAAAACTCAGGAATTTCCGCCAACAATAGCCTAGGTCAAAGGCAAAACAGTAAATATTTGTTTGCATTAAGAAGATTAATAAGGTTTCCTAATATTCTTAGTCATAGAGAAGATAGACAGTCACCAAATCATTGAAACAGCTGGTAATATCACTACTTTAGCAGATTCCATGGTAAAGACCAACGGATGGGATAATCACAGTACCTGAAGCCATTATATAATAAATTATATTAAATAACCTGTCAATAAATGTTTATAAAATAAAACATACAATAAATTTGCAATAACCCATTTTCATCAAATGAGGTAGCTGGCTGTCAATAGCGAATTCGCTATCGACAGCGCTGTCAATAGCAAATTCGCTATCGACAGCCGGCTGTCAATAGCGATCGCCATTCTTAAAAACAGTTCCTGGACAGTTCGGCCCATAACGAAGTCGCCCAGTAGCATGCAAGTCGACAAGGGGGTAAAGTGAAAATATGTTCAGTTTGAGAACTCTATCTATCTATCTATCTATCTATCTATCTATCTATCTATCTATCTATCTATCTATCTATCTATCTATCTATCTATCTATCTATCTACCTACCTACCTACCTACCTACCTACCTTACCTACCTACCTACCTACCTACCTACCTACCTACCTACACCTATCTATCTATCTATCTATCTATCTATCTATCTATCTATCTATCTATCTATCTATCTATCTATCTATCTATCTATCTATCTATCTATCTATCTATCTATCTATCTATCTATCTATCTATCTATCTATCTATCTATCTATCTATCTATCTATCTATACTGCATCACCCCCTCTTGGGGATTGCGTGCAGGTGCGCGTCTGTGCAATGTTAGTAGAAGAGTAATAAAATAAATGTTTCCGTAAGAATTGTTAGTGAGGGTGGAATAAAGATGATATGGTTAAAATGTTAAAAGTCAGAAAGCAGGCTGTGAAAGTTAAAAGATAAAAAACAGCGCACTGGCATTTATGGCATTGAATGGCTGACTGTACACACTGCCCTTTAGAAAAGCTCGAAAGTGGGCAGTAGTGCAATTTGGGATGGCAGCCGATTCCATTGCACGATTGCGAGGGGGTAGAACGAGTATTTATAGTAATCTTCTCTTGTATGGATCTGACGGTAAACCAGTGGGTTGGAATTCTTTTGGGAAATCCGGATGGGATGCTCGACATACGGTGGCAGGTCAATGGCTACTAAGCTGTAAATGATTTTGTAAAACAGGCAAAGCCGGGAATCACTCCTCTGTTCAAGGGAACGCCAGCCAAGGTAGTTTAACATCTCGGTAACACTTGCTTGTCTGGAGTAGTTGTCAAGTGTCCACCGGGCTGCTCTACGTTGAACCATTTCACTTTTATGGATGTTGCTTTGGGTGTAGGGGCTCCAAACAGAGGAGGAATATTCAACTAGGGGGCACACCAGTGTCTTGTATGCCATTTCACGGATGGCTGGAGTTTTTGTTCTGATGTTGCGTTTAATGAACCCCAAGGAACGGCTTGCTGATGAGCATACATTTTTGACGTGGGTGTTGAAGGAAAGGTTGCCACTGATCTCTACGCCCAAATACTTAGAGCCTCCAACCGATTCAAGAATCTGGCCGTGCAGCAGGTATTGACTTGGGACAGGGGTTCTAGCACGTGTGACGTGTATGACGACACACTTACTTGGATTGAACTCCATGTCACATTGTAATTCCCACTCATGAAGGCAATCTAGATCCTGCTGTAATATCTGAGCATCTTGCAGGCTGGAGACTGCCAAGTAGATTGCTGTATCATCAGCAAACAACCGAACCTTTGATCTCGTATTGTCGGGTAAATCAATAATGTATATCAAGAAAAGTATTGGTCCCAAGACGGAACCCTGAGGGACCCCAGATGTCACAGGCACTGTGTCAGACTTTTCATTTTCAAGAACAACTGTTTGTGTTCTGCCAGAGAGAAATGCCTGTATCCATCTCAGGCTAGGACCTCTGATTCCATAGCTGTGGAGCTTTAGCAGGAGTTTCTGATGGCTGACCTTGTCAAATGCTTTTGAGAAGTCAAGCAAGACAAGGTCAGTTTGGCTATCTGCCAAAGAGTTCCTCATGAGATCTTCAATTAGTGTCACAAGCTGGGTCTCACATGAGAGTTTGCTTCGGAAACCATGCTGAAAGTCGTACAGCAGGTTGTACTGGTCCATATGAGAAACCAAATTGGTAGTGACGATGTGCTCTAGCACCTTACATAAGATGCTAGTTAGTGATATTGGCCTGTAATTTGATGCAAAGTAGAAGTAAAACAAAGATCAGGAATCGATACAATTAACTTACTCGACCCATCAAAGACACCAAAGGGAACGAAACACAAACATTAAGCGACCAGACCTTAATGGAAACCTAAACAAAGGAAGGCCATAAGGACAGTTACTTTTCCACAAAATGGCCATATGGCCATCCAAAATAAAAAAACACAAGTGATACACACAGTAAGTAACAAACAACAACATAAATAAATCGCCACAGAAGAACCGCCTTGGAACGGTCAGTGGAAAGATTTCCACTGGGGGGCTTAAATCGATTTTACGTGGCAACAATCCTCGCCCTTACTTCCGTCGCGATTTAGACAAATAATTTGTTCAGTCCGCATGAAGGCCTCCTAACTCATCAGTGCAACATCTCCGTGAACACAAATAATCAAAGAACCACAAAGGTGAGACAACGGTGAGGACTCGACAGCAAGAAACCACTGAAATGCTGGAGCAAAAGAAAACCAACAGTTAGACTCCGACGGGCCCGACCAGAGACAGAGCATCAGGCACCAACCAGCATACCTTGAATATGATCTCTCTAATTCTCAATAAGCCTTTACGCTGGAACTGTCATAGAATCTGAGGCCTGACCCACCGGCGTGCAATTAAAGAGGGAAGCAAAGTTGCCAACCGTGATTGGGTTAACTACCATGCATGCAGTCTGTCGTATAATATCCATGTTGTACCCAATCTTTTTATATCGAAGAATGATTTTACGAAATTGGGTGCTAAAGTCATTGCGGTTATATATTTTTCTGAATTTATATACTAAGTCACCATAAAACTCGGGTTCCCATAGACCCTGCTGCAGAAGAGATTTAAGTCCAATATTGAAATTTGAAATTAAATCAGAATGGCGTCTATAAAATTTTGAAAAGGCTTTGCGTAGTTTATGGTACCGATAACCCTGATTAAGTAGTTTAGCTGTTTATAATTTATTACGAGTGTTGAAGTCAGTTACATGACTACAAACTCTAGCAAATCGAATTAATTGCGAAATATAAACGCCATAGGATGGCACACGAAGAGCATTACCATCCAAAAAAGGAAAATTTACAATCTCAAAATCAAAGTCATCGCGTTTATCATAAATTTTGCACGAAACATACCCTTCTACAATAGATAGATGTAAATCCAAAATCGGGGCCTCGGTAACAGAAGAATTTGCTTTATTTAACTGAAGTTCTGGGGGTAAATCTGACTGATCAAACCATCGAAATAGGTACAATCAATATTTAAATAAATCATCTAAATATCTAGCAGTGGAGCTAAAAGCTTCAATAATTTCAGATTGGTTATCAATGGAAAGCGACAACATGAAGTCTCTTTCATAACAATACAAGAATAGATCAGCCACAAGAGGTGCGCAATTCGTACCCATCGGAATGCACACAATTTGTCTAAATAACTAAGGACCGAATCTAATATAAATATTGTCAAGTAGAAAGGTTAGGGCATCCCACACTTTCTCACATGACCAAAGTGTATAATTCTTATGCTCTTTAGAAGTGAAAAATGCATTTCTGACATTACATGCAAGATAGAGAGAATCTTATCTGTGAAAAGCCCATTCAATTAAATCATTAAGCTTTTCTTTTATAAGACTATGAGGAAGTGTCGTGTAAAGAGTGGAAAAATCGTAAGTAGACAGACTTGAAGCACGAAAATGTCTGGATTTCAATTTATTTAAAACCTCGTTCGATTTTTTTATAGACCAAAACAGATTTCTTCCCGATCTTTCAAAGACTTTATCACAATATTTAATCACATGCGTTTTAATAGCAGTAAGACAGGAAGTTAATAATTTAGAAAGTTCAGTGGTAGTGCAAGAGCTAGAATTTGCAAAATAACCGTGCTTTGTAAGATCTTTTATGAAGTTTTGGTAACCAGTATAGCGTAGGAAGCTTGTCTTGACCTTCGGTAACACACACAGCAAACTTGGTGGCTGAATGACAAATATGTTTATCATTATAACTATCTCTTCAGCTAAAGGCTAAAGTTCATAGGCCATAGTACCACCAAGCTCCTGCTTAAGCGTGTTAACATAGTGGAGCCGTCACACAACGGCGACGTTATTAGCGGCCTTGTCTGCAGGGGCCAAAACAAACTTCTTATGACATTCTTGAATACCTAGTTTAAGATGACGTAAAGACGTCTTAGGCTTGGGAGGTAATAAGTTAGTATTTTAAGAATAGAAAGAAATGCGTTTATTCACTAGTTTTAAAATGCTTAGTTTCCAGTCCTTAAGGGCTTATGCTCAACATACTCTCGCTTACACCATCGATTACCGAATTCATTCAAGGAAGCAGCGATTTCATCTCTACGTTTACTGAAATCAATTTTAGAAGGAAACCGATATTTCGGTCCTTTAGTAATTATATTCCTTATCCTAGAATCAGGAATAATTTTCAAATTGCCAGTAATTATAAGGCTAGTTTCTCCTTTTTTGAAAAGGGGACAGACGTATGCAGTGTTCCGGTCTTTAGGTACCCTACCAGTATTTAGAAATTGCTGGAATATGACCTGGAGGAGGTGCAAGTACGTCTCAGAGTCTTTGTCAGACAAGGGGTTTCAGCTTATCGGGTCCTGCGGCCTTGTGGGAATTGAGGTCTTTCAACAGTTTCAATATTCCATTCAGGGAGACTGTAATGTTTGGCATTTGAGGAACAGAGCTAAGGGTTTCTCTGGGTATTTGGGATGGGTAGAGTATGCCATCATCCACAAAGTCCTGTACTGCCATGCGTGAGAGCTGACTAAGTTTGAGTGGTGTCTCAGGTGTAAAGACTGATTGGAATTGTCTGTTGAGGATGTTGTTTTTGTCTGTGGTGTTTGTGTAGAGTTTACTTGGAGTTTAACTGTTGGTTTTCTTTTGCTCCAGCAATTCTGTTGTTGTATGCTGTCGAGTCCTCAACCTTGTTTCATCTCTGTAGTTTTTTATTTTTACGTTCTCGGGGATGTTACACTGATGAGTTAGGAAGCCTTCATGCGGACTAAAAATTAGTGTATATCGCGTCAGAGGTAAGGGCGGGGATTATGACCATGTAAAATCGATTACAGCCCCCAGTGGAATTCTTTCCACTGACCGTTCCAAGGCGGTTCTTCTGTGGCGGTTTATTTATGTTGTTGTTTGTTACTTACTGTGTGTATTACTTGTGTCTTTTTGTTTTGGATGGCCATTTGGCCATTTGTGGGAAAGTAACTGTCCTTATGGCCTTCCTTTGTTTAGGTTTCCATTATGGTCTGGTCGCTTCATGTTTGTGTTTCTTTCCCTTTTGTGTCTTTGATGGGTGGAGTAAGTGAATTGTATCGATTCCTGATCTTTGTTTTACTTCTACTTTGACCATCCTGCTTTAGAGGTGCTGAGCCTTTTGAATCCAGCTTAGAGTTTTTCAACAGAGAGTAAAGATACTTAGTGGCAAAGGTGTTAAGAATTTTTTCGTTTTCTTTTTTCTCTTAAGATTTTTTTTCTTTTTTCTTTCTTTTTTCTCCTATTACTGCTACTCGCCCACATCTGAGCATTACGAGCAGGATTTTCTGGGTGGTAACCAGTACTTTTTTAAACGTTCTTTGATTGTTTTCATTTCAGGCAATGATTAGAAAACTGCCACCAAGCGTTGCTCACAGACGCATATACCTTATGAAATGCCTTAGGAGCGCTTTGGTGCAGTGGTAGCGCATCGGATTTGTAATCGAGAGATTGCGTGTTCGATCCTCACGCTGACCAAAGTGTTGTGCCCTTGAGCAAGGCACTTCATCCACATTTCTTAAAAAAGTACTGCCCCTCGTCACCACCCAGGAAATCCTGCTCGTAATGCTCAGATGTGAGCGAATAGCAGTAATAGGAGAAAAAACGTTAAGGTTTCATTGGTGTACATCGTTTTTTCTTATGTCTTTTTCTTATTTCTGTCTTTAACTTCCATTTAAGTAATTGAATCCATTATGAATAAGAATCATACTGATTAGTTTTCAGTACTGAGAAAATAATCTTACAGGAATCAACCGTAGGTTTTCGTGCATTAATTTTTCCGGGTCTCAAAGAAGCCTTTTTAACATTAGGCCACTTGAAACACAAGTATATAAATAAGCAAGGACCAAGCAATTTATACAATTTGCCAAGCATACATAGATCAGCTTGCTCGGCGGTCATGATCGCTGGAGTTCATAGTTACAGTTCACAGCGAAGACGCAAATCAGACTGCGCGGATGCGCAGGCTGATGTGAGTCTTCGCTGGGCCCCGGCGTTAGGCCCTCGTATAGCTATCGAATCGATGTGCCTCTGCTCAACTTTACCCGGCCGGGATCGAACCCGGGCCGCCGGAGTGACAGACCAACACTCTACCGCGTCGCTATAAAAGCCGGATTGTACCGCAAGGCGGTACAAGTGTATTTGATACCTATCACTACTATATATTCCCCTTCCTATTTAAGATTCGTCCTCGAATCTCTAAATCTTTCCAACTAAATTCGCCGGTACACGGATGTGGTCCGAGTCTCTGTGGGTCATTTACGTTGGGCGCCAAATGTAACAGATGAAAAAATGCTATCAACTTTACCCGGCCGGGGATCGAACCCGGGCCGCCGGAGTGACAGGCCAACACTCTACCGCGTCGCTATAAAAGCCGGCTTGTACCACAAGGCGGTACAAGTGTATTTTATACCTATCCCTACTACATATTCCCCCCTCCTATTTAAGATTCGTCCTCGAATCTCTAAATCTTTCCAACTAAATTCGCTGGTACACGATGTGGTCCGAGTCTCTGTGGGTCATTTACGTTGGGCGCAAAATGTAACAGATGAAAAAAATGCTTATCAACTTTACCCGGCCGGGGATCGAACCCGGGCCGCCGGAGTGATAGGCCAACACTCTACCGCGTCGCTATAAAAGCCGGCTTGTACTTTTTATACCTATCACTACTACATTAGACATAATTTGTCTTTTGCTCCTAGGCAGACAGAGGATGCCGTTGTTTCATCTCTGTGTTTGTTTGATTATTTGTGTTCACAGAGATGTTGCACTGATGAGTTAGGAGGCCTTCATGCGGACCGAACAAATTATTTGTCAAAATCGCGACGGAAGTAAGGGCGAGGATTGTGGCCACGTAAAATCGATTTAAGCCCTCCTATGGAATTCGTTTCCGCTGACCGTTCCAAGGCGGTTCTTCTGTCACGGTTTAGTTTTGTTATGGTTTGTCTTTGGGTGTTTTATCAGTCTTTGTATCAACTGCCTATTCGAAATTCGCAAAATTGCAGTATGTTTCCTCCGGCTTTCTTTGCCGGATCATTACAGGGTCACTGATGAGGCTTTATTAGCCGAAACTACGTAGTATGACCCATCTTCTTTCTTATGAATGTTTTCATTGCTCTTAAAGGAACTCATTTTTTGATTTTTATTTGTGTCGCTTATTTTATTTTATTTTGGATAGCCTATTGGCCATTTTTGGGAAAGTAACTGTCCTTTTGGCTTTCCGCTGTTGATGTTTCCATTAGGGTCTGTTGTTTCATGTCTGTGTGTCTTTCCCTTTGGTGTTTCTGATGGGAACTATGGGTTGATTGTATCGATTCCTGATCATTGCCTCCACTTCTATTTAACAAAACATCGGCGTGACCTCAACTTGAGTATGCATCACCTATTTGACACCGCCCTGTTAAAACTCAGATTCAAATGGTTGGGGTGGTCCAGAGGACGGTTGCTCGATGGATCTGCCGGCGATGGCGGAACAAAAGAAGTGTGGCTGATATGCTTGAAGAGGTGGAATGGCCATCGCTGGATGGCCGTCGTTATCAGTTTTTGTTTTATATCAGTCTTTGAATCGACTGCCTATTCGAAATTCGCAAAATTGCAGTATATTTCCTCTGACTTTCTTTGCCGGATCATTACAGGGTCACTGATGAGGCTTTATTAGCCGAAACTACGTAGTATGACCCATCTTCTTTCTTATGAATGTTTTCATTGCTCTTAAAGGAACTCATTTTTGATTTTTATTCTTAAACATTCCAGATACACTCTGATACAGTATCTCTTTATAAAGATAAATACTCTCCCTCCACCCCCTGACAAGTTTAATCCAAATGAGGGCAACACAATTAAACAACATTCAATATCGTAGGCACCAGGCCTATACTAATTCCCTGATAAAACTCCTTCTCTAGATCTATTCCTCAGTGGAATAAATAGTTTTCCATCCTCTGTGGTAGATGCCAGAACTGCAGAGTAGTTCAAAATTGAAGTGAAGGCAATGATAAGGAATCGATTCAATTATCCCACACCTCCCATCAGAGACACCAAAGGGAAAGAAACACAAACATGAAACAACTTGACCCTGATGGAATCATCAATAGCGGAAATCCAAAAGACTTTACTTTACCACAAAATGGCCAACTGGCTACCCGAAAGAAATATATATATATATATAAGCGGTACACACATTCAAAGACGAACTGTGACAAAATAAATCGCCACAGAAGAACCGCCATGAAGTATTTCACTGTCGGGTGGGGTTGAGGGCTTACATCGATTTTACGCGGCCGTAATTCTCGCCTTTACTTCCGTCGCGATTTAGACAAATAATAAGTTCAGTCCGCACGAAGGCTTCCTAACTTATCAGTAACTTATCAGTGAAAAATCTCCGAGAATACAAAAAATAAACAACCACAGAGATGTAACAACGGTGAGGACTCGTCGGCAAGCAATAACCGAAATACTGACGGAAAAGAAAGCCAACAGTTAGACTCCGATGGGCCCGACCAGAGGCAGAGCATCAGGTACCGACCAACATTACATAAAATTAAATAGTAACTCGTAAGCCTTTTACACTGAAACCGTTATAGAATTTGAAACCTGGCCCTCCGGCAAGCAATTAAAGAGGGAAGTAAAGTTATCAACCGTGATTGGGTTAAATACCATGCATGCAGTCTGTCGTATAACATATATGTTGTACTCAATCAATCCTACTTTATAAGAGAAAAGTGGGGTTTACGGGAGTATTCATTCATAACTTTACTTATTGTTACTAAAATATATCGTGGGTACCCGTTAGAACCGCCTCATTGAGGCGTTTCTAGAAAACCAGCAATAATAATAATACAGAAACATAAGCACAAACAACATAAAGAGCCCCGTCGGAAAATTTTAGACAAAGCTATATTTAAAATAAACAGCATTAAGACAGTCAAAAGCGAGAACCACCGGAGAGATTCCATTCATTATCCTACGTTTATACAGTCAAATAGAAGTGAAGACAATGATCAGGAAGCGATACATTTACCTCAGAATCAGAATCCGAAATGTTATTAGTGACACTTCAAATGACATTCATACACCAGGAACTGTGAAAGGGGAAGTTAGTCCATAGCTCTCACCAAAGAGGCAAACTTAGCGACAAGATCCTGAGTATCAGTGTCTCTATTACATTCTTGGCCCAAGGGCTATAATTTGAAAAAACTTGGTAGCGGTCCACTAGATGAAGCTTCATACCAAATATCAAAGACCTGGGCCTTCTGGTTTCAGACAAGAAGATTTTAAAAGGTTTTCCCTATATAAGCCTATGAAAAACTAGTGGGCCCTGGCGCGGGGGCATTTTTGGCGTCAGGGCTATAATTTGAACAATCTCAGTAGAGGTCCACTAGATGAAGCTTCACGTCAAACATCAAAGACCTGTGCCTTCTGGTTTCAGTGAAGAAGATTTTTAAAAGTTTTTTTTCCTATATAAGCCTCTGGTAAACTAGTGGGTCCCGGCGCAGGGACATTTTTGGCCCCAAGGCTATTATTTGAACAATCTTGGTAGAGGTCCATTAGACGAAGCTTCATACCAAATATCAAAGACATGGGCCTTCTGGTTACAGACAAGAAGATTTTTAAAGGTTATCCCTGTATACGCCTAAGTGAAATCAGTGGGGCCCTGCGCGGGGGCATTTTTGGCCCCAGGACTATATTTTGAACAATCTTGGTAGAGGTCAACTAGATGAAGCTTCATTCCAAATATCAAAGCCTGGGCCTTCTTGTTTCAGACAAAAAGATTTTTAAAGGTTTTCCCGTACGCCTATGTGAAACCAGTGGGCCCCAGCGCGGGGGCATTTTTGGCCCCAGGACTATATTTTGAACAATCTTGGTAGAGGTCCTCTAGATGAAGCTGCATACCAAATATCAAAGACCTGGGTCTTCTGGTTTCAGACAAGAAGATTTTTAAAGGTTTTCCCTATATAAGTCTATGTTAAACTGGTGGGACCCAGCACGGGGGCATTTATGGCCCCAGGGCTATAATTTGAACAATCTAGGTAGGGGTCCACTAGATGAAGCTTCAAGCCAAATATCAAAGACCGGGGCCTTCTTGTTTTAGACAAGAAGATTTTTAAAGGTTTTCCCTATATACGCCTATGTGAAACCAGTGGGCACCGGCGCGGGGGCATTTTTGGCCCATGACTATATTTTAAACAATCTTGGTGGAGATCCACTAGATGAAGCTTCGTACCAAATATCAAAGACCTGGGCCTTCTGGTTTCAGACAAGAAGAATTTTAAAGGTTTTCCCTATATAAATCTATGTGAAACTGGTGGGCCCCGGCGGGGGGGGGGGGGCATTTATGGCCCTATTGCTATAATTTGAACAATCTTGGTAGAGGTCCACTAGATGAAGCTTCATACCAAATATCAAAGACCTGGGCCTTCTTGTTTCAGACAAGAAGATTTTTAAAAGTTTTCCCTATACACGCCTAAGTGAAACCAGTGGGCCCTGGCGTTGGGGCATTTTTGGCCCAAGGACTATATTTTGAACAATCTTGGTAGAGGTCCACTAGATGAAGCTTCATACCAAATATCAACGACTTGGGCCTTCTGGTTTCAGACAAGAAGATTTTTAAATGTTTTCCTAATATAAGTCAAAGTTTTCAGTAAAAAAATCTATTTTTTGCCTCAGTGACATAGATGTGCTTCGGACCGGAATGATTTGAACATATTTGAAAGGGGACCACCTAAGGATCATTCCTGTGAAGTTTGGTCAAAATACGATCAGTGGTTTAGGAGGAGATGTTTTTTGAAGAAATTTTTTAGGGATGGACGGATGGATGCACGCACTCACGGACGCACGGCGAACAAAAAGTGATCCCAAAAAGCTCACCTCGTCACTACGTGACAGATGAGCTAAAAATACACGGTTTTGACTTTTTCCCCATACAAAAGTCTATGGGACCAAATTTGACCTTGGCCTAAAATAGGTCAAGGTCATTCAGGAGTCATCATCTGAACAAATTTTGATAGGCCCGAGTCCCCAATGCCACATACCAAGTTCCATGATAATCGGCCCACTGGTTCCAGAGAAGAAGATTTCTGAAAGGTTTTTCCTTATATGGGCATGACGGCCATATTGGTCATGTGACCAAATTCATATTGATTAATTGTCATTTCCTTGTTCTTAAAAACTTTCATATGAAATTACGTTTCAAATGGCTTTGTGGTTTCTGAGAAAAATAAGTTTTAATTCTCATATCTGAATGACCTTGAACAAACGTCAAAGAAAGACCTTGACCTTGATAGTCATGTAGTTTCATCCACCCATTTAGCTTACAGCATCTACTAATTTTCAGATCACAGGTTGCAATAGGTTCCAAAAAAGACACGGTTTTGACTTTACCCAATATGTGTATGCGACCAAATTTGACCTTGGCCTAAAATTGGTCAAGGTCATCCAAGGGTCATCATTTGAACAAAATATGATGGACCTAAGTCCCTAATGCTACATACCAAGTTTCAGCCCAATCGGCCCACTGTCTCCGGAGAAGAAGATTTTTGAAGGGTTTTTACCTTATATGGGCATGGCAGTCATCTTGGTCATGTGACCTGGACCTTGTGAACAAACTTTTGTTCCCCCATCCCATGGATGCTCCACACGAAATAGGACTCCAATCGGGCTTGGGGTGTCAGTGGAGAAGATGTTTGAAAATGTTGACAGACGACAGACAGACAACGGAGCCTTACCATACTATAAGCTCACCTGTGAGCCTTCAGCTCAGGTGAGCTAAAAACTCAGGAATTTCAGCCAACAATAGCCTAGGTCAAAGGCAAAACAGTAAATATTTGTTTGCATTAAGAAGATTAATAAGGTTTCCTAATATTCTTAGTCATAGAGAAGATAGACAGTCACCAAATCATTGGAACAGCTGGTAATATCACTACTTTAGCAGATTCCGTGGTAAAGACCAACGGATGGGATAATCACAGTACCTGAAGCCATTATATAATAAATTATATTAAATAACCTGTCAATAAATGTTTATAAAATAAAACATACAATAAATTTGCAATAACCCATTTTCATCAAATGAGGTAGCTGGCTGTCAATAACGAATTCGCTATCGATAGCCGGCTGTCAATAGCAAATTCGCTATCGACAGCCGGCTGTCAATAGCGATCGCCATTCTTAAAACAGTTCCTGGACAGTTCGGCCCATAACGAAGTCGCCCAGTAGCATGCAAGTCGACAAGGGGGTAAAGTGAAAATATGTTCAGTTTGAGAACTCTATCTATCTATCTATCTATCTATCTATCTATCTATCTATCTATCTATCTATCTATCTATCTATCTATCTATCTATCTATCTAACTGTCTGTCTGTCTGTCTGTCTGTCTGTCTGTCTGTCTGTCTGTCTGTCTGTCTGTCTGTCTATCTATCTATCTATCTATCTATCTATCTATCTATCTATCTATCTATCTATCTATCTATCTATCTATCTATCTATCTATCTATCTATCTATCTATCTATCTATCTATCTATCTATCTATCTATCTATCTATCTATCTATCTATCTATCTATCTATCTATCTATCTATCTATCTATCTATCTATCTATCTATCTATCTATCTATCTATCTATCTATCTATCTATCTATCTATCTATCTATCTATCTATCTATCTATCTATCTATCTATCTATCTATACTGCATCACCCCCTCGTGGGGATTGCGTGCAGGTGCGCATCTGTGCAATGTTAGTAGAAGAGTTATAAAATAAATGTTTCCGTAAGAATTGTTAGTGAGGGTGGAATAAAGATGATATGGTTAAAATGTTAAAAGTCAGAAAGCAGGCTGTGAAAGTTAAAAGATAAAAAACAGCGCACTGGCATTTATGGCATTGAATGGCTGACTGTACACACTGCCCTTTAGAAAAGCTCGAAAGTGGGCAGTAGTGCAATTTGGGATGGCAGCCGATTCCATTGCACGATTGCGAGGGGGTAGAACGAGCTCTTGTATGGATCTGACGGTAAACCAGTGGGTTGGAATTCTTTTGGGAAATCCGGATGGGATGCTCGACATACGGTGGCAGGTCAATGGCTACTAAGCTGTAAATGATTTTGTAAAACAGGCAAAGCCGGGAATCACTCCTCTGTTCAAAGGAACGCCAGCCAAGGTAGTTTAACATCTCGGTAACACTTGCTTGTCTGGAGTAGTTGTCAAGTGTCCACCGGGCTGCTCTACGTTGAACCATTTCACTTTTATGGATGTTGCTTTGGGTGTAGGGGCTCCAAACAGAGGAGGAATATTCAACTAGGGGGCGCACCAGTGTCTTGTATGCCATTTCACGGATGGCTGGAGTTTTTGTTCTGATGTTGCGTTTAATGAACCCCAAGGAACGGCTTGCTGATGAGCATACATTTTTGACGTGGGTGTTGAAGGAAAGGTTGCCACTGATCTCTACGCCCAAATACTTAGAGCCTCCAACCGATTCAAGAATCTGGCCGTGCAGCAGGTATTGACTTGGGACAGGGGTTCTAGCACGTGTGACGTGTATGACGACACACTTACTTGGATTGAACTCCATGTCACATTGTAATTCCCACTCATGAAGGCAATCTAGATCCTGCTGTAATATCTGAGCATCTTGCAGGCTGGAGACTGCCAAGTAGATTGCTGTATCATCAGCAAACAACCGAACCTTTGATCTCGTATTGTCGGGTAAATCAATAATGTATATCAAGAAAAGTATTGGTCCCAAGACGGAACCCTGAGGGACCCCAGATGTGACAGGCACTGTGTCAGACTTTTCATTTTCAAGAACAACTGTTTTTTGTTCTGCCAGAGAGAAATGCCTGTATCCATCTCAGGCTAGGACCTCTGATTCCATAGCTGTGGAGCTTTAGCAGGAGTTTCTGATGGCTGACCTTGTCAAATGCTTTTGAGAAGTCAAGCAAGACAAGGTCAGTTTGGCTATCTGCCAAAGAGTTCCTCATGAGATCTTCAATTAGTGTCACAAGCTGGGTCTCACATGAGAGTTTGCTTCGGAAACCATGCTGAACGTCGTACAGCAGGTTGTACTGGTCCATGTGAGAAACCAAATTGGTAGTGACGATGTGCTCTAGCACCTTACATAAGATGCTAGTTGGTGATATTGGCCTGTAATTTGATGCAAAGTAGAAGTAAAACAAAGATCAGGAATCGATACAATTAACTTACTCGACCCATCAAAGACACCAAAGGGAACGAAACACAAACATTAAGCGACCAGACCTTAATGGAAACCTAAACAAAGGAAGGCCATAAGGACAGTTACTTTTCCACAAAATGGCCATATGGCCATCCAAAATAAAAAAACACAAGTGATACACACAGTAAGTAACAAACAACAACATAAATAAATCGCCACAGAAGAACCGCCTTGGAACGGTCAGTGGAAAGATTTCCACTGGGGGGGGGGCTTAAATCGATTTTACGTGGCAACAATCCTCGCCCTTACTTCCGTCGCGATTTAGACAAATAATTTGTTCAGTCCGCATGAAGGCCTCCTAACTCATCAGTGCAACATCTCCGTGAACACAAATAATCAAAGAACCACAAAGGTGAGACAACGGTGAGGACTCGACTGCAAGAAACCACTGAAATGCTGGAGCAAAAGAAAACCAACAGTTAGACTCCGACGGGCCCGACCAGAGACAGAGCATCAGGCACCAACCAGCATACCTTGAATATGATCTCTCTAATTCTCAATAAGCCTTTACGCTGGAACTGTCATAGAATCTGAGGCCTGACCCACCGGCGTGCAATTAAAGAGGGAAGCAAAGTTGCCAACCGTGATTGGGTTAACTACCATGCATGCAGTCTGTCGTATAATATCCATGTTGTACCCAATCTTTTTATATCGAAGAATGATTTTACGGAATTGGGTGCTAAAGTCATTGCGGTTATATATTTTTCTGAATTTATATACTAAGTCACCATAAAACTCGGGTTCCCATAGACCCTGCTGCAGAAGAGATTTAAGTCCAATATTGAAATTTGAAATTAAATCAGAATGGCGTCTATAAAATTTTGAAAAGGCTTTGCGTAGTTTATGGTACCGATAACCCTGATTAAGTAGTTTAGCCGTTTGTAATTTATTACGAGTGTTGAAGTCAGTTACATGACTACAAACTCTAGCAAATCGAATTAATTGCGAAATATAAACGCCATAGGATGGCGCACGAAGAGCATTACCATCCAAAAAAGGAAAATTTACAATCTCAAAATCAAAGTCATCGCGTTTATCATAAATTTTGCACGAAACATACCCTTCTACAATAGATAGATGTAAATCCAAAATCGGGGCCTCGGTAACAGAAGAATTTGCTTTATTTAACTGAAGTTCTGGGGGTAAATCTGACTGATCAAACCATCGAAATAGGTACAATCAATATTTAAATAAATCATCTAAATATCTAGAAGTGGAGCTAAAAGCTTCAATAATTTCAGATTGGTTATCAATGGAAAGCGACAACATGAAGTCTCTTTCATAACAATACAAGAATAGATCAGCCACAAGAGGTGCGCAATTCGTACCCATCGGAATGCACACAATTTGTCTAAATAACTAAGGACCGAATCTAATATAAATATTGTCAAGTAGAAAGGTTAGGGCATCCCACACTTTCTCACATGACCAAAGTGTATAATTCTTATGCTCTTTAGAAGTGAAAAATGCATTTCTGACATTACATGCAAGATAGAGAGAATCTTATCTGTGAAAAGCCCATTCAATTAAATCATTAAGCTTTTCTTTTATAAGACTATGAGGAAGTGTCGTGTAAAGAGTGGAAAAATCGTAAGTAGACAGACTTGAAGCACGAAAATGTCTGGATTTCAATTTATTTAAAACCTCGTTCGATTTTTTTATAGACCAAAACAGATTTCTTCCTGATCTTTCAAAGACTTTATCACAATATTTAATCACATGCGTTTTAATAGCAGTAAGACAGGAAGTTAATAATTTAGAAAGTTCAGTGGTAGTGCAAGAGCTAGAATTTGCAAAATAACCGTGCTTTGTAAGATCTTTTATGAAATTTTGGTAACCAGTATAGCGTAGGAAGCTTGTCTTGACCTTCGGTAACACACACAGCAAACTTGGTGGCTGAATGACAAATATGTTTATCATTATAACTATCTCTTCAGCTAAAGGCTAAAGTTCATAGGCCTTAGTACCACCAAGCTCCTGCTTAAGCGTGTTAACATAGTGGAGCCGTCACACAACGGCGACGTTATTAGCGGCCTTGTCTGCAGGGGCCAAAACAAACTTCTGATGACATTCTTGAATACCTAGTTTAAGATGACGTAAAGACGTCTTAGGCTTGGGAGGTAATAAGTTAGTATTTTAAGAATAGAAAGAAATGCGTTTATTCACTAGTTTTAAAATGCTTAGTTTCCAGTCCCGAAGGGCTTATGCTCAACATACTCTCGCTTACACCATCGATTACCGAATTCATTCAAGGAAGCAGCGATTTCATCTCTACGTTTACTGAAATCAATTTTAGAAGGAAACCGATATTTCGGTCCTTTAGTAATTATATTCCTTATCCTAGAATCAGGAATAATTTTCAAATTGCCAGTAATTATAAGGCTAGTTTCTCCTTTTTTGAAAAGGGGACAGACGTATGCAGTGTTCCGGTCTTTAGGTACCCTACCAGTATTTAGAAATTGCTGGAATATGACCTGTAGGAGGTGCAAGTACGTCTCAGAGTCTTTGTCAGACAAGGGGTTTCAGCTTATCGGGTCCTGCGGCCTTGTGGGAATTGAGGTCTTTCAACAGTTTCAATATTCCATTCAGGGAGACTGTAATGTTTGGCATTTGAGGAACAGAGCTAAGGGTTTCTCTGGGTATTTGGGATGGGTAGAGTATGCCATCATCCACAAAGTCCTGTACTGCCATGCGTGAGAGCTGACTAAGTTTGAGTGGTGTCTCAGGTGTAAAGACTGATTGGAATTGTCTGTTGAGGATGTTGTTTTTGTCTGTGGTGTTTGTGTAGAGTTTACTCGGAGTTTAACTGTTGGTTTTCTTTTGCTCCAGCAATTCTGTTGTTGTATGCTGTCGAGTCCTCAACCTTGTTTCATCTCTGTAGTTTTTTATTTTTACGTTCTCGGGGATGTTACACTGATGAGTTAGGAAGCCTTCACGCGGACTAAAAATTAGTGTATATCGCGTCAGAGGTAAGGGCGGGGATTATGACCATGTAAAATCGATTACAGCCCCCAGTGGAATTCTTTCCACTGACCGTTCCAAGGCGGTTCTTCTGTGGCGGTTTATTTATGTTGTTGTTTGTTACTTACTGTGTGTATTACTTGTGTCTTTTTGTTTTGGATGTCCATTTGGCCATTTGTGGGAAAGTAACTGTCCTTATGGCCGTCCTTTGTTTAGGTTTCCATTATGGTCTGGTCGCTTCATGTTTGTGTTTCTTTCCCTTTTGTGTCTTTGATGGGTGGAGTAAGTGAATTGTATCGATTCCTGATCTTTGTTTTACTTCTACTTTGACCATCCTGCTTTAGATATGCTGAGCCTTTTGAATCCAGCTTAGAGTTTTTCAACAGAGAGTAAAGATACTTAGTGGCAAAGGTGTTAAGAATTTTTTCGTTTTCTTTTTTCTCTTAAGATTTTTTTCTTTTTTCTTTTTTTTTTCTCCTATTACTGCTACTCGCCCACATCTGAGCATTACGAGCAGGATTTTCTGGGTGGTAACCAGTACTTTTTTAAACGTTCTTTGATTGTTTTCATTTCAGGCAATGATTAGAAAACTGCCACCAAGCGTTGCTCACAGACGCATATACCTTATGAAATGCCTTAGGAGCGCTTTGGTGCAGTGGTAGCGCATCGGATTTGTAATCGAGAGATTGCGGGTTCAATCCTCACGCTGACCAAAGTGTTGTGCCCTTGAGCAAGGCACTTCATCCACATTTCTTAAAAAAGTACTGCCCCTCGTCACCACCCAGGAAATCCTGCTCGTAATGCTCAGATGTGAGCGAATAGCAGTAATAGGAGAAAAGGTTTCATTGGTGTACATCGTTTTTTCTTATGTCTTTTTCTTATTTCTGTCTTTAACTTCCATTTAAGTAATTGAATCCATTATGAATAAGAATCATACTGATTAGTTTTCAGTACTGAGAAAATAATCTTACAGGAATCAACCGTAGGTTTTCGTGCATTAATTTTTCCGGGTCTCAAAGAAGCCTTTTTAACATTAGGCCACTTGAAACACAAGTATATAAATAAGCAAGGACCCAGCAATTTATACAATTTGCCAAGCATACATAGATCAGCTTGCTCGGCGGTCATGATCGCTGGAGTTCATAGTTACAGTTCACAGCGAAGACGCAAATCAGACTGCGCGGATGCGCAGGCTGATGTGAGTCTTCGCTGGGCCCCGGCGTTAGGCCCTCGTATAGCTATCGAATCGATGTGCCTCTGCTCAACTTTACCCGGCCGGGGATCGAACCCGGGCCGCCGGAGTGACAGACCAACACTCTACCGCGTCGCTATAAAAGCCGGCTTGTACCGCAAGGCGGTAAAAGTGTATTTTATACCTATCCCTACTACATATTCCCCCCTCCTATTTAAGATTCGTCCTCGAATCTCTAAATCTTTCCAACTAAATTCGCCGGTACACGATGTGGTCCGAGTCTCTGTGGGTCATTTACGTTGGGCGCAAAATGTAACAGATGAAAAAAATGCTTATCAACTTTACCCGGCCGGGGATCGAACCCGGGCCGCCGGAGTGATAGGCCAACACTCTACCGCGTCGCTATAAAAGCCGGCTTGTACTTTTTATATCTATCACTACTACATTAGACATAATTTGTCTTTTGCTCCTAGGCAGACAGAGGATGCCGTTGTTTCATCTCTGTGTTTGTTTGATTATTTGTGTTCACAGAGATGTTGCACTGATGAGTTAGGAGGCCTTCATGCGGACCGAACAAATTATTTGTCAAAATCGCGACGGAAGTAAGGGCGAGGATTGTGGCCACGTAAAATCGATTTAAGCCCTCCTATGGAATTCGTTTCCGCTGACCGTTCCAAGGCGGTTCTTCTGTCACGGTTTTGTTATGGTTTGTCTTTGGGTGTTTTATCAGTCTTTGTATCAACTGCCTATTCGAAATTCGCAAAATTGCAGTATGTTTCCTCCGGCTTTCTTTGCCGGATCATTACAGGGTCACTGATGAGGCTTTATTAGCCGAAACTACGTAATATGACCCATCTTCTTTCTTATGAATGTTTTCATTGCTCTTAAAGGAACTCATTTTTTGATTTTTATTTGTGTCGCTTATTTTATTTTATTTTGGATAGCCTATTGGCCATTTTGTGGGAAAGTAACTGTCCTTTTGGCTTTCCGCTGTTGATGTTTCCATTAGGGTCTGTTGTTTCATGACTGTGTGTCTTTCCCTTTGGTGTTTCTGATGGGAGCTATGGGTTGATTGTATCGATTCCTGATCATTGCCTCCACTTCTATTTAACAAAACATCGGTGTGACCTCAACTTGAGTATGCATCACCTATTTGACACCGCCCTGTTAAAACTCAGATTCAACTGGTTGGGGTGGTCCAGAGGACGGTTGCTCGATGGATCTGCCGGCGATGGCGGAACAAAAGAAGTGTGGCTGATATGCTTGAAGAGGTGGAATGGCCATCGCTGGATGGCCGTCGTTATCAGTTTTTGTTTTATATCAGTCTTTGAATCGACTGCCTATTCGAAATTCGCAAAATTGCAGTATATTTCCTCTGGCTTTCTTTGCCGGATCATTACAGGGTCACTGATGAGGCTTTATTAGCCGAAACTACGTAGTATGACCCATTTTCTTTCTTATGAATGTTTTCATTGCTCTTAAAGGAACTCATTTTTGATTTTTATTCTTAAACATTCCAGATACACTCTGATTCAGTATCTCTTTATAAAGATAAATACTCTCCCCCCACCCCCTGACAAGTTTAATCCAAATGAGGGCAACACAATTAAACAACATTCAATATCGTAGGCACCAGGCCTATACTAATTCCCTGATAAAACTCCTTCCCTAGATCTATTCCTCAGTGGAATAAATAGTTTTCCATCCTCTGTGGTAGATGCCAGAACTGCAGAGTAGTTCAAAATTGAAGTGAAGGCAATGATAAGGAATCGATTCAATTATCCCACACCTCCCATCAGAGACACCAAAGGGAAAGAAACACAAACATGAAACAACTTGACCCTGATGGAATCATCAATAGCGGAAATCCAAAAGACTTTACTTTACCACAAAATGGCCAACTGGCTACCCGAAAGAAATATATATATATATATAAGCGGTACACACATTCAAAGACGAACTGTGACAAAATAAATCGCCACAGAAGAACCGCCATGAAGTATTTCACTGTCGGGTGGGGTTGAGGGCTTACATCGATTTTACGCGGCCGTAATTCTCGCCTTTACTTCCGTCGCGATTTAGACAAATAATAAGTTCAGTCCGCACGAAGGCTTCCTAACTTATCAGTAACTTATCAGTGCAAAAATCTCCGAGAATACAAAAAATAAACAACCACAGAGATGTAACAACGGTGAGGACTCGTCGGCAAGCAATAACCGAAATACTGACGGAAAAGAAAGCCAACAGTTAGACTCCGATGGGCCCGACCAGAGGCAGAGCATCAGGTACCAACCAACATTACATAAAATTAAATAGTAACTCGTAAGCCTTTTACACTGAAACCGTTATAGAATTTGAAACCTGGCCCTCCGGCAAGCAATTAAAGAGGGAAGTAAAGTTATCAACCGTGATTGGGTTAAATACCATGCATGCAGTCTGTCGTATAACATATATGTTGTACTCAATCAATCCTACTTTATGAGAGAAAAGTGGGGTTTACGGGAGTATTCATTCATAACTTTACTTATTGTTACTAAAATATATTGTGGGTACCCGTTAGAACCGCCTCATTGAGGCGTTTCTAGAAAACCAGCAATAATAATAATACAGAAACATAAGCACAAACAACATAAAGAGCCCCGTCGGAAAATTTTAGACAAAGCTATATTTAAAATAAACAGCATTAAGACAGTCAGAATCAGAATCCGAAATGTTATTAGTGACACTTCAAATGACATTCATACACCAGGAACTGTGAAAGGGGAAGTTAGTCCCTAGCTCTCGCCAAAGAGGCAAACTTAGCGACAAGATCCTCAACACCTTAAGCTATCGTTAAAGGAATTCCAATTGAAGAAAGAGTCTTTGTAAATGTCAGTTCTCGCAGAAGGGGTCTGAAACGCCAAAAGATATTGATCGAGTTCTAAAGCGCCTAGGCGGTGGAATCGGGCCATCTGCTGGAATGCTGGCAGCACCCTTTAGGCCTTTGTGTAACAAAATGAGCATGTCTTTTCTCCTTTTCTTAAGAGACCCCACATAATAATTGTCATACTCCCATTTTCGAAGCAGTAATTGCTTATTACAAATCTAGCAGCTCTGTCCTGAACTTTTCAATTTCTTCATTGAGGACTTTTCCATTGGGGTCCCAGATAAAGCTACCATATTCCAAGACTGGGCGAACCTTTATATTCTGCCTCTTTTACATCATGTGGACACTGATAAAGATTTCGCCTCAGGAAGTCATACATCCTATTTCCCTTTGTACACATATTCCTAATGTGTGTATTCTATCTCAATTCATGTGTGATTGTCACACCAAGGGTACTTAATAGAATCCACATTCTCAAGGGCCGTTTCCTCTAAGGTGTGTGAAAAATAGAAGTGAAGGCAATGATCAGGAATCGATACAATTAACCCACAGCTCCCATCAGAGACACCAAAGGGAAAGAAACATCAATAGCGGAAAGCCAAAAGGACAGATACGTTCCCTCAAAATCCAAAACAAAATAATATAAGCGATACATACACTCAAAAACAAGCCATAACACGAATAAACCGCAACAGAAGAACCGCCTCGGAATGGTCAATGAAACGAATTCCGCTGTGGGTGTGTGCGTGTGGCGGAGGAAGCTCTTAAATCGATTTTACGTTGCCACAATCCTCGCCCTTACTACCGTCGTGATTAAGACAAATAATTTGTTTAGTCCGCATGAAGGCCTCCTAACTCAAAATTCAAACAACCACAGAGATGAAACAACAGCGAGGACTCGGCAGCAAGAAACCACTGAAATAATGGAGCAAAAGAAAACCAACAGTTGGATCCAATGGGCCCAACCAGAGACCGAGCATCAGGCACCAACCAACATTGCATAAAATTAGATTCTCTCTAATTCTCAGTAAATAAGTTCTGAAGTTAGATCCTTTGGAAGCAAGGAATACACCAAATAAACGAAAATAGCAGACTCGGTTTTATTGAGTCTGTTCATGACCAGTACTGAAATGTACAACACCGGCCACGCCCTCTTGCACCGGCTTAAGCAGAACTCTATTTTCAAAATGATACCAAATGAACTCAATGATACCAAGGGACGAGCAAATATAATCTGCCATATGATGATGTACGGGGAGACGTTTTACGGCCGACACACGGCACAACACCAGCTACAGTGAAAATAAATACGTTCTGAAGTTGGATCCTTTATAAGTAAGGAATACACCAAATAAACAAAAATAGCAGACTCAGTTTTATTCTGTTCATGACCAGTATTGAAATGTGCAACGCCGGCCACGCCCTCTAACACCGGCTTAATCAGAACTCTATTTTCAAAATGATACCGAATGAACTCATTGATAACAAAGGACCAGAAAATAAGCCTTTACGCTGGAAGCGTCATTGAATCTGAGACCTGACACACAGGCGTGAAATTAAAGAGGGAAGCAAAATTGTCAACTGTGATTGGGTTAACTACCATGCATGCAGTCTGTCGTATAACATTTATGTTGTATCAAATATTTTTATATTGAAGAATGATTTTACGAAATTGGGTAATGAAGTCATTGCAATTATATATTTATCTGAATTTATATTCTGATACACCATAATATTCGGGTAAACTTCTTAATCAGGGTTATCGGTGTCATAAACTACGCAAAGCCTTTTCAAACTTTTATAGACGTTGTTCCGATTTAATTTTCAAACCTTAATGTTATCGGTATCATAAACTATGCATAGCCTTTTCAAAATTTTATAGACGTCATTCTAATTTAATTTCAAAATTCAATATTGGAATTAAATCTCTTCTGAAACAAGGTCTGTCGGAACCCTACTGTTATGGTAACTTAGTATATAAATTCAGAAAAATATATAACCGCAATGACTTCAGCACCCAATTACATAAAATCATTCTTCGGTATAAAAGATTGGCTCCAACATAAATGTTATACGACAGACTGCATGCATGGTAGTTAACCCAATCATGGTTGACAACTTTGCTTCCCTCTTTAATTGCACGCCGGTGTGTCAGGCCTCAGATTCTATGACGATTCCAGCGTAAAGGCTTACTGAGAATTAGAGAGATCTAATTCTATGTAATGTTGGTTGGTGCCTGATGCTCTGTCTCTGGTCGGGCCCATCGGAGTCTAAGTGTTGTTTTTTTTTATGTGTTCACGGAGATATTGTACTGATGAGTTAGGGGGCCATCATGCGGACTGAACAAATAATTTGTCTAAATCGCGACGGAAATAAGGCACGTAAAATCGATTTAAGCCACCCGGTGGAATTCGTTTCACTGACCGTTCCAAGGCGGTTCTTCTGTAGTGGTTTATTTTTGTTATGTCTTTTGTCTTTGTTTGTTTGTTTGATCTGAGGTTTAACGTCCCCGTCAGCACTGTATATGTGGTTTTGGAGATGTTGCTTCCAATTTTGTGGGACTTTTACCCGACATTGAGATGAAATGACACCTCAAGCCCTCTCGCCCAATGAAACGAATAGGGTTTATAAACATGGACGGGCCGACTCGCGTTACTTTGCTTGGGCAGGAGTCTAACTGTTGGTTTTCTTTTGCTCCTACATTTCAGTGTTTTCTTACTGTCGAGTCCTCACCGTTGTATCATCTCTGTGGTTGTATGATTTTTTTTTGTGTTCACGGAGATGTTGCACTGATGAGTTTGGAGGCCAGCATGCGGACTGAAAAAATAATTTGTCTAGATCGGTATTGCTGGGTCCATTAGAGTCTGCTGTTTCTTGTTTGTGTTTCTTTCCCTTTGGTGTCTCTGATGGGAGCTGTGGGTTAATTGCGTAGATTCCTGATCACTGCCTTCACTTCTAGTCAACAAACAATGTACACTGCTGAGTCAGTACGCAGGACAAATATCAAATGACATTATGAACGATCATGGCTTAGAGCAAATTGTTTACTTCCCCACTCGTGATAAAAACACATTGGATCTGATCCTTTCGGCTTTGCGAGGACAGTTTGAAGATATTCAGTCTACAGATAAACTAAGTGATCACGATATTGTCTCCGGATATTTAAAAATTCACATTCCACCAATAAAGAAACCTCGGAGGAATGTGTATTCGTATCAAAACGGTGACTATGCAACTATGATTTGCAAAGGAGAAATACTTAAATGGTCATTCAGATGCTCGGTCTTTCCAGGAGAACTTCGATTTGATAACTTCTTTCATTCATACTTCCGCCGAAAATCATATCGGCTCAAAATCTAGTAGGTCCAAGGCGGTTCTTCTGTGGCGGTTTATTTATGTTGTTGTTTTTTACTTACTGTAAGTATCACTCGTGTCTTTTTATTTTGGATAGCCATATGGCCATTTTGTGGGAAAGTATCTGTCCTTATGGTCTTCCTTCGTTTAGGTTTCCATTATGGTCTGGTCGCTTCAAGCTTGTGTTTCTTTCCCTTGGTGTCTTTGATGGGTGGAGTAAGTTAATTGTATCGATTCCTGATCTTTGTTTTACTTCTACTCTGTATCTTCGATTCCCTGGATCACACCAGATATAAGAAGAAAAATTCGCAGAAGGAATAAAATTAAAGACGGAAAGGGGTAAATTCGGGACAAACGTTGAAAACTTGCGACGTGAATCAAGACTGGTATAAAAAAAATCAGCGTGTGAGGGATGTCTATGTGAATGAGCAAAGTAGAAGTCAAACACAGATCAGGAATCGATACAATTCACTTACTCCACCCATCAAAGACACCAAAGGGAAAGAAACACAAACATGAAGCGACCAGACCATAATGGAAATCTAAACAAAGGAAGGCCATGAGGACAGTTACTTTCCCACAAAATGGCCAAATGGCCATGCAAAATAAAAAGACACAAGTGATAAACACAGTAAGTAACAAACAACAACATAAATAAACCGCAACAGAAGAACCGCATTGGAACGGTCAGTGGAAAGAATTCCACTTGGGCGGGGGGGGGGGGGTGCTTAAATCGATTTTACATGGCCATAATTCTCGCCCTTACCTCTGTCGCGATATACACTAATTTTGTTTAGTCCGTATGAAGGCTTCCTAACTCATCAGTGTAACATCTCCGAGAACATACAAATAAAAAAACTACAGCGATGAAACAAGGTTGAGGACTCGACAGCATACAACAACAGAAAAGCTGGAGCAAAAGAAAACCAACAGTTAGACCCCGAGGGGCCCGACCAAAGACGGAGCATCAGGCGCCAACCAACATTAAGAATACTAAAATAAAATAAAATTCCAATTATGTTTTTACGCTGGAACCGTCATATAATCTTAAGCCCGACCCACCGGTGTGCAATCAAGGAGGGATGCAAAGTTGCCAACCGTGATTGGGTTAACCACCATGCATGCAGTCTGTTTTATAACATTTATGTTGCACCCGATCTTTATATATCGACGAACGATTTTACGAAATCGGGTATTAAAGTCATTACAGGCATGTATTTTTCTAAATTTATATACTAAGTCACCATAGAATTCGGGTTCCGATAGGCCTTGTTGCAGAAGTGTTTTAAGCCCAACATTGAATTTAGAAACCAAATCTAAATGACGTCTATAAAACTTAGAAAAGGCTTTACGTAGTTTATGATACCAATACCCCTGATTAAGAAGTTTAGCGGTTAATAATTTATTACGAGTGTTGAAGTCGGCTACATGACTAGACACTCTAGCGAATCGAATTAACTGTGAAATATAAACCCCGTACAATGTCGCGTGAGGAACATCACCGTCCAAAAAAAAGGAAAATCTACAATCTCGAAATGAAAATCATCACGTATATCATAAATTTTGCAAGAAACAAATCCATCTACAATAGATAAATGTAAATCGAAAAAGGGGGCCTCGGTATCAGAGGAATTTGCCTTGTTTAACTGAAGTTCTAGGGGATAAATCTGACTGATCAAACCATCAAAGTAAGTATTGTCGATATTTAATAAATCATCTTAATATCTAGAAGTAGAACTAAAAGCTTCAATAATTTCAGATTGGTTATCAATGGAAAGCGACAACATGAAGTCTCTTTCTTAACAATACAAGAACAGATCAGCCTCAAGAGGTGCGCAATTGGTACCCATCCGAATACCCACAATTTGTCTAAATAACTTAGTACCGAATCTTATATAAATATTGTCAAGTAGAAAGGTGAGGGCATCACACACTTTCTGACATGACCAAAGTGTATAAATTCTTATGCTCTTTAGAAGTGAAAAATGCATTTCTGACATTACATGCAAGATAGAGAGAATCTTCTCTGAGAAAAGCCCATTCAATTAAATCATTAAGCTTTTCTTTTATAAGATTATGAGGAAGTGTAGTGTAAAGAGTGGAACAATCGTAAGTAGACAGACTTGAAGCACGAAAACGTCTGGATTTCAATTTCAACATCACCCATCCACCATGAGAGTTCCTATCTTTTCTATAGACACAGTACTGACCAGTTTCAGGGAAAAGCTCAGATGTGGTAACTGAACTGTCAATCTTTGTTTCATGAATAGCAACAATATGCGATTGAGATGTATCGAGGAAAGCTAAAAGTTCAAGAATCTTTTCTCTTATTCCATTTATGTTTATGCTGCAAAGTTTCAAAGCTTTTACAAAATTCGACTTATTTTCATCAGCAGTCGAAGATTCGCCCCTCTTATCCTCTGACAGAGGTTCAGTTTGGCTTACTCAGTTCTACATATCCATCAAAGAAGGGGTCTGAAAAGTTGCAAACCTCACGTTTTAGACATATCCAGTGGCAGTTTGAGTTTACCAAAGTGCCATATTCCGCATCTGAAATGAAAGAACATTCAGTGTGTATCCGCATTTCACATTGATCACACTGAACGGCTTTGTGGCCATTAAGGACAGCACCACTGCAAAGACCACAGTCAGCTTTGCAGTCTTTGCAATACCAAGTTCCAGCTCTAGATTCAATTCAATTGACTGTTATCCAATCCAGAACATGAGGAGTGAAAACGCTTGTTACAGTCTTCGCATTCTATCCATTTCTCACAACCTTTGCAATATATTTTTACAGAGTCCGCAGCGAAGCCTTGGGTCGGGGTTAGTTTCAATGTCTCTGGCCAAGATTACGAGTAAAGCCAAGTTTGTATCGCGTGAGGACTTGAAGTTTCGCAATCCCTCCGAACACCTTCTGTTCCCATTCTTCCTTGTTGTTGCAAAGTACTGGGAAACTCTACTACTGCTCTCCTTATTTGTAATCCTGCACTCCTGATTTCCATCTGGATGCATTCTATAAGTTGTTTTCCAAAGAGTGGACCTAAGAATAAAGACCACGGGGAACAGGGAGACCTTCATTTTAATATACTGAGTAGTGATTTGATGATTTCTAATGATTTTTGATGGATGTCAAGCAACAATCCTGATTCCCAGTTTATCACAGCCAGCACACTGACAACTACAAAGGGCTAATCGGTACACTGGTCCAATTATATACAGCTCAGCACACTCAAATATCTGACAACGCAACGGCTCTTCAGAAGGATGAATGTGACAAGCTACCTAATTTTGATCTTAAGAATTTCAGTTTGCGTTTACCCCACCCACTAGTGAGGTACTAATGGTGAGAAAGAATGTCAACAATTTTTTTCAATCTACAAGACAACAAATTCACAATCTATGGTAACCAGCAATGATATTTTGCTGGTTTAAGCTTGTCTGTAATGAATCAGACAAGAAAACAAACAGATTTCCGAGAAAAACACTTCCCTTTTAGCGAGCGATTTTTCTCCGATTCCGTCCAGGTCGAACGGTGACAGGACATCTCGGCCCCTAACAAACTCGGCCCCTGACAAACTCGGCCCCTAGCAAACTCGGCCCCTACAAACTCGGCCCCTGACAAACTCGGCCCCTAAAATTAGAATAGGTATATATTAGTGTTGGAATTGACTTATTATCAGACTTTTACACATATTTGTACTGTGCATATGCCTAATTACCTTTTGAACTCATTTTGATGAAATTATGAGTAACCCATCTCACATGAGTTAAATGAACCTAATGCCGTTGATCGAACCAGTGTATGACACGCTGCTGTGGGTCCACTGCCACTCACCTTCCGATGTAATTAATAAACTAATTGATTGATTGGCGTGCAATTACATCTCTGCCACTTAAAAGAGACTAGTAGTATGTTCTGTTGCGCACTTTCAAAAATTTAACCATTTTGTTTTTATTATCATTTGAAGGGTTTGACCATTCCATAGCCATTAGCCATTTTTCTATTAATACCAGTGATTTTGATTGTTTGACACCCCCTCAACATTGTATAGGTCATTTTGGAGAAGATGCTTCCAATTTTGTGGGGCTTTTACCCGACCTAAACCTATGGGGTACTAGTGTGTTCATTTAAGAAATGAATTTTATTTTTCTGCTGTTCATGAAAGTATGACGGCCCCCGCCCATCGGGGCTTGAAGAAATAGATGGGCTGCATGATGCTTCCACGCAGAACTGAAACCGACCCGTACACGAGTACTGGTAAACCGCTTAGAGGATCTAAGCCTGCCCAGGCAAAGCGGTGCGAGTCGGCCCGTTCATGCTTACAAACCCTATTGGTTTCATTGGGCGGCAGGGCTTGAGATGCCATTTCATCTCAGTGTCGGGTAAAAGTCCCACAAATTGGAAGCAACGTCTCCAAAATGACCTTTACAGTGTTGACGGGGACGTTAAACTCAAATCAAACAAAAACAAATCATGAAAGTATGAAAGCAGCGGATCGCCTGCAAAGTAACTTAACACCGAAGGGTTTCATATAAGCTTTGCTAGCGGTACGCTGCCATTCATACTTTCATAAACGGCAGAAAAATTAAGTTTCTTTCTTAAAACATTATTTTTCTTATATCTGCTAAAAAAACAGATTTTGAGTATTCGATAGAACCGTCGAGGCGGTTCTATCGAGCCCCCGTAATCTATGTTCCGAGCAAAAATAAGAAAAACATCATAATTTTTCATCTTAAAATTTCCATTTTTGGCAAAAATAATTGACAATGTATTTGTATAGGAGTGTTTTCGTAATGAACGTCGCCAACACACAATCAGATCGTGGCAAACCATGTATATCATGAACTATATTGTTTTCTATTTGTTTTCGTTTGTTTGAATTCGGGTTTAACGACACCGTCAACACTATTTAGGTCATTTTGGAGACGTTGCTTCCAATTTTGTGGGACTTTTACCCGACATTGAGATGAAATGACATCTCAAGCCCTGCCACCTGATGGAACCAGAAGGCTTATATGCATTGGACGATCTGGCTCACACCGCTTTGCCTGGGCAGGCTTAGTCCTTCTAAGCCGTTTACCCGTACTCGTGTGTGGTCAGATTCAGCTGTGCGTGGAAGCATCATGTAGCCCAAACTATATCTCCAAGCCCCAATGGGCGGGGCGAATATTAATATCTATAGGTTTACATTTGGTTTTACACTGGAAATGTTAATATCACAAAACAAAACAAAACAAAAAAAAAAATCCAATTCTAAAATATTGAATTTTTCACCACCCAAATATGAAAAATTTCAGATGAAACATGAACATATTTTTCTTATTTCTGCTATAAACATATAGATTTTGGGTACTTGATAGAACCACATCGACAGGGCGATTCTACCAAGTACCAACAATCTATTTTTTTTTTTTTTTTTTTTTTTTTTGAGCAAATAGATTTGGGTACTTGTAAAACTCGTAAAAACGGCATCGACGAGGCGGTCAGAATTGTTACGGGTGACACGTCAAATGACATTCATACAACAGGAGTAAGTACAAGATCTAATTCATCACGTGAACAAGTCCGTGAAATGAACACCCCCATAAAACCCCAGTTTATATAGAGAAAACTGGGGATTACGGGGGTATACATTATTTTACTTATTTCTGCTCCAATACAATGGTTGTGGGTACTCGTTAGAACCGCATCAATGAGGCGGTTCTACGAGCACCCACAACCTATGTTTGAGGTATAAATAAGAAAAATGTCACAGATTTTCACAAGAAAGTAGCCATTTTGGAGATGTGAGAAAATGCACTATGACGCACGGGTGTGTTATCGTAATTGCTACAAACAAGTTACCCAAACTAGGAAACTGAACGCGAGATATTGCGAGTCTGGGGCTTACTTGCTTATCTTCACATTTTACACATTTTTCACCACCCGAATATGAAAATTTTCAGATGAAACATGAACATATTTTTCTTATTTCTGCTATAAACATATAGATTTGGGGTACTTGTTAGAACCACATCGACAGGGCGATTCTACCAAGTACCAACAATCTTTTTTTTTTTTTTTTGTTGAGCAAATAGATTTGGGTACTTGTAAAAACGGCATCGACGAGGCGGTCAGAATTGTTACTGGTGACACGTCAAATGACATTCATACAACAGGAGTAAGTACAAGAACCAACAATCTATGTTTTTGAGAAGAAAAAAGTAAATTGATATAAACCCTTGTAAAACCCAGTTTTACCAAATAAAAGTGTAATTGCAGGTGGTCAAAATTATACAGGCATGTTTTCACTCAATTCCAACACCGTCCAAATTACAGCATGGGTTTCCGCGATTGTTTCGAATATGCTCAACCTTTCTGATAAACTACGTATCCACCTTCCAAATTGATTCTGGGCAACCAAAACATTGTATTTTAGGACCTAAATGCTGCTAGGGACTGAGTTTTTAGGGACGGAGTTGAATGGGGGCCGAGTTTGCTAGGGGCCGAGTTTGTCAGGGGCCGGGTTTGTCAGGGGCCGAGTTTGTTAGGGGCCGAGATGTCCATAAATCGGTCGAACGGAATACCGGAATCTCGGAACCGGTCGGGTTCGGGGTTTTATCCAAACTCTTGGAAACGGCTAATCGAACAGAACTTGAAAACGAAAGTAAGCTTGGACCCAAAGCCCCCAAAATAAGTTGAAACAAACCCAACCTTTTCGCTGTTAGCACACACGGCATTCGAACATCTAAAGGTTGGCACAGTTCTGAGAATCAGTCAGAATTGTTACTGGTGACACGTCAAATGACATTCATACGCCAGGACGTTAGTCCCAAGTTCTCAACAAACATTTAGAATCAGAATTGTTAGCCCAGTGTTATGTACTGATACTTGGAAAAAATAAAATGGGAGTCTCTCAAGAAAAGGAGAAAAGACAGTAGGCTAATCCTTTAATACAAAGGTCTAAAGGGAGCTGCCAGCATTCCAACAGATGACCTTGTTCCCCCAGCTAGACTGTAGAAATCACCATTCGTTGGCGTTTCAGACCCTTAGCGCAAGAACTGACATTTATAAAGAGTCGTTCTTCCCCAGAACCATTAGAGATTGGAATGCCCTTCCCGATTTGATTATTTCGACAGCTGAAGGTGCTGATGATTGTGTGGCGCCGATTGTGTAGCTAAATTTACCTCTTTGGTTAGAGCTAGGGACTCACTTCCCGCATCACAGGTCCTGGTGTATGAATGTCATTTGAAGTGTCACCAGTAGCAATTCTGATTCTGACTGATGTATTTTAGACCTTTGTATAAAAGGATGAGCCTACTGTCTTTCTCCTTTTCTTGAGAGACTCCCATTTTAATTTTCCAAGTATTCCAGTCATGCTCCCAGTTTCAAAGCAGAATTGTTACTGGTGACAAGTCAAATGACATTCATACACCAGGATTAACATCCCCATCAACACTGTATAGGTCATTTGGAGATGTTGCTTCCAATTGGAAGTGCTTTGGTGCAGTGGTAGCGCATCGGATTTGTGACCGAGAGGTTGCGGTTTCGCTGACCAAAGTGTTGTGCCCTTGAGCAAGGCACTTCATCCATATTGCTTAAAAAAAAGTACTGGTAACCACCCAGGAAATCCTGCTTGTAATGCTCAGATGTATCTTGTTGTATCTCAAAAGACCTGACCTGGAATACACATATCAAGGAAATTACTTCTAAGGCTAATCAAACTTTGGGATTTGTTAAAAGGAATGTAAAAACTAAAAATCAGTCAGTAAAAGAATTAGCCTACAAAACATTTGTTAGACCAAATGTTCGGGCTGTAAGATGTAATCATCCTGCACGTAATCCTCGCGAGGGGGTGATGCAGTATCGAAAGAAAGAAAGAAAGACCAAAAGTTGAATATGCCTCCACCGTGTGGAGCCCCCATACCAAGAAAAACATAGATCAGATTGAAATGGTTCAAAGGCGGGCCGCACAGTGGGTTACAAATAGCTATTCCTCGTACGATAGTGTTTCTGCGATGCTGGGCAACCTCGGTTGGCGCTCCCTTGAGTATCGTCATTGCGATTCACGTCTCGCAATGTTTCATAAAATACAGTATGGCTTTGTAGCAGTGCAAATGCCCTCATATTCTGAGCGTCCCAGGAGAATCACTCGCCACAGCCTTCAAAATCCGCTAGGTTTCCGCCAGGTATATGCTTCTGCTGATTATTACAGGTGTTCGTTCTTTCCGATGACGATAGTTTTGTGGAACAGGCTCCCTGCAGAAATTGCTCTCCTAAATGATCTTGACTCCTTCAAGAGAGAAGTGAGCAAGATCGATTACTCAATGCCGTAGAAAGTAGCATTGTTTTTATCTTGCTTTTAATCTCATTCTTACTAACGCTCTAACACTTTCATCTTTTTTCATTCTTCGCTATTACTCTTTTAACTCTCACTATAAATTTCTTATGTTTTAGCCTCGCACGCAACCCTGCGCATAATACTCAGAAATGAGGATGCCCCAGTATCGATAAATAGATAGATAGATAGATGTGAGCAATAGGAGAAAAGAGTGGGGCTTTTTACTCGACATTGAGATGAAATGACATCTCAAGCCATGTCGCCCAATGAAACCAAAAGGGTTTATAAGCATGGACGGTACGACTCCCACTGCTTTGCCTGGGCAGGCCTAGATCCTCTAAGCAGTTTACCAGTACCCTTGTGCGGTGAGTTTCAGCTCTGCATGGAAGCATCATGCAACCCATCTATTTCTTCAAGCCACGATGGGCGGGGGCCGCTCAGTATATGAAGAGAGAATATGCGTCGCCCATTTGGCATCCCAATGTTAGTTCAACAAATTAGACGTACGCATGCACTCTTTTAAAAATTTGTTTTTTAGCTCACCTGACCGGAGGTCATGGTGAACTTTTGTGACAGTGAGATGTCCGCCGTTGGTGTGCGTCGTGCGTGTGTAAACTTTTCTTGTTAAAACTCTAGAGGCCACAGTTTTGATCCAATCCTCATCAAACTTGGTCAGAATGATCATCCTGACAATATCTCGGTCAAGTTCGAATATGGGTCATGTCGGGTCAAAAAGTAGGTCACCAGGTCAAATCAAAGGAAAACCTTGTTAACACCCTAGAGGCCACAGTTTTGGTCCAATCATCCTCAAACTTGCTCAGGATGATCATCCTGACAGTATCTCGGTCAAGTTTAAATATGGGTCATGTGGGGTGAAAAAGTAGGTCAGAATGTCAAACCATATAAAAAACCTTATTACCACTCTAAGAGGCCACAGTTTTGGTCCAATCAACTTCAAACTTGCTCAGAATGATCATCCTGTCAATATCTTGGTCAAGTTCAAATATGGGTCATGTTGGGTCAAAAAGTAGGTCAGTAGGGCAAATCGTAGAAAAACCTTGTTAACACTCTAGTGGCCACAGATTAAGTTCAATCATCCTCAAACTTGCCCAGAATGATCATCCTGACAATATTTCGATCAAGTTCAAATATGGGTCATGTCGGGTCAAAAAGTAGGTCAGTAGGGCAAATCGTAGAAAAACCTTGTTAACACTCTAGTGGCCACAGATTTGGTTCAATCATCCTCAAACTTGCCCAGAATGATCATCCTGACAATATTTCGATCAATTTTGAATATGGGTCATGTCGGGTCAAAAAGTAGGTCACCAGGTCAAATCATAAGAAAAACCTTGTTAACACTCTAGAGGCCCCTGTTTTGGTCCAGTCATCCTCAAACTTGCTCAGAATGATCATCCTGACAATATCTCAGTCGAGTTCGAATATGGGTCATGTGGGGTCAAAAAGTAGGTCAGTAGGTCAAACCATAGAAAAACCTTGTTAAAACTCAAGAGGCCACAGTTTTGGTCGAATTATCATCAAACATCAGTTGGGCAAATCACAGAAAAACCTTGTTAACACTCCAGTGGCCACAGATTTGGTCCAATCATCCTCAAACTTGCCCAGAATGATCATCTTGACAATATCTCAGTCAAGTTCGAATATGGGCCATGCTGGATCAAAAAGTAGGTCAGTAGGTCAATTCATAGAAAAACCTTGGGAACACTAGGACAAAGTTTTGGTCCGATGTGATCAAACTTGCTCAGAATGATCATTTGACAATATCTAGGTTAATTTCTAATATGGGTCATGTCTGTTCAATAAGTAGGTCAGTAGGTCAAATCAAAGAAAAACCTTGTGAACACACTAGAGGCCCCAGTTTTGGTCTGATCATCATCAAACTTGATCAGAATGATCATCTTGACAATATCTGGATCAAGTTTGAATATGGGTCATGTCGGGTCAAAAAGTAGGTCAGTTGCCAGTAGGTCAAATCATAGAAAAAAGGTTGTGAACACTCTAAGAGGTCACAGTTTTAGTCCAATCATCATAAAACTTGCTCAGAATATTTTAACAGTTAAGTTCGAATATGGATCATGTCAAATAAAAAACTAGATTAGTAGGTTATTTTGTCATAACTTTTAAACCGTTTGAGATAGAGCCTTCATATTTGGCATGTAGGTTCCCTGTGACAAGGGCTTCCCACTCATATAAAAAATGACCTGTGGTCTTGACCTGTGACCTTCTTTCTCATAAATTTTGAACCATATGAGATAGAGCCTTCATATTTGGGATGTATGTTCCTTGTGACAAGGTTTTCCCAACCATTCAAAAATTTTGACCCATCACCTTGACCTTTGACCTACTTTGTCATAACTTTTTTAAGCATTTGTGATACAGCCTTCATTTTGGCATGTTGGTTCCTTGTGACAAGGGTTTCCTATTCATACATAAAATGATCTGTGACCTTTACCTTGCCATTTGACATGCTTTATCATAACTTTTGAACCATTTGAGATAGTGCCTTCATATTTGGCATGTATGTTCCCTGTGAAAAGGTCTTCCTACACCATGCAAAAAATTTTGTTTTATGACCTTGACCTTTGACATACTTTATCATAAGTTTTGAAGCATTGAGATAGAGCCTTCATATTTGGCATGTAGTTTCCTTGTGTCATACAAAAATGACTTGTGACCTTGACATGTGACCAACTTTATCATAACGTTTGAACCATTTGAGCTAGAGCCTTCATATTTGGCATGTATGTTCTTTGTGGCAACGACTTTCACTCATACAAAATTTTGACCTGTGACCTTGACCTTTGACCTTCTTTCTCATATCTTTTGAACCAGTTGAGGTATTGCCTTCAGATTTGGCATGTATGTTCCTTGTGGCTTTCACCCATACAAAAATTTTGACATGTGACCTTGACTTTTGACTTTCTTTCTCATAACTTTTGAACCATTTAAGATAGAGCCTTCATATTTGGCGTGTAGGGTCCTTGTGACAAGGTCTTCCCAACCATGCAAAACTTTTGACCTTGACCTTTGAACGTTTTTGTCGTAACTTTTGAACCATTTAAGGTAGAGCCTTCATATTTGGTATGTATGTTTCTTGTGACAAGGTATTCCCACTCATGCATTACCTGTGACCTTGACCTTGATCTGTGACCTAGTTAATCATATCTTTGGAACCATTTGAGATAGAGCCTTCATATTTGACATGTATATTCCTTGTGACAATGGCTTCACATCCATACAAAAAGTTTGACCTGTGACCTTGACCTTTGACCTACTTTATCATAACTTTTGAACCATTTGAGATAGAGCCTTCATATTTGGCATGTATTTTCCTTCTGACAAGGCACCTTACTGTATTACCTACCATTTCATTGCTACAGTGTGGATCAGGTGAGCAATCCAGGGCCATCATGGCCCTCTTGTTATAGATGTGCATGCGAAGAATAACAAAAATATAAATAACAGCAGGAGCGTGATAGCTCAGTGGTTAGTGCACTTGCCTCTGATGCTAGATGTAACAGGCTTGATCCCCGGCAGCGGCGATAAAATTTCAGTGTCCGAACATGCTCCATTGGCATCTTTTGCAGGGATGTATGTCATAAAGTGCACCATCCTTTGGATCAGGACATTAACTGGAGGCCCCCTGTGCAGGGAGAACCATCCCCTGTGCAGTTTAAAAATCCCTACGGTAATTACATGATTACTGTGTAGGCTTTCATCCTGCAAACCTGAGTGTATTTAATGTACACCTGTGGTAATGGTCAAATTTGACTGATGCAGTATCAGTAGAAAGAAAGAAAAATATCTGGAACGCAGAACTCATTTATGAGAGTAATGCTTAACAAGCTAGAATAGGCGTCCCTAGAGGCCCGATGTGAGCAGTCCTTTTTAACCTTCTTTTATAAGATACATTCCAATACAGTGTTCATTAATAAAGACAAATACTTGACTTAAACCCAAACAAGGGCATCAAAAGTAAACAACTCACAATATCGTAGGTATCAAGTCCTTTAGTGATGCTCAGAAAAATTCCTTTTTTCCTGGAACTATTTCCCATTAGAATAGTCTTCCCTCTGCTGTGGTGAATGCTAAGACTACAGAGGAGTTCAAAGCCCGTAAAGTATAAGATTGAGACTCAGAGGTACGTGTACCGGTATGCGTCTTAGTATACCTCTGTTACTCAGATTGTATATAAGTTTAATGACTCAGCCAGTGACTTCTTTTTTAGCTCACCTGTCATGTAGTGACCAGGTGAGCTTTTGGGATCACTTTTCCTCCCTCATCCGTGCTTGCGTGCTTCTGTGCATAAACAATTTCTTCAAAAGACATCACCTAAACCACTGATTGGATTTTGAGCAAACTTCGCAGGAATGATCCTCAAATGATCCTTAGGTTTTCCTCTTTCAAAGTTGTTCAAATGGTTCCGGTTCATTGCACTTCAAGGTCACTGGAGCCAAAAAAAGATTTTTTAAATGAAAACTTAAAAAATCTTCTCCTGAAACCGCAAGGCCCAGACCTTCGATATTTGGTGTGTAGCTTCATCTAGTGGACCTCTACCAAGACTGTTCTAATTATAGTCCTGGGACCAAAAATGCCCCCGCCCCAGGGCCCTTTAGTTTTACATAGACTTACAAAGGGAAAAGCTTTGGTTTAAACTGTATTTATTTGACATTACAGTAAACATATACAATACACAATATTAGACATATATGTCACAGGATTTGACAGTAAGCACAAGCTTTAAAAATCTTCTTGTCTGAAACCAGAAGGTTCAGGTGTTTGATACTTGGTATGAAGCTTCGTCTTGTGGTCCTTTATCAAGATTGTTCATTTTATAGCCCTGGGGCCAAAAATGCCCCCGCCCCAGAGCCCTTTGGTTTTACATTGACTTATATAGGTAAAATCTTAAAAAATCTTCTCCTCTGAAACTGCAAGGCCCAGGTCTTTGATATTTGGTGTGTAGCTTCATCTAGTGGAGCTCTTCCAAGATTGTTCAAATTATAGTCCTGGGGACAAAAATGCTCCCACCCTGGTGCCCTTTGGTTTTACATATATAGGGAAAACCTTTAAAATTCTTCTTGTCTTAAACAAGAAGGCTCAGATGTTTGATACATGTATTTGGTATGGAGCTTCTTCTTGTGGACCTCTATCAAGATTGTTCAAATTATAGCCCTTGTGCCAAAAATGCCCCCGACGGGGGGCCCTATGGTTTTACATTGACTTGTATAGGAAAAATCTTTAAAAAAAATCTTCTTAGAACTCTGAAACCGCAAGGCCCTGGTCTTTGATGTTTAGTGTGAAGCTTCATCTAGTGGACCTCTATCAAGATTGTTCAAATTATAGTCCTGGAGACAAAAATGCCCCTGCCCAGGGGCCCTTTGGTTTTACATTGACTTATATAGGGAAAACCTTTAAAAATCTTCTTGTCTGAAACGAGAAGGCTCAGGTGTTTGATATTTGGTATGAAGCTTCTTCTCATCACGAAAACACACCTAGATAATTTTGACCCCCTTGAACCCCACTTTTATATAGTAAAACTGGGGTTTCCGGGGGTATACCATATTTTTCTTATTTCTGCTCTAAAATATAGATTGTGGGTACTCGTTAGAACCGCCTCGACTAACCGCCTAACCCTTGTGAAGCAGATACCAAAACACGCCTATACAAATTCATTGTAAACTTTACCGGCGAAGAAACGAAAATTTTGAGATAAAAAATTATGATTTTTAGCTCACCTGAGCCTTTAGGCTCATAGGTGAGCTTATAGTATAGCCATGGTCCGTCGTCCGTCCGTCGTCCGTCCACCATTTTCAAAGATCTTCTTCTCCTATACTGCAGGGCCAATCAAAGCCAAATTTCATATGGAGCCTCAGTGGGATGGGGGGGACGAAAGTTTGTTCGCGGGGTCTGGATCACATGACCAAGATGGCCGCCATGCCCATATATGGTAAAAAGCCTTCAAAAATCTTCTTCTCCAGAACCATAAGGCCAGTGGCCTTGAAACTTGGCATGTAGCATATGGTACTCGGGCCCATCATGGTTTGTACAAATGGTGACCCTGGGTTGACCTTGACCTATTTTACAGCAATGTCAAATTTGTCGACTTAGGCTTTTGGATGGGGCAAAGTGAAAATAATGGATTTATAGGAAACCATTGAAGACAGTGTCACCAAAATTTGTAGATCAGGTAAAGTAACTGAATACATGAATGTATATGGATCAGAAAGGTCAAGGTCATTCATTGGCCTTGTTCGCGGGTCTAGATCACATGACCAAGATGGCCGCCATGCCCATATATGGTAAAAAGCCTTCAAAAATCTTCTTCTCCAGAACCATAAGGCCAGTGGCTTTGAAACTTGGCATGTAGCATATGGTACTCAGGCCCATTATGGTTTGTACAAATGGTCACCCTGGGTTGACCTTGACCTATTTTACAGCAATGTCAAATTTTCCGACTTAGGCTTTTGCATGGGGCAAAGTGAAAATAATGGATTTATAGGAAACCATTGAAGGCAGTGTCACCAAAATTTGTAGATCAGGTAAAGTAATTGAATACATGAAGTTCTATGGGTCAGAAAGGTCAAGGTCATTCATTGGCCTTAGACCAAGGTCGTTCAGGATCCATATTTCAAACATTTTTTTCTCCAAAACTGCTGAGCCAATTTAAGTAAAATTTAATATGGAGCCTTTGTGAGTTGAACAAATGAAAAAATGCCAATACGGTCTAGAGCACATGACATAAATGGCCGTCACGCCCATATATGGTAAAAAGCCTTAAAAATTCTTCTCCTCCAGAACCGTAAGGCCAATGGCCTTTAAACTTGGCATGTAGCATATGGTACTCAGGCCCATCATAGTTTGTACAAATGGTGACCCTGAGTTGACCTTGACCTATTTTACAGCAATGTCAAATTTGCCGACTTAGGCTTTTGCATGGGAAAAAGTGAAAATAATGGATTTTTAGGAAACCATTGAAGACACTGTCACCAAATTAGTAGATAAGGTAAAGTAGCTGAATACATGAAGATCTATGTGTAAGAAAGGTCAAGGTCATTAATTGACCTTAGACCAAGGTCACGCAGGTTCCATATTTCAAACATTTTTTCTCAGAACCTACTGAGCCAATTGAGGTGAAATTCAATATGGAGCCTTTGGGAGTTGAACAAATGAAAAGCTGCCAATATGGTCTAGATCACATGACCAAGATGGCCACCACGCCCATATATGGTAAAAACACTTCGCAATTCTTCTTCTCAAGAACCGTAAGGCCAATGGCCTTGAAACTTGGCATGTAGCATATGGTACTCGGGCCTATCATAATTTGCTCAAATGGTGACCCTGGGTTGAACTTGACCTATTTTACAGTAATGTCAAATATGCTGACTTAGGCGTTTGCATAGGAAAAAGTGAAAATAATAGATTTTTAGCTCACCTGAGCCTTTAGGCTCATAGGTGAGCTTATAGTATAGCCATGGTCCATCGGCCGTACAAACCATGATGGGCCTGAGTACCAATTGAGGTGAAATTCAATATGGAGCCTGAGTACCAATTGTCAGAGATGGGTGCGGTTAATTTATTCAGCCGGATATGGATCAATATCTGGGCTCAACAGGACAAGGGTTAAGACATTGATTTAGAAAATGGCTAGAGTTTTTGCAAATGGTGGATGCCTTTATCAGACACCATATTCACTGGGGTTTGATCCTTGCTTCATTGTTTAGACATGTCAGATCTTGGGGTTAACCCATTGTATAATAGAGGACTCTTCCATTGATAAATGTTGGACAAGTCTATTTGCCATATAAGGGATATCAGGCCTATTTTTTAGCTCACCTGTCACGTAGTGACAAGGTGAGCTTTTGTGATCACTTTTTGTCCGTTGTGCGTCCGTCCGTCCATCCGTGCGTGCGTCCGTAAACAATTTCAAATAAGAATATCTCTAATACCCCATGGTCAATCTTGATCAAATTTCATGAGAAGCATCATCAGGTAGGGGGAAAGGCTGCATAAGGTTTTTGGGCTGATCAGATTGGAGTTCTGGTTGCCATGGCAACATATAGCTCCCATAGACTTACAATCGGAAAAAATTAAAATATCTTCTTCTCTGAAACCACAGGGCCCAGAGCTTAGATATTTAGCATGTATTAACGGCCAGTGGTCACCTACATAATTCCTGCCAATCATGCCCCTGGGGTCCAAATTGGCCACACCCCGGGGCCCCTTCGCTCCCATAGACTCATAATGGAACAAAAAGCTTCAAAAATCTTCTTCTCGGAAACCACAGGGCCCAGAGCTTAGATATTTAGCATGTAGCAACAGCAAGTGCTCACATACATAATTCCTGCCAATCATGCCCCTGGGGTCAAAACGGGCCACGCCCCGGGGCCCTTTAGCTCCTATAGACTCATAATGGAAAAAAGCTTCAAAAATCTTCTTCTCTGAAACCACAGGGCCCAGAACTGAGATATTTGGTATGTAGCAACGGCAAGTGGTCACCTACATAATTCCTGCCAATCATGCCCCTGGGGTCCAAATCGGCCACAACCCAGGGGCCCTTAGCACCCATAGACTCATAATGGAATAAAAAGCTTCAAAAAGCTTCTTCTCTGAAACCACAAGGCCCAGAGCTTAGATATTTAGCATGTAGCAACAGCAAGTGGTCACCTACATAATTCCTGCCAATCATGCCCCTGGGGTCCAAATGGGCCACGCCACAGGGCCCCTTCGCTCCCATAGACTCATAACGGAAAAAAGTTTCAAAAATCTTCTTCTCTGAAACCACAGGGCCCAGAGCTTAGGTATTTTGCATGTAGCAACGGCAAGTGGTCACCTACATAATTCCTCTCAATCATGCCGCTGGGGTCCAAATTGGCCACACCCCGGGGGCCATTAGCACCCATAGACTCATAATGGAATAAAAAGCTTCAAAAATCTTTTTCTCTGAAACCACAGGGCCCAGAGCTTAGATATTAAGCATGTAGAAACAGCAAGTGGTCACCTACATAATTCCTTCCAATCAAGCCCCTGGGGTCAAAATGAGCCACGCCCCGGGGCCCCTTAGCTCCTACAGACTCATAATGAGAAAAAGCTTCAAAAAGCTTCTTCTCTGAAACCACAGGGCCGAGAGCTGAGATATTTAGCATGTAGCAACGGCAAGTGGTCACCTACATAATTCCTGCCAATCATGCCCCTGGGGTCCAAATGGGCCACGCGCCAGGGCCCCTTAGCTCCCATAGACTCATAATGGAAAAAAAAAGCTTCAAAAATCTTCTTCTCTGAAACACAGGGCCCAGAGTTTAGATACTTAAAATGTAGCAACGGCAATTGGTCACCTACATAATTCCTGCCAATCATGCCCCTGGGTTCCGAATGGGCCACATGCCGGGGCCCCTTTGCTCCCAAAGACTCATAATCGGAAAAAGCTTCAAAAAGCTTCTTCTCTGAAACCACAGGGCCGAGAGCTTAGATATTTAGTACGTAGCAACGGCAAGTGGTCACCTGTATAATTACTTCCAATCATGCCCCATTGGGTCCAAAAGGGCCACGCCCCGGGGCCCCTTAGCTCCTTTAGACTCATAATGGAAACAAAAGCTTCAAAAATCTTCTTCTCTGAAACCACCGGGCCCAGAGCTTAGATATTTAGAATGTAGCAATGGCAAGTGGTCACCTACATTAATCCTGCCAATCATGCCCGTGGGGTCCAAATGGGCCACACCCCGGGGCCCCTTAGCTCCCATAGCCTCATAATGGAAAAAAGATTCAAAAATCTTCTTCTCTGAATCCACAGGGTCCAGAGCTTAGAAATTTAGCATGTAGCAACGGCAAGTGGTCACCTACATAATTCCTGCCAATTATGCCCATGGGTTCCAAACGGGCCACGCCCCGGGGCCCTTTAACTCCTATAGACTCATAATGGAAAAAAGCTTCAAAAATCTTCTTCTCTGAAATCACAGCGCCCAGAGCTTAGATATTTAGTAAGTAGCAACGGCAAGTGGTCACCTATATAATTCCTGCCAATCATGCCCCTGGGGTCCAAAAGGGCCACGCCCTGGGGCCCCTTAGCTCCTATAGACTCATAATGAAAAAAAAGCTTCAAAAATCTTCTTCTCTGAACCCCACAGGTCCCAGAGCTTAGATATTTAGCATGTAGAAATGGCAAGTGGTCACCTACATAAATCCTGCCAATCATGCCCATGGGATCCAAATGGGCCACGCCCTGGGGCCCCTTAGCTACCATAAACTCATAATGGAAAAAAGATTCAAAAATCTTCTTCTCTGAAACCACAGGGCCCAGAGCTTAGATATTTAGCATGTAGCGATGGCAAGTGGTCACCTACATAATTCGTGCCAATCATGCCCCTGGGGTCCAAACAGGTGAGCGATATAGGGCCATTGGGCCCTCTTGTTTCCACTTTTATCCTATTTTTGATGGTAAATTCTGTTTGCAAATAGCACAGGCCCTGATCAGATTTTGTTTGTTTGATTTGAGGTTTAACGTTCCTGTCAACCTGTAAAGGTCATTTTGGAGACATTGCTTCCAATTTTGTTGGACTTTTACCCGACATTGAGATGAAATGACATCTCAAGCCCTGTCACCCAATGAAACCAGTATGGTTTATAAGCATGGACAGGCTGACTTGTACCCCTTTGCCTGGGCAGGCTTAGATCCTCTAAGCAGTTTACCAGTACTCGTGTGCGGGTGGATTTCAGCTCTGCGTGGAAGCATCATGCAGCCCATATATTTCTTCAAGCCCCGATGCGTGGGGGCCGTCCCTGATCAGATGCCGTGATCTGCGGCGTATGATCTAGGCCTGCACTGTATGCCAAGGTACCCATTAAGGGGTATTCCCACATGCGATGGGTTAATATATTCCCTATCTGAAATGGGTCATCAATTGCATTTTAACCCTTATCCTGCTGCGTAAATTAATTTAACCACACCCATTTACATTTCAACCAATCATAATACTTGATGTAATTTATTCATTCAGATTCCAAACTGAATGGCAAACAGTGATGATACTGATCAGATGGCTTCTTCAGAAGCCATCTGATCTGGATCTACACTGTTTGCAAAGGTAGGGATTGCCGCGAACAGCAGGATATGGGTAAATAATATGCTTTTACTCCTGTTTTTTGTAGTACTATCAACTCCTTAAACTCTGTTAATGAAGTCCCTGAGTGATGCTGAAGTCTGTGTTCATCTTGATTTTGTGGTCAATAGTTCTGGGTGAGAAGGCTGGCAGAGAAGATTGGCTGGATCCCAATGACATGCTCAACTTTGACCCAGCTACCAAGACCATGAGAAACAAACCAAAGGTAAACTTTTAAACTTTAAAACCCCGTTCATCATGGTCATGACATTTTGAGATTCATTTTATTTTTTTTTTCCTTGCAATTTTTTTTCCTGGGATAAACTATGGCTTGGCTCTGCCAGGCAGACAATTCCTATGACAATACAGTCGAACTTCGATGGCTCATACACCCATGGCTCGTTTACCATGGCTGAGTTGAACCCGTTTTTGAGTCCATAGGGAATTCCTCTGCATAAGAAAAGTGTGGGATAATTAAGGAGATTTTATACTTTTATCTTGCAAATGTATGCTGTGTGTACTCATTAGAATCACCTCAATGATGCGATTCTAATGAGTACACACAGCATACATTTATGTTACAGCACACCACAGCATACATTTATGTTACAGCACACCGAAAAAGAAGTCCAAAAATACCCCCGTTACGTTTTCTGGAAGTATGCAACAGTTGCTCGAACTACCGCTGTAGCGAACAAATTTCTATGGTCCCGACGGGGTTCGAACCATCGAAGTTTGACTGTATAAGCCTTACCATAAAACTCCTAAAACTTTTAGACTGTCCACACATTTGTTTGTGTGTTTTAATAAAGACCAAGAACAAATAACTATGAACTATAAATAGTAAGGTAGAACAGAAAAAAATGAAGTAAAATGAAAATAAATGTGTGCTTTTAATAATCCTAAGTATTGGGACAGATAGGCCTCAGTAAACACTGCAGACCCATCAGGCACTATTTGCCATTATGTCTGCACTTTTTGGACTCCTTGCCGGATCATAAAACAAATTTGTGAAAATTTTATGAGAATTACAGCAAGTAATCAAGGTGTCCAAATTTGTAGGATTTTTACCAAGACACATTGTAAGTAGTGCATTGCAGGGTGGGATAATGAGTGTGAGATAACAAGGTGAAAGAAGAATTTCTATCCTCTGTGTACCGTATTCACCTATGGACTCCTCAACTTCATACTGTACTTGTTCTAAAATTTGAATAAGTACAATTTACTACCCAATATTCAATATGTTGTGTCTAAGAATAGCAGAATGAGTGGCAAACAGTGTAGACCCTGATGAGATGCTGCATTCTGCAGCGTCTCATCTGGGTCTTCACTTTTTGCTCAGGTCTGTCTGTCCGAATACATATGGTAAATATGGTATATGTCAGAATGTGAGAAATTATTTTACATCACAGGTATGCTTTGTGGAATTATACAATTTCTAAAACAGGTTCATTTATTGTTTTCTTTACAGCCCAAAGAACCAACTGTACAAGAACCAGTTGGTGAACCTCAGTCCCCATCAACCTCTTCCCCTGCTGTACCACCCTCACCCTCAGGTTCAGGAGAGTGTCCACCACAGAAAGAGTGCAAGTGTGACCAGGCAGGATTACCATTAACCAGACAGTATGTGAAGTCTTTGATAGAACATCTTCATGGGCAGGTAACTCAGGAAAGATTAACATATGGTGAATAGAAAATACAGTCAAACGCTAATGACTTAAATGTGAGTGAGTTTTAGTTTTACGTCCCACCAACAGCTAAGGTCATACGGAGACGGAACCTCGGTTTAAATATGTTCTATAAAAGGGTTATCCTTTGGAAGCAAGGAATACACCACAGAAATGAAAAATATGGAGTTTACATGTTTTCTGGGCAAGACTAGCTAGTTTCGGCCAATTAGGCCTCATCAGTGACCCTCGGATATTTTCAAAATTCCACAATGGAATCAATGATCCCAAAGGACAAGAAAATATAATCTACACTATGATGTAGGGCAGGGAGACGTTTTACCGCCGCCACACATTCCCACACACCAACTGTAGTGAAGTTAAATATGTTCTATAAAAGGGTTATCCTTTGGAAGCAAGGAATACACCACAGAAATGAAAAATATGGAGTTTACATGTTTTCTGGGCCAGACTAGCTAGGCTAGACTAGGCTCATCCAAAAGTCTTGAGAAGCCCTCATCCAAAAGTCTTGAGAAGCCCGGGATAGATCCTGCGATCTCTGGTTTACAAGGCAAGTAGCGTAACCACTGCACCACGGAGGCTTCTAATGACTCAAATACGTGTGGAACCATGAAAATTTGTTTGTGGTAGGGGTATTTTGACCTACTGAGGGTAAAGGTTAATCATAGTGCCATTTCATGATGCATATTGGGGATGAGTTTGATTTGTTTGTTTGTATTTGAGTTTAACAGCCCAGTCAACACTATTTTAGGTCATTTTTGAGCCAGTCAGTTTACCTATCCACACTTCTCCTGGGCAGGCTTATACGTAAGCGGTTAACCAGTACAGTGCACATTCTTTCACCAGAAACTGACAACTGCCCTTCTTGAATCAGCGGAAGGGAGAGAATGGCTGTAGAAAAGATTTTCATGGTCAATTTCCACGAAAGAATGCTGCTGACCCCGGCAGGTATCGAACCCACATCCTCCTGATCATCAGTCAGATGCGCATCCGACTGAGCTACCGAGGCTGGCAGGGGGATAGGGGGGACGAGTCTGACGGGATGACTTAATTATTTTTTTTTATCTTTTTTAAAATATATATACCAGGGCTCGAGAAACTGAGGAATCCAAATCGGGCCAGCCAGATTTTGCCAAAAGTTATGGAAATTGTCGAACCGGTTTCGGTAATTTTCGTACATGTCCTTGGTGATTTGCAATATTACCTGCAGACCGCTAAAGGGAAACAACCAGTGTGGTGCAATCAAAGACCAGTTCGATGGTCACTATATTTTTTTTACCTTTTTAAAGTCTTTAAAATATTTCTCTTATTTAACGCATATTTATTTTGCCGAAATTGCTTTGTTTACAAATGGCAACCGATATTGCAGCCCTGCGGTCGGAAAATGACGTCCTAGGGTTCTTGTTTACACAATACACATTAATGCAGTCAATGACGTAACACACCTGTTTTATGTCATTGATTTTAATAGAGCGTATTTCTTAAAAAAATCGTTTTGAACGAGTTAAAAAATCGAAAAACATTTCTTTACTCTCGAACCAAAACATGGCCAAACGAGAGCCATTGAAAATCTTACATGGCCGAACCCATTTCTAAAGAATATTAATACATATTTCATGATTACACAAGTCTACTACCCGTATCCTGAAACAAATCGCTTTGTCAACAAATGGCGGCCGATATTGAAGCCACGTGATAGGAAAATGACGTCATGTGGTTTCATTTTAATTCATTCAAGTGCATAATACACACATGTTTTATGTTATTGGTTTCAATGGAGCATTTTTTTTAAATAAAAATATCGTTTAGAATGGGTAAAAAAAAGGCATTTTCTCTTGAAGGCTTAACACGCAATGTTCAGACATGACAGGTGTGGAATGAAAATTGCACCTTGTGAAAAAACAATTTTATATTCAAATACCGGTTTTATAGTAAGCCATAAATTAATAGCTTGTGTAAACAAACTAGCATATGTCCTGCATTGATTGACCTAATTTTCTCAACCTGTCACATTGTTTGCCAGCTTACTGATAACGTCTGAGGCCAGTGTTCACGGTTTAATAATTTTGACACATGGGTCAAATTTCGCTGCGATAAGATCAAAGAACCAGACATGGACTTTCACCTAGTTAGATAATGAACCGGTCTAACACCTTGTGCTCTAGGCGTTTTAGTATTATATACATGCTTTGATTATCAGTGGCAAAAGGTCAGCTTGTTATCCCCTCGCAACAACGTTGCGAATGGGGTATCCCCTCGCAACAACGTTGCGAATGGGGATATAGCATCGGTGCCGTGCGTCCGTGTGTTAGTGTGTGTGTGTGTGTGTCTGTGTGTGTGTGTGTGTGTGTGTCTGTCCGGAACCTTGTGAGCAGGATAGAAGACACAGTATTCATCGTAGAAGCATCAAACCTTCCACAAATGTTCACCATGTACAGAGGATGAACCCTATTGAATTTCAAGGTCAGGGATTAAAGGTCAAGGTCACAATGGACTTGAACTTGAAAACCTTGTGAGCAGGATAGAAGACACAGTATTCATCGTAGAAGCATCAAACCTTCCACAAATGTTCACCATGTACAGAGGATGAACCCTATTGAATTTCAAGGTCAGGGGTCAAAGGTCAAGGTCACAATGGACTTGACCTTGAAAACCTTGTGAGCAGGATAGAAGACACAGTATTAATCGTAGAAGCATCAAACCTTCCACAAATGTTCACCATGTACAGAGGATGAACCCTATTGAATTTCAAGGTCAGGGGTCAAAGGTCAAGGTCACAATGGACTTGACCTTGAAAACCTTGTGAGCAGGATAGACGACACAGTATTCATCGTAGAAGCATCAAACCTTCCACAAATGTTCACCATGTACAGAGGATGAACCCTATTGAATTTCAAGGTCAGGGGTCAAAGGTCAAGGTCACAATGGACTTGACCTTGAAAACCTTGTGAGCAGGATAGAAGACACAGTATTCATCGTAGAAGCATCAAACCTTCCACAAATGTTCACCATGTACAGAGGATGAACCCTATTGAATTTCAAGGTCAGGGGTCAAAGGTCAAGGTCACAATGGACTTGACCTTGGAAACCTTGTGAGCAGGATAGAAGACACAGTATTAATCGTAGAAGCATCAAACCTTCCACAAATGTTCACCATGTACAGAGGATGAACCCTATTGAATTTCAAGGTCAGGGGTCAAAGGTCAAGGTCACAATGGACTTGACCTTGAAAACCTTGTGAGCAGGATAGACGACACAGTATTCATCGTAGAAGCATCAAACCTTCCACAAATGTTCACCATGTACAGAGGATGAACCCTATTGAATTTCAAGGTCAGGGGTCAAAGGTCAAGGTCACAATGGTCTAACATATTCAGATTGGATTTTCATGTTAACGAATGGTATGCAGTTGCGAGGGGATGCTACGCTTGCGTTGCCTTGTTTATACAACATAATGATTTAGCGAAAATTTTCGAACCATTTTTATTAAAAAATGTTATTGAATTATGGACCGATTTTTGTCGCACCTGCTTGTAGCAGGGTGCGACAGAGGCGTCAACTTTTCCGTCCGTTCGTTCGTCCGTCCGTCCGTTCGTCCGTCCGTCCGTCACATTTATGTCGAAGTTCGACATTTATGTCAAAGTTTTTATTAAAGTCAACTACAAACCTAATCTACCATCAAACCTTATATGAAACATCTCTCAGACCTTCTGACTTTGTAGGCACATTTACCTAGTGACTTTGACCTATATTTTTCGCTCCAGTGACTTTGATCTTTATGTCGAAGTTCGACATAACTTCGACATTTATGTCAAAGTTTTTATTAAAGTCAACTACAAACCTCATCTACCATCAAACCTTACATGAAACATCTCCCTGACCTTCTGACTTTGTAGACTCCTTGACCTAGTGACTTTGACCTATATTTTGTGCTCCAGTGACTTTGACCATTACGTCAAAGTTGGACATTTATGTCGAAGTTCGACATTTATGTCGAAGTTTGTTATATACTCAACTACAAGACTAAATAACCATCATACCTTACATGAAACATCTTCGTAAGCTCCTAACCAAGCAGGGGCTTTCATCTTGTGGCGTTGACCTATATTTTACGCTCCAGTGACCATGACAAATATTATATTATTTAGTGGAACCATTTGAGATAGAGCCTTTATATTTGGCATGTGGGTTCCTTGTGACATTGCCTTCCCACTCGTACAAAAAAAAATTGACCTGTGACCTTGACTCCTGACCTTTTGACCTACTTACCATAACTTTTTAACCATTTGAGGTAGAGCCTTAATATTTGGCATGTAGGTTCCTTGTGACATTCCCATACCACTCATACAAACAATTTTGACCTGTGACCTTGACCTGTGACCTTTGACCTACTTTATCATAACTTTCCAACCGTTTGAGATTGAGCCTTCATATTTGGCATGTGGGTTCCTTGTTCCATAAATGGTCATTTTTGTCGCACCTGCTTGTAGCAGGTTGAGACATAGGCGTCCGATTTTCCGTCCGTGCGTCAGTGCATCTGTCTGTCCGTCTGTTAACATTTACGTCGAAGTTCGACATTTACGTCAAAGTTTTTATTTTACAAACCTCAGCTACCATCAAAGCTTACATGAAACATCTTATAGACCTTCTCACTTTGTAAGCACCTTGACCTGGTGATTTTGACCTATATTTTGCGCTCCAGTGACTTTGACCATTACGTCGAAGTTCAACATTTACGTCAAAGTTCGACATTTACGTCAAAGTTTTTATTTACAGACCTCAGCTACCATCAAAACTTACATGAAACATCTCATAGACCTGCTCACTTTGTATGCACCTTGACCTGGTGACTTTGACCTATATTTTGCGCTCCAGTGACTTTGACCATTACGTCGAAGTTCGACATTTACGTCAAAGTTCGACATTTACGTCAAAGTTTTTATTTTACAAACCTCAGCTACCATCAAACCTTACATGAAACATCTCATAGACCTTCTCACTTTGTAAGCACCTTGACCTGGTGAATTTGACCTATATTTTGCGCTCCAGTGACTTTTACCATTACATCGAAGTTCGACATTTATGTCGAAGTTTGTATTGTAATCAACTATAAGACTAAACAACCATCAAACCTTTCATGAAACATCACCCTGAGCTCCTGACTAGGCAAGCACCTTGACCCGGTGACCTTGACCTGTATTTTACGCTTCATTGAGTTTGACAAAAATTACGTCAATGTTCCAGATCTTCTCAAATAAAAGGCCTACACCAATAAAATCTTGAATAGCGTTTCTCTTAGATGTATTGACTCTGCAGGTACCTTGATATGGTGACCTTGACCTATATTTTACGCTCCACTGACTTTGACACATTTTACGTTGAAGTTCCAGATCTCCTCAAATAGAAGGTCCACAACCATCTAATCTTGCATAGTGCTTCTCCTAGATGTACTGATTCTGCAGGTACCTTGACCCGGTGACCTTGACCTATATTTTACGCTCCAGCAACTTTGACAAATTTTTATGTTGAAGTTCAGATCTCTGCAAATAAAAGGCCTACAACCATCAAAGCTTGCATAATGCTGCTCCTGGATGTACTGATTCTGCAGGTACCTTGACCTGGTGACCTTGACGTATATTTTACGCTCCATTGACTTTAACACAATTTGCGTCATTGTTCCAGATCTTCTCAAATAAAAGGCCTGCAACAACCACATCTTGCATAGTAGTTCTCTTAGATGTACTGGCTATGCAGGTACCTTGAATTGGTGACCTTGACCTATTTTTTGCACTCCATTGACTTTTACACATTTTAGGTCGACATTCCATATCTTCTTAACTATAAGGCCTACAACCACCAACTGCTAAGAATGAAATTTACTTATTTAATAACAACATTCTGATTGTGGCTCCTGTGACTTTTGCCCCTAGCAGGTGCGACGCCTCCTTCCGCGGAATTCTTGTTTAATATTCTTCTGAATTAAGGAAACCAAAATCGGTCCAGAACCAGCAAACCAACATTTTCTCGAGCCCTGATATATACTGTATTTATGTTCCCCACCGGAGGGGAGGAGGACATATTGTTTTTGGTACAGATCCCGTTTTTGCATTGGCGTAGCCTGTTTGAAGCACTATATCTCCTGATCCTAAGGATGGACTCTGACCAAACTTGCATGGTTATATCATTAGGATGGGGGAAAGCAGTCATTAGGTTATGATGACCTTGACCTCATTTTCTAGGTCACAATTTTCAAACCAATTTAAAAAAATGGCGGGGTATAATGTTATACCCTCCAAAGTTTTGAGTGTCCATCCGTCAGCGCCCCATAGTCCCGTGTCCGCGCCATAACTCTAATACCGTTTGAGATATTTTCAGGAACCTTCACAGATGTGTAAAGCACTATCAGACTACATGCAGAACATATAAACCATAACTCTGATTTTCCTACTTTTGGAGTTGTTGCCCTTTGAACATTGAACATAGGCATTTCCATCATAGTTTCGTGTCCGCTCCATAACTTCAATACCATTTGAGATATTTCCATGAAACTGTATGGTTATGTAGAGCACCATGTAGTGGCGGGGCATCATGCAGTGCTTGCAGTTTTATTTCAAATTCACAGCCCCCCCCCCCCCCCACCCCACCCCCACCCAAAATAATCAATTTTGGGTCAAAAATGGCTTGTCTGCATTAAGGTATTGATTATATTCATTCAAACTTGGTACAATATATCAATGCAACACACAACAGATTTAATTTGATATTGGTGACTTTGACTTTTTTTTCAAGGTCTCATTTCTGGGTCTAGACTGTTTGCTTGGGCCAGTCTGTCCTAATACATATTGTAAATATGGTATTAAGTTTAGATGATTCCATTTAGGACAGAATAAGTTAATATATATTCATGACTGTTATCAGAAGATTTGTGTCATATTTCCGTCCGGTAAACATACACATTCTGTGTAATTCTTTTATTATTTGTGCAAATTAATCTATTTTATATGAACACTTGTACTCATAAAATAATACCAATAACAAATGATGTTAGCTCTTATCATGCTGTTCATGACAACCCATATCTTTGGAAACAGTGTAGATCCAGATCAGATGGCTTCTGAAGAAGCCATCTGATCAGGATCTACACTGTTTGATATTAAATTAATGGCTTTGTAAGAATAAATTACATGCAGTAATCTGATTGGTTCAAAGTCAGAAATGAGTGTGGCTAAACTGAATATTCAGCAAGAAAAGGGTTAAATACTTTTATTCTTGCACACCATACAAGCAAATCCATGATTTTACCCTGGGATAGAAATTTATGTTCTGACCCTGGTGTTCCGACCCAAAATTGAATATAATCGCGTATTTGATAAATGCACTGGTTGATTACGACCTTATACACCCTCGTTAAGGTTACGTCACAGCATGTTACGTGACGTCACTAAACATTCCTGTATTGTTATCACAATATGGCGAACATTGGTACTCAAAGTGACTGCAGCATTAAAATCCACGCTAAGAAATGGAAGGTATGCAAGAAAAAGAATCCTATATGGGTGTAAGGGGCAGATAGAAAAATCCGTCCATCGGGATCACTGTCCGGCATCACTCGGCAAGCCTCGTGATACCGGACAGTGACCCTCGGGACGGATTCTTCCTTCCACCCCTCACACCCATATAAAATTCTTATATTCTGTTTACTCATACAGATGCCACATGGTAAATCAGAAGACTACAACATGTATATCACACTGTCACCTGATCATGTTCAGATGATGAAGAGTTTTGTGATGACGGGAGATCAGCGCCATATCCATGATATCAATGAAATACTGGTAGGGATGGTAAATAGGGTGATCTCAACAAAACAGGGCAGGATTGAGAAGGCCATTGAGTGGGTGGAGAGTAAGATTGGAGTCTCATTTCACAGGATTCTGCAGGTGAGTTGTGGGGATCTATTTTGTCCAGGTTATTCTTCACTAACCGAGATACTACTTGAATATATGTAATGTCTTTGTATAAAGTCTTCCGGAAAGAAGGAAAATATGATAAATTTTACATATCCACTCAAATTTAATATTTCAGACGGTGGCCTTCTTCAGAAAAACCGAAATACACAGAAAAACTACATCGTAGAAGTCTCCATCAATCTCAAAAGAAATAATCAGTATGAAAATGGACACAACATAAGCAAGGTTAAAATCCTGTGCTACGGCTCTAGACAAAGCAAGCCGATGACGCGTCATCCGGAAAACCATTACTCGCCAACATGGGCAAACAATACAGGCTGGGTGAGACTACGCAGATGTGCAGGCTCGCCGGAGCACTACTGCTCACTCAAACAAGGTCTAAGCAGACTCCGCGACTGTAACATGTGCGAGCCCAACCAGTTGGCACAAACTAATCATGAAAATTCGCCCATATAATTTTGACCCCCACAACTCCACCTTCCCATATTAAAACTTGGGCTCACCCTTAGGTATACATTATTTTTTCTATCTCTGCCCAAAACACATACAGTGGGTACCCGTAAGAACCACCTTGCTGAGGCAGTTGTAACTTGCAACCACACCTGATGACAAGAGCAGAAATATGAACATTATCAAACTGGGGCTTACAGGGGTATACATTAGTTTTCCTATTTCTGCCCAAAATCGCAGGCATCTGGTACCCATTACCCCTGTAAGCCCCAGTTTGATATTAAATTTGAGTGGATAGGTAAAATTAATTATAATGTCTTCGTTTTGAGTATGTAATACCGTATCAGAAATTACACGTTCTAGTTCCCATATCCTGAGGGATAGGTCACATATTTACCTTTCCAGTGCCAAACATGACTAGCATACAGCATTTTTGTTAAAACAGCATTTAGATCACCTGGGAACAGGAGCTAAACACAGAAAAAATCTTTCATTGACATCTCTGATTTGAAAATAATTTCACGGAAATGTTCTTCTTAATATGTCCCTTTACCCAAATTGCTAAAATGAATCCACACTGCAGCCAAAATGGCCACCAGAGCTGAAAATAGAAAAATCTAAAATTGCTAAAATGGCTCCACTCCACTAAACAAGATAGCCACCAGAGTTAAAAATAGAAACTATTTAAATGATATCTTTTCCAAGGAAGGTCATTTTTCTGATATTTAAATAATTTTATAGATGTTCTGTGTATGCTCATTTACCAAAATTGCTACAATGGTTTCACTCCACTGAAACTGACGCTTATGACCCACCAAGAGGGTTGACGCATCGTTAAACACGAAATCATCATCATCATCCACTCCACTGAACAAGGTAGCCACCAGAGCTAAAGATAGCAAACTCTTGAAATGTCAGATTTGAAAATATTTACAGAAATGCTCCTACTGGTATACCATAATTGATAAAGTGGTTTTGCTCCACTGAACAAGATGGCTGCCAGAGCTAAAAAAGAAAAAAAATCTTTATGTGGCATCTCCTAGGCCTGTGGTTAGTGGCCCCATTTTAGAATAATTTTACTGCCATAAAAATGGAGTCAAACTTCAGCAAGGAGTGTAAAATGTGCAGGCGGAATGGCAAACAGTGTTGACCCTGATCAGACTGCTCCTTCAGCTTAAGCCTGTCTGTCCCAATACTTAAGATCATTACCTTAGTATAGTTTATAATAAAATGAACATTTAGGAGGCATGGATGCTAGTGTTATGTCCAAAACCATGTTGACTAATATAACAAGACTGGATCATATTATGCTCTCATTTTAAGAGACTTTGTGTGACTCTCAACACTAGCATTGTATAGGGCCTATACTGTAATATGTGTACTCTGGTGATCATGATATGATATGACCAATAAAGAAAGTAAGAAAAAGGGAAAAACACAAAATAACATGTTTTATATGCTTTGAAGTCCTGTAATTTTGGGAAAAAAGAGAAAGAAACAGGTCTTTTCAATGATTTTGTTGGCAGTGTCTCCATGTAGTTCATGGAATCAGACTGTGTGGTGGCCGTAAAAAGTCTCTGCTCTTCATCATAGTGTAGGTTGTATTTTCCTGTCTTTTGGGATCGTTAATTCCATTATGGAATTTTGGGAATGTTTGAGGATCACTGATCAGGCCTAATTGGCCAAAACTAGCTAGTTTGGCCCAGAAATACATGTACACTCTGTACTTTTCAGTTCTGCTGTGTAGTCTTTGATTCCAAAGGATAACCCTTTTATAGGACATTTTTGAAGCCACTCTCACTTTATTCAAAAATCACTCGCACAAAAGTTTCTCGTATTTGAGTGTATTGCTATTTTTTTCCCCATTATGAAAACATGCCTATTCAAATATATTGAAAATTTACCACCAAAAAAAACTCGGGAAAAAAATCTGATATTCATCATATTTCTGCTCAAAACATAGATTGTGGGTACTTGTTAGAACCGCCTCTGCAAGCAACAATCTATGTTTAAAGCAAAAAAAAAAAAAAAAAGAAAACTAGTGCATACCCTTGTAAACCCCAGTTTTACTATATAAATATGGGGTTTAAAGGGGTGAAAATTATATAAGTGTTTTTGTGATGCTACTCTCGTAAGTTCCCTTTCAGTATTTAAACAGAATAGATTTACCTGGCACATTTTTCTGACATCTATTTTCACAAGGTTGACAATTTTTGTGAATTTCTGTCTCTGAGTTGCTCTGAAAAAGGGGCCTACTCTTAAAGGAAAGAATTCTCCTGAGGAGCAAATTCTTTCCTTCAAGGGTAAGCCCCTTTTTAGCTCACCTGTCACGTAGTGACAAGGGGTGAGCTTTTGTGATCACATTTGGTCCGTCGTCCGTGCGTCCATGTGTCAGTGCGTCCGTACATGCATCCATAAACAATTTCAAATACATGTAGTATATCTCTAATACCCCATGGCCAATCTTGATCAAATTTCATGAGAAGCATCATCAGGTAGGGGGAAAGGCTCCATAAGGTTTTTGGGCTGATCAGATTGGAATTCTGGTTGCCATGGAAACAAAAAGGTTCCATAGACTTATAATTGGGAAAACAACGTCTCCACTTTTTCTTGGCCATTTCTAATCCAATCTTTATCAAACGTGCAGATAACCAGGAGGAGCTTACAGTCTACGTCAAGTTCAAATTTGGGCTGCACGGGACAAACAGCTTTGAAGTTACCTGCCCTTGAGCATTAATATAAGTGAAAAATGATGTCTCCAGCTTTTCTCAGTCGTTTATGATCTGATCTTTTTGTATCTTTTCATTAACAAGGACATCCATAAAATCTTGGACGAGTTCGAATTTGGTTTGAATCTGACCAGCGGTTTTCCAGTTACATCCCCTTGATCGTGAAAATTTTTCCATAGACTTATGATCATCAAACTTGCAGATAACCAGGAGGGGCTTAAAGTCTACGTCAAGTTCGAATTTGGGCTGCACAGGACAAACAGCTTTGGAGTTACCTGCCCTTGAGCATAAATATAAGTGAAAAATGGTGTCTCCAGCTTTTCTCAGCCTTTTATGAGCTGATCTTTTTGTACCTTTTCATAAACGAGGACAAGCATAAAATCTCGGATGAGTTCGAATTTGGTTTGTATCTGACCAGCAGTTTTCCAGTTACATCCCCTTGAACGTGAAAAATTTTGCCATAGAATTATAATGGGGAAAACGATGTCTCCACTTTTTCTCAGCCATTTCTGATCCGATTTTCATCAGACTTGCAGATAACCAGGAGGGGCTTACAGTCTACGTAGAGTTCGAATTTGTGCTGCACGGGACAAACAGCTTTGGAGTTACCTGTCCTTGAGCATAAATATAAGTGACAAATGGTGTCTCCAGCTTTTCTCAGCCACTCATGATCTGATCTTTTTAGCTCACCTGAGTCGGCCCCTGCCCATTTGGGCTTGAAGAAATATGTGGGCTGCATGATGTTTCCACGCAGAGCTGAAACAGACCCGCATACGAGTACTGGTAAACTGCTTAGAGGATCTAAGCCTTCCCAGGCAAAGCGGAGAGAGTAGGCCCGTCCATGCTTATAAACCCTATTGGTTTCATTGGGCGACAGGGCTTGAGATGTCATTTCATCTCAATGTCGGGTAAAAGTCCCACAAAATTGGAATCAACGTCTCCAAAATGACCTTTACAGTGTTGACGGGGATGTTATACCTCAAATCAAACAAACAAAAACCTCAACTGAGCCGAAGGCTCATTGTGAGCTTATAGTATAGGTAGGCATCCGGCGTCTGTCCGTCGTCCACACCTTTGAACTTGAATATCTAAGTCACCAGCTGGCAAATCCCAATCAAATTTCATGTGTAGCATCACTGGGTTGGGGAATTGACTGCTTTAGGTTTTGGACCAGTTTTGATCAGAACTGTGGTTGCCATGAAAACAAAAAGGTTCCATGGACTTATAATGGGGAAAACAACGTCTCTACTTTTTCTCGGCCATTTCTGATCCGATCTTCATCAAACTTGCAGATTACCAGGTGGGGCTTACAGTCTATGTCAAGTTTCGAATTTGGGCTGCACGGGACAAACAGCTTTGGAGTTACCTGCCCTTGAGCATAAATATATGTGAAAAAGGGTGTCTCCAGCTCTTCTCAGCCGTTTATGAGCTGATCGTTTTGGAACTTTTCATAAACGAGAACAAGCATAAAATCTTGGACGAGTTCGAATTTGGCTTGAATCTGACGAGCGTTTTTTTTTCAGTTACATCCCCTTGAGCTTGAAAAAATTTTCCCATAGACTTATTATGGGGGAAAACGACGTCTCCACTTTTTCTCCGCCATTTCTGATCTGATCTTCATCAAACTTGCAGATAACCAGGAGGGGCTTACAGTCTATATTGAGTTCAAATTTGGCTGCACGGGACAAATAGCTTCTGAGTTATCTGCCCTTGAGCATAAATGTAAGTGAAAAATGGTGTCTCCAGCTTTTCTCAGCCGTTTTGGATTGGATCATTTTGTAACTTTTGGTAAAGAGGAGCATAAAATCTCGAGCTAGTTCGTAGTTGACTTGAATCTAACCAGTGGTTTTCCAGTTACATCTCCTTGAGTGTGAAAGATTTTCCCATAGACTTACAAAAGGAAAAGATGTCTCCAGCTTTTCTCGACCATTTCAAATCAGATCTTCATCAAACTTGCAGATAACCAGGAGGGGCATACAGTCTATGTTGAGTTTGAAATTGGGCCATGCAGGTCAAATGACTTCTTGGTTACCTGCCCTTGAGCATAAATATTAGCGAAAAATGGTGTATCCAGCTTTCCGCAACCATTTTTGATCTGATCTTTTTGTTACTTTTGGTAAACGAGGATAAGCATAAAATCTCTAATGAGTACGATTTTGGCTTGAATCTGACCACCGGATTTCCAGTTACATCCCCTTGAGGGTGAAAAATTTTCCCATAGACTTACAATGGGAAAACGATGTCTCCAACTTTGGTTGGCTATTTCTAACCTGACCTTCATCAAACTTCCAGATAACCAGAAGGAGCTTAAAGTCTATGTTTAGTTCGAATTTGGGCCGCATGAGACAAAAGGCTTTCGAATTACCTGCCCTTGAGCATAAATATTAGTGAAAAATAGTGTCTCCACTTTTCTCAGCTGTTTCTAATCTGATCTTTTTGAAACTTTCAATAAACGAGAACAAGCATAAAACCTCAGATGAGTTTGAATTTTGCTTGAATCTGACATTCGGTTTTGCAGTTACAGCCCTTAGAGCACGAACAATTTTCCCATAGACTTACAATGGAAAAAGGACGTTACCAACTTTTCTGTGCCATTTCTGATCTGATCTTCATCAAGCTTGCAGATAATCAGGAGGGACATACAGTCTACATAGAGTTCGAATTTCAGCTGCATGAGACAAACAACTTTGGAGTTACCTGCTCTTGTTTAATATTGATTTGAGGTTTAACATCTCTGTCAGCACATTGTATGTCATTATGGAGACGTTGCTTCTAGTTTTGTGGGACTTTTGCCCGACATCGAGATGAAATTATATCTTAAGCCCTTTCCACCCAATGAAACCAATAGTGTCATTGTGCATGGACGGTCCAACTGGCACCACTTTTCCTGGGCAGGCTAAGAACCTGTTTACCAGTACTTGTGTGGTCGGTTCCAGCTCTGCATAGAAGCACCATGTAGCCCAGTCTATTTCTTGAAGCCCCGATGGGCATTCTTAAAACATCATTAATGATTTTCTGGTACACAGGTGAGCAATATAGGGCCATTTGGCCCTTTTGTTGATAAGGAAGACAACTGTTTTGAATGAGTTGCCTCCCCTGAAGGCACAAGACATTAAAATGAAACTGTTGCAAAATATAAAATTCCTACGACATGCACAGCTCCAGAGGGTGTAATTTTCCTTAATTCTTCATACAAACCTATGTTGTTGGTTTACAGTTGAACTGCCTCACTGAGGCAGATGAATACCCACAACATTAATTTTTATGGAGAATTGATAAAAATATCCCTTAATTAACAGCAAATACCCAACTTGTCTGTTTCTATTTGACCTACACAGTACATATTTTTAATCTTGTATTACAGGTTCTCAGCATTTGTGGACTAATAGCCTTTATTCTGGTGATAGGAATCAAACTCCAGATTCCTTGGCAGAAAAAACTGTGGCACTTGATCATTGTTTTGTTTGTTGTCAGTGTACCCTGGACTTGGTATGAACTGCTTAAGGTAAGGCATCTTAACCCTTAAGACGCCGAGAAAAACTACATCTGAAAATGTTGTCTGCTTATGTCGTCTGCTGAATCTTCTTGCAAACTTTTTGGAAATAATTTTTCATACCGGCAAACAGTGTGGACTCAGATCAGACTGCTCCTAGAGGAGCAGTCTGATCTGGGTCCACACTGCAAAATGACTGGCAGACGACAAAGCAGACAACAATTATCTTGATTGGCATCTTATGGGTTAAGTTGATTGGATTGTTGTCATATTGTACATAAATCTCGTTGCATGTCTTTAAGAAGATTCCAGGTGTAGTAGTTAAGCTACTCGCCTTATAAACCAGGGGTCATGAGTTTGATTCTGGGCTTTTACAGGCTTAATGATGCCTATTTAAACTGACTGAGGTCCTGTCTCCATATGACCTTTGTAGGTGGGACGTAAAATTCAGACAAGCAACCAAACAAATTGTATGTTTGTAAGCCATCACATTAACAAGTCTGTGTAAAGAACACCCCTCTAGACCACACTTTATACATGTATAGAGAAAACTGAGGTTACAGGGGTATGCTTTGTTCTTGTTATTTTTGCTCCAAGCAGATTTTGAAATGAGGCAACAACCCTAACAAACATATTGCAAATTAAGAAAAAAATATCAATTTGTTTGCACTTTGTCACTGTCAGCCAAAATGCCGGCCTCGGTAGCTCGGTCAGATGCGTGTCTGACTGGTGATCAAGAGGACATGGGTTCAATACCTGTTGGAGTCGGTAACATTCTTTCGTGGAGATTGATCATGAAATTTTTTCTACGGTCATTCTCCCCCTTTCGCTGATTCAAGACGGGCAGTTGTCAGAAAGTGCACTGTATTGGTTAATTGTTTACGGATAAGCCTGCCCAGGACAAGTGTGGATAGGTAAACTAACCGGCTAAAAAATGACCTAAATAGTGTTGACTGGGCCGTTAAATTCCAATACAAACAAACAAAACTTTGTCACATTTGAGTGTTATCCTGAATCTTATGGTTTGTTTGGTTTGTCAATCCTGTTTATTAGGGTCATGTGAAGCAGTCATTCAACCTGGTCATATTTACAGGCAGCCATAGTCTTTCTGACTGGTATACCAGTACAGCAGATATTCTTTCACCAGTTATTGACACAACCCTTTGTTTTTACCCATTGCATGCTAGAAACACCAAAAGGGGTACTTTGGCAAACAGTGCAGGTCCAGATCATATGTCCCAGAACAAGGCGTCTGATTAGGGCCAGCACTATTTGCTAACAGAATTTTCTGTCAAAAATAGAATAAAATTAAAAAAAATAGGCCTGACACCCTTCATATGACAAATGGACTTGTCCAACATATAGCAATGGAAGAGTCCACTAGCATACAATGGGTTAAACTAGTGTACTTGGATCATACCAAAAGTTCTTGAAAGTTTGTATGTTGTCAAAATGTGGCCTTGTGTGGTGGAGGAATCCTGAGTACCAAGAGAAAACAAACAAGCTTGGGCAGGCAACTACTACACTGCTATGTGCAAACCAGAGGAGCTTAATAAGCAATGTCAGAAATCAATTTCAAATTGGCCCTAATTGACTTTCATACAAGGCTTGAATGAAACCTTGGACACTGCATTGACAAGCAAGGGCCATACCTCTGCACTATCTACACACCCATCTGCCTCTCTTGAATCAGTAGAAGAAGGGGTGAATGAACCTTATGTTAAAGTTTTTCTATTGCATGATATTATATAAATGTCATTATCACATACTTGTTTCTATATTAACATACATAACCACAATTTTTTATATGCGATAACAGCGGAACATACCAAAGGTTATGGATACTGCCCATGATAACCAGATTTTGCCCGCCTGGGCTGATAACCAGAAGTAATGTATTTGTCTTTTAATGAAAATTTAAGATGTAGTAAACGGGCCTCCGTGGCCTAGTGGATAAGAGCGCTGACTCTTAGTCATTAGGTCTCTCACCGCCGTAGGTTCGAGCCTCGCTCGGGCCACGTGTGAGACGCCAAGTTCTGCAACGGAAGGTCAGGTGGTTTTTCTCCAGATACTCCGGTTTTCGCCCAACTCTTATTAACCATCGGCTCGATATGAGTGAAATAATCTTGGAAAGGCCGTAAAACCCAAACCAAAAAAAAAAAAAAATTAAGATGCAGTAATTAATTGCTGCATTCCAGTACCATATCATATTTTTCAGCAGAGATCCTTTGCAAATAGTCCTCCATAGAAATTATTAATTTTTGATAAATAAAGTATCAACCCTTTTGTGATGGGATGTATTAATTCTAATGCAAATGATGCCTCTCGTTGAAGCATAACTAATCAAATTTACAAAATCTCTGTTTTCAGCAAGCAGAAATAAAACAACAGTCATTTGCAATGAAAGATGTGCCAGCCGAGTGCCGTAATGGCAGTGTTGACTACTGGTCTACATTAAAATCCTACTTCATGCTACAAGATGATAAATGTCATGCCTATTATGAACATCTGATGATTGATCCTATAGTGAAAGTACCTCCCACAAAGGTAATGTAAATACACTAAAACTTTAACTTATTATGAACACCTGATGATTGATCCTATAGTGAAAGTACCTCCTACAAAGGTAATGTAAATACACTAAAACTTTAACTTATTATGAACACCTGATGATTGATCCTATAGTGAAAGTACCTCCCACAAAGGTAATGTAAATACACTAAAACTTTAACTTACAGTAGAACTTCGATGGCTCGAACACCGATGGCTCGTTTACCATGGATGTGTCGAACCCATTCTTGAGCCCCTAGCGAAATCCTCTACATAAGAAATAGTTGGGGATAATTAAGGAGATTTTAGTCTTTTATCTTGCAAATGTATGCTGTGTGTACTCATTAGAATCGCCTCGATGAGGCGATTCTAATGAGTACACACAGCATACATTTTCATTATAGAACACCGAAAAGATAACTTAAAGTATCTCGTTATACCTCCTGACAGTAAGCCTCAGTGGCTCGAACTACCCCTGTCTCGAACAGATTTTCGAGGTCCCGATGAGGTTCGAGCCATCGAAGTTCGACTGTATTTTGTACAGAAAACCCCCAAACAGGTAATTGGCAAACAGTGCAGGCCCAGGTCAGACGCCGCAGATTGCGGCGCCTGACCAGGGCCTACACTGTTTGCAAAAGGTTCAGGCATTTTACAAATAAATTTTGAAGAAAACACAACCTAGCAGCCATAAATTTTGAAATGGAATCCTGCTATGTACAAGAAGGAAGGTTCCATTTGGTACAAAAAGTCTCCCCGTACATGATCATAGAGCAGATTATATTTCTGGTCCTTTGGGATCATTGAGTTCATTTAGAATCATTTTGAAAATAGAGTTCTGCTTAAACCGGTGCTAGAGGGCATGGCGCATTTCAGTGCTGGTCATGAACAGACTCAATAAAACAAAGTCTGCTATTTGTGTTTATTTTGTGTATTCTTTGCTTCCAAAGGATCTAACTATTCAGAACTTATTAATAGCTTGAGTAGCCATAGAGGAGGCCTTCATGGGGACTGAACAAATTATTTGTCTGGGTCGCGATTGAGGTAAGGGCGAGGATTGTGGCCATGTGAAATCGATTTAAGCCCCCCGGTGGGGTTCGTTTCGCTGCTCGTTCCAAGGCGGTTCTTCTGTTGTGGTTTATTTTTGTTATGGTTTGTCTTTGAGTGTGTGTATCGCTTATAGTTTTTGTTTTGGATAGGCCAATTTGTGGGAAAGTAACTGTCCTTTTGGCTTTCCGCTATTGGTGTTGCCATTGGGGTCTAGTTGTTTCATGTTTGTGTTTCTTTCCCTTTGGTGTCTCTGATGGGAGCTGACGGTTAATTGTATCGATTCCTGATCATTGCCTCCACCTCTATTTTGCAGGCCTCAAATTTTTCAGGCATTTGCAGGATTTCAGGCTTTTAGAGCTTGATTTTTTCTTGATTTCAGGCTTTTAGATTCTGATATTTGTGTATGTAGTCAAAAACTATTAAACCCTTATTTCTGACTATATGTCAACCAAATTACACTATATTTTCACAAACTCCATTACAAACAGTGTTGATCCTGATCAGATGGCTTCTTCAGAAGCCATCTGATCAGGGTCCACACTGTTTGCATAGGTAATGTAGTTGTGTCTTGTAAGGTTGCACTACAGTAAATAATTGGTCTTTATGAAAAGTAGAAGTAAAACAAAGATCAGGAATTGATACAATTAACTTACTCCATCCATAAAAGACACCACAGGGAAAGAAATACAAACATTAAGCGACCAGACCATAATGGAAACCTAAACAAAGGAAGGCCATATGGACAGTTACTTTCCCACAAAATGGCCATATGGCCATCCAAAATTAAAAGACACAAGTGATACACACAGTAAGTAACAAACAACAACATAAATAAATCGCCACAGAAGAGCCGCCTTGGAACGGTCAGTGGAAGATTTCCACTGGGGGGCTTAAATCGATTTCACGTGGCCACAATCCTCGCCCTTACTTCCGTCGCGATTTAGACAAATAATTTGTTCAGTCCGCATGAAGGCCTCCTAACTCATCAGTGCAACATCTCCGTGAACACAGAAATCAAAGAACCACAGAGGTGAGACAACGGTGAGGACTCGACAGCAAGAAACCACTGAAATGCTGGAGCAAAAGAAAACCAACAGTTAGACTCCGATGAGCCCGACCAGAGACAGAGCATCAGGCACCAACCAACATTATCTCTTTAATTTTCAATAAGCCTTTACGTTGGAGCCTCATAGAATCTGAGGCCTGACCCACCGGCGTGCAATTAAAGAGGGAAGCAAAGTTGCCAACCGTGATTGGGTTAACTACCATGCATGCAGTCTGTCGTATAATATCCATGTTGTACCCAATCTTTTTATATCGAAGAATGATTTTACGAAATTGGGTGCTGAAGTCATTGCGGTTATATATTTTTCTGAATTTATATACTAAGTCACCATAAAATTCGGGTTCCGATAGACCTTGTTGCAGAAGAGATTTAAGTCCAATATTGAATTTTGAAATTAAATCAGAATGGCGTCTATAAAATTTTGAAAAGGCTTTGCGTAGTTTATGGTACCGATAACCCTGATTAAGGAGTTTAGCCGTTAATAATTTATTACGAGTGTTGAAGTCAGTTACATGACTACACACTCTAGCAAATCGAATTAATTGCGAAATATAAACGCCATAGGATGGCGCACGAGGAACATCACCATCCAAAAAAGGAAAATTTACAATCTCAAAATCAAAGTCATCGCGTTTATCATAAATTTTACACGAAACAAATCCATCTACAATAGATAGATGTAAATCCAAAAACGGGGCCTCGGTATCAGAAGAATTTGCTTTATTTAACTGAAGTTCTAGGGGGTAAATCTGACTGATCAAACCATCAAAATAGGTATTATCAATATTTAATAAATCATCTAAATATCTAGAAGTAGAGCTAAAAGCTTCAATAATTTCAGATTGGTTATCAATGGAAAGCGACAAAATGAAGTCTCTTTCATAACAATACAAGAACAGATCAGCCACAAGAGGTGCGCAATTAGTACCCATCGGAATACCCACAATTTGTCTAAATAACTTAGTACCGAATCTGATATAAATATTGTCAAGTAGAAAGGTGAGGGCATCACACACTTTCTGACATGACCAAAGTGTATAATTCTTATGCTCTTTAGAAGTGAAAAATGCATTTCTGACATTACATGCAAGATAGAGAGAATCTTCTCTGTGAAAAGCCCATTCAATTAAATCATTAAGCTTTTCTTTTATAAGATTATGAGGAAGTGTAGTGTAAAGAGTGGAAAAATCGTAGGTAGACAGACTAGAAGCACGAAACTGTCTAGATTTCAATTTATTTAAAACCTCATTCGAATTTTTTATAGACCAAAACAGATTTCTTCCTGATCTTTCAAAGACTTTATCACAATATTTAATTACATGCGTTTTAATAGCAGTAAGACAGGAAGTTAATAATTTAGAAAGTTCAGTGGTAGTGCAAGAACTGGAATTTGCAATAAACCGTGCTTTGTAAGGTTTTTTATGAAGTTTTGGTAACCAGTATAGCGTAGGAAGCTTGTCTTGGCCTTCGTTAACACACACAGCAAACTTGGTGGCTGAAAGACAAACATGTTTATCTACTATAGCTCTCTCTTCAGCCAAAGGCTGAAGTTCATAGGCCTTAGTACCACCAAGCTCCTGCTTAAGCGTGTTAACATAGTGGAGCCGTCACACAACGACGACGTTGTTAGCGGCCTTGTCTGCAGGGGCCAAAACAAACTTCTTATGAAATTCTTGAATACCTAGTTTAAGATGACGTAAAGACGTCTTGGGCTTAGGAGGTAATAAGTTAGTATTTTGAGAATAGAAAGAAATGCGTTTATTCACTAGTCTTAAAATGCTAAGTTTCCAGTCCTTTAGGGCTTTACACTCAACATACTCTCGCTTACACCATCGATTGCCGAATTCATTCAAGGAAGCAGCGATTTCATCTCTACATTTACTGAAATCAATTATAGAAGGAAACCGATATTTCGGTCCTTTAGAAATTATATTCCTTATCCTAGAATCAGGAATAATTTTCAAATTGCCAGTAATTACATGACCAGCAGCAGGATAGCAATACTTTGAGTTTTTACAATCACATGAATCAGGAGTATTAGTATCAATATCAAGATCTGAAACAAGTTTATTGAAATTAAAAATGATAGATCTAACAGGTTTGTTATATTTATAGCAAATTATAGGTGTTTCAGTATTTTGAAAATAAGCAGGAATGGAAGAAAGCACCGATCTCTCACGGAAGATACTGGGCAAATCTATAAAATCCATACCCTTATTAATGAAGGATATTGTGAAGAAATGACGTTTATGATTAATTTCAGAATCAATGTAAGGACGGAGAGTATGCTGAGTATAGCCTCTAGTTAAGAGAGCCGCATCATATAACTGATGAGAACTATCGTAGAATTTATTCGCCTCGGTGTCCAGAAGACGTAAAACAGAAACGGGTAATAAACTTAAAAATGAAAGCATAGAGTGGCGTCCATGATTTAATAATATAATTGACAGTCACTTCAGTCTAGTATTGTTTCGTTTAAACGCACGTGATTTACGTTTAAAGTTACCATTTTTCCTGGTGCCGTGAGATCTAGTTCTGCGTTTTCGACATTCCAGGAGTGAGAAAATATCAAAGTCCGGCATTCTGGAAATATTACCCTCATGATAAATGTTGTCATTAAATCCCAGTGGAAAAGGGGTCTGTAAAAATTTAATCCATTTCAGTTCAGCTTCATGTCTTTTGATTATTTTGAATCTAGATGTAGAATTTGCATCGTAATAAAGTTTTTCCACTGGTTGTATAATAATGTTATTTACAGAATGACCTGTACGTCGAAAGTGACGGTACAAGAAAGTGTCAGTTTTCTTAGGCTTACTCATTCTACGATAATGCTCGTTCAATCTAGTTTTAAGCATGCGGTTAGTTTGACCGACGTACTGCATATTACAGTTTGCAGCACGTCAAGTAATTAGATAAATTAAATCTGTAGACTGTCATGTCAAATCAGACATGTTAACTACAGAGAAGCGTCTACCGTTTACAGATGAAGTAACGGTAGACGCAGTGCTTAAATGCGAACAACATCTGCACCTCTTGGCATTGCACTTAGAAATACTAGGATACATTCCACTTCTTTTCCACGGATTAGTATATTTTCGAAGGATGGGTGATTTGAGAGGAGATAGTCTTATACGAAGACTACTCCCAAAAACATTGGTATTGCCTGCTCCTTTGAGATTAACTGAAGTTACAGAAGTATTAAAGTTCTTAATAGAATGGGGAATCCGTACAGAAGAAGCAGAGTGTAACCTAAGGGGTGATATTGATATTTTAAATGTATTTGTAATACTCATTTTGGTTAGTAAGGTTGTGATACCGTCAAAACTAAAGCGATGTTCATACCGGTTATTAAATAAATAAAATTACTGAAGAAGATGCCTTCGAATAGAAGGAAGGTACAACAAAAGCCCACAAAACATCCTAGTCTACTTAAAGTACAGGGATGTCAAACAAGCAGTTGTTATACAACGAGGAACGAACATCGGTTTAATAATGACCTTCAACAGGTATCTAAAGGATGTCAATTGATGGAACAGTGAAAAGCAATTGCATAAGCAATTCCTGAGGATTGGAAAAATAAGAGCATTAAATGCATGTACGGGGAGACCTTTTACAGCCGCCACACGGCACAAACAAAACAGCCCTGATATGCAAAGTAGAAGTAAAACAAAGATCAGGAATTGATACAATTAACTTACTCCATCCATAAAAGACACCACAGGGAAAGAAATACAAACATTAAGCGACCAGACCATAATGGAAACCTAAACAAAGGAAGGCCATATGGACAGTTACTTTCCCACAAAATGGCCATATGGCCATCCAAAATTAAAAGACACAAGTGATACACACAGTAAGTAACAAACAACAACATAAATAAATCGCCACAGAAGAGCCGCCTTGGAACGGTCAGTGGAAGATTTCCACTGGGGGGCTTAAATCGATTTCACGTGGCCACAATCCTCGCCCTTACTTCCGTCGCGATTTAGACAAATAATTTGTTCAGTCCGCATGAAGGCCTCCTAACTCATCAGTGCAACATCTCCGTGAACACAGAAATCAAAGAACCACAGAGGTGAGACAACGGTGAGGACTCGACAGCAAGAAACCACTGAAATGCTGGAGCAAAAGAAAACCAACAGTTAGACTCCGATGAGCCCGACCAGAGACAGAGCATCAGGCACCAACCAACATTATCTCTTTAATTTTCAATAAGCCTTTACGTTGGAGCCGTCATAGAATCTGAGGCCTGACCCACCGGCGTGCAATTAAAGAGGGAAGCAAAGTTGCCAACCGTGATTGGGTTAACTACCATGCATGCAGTCTGTCGTATAATATCCATGTTGTACCCAATCTTTTTATATCGAAGAATGATTTTACGAAATTGGGTGCTGAAGTCATTGCGGTTATATATTTTTCTGAATTTATATACTAAGTCACCATAAAATTCGGGTTCCGATAGACCTTGTTGCAGAAGAGATTTAAGTCCAATATTGAATTTTGAAATTAAATCAGAATGGCGTCTATAAAATTTTGAAAAGGCTATGCGTAGTTTATGGTACCGATAACCCTGATTAAGGAGTTTAGCCGTTAATAATTTATTACGAGTGTTGAAGTCAGTTACATGACTACACACTCTAGCAAATCGAATTAATTGCGAAATATAAACGCCATAGGATGGCGCACGAGGAACATCACCATCCAAAAAAGGAAAATTTACAATCTCAAAATCAAAGTCATCGCGTTTATCATAAATTTTACACGAAACAAATCCATCTACAATAGATAGATGTAAATCCAAAAACGGGGCCTCGGTATCAGAAGAATTTGCTTTATTTAACTGAAGTTCTAGGGGGTAAATCTGACTGATCAAACCATCAAAATAGGTATTATCAATATTTAATAAATCATCTAAATATCTAGAAGTAGAGCTAAAAGCTTCAATAATTTCAGATTGGTTATCAATGGAAAGCGACAAAATGAAGTCTCTTTCATAACAATACAAGAACAGATCAGCCACAAGAGGTGCGCAATTAGTACCCATCGGAATACCCACAATTTGTCTAAATAACTTAGTACCGAATCTGATATAAATATTGTCAAGTAGAAAGGTGAGGGCATCACACACTTTCTGACATGACCAAAGTGTATAATTCTTATGCTCTTTAGAAGTGAAAAATGCATTTCTGACATTACATGCAAGATAGAGAGAATCTTCTCTGTGAAAAGCCCATTCAATTAAATCATTAAGCTTTTCTTTTATAAGATTATGAGGAAGTGTAGTGTAAAGAGTGGAAAAATCGTAGGTAGACAGACTAGAAGCACGAAACTGTCTAGATTTCAATTTATTTAAAACCTCATTCGAATTTTTTATAGACCAAAACAGATTTCTTCCTGATCTTTCAAAGACTTTATCACAATATTTAATTACATGCGTTTTAATAGCAGTAAGACAGGAAGTTAATAATTTAGAAAGTTCAGTGGTAGTGCAAGAACTAGAATTTGCAATAAACCGTGCTTTGTAAGGTTTTTTATGAAGTTTTGGTAACCAGTATAGCGTAGGAAGCTTGTCTTGGCCTTCGTTAACACACACAGCAAACTTGGTGGCTGAAAGACAAACATGTTTATCTACTATAGCTCTCTCTTCAGCCAAAGGCTGAAGTTCATAGGCCTTAGTACCACCAAGCTCCTGCTTAAGCGTGTTAACATAGTGGAGCCGTCACACAACGACGACGTTGTTAGCGGCCTGGTCTGCAGGGGCCAAAACAAACTTCTTATGAAATTCTTGAATACCTAGTTTAAGATGACGTAAAGACGTCTTGGGCTTAGGAGGTAATAAGTTAGTATTTTGAGAATAGAAAGAAATGCGTTTATTCACTAGTCTTAAAATGCTAAGTTTCCAGTCCTTTAGGGCTTTACACTCAACATACTCTCGCTTACACCATCGATTGCCGAATTCATTCAAGGAAGCAGCGATTTCATCTCTACATTTACTGAAATCAATTATAGAAGGAAACCGATATTTCGGTCCTTTAGAAATTGTATTCCTTATCCTAGAATCAGGAATAATTTTCAAATTGCCAGTAATTACATGACCAGCAGCAGGATAGCAATACTTTGAGTTTTTACAATCACATGAATCAGGAGTATTAGTATCAATATCAAGATCTGAAACAAGTTTATTGAAATTAAAAATGATAGATCTAACAGGTTTGTTATATTTATAGCAAATTATAGGTGTTTCAGTATTTTGAAAATAAGCAGGAATGGAAGAAAGCACCGATCTCTCACGGAAGATACTGGGCAAATCTATAAAATCCATACCCTTATTAATGAAGGATATTGTGAAGAAATGACGTTTATGATTAATTTCAGAATCAATGTAAGGACGGAGAGTATGCTGAGTATAGCCTCTAGTTAAGAGAGCCGCATCATATAACTGATGAGAACTATCGTAGAATTTATTCGCCTCGGTGTCCAGAAGACGTAAAACAGAAACGGGTAATGAACTTAAAAATGAAAGCATAGAGTGGCGTCCATGATTTAATAATATAATTGACAGTCACTTCAGTCTAGTATTGTTTCGTTTAAACGCACGTGATTTACGTTTAAAGTTACCATTTTTCCTGGTGCCGTGAGATCTAGTTCTGCGTTTTCGACATTCCAGGAGTGAGAAAATATCAAAGTCCGGCATTCTGGAAATATTACCCTCATGATAAATGTTGTCATTAAATCCCAGTGGAAAAGGGGTCTGTAAAAATTTAATCCATTTCAGTTCAGCTTCATGTCTTTTGATTATTTTGAATCTAGATGTAGAATTTGCATCGTAATAAAGTTTTTCCACTGGTTGTATAATAATGTTATTTACAGAATGACCTGTACGTCGAAAGTGACGGTACAAGAAAGTGTCAGTTTTCTTAGGCTTACTCATTCTACGATAATGCTCGTTCAATCTAGTTTTAAGCATGCGGTTAGTTTGACCGACGTACTGCATATTACAGTTTGCAGCACGTCAAGTAATTAGATAAATTAAATCTGTAGACTGTCATGTCAAATCAGACATGTTAACTACAGAGAAGCGTCTACCGTTTACAGATGAAGTAACGGTAGACGCAGTGCTTAAATGCGAACAACATCTGCACCTCTTGGCATTGCACTTAGAAATACTAGGATACATTCCACTTCTTTTCCACGGATTAGTATATTTTCGAAGGATGGGTGATTTGAGAGGAGATAGTCTTATACGAAGACTACTCCCAAAAACATTGGTATTGCCTGCTCCTTTGAGATTAACTGAAGTTACAGAAGACAAATTTAAGGGTCTAACCAATACCGAAGGCAACATAGTATTAAAGTTCTTAATAGAATGGGGAATCCGTACAGAAGAAGCAGAGTGTAACCTAAGGGGTGATATTGATATTTTAAATGTATTTGTAATACTCATTTTGGTTAGTAAGGTTGTGATACCGTCAAAACTAAAGCGATGTTCATACCGGTTATTAAATAAATAAAATTACTGAAGAAGATGCCTTCGAATAGAAGGAAGGTACAACAAAAGCCCACAAAACATCCTAGTCTACTTAAAGTACAGGGATGTCAAACAAGCAGTTGTTATACAACGAGGAACGAACATCGGTTTAATAATGACCTTCAACAGGTATCTAAAGGATGTCAATTGATGGAACAGTGAAAAGCAATTGCATAAGCAATTCCTGAGGATTGGAAAAATAAGAGCATTAAATGCATGTACGGGGAGACCTTTTACAGCCGCCACACGGCACAAACAAAACAGCCCTGATATGCAAAGTAGAAGTAAAACAAAGATCAGGAATTGATACAATTAACTTACTCCATCCATAAAAGACACCACAGGGAAAGAAATACAAACATTAAGCGACCAGACCATAGTGGAAACCTAAACAAAGGAAGGCCATATGGACAGTTACTTTCCCACAAAATGGCCATATGGCCATCCAAAATTAAAAGACACAAGTGATACACACAGTAAGTAACAAACAACAACATAAATAAATCGCCACAGAAGAGCCGCCTTGGAACGGTCAGTGGAAGATTTCCACTGGGGGGCTTAAATCGATTTCACGTGGCCACAATCCTCGCCCTTACTTCCGTCGCGATTTAGACAAATAATTTGTTCAGTCCGCATGAAGGCCTCCTAACTCATCAGTGCAACATCTCCGTGAACACAGAAATCAAAGAACCACAGAGGTGAGACAACGGTGAGGACTCGACAGCAAGAAACCACTGAAATGCTGGAGCAAAAGAAAACCAACAGTTAGACTCCGATGAGCCCGACCAGAGACAGAGCATCAGGCACAAACCAACATTATCTCTTTAATTTTCAATAAGCCTTTACGTTGGAGCCGTCATAGAATCTGAGGCCTGACCCACCGGCGTGCAATTAAAGAGGGAAGCAAAGTTGCCAACCGTGATTGGGTTAACTACCATGCATGCAGTCTGTCGTATAATATCCATGTTGTACCCAATCTTTTTATATCGAAGAATGATTTTACGAAATTGGGTGCTGAAGTCATTGCGGTTATATATTTTTCTGAATTTATATACTAAGTCACCATAAAATTCGGGTTCCGATAGACCTTGTTGCAGAAGAGATTTAAGTCCAATATTGAATTTTGAAATTAAATCAGAATGGCGTCTATAAAATTTTGAAAAGGCTATGCGTAGTTTATGGTACCGATAACCCTGATTAAGGAGTTTAGCCGTTAATAATTTATTACGAGTGTTGAAGTCAGTTACATGACTACACACTCTAGCAAATCGAATTAATTGCGAAATATAAACGCCATAGGATGGCGCACGAGGAACATCACCATCCAAAAAAGGAAAATTTACAATCTCAAAATCAAAGTCATCGCGTTTATCATAAATTTTACACGAAACAAATCCATCTACAATAGATAGATGTAAATCCAAAAACGGGGCCTCGGTATCAGAAGAATTTGCTTTATTTAACTGAAGTTCTAGGGGGTAAATCTGACTGATCAAACCATCAAAATAGGTATTATCAATATTTAATAAATCATCTAAATATCTAGAAGTAGAGCTAAAAGCTTCAATAATTTCAGATTGGTTATCAATGGAAAGCGACAAAATGAAGTCTCTTTCATAACAATACAAGAACAGATCAGCCACAAGAGGTGCGCAATTAGTACCCATCGGAATACCCACAATTTGTCTAAATAACTTAGTACCGAATCTGATATAAATATTGTCAAGTAGAAAGGTGAGGGCATCACACACTTTCTGACATGACCAAAGTGTATAATTCTTATGCTCTTTAGAAGTGAAAAATGCATTTCTGACATTACATGCAAGATAGAGAGAATCTTCTCTGTGAAAAGCCCATTCAATTAAATCATTAAGCTTTTCTTTTATAAGATTATGAGGAAGTGTAGTGTAAAGAGTGGAAAAATCGTAGGTAGACAGACTAGAAGCACGAAACTGTCTAGATTTCAATTTATTTAAAACCTCATTCGAATTTTTTATAGACCAAAACAGATTTCTTCCTGATCTTTCAAAGACTTTATCACAATATTTAATTACATGCGTTTTAATAGCAGTAAGACAGGAAGTTAATAATTTAGAAAGTTCAGTGGTAGTGCAAGAACTAGAATTTGCAATAAACCGTGCTTTGTAAGGTTTTTTATGAAGTTTTGGTAACCAGTATAGCGTAGGAAGCTTGTCTTGGCCTTCGTTAACACACACAGCAAACTTGGTGGCTGAAAGACAAACATGTTTATCTACTATAGCTCTCTCTTCAGCCAAAGGCTGAAGTTCATAGGCCTTAGTACCACCAAGCTCCTGCTTAAGCGTGTTAACATAGTGGAGCCGTCACACAACGACGACGTTGTTAGCGGCCTTGTCTGCAGGGGCCAAAACAAACTTCTTATAAAATTCTTGAATACCTAGTTTAAGATGACGTAAAGACGTCTTGGGCTTAGGAGGTAATAAGTTAGTATTTTGAGAATAGAAAGAAATGCGTTTATTCACTAGTCTTAAAATGCTAAGTTTCCAGTCCTTTAGGGCTTTACACTCAACATACTCTCGCTTACACCATCGATTGCCGAATTCATTCAAGGAAGCAGCGATTTCATCTCTACATTTACTGAAATCAATTATAGAAGGAAACCGATATTTCGGTCCTTTAGAAATTATATTCCTTATCCTAGAATCAGGAATAATTTTCAAATTGCCAGTAATTACATGACCAGCAGCAGGATAGCAATACTTTGAGTTTTTACAATCACATGAATCAGGAGTATTAGTATCAATATCAAGATCTGAAACAAGTTTATTGAAATTAAAAATGATAGATCTAACAGGTTTGTTATATTTATAGCAAATTATAGGTGTTTCAGTATTTTGAAAATAAGCAGGAATGGAAGAAAGCACCGATCTCTCACGGAAGATACTGGGCAAATCTATAAAATCCATACCCTTATTAATGAAGGATATTGTGAAGAAATGACGTTTATGATTAATTTCAGAATCAATGTAAGGACGGAGAGTATGCTGAGTATAGCCTCTAGTTAAGAGAGCCGCATCATATAACTGATGAGAACTATCGTAGAATTTATTCGCCTCGGTGTCCAGAAGACGTAAAACAGAAACGGGTAATGAACTTAAAAATGAAAGCATAGAGTGGCGTCCATGATTTAATAATATAATTGACAGTCACTTCAGTCTAGTATTGTTTCGTTTAAACGCACGTGATTTACGTTTAAAGTTACCATTTTTCCTGGTGCCGTGAGATCTAGTTCTGCGTTTTCGACATTCCAGGAGTGAGAAAATATCAAAGTCCGGCATTCTGGAAATATTACCCTCATGATAAATGTTGTCATTAAATCCCAGTGGAAAAGGGGTCTGTAAAAATTTAATCCATTTCAGTTCAGCTTCATGTCTTTTGATTATTTTGAATCTAGATGTAGAATTTGCATCGTAATAAAGTTTTTCCACTGGTTGTATAATAATGTTATTTACAGAATGACCTGTACGTCGAAAGTGACGGTACAAGAAAGTGTCAGTTTTCTTAGGCTTACTCATTCTACGATAATGCTCGTTCAATCTAGTTTTAAGCATGCGGTTAGTTTGACCGACGTACTGCATATTACAGTTTGCAGCACGTCAAGTAATTAGATAAATTAAATCTGTAGACTGTCATGTCAAATCAGACATGTTAACTACAGAGAAGCGTCTACCGTTTACAGATGAAGTAACGGTAGACGCAGTGCTTAAATGCGAACAACATCTGCACCTCTTGGCATTGCACTTAGAAATACTAGGATACATTCCACTTCTTTTCCACGGATTAGTATATTTTCGAAGGATGGGTGATTTGAGAGGAGATAGTCTTATACGAAGACTACTCCCAAAAACATTGGTATTGCCTGCTCCTTTGAGATTAACTGAAGTTACAGAAGACAAATTTAAGGGTCTAACCAATACCGAAGGCAACATAGTATTAAAGTTCTTAATAGAATGGGGAATCCGTACAGAAGAAGCAGAGTGTAACCTAAGGGGTGATATTGATATTTTAAATGTATTTGTAATACTCATTTTGGTTAGTAAGGTTGTGATACCGTCAAAACTAAAGCGATGTTCATACCGGTTATTAAATAAATAAAATTACTGAAGAAGATGCCTTCGAATAGAAGGAAGGTACAACAAAAGCCCACAAAACATCCTAGTCTACTTAAAGTACAGGGATGTCAAACAAGCAGTTGTAATACAACGAGGAACGAACATCGGTTTAATAATGACCTTCAACAGGTATCTAAAGGATGTCAATTGATGGAACAGTGAAAAGCAATTGCATAAGCAATTCCTGAGGATTGGAAAAATAAGAGCATTAAATGCATGTACGGGGAGACCTTTTACAGCCGCCACACGGCACAAACAAAACAGCCCTGATATGCAAAGTAGAAGTAAAACAAAGATCAGGAATTGATACAATTAACTTACTCCATCCATAAAAGACACCACAGGGAAAGAAATACAAACATTAAGCGACCAGACCATAATGGAAACCTAAACAAAGGAAGGCCATATGGACAGTTACTTTCCCACAAAATGGCCATATGGCCATCCAAAATTAAAAGACACAAGTGATACACACAGTAAGTAACAAACAACAACATAAATAAATCGCCACAGAAGAGCCGCCTTGGAACGGTCAGTGGAAGATTTCCACTGGGGGGCTTAAATCGATTTCACGTGGCCACAATCCTCGCCCTTACTTCCGTCGCGATTTAGACAAATAATTTGTTCAGTCCGCATGAAGGCCTCCTAACTCATCAGTGCAACATCTCCGTGAACACAGAAATCAAAGAACCACAGAGGTGAGACAACGGTGAGGACTCGACAGCAAGAAACCACTGAAATGCTGGAGCAAAAGAAAACCAACAGTTAGACTCCGATGAGCCCGACCAGAGACAGAGCATCAGGCACCAACCAACATTATCTCTTTAATTTTCAATAAGCCTTTACGTTGGAGCCGTCATAGAATCTGAGGCCTGACCCACCGGCGTGCAATTAAAGAGGGAAGCAAAGTTGCCAACCGTGATTGGGTTAACTACCATGCATGCAGTCTGTCGTATAATATCCATGTTGTACCCAATCTTTTTATATCGAAGAATGATTTTACGAAATTGGGTGCTGAAGTCATTGCGGTTATATATTTTTCTGAATTTATATACTAAGTCACCATAAAATTCGGGTTCCGATAGACCTTGTTGCAGAAGAGATTTAAGTCCAATATTGAATTTTGAAATTAAATCAGAATGGCGTCTATAAAATTTTGAAAAGGCTTTGCGTAGTTTATGGTACCGATAACCCTGATTAAGGAGTTTAGCCGTTAATAATTTATTACGAGTGTTGAAGTCAGTTACATGACTACACACTCTAGCAAATCGAATTAATTGCGAAATATAAACGCCATAGGATGGCGCACGAGGAACATCACCATCCAAAAAAGGAAAATTTACAATCTCAAAATCAAAGTCATCGCGTTTATCATAAATTTTACACGAAACAAATCCATCTACAATAGATAGATGTAAATCCAAAAACGGGGCCTCGGTATCAGAAGAATTTGCTTTATTTAACTGAAGTTCTAGGGGGTAAATCTGACTGATCAAACCATCAAAATAGGTATTATCAATATTTAATAAATCATCTAAATATCTAGAAGTAGAGCTAAAAGCTTCAATAATTTCAGATTGGTTATCAATGGAAAGCGACAAAATGAAGTCTCTTTCATAACAATACAAGAACAGATCAGCCACAAGAGGTGCGCAATTAGTACCCATCGGAATACCCACAATTTGTCTAAATAACTTAGTACCGAATCTGATATAAATATTGTCAAGTAGAAAGGTGAGGGCATCACACACTTTCTGACATGACCAAAGTGTATAATTCTTATGCTCTTTAGAAGTGAAAAATGCATTTCTGACATTACATGCAAGATAGAGAGAATCTTCTCTGTGAAAAGCCCATTCAGTTAAATCATTAAGCTTTTCTTTTATAAGATTATGAGGAAGTGTAGTGTAAAGAGTGGAAAAATCGTAGGTAGACAGACTAGAAGCACGAAACTGTCTAGATTTCAATTTATTTAAAACCTCATTCGAATTTTTTATAGACCAAAACAGATTTCTTCCTGATCTTTCAAAGACTTTATCACAATATTTAATTACATGCGTTTTAATAGCAGTAAGACAGGAAGTTAATAATTTAGAAAGTTCAGTGGTAGTGCAAGAACTAGAATTTGCAATAAACCGTGCTTTGTAAGGTTTTTTATGAAGTTTTGGTAACCAGTATAGCGTAGGAAGCTTGTCTTGGCCTTCGTTAACACACACAGCAAACTTGGTGGCTGAAAGACAAACATGTTTATCTACTATAGCTCTCTCTTCAGCCAAAGGCTGAAGTTCATAGGCCTTAGTACCACCAAGCTCCTGCTTAAGCGTGTTAACATAGTGGAGCCGTCACACAACGACGACGTTGTTAGCGGCCTTGTCTGCAGGGGCCAAAACAAACTTCTTATGAAATTCTTGAATACCTAGTTTAAGATGACGTAAAGACGTCTTGGGCTTAGGAGGTAATAAGTTAGTATTTTGAGAATAGAAAGAAATGCGTTTATTCACTAGTCTTAAAATGCTAAGTTTCCAGTCCTTTAGGGCTTTACACTCAACATACTCTCGCTTACACCATCGATTGCCGAATTCATTCAAGGAAGCAGCGATTTCATCTCTACATTTACTGAAATCAATTATAGAAGGAAACCGATATTTCGGTCCTTTAGAAATTATATTCCTTATCCTAGAATCAGGAATAATTTTCAAATTGCCAGTAATTACATGACCAGCAGCAGGATAGCAATACTTTGAGTTTTTACAATCACATGAATCAGGAGTATTAGTATCAATATCAAGATCTGAAACAAGTTTATTGAAATTAAAAATGATAGGTCTAACAGGTTTGTTATATTTATAGCAAATTATAGGTGTTTCAGTATTTTGAAAATAAGCAGGAATGGAAGAAAGCACCGATCTCTCACGGAAGATACTGGGCAAATCTATAAAATCCATACCCTTATTAATGAAGGATATTGTGAAGAAATGACGTTTATGATTAATTTCAGAATCAATGTAAGGACGGAGAGTATGCTGAGTATAGCCTCTAGTTAAGAGAGCCGCATCATATAACTGATGAGAACTATCGTAGAATTTATTCGCCTCGGTGTCCAGAAGACGTAAAACAGAAACGGGTAATAAACTTAAAAATGAAAGCATAGAGTGGCGTCCATGATTTAATAATATAATTGACAGTCACTTCAGTCTAGTATTGTTTCGTTTAAACGCACGTGATTTACGTTTAAAGTTACCATTTTTCCTGGTGCCGTGAGATCTAGTTCTGCGTTTTCGACATTCCAGGAGTGAGAAAATATCAAAGTCCGGCATTCTGGAAATATTACCCTCATGATAAATGTTGTCATTAAATCCCAGTGGAAAAGGGGTCTGTAAAAATTTAATCCATTTCAGTTCAGCTTCATGTCTTTTGATTATTTTGAATCTAGATGTAGAATTTGCATCGTAATAAAGTTTTTCCACTGGTTGTATAATAATGTTATTTACAGAATGACCTGTACGTCGAAAGTGACGGTACAAGAAAGTGTCAGTTTTCTTAGGCTTACTCATTCTACGATAATGCTCGTTCAATCTAGTTTTAAGCATGCGGTTAGTTTGACCGACGTACTGCATATTACAGTTTGCAGCACGTCAAGTAATTAGATAAATTAAATCTGTAGACTGTCATGTCAAATCAGACATGTTAACTACAGAGAAGCGTCTACCGTTTACAGATGAAGTAACGGTAGACGCAGTGCTTAAATGCGAACAACATCTGCACCTCTTGGCATTGCACTTAGAAATACTAGGATACATTCCACTTCTTTTCCACGGATTAGTATATTTTCGAAGGATGGGTGATTTGAGAGGAGATAGTCTTATACGAAGACTACTCCCAAAAACATTGGTATTGCCTGCTCCTTTGAGATTAACTGAAGTTACAGAAGACAAATTTAAGGGTCTAACCAATACCGAAGGCAACATAGTATTAAAGTTCTTAATAGAATGGGGAATCCGTACAGAAGAAGCAGAGTGTAACCTAAGGGGTGATATTGATATTTTAAATGTATTTGTAATACTCATTTTGGTTAGTAAGGTTGTGATACCGTCAAAACTAAAGCGATGTTCATACCGGTTATTAAATAAATAAAATTACTGAAGAAGATGCCTTCGAATAGAAGGAAGGTACAACAAAAGCCCACAAAACATCCTAGTCTACTTAAAGTACAGGGATGTCAAACAAGCAGTTGTTATACAACGAGGAACGAACATCTGCACTTGCTTTGGGGAGAGCTTTCAGTACAGAATTGAATATTCTGCTGCTTCTGATTGGATTTGTTGCTAAGCCATTATTTTTCTGAGAAGTATTATTGTTTATTAGTAGAAATATTAGTAGGTATTTGCTATTGTAAAATGCAGCTGATTTAAATTGAACCATAAAATTGTGCTGACTGGCCACTGGAAATGCCTGGATTTATTCGCTGCGGTATGGGTTTGTTGACACTGGCTGCCAAAAAGGCCAAAATATGCCGCACAGCATACATATTTTTTAGCTTCTTCTGGAAGGCAAATGGTCAGCCTGACAAATTATATGCCTCATAATGGAAGCATTGGACTTGCTGAAATGTGGTAGAACATGGAATATGCCCCAATTTACATTGTGAGTAAGGGGATTTTTTTTACTGTAGTGCCACCTAAACCGAAAGTAGAAAAATCAGCTCCCCTCTAATGTTTTCATTCATTACATAATATTTTCACACAATAGGTTCCCTCCAATTCTGTATCTTAAAGTGGATCTTCCTGGCATGTATTTTGTCACAGAAACTGTACAAATTGTAAGTTTAGTGCTAATTTAGGACCAACTGGGTGTATTTTATAAGTTTTTGCTTCTGTTCCATGTAATTGGAGGGGGGGGGGGGGTACTTAAAAGCCATGTAAATCAGTTGTCATTGGTCTGTTTGGAAAGCAGACCTGCAGTAAATGTCTAAACAGGAACACAAGAAAAAGAAAATACTCAATATTGAATATAACACTGAGGTTACTTGGCATTAGACAAGGGTCTCAAGCCAATGCAAAATTTCAAAATTGTCTCTCCGAAAAGCCCGCTGCAATATTGCAATGAGTTTTCTCAGCCGTTGTAAGTTCTTACTGGTTGGGTTCATGTTACAAGATTTGAATAGATATATTCAGACATTTCTCATGGCATTAAGGCATTTATAATCATTTTCATCAAGGTTTTGTCCCCAAAATATCCTCAAAATGCCAATTTTTACTGAAATTAGGGGGTATAGGTGTGAGAACAGCCAAAATTTCTAGCATGGCTGCTAATAGGACATGATTTAGTGCATTTTAGGATTAAAGTATTCCAAAGACATCTGAGAAGAAGCACTGATGCAAGCCGGTTTCTGGGTTCCATTCTGGAAAGAGGTAAACTTTGCGCTTTTTCACAAAACATGGTTTGTCCGGCTTTCATCGTAGAATCTGGAAGCGATAACTTTTTCGCAAAGTTTAAAGAATCTTTGTCACTGAACATTAATTATGCATGACTATATTATTAGATATGGTCTAAACTTGTGTTTGGCAATTCTTTTGGTGGATCATAAAGAAATTAGGGTTTGGTATAGGTTGCACTACAGTAAATAATTGGTCTTTATGAAAGCTGCACTTGCTTTGGGGAGAGCTTTCAGTACAGAATTGAATATTCTGCTGCTTCTGATTGGATTTGTTGCTAAGCCATTATTTTTCTGAGAAGTATTATTGTTTATTAGTAGAAATATTAGTAGGTATTTGCTATTGTAAAATGCAGCTGATTTAAATTGAACCATAAAATTGTGCTGACTGGCCACTGGAAATGCCTGGATTTATTCGCTGCGGTATGGGTTTGTTGACACTGGCTGCCAAAAAGGCCAAAATATGCCGCACAGCATACATATTTTTTAGCTTCTTCTGGAAGGCAAATGGTCAGCCTGACAAATTATATGCCTCATAATGGAAGCATTGGACTTGCTGAAATGTGGTAGAACATGGAATATGCCCCAATTTACATTGTGAGTAAGGGGATTTTTTTTACTGTAGTGCCACCTAAACCGAAAGTAGAAAAATCAGCTCCCCTCTAATGTTTTCATTCATTACATAATATTTTCACACATAATAGGTTCCCTCCAATTCTGTATCTTAAAGTGGATCTTCCTGGCATGTATTTTGTCACAGAAACTGTACAAATTGTAAGTTTAGTGCTAATTTAGGACCAACTGGGTGTATTTTATAAGTTTTTGCTTCTGTTCCATGTAATTGGAGGGGGGGGGGGTACTTAAAAGCCATGTAAATCAGTTGTCATTGGTCTGTTTGGAAAGCAGACCTGCAGTAAATGTCTAAACAGGAACACAAGAAAAAGAAAATACTCAATATTGAATATAACACTGAGGTTACTTGGCATTAGACAAGGGTCTCAAGCCAATGCAAAATTTCAAAATTGTCTCTCTGAAAAGCCCGCTGCAATATTGCAATGAGTTTTCTCAGCCGTTGTAAGTTCTTACTGGTTGGGTTCATGTTACAAGATTTGAATAGATATATTCAGACATTTCTCATGGCATTAAGGCATTTATAATCATTTTCATCAAGGTTTTGTCCCCAAAATATCCTCAAAATGCCAATTTTTACTGAAATTAGGGGGTATAGGTGTGAGAACAGCCAAAATTTCTAGCATGGCTGCTAATAGGACATGATTTAGTGCATTTTAGGATTAAAGTATTCCAAAGACATCTGAGAAGAAGCACTGATGCAAGCCGGTTTCTGGGTTCCATTCTGGAAAGAGGTAAACTTTGCGCTTTTTCACAAAACATGGTTTGTCCGGCTTTCATCGTAGAATCTGGAAGCGATAACTTTTTCGCAAAGTTTAAAGAATCTTGTCACTGAACATTAATTATGCATGACTATATTATTAGATATGGTCTAAACTTGTGTTTGGCAATTCTTTTGGTGGATCATAAAGAAATTAGGGTTTGGTATAGGTTGCACTACAGTAAATAATTGGTCTTTATGAAAGCTGCACTTGCTTTGGGGAGAGCTTTCAGTACAGAATTGAATATTCTGCTGCTTCTGATTGGATTTGTTGCTAAGCCATTATTTTTCTGAGAAGTATTATTGTTTATTAGTAGAAATATTAGTAGGTATTTGCTATTGTAAAATGCAGCTGATTTAAATTGAACCATAAAATTGTGCTGACTGGCCACTGGAAATGCCTGGATTTATTCGCTGCGGTATGGGTTTGTTGACACTGGCTGCCAAAAAGGCCAAAATATGCCGCACAGCATACATATTTTTTAGCTTCTTCTGGAAGGCAAATGGTCAGCCTGACAAATTATATGCCTCATAATGGAAGCATTGGACTTGCTGAAATGTGGTAGAACATGGAATATGCCCCAATTTACATTGTGAGTAAGGGGATTTTTTTTACTGTAGTGCCACCGTAAACAGGATAAGGGTTGAAGCTGCAAAATCAGACCTTTCAGGCTTGGAAAAAGCGTTGTCAGTATGAGGCCTGATTTTGAAAATACTGATTTGTTCTAGACAGGGGTAGTTTGAGCCACTTTCTAGACAGCGGTTGTTTGAGCCACTGTTGCTAAATCACAGCACAAGGCAGGGAGCATATTGGTTAGGATTTAGCGGGTTGTTTTGATTTTAGAAATAAAGGTATGTTATGTGTACTAATTTGAATTGCCTCATTGAGGCAATTCATTGCCTCATTAAGGCAATTCTAATTGGTACACATTGAAAATAATGGTATGTTATGTGTACTCATTAGAATTGCCTCATTGAGGCAATTCTAATGAGTATACATAACATACATTTTGCCTCATTGAGGCAATTCTAATGAGTACACATAACATACATTTTGCCTCATTGAGGCAATTCAAATGAGTATACATAACATACATTTTGCCTCATTGAGGCAATTCTAATGAGTACACATAACATACATTTTGCCTCATTGAGGCAATTCTAATGAGTGCACATAATATACATTTTGCCTCATTGAGGCAATTCTAATGAGTGCGCATAACATACATTTTGCCTCATTGAGACAATTCTAATGAGTACGCATAACATACATTTTGCCTCATTGAGACAATTCTAATGAGTACGCATAACATACATTTTGCCTCATTGAGGCAATTCTAATGAGTATGCATACATTTTGCTTCATTGAGGCAATTCTAATGAGTGCACAAAACATACATTTTGCTTCATTGAGGCAATTCTGATGAGTACACATAACATACATTTTGCTTCATTGAGGCAATTCTAATGAGAATGAGTACACATAACATACATTTTGCTTCATTGAGGCAATTCTTATGAGAATGAGTACACATAACATACCTTTTTGCCTTATTGAGGCAATTCTGATGAATGCACATAACATACCTTTTTGCCTCATTGAGGCAATTCTAATGAGTACACATAACATACATTTTGCTTCATTTAGGCAATTCTAAGAGTACACATAACATACATTTTGCTTCATTTAGGCAATTCTAAGAGTACACATAACATACATTTTGCTTCATTGAGGCAATTCTGATGAGTACACATAACATACATTTTGCTTCATTGAGGCAATTCTAATGAGTACATATAACATACATTTTGCCTCATTGAGGCAATTCTGATGAGTACACATAACATACATTTTGCTTCATTGAGGCAATTCTAATGAGAATGAGTACACATAACATACATTTTGCTTCATTGAGGCAATTCTAATGAGTGCACATAACATACCTTTTTGCCTCATTGAGGCAATTCTAATGAGTACACATAACATACATTTTGCCTCATTGAGGCAATTCTAATGAGTACACATAAAATACCTTTTGCTTCATTGAGGCAATTCTGATGAGTACACATAACATACATTTTGCTTCATTGAGGCAATTCTAAGAGTACACATAACATACATTTTGCTTCATTGAGGCAATTCTAATGAGTACACATAACATACATTTTGCTTCATTGAGGCAATTCTGATGAGAACACATAACATACATTTTGCTTCATTGAGGCAATTCTAATGAGTGCACATAACATACCTTTTGCCTCATTGAGGCAATTCTAATGAGTACACATAACATACATTTTGCCTCATTGAGGCAATTCTAATGAGTACACATAACATACATTTTGCCTCATTGAGGCAATTCTAATGAGTACACATAACATACATTTTGCTTCATTGAGGCAATTCTAATGAGTGCACATAACATACCTTTTGCTTCATTGAGGCAATTCTAATGAGTGCACATAACATACATTTTGCTTCATTGAGGCAATTCTAATGAGTACACATAACATACATTTTGCTTCATTGAGGCAATTCTAATGAGTACACATAACATACATTTTGCTTTATTGAGGCAATTCTGATGAGTGCACATAACATACCTTTTGCTTCATTGAGGCAATTCTAATGAGTACACATAACATACATTTTGCTTCATTGAGGCAATTCTAATGAGTACACATAACATACATTTTGCCTCATTGAGGCAATTCTAATGAGTGCACATAACATACATTCATTGAGGCAATTCTAAGAGTACACATAACATACATTTTGCTTCATTGAGGCAATTCTAATGAGTACACATAACATACATTTTGCTTCATTGAGGCAATTCTAATGAGTACACATAACATACATTTTGCTTCATTGAGGCAATTCTAATGAGTGCACATAACATACCTTTTGCTTCATTGAGGCAATTCTAATGAGTACACATAACATACATTTTGCTTCATTGAGGCAATTCTAATGAGTACACATAACATACATTTTGCTTCATTGAGGCAATTCTAATGAGTACACATAACATACATTTTGCTTTATTGAGGCAATTCTGATGAGTGCACATAACATACCTTTTGCTTCATTGAGGCAATTCTAATGAGTACACATAACATACATTTTGCTTCATTGAGGCAATTCTAATGAGTACACATAACATACATTTTGCCTCATTGAGGCAATTCTAATGAGTGCACATAACATACATTCATTGAGGCAATTCTAAGAGTACACATAACATACATTTTGCTTCATTGAGGCAATTCTAATGAGTACACATAACATACATTTTGCTTCATTGAGGCAATTCTAATGAGTACACATAACATACATTTTGCTTCATTGAGGCAATTCTAATGAGTACACATAACATACATTTTGCTTCATTGAGGCAATTCTAAGAGTACACATAACATACATTTTGCTTCATTGAGGCAATTCTGATGAGTACACATAACATACATTTTGCTTCATGAGTACACATAACAAACATTTTGCTTCATTGAGGCAATTCTGATGAGTACACATAACATACCTTTTTGCCTTATTGAGGCAATTCTGATGAATGCACATAACATACCTTTTTGCCTCATTGAGGCAATTCTAATGAGTACACATAACATACATTTTGCTTCATTTAGGCAATTCTAAGAGTACACATAACATACATTTTGCTTCATTTAGGCAATTCTAAGAGTACACATAACATACATTTTGCTTCATTGAGGCAATTCTGATGAGTACACATAACATACATTTTGCTTCATTGAGGCAATTCTAATGAGTACATATAACATACATTTTGCCTCATTGAGGCAATTCTGATGAGTACACATAACATACATTTTGCTTCATTGAGGCAATTCTAATGAGAATGAGTACACATAACATACATTTTGCTTCATTGAGGCAATTCTAATGAGTGCACATAACATACCTTTTTGCCTCATTGAGGCAATTCTAATGAGTACACATAACATACATTTTGCCTCATTGAGGCAATTCTAATGAGTACACATAAAATACCTTTTGCTTCATTGAGGCAATTCTGATGAGTACACATAACATACATTTTGCTTCATTGAGGCAATTCTAAGAGTACACATAACATACATTTTGCTTCATTGAGGCAATTCTAATGAGTACACATAACATACATTTTGCTTCATTGAGGCAATTCTGATGAGAACACATAACATACATTTTGCTTCATTGAGGCAATTCTAATGAGTGCACATAACATACCTTTTGCCTCATTGAGGCAATTCTAATGAGTACACATAACATACATTTTGCCTCATTGAGGCAATTCTAATGAGTACACATAACATACATTTTGCCTCATTGAGGCAATTCTAATGAGTACACATAACATACATTTTGCTTCATTGAGGCAATTCTAATGAGTGCACATAACATACCTTTTGCTTCATTGAGGCAATTCTAATGAGTACACATAACATACATTTTGCTTCATTGAGGCAATTCTAATGAGTACACATAACATACATTTTGCTTCATTGAGGCAATTCTAATGAGTACACATAACATACATTTTGCTTTATTGAGGCAATTCTGATGAGTGCACATAACATACCTTTTGCTTCATTGAGGCAATTCTAATGAGTACACATAACATACATTTTGCTTCATTGAGGCAATTCTAATGAGTACACATAACATACATTTTGCCTCATTGAGGCAATTCTAATGAGTGCACATAACATACATTCATTGAGGCAATTCTAAGAGTACACATAACATACATTTTGCTTCATTGAGGCAATTCTAATGAGTACACATAACATACATTTTGCTTCATTGAGGCAATTCTAATGAGTACACATAACATACATTTTGCTTCATTGAGGCAATTCTAATGAGTGCACATAACATACCTTTTGCTTCATTGAGGCAATTCTAATGAGTACACATAACATACATTTTGCTTCATTGAGGCAATTCTAATGAGTACACATAACATACATTTTGCTTCATTGAGGCAATTCTAATGAGTACACATAACATACATTTTGCTTTATTGAGGCAATTCTGATGAGTGCACATAACATACCTTTTGCTTCATTGAGGCAATTCTAATGAGTACACATAACATACATTTTGCTTCATTGAGGCAATTCTAATGAGTACACATAACATACATTTTGCCTCATTGAGGCAATTCTAATGAGTGCACATAACATACATTCATTGAGGCAATTCTAAGAGTACACATAACATACATTTTGCTTCATTGAGGCAATTCTAATGAGTACACATAACATACATTTTGCTTCATTGAGGCAATTCTAATGAGTACACATAACATACATTTTGCTTCATTGAGGCAATTCTAATGAGTACACATAACATACATTTTGCTTCATTGAGGCAATTCTAATGAGTACACATAACATAGGTTTTCAAGACATATATGTATTGTGAAAATCTTCCTAAATTATTTTTCAATTATTTCTCATCTGGGTTATGGGAAGGATTCCCTAGGGACTAAAGTAGTCCCAACACAGCCAATGAAAACAAGCCATACATGTTTGAGTCATTGAAGTTTACCTGTATCTAAAACAATTGGACAGAAATATCTTGGGATACCTGTTGTTGTTATATATATAGTTTGTCTTCCATTGCTGACAATGACCAGTCTTAATCACCTATTGTTGTTAGGATGTATGCAAAGGTTGCTTGAGTTTTAAGTCCCACCAACAGCTAAGGTCATACAGAGACGGGGACCTCGGTTTAAAGACACATCCGAAAGTCTGGAGAAGCCCGGGATCGATCCTACGACCCCTGGTTTACAAGGCGATTAGCGTAACCACTACACCACGGAGGCTTCTATATTTGCCTATGACAAAATCTTAACTAGTTTTTCTAGAAAGAATGGTATGAAATTGACGTGCCTGGATACTTAGAGGGTTAAATACTATATTTATATTTTTCAGGCTATTGCTGTGACTTTTGTTAGATTCTTTCTTGCCCCACTAAAAGACATTGGCACAGGTGTTAGTGAATTCATTAGAGCTCTACTCATAGATCTACCTTTGACCTTGTATCCAGTTGCCATAGCGATTGTTGCCATATTTTCCTTTATGTTCTTGTTTATGTGGTTTGGGTACAGTTTTCGTGTGCCATTCTTCTTGAGTATAGAAAGATCACCACAGTTGTCTGTTGCTGACAGCAAGTTGAATGAAGCATTGACTGAAAACAGCCAACAGATCATGAAACAGGTAAATCTGACATGTAACCATTAGGTACCATATGACCCCTGTCATGAGAAAATATGTCTTTGTTGTTTTTGACCCAGGTATAAAGGCAAAAACCAGCCAGATCAGCTACATGTAACCTTACTAGCAAGATTCTTGAAATATAAGATATAAAAATTAAAACTTGAGTTATTCACAGCAGCAGGTAAGGTTCATGTTTGTGATAATTGAAGAATAATTTTTGTCAATTATCCATGTTGTGGGTATTCATTAGAACAGCTTCGGTGGTTTGGTGCCCTTGTGCCTCCACAGGCATGACATAGCCTTCTGCAGAATATATAATATAATCTATACATGTTTTTATCCATCTCTAAGCTGCGTTTTACTAACCTGTGATATAAAGAAGTTGTAGCATATTTAAAAAACAGTGGATTTCTTTTTATCCCCAAACCGAAAAGGTTCAGGGGATAAAGTGATCAGCCTGGCATCTGTTTATCCGTCCATCCATCCATAGATGAAACCTTGTGATGGCCAGTACTCGAATACCCTTTGAGTTACATTGATGATACTCGGCACAGTTGTTTACAAGGCTGAGATGGCATATCATGTGCAAGACCCACAACTCTGGGTGCCATAGTTTTGTGTTACCTCTCCTTCCAATAAAATAGAATTACTACTTTGTGATGGCCATAACTTCAATACCCTTTGAGACATATTGATGGTACCTGTCACAATTGTTCACAAGACTGAGAGGGCATGTCATGCATAAGAACCACAACTCTGGGTGCCATGTTTTTTTTAGTTATCTCCCCTTCCAATAAAATAGAGTGACACAATTGTTCGCAAAGTCTGAGACGGCGTGTCATGCACAAGAACCACAACTCTGGGTGCCATGGTTTTTGAGTTATCTCCCTTCCAATAAAATAGAATAACTACCTTGTGATGGCCATAACTCCTACACCCTTTGAGACATATTGATGGTACTTGGCTGTTCACAAGGCTGAGATGGCATGTCATGCGCAAGAATCACAACTCTGGGTGCCATGGTTTTTGAGTTATCTCCCCTTGCACTAAAATAGCATTGAGACATATTGGTGATACCTGGCACAATTGTTCACAAGGCTGTGTCATGTGCAGGAACCACAACTCTGGGTGCCATGGTTTTTTAGTTATCTCCCCTTCCAAAACATCTTCGTTATGTTGAGAAGCGATCCTTAGTATCATTAGGTGAAGATTGTCTCACTAAACATTACATATACAAAATCCAGCAGATGTTGCAGCAGTATATTATGTGCTTACTAGTGTATTTTGATTCTGGTGCTCTTTCTATTTGTGAACAATAATCTGAAGGCCAAATTGGCTTTTGGTCTGGGGGATTTGCCATCTCTTCTGTTGGATATTTTTTGACTAGCTCTTTTTACACGAATTTGAAGAACATGTTTTAATGTCAGAGATGCTTTCCATCATATCGAGTTATCAGTTTCTCTTTAAACTATTTGAGACAGTGCACAGTAAAACCTACTGTAAGATTTATGCTACAAGCGAGGACTGTATGGTTAAACTGAAACTTTTAACCCATAAGATGCGAATCACAACAATGGTTGTCTGCTTTGTCCTCTGCTGCTAACTTAAAAAGGCAGTTTTTGAAAACAGTGTGGACCCTGATCAGACTGCTCCTCTAGGAGCAGTCTGATCAGGATCCAGACTATTTCAGTCTGATCAGGGTCCAGACTGTTTGCATATATACAAAAATATGTTTGAAAAGTTTGCAAGAAAATGCAGCAAACAACATAAACAGACAACATTTTCAGATGCATTTTTTCATGGCATATTAAGTCTAATGGTTGGACATACAGGCTGATCTGAGTCCTTGCTTATTGCAGGTTTTATTGAATACTGGCTTATTTGGTTTTTGTACTGTTTTATAGCTGGAAGAACTACAGCACAGATTAGAAGCTTCAGAAGCTAACACAGCTGATAAACTACGGCATTTAGAGAAAGCTCAACAGCTTGCTATTGAATACTCTATGTCATCTGGTCCGGGTAGCCCACAGCCATCACCGACAGTTCATGCAACTAGGAGTGATTCTTATCAGCCAATCATAATGTCTGCTCCTTCTGTCTCTACTAATGGCTCTCCTACAGTGATAGTCCCAGGTGCTGCCAGCTCAGATCAGATAGATTCCAAAATTTCTCCAGACCTTTTGAATGGGGAGGTGGAAGATACAAAGCAGAACTCTGATTGATAGTTTTTAGCTCAAGAACTGACAGCAGTTGAGGATTTGATGGCAGAATAGCCTCAGTCTAGTGATGAATGATATACTCATAGCTGTGCAATTCTTGTATTAACCCTTTCTGTACCAAATGGAATCTTCCTTATATATAGCAGGAGTCCATTTCAAAATTTAGGCATGGCAGGCTGTGTTTTCTTCACAATTTATATGAAATATGACTGAATTTTTAGCAAACAGTGGAGGCCCTGATCAGATGCCGCATTTTGCAGCGTCTGATCTGGGCCTACACTGTTTGCCAAGTACATATTTAGGGGTTTCTGGTACAAAAAGGGTTAAAAGCACCTTTGGGACTGTTCAAATGTGGTCTGTTAGGACCATTTGAATTAAAAGACCACTTTAACTGTCCCAAAAGTATACATAATTTGATATGGGTGTAAACAAAAACTACCGTAATGATACTTAGTATTAGGCCTAAGCAAACAGTGGAGAACCAGATCAGGAGCAGTCTGATCAGGGCCCACACTAGACCCCAATCAGACTGATCCTGAAGTAGCAGTGTGATCAGTCTACACTGTTTGCCATTCTGTATGCACCTTTTGGGCTCCTTGCTGGATTGTGAAACAAGTTTGTTAACCCTTGTCCTGCTGAGCCCGGATATGCCTTATCTTTGAAACAATGTAGATCCAGATCAGAAGGCTTCTGAAGAAGCCATCTGATCAGGATCTTCATTGTTTGCCATCCAGTTTATGCATTTGTTGCAATAATTTGCATCAAGTAATCTGATTGGCTGATAATCAGTAGTGGGTGTGACGTATTTAAATATTCAGCAGAACAAGGGTTAAAATTTTAGGAGAATTGTAGCAAGGCCTCAAGTTGTCCAAATTTTTATGATATTTTTGGTACTATGAAAACAGTGGTGTCTTTCCTAGGCATGCAGTCTATGTCTTACCTGCTTGCACCTTGGATAGACCTCTTTTTCACAATGTTTTCTTATAGGAAATAGTTTATCATGGATGTGCCTTGCACCCGCCCATCAGGGCTTGAAGAAATAGATGGGCTGCATGATGCTTTCACGCAGAGCTGAAACCGACCGCACATGAGTACATGTATTGGTAAACCGCTTAGAGAATCTAAGCCTGCCAAGGCAAAGCAGTGCGAGTCGGACCGTCCATGTTTGTAAACCCTTTTGGTTTCATTGGGGGACAGGGCTTGAGAAGTCATTTCATCTCGATGTCGGGTAAAAGTCCCACAAAATTGGAAGCAACGTCTCCAAAATGACCTATACAGTGTTGAAAGAGGACGTTAAACATCAAATCAAACAAACATCATGGATGTGATTTGTATGATTAATGATTTCTAGAAAGACTTTCTTTTTGGTTAGTCTTGAATAGCAAGCCATTACATATTGTTTCACAGCCAACAGGAATGCAGCTTCAGTGTAATTTACAAAATGCATGTGTGCAGGGCTCCACGTTTTCTAAGTATTATTAGGTTAACCTTTAGCCTGCTGTTGGCGAAAACCCCTATTTTTGCAAACAGTGTAGATCCAGATCAGATGGCTTCTGAAGAAGCCATCTGATCAGGATCTACACTATTTGACATTCAGTTTATGGATATAGAGTAATGAATAACATCAAGAATTCTGATTGGTTAAAAATCAGAAATGGGTGTGGCTAAATTAAATATTCATCAGGTTAAAGGTTAATGAGCTTGTTAGTGGTCGATTGTTAACTTTTCTTGCAAGTAGAATATCTAGCTCACTGGTTTTGTTGCTTGTAAAATGTGAGTAGTTTTTGCATTTGCCTGATATTCTGTTATATAACATGAAATGTTTGTGACTATATATTCTACTGTATACTTTCAGAAATAGGACATCATGTGCAGTGTCACTCTGCTTTGCTGACATTTGCTTTTACAACATAGCTCGCTGTGGTTGTAGTATGCAAATAAAATGATTTGATGAAACAAATGAATAAGTGCATTGGAACGGGGAAGTTTTATTTGTTTTTTTTTTAGCTCAGCTGTTTTCGAAGAAAATGACGAGGTATTGTCATAGCTCTGGTGTCGTGGTCTGCGTCTGCATCGTCGTGTAAAAAACTTAGACATTTTGTTATATCTCTTGTCATTACCGAACATATTTACTTGAAACTCGGACTAGTTGTTCATTATGAAAAGGGGAACTCATACCAATAGGTGAGGTAAACCTCAACATATTTTTGGCCCTTTTTCAACTTACAATTTTTGCAGCCGAGCGTTGGCACCCGCATGCGGTGTTCTTGTTTGGTTTTGGTTTGATGACTCTACTCATATCAAACTGATAGTTAATCAGAGGTAGGCGAAAACCGGAGTACTATAGAAAAGCCACCTGACTTTCCATTGTAGAACTTGGCGTCTCACATGTGACCCGAGCTGGGCTCAAACCACAGTGGCAAGAGATATACCGCTCATGATTAAGAGTTTGCTCTTTTATCCACTAGGACAAGGAGGCTTGTGTAATGGGGAAGTCTGTATCATTTCATGATTTGTGGCAGATCATTACGATAACACACCTGTGTGACATAGTGCATTTTTTTACATCTCCAAAATGGCCATTTTTCTGATGAAAATCTGTGATATTTTTCTTATAAATACTGGCAACATAGGTTGTGGGTGCTCGTTAGAACCGCCTCAATGAGGCGGTTCTAACTAGTACCCACAACCTATGTCTTGGAGCAAAAATAACAAAAATAATGTATACCCCCGTAAACCCCAGTTTTCCCTATATAAAGTAGGGTGTAGGGGGTCCTTATTTCACGGACTTGTTCACGTGATGTGGGGGTGGTGAATGCAAAGAAATTGCCCATTGCTCTAATACAAAATTAGTGACTTGTGACCAAAAGTTTATCTTCGCAAATAACTGTTTTGAAGATGGTCAATCCCTAGATCATGCTGGTGCTATTTTGATGACTTGTATTATACAGTCAAACCTGTCATAGTGGCTGCCTCTGTTAAGCAAGCAACCTGTCTTAAACAAGCATGCACTTAGTTCCCAAAAAGGCAAATGCATTAATATTCACCTGTACTAAGCAAGCACCTGTCTTAAGCAAACACATTTTGATCATCCCTGAGGTGCTTGCTTAAGACAGGTTGGACTGTAGTTATAGATAAAGGGGAGCAACAGGGATAGTTTTGGGTTAATGTTCCATATTTATCCTAGAAGCCTCCGTTGTGCAGTGGTTACGCTACTCGCCTTGTAAACCAGAGATCGCAGGATCGATCCCGGGTTTCTCGAGACTTTCGGATGAGTCTTTAAACCGAGGTCCCGTCTCCGTATGACCTCCGTATGACCTTAGCTATATATAAGGAGGAAGATTCAATTTGGTACAAAAAGGATTTGGATAGCACACCTGTGTGACAGAGACATACGGTATCTACCTTAAGTATTCAGACACCCCAATTCCTTACGATACTTGTTCTAAAATTTGATGTGGGGGTTAAAAAAGCTGGATGAGTGGCAAATAGTGTAGACCCTGATGGGACACCATGTTCTGCGATGTCTCATCAATGTTTACACTGTTTGCTCAGGCCTGTCTGTCTGAATACATACTGTAAATATGGCACTGAATTTTTAATATCTCCAACTGTTAAGGCCCACAACTTCTACCTTCATTATCTACCTTGGTGGATTATGAATTAGTTTGCATGTTTTTAACCGATCTCTGACAACTGCATCAGTGGGTTGACTCTGGCTTAGTGGTTAGAGCACTGTACTTTCACCCAAGTGGCACCCACAGTGGGAATTTTTAGCTGTCTGTTTTTAGCTCACCTGTCACGTACTGACAAGGTAAGCTTTTGTGATCACATTTTGTCCGTCGTGCCTCCGTAAACAATTTCAAACAAGTATATCTCTAATACCCCACGGCCGATCTTGATCAAATTTCATGAGAAGCATCATCGGTTAGGGGGAAAGGCTGCATAAGGTTTTTGAGCTGATCAGATTTGAATTCTGGTTGCCATGGAAATAAAAATGTTCCATAGACTTTTCATGGGGAAAATGTCTCCACTTTTTCTTGGCTATTTCTGATCTGATCTTCATCAAACTTGCAGATAACCAGGAGGGGTTTACAGTCTACATCGAGTTCAAATTTTGGCTGCACAGGACAAACAGGTTTGGAGTTACCTGCCCTTGAGCATAAATATAAGTGAAAAATGGTGTCTCCAGCTTTTCTCAGCCATTTATGATCTGATCTTTTTGTAATTTTTCATAAACGAGGACAAGCATAAAATCTCGGACGAGTTCGAATTCGGTTTGAATCCGACCAGCGGTTTTCCAGTTTCATTCCCTTGAGGGTGAAAATTTTTCCCATAGACTTATAATGGGGAAAACGACGTCTCCACTTTTTCTCTGCCATTTCTGATCCGATCTTCATCAAACTTTCAGATAACCAGGAGGGGCTTACAGTCTGCGTCGAGTTCATATTTGGGATGGATGGGACAAACAGCTTTGGAGTTACCTGCCCTTGAGCATAAATACAAGTGAAAAATGGTGTCTCCAGCATTTCTCAGCCGTTTATGATCTGATCTTTTTATAGCTGTTCATAAACGAGAACAAGCATAAAATCTTGGATGAGTTCTAATTTGGCTTGAATCTGACGAGTGGTTTTATCAGTTAATCCCCTTGGGCGTGAAAAATTTTTCCCATAGACTTATAATTGGGAAAACAAAGTCTCCACTTTTTCTCCGCCATTTCTGACCCGATATTCATCAAACTTGCAGGTAGCCAGGAGGGGCTTACAGTCTACGTTGAATTCAAATTTGGCCTGCACAGGACAAACAGCTTCCGAGTGACCTGCCATTGAGCATAAATGTAAGTGAAAAATGATGTCTCCAGCTTTTCTTAGCCGTTTTTGATTGGATCATTTAGTAACTTTTGGTAAAGAGGACAAGCATAAAATCTCGAGCGAGTTTGAAGTTGACTTTAATCTGACCAGTGGTTTTCCAGTTACATCTCCTTGAGTGTGAAAGATTTTCCCATAGACTTACAATGGGAAAACGACGTCTCCAGCTTTTCTCGACCATTTCAAATCAGATCTTCATCAAACATGCAGATAACCAGGAGGGCATACAGTCTATGTTGAGTTTGAATTTGGGCCACGCTGGTCAAACGACTTTTGAGTTACCTGCCCTTGAGCATAAATATTAGCGAAAAATGGTGTAGCCAGCTTTCCGCAACTGTTTTTAGCTCACTGTCACGTAGTGACGAGGTGAGCTTTTGGGATCACTTTTTGTCCGTCATCCGTCGTGCGTCCGTCTGTGTGTGCGTAAACAATTTCTTCAAACGACATCTCCTCCTAAACCACTGAGCGGATTTTGACCAAACTTCACAGGAATGATCCTTAGGTGGTCCCCTTTCAAACTTGTTCAAATGGTTCCGGTCCGTTGCACATATAGGTCACAGGAGCCAAAAATAGATTTTTTTCACCGAAAACTTAAAAAATCTTCTTCTCTGAAACTGCAAGGCCCAGGTCTTTGATATTTGGTATGAAGCTTCATCTAGTGGACCCCTACCAAGATTGTTCAAATTATAGTGCTGGGGCCAAAAATGCCCCCGCCCCGGGGCCCTTTGGTTTTACATGGGCTTTTATAGGGAAAATCTTTAAAAATCTTCTTCTCTGAAACTGCAAGGCCCAGGTCTTTGATATTTGGTATGAATCTTCATCTGGTGGACCCCTACCAAGATTGTTCAAATTATAGTGCTGGGGCCAAAGATGCCCCCCGCACCGGGGCCCTTTGGTTTTACATAGGCTTATATAGGGAAGATCTTTAAAAATCTTCTTCTCTGAAACCGCAAGGCCCAGGTCTTTGATATTTGGTATGAAGCTTCATCTTGTGGACCTCTATCAAGATTGTTCAAATTATAGCCCTGAGGCCAAAATTGCCCCCGCTCCTGGGCCCTTTGGTTTTTCATAGACTTATATAGGGAAAATCTTGAAAAATCTTCTACTCTGAAACCACAAGGCCTAGGTCTTTGACATTTGGTATGAAGCTTCAGCTAGTGGACCTCTACCAAGATTGTTCAAATTATAGCCCTGGGGCCACAATGCCCCCGCCCCAGGGCCCTTTGGTTTTACATAGTCTTATTATAGAGATAATCTTTGAAAATCTTCTTCTCTGAAACAACAAGGCCCAGGTCTTTGATATTTGGTGTGCAGCTTCATCTAGTGGACCTCTATCAAGATTGTTTAAATTATAGCCCTGAGGCCAAAAATGCCCCTGCCCCGGGGCCATTTGGTTTTACATAGGCTTATGTAAGGAATATCTTTAAAAAAATCTTCTTCTCTGAAACCGCAAGGCCCAGGTCTTTGATATTTGTTGTGTAGCTTCATCTAGTGGACCTTTGCCAAGATTGTTCAAATTATAGCCTTTTGTTGATTTTTGGTATGAAGCTTCACCTTTTTAGACCTCCCTCAACATTATGCACATTATAACCCTGGGGTCAATAATGTCCCTGGGGCCCACTTGTTACTCTATGGATCAGGTGAGCGATCTCGGGCCATCATGGTCCTCTTGTTGATCTGATCTTTTTATTACTTTTGGTAAACAAGGATAAGTATAAAATCTCTAATGAGTTCGAATTTGGCTTAAATCTGACCACCGGATTTCCAGTTACACCCCCTTGAGGGTGAAAAATTTTCCCATAGACTTACAATGGGAAAACAATGTCTCCAACTTTGCTTGGCTATTTCTAACCTGACCTTCATCAAACTTCCAGATAACCAGAAGGAGCTTACAGTCTATTTTTAGTTCGAATTTGGACCGCATGAGACAAAAGGCTTTCAAATTACCTGCCCTTGAGCATAAACACTAGTGAAAAATAGTGTCTCCACCTTTTCGCAGCCGTTTCTAATCTGATCTTTTTTAAACTTTCAGTAAACGAGAACAAGCATAAAACCTCCGTCTGTCGTCCACACCTTTGAACTTGAATATCTAAGTGACTAGCCGGCCAATCCTAATCAAATTTTATGTGCAGCATCACTGGGTTGGCGGATTGACTGCATTAGGTTTTGGACCAGTTTTGATCAGAACTGTGGTTGCCATGGAAACAAAAAGGTTCCATAGACTTATAATGGAGAAAAACGACGTCTCCACTTTTTCACTGCCATTTTTGATCTGATCTTCATCAAACTTGCAGATAACCAGTAGGGACATACAGTCTAGATAGAGTTCGAATTTCGTCTGCATGAGACAAACAACTTTGGAGTTACCTGCCCTTGTTTATTGATTTGAGGTTAGGTCAGTGTAGGTCATTTTGGAGATATTGCTTCTAGTTTTGTGGGACTTTTGCCTGACATAGAGATGAAATTATATCTTAAGCCCTTTCCACCCAATGAAACCAATACTATTATAGGGTCATGGAACCCAGTCTATTTCTTCAAGCCCCGATGATTTTCTGGTACACAGGTGAGCGATATAGGGCCATTTGGCCCTCTTGTTTGAAGAAAAACTTCCAAGCTATTGTCGTCACTCCGGCGGAGTTGTCGCAATAGTTCCGAAAAAACTTGGTGAGAACTTCAAAAAGTATTTGACCTCGCCACATGGAGCTTCTTGCATACCATAACAAACTACATTCTGACCAAGGGCCATAACTGTATTGTTGATTTTGGCTGAATTATCTTCCCTTTCCTACTTTTTTCTGAAACACATTTATTCCTCTGATTTCAACACTATTTAAAACAGAGCCTTTGCACTTCACATGGATGTTCCTTGGGACAATGCATCTCCACTGATACCAAACTTTTTGACCGTTGACCTATTTTTTTAAAAGTTTCACCAACTTTAACCTCGACTATATTTCCGAAAGTATTTGGCCTACCTTCATCAAACTTCACTTACTCACCATTACTTACAAGTAAGTAAGTAAGTAAGTAAGTAAGTAAAGACTTTATTTATAGAGGGTGACAACATTTAGCACATACAAGTACAAAATACAAGTAACAGCTAATCTTCCATGAGGCCCTCAGTATAAACAGTATTAACAGTACAATAATAACATGTGTAACTACATTTATACAAGTAGACATTAAAAGTAGAAGTAAATCAAAGATCAGGAATTGATACAATTAACTTACTCCATCCATAAAAGACACCAAAGGGAAAGAAATACAAACATTAAGCGACCAGACCATAATGGAAACCTAAACAAAGGAAGGCCATATGGACAGTTACTTTCCCACAAAATGGCCATATGGCCATCCAAAATTAAAAGACACAAGTGATACACACAGTAAGTAACAAACAACAACATAAATAAATCGCCACAGAACAGCCGCCTTGGAACGGTCAGTGGAAGTATTCCACTGGGGGGCTTAAATCGATTTTACGTGGCCACAATCCTCGCCCTTACTTCCGTCGCGATTTAGACAAATAATTTGTTCAGTCCGCATAAAGGCCTCCTAACTCATCAGTGCAACATCTCCGTGAACACAGAAATCAAAGAACCACAGAGGTGAGACAACGGTGAGGACTCGACAGCAAGAAACCACTGAAATGCTAGAGCAAAAGAAAACCAACAGTTAGACTCCGATGAGCCCGACCAGAGACAGAGCATCAGGCACCAACCAACATTATCTCTTTAATTTTCAATAAGCCTTTACGTTGGAGCCGTCATAGAATCTGAGGCCTGACCCACCGGCGTGCAATTAAAGAGGGAAGCAAAGTTGCCAACCGTGATTGGGTTAACTACCATGCATGCAGTCTGTCGTATAATATCCATGTTGTACCCAATCTTTTTATATCGAAGAATGATTTTACGAAATTGGGTGCTGAAGTCATTGCGGTTATATATTTTTCTGAATTTATATACTAAGTCACCATAAAATTCGGGTTCCGATAGACCTTGTTGCAGAAGAGGTTTAAGTCCAATATTGAACTTTGAAATTAAATCAGAATGGCGTCTATAAAATTTTGAAAAGGCTTTGCGTAGTTTATGGTACCGATAACCCTGATTAAGGAGTTTAGCCGTTAATATTTTATTACGAGTGTTGAAGTCAGTTACATGACTACACACTCTAGCAAATCGAATTAATTGCGAAATATAAACGCCATAGGATGGCGCACGAGGAACATCACCATCCAAAAAAGGAAAATTTACAATCTCAAAATCAAAGTCATCGCGTTTATCATAAATTTTGCACGAAACAAATCCAACTACAATAGATAGATGTAAATCCAAAAACGGGGCCTCGGTATCAGAAGAATTTGCTTTATTTAACTGAAGTTCTAGGGGGTAAATCTGACTGATCAAACCATCAAAATAGGTATTATCAATATTTAATAAATCATCTAAATATCTAGAAGTAGAGCTAAAAGCTTCAATAATTTCAGATTGGTTATCAATGGAAAGCGACAAAATGAAGTCTCTTTCATAACAATACAAGAACAGATCAGCCACAAGAGGTGCGCAATTAGTACCCATCGGAATACCCACAATTTGTCTAAATAACTTAGTACCAAATCTAATATAAATATTGTCAAGTAGAAAGGTGAGGGCATCACACACTTTCTGACATGACCAAAGTGTATAATTCTTATGCTCTTTAGAAGTGAAAAATGCATTTCTGACATTACATGCAAGATAGAGAGAATCTTCTCTGTGAAAAGCCCATTCAATTAAATCATTAAGCTGTTCTTTTATAAGATTATGAGGAAGTGTAGTGTAAAGAGTGGAAAAATCGTAGGTAGACAGACTAGAAGCACGAAACTGTCTAGATTTCAATTTATTTAAAACCTCATTCGAATTTTTTATAGACCAAAACAGATTTCTTCCTGATCTTTCAAAGACTTTATCACAATATTTAATTACATGCGTTTTAATAGCAGTAAGACAGGAAGTTAATAATTTAGAAAGTTCAGCGGTAGTGCAAGAACTAGAATTTGCAATAAACCGTGCTTTGTAAGGTTTTTTATGAAGTTTTGGTAACCAGTATAGCGTAGGAAGCTTGTCTTGGCCTTCGTTAACACACACAGCAAACTTGGTGGCTGAAAGACAAACATGTTTATCTACTATAGCTCTCTCTTCAGCCAAAGGCTGAAGTTCATAGGCCTTAGTACCACCAAGCTCCTGCTTAAGCGTGTTAACATAGTGGAGCCGTCACACAACGACGACGTTGTTAGCGGCCTTGTCTGCAGGGGCCAAAACAAACTTCTTATGAAATTCTTGAATACCTAGTTTAGGATGACGTAAAGACGTCTTGGGCTTAGGAGGTAATAAGTTAGTATTTTGAGAATAGAAAGAAATGCGTTTATTCACTAGTCTTAAAATGCTAAGTTTCCAGTCCTTTAGGGCTTTACACTCAACATACTCTCGCTTACACCATCGATTACCGAATTCATTCAAGGAAGCAGCGATTTCATCTCTACATTTACTGAAATCAATTTTAGAAGGAAACCGATATTTCGGTCCTTTAGAAATTATATTCCTTATCCTAGAATCAGGAATAATTTTCAAATTGCCAGTAATTACATGACCAGCAGCAGGATAGCAATACTTTGAGTTTTTACAATCACATGAATCAGGAGTATTAGTATCAATATCAAGATCTGAAACAAGTTTATTGAAATTAAAAATGATAGATCTAACAGGTTTGTTATATTTATAGCAAATTATAGGTGTTGCAGTATTTTGAAAATAAGCAGGAATGGAAGAAAGCACCGATCTCTCACGGAAGATACTGGGCAAATCTATAAAATCCATACCCTTATTAATGAAGGATATTTTTAAGAAATGACGTTTATGATTAATTTCAGAATCAATGTAAGGACGGAGAGTATGCTGAGTATAGCCTCTAGTTAAGAGAGCCGCATCATATAACTGATGAGAACTATCGTAGAATTTATTCGCCTCGGTGTCCAGAAGACGTAAAACAGAAACGGGTAATGAACTTAAAAATGAAAGCATAAAGTGGCGTCCATGATTGAATAATATAATTGACAGTCACTTCAGTCTAGTATTGTTTCGTTTAAACGCACGTGATTTACGTTTCAAGTTACCATTTTTCCTGGTGCCGTGAGATCTAGTTCTGCGTTTTCGACATTCCAGGAGTGAGAAAATATCAAAGTCCGGCATTCTGGAAATATTACCCTCATGATAAATGTTGTCATTAAATCCCAGTGGAAAAGGGGTCTGTAAAAATTTAATCCATTTCAGTTCAGCTTCATGTCTTTTGATTATTTTGAATCTAGATGTAGAATTTGTATCGTAATAAAGTTTTTCCACTGGTTGTATAATAATGTTATTTACAGAATGACCTGTACGTCGAAAGTGACGGTACAAGAAAGTGTCAGTTTTCTTAGGCTTACTCATTCTACGATAATGCTCGTTCAATCTAGTTTTAAGCATGCGGTTAGTTTGACCGACGTACTGCATATTACAGTTTGCAGCACGTCAAGTAATTAGATAAATTAAATCTGTAGACTGTCATGTCAAATCAGACATGTTAACTACAGAGAAGCGTCTACCGTTTACAGATGAAGTAACGGTAGACGCAGTGCTTAAATGCGAACAACATCTGCACCTCTTGGCATTGCACTAAGAAATACTAGGATACATTCCACTTCTTTTCCGCGGATTAGTATATTTTCGAAGGATGGGTGATTTGAGAGGAGATAGTCTTATACGAAGACTACTCCCAAAAACATTGGTATTGCCTGCTCCTTTGAGATTAACTGAAGTTACAGAAGACAAATTTAAGGGTCTAACCAATACCGAAGGCAACATAGTATTAAAGTTCTTAATAGAATGGGGAATCCGTACAGAAGAAGCAGAGTGTAACCTAAGGGGTGATATTGATATTTTAAATGTATTTGTAATACTCATTTTGGTTAGTAAGGTTGTGATACCGTCAAAACTAAAGCGATGTTCATACCGGTTATTAAATAAATAAAATTACTGAAGAAGATTCCTTCGAATAGAAGGAAGGTACAACAAAAGCCCACAAAACATCCTAGTCTACTTAAAGTACAGGGATGTCAAACAAGCAGTTGTTATACAACGAGGAACGAACATCGGTTTAATAATGACCTTCAACAGGTATCTAAAGGATGTCAATTGATGGAACAGTGAAAAGCAATTGCATAAGCAATCCCTGAGGATTGGAAAAATAAGAGCATTAAATGCATGTACGGGGAGACCTTTTACAGCCGCCACACGGCACAAACAAAACAGCCCTGATATGCAAAGTAGAAGTAAAACAAAGATCAGGAATTGATACAATTAACTTACTCCATCCATAAAAGACACCAAAGGGAAAGAAATACAAACATTAAGCGACCAGACCATAATGGAAACCTAAACAAAGGAAGGCCATATGGACAGTTACTTTCCCACAAAATGGCCATATGGCCATCCAAAATTAAAAGACACAAGTGATACACACAGTAAGTAACAAACAACAACATAAATAAATCGCCACAGAACAGCCGCCTTGGAACGGTCAGTGGAAGTATTCCACTGGGGGGCTTAAATCGATTTTACGTGGCCACAATCCTCGCCCTTACTTCCGTCGCGATTTAGACAAATAATTTGTTCAGTCCGCATAAAGGCCTCCTAACTCATCAGTGCAACATCTCCGTGAACACAGAAATCAAAGAACCACAGAGGTGAGACAACGGTGAGGACTCGACAGCAAGAAACCACTGAAATGCTAGAGCAAAAGAAAACCAACAGTTAGACTCCGATGAGCCCGACCAGAGACAGAGCATCAGGCACCAACCAACATTATCTCTTTAATTTTCAATAAGCCTTTACGTTGGAGCCGTCATAGAATCTGAGGCCTGACCCACCGGCGTGCAATTAAAGAGGGAAGCAAAGTTGCCAACCGTGATTGGGTTAACTACCATGCATGCAGTCTGTCGTATAATATCCATGTTGTACCCAATCTTTTTATATCGAAGAATGATTTTACGAAATTGGGTGCTGAAGTCATTGCGGTTATATATTTTTCTGAATTTATATACTAAGTCACCATAAAATTCGGGTTCCGATAGACCTTGTTGCAGAAGAGATTTAAGTCCAATATTGAACTTTGAAATTAAATCAGAATGGCGTCTATAAAATTTTGAAAAGGCTTTGCGTAGTTTATGGTACCGATAACCCTGATTAAGGAGTTTAGCCGTTAATAATTTATTACGAGTGTTGAAGTCAGTTACATGACTACACACTCTAGCAAATCGAATTAATTGCGAAATATAAACGCCATAGGATGGCGCACGAGGAACATCACCATCCAAAAAAGGAAAATTTACAATCTCAAAATCAAAGTCATCGCGTTTATCATAAATTTTGCACGAAACAAATCCATCTACAATAGATAGATGTAAATCCAAAAACGGGGCCTCGGTATCAGAAGAATTTGCTTTATTTAACTGAAGTTCTAGGGGGTAAATCTGACTGATCAAACCATCAAAATAGGTATTATCAATATTTAATAAATCATCTAAATATCTAGAAGTAGAGCTAAAAGCTTCAATAATTTCAGATTGGTTATCAATGGAAAGCGACAAAATGAAGTCTCTTTCATAACAATACAAGAACAGATCAGCCACAAGAGGTGCGCAATTAGTACCCATCGGAATACCCACAATTTGTCTAAATAACTTAGTACCGAATCTAATATAAATATTGTCAAGTAGAAAGGTGAGGGCATCACACACTTTCTGACATGACCAAAGTGTATAATTCTTATGCTCTTTAGAAGTGAAAAATGCATTTCTGACATTACATGCAAGATAGAGAGAATCTTCTCTGTGAAAAGCCCATTCAATTAAATCATTAAGCTGTTCTTTTATAAGATTATGAGGAAGTGTAGTGTAAAGAGTGGAAAAATCGTAGGTAGACAGACTAGAAGCACGAAACTGTCTAGATTTCAATTTATTTAAAACCTCATTCGAATTTTTTATAGACCAAAACAGATTTCTTCCTGATCTTTCAAAGACTTTATCACAATATTTAATTACATGCGTTTTAATAGCAGTAAGACAGGAAGTTAATAATTTAGAAAGTTCAGCGGTAGTGCAAGAACTAGAATTTGCAATAAACCGTGCTTTGTAAGGTTTTTTAATGAAGTTTTGGTAACCAGTATAGCGTAGGAAGCTTGTCTTGGCCTTCGTTAACACACACAGCAAACTTGGTGGCTGAAAGACAAACATGTTTATCTACTATAGCTCTCTCTTCAGCCAAAGGCTGAAGTTCATAGGCCTTAGTACCACCAAGCTCCTGCTTAAGCGTGTTAACATAGTGGAGCCGTCACACAACGACGACGTTGTTAGCGGCCTTGTCTGCAGGGGCCAAAACAAACTTCTTATGAAATTCTTGAATACCTAGTTTAGGATGACGTAAAGACGTCTTGGGCTTAGGAGGTAATAAGTTAGTATTTTGAGAATAGAAAGAAATGCGTTTATTCACTAGTCTTAAAATGCTAAGTTTCCAGTCCTTTAGGGCTTTACACTCAACATACTCTCGCTTACACCATCGATTACCGAATTCATTCAAGGAAGCAGCGATTTCATCTCTACATTTACTGAAATCAATTTTAGAAGGAAACCGATATTTCGGTCCTTTAGAAATTATATTCCTTATCCTAGAATCAGGAATAATTTTCAAATTGCCAGTAATTACATGACCAGCAGCAGGATAGCAATACTTTGAGTTTTTACAATCACATGAATCAGGAGTATTAGTATCAATATCAAGATCTGAAACAAGTTTATTGAAATTAAAAATGATAGATCTAACAGGTTTGTTATATTTATAGCAAATTATAGGTGTTGCAGTATTTTGAAAATAAGCAGGAATGGAAGAAAGCACCGATCTCTCACGGAAGATACTGGGCAAATCTATAAAATCCATACCCTTATTAATGAAGGATATTTTTAAGAAATGACGTTTATGATTAATTTCAGAATCAATGTAAGGACGGAGAGTATGCTGAGTATAGCCTCTAGTTAAGAGAGCCGCATCATATAACTGATGAGAACTATCGTAGAATTTATTCGCCTCGGTGTCCAGAAGACGTAAAACAGAAACGGGTAATGAACTTAAAAATGAAAGCATAGAGTGGCGTCCATGATTGAATAATATAATTGACAGTCACTTCAGTCTAGTATTGTTTCGTTTAAACGCACGTGATTTACGTTTCAAGTTACCATTTTTCCTGGTGCCGTGAGATCTAGTTCTGCGTTTTCGACATTCCAGGAGTGAGAAAATATCAAAGTCCGGCATTCTGGAAATATTACCCTCATGATAAATGTTGTCATTAAATCCCAGTGGAAAAGGGGTCTGTAAAAATTTAATCCATTTCAGTTCAGCTTCATGTCTTTTGATTATTTTGAATCTAGATGTAGAATTTGTATCGTAATAAAGTTTTTCCACTGGTTGTATAATAATGTTATTTACAGAATGACCTGTACGTCGAAAGTGACGGTACAAGAAAGTGTCAGTTTTCTTAGGCTTACTCATTCTACGATAATGCTCGTTCAATCTAGTTTTAAGCATGCGGTTAGTTTGACCGACGTACTGCATATTACAGTTTGCAGCACGTCAAGTAATTAGATAAATTAAATCTGTAGACTGTCATGTCAAATCAGACATGTTAACTACAGAGAAGCGTCTACCGTTTACAGATGAAGTAACGGTAGACGCAGTGCTTAAATGCGAACAACATCTGCACCTCTTGGCATTGCACTAAGAAATACTAGGATACATTCCACTTCTTTTCCACGGATTAGTATATTTTCGAAGGATGGGTGATTTGAGAGGAGATAGTCTTATACGAAGACTACTCCCAAAAACATTGGTATTGCCTGCTCCTTTGAGATTAACTGAAGTTACAGAAGACAAATTTAAGGGTCTAACCAATACCGAAGGCAACATAGTATTAAAGTTCTTAATAGAATGGGGAATCCGTACAGAAGAAGCAGAGTGTAACCTAAGGGGTGATATTGATATTTTAAATGTATTTGTAATACTCATTTTGGTTAGTAAGGTTGTGATACCGTCAAAACTAAAGCGATGTTCATACCGGTTATTAAATAAATAAAATTACTGAAGAAGATTCCTTCGAATAGAAGGAAGGTACAACAAAAGCCCACAAAACATCCTAGTCTACTTAAAGTACAGGGATGTCAAACAAGCAGTTGTTATACAACGAGGAACGAACATCGGTTTAATAATGACCTTCAACAGGTATCTAAAGGATGTCAATTGATGGAACAGTGAAAAGCAATTGCATAAGCAATCCCTGAGGATTGGAAAAATAAGAGCATTAAATGCATGTACGGGGAGACCTTTTACAGCCGCCACACGGCACAAACAAAACAGCCCTGACATGCAAAGTAGAAGTAAAACAAAGATCACGAATTGATACAATTAACTTACTCCATCCATAAAAGACACCAAAGGGAAAGAAATACAAACATTAAGCGACCAGACCATAATGGAAACCTAAACAAAGGAAGGCCATATGGACAGTTACTTTCCCACAAAATGGCCATATGACCATCCAAAATTAAAAGACAAAAGTGATACACACAGTAAGTAACAAACAACAACATAAATAAATCGCCACAGAAGAGCCGCCTTGGAACGGTCAGTGGAAGTATTCCACTGGGGGGCTTAAATCGATTTTACGTGGCCACAATCCTCGCCCTTACTTCCGTCGCGATTTAGACAAATAATTTGTTCAGTCCGCATAAAGGCCTCCTAACTCATCAGTGCAACATCTCCGTGAACACAGAAATCAAAGAACCACAGAGGTGAGACAACGGTGAGGACTCGACAGCAAGAAACCACTGAAATGCTAGAGCAAAAGAAAACCAACAGTTAGACTCCGATGAGCCCGACCAGAGACAGAGCATCAGGCTCCAACCAACATTATCTCTTTAATTTTCAATAAGCCTTCATTAAGCTGTTCTTTTATAAGATTATGAGGAAGTGTAGTGTAAAGAGTGGAAAAATCGTAGGTAGACAGACTAGAAGCACGAAACTGTCTAGATTTCAATTTATTTAAAACCTCATTCGAATTTTTTATAGACCAAAACAGATTTCTTCCTGATCTTTCAAAGACTTTATCACAATATTTAATTACATGCGTTTTAATAGCAGTAAGACAGGAAGTTAATAATTTAGAAAGTTCAGCGGTAGTGCAAGAACTAGAATTTGCAATAAACCGTGCTTTGTAAGGTTTTTTATGAAGTTTTGGTAACCAGTATAGCGTAGGAAGCTTGTCTTGGCCTTCGTTAACACACACAGCAAACTTGGTGGCTGAAAGACAAATATGTTTATCTACTATAGCTCTCTCTTCAGCCAAAGCCTGAAGTTCATAGGCCTTAGTACCACCAAGCTCCTGCTTAAGCGTGTTGACATAGTGGAGCCATCACACAACGACGACGTTGTTAGCGGCCTTGTTTGCAGGGGCCAAAACAAACTTCTTATGAAATTCTTGAATACCTAGTTTAAGATGACGTAAAGACGTCTTGGGCTTAGGAGGTAATAAGTTAGTATTTTGAGAATAGAAAGAAATGCGTTTATTCACTAGTCTTAAACCTGTTTATACCTAAAAAGTTTGAGGTAACACCCATGAAGGTTTAGAAACACAGAGTGGGTATTCCCTCAAACCTTAAACATAAACTTCTTTACTGTATTAACCTGTGAATATATTGAACATTATAATAATTTTTACAATACAAAGAAATACATAGTTACCAAACACCAAGAAGTGAGTAAAATATTAATATATACATGTACATGCAGTATGTGCAGATGAGTGATGTCCTCACTCAAATAAATCATGAAAATACCTGTCTGTTTGCAGGATGGGGCACTTAAAGTTGATCAGTAACCAACCACTTTAAGCATCTGTTGTGGAATGTCTCAAGAGTGGGGGAATTTTTAACCTCTTCTGGAAGACTGTTCCACACCAGACACCCAGAGTATCTTAAACTGTGCTTGAAATATTCTGTCCTGGGCTTAGGTGGGACAAAACACCTAGCAGTAGATGATCTTAAGTGAACTGTTGTGTTAAGATTATTTCTAAGAGTGAAGTTTTCGGAAATGTACGTAGGAGTTACATTATTGTAGACTTTAAACATAAATTTAACTTTTCTTAAATAAAGCCGATCATATACTGACATAATCTTTAGAGTTTTCATGGCTTCACTGGTGTCATCAACATTATAATCAAGGATTACCCTGCAAGCACGCTTCTGTAATTTAAATATTTTTAATTTATTAGACTCGGAAGAACTTCCCCAGACAATGCTATAGAAGTCAATGTGTGGCTGGATGTAGGATTTATAAAATTGAACCCTATGAGCTTTGGACAAGAATTTTTTAATTTTTGACAAGAGCCAGATGTTTGAAGCAATTTTTTTCGTTACATGTTTAATGTGATCAGACCAGGTAAGGTTATTGTCAACATTAACTCCTAAAATCTTATCATTTGAAATCGTATTAAGGGATTCATTATTGAACTTTAGATCAAGATTATCGTTTTGAAGCCTTTGGCGCTTTTGGTTTGTTGTTACAAGCATTACCTTCGTTTTTGATGAGTTGAGGATCATTCCATTATTTCTACACCATATATGGAGGTTGGTCAAAGCAGACTGAAGATTATTCTCAATATGTTCGATGGAATCCTTGATATCATACAGGGTTGTGTCATCGGCATAGAGATCTGTATAGACATTGCTTGTGTGTAATGGTAGGTCATTGATAAAAAGTAGAAATAAGAGTGGCCCTAAAATAGAACCTTGAGGGACCCCATATGAAATTTGCTTGAGCTCTGATTTTGTGTTATTTACTGAAACCTGTTGTTTCCTGTTTGTAAGATAGGTTTTGAACCAATGTAAAGTTTCACCTCTTATGCCATATATATTTAGTTTATCTAAAAGAATTTTGTGGTCCACTAGATCAAAAGCTTTCTTAAAATCGACCAGCACGACACCAATCATTTTACTATTGTCGATAGCCTGCAACCAAGTATCTATCATGTTTACGAGAGCCGTTTCACATGAGTGTTGAGTTCTAAAACCTGACTGTGTTTTATGTAATAATTTGAAATGATGCAAATAATCAGCAAGACTGTCATGTACATGTTTTTCAAGTAATTTTGACATGACAGGTAAAATTGAAATTGGACGGTAATTATTCACTTCTTCATGTGGGCCGTTTTTTATGTAAAGGAGTATCTTTTGCCTCTTTCCATCTGCTCGGAAATAAAGAGTTGTTTATGCTGTGGTTGCATATAAAAGTAACTTCATCGGCAATGAATGGGGCAGCATGTTTCAGTAAGCGGGGTCCAATCATATCCGTGCCAGTTGCTTTACTTGTGTCTATGCTGGCAAAAAATTTCACAACTTTTTCCTTTTGTATGTGTGGAATTGTAAATTTTATATCAGATGGAACTTTGGACTGACAGAACTCTCTTAGCTTTTCATGGTTGGCAGTTGCTACTGGTTCTTTTAAATTTGAAGCAATGTTTACAAAAAAATCATTGAATTCATTTGCAATTTTTGCGGAGTCCTCAGTGTGCAAATCACCAATTCTAATTGGTCCTATTGTGGACTGTCTGTGCGAGCCATTACCAGCACCTATGTCACGAAAAATTTTATATATACTACTAGGTTTTTGTTTATTGTTTTCTATGAATGTTTGGTAATGATCTTTTTTAGATTTTTGAATGAGTTTAATAACTTTGTTTCTCCACACCTTGTATTCATCCTCATTTCCTATGGATTTGTGTCTGTCTCTGCATTTGATTGCATCAAGTATTTCGGGTGACATCCATTGCGGTTGAGTTTTGTATTTTACCCTATGTTGTTTTATTGGTACATGTTTGTCTACTATTTGCAGAAAAAGATCTAACCAGGCTTCCAGTATGTCATCGGTATCCTCGAAAAGTTTGATAGTATCCCATGGAACTGTTTAACACATCTGTACCATCACAAGAGCTACATTCTGACCAAGTTCCATAACTCCATTGTGCAGTTTGACTGTCAGATTTATCTCCCTTTGTGACATGAAAAAAAACAACAGATGAGCACGACACCTGCTTGTGCCATATTTTTGTTCTTGATAACTTAATGTGATAATTTAGGTAGATTTTTTTCTTATTTCATCTTGTGTACCCATTATAATTACTTTAATGAGGCAGCTCTTATGATAACACAGGAAATACCTTTATTTTAAAGATAGAAATCATTAGCAAATTTTATACCAGCAATCCCATAACAGGACTCGTAATAACAAACTATGAATAGCAAATATATGATTTATTAGCTGTTATTCACACTGCATAGGTAAAGATACAACAACATAAATCTTAAGACTAATGGACACACATGACAAATTAACTGCCATTTTGTTACCAAGGAGACAACATTCAAAACTTCCTAGGTCCAGTTGTTCAAAGCTGTAACTTAACGAATTATTCTAGCAAGAATGATGTCTAATATAGTGGATTTTTGCTGAAAAATGTGAGTAGCTTTTGCACCTACTGACATTTTATTCAGCAAAAATATTAGCATATTTGCCATATTTCATCATCGTCATGATCAAAGTTTTATTGATACATTACTAACATCACCAGAAGCCTCCGTGGTGTAGTGGTTACGCTACTCGCCTTGTAAACCAGGGATCGCAGGATCGATCCTGGGCTTCTCCAAACTTTCGGATGAGTCTTTAAACCGAGGTCCCGTCTCCGTATGACCTTAGCTGTTGGTGGGACGTAAAACTAAAACTCACTCACTCACTAACATCACCAGTATTAGTTTTGTACAACTGGACACTGATTGTTTTCCAAGTAACACAGTATTTCCAACAAAAGGGATTTACTCATGAGGAGTATGTTCTTGCCTTTAACCCATAAGATGCCAATCACAACAGTTGTCTTGTGCTTTGTCGTCTGCTGGTAACTTTGTCATTTTTGCAAACAATGTGGACCCTGATCAGACTGCTTCTGATCAGGGTCCACATTGTTTGCCTGTATGCAAAAATATGTTTGAAAAGTCTGCAAGAAGATATGGCAGCCGACATAAACAGACAACATTTTCAGATGCATTTTTTCTTGGCATCTTATGGCCTCGGTTAACAGTAGAACATAATTTTAGACAAGAGAATGATCTCCCTTGGATTTGTATCCAATCTCCTTAAGAAATGCAATATGATTTTGTTAATGCTACTAAATAATGCCATTTTGAATAGATTGTCTGTTGAAGGTATGATAGGAGCCTTCTTATGCATTCGTCTGAAATTTGCAACGGTATTCTATCATGTAACTAACCCATAAAGCACCATGTAAATTTTTAGAGCAGATTTTTTTTCAGATACAACAAGGCTTGACATTTTAACACTTATCTTGCTGAATATTCATTTAAGCCACACCCATTTCTGTCTATCAACCAATCAAATTACTTGATGTAATTTATTGCTACAAATTCATAAACTGATTACCAAACAGTGTAGATCCTGATCAGATTGCTTCTTCATAAGCCATCTGATCTGGATCTACAGTGTTTGCAAATATAGGGGTTGTCGTGAACAGCAAGATAAGGGTTAATAATCATTAGCTTAGCAGACAAATCACATGTAATGCCAATCCCTCTTTTTCTTACTTTTTTCTCCATAAATTAAGAGAAAAACATTTGAAAAGTGACATCTGCAATTGTTGTGATTGACAATTTAAGGATAAAGCATGTCTAGCAGAGCAGTTTTCAAATATTTTTGGAGAAAATAAAGCCTGACATCGTGAATTGTGTGTCGTATGAAATGTCAAGCCCTCTTGTCTTTGATAAAAATAATTACAGCAGGCTCATGGGCCACTACACTCACCAGAGCTTAAGTGGGCAATACCTTCTGTTTCCCCACCCCATGGAGGTGGTTTCAATCAGTCCAGCAGGTTGAGAAGAGAAGTTGATGAAAATACTGAATCTGAAGAACAAAGGTCACAAAATAACCTAGACTTAACCCTTGTCCTGCTGAATATTTTATTCTGCCAAACCCACTATTGATTTTCAACCAATTAGATTACCTGATTCAAATTATTGCAACAAATTCACAATCTGAATGACAAACAATGTAGATCCTGATCAGATGGCTTCTTCAGAAGCCAGATGGCTTCTTCAGAAGCCATCTGATCTGGATCTACATTGTTTCAAAGATAAGGCATATCCGGGCTCAGCATGGCAAGGGTTAAGTCTTAGTAAGGATAACCTTTCATTCAGCTGATTGCAAATATCAACCCTGATGCCATAGGCTACAATTAAATGAGAACAATACACTATTTTACCTTTTCCCCCATACCAGTGCCAAGCCACTAAATTTGACATTGACATAAATTGGTCAAGATCTACCAAAGTTTGTCATTTAACAAACTTGGTACCGCCCTGTCCCCATTGCTGTATACCAAATTGGTTTATAAAAAGCTTATAATATTTAATTATTGACGATTTGGATTCCGTCGAAATTTGTTTAGTACATGTATATTCTTGTCAACGGTTAAAGCACACCAGGAAATGAACGATGGTTCTTTCATCTGATTGGTTAAAATAATTTCTTTGTTCAACTCATCATTTGCGCCTTTCTACACAGTTGTTTGATATTGACAGTAGGGGGTAGATCGTCTAAAATTACTTTGAACTTTGTCAATATTTAAAATTTTGTCTTCGGTAGTAAGTGAAGATGCCGATTTGATACTGTAGTCGGTGGCACATTAACATTATTTTGCTTAGTACAGATCTATTTTCACTATGAGTGACATTAATGATGAAGAGCTTGTCGTAAAACCCAAACGAGAAACGAGAGAAAAGAAGAAGGTAGACTATAAGAGAATGCATATGGGAACGGTGGATTATGCTGATGATAATGAGTTGACAGTTGGAGCTACTGGCGGGTTGGATATTGAAATTGGTGGTACGCAGTCTCCTGGTATGTCGATTAACCCGGATGAAATGGAAATAGAGATGTCAAAAATGGAAGAAGAACTACGACAACTGCGAGAAAAAGAAGAAATGCTGAAAAAATCACGACTGAGACAGATGAGACAAGAGCTAGCAGAGAAAAAGAAGTCCGTACAAAAATTAAGAGGTAAAGAGAGCAAAATGGACTTACCTTATGAATCTTTCACTAATAAGACTCCTGTGCCCTCCAAAATGCAAAGTAAAAGGCCTCAGTTTGACAGCATTAGTGAAAATGAATTGACTATTCAGTCATTAAGAAAAGACAATGGGCTTCAGAAATTAGTTAGAAAGGAATTGTGCAAATTAGGGCTCAAATCTGATAATGTTTCAGAGAGCAGCACTTCAAGTAGCTCAAGCAGTAGTTCAGAATCCTCTGATGAGCCTGATGAAAATACTTGCTCATCACAGGATGACCATCAGTCTCAAAAGAAGAAGAAGATGAAGAAGAGTCGTAAGATGAAATTGGGCATTAATGCTAAATCTTCAGACAAGGTCAAGTTTCCTCAGAAATGGCCACATGCTCATTTACAGTTTGAATTTGTTAATAAACAGGTCAAATTTGATGAGCTTGATTTCAAGTTGTTCATAGTGGGTGAACTTGAGATCATTTCTGAGGAAAACTGCCAAACACTGAGAAAAAAGGCAGAATTAATCTGTTAAAGAAAATTATTTACTACAGTAACACCTATGAATTTAAAGGTTTGAAGGCCTTTTATGCAGCCTGGGTTAGGGAAATAGAATTGGGGAAAAAGTCTTGGTCTGATGATCCACAACAAATAGAAGCAGCAATTTTATCTAAATATCTCAGGTACAAAAAGGCCTTCCAACAAATAAGAAAGAATTTTTCAAGCCATCTGGCAAGAAAAACGTTGGTAAAACACCTGAGGAGAAAATTTGGTTTTGTTCACCATACCAAAGAAACAAATGCCAGCACAAAAGCAGTCATCTCATGGTAGTAAAAGGCGAACAAAGATTGGCTTTACATATTTGTGCAACTTGTTGGCAAAAGGATAAAATTCAGTTATCACATCCTGAGTGCTCATCTAGCTGTCAACATGCATCTGCTTGACTAAAAAATAAAGCTAGAATTTTGCAAAAGTCTATAACTTTAATACAACAAAATTAAGATTTAGAAAATTTATTTTTACCTCCATTTTGTTCCAAAAATTTTGAAAACATCTCAAGCTCTGCCAAAAAATATAGCAAAAAAGATTTACATCTATGTTAACACTCAAAAAAGTGTGAACTATGTCATTATACTTCAGAAAACCTTTCTGTTGCAAACATAAACTTTTTTCTAGATGCTCATCATAGAGTGATTGAATCCGGGAAATATAATTTTGAACAATGTAGAATTCCAATTTATACAGGCATGAAAGTGGATTATATCAGGTCATGGCTGACAGATTACAAAGACACAACATTGTGTGATCTTTTAGAATTTGGATTTCCCATTGGGTTCAATGGGGACCCAAATCTGCTTCAATAAATGGAAATGTCAAACACATGGAAAATAAAAAATCATAAAGGGGTGCAAGATTTTCCTTTACAAATGAATGAATATTAAAAAAAAAGTACATATAAAGCTATTGCAGGCCCATTCAAAAACAGCCCATTTCAAGATGGAATCAAAATATCACCATTAAATTCAGTTCCGAAAAAAGACAGTTCGGAAAGAAGAGTAATTTTGGATTTAAGTTTTCCTAAAGGATCAGCAGTTAACGAATTTATCAATAAAGATACATATCTAAATCAGAAAATGGAAGTTATTTATCCCAAGGTTGATGATTTCATTCAATTAATAAAAAATAAAGGCCAAAACTGTTTGTTATTCAAAAAGACCTCAAAAGGGCTTTCAGACAAATCCCTCTCTGTCCAAGTAGCTACAATTTAGTTGCTTTCTCCTGGAAAAAACAAATATTCTTTGATACTATGTTAACGATGGGGTTAACTAGTGCTAGTTTTATTTGTCAGCGCATTACTAATGCCATTGTTTTTATTATCTTCAAGATTGCTATTTTGGTCTTGAATTATCTTGATGACTTTGCATCGGCTGAAACACATGAGAAAGCTGAGTGAGTGAGTGAGTTTTAGTTTTACGTCCCACCAACAGCTAAGGTCATACGGAGACGGGACCTCGGTTTAAAGACTCATCCGAAAGTCTGGAGAAGCCCGGGATCGATCCTGCGATCCCTGGTTTACAAGGCGAGTAGCGTAACCACTGCACCACGGAGGCTTCTATGAGAAAGCTGAATTTGCATACTTGACGTAAGGAAACATATTAGAAAAATGTGGCATAGAAGAGTCCAAGGGAAAAGCTTGCCCACCATCCACAAAAATGACATTTGTCGGTGTTCTATTCAACACCGAAACGTTAACTATGGAAATTACGCCAGAGAGATTGTTAGAGATCAAATCATTGATTTCCTGTTGGTTAGAAAAATCAAATGCTACTCTAAAAGAAACACAATCTTTATTAGGAAAATTAAACTTTATTGCAGCCTGTGTTAGATCTAGCCGAATCTTTATTTCTAGAATGTTACAGTGGCTGAAGCTCTTATATAAAGAGGATGACAAACATCATCCTATACCAGATTATGTTAAAAAAGACCTTTTATGGTGGAACAACTTTTTGCCTCTATACAATGGGGTATCCATAATGATTATGGAAGAATGGTCAAATCCTGATGAAGTTTTTTCATCAGACTCCAGTTTGGTAGGTTGTGATGGGTTTTGGCAAGGAAGTTATTTTCATGCTAAGCATCACGTGAACAAGTCCGTGAAATGAACACCCCCTTACACCCCACTTTATATAGAGAAAACTGGGGTTTACGGGGATAAATAATACTTTTCTTATTTCTGCTCAAAGACATAGGTTGTGGGTACTCGTTAGAACCGCCTCACTGAGGCGGTTCTAACGAGCACCCTCAACCTATGTTTTGAGCATTTATAACAAAATTATCAAGGATTTTCATCAGAAAAGTAGCCATTTTGGAGATGTGAAAAATGCACTATGTCGCACGGGTATGTTATCGTAATGGTTTCCTGCTGCAATTTTGGACAAACAGTACAGCATAAACATATTAGAGATGCTGTCTATACTCATTTGCATTAAGGTATGGAGAAAGGCATTTAAAGGAAAAAGAATTAAGATATTCTGTGATAATATGTCAGTTTGCTGTGTTATTAACACAGGTAAAACTAAATGTGAATTTTTACAGAATTGCTTGAGAGAATTAGCCTTTCTTACAGCTATTTCTGAATGCGAAGTTAGAGCAGTGCATTTGGACAGCCAGATCATCTCAGTAGATAGAGCATAGCTGACTTTCATAAAAGTCAATTTTTCAGCTGACTAGCAACTATTCTTTACTAGAATATACAGTCATACCTGAATTATTTCAATTTATCAATAATTGGTAATAATTAAATTTATTTCAGAAAAACAGCTTGATAAACTGAAAACAGATTTGAAGATCACAAGAAGACATGCTTATGCTGATGGCACTCATTAAAACTTAAAAATTCAATGGGAGACCTTTTTAATGTTTTGCCTCTATTTTGGATTAACCTATCTTCCAGTGTCCACGGATACATTAAGTTTATATGCCCAATTTTTTAGCAGATCCTTCGTTGCTCCTCAATCTATTAGAAATTATTTAAGTGGTGTTAGAACCTTGCATCACCTATTAGGCCATTCCACCGAATATATCAACGACTTTTTAATAACCTTAGTGTCAGAGGTATTGAACATTTACATCCTCATCAGGTTAAGCAAGCTGCACCAATTACTCCTAAAATTTTATTAAGAATTTATCAAGAACTAAACAGGGATAAGAAAAGGGACATTGTATTCTGGTGTTTATTTTTTTTTTGCCTTTTTCTTATTTGCAAGAAAATCTAATTTAGTCCCTACTTCTGTAAAAGACATTAAAAGTGGCAAATTCCTATTAAGAAAGGATGTCATTTTGAAAAAAAGAATTTTGATTATCTCCATGGCTTGGTCTAAAACTAATCAGTTTGGACAAAAGGTTTTGAAAATTCCCTTACTGCCTATATTAGGCTCAGTTTTATGCCCATTAATGGCTTATTTAAATATGTGCAAATCAGTGAAGGCAGATGAAGATGCTCCCTTGTTTAGTCTCCCTAAAGGAAAATATATTACATATTTGGCGTTTCAAACTGAATTGAGATATTTGATAGACAAAATTGGTCTAAATCCAGCTGAATTTTCTACTCATAGTTTTAGGCGTGGTGGTACCACCTTTGCATTTCAATCTGAAGTACCCACAGTTTTAATCAAAGCACACGGTGACTGGAAAAGTGATTGTTATCAAAAATATATAGCCTTTTCAATGGAAGATATGATTTTAGTTGCTGCTCATATGAGACAAAACATCTTATCTGGCCTGTAGGATGTTTATTTTTGCTTTTCAAGTGACATTTTCATCATTTTCAGTCATGCTGCTGAATAACGCTGCAGAGAATTCAGTCATAGCTCAATAGGGTTATGAGGCTTTCTTAATGCTGAAAGTGTTTTGGGATTGTTACTTTTAGAGTAAAGTTTACATTGCATTGTGTGTAAGTTTCATATAAATATGTTATGTACCGGTACTGTTATACACTATGGCATTTAATTGTCTCATATAGCAGTTTCAATATTTTCAGGGATCGGCAACTGAACCATGTTGCAGGCTTTCAGTCATTAGCCTAGTGGGTTGTGGGCCTTTCTATCTGAAAATGTTTTGGAATAGTTTATCCATTTAATCACTTCAGAAACAATGTACAGGTGATGACCGTTTTTTGCCTTAAAATCCACCAGTTGTCAGTTTTATGGAAATCTGATGTCATGAAATGCAGGTTTTAACTGTAAATATTTGAATTACCAATTCTTTTAAATGTGCATATTAATATCCATTGCATATATATATACATGTATACATTTATATATATTTTATTAATTTCAGGTTTTTGCTGACTTATATTGCACTATAGCAGCAATGGCTCTACTCAGTCATTGAGCTATCAGTTCAATTTGGCGGCAGTGGCTCTACACAGTCATTGAGCTACTAATTTTATTCTTAGGGTAAGTTATCTAAAATTATTTGATTAACTTAGCGCTTTCACTGCTTTCGTTACAGAATACAAAAAGGTCATCATATTGGGAGACTCCATTCCCAAATACATAACTGGAATTGAAGGAGTACATTTAAAGTCTTTCAGAGGAGATACCATTGGAAGATTAGCAAATAGACTGTTAAATAAGCAGATTTGTCCGGACAATTTTGGGTTTGTCCTCATTCATGTTGGAACAAATGACATTGCGAATAATTACTCCCTACCTTTTCAAAATGCATTTAATAGCATCATTTCTGATTACGGCAATTTAATTAGCATTTGCAGAAAGTTGAAACCTGAAATTAATATACTTGTATCAGCAATATTGCCTCGCCCTGTGGATCATGAGAAAACAGACCAACTTATAAAAAAATTGAATGCTTATCTCCAAAAGAATATGAGTAAGACTATGAAATTTACTTTCTTGTGTACATATAAGCCATTCATGTATGCAGGAAAAGTAAAAAGAGAACTCTTTGCCAAAAATGATGGAGGTTTACACCTCAATACAGAAGGAACAAACAAACTAAGATACTTCTTTTTGAGAACAATTGCTTCTATATGAGTGGGATTGGTTTTCTCATGATAACATACATGTACTTGCAAACGTGTTAGGAAATTATAAATTTCAATTACATTCATTAAAGACTTTGAAAAGGGTTAGTATATAAATGATTATCAATATCACACATATTATACGGGCCTCCGTGGCCTAATGGATAAGAGCGCTGACTCTTAGTCATTAGGTCTCTCACCGCCGTGGGTTCGAGCCTCTCTCGGGTCACGTGTGAGATGCCAAGTTCTGCAACAGAAGGTCAGGTGGTTTTTCTCCGGGTACTCCGGTTTTCGCCCACCTATGATTAACGATCGGCTCGATATGAGTGAAATAATCTTGAAAGGGCCGTAAAACCTAAACCAAAAAAAAAAAAAAAAAAAAAAAATCACACATATTATTTTAGTGATGTTTCAGATCTTATACTAGTATAAGATACAATGATTATCATTATAATTATTATTATTTTTTTATTTTTTTTGAAACTGGAAATCATTTTACATTCCAATTTAAGACCTTGTTAGAGAAGACCAATATAAGACCACACTGATCAGACCAATGATAATAAGACCACATTGATAAGACCACCCATATTGTCAGTATTTCTTGATAAGAAAATGTCTGTTTCTTATTAGAGAAGACCAGTATAAGACCACACTAATCAGACTAATGATAATAAGACCACATTGATAAGACCACTCATATATTGTCAGTATTTACAACCCTTTGGTATTGTTTTTATTATTATTATTATTATTTTTTTTTTCAAGATTCAATCTTACTTAAATACTTAGCAACAACTTGATAGACTCACAGTCAGACTGGGTGTATATATTTGTTCTTTTATGTATTTTATATAGACCAACCCTTTTTCAAAGAATTTTGGTGAAAATTAGAGAGAAGAATAGATGGTAAGAATATCTGTATTGCTGTACATGTGCTTCAATTTTATGTTGCTTGTGTTGTATTGTCTTTTTGTCTTAGTTTGTTTTACTGTTACTTTTTTGCTTGTTCTTGTTTGAACATCCTCTAATGCATGCAGCCAATTCCATAATGAAGTTGATGAATTCTAACCAAGTCACTGTATCATTCCATGAGTTACGGGTATCTGCTACAATAATATTGTGCAGTAGATTCGGCAGTAGCCCAATACGGTTATTGAGTTTCCTGGCTGTGATTCATGGTCTGGTGCCAGTGTGTCAATATTTGGTTTACCTCCAGCCTTATTCAAATTGAATTATGCTAAAATTCACTCCATTAGGTACAGTTATCTGCTACAGTTAATTTGTGCAGAAGGATCAGCAATAGTCCAACACGTCTTTTGGGTTCCTTAGCTGTGCTTGGTGGTCTGTAAGTTTAATTAGTTCATAATTTTGCTTGCATGTATTGGACTGTTTTTCGTTTTGTTCTATCATTTTTTCAGATATCTCAGTCAGGACATTATATGTACATATTTTTTAGGGCTTATAAACATTACAGGTGGAAATCTAAGTCCTAAGTTTCGTCTTGACATTTTTTAGTTCAAATCCCTATATAAAGTTGAATTATCCTCATGCCTTATTTACTCGTATCGGGTTCATATTCCATATGCTACATATTTCAAGTCTTTGTCTGAGTATATCTTGAAAAAATTTTATCGTTTTATTTCAATGCTTCATTTATTTGCTTCATTATCAGAAGCTATGTCCATTTTGACAAATTTGAAGTGATGCATGCTTTGATGTATCACTGTTCTGCCAACTAATTTCCAAATACGCATTGCTGCATGTGATTTATATGCATACCACCAAGAAACTTCACTCAACATGCCTGCAGATAGTTATGCTGTCTTGCAAACCTTTCAGTTGGTCTTACGTCTCTCCTGCATTAAAAGGAATCATGTTTGTATTTATTATTCATATATGGTAATAATAATATTATTTTTATTTTATTTATTTATTTATTTTTTTTTCTAACACTGTTCATCTTGACTTTATTTTGGCCGTTTGGTTGGCGGTATAGTGAATATTAATGTTAAATTAATGATTATTTCAACAATTATAGTCTTGAAAATATTAGCATTATATATTTCAAGACTTATGATTGGACGATGTGACATTAATAGTTTATTTGATTTGAAGTATTAGAATTTATGCCTTGATTATATGTCATGGATGTTACAGTCCCCTACTGAACAAATATTATAAGTCAACATTATATATTACATAGAAAACTGCCTTGGTCTTGTTTTAGCTCCTGTTGACACGTAAGTTATTAACTCTTAAGAGAAGCTTGCATTTATATATGTACAAAAGGAAATAATTTAAGGTCAGTGGCCATTTGGTTCCTGTAAAGATTTTCACTGTTCATATTTATTTCCAGATACTTCACAGAACAGATAGAAATGAGCAAACAACAATCCAGGAAAATCATCTCTTTCAGCGCAGAAAAGTATGACAGTTTTAAAACAGCTAGTGAATCGCCAGATGCTTTGCGCCTTGTCAATGCTAAAGTTCAACCAGGATGGAATAATGAACACGAAGTCAAAGTATTCAAAGAGACAGAACTAGCTAAAGCTCAGAAGAAGTTAGACTTCTGGAAAATTTATCTTCGATAAACAAAGAAGATAAGAAACAAAAGGTGTTTCAGCTATGCGAGCTTACTGAAGACAGCCAGATGGTTGGACCCTTTATATTTCTAGTTTTAGTCTGTATGGATCAACACTGTCATGCAAGTTGTGAAGTGGGTCTGGCTAAATAAATTTATTCAGCAGGATAAGACTTGTGTGTAACTACATCTCCAATAGACAGTCTGACTCGCACTACTTTGCCTGGATAGGCTCAGACCTTGTGTTTTACCAGTGTGGTCTGTTTCAGTTCTGCCTGGAAGCACCATGCAACCCAATCTATTTTTTAAAGCCCCAATGGACAGGGGCCAAACTTCCTGTTTACCTTGCTGTAAAGTTAGCCACTCCAAAATGGGGTCTGCTCATAAAGGAAGGAATTTGGTCCTCTGGAGCAAATCCTTCCCTTTCAGAGTAGAGAAGGTGCTGAAATTGTAGTGCAATAGCTCTTCCTGTGTAGGGAGAGAATGTCTGCAGAAAAGATTTGTGAAATTGAATGAATAAATTACATCAAGTACATGTAATTTGATTGGTTGAAATATAAATGGCTGTGGCTAGATTAATTTATGCAGCTGGATATGGGTTTACCAGTACTATGTACATTCTTTTGCCAGAAACTGACAACTGCCCTCCAAGAATCATTAGAAAGGAGAGGATGACTATGATCAGTCTCCAAACATAAAGAGAAATCACCTAAATAATAGCTTTTTCCATCACATGATTATATGAGCTACGCTAAATGGAAAGAATTTACTCCGCTTAGGAGCAGTCTTTCCCTTAAGAGTAGCCCCTGTCTGGGGAGAAAGATGATTTTACACTTGTTCTGGCTACACCACTGCTCAACAGACCAAATTGTGGGTATTGTCAAAATCACTGACTAAATATTGCCAAATGTAGTGATTGCTGGCGTGAATTCCACAGCATAAAAATAGCCATCGGAACAGATCGCAAATCCCCCGACCAAAAGCCAATATGGCCTTCAGAAGATTGTTCACCAATAGAAAGTGCACCAGAATGAAACCAGCAATATATCACAAAAGTATTGCAGTTATGGCCATCACAAGATTATACTCTCAGGGGAGATAACTAAAAAAGCAGGGCACTCAGAGTTGTTTCTTGCGCATGACATGCCTGCTTAAGCTAATGTATTTCTGTACAAAGTACCATCAATATGTCTCAAAAGGTATTGGAGATATGGTGATCACAAGCTGGTCATACTGTTATATAATATTAGAAGGGTAGATAACTCAAATACCACAGGACCAACAGTTGTGGTTCTTGCACATGACACCCCTTCTGTACCTTGAATACAATTGCGCCACGTTCCTTCACTATATCTCAAAGGGTGTTGGAGTTAATATATCTTAATATATTAAATATATCGTCAATATATCTTAAAGGGTATTGGAGTTATTGCTATCACAAGGACTATATCTCAAAAGGTGTTGGAGTTTTGGCCATCACAATGTTATATTGTCAGGGGAGTGCTTACCTCATGTACATCTGCATCAAGTACCACCAATGTCCAAAGGGTATTGGAGGTGCGGTGATCAGAAGATGGTCATACTGTTATATTGGAACTGGGAGATAACTCAAATATCATACCACACAGAGTTGGGGCTCTTAGGCGTGAAGTGCCGTCTCAACCTTGTATACAATTGTGCATTGTATCTCAATGGGTATTGGAGTTGTGGCCATCACAAGGTTATATTGTCAGGGGAGATAATTAAAAAACCAGGGCACCCAGAGTTGTGGTTTTTGCACATGACACACCTGCTTAACCTCATGTACAACTGTACCAAGCACCAGCAATATATCTCAAAGAGTATTGGAGATGTGGCCATCACAAGGTAGTGATTCTATATTATTGGAAGGGGAGATAACTAAAAAACCATGGCACCCAGAGTTGTGGTTCTTGTGCATGACACACCGTGTCAGCCTTGTGAACAACTGTGCCAGGTATCATGAATATATCTTAAAGGGTATTGGAGTTATGGTTATCACAAGGTAGTCACTCTATTTTATTGGAAGGGGAGATAATCAAAAAACCATGACAACCAGAGTCGTGGTTCTTGTGCATGACATGCTTAGCCTTGTGAACAACTGTGCCAGGTACCATCAACATATCTCAAAGGGTATACGAGTTATGGCCATCACAAAGTAGTGATTCTGTTTTATTAAAAGGGAGGATAACTAAAAAAGTATGGCATCCAGAGTTCTGGTTCTTGCACATGACACACTGGCTCAGCCTTGTATACAGTTGTGCAAAGTACCATCAATATATCTCAAAGGGTATTGGATTCATGGCCATCACAAGGTTATATTGTCAGGGGAGATAATTCAAAAACCAGGGCACCCAGAGTTGTGGGTTCTTGCACATGACACACCTGCTTAACCTCATGTACAACTGTACCAAGTACCATCAATATATCTCAAAGAGTATTGGAGATATGGCCATCACAAGGTAGTGATTCTATATTTTTGGAAGGGGAGATCAATTAAAAAAAAACGTGGCACCGAGAGTTGTGGTTCTTGTGCATGACACACCGTCTCAGCCTTGTGAACAACTGTGCCAAGTATCATCAATATATCTTAAAGGGTATTGGAGTTATGGCCATCACAAGGTAGTCACTCTATTTTATTGGAAGGGGAGATAACTCAAAAACCATGGTAACCAGGGTTGTGGTTCTTGTGCATGACACGCTGTCCAAGCCTTTTGAACAACTGTGCCAGGTATCATCAATATATCTCAAAGGGTATTGGAGTTATGGCCATCACAAAGTTGTCATCCTATTTCATTTAAAGGGGAGATAACTCAAAAAGTATGGCATCCAGAGTTCTGGTTCTTGTGCATGACACGCCGTCTCAGCCTTGTGAACAATTATGCCAAGAACCATCAATGGATCTCAAAGGGTATAGGAGTTATGGCCATCACAAGGTTGTGTCTACGGACGGACGGATGCCAGGCTGATTGCTATATCCCCCGAACCTATTCGGTCTGGGGATAAAAAGCATAATATGGATCATGCATATACACATGTAAACTTTCAGACAATATCAAAACAAATATCTAAAACAAATATACCCTAAGCAAAATAAAATATATTTCCAAAACAATAATGTGATATATATTTGAATATAGCAGTGAATTTATACAGCACATTCAATAATAAAAACAATCTTTGGCAGTGATTTTAATATTTTGACTATGACTATTACTGGTGGGTCTGGAGCAGAATACATTGGCAAAAATCGACTGACAACATAAAAGTGGTTTGTTCTTGTGACAAAAATATTGTATAATTCCATAGTCACCTAAAATTTCTAAGTACAATTTTAAAAATACCCCCACAACCTTCAGTAATTTGCATCCCTGATTCATAAAGAAGTTCACACAAATTAAAAAAACACCCACATAAACAAGGTTTTTAAAATTTTTATTCACCTGGGGCCAGTTGTTAACATATTGTTAACTCTTCTAGCAAGTACAATATTGTAAATTTTGGTATTTTTGCTGAAAAAATGTGAGCAGCTTTTGCGTCCGCAAAAGCTGCTCACATTTTTTCAGCAAAAATTTCAGCATATTTGCCATATTTAAGGATCAAAGTTTTAACGATACCTTAACTAACGACGTCATTAGTTTTGAACAACTGGCCCCTGTTGTTTCCCCTTGCAGCTTTATTTGGGGTCCAAATAATACGATCTAAACATAAATGATCCCTGATTGATGATTGTATAACAAGCAAATACAACTGTAAACAGTTACTGTAATGATACTAAGAATTGGGACAGATAGGCCTAAGCAAACAGTGCAGACCCAGCTCAGACTGGGTTTATACTGTCTGCCATTCCGTCTATACCTTTTGGACTCCTTAAAGCTTGCTGGACCATGAAACCATCACAGGAACAAGTCCGTGAAATGAACACCCTCTTAAATCCCGCTTTAAAGAGAGAAAACTGGGGTTTACGGGGGTATACACTATTTTTCTTATTTTTTCTCAAAGATATAGGATGTGGGTACTCCTCTAACGAGCACCAACAACCCATGTTTGCAGTATAAATAAGAAAATATCACGGATTTTCATAAGAAAAGTAGCCATGTTGGAAATTCGAAAAAAATGCACTATATTGCACGGGTGTTATCATAATGAAATTTGTTAAAATTTTAGAATTAAACTAAGCCTTTAACCCTTGTCCTGCTAATCCCGGATATGCCTTATCTTTGAAACAATGTAGATCCAGATCAGATGGCTTCTGAAGAAGCCATCTGATCAGGATCTACATTGTTTGCCATTCAGATTGTGAATTTGTTGCAATAATTTACATCAGATAATCTGATTGGTTGATAATTGGTAGTGGGTGTGGCATATATGAATATTCAGCAGAACAAGGGTTAAGGTGTCCGAATTTTTAGGATTTTACTGTACTATCCCTATTTCTTGAACCCAGAAAAACCAATGAATGATTTATAAGATCTTACATGTGTGATCACCTCATATGAACTAAAGAAAACAAGCTTCTGGTGAATTTCATAAATCTGATATGAAATGATCACAAGTGTAAGATTCTGTTTATCATATAATGATTTTAAATCAACTAGTCTTGCATAAATACCTATGCACATGGCTTTTGAAGCCATTATCAAATGGACCAAAAGCCATGCTCAAACAACAAAAAACATGTTCAAACCAGAGTTATGGTTCATGCACTCTGCACATCGTCTTATAGTTCTTTACATTTGTGTGATGTGTGAAGTTTCATGAAAATATCTCGAACCGTTTTTGCGTTCTGGAGCAGACAAGGTTAAAATTGCCATTTTCCAATGTTCAAAGGGCAATGACTCGAAAAGTAGGCAATCCAGAGTTATGGTTCATGTGCTCTGCACATCGTCTTATAGTGCTTTACATTTGTGTGAAGTTTCATGAAAATACCTCAAACATTTTTTGAGTTATGATGAATAACGGAATTACGGAATCACAGAAGGTAAAGGCAAATCCAATATAGCCCCCACTTTTTCAAAGCGGGGCTATAATAATGAAATTCGCATGCTGTTTGAACATGGATTTTGAGCTTTTAATATCACAAGATGGGCCTTGCTTTGTTTACATCACGCTGAACGATTTATCATTATCGACCTGAACATAGTGTTTTAGAGTTCTATGATGACGTCAGAGGAATACTGCGTAACAAGGCATTGTAATCAACATTCTGAACAAGCCACCATGTTGGTTTGTCGGTAGCAGTTGGAGAGTTTAATAGAGCTTTTGGGCATTTTTGTCAAAATTTGCTGTCAGAATCCTCAATGATCATCCATTGGATCTCGGAAGATGTATGAATATTTAGCCTAGTGGCTACATGTTCAAACAGCTTCCTCAGGATCTGGCAAATGTTAAGGGGAATGGGAACACCTGGCACATTTTTCTACCATTTTTCAAAGGGAGACAACTTTTAAAACTTCTTGTCCTCTTTTCTATAAGCCATGTCCTACTGAAAAAGGGGGTCTACTCATAAAGGAAAAGAATTTGCTCCTGACCCCCAATTCACATGGCAGATATAAATACTTTTGCAAGAGTTTTTTCCCCTGAAGGTGTATCCATTTCCCTTAATGCATGAAAAAGCCATGGTTGATCCCTATATAAGTACCAAAGAAGTTCAAAATATAATTTCAATAGATGACAGGTTCGTCACAGACAATGTCATGATATATGCATCTAACCATGTTATTACACATGGTGATATTATTTTTATGACAAGACCTTATCCACTAAATAACTGAAGTCATATGATTAAGGCAAGTATGGCACACATTTTGTTTATTAGTCACTTTTCATGATACAAGAATTTAAACCTTTTAGCACCAAGGAAAATTCTGCAGCAGATGACAATACAATATTCAGAGAAAATAAGGCTTGATATTACATATGAATATTTTCTCTGAATGTAAGAAAAAAAGAAGCTCTGAAACTATCATCTGTTCATCATGTTGGTGCTTTGAGGGTTAAAATTCTATGTCCCTAAGAAAGAACACCACAACTACATCACATTTTGTGGGTTTCAACCGTTCAACTGGAACTAGTGTTCGTTATAATAAGCAAAGCGCTGCAATATAAAAAGTATTCAAACAGATGATCAATGCACTAAATATAACATCTAGGTGACATTTTTTCAAGCAGAAAAATTGCACAAGATTTCTTATAAGAATCCGATATGGGGTTCTATTGTAGATGAGCGTTTCCAACACGAGGGATGACCGTGCTGAGCAGAACCAAGGCTACGCCGAGGTTCCGCTCAGCACGGTCATCCCGAGGGTTGGAAACGCCCATCTACAACAGAATCCCATATTAGATTCTTTTTCTTGCACAACACCTCCGGTTAGTTTTGACAGCTCGCACATGTATATTGTTTACAAAATAAAAGTAGTGCGGAAGTAGTTCCGACAGTTGAATAGAATTGAAACACATTTATGTTAGTTGCCTGGGTTGGAACACCAGAGTCAGAACATAAAATTCTATCCCAGGGTAAAATCACGGATTTCCTTGTCTGGTGTGCAAGAATTTTATTTCTAACACCTCAGCCAAAGCTGTCATTGAGTTAGGCTAGAACTCTATTTCAGTTAGGATGTTCAAGATATTGAAAAAGTCACTGCTTTTGTGTTTGTGTTCAATGACTTGTTTAATGCTCTGCATGCTGGGTATTTTTTAACAGCAGATGACATTTTGAAATATTTTTCTAATTTTTCCAGAAAACGGGATTTGATATCTCATGCAAATTGTCTCCTATGGGGACAATTTGCAGGAGATGTCAAACCCCGTTTTCTGGGAAAAATAAGAAAAATATCAACAATTGGTCGTCTGCTGAATTAGCCTGGAGAGTGGTAAAGGTTAAATATGTTGTATTTGATGTACCAGGCCATATTCTGAAAGCATTCCATACCTCTGAGAAATAAATTAAAAAGTTTGAACATCAGTTCCAGTCGAACAACAAAAAACCCACAAATGTCTGTGTCATCATGAAGTAGGCTGTTGCCATTGGTACAGAATAGATTTAAAATCTCCTGAGTATTCTTACGAAGAAGCATTCATTTCCTCTGAATACATATGGACAGCATTGACAAACGTCTCCACATTCTCAGGTTTAACATCTTTATGAACTCCATGTCCAAGATTGGCTATATAGTGCTGGGTTCCAAATCTCTTTAGCATAGTTCTTACTGCATTCTTCAAGTCATTCTGAAAATAAAGTGTAAACATTATTTCTTCAACTTTGTTTACACCACAGTCCAGTTGTTCAAAGCATCGTTAGCTTAACCCATTATGTACCAAATGGAATCTTCCTCCTTATACATAGCAGGAGTCCATTTCAAGATTTAGGGGTGTCATGTTGTTTTTATCCAAAATTTATATGGACTAGAGAAAGTGACCAGTGGGTCACGTATACCCCCGGCCAGCGCCATACTCTGATAAAGCTTTCAAGCTTGTATGTAATATGAATGAAGATGTCAAGAAGCTATAAGAATCTATAAATGTGCTTGTAAAAGCTAAACTAAACATAAAATTTCTAAATGGACCAAGGGAGTGAGGGCATCAAAGTTACTGAAGGAGTGGGGGCATCAATGTTACTGAAGCAGCAGGGTAGGTTATGCATCAATGAAATCTTTGGGCTGGTATGCAACATCGATGCAAATATGAATTGAATTTGTCTTCTAGTTTAGAACATACAGGCATCTATAAACTTTTTCATAAAACTTTAACCAAATGTAAAATTTCTAAGTCCATGACCTTGAGGTCCAGGTCGCCGTGGGTGGGTGAGGGGACATACATCACAAAATATTGGGACTGGTACATTGATAAAAGTATCAACTGAATTTGTCTTAGTGTTTAGAATATAATAGGCATCTATAAACTTTGTCATAAAACTTTAACCAAATGTAAAATTTCAAAGTCTGTGTCCTTGACCTCAAGTTCACTGTGGGGGGTGGGACATGCATCAATGAAATCTTAAGACCAGTATGCAACTTCAGTGTAACTAGAGCCAGTGTTTATGAAACACAATGCCCCCAACTGCTTGACCCTAACACTGCTTGTCCCTAACAGTAATTGAGATATCTTGTTTTTATGTGGCTGTAATGCTGAAATTACACAAGAAAAGCTGTAGTTAATCATCTACTCATCATCCCTGACCAGTCTGTGAAGTTTCGGGGAAAAACCTAAAATAGTTTTTTAGATATCTTGCTTACAAACTTAAAACGCGAAAAATTTCAAAGGGCCATAACTCAAGAAAAAAATTTCGGATTTTTTTCAAAAGTTAATCAGTTCATCTACTCATCATCCCCAACCAGCCTGTAAAGTTTCAGGGCAATAGCTCAAACAATTTTTGAGATATCTTGCTTACAAGCTGAAAACACGAAAAAAATCAAAGGGCCATAACTCAAGAAAAAAAAATTGGATTTTTTTCAAAAGTTAATCAGTTCATCTACTCATCATACCCAACCAGTCTGTGAAGTTTTGGGGAAAAACCTCATATAGTTTTTGAGATATCTTGCTTACAAACTTAAAACGCGAAAAATTTCAAAGGGCCATAACTCAAGAAAAAAATATAGGATTTTTTTTCAACAGTTAATCAGTTCATCTACACATCATCCCAAACCAGCTTGTAAAGTTGCAGGGCAATCGCTCAAACAATTATTGAGATATCTTGCTTACAAGCTGAAAACACGAAAAAAATCTAAGGGCCATAACTCAAGAAAAAAAAATCGGATTTTTTTCAAAAGTTGATCAGTTCATCTACTCATCATCCCCGACAAGTCTGTGAAGTTTCGGGGAAAAACCTCAAATAGTTTTTTTAGATATCTTGCTTACAAACTTAAAACGCGAAAAATTTCAAAGGGCCATAACTCAAGAAAAAAATTTCGGATTTTTTTCAAAAGTTAATCAGTTCATCTACTCATCATCCCCAACCAGCATGTAAAGTTTCAGGGCAATAGCTCAAACAGTTTTTGAGATATCTTGCTTACAAGATTTCATAGTATTTTTTGCAAAGGGGCATAACTCAAAAAAGGGGCATAATCCTGACGAGAAAAAAAACACGGGTCAATTATTTTTTCATGAGGAATCCATATATGAAATTTCAAAAACCTAGCACCCATGGTTCTAAAGTTATGCTATGCAGTAAAAAGTGGGACGGACGTAAGGACGGAAGGACGGACGGACGAACAGGGCAAAACCAATATGCCCCCACAACTTCTTCGAAGTTGGGGGCATAAATATCAACTAAATCTATCAAAGGGTTCAGAAGATACAATCTCTCAGAAAATTTGACGCAAAACTTTAACCAAATGTAAAATTTCTAAGGCTGTGACCTTGACATCAAGGTCACTGTGGGGGTGGGTCATGCATCAATGAAATCTTTAGACCAGTATGTAACCTCAGTGTAAGTATCAAATAAATCTATCAAAGGGTTCAGAAGATACCATCTCCTAGAAACTTTGACGCAAAACTTTAACCAAAATGTTAACGGACGGACAGCCGGACCGACGGATGGATGGAAGGACAGACGGATGGATGGACGGAGGGACAGACGGACACATGGACGGACGAACGGCAGGACGAAAACTATATACCCCCATAGTATACTTCGTATACCGGGGGTATAAAAATGGCTAAACTTTTTGCCAACAGTGGAGGCCCTGATCAGACGCCCCATTCTGCGGCGTCTGATCTGGGCCTGGACTGTTTGCCAGAGTACCCGTTTTGGGTGCCCTGGTACTAAATGGGTTAATTAGTTTGTTAATGGCGTAAAACTTAACTATTTTAGCAAGTACAATATCAAATACTCTGATATTTTTACTGAAAAAAAATATAAATAGCTTTTGTATTTGCAATGTAATGGTCAATCATAGCACCAGGTCAGAGGAGTGTTTACAATCTTATACAAAATAAAGTAATGTTGTATGTACACAATAGAATTGCTTCATTGAGGCGACTGTAATCTGTACATACTAAATAACTTTTAAAGATAAAATCAGATACAACTACCTAGATTATTCTTAATATGTGAATATCTGGAGCTATAGAGACTCAAGAGTTTCAATTAGGTTGAGTGGGTGTTTGAGTTTTATGCCTCACCAACAGCTAAGGTTATAATAATAATAATAATAATAATCGTCTTTATTTTGAGAGGGTAACACATTTAGCAACAACGAGCTTATCTTCCATGAGGCCCTCATTGAGGGAGATGGAGACGGGACCTCGGTTTAATGACTCATCGGAAAGTCTGGAGAAGCCCGGGATCGATCCTGCGACCCCTGGTTTTCAAGGAGAGTAGCATAACCACTACACCACGGAGGTTTCAAAGAGTTTGAATTAGCCATGGTAAACAATACATTCCTGTCCAAGTTATTGGAGTTTCACTGTATATATTAACAGTGACCCTTGACCTGCTGAATATTTATATATGCCACACCCACGACTGATTATCAACCAATCAGACTACTTGATGCAAATTATTGCAACAAATTCATGAGCTGAATGACAAACAATGAAGATCCTGATCAGATGGCTTCTTCAGAAGCCATCTGATCTGGATCTTAATTGTTTGAAAGATAAGACATAGCCGGGCTCAACAGGACAAGGGCTAATACTAGCTTCTTCATGCAGACAAGGACCTGTTTTGATTTCAATTTTACCGGCTCCATCAACGCTGTTATGGTTCAATCTTGCAACAAGATACATTTACTTTACATTACAGCATTATATATTTTATAAAACATTTTACATTTTATGTACCGCCACCGCCCATAGGGGCTTGAAGAAATATATAGGCTGCACGATGCTTCCACGCAGAGCTGAATCCGGCCCTCACACTAGTACTGGTAAACCGCTTAGAGGATCTAAGCCTGTCCAGGAACCGTGGTGTGAGGCGGACCGTCCATGCTAATAAACCCTATTGGTTTCATTGGGTGACAGGGCTTGAGATGTCATTTCATCTCAATGTCAGGTAAAAGTCCCACAAAATTGGAAGCAACGTCTCCGAAATGACCTTTACAATGTGACGGGGACGTTAAACCTCAAATCAAACAAACATTTTATGAAGTACATACAGAGGACCCTCAGTAGTTGTTCCCTAATAATTTGCCCCAATAAAGAATCAAAATAAGTAGTATAACAGATAATAAAGAGCTTTTTGGAGATGTGAATAAATACACTATGTCACATGGGAGTGTTGACGACTCCAAGAAACAAATGTTGACATTTGTTAGAATTGCCTCAATGAAACCAATGCTGTCGATCTTTGTTAGAATCGCCTTGCAAATGCTGTTGACATTTGATAGAATCCCTCAGTGAAACCAATGTTGTCGACATTGGATAGAATCGTCTTGCTGAGGCGATTCTAAAAAATGTCCACAACATTTGTTTCTTGGAGTATTAAATATTTACAATATTCTTGAACATCTCCATTTAGCGGTCTTTTGTTTGTTTTGAGGTTTATTGTCCCCGTCAACACTGTATAGGTCATTATGGAGACATTGCTTCCAATTTTGTGGGACTTTTACCCGACATTGAGATGAAATGACTTCTCAAGCCCTGCCGCCCAATGAAACCAATAGGGTTTATGTACATGGACGGTCCAACTCGTACCACTTTTCCTGGGCATGCTTAGAACCTCTAAGCGGTTTACCAATATTCATGTGCAGTTTGTTTCAGCTCTGTGTGGAAGCATCATGCAGCCAATCTATTTCTTCAAGCCCCGATGGGCAGGGATGGACATTCGTCTCATTTTGAGCTAAGGATTTGTTCCACTCAAACTGTCACTTTGGGGATAACTGTCTTGAAAATTAGCAGTTGGGGAGGTAAATAGTTAGCTTTACAGTCACTTTACAGTAAAGAATCATTGGAGCTGTAAAATGCTGTGAAACACAATTTGCGACCACAAACCCTTGATTTACCTGACAAAATCACAATTCTAAATACACTTATCCTCATTCGAATCCATTTATTTATTTATTTATTTTTTTTTATTTTATTTTTTAATATCAAGTGAGCCCCGCCAAGCCAATTTGTGTCTTCGAGCATTCCGTCATGACAAATTTTAACTGCGCTTGCCCAGCCATTCAGAGGGGCCAGGGATATGGCTTTCTGTCTGAAGGTTCCTCTTGATTCACTGCTTGTATGAGCGAGCAGGGAAGGTTCTGGCGAGACTGCGCGGATGCGCAGGCTCGCCTGAACCTTCGCTGCTTGCAAAGGCAATAAGTACCAAAATCGCTTGACGGGGCCCAAGTATAGTCTGTTTCAAGCCAAAGAAAAGCAATATTACATGTTATTCAATACAACGTTGTGTTATATTGTGAGGCACATTAGAAGAAAGTATATCAATGGTTATAAGATGGATGTGAAGAATAGAAAACCAAGTCAAACCTCCTCAGCGTATAGCAAGGTTGGGTCCAGGTTACCCTGTAGTGTGATATTGTTACCCACAACTCTCCTGAAATATACATGGAAATGCACAAAGTTATTCTGGCCCTGTCATGCTTTACTAACTTACGCATGAATCTTATAATGCTCATTTATATTAAAACACAATTGAAAGACAGTTTTCCTGCTCAGATCACGACAGAATATTATCTGTCCTGCTCATGAATTTTAAAATGCCAACATTTGTTGGCATTTTAAAATTATGAGCAGGACAAATTTCATTTTCAATTAATGTCAGCATGTAAAGTTTAATAGTCCAGCAAAGGTCCCGCAAAATATTGTCATGTTCAACTCAATAGAGCATGGAAATTCTAAAGCTCATAAATACTAAAATATTAACGTTTTCATGACCAGTAGAAAATTGTTGTCCTGCAAATAAATATCAAAATGTCAACTATTGTTGGCATTTTGATATTGTTTGTTTGTTTGTATTGGAGTTTAACGGCCCAGTCAACACTATTTTAGGTCATTTTTGAGCTGGTCAGTTTACCTATCCACACTTTTCCTGGGCAGGCTTATACGCAAGCGGTTAACCAGTACAGTGCACATTCTTTCACCAGTAACTGACAACTGCCCTTCTTGAATCAGCAGAAGAGAGAGAATGGCCATAGAAAAGATTTCATGATCAATCTCTATGAAAGAATGTTGCCGACCCCTCTTTCCTCATAAGCAGACTCAATTTATTAAAATAATGAAATTATTTTATAAATGCTGTCCAAATCAAGTTCTATGATTCAATACAACAATTCAGTCAAATGATATAACCCAAATGCTCATGATGGGTGTGGGTGGGTGTTTGAGTTTTTAACATCTCACCAACAGCTAAGGTCATAAGGAGACAGGACCTTGGTTTAAAGACTCATCTGAAAGTCTGGAGAAGCCTGGGATCCATCCTGCGACCCCTGGTTTACAACGTGAGCAGCATAACCACTACACCACTGAGGCTTCTAAAATACTCATGATGTAAACAATAATTCCTGCTCAGAACTGGAAGCGTGAGTGTGTGAGTTTTAGTTTTACGTCCCACCAACAGCTAAGGTCATACTGAGACGGGACCTCGGTTTAAAGACTCATCCGAAAGTCTGGAGAAGCCCGGGATCGATCCTGCGATCCCTGGTTTACAAGGCGAGTAGCGTAACCATTGCACCACGGAGGCTTCTCAGAACTGGGAGCATTATAATTGGGTCATGCCAGGAAAAATGGGTCTTAGAATGTGTGCACTTAGTGAAGTCTTAGCCCTTATCCCACTGAATAAATTAACTGAGCCACATCCATTTCTGAACATCAGCCAATCAAATTACTTGATGTAGTGTATTTTGTTCAATTCACAAACTACATGACAAACAGTGTAGATCCTGATCAGATGGCTTCTACACCTCGCAAAGGTAGGGGTGTCATATTCATCATGATAAGTCTGGACACAAACAGAGTCTGGACTTTACCTTCCCTGACTGCTTGAATAAGCTTTGGGACACACAATCCATATAGTGCACAGAGAATACTGATAATGCTGAGTGGATGTACAGGCTAATCTGAGTCTGTACTAGACCAGCTGTCAGGTTCTGGTGAAAGAATGCGAACTGAACTGGTAAAACATATGTATAAGCCTGCCTAGGAAAAGTGTGGATATGTAAATGACTGGCTGGATAAGACCTCAACAGTGTTGGCTGGGCTGTTTAACTCAAACAAACAAAGCTCATATGTTTGAAGACCCTTTTTCACTCGGCACTGCTTAATTAATTTTGCACACAAGAATAATAGTTTGTTTGTCATCACTGACAATGACCAATCTTGACCCATTTCATACCGGAAACCCCAAAACCGGTACCCTGGCAAACAGTGCAGGCCCAGACCAGACGCCGCAGAATGTACAACCTGACACCCCTACATTTTGAAATGGACTCCTGCTATATATAAGGAGGAAGATTCCATTTGGTACTAAAAGGGTTAATCATATTTGAGAAATACAAGAATAGATTCAAGCTGATATGTTGTCTGGTCAGAATCTTTGCCAGCTATATTAATTGTGAACTTTGGCACATTCACCGAGTGACGCTGTCAATCCTTATCCTGCTGAATAAATTAATTTAGCCACACTAATTTCTAACTATCAGCCAATCAAGTTACTTCATGAAATGTATTCATTCAATTCACAAACTGCATGACAAACAGTGTAGATCCTGATCAGATGACTTCTTCAGAAGAAGCCATCTGATCTGGATCTACAATCTTTGCAAAGGAAGGAGTTGTCATGTTCAGCAGGATAAGGGTTGTCAAGGCTGTATAAGTCTACAGGACAATTCTACTCTTCAACCCTTTTTGGGCCAAATGAAATCTTCCTCCTTATATATAGCAGGAGTTCATTTCAAAATTTAGGGTTGTCAGGTTGTGTTTTCATCAAAATTTATGTGGAAAATGACTGAATTTTTAGCAAACAGTGGAGGCCCTGATCAGACCTCTGATCTGACCCTGCACTGTTTGCCAGGGTACCCATTTTTGGGTTTCTGGTACTAAATGGGTTAATCATTGCAGGTTATACATGTCAGAGTGTAACTTTTCATGGGCACATGGGTTCATATATACCTTGCATGGGTAGGTTTGATTGTCCAGTCCAATGATACTACATCATATCCTGAGTTAGCCAAATCTTCTAATGCAAAGTGGGCATCTTTGGCAAATACAACCTGAAATTATAATGCTATCCATAAATATCATAACTAAATTTACCACATGTACACTGTATTTGGAGAAACAGGCCTAAGCAAGTGAAGAACCAGATAAAATGCCGAAAATTTGGTATCACATCAGGGTCTACTATGTTTTCAATTCATCCAGCTATTTTTAATAATAACAATAATCAACTTTATTTATAGAAGGTAACACATTGAGTAAACTCGTACAAATATTCCATGTTGCCCTCTTTTTACCTGGGCAGAAACCAAGATACAACATAGGGTAGTAAATTGTACTTGTTGAAATTTTAGAACAAGTATTGTAAGATGTTGAAGTTTGACTATTTAGGGTAAATAAGCTAAGGTAGAAGCCTCTTTGGTGTAGTGAATAGGCTATTTGCTTCACAAACCAGGTGTGGTTGGACTTATTCCTGGCTTCTCCAGACTTTCGGATGAGCCTTTAAACCGAGGTCCTGCCTCCGTATGACCTTAGTTGTTGATGGGAGGTAAACAAGAAACAAATGAGAAACAATGTTGACCATGATGAGATGTTTTGTTATAAGCACAGTTTGCAAAGATATCTGGCCTGGTCTACCATCATCATCATCATCATCATCATCATCATCATCATCAGAGTTTTGATTAACCTGCAGGTACAGGGAAACATCCACATAAATGGGCCCCCTTCCAGGTAGCTGGCTTGCTGCACACATGGCAGATCCCACACCAAATCTCCAGGTTTATCTATCATGAGGGTCGATAGCAGAGAGCGTCCACTCTTTGCAATCTCTCTCTGTCAGCTGCTTCCATGTCATCTTGGGCTTCCCAGGCCCACACCTTTCATCCATCTGTATGTCACAGGCAGCCTTGACTGCACTATTGGAGCATTCCACATGTCCATACCAGTGGAGCCTTCTCTCTTTCAGGAGGTCCAGGTCCTCAATGCCAAGCCCGGACCTGATGGTGACAATGTCCTGTGGTTTGACATTTCAGATCAGTCTGATCATTGCCTTGTAATTCCACTTGGAGGCTTGGCTATGTCAATGGCCATGTCTCACTGGCATGGAGCATTGTGCTCCGCACACAAGAGCTGGACACACCACCGCATGTCTTGAACGAGAGGTGGTGGGAAGACAGAACTGGTAGCTGCTCCTTGAATTTCTTCCATGATGTTTTCATGTGTGAGTTGGTCGAAAGATCACAGCCACCCCTTGCTGAGAGCATGTTACCTAAGTAGCAAAAGGAAGCTACCACTTCCAGCTTGTCAGGCCTGACTTGGACTTCCCTCTGTGGTCTGCCTTCTAAGGGGCGTGTAGTTCCTTTGCACTTGTAATAAGGGTCCTCTGTCAAGCATTTGAGCCCACTGCATTTCTTGTGCACCCAGAACTTGCAGCCATTTCAAGAGCCCACTGCATTTCTTGTGCACCCTGAACTTGCAGCCATAGCAAAAAATACTGTTGCTGCCCACTCAAGTGACATACAGCACATGGGAGCTGACCCGTACTCTGATGGAGGTGCAGGCCTTTAATACAGATCCTGTCTTTGTCTTTCCTGCATTTACTCCCAGCCCTTTTTCCTCCGTCTGAAGCCAATACTTACCAGTGGCACTTGTTCTAGGTTAGCTTCAGTGATCTTTTCTCTGGTCCTGTAGGCAATATCCTTCAAGTAAGGCAGGGCAAATGTGTTAAACTGATCTGGTCCAAGCTCACCAGCACAGGAGTCAAACACTTGAAGAATCTGAAGAAAATCAAGGCAATCATACACTTCTAGGGGAGGCAACTCTCTTGAAAATATTCTGTCACCTTTATCAATAGGGGTCAACTCTAAAATGAAAGATTGGTCCACAGGAGCAAATTCTTTTAAGTGCAGACACCTTTTTCATACAATCACATTTATTAATATGGGTCTGCTTTTACAGAAAAGAATTGGCTCAAAAGAAGCAAATCCTTTTTTATTCAAGTACAGTCCCATTTATCAGATAATTTCAATTTATTAGAAAGCCAACAGAAGATTGCAAAGTTATCTCCATTAAATGAAAAATATGTCAGGAGTATCCATTTCTCACAATTCATGAGAAAACATGAATGATATTACTCTCAAGGTTATAAGAATCTTACATGGGTGTGAGGGGTGGATGGAAAACTCAGTCACGTGGGTCACTGTCAAGCATCACGAGGCTTGCTGATTTTTCTATCCACCCCTAACATCCATGTAGGATTCTTTTTGCATACCTTCCATTTATGAGGGTGTAATTTTCAAACTGCAGTCACTTCCGTTGCCAACATCCGCCATATTGGAATCACAATGACGTGATGTTTAGTGACGCAACGTTACATGCTGTGACGTTAACCTTAAGGACGTCCCATATGATTTCGTATTTAACGAGTGTATATCAAACACGTGAGAATATTCTATTTTTACTCTGTCCCTGGGTCAGAACACCAGGGTAAGAACAGAATTTCTATCCCAGGCTAAAATTATGGATTTCCATATCTGGTGTGCAAGAATACTCTTTTACACACACTTCACACTCTTCAAGAATGTTTTGTTTCACTTGTAAATTATGTTCATTTGCATAACTTGGCCCTTTCATGCCTGCATTTTAGAAGTGGCCTGTTTTTGAAAACTGCTAACATTTGTATATACAATAAGTACAAATGCAGCTCGTAGTATTTGGAAAATTACCTGAGCTCCTGCCCTGACCTGCTCCACAAGATATTCTACAACTGTATCTTTAAGCAGCTCCAAAAGTTTCCGACTATCATCAGGGTATTTTGTCAACCATTTACGAGCTTTGGGGAGCGGTGCTGTACTGCCACCATCTATCATGAACTTCATCAGCGTCCACTGGAAGAAAGGTCAAAATATGGCTAGAGGTACTTCAAACCTAGTAAGTAAAAATTTGATGGTGCGAACACATATGGCTCTTTACTTCAGCTGTTTTGAACTCTTCTTCAATCCCTAGAAAAAATTTCCCATGACTGCAGGTGTCTATATACATGTATTTGATATAATTAAGGCTGAATTTTTTTTTTTTCTTGAACATTTCTGGCAGCATCCTTTACAATAAAATATAAAACTTACTGGTGCTCCAGAGAATCCAAACAATGGACATTGTCCACTTAAGGTGTGTCTTGTGAGTCTTATAGCATCCATGACATAGCCAAGATCCCTTGCAATGTTAGCATCTTTACTTAGTTTGTCCATGTCATCCGGGGTCTCCAGAAGGAATTCAAATATAATACCCTGGATAAATAAAGACAAATTGCTGAATATTTCAGTATGCTACACTCCTCCTCAATTTCCAGCCATTTGTGCTGCATAATTTTATCATACATTCAAACAGTATAGGTCCTATCAGCTGGTGATCTGGAGCCATAATGTTTTCAAAAAGCAACATATTCTGATTCAGCATAGTGAGGGTTAAGGCTGACATTTTCAACCAATTTTTATTTTGTTTTTGTTTCGTTTGTTACAGTTGAGGTTTAACGTCCCCGTCAACACAGTAAAGGTCATTTTGGAGAAGTTGCTTCCAATTTTGTGTGACTTTTACCCGACATTGAGATGAAATGGCAACTCAAGCCCTGCCACCCAATGAAACCAACAGGGTTTATAAGCATGGACGGTCCGACTCGCACCGCTTTGCCTGGGCAGGCTTAGATCCTCTAAGCAGTTTACCAGTACTTGTGTGTGGGTCAGTTTCAGCTCTGCGTGGAAGCCTTATACAGCCCATCTATTCAAGCCCCAATGGGTGGGGGCCTGAGCCATATTTTTATACAAAAGGACAAGAATTTTTTTTTTGTTGATGTTTTATGTCCTTGTTAACACTATTAAGATAATTTTAAGAGACATTCCTTCCTATTTTGTGGTACTTTACACAATATTTAGATGCAATGACATCTCAAGCCCTACCGCCCAAACAAACAAAAAGGGTTTATATGCAGGGAGAGTCAAATTTGCACCACTATGCCTGGGCAGCTATATGACAAGAAGGACAGCTTTTAGGAATGTTCTGTTTGCTTTCCTATTAACTTGAACCTGGGTCTAATCTAAAAGGAAATAATTTGCTCCTGACCCATAAGAAGCCACTCACGACAATTGTTGCCTGTTTTGACTTCTGCCAGTTACTTTAAAAGTCATTTTTGCAAAGATCAGACAGCTCCTCTAGGAGCAGTCTGATCTGGGTCCACATTGTTTGCCTGTATGCAAAAATATTTTTAAAATGTTTGCAAGATTCAGCAGAAGACAAAACCAGACATTTTCAGATGTAGTTTTTCTCGGCATCTTAAGGGTTAAGATCACACTAATTCCTTTAATGGTTAAAATATTTGAAAGAGTTGCCTCCCCTTATAGTTTATCCATTTTCAATATCATAGTTTATCCATTTTCATTATCATAGTTTATCCATTTTCAATATCATAGTTTATCCATTTTCAATATCATAGTTTATCCATTTTCAATAATATCATTTATAAAGTGTTTTTTTTTTGGGGGGGGGGGCATTTACAAACCTTTCAAGATTATTTCACTTATATTGAGCTGAACATTAAACAGATGTGGGCGAGAACCAGAGAGCCTTGAGAAAAGACTGCAAAACTTGGAACTTGGTGTCTCATTTGTAATCCTAGTGCAGCAGTGAAAGACCCAATGTTTATGACTCTGCATGCTAAACCACTAGCCATGGAGGCCTGCTTGATAAATCTTAATCCACCATATATGTGTGTTCTTAAAATTATGCATCTGAAACTTAAAACAAAGCAAGATATGTTACATATTACCATTGGTTACCAAAGTTACTAGAATACAAAACAGAGGAAAACCAATACACACATGTAAATCTAGAAAAAACTTTTTCTTAGATGCTGGCTACTTTTGACTGAAAGAATTTTCTCCCTGGGGGAACCAAACATTCTATTTTAAGATTTACACCTTGTGATCAAATAAGAATATCAGAAAGTAACATAAAGGTACTGAATGGTCAATTCTGACCATTTAAACTTTAAATAAATTATGAACTCCTGTGTTCACTCGTTGATGTTCTTGTTTTGATTATACACGAGTCACTCAAAATATATGTAAGCCTCTTATATTACTGTTCATTATAAAGTGATTTTTGATGTTACCATTACAATAACACACGTGTGCGACGTAGTGCATTTTTCACATCTTCAAATGGCTACCGTAAAAATTCGGCTATAAGACGAGGATTTTCCCTCCAAAATGAGCCAAAAAAAAAATGGCCCCGTCTTATAGCTGAGGTCATGGACTGCAGGCTATTTTCCGGCAATGTCCGGCAAAGACCAGACATACGGAAAAAGCTGATCGGTGATTTTTGAATTGATATAAATTGCCGCCCACAAACCACCGCTATGATTTTTCTGCATGCGATCTGTAAATGACGTCATCCGATGCCTTGACCCCCACACATGTTTAATGTCATTGCATTTATCTCTTTCATTAAAAAAAAAATGTTTGGAACCGGTAAAAAATATTTTCCTGATAGCTAAGCCGTTGTGAATAGAGGTGGATAGAAAATCAGTGCTTTGCACACACAGCTCCCGAATTATCCCCAGAAGCTCCGTGTCAATAACCAACAACAGTGTTCGACTTTTCCCGCCAACGTCTGCTATTGGGCGCCAAAACATAACCATTCATGAGATCGTAGAATAGTCCGATTTGATATTGCAAACATCTACCGTTAGATGTAGCTAATCGTCTGAGAAGCAATTAAATATTTTCACATTGATTGTGGATTATCATTAAATTTTATGACTGGAGGATAAACGCAAGTTAGTGACATAACTTGACCATATTTTCACACCTTATTGACACACACCGCAGGGTGACAATTATACGACAGGGATTAACAATAGTGTCATACTTGAACCGTAATAAATACACAGATGGTTTGTCTCTGAATTGACAGCGATTTACTTACTGGTCTAGTTTTACCGTATTTAAGGACTCAAAAAGACTGGCAGTTGTAGACGATTTTTGTTTCTTTTTTCTTTTTTGCACTTGTTCCGACAGAGTGTCATAAGGTCAAAGTGACCTGCCCGGCGTGATTTCGGTCTTGTCCCATATGGCCGGGAAATGGATTTGTCAGCCCCTGGCGTCTATTAAATAGAAATATGTGTAAGCAAAGCATGTACCGGCCGACAGCGATACGACGTATTGGCCCAACGATTGCCGCTATTTTGTGCTAGCTGGGGCGTTGGTTCTGAAACTGAATAGCTAGGTGTTGTGTTCCCCGATAATAAAAAAAAACGTTCAGCTTCTTATCAAAAAGCTGCAACGAATATTTCTAAATTTTGTGGATGGAAATGAATTTCCCCCCTTTCCCAACGCTTAATAGACGTACCTATTCAGATTCAATAAGAGTTGTCTCTCTTCGTAACTCTTACAAACCAAGACACAGAATGTCAACAGACATAAACAAGCAGCCAAACAAGCCATGTTAGGGGTAAGTAGAGGGATTTTCTGACGACAAAATGCCGATTTGTCACAATCTAAATGGCATCTGGCTGTAGCAGATAGGCCCGAACAGATATGGCAAAAATTTGACATGTCTTATAAAAGAGTATAAGCAAAATCCCATCTCAGAAAAATTGAAAAAAGGTCCTGTCTTATAGCCGAATCGCCTTATAGCCGAATTTTTAGGGTACTTTTCTGATGAAAATCAGTGTTTTTTCTTATTTATACTGCAAACATAGGTTGTGGGTGCTCTTAGATCCGCCTAATTGAGGCAGTTCTAACTAGTACCCAAAACCTATGTCTTGGAGCAGGAATAAGAAAAATAATGTACAACCCAGTAAATCCTAGCTTTCTCTGTATAAAGTGAAGTTAAGAGGGTGTTCATTTCATAGACTTGTTCACATGATGATCGTTATGACATGGATTTAAAAAAAAATGTAGGATTATACAGAAATATGACCATAACTGGCCCCTGTATGTATAATCTGTACAGTCTTGTTAAACCTTAACCCATTATGACTGTCAATCAATCAAATTACTTGATATAATGTACTTATTCAAATAAGCAAACCACATGGCAAACAGTATATATCCTGATCAGATGGCTTCTTCAGAAGCCATCCGATGTGGATCTACACTGTTTGCAAAGGTAGGGGTTGTCTTGATTTGTTTGTTTGTTTGATTTGAGGTTTAACGTCCCCGTCAACACTTTAAAGGTCATTTTGGAGACGTTGCTTCCAATTTTGTGGGACTTTTACCCGACATTGAGATGAAATGACATCTCAAGCCCTGTCGCCCAATGAAACCAATAGGGTTTATTAGCATGGACGGTCCGCCTCGCAGCGCGGTTCCTGGACAGGCTTAGATCCTCTAAGCAGTTTACCAGTACTAGTGTGCGGGCCGGATTCAGCTCTGCGTGGAAGCATCAGGCAGCCCATATATTTCATCAAGCCCCTACGGGCGGGGGCGGAAGGGTTGTCTTGAACAGCAAGATGAGTTAATTAAATAACATGTTTTTTACCCCAACAACAGTGTTATAACTAGAATTTGTTTTTCTACAAAAACACAGATGTCTCCCCCGTTTTTGACCTCTAAGTATAACCTTGACATTGGAGGTATTGAGCTGGGTCTTGTGTGCAACACATCATCTAATGAAGATGAACATTTCTGCACAGTAACTTTAAAAATGTTCACAGAAAAATAAAAAAGCCCTTTTTTACCATTGACCTCTTAAGTATGGCCTTGACCTTTGAAGTACAACACATCGTCTCATGATGGTTAACATTTCAGCCAAACAATTTCATAATCCATCAAAATATAAGGAAGTTATTGATATGCCCCAGGTCTCAGACTGCTGGTCTCTGAACATGAATGACCCACATGTACCTGCTGTGTAATCAACTACTTTGTTTTGGAGAAATTTATAAAGTTTGTTTTACTTCCCTGACGTATGACAGTTCTTATCTGTTGTCTGTCATGGAAGTCTATGCCTTACCTTACACGTTGGCACTGATGTTTTCGGCCAGTTAACCATAATTTAGAAGTATTTCCTAAAAATGTATCTTTTACACCGCATTTCAGTTTCATGTTTACCTCCATCAGATTTGTGTATTGATTACGACCTTGACCGTGTAGAGTGGTATTATGGGATATTGTTTATCGTCTGTCGCGCTCCAGATCAGAGATATTTTTAGCTGTCAAACCGAAGGCTTTCATATTTAACTCAAGGTTTTACAAATTTGCCCTCTGAGAAAAGTAAGGAAACTATGACAGTCAGATAGCTTATTCATTCGCGTTAATTCTGATATGTGTTTTATTATCGGTTTCATTCATTATAGTCGAGTTTTCGCTGTATTTACGAGTCGACCCTGCGGTTCTTACGGAACTTTTCTAATGGCGAACCCGCAGATCGATGTACTTTTGACGTTCTTCGTCCTGGTTACGGCGGGATCACATGATCCCGCACCCGTGGCGTTGCGGGATTTCTTCCCACTACCAACCGCTCGGCGGGTTTGCGGGGTGGCGGGTAGCTGGGAAGTATATAAGTAAGCCCGCAAAGCCGTTCGGGGACTTCCATTTTTGAATTTTGAAGAGAAAACATCCTTACGTTGCGTTGCGTAGGTGTTTTCGCCTTTTTAGGCTTATTTTCCGTTTTAAACTTATTCTTTTGTAAAGATTCGGTTTCTAAAAGCATTTGCTCTCAATATGACTGTCATGGAATCCTAATTTTATCTCATTTATATATAAAAAGGAGTTTTGAGTTAAATAAAACAATTCCATTACAATCCGGAGATTGCACCGGACCGCAAACTTATAGTTATCTATTTTAAGATATCGATTGATTGCTGAGTAAAGGCTTTTTCGTAACTTTAGTCACCAATTTCGTGACGTCTTTTGCCAATGTAAAATATTTTTTTTTAAAGATAAATCTGATCCATAATCCACTTTACCTAGTCAATGATCATTTGTTGTTTAACATGTTTTGCTAAGGGAGCCCTCATTTGATAATCCATAGTTCTGGTCATCTACCCAGGGCATAATATAAAACAACGCTCATACATTTTATTTAGTTTATTTAAAAATAGATTAAGTTTGGCATCACATTGTCTTCGTTTGTCCTTTCCATCCTAAAAATAGATAAGACAATTAACCATATTCCCACAAGCCCGTTTTAGTTGGAAGTCCACCCTTTCATTAAGACTCTAACGCTAGGCTAGAGTCTTACAATCTACTAGGCCCAAGTGGTCAGTTAGCTCGGTGCACTGTCTGTGACTGCCTGGGCATAGCAGACGGTTATATAAGACATCGGCCGCTACAGAGGTGACTGCTGAAGCAGCGAAGCTACATCACCCCGCATAACCCCCCTTTCTACCCTGACCCGTAACACAAGTGGTGGCACAGCGGTGGGATTCAATTAATACATTGGATCCAGTGATACGAACTCAGACTAGCATGGAAGGGGGTCCTACAAGTGCAGAGCCGTCGGGTTCTGTAGACACGAACGAGGAAAGGCAGCATGTAGCTTTTACCGACCAAGCCAATTTAGTAATGTCAGATCCAGCACATCCGACTGGAAGCAACCAACAGTCATTCTCTGATCGGAATAATGGGAGCGGGGGCATGTTGGCTGATGACAGAACAGCAGTAGCCGCACTGGTGCAGTTGCAAAGCTCAAGTAGTCAGGCCCCACGCCAGCCATATAGCACACTGAGATCTATTGAAAGCACACAGCCAACGAACCACTCACCTGACATGACTAACTTTTACAACCACACTAGTTTGTATCAGAGCAGATCAGATCCTAGCGTACAGCAGCAGTCCACTTTTCATGACAGACCCCAAGCATGTAGCACATTAAACACCAACACAGTTTCTTCCAACAGTAACTTGCGAGATACTGTTGTAAACCTGAGTAACGTGGTTTCAAGCATGCAACAACAACAAGCAGTAGCAAACGAGAGACAAGAAAGCATATCAAACACACTCCATCATTTGACATCAATGTTACAAGACACAAGTAACATTCCCATGTCTTATAATGTCAACCACAACAACACACTTACCGGTACAGATGCGAGGCTAGCCTTACCCAGAGCGTATGGAAGGCAAGAAGCACGGGGGATTAATAATGCTCAATTTCCTCCAAACCGTGACAACTTTGAGGGTAGTAGTTACAGAGTACCAGAAAATGGGATAAGTCAGTGGCAAGACTGTAATTTTCTTCCTTATCGCAATAGTAATACACAGCAATATGAGTGGACTGAAAATAGCTCCTTGTATAACGCCCCGAGGGGAAGACATTATCTTAGATCCCAACAGGTAGGTCCACCTAACAACACTTTACCATATGAAGTCAAGTTACCCCCATTTAATGGTCGCGAAGAATGGAAAGTCTGGATCAACCGATTTGAGGCAGTAGCCAAGAGGCGAAATTGGAGCAATGAGGCTAAGCTTGACAATTTGCTACCAAGACTACAAGGCAGGGCTGGAGACTTCGTGTTTAATCAGCTAACACAAGAGACAATTTCAAACTATACAGAGCTAGTTGAGGAGCTCAATAAGAGGTTTAGAACAGTGGAGACGCAGAAGACATTTGCTGCAAAATTCAGTCAGCGAGTGCAAAAGAATAATGAAACGGTGGAAGAGTACGCAGCTGAGCTGAAACGGCTATACTCGAAAGCTTATACATCAAGAGATAGCAAGACAAGGCAAGAAGACTTAGTACGAAGATTTCTGGACGGCTTAAAGGATAGTGAAGCTAGATTCGAAATAGAGTTTCACAAAGAACCAGACAATATTGATGAAGCCGTTTATCACGCCGTGAATTTTATACAAACAAGGCGAAGAAGCGTAGCAGAGTCATACAAAGATAGAAAATTTAAGAAGTATGCTCGTAGAATGAGTGAAGAAATTGACAGTGAAGACAGTGGAGAAGAGCACCTTGAAGGCGAAGATTTAGAGTACGCTATGCGGCTTCCCACTAAGGGAGATATTAACCAGAAGAAACCCCCAAAGCCAGGACCGAAAGTAGAGCCCAGTACAGCACAGGGAGGTGCTAAGACAGAAACCTCAGCAAAATTGGAAGATATGATTAAAGCATTAGCTGATCAAGTAGCAAAGCTACAGAAAAACCAATTGCCGCTGCCAAGCCAGAAAGAAAGATCGTTTTTAACAGGTAACAGTAATATCGTGTGCTACGCCTGCCATGAGCAAGGCCATATATCGAGAAACTGCCCTTCCAGACTTCGAGACCAGAGACCGAGTAACAATGGCGTCAAAGGTAGAGCAGGAAGAAATGGGGAGAGAAATCCTAATCCTTTAAACTAGAAAAGGCTATCTCTGGTGGCCACAGGGAAGCCTGTTTAGACACTAACGGCCAAAATAAACATAAAAAAGATGAAATTGTAAAGTCCATCAAACATGTAAGAAAACTTCCTGATGGTGTGTATATAAGAGGATTAGTGGAGGGCTATCCTGTATTGTTTACAACAGACACAGGAGCTTCTAAGACGGTTCTTTCTAAGAGAGTTTTTGATGCTATGAGACCTGAAGACAAGCCGGTGCTGGGTAAGTCATCAAGATTGATGGCCGCAGGGGGCACTACCATAAATGAAATGGGACAAGGTAAATTTAAGATTCAGCTAGGTCCCGTTCGTAGGCAGGTAGATGCGATTGTCGCCGAGATAGACGATGATGGCCTTCTCGGTGTTGATGTCCTGCAAAACGCAGAAGACGGCCCTACAGACCTACTGATGAGCAGAGGAGTGCTTAAAGTCGGAAATCAAGAGGTACCTATTATCCAGGTAGGTTTGCAGAATCGGGCACGTAAAGTTACTGCAGCTGATCACTTTGTGATACCCGCCCAAAGTGAGGCTGTAGTTGATGTTTTTATAGAAAGACATGAATATGACGATTTTTCGTCTGAGCAAGACTATATAATAGAACCGACAGAACACTTCAAAGAAACATATCCCTTACAGATGGCCCCATCACTCGTTAATATAAACAGAGCATGTACCAGTAAGATAAGGCTGTTAAACCCGTTTACCACAGCAATTTCAATAAAACAAGACTCTGTAGTGGGCCAAGCAGAGCCGATAAAGGGATCTCCGAAGATTATAATGTCAGAAGAAAACACTGAAGAAGTGAACAATAACCATATGGTGAGGCGTCTGATATTTGTAAGTAAAGATTCATGCGACAAGAGCAACACTTTATCACATGTAGCCCGAGCAGCGGTAAAAGGCAAGCAAACACAGATACCAGCCCACCTCTCTGATTTATATAACAGGACAGTCAACGGGTTAAATGAAGATGAGAGGAAGAGAATATTTGATCTACTGACACAGTTTCAGGAAACATTTTCTAAGGATGAGTGGGACATAGGATTGACCCACTTAACAGAACATTCAATCCCGACTGGAAACGCAGCCCCGGTAAAACAACCTCCTAGACGGGTCCCTCTAGCGCACGCTGAAGCAGAGAGAAAGGCAATAGAAGACCTCAAAGCGAAAGGGGTGATTAGAGATAGCACCTCACCATGGGCAAGCCCAATCGTTTTAGTAGCGAAGAAAGACGGAGGCGTGCGTCCGTGCGTTGACTACAGACGTGTGAACGAACTGGTGAAGCCAGATGGGTTTCCTCTGCCTAGAATCCAATATTGCTTAGATGCGGTCGCAGGCTCAACCCGGTTCAGTACTTTTGACCTCTTGAGTGGCTATTTCCAAATTCCTGTCAAGGAAGAAGACATACCAAAGACAGCATTTGTGTGTAAATATGGCCATTATGAAATGACAAGGATGCCACAAGGACTCAACAGTTCGGCTTCGACTTTTCAGAGGACCATGGAAATGGCGTTACAGGGTCTGCAATGGGTGACATGCCTGATTTATATCGACGACATTATTGTCTTCGGAAAAGATTTCAACCAACACATACAAAGAGTGGAGGAGGTGCTAAGCAAGATCAAAGAAGCAGGTCTAAAACTGAAACCTGGTAAAAGCCACATGCTCCAGAAAGAAGTTGTGTTTCTTGGTCATGTCGTCTCTGACCAAGGTATTAAACCAAGCCCCGTTAATATCGCTAAGATTGTCGACTGGCCCAAGCCAAGAACTGCCAAACAGGTAAGACAATTTGTAGCTATGGGTTCCTATTATAGGCGCTACATCAGAGACTTTGCCACCATGGTAAGGCCTATGGTTGAACTGACAAAGAAGGGAAAGCGGTTTAACTGGGATGCGGCATGTGAAGAAGCATTCAGCGCATTAAAGAAGGCACTCATTAGCTCGGACATAATGGGCTATCCCCTGAACGAGGCAGGTGAGTTTGTACTTGACGTAGACGCATCAGACGTGGGAATCGGCGCTGTGCTTCACCAGGTACAGGATGACAAAGAGAAGGTCATTGCATATGCAAGCAGGGCTTTAAACAAAGCAGAATCGAACTATTGCATAACGGAGAAGGAGCTTCTTGCAGTGAGGTATTTCATTGAATATTTCCGACAATATCTGTTAGGCAGAAGATTCCTTGTACGAAGTGATCACCAGAGCTTAGTATGGCTTTTCAGGCTAAAAGAACCCAGAGGTAAGATAGCAAGATGGATAGAGGTGCTAAGCCAGTATGATTTTGCGATACAGTACAGACAAGGTAAGAAACAGCTGCACTGCGATGCACTCTCTCGTTGTGAGGACCCTAGAGCATGCGATTGCCCATTTCAAGACACTTTAGAACCTTTAAAGTGTGGTCCATGTAAAAAGTGTGTAAAAAGAGCTCAAGACATGATGCATGAACACGTGTACAAAGAACTGATGGCAACACAGGCTCAGGCAGAGGTTACAGAAGACAACAAAGGTAATATAACAGAAGTGAAGTGTCTTAAAGAAGAGCCCAGACCTGGACCATCGTCTCTGGGTGCAGAAGATTCTGTAGAGAGAGGTCATGTGAGTGTTTTAACATCTTGGTCTAGTTCAAGATCAGCCAGTGACTTACAAAAACTCCAGAAGGAAGATCCAGACATCAGACCCATTCTAGATGCAAAGAAAACAGGTAACCGACCCAGTGGCCAAGAAATGGTCACTTGTAGTCCTGCGGCAAGACACTATTGGGTCTTATGGGACTCACTCGTGATTCATGATGGTATTCTATTTAAGAAATTTCTAAAAAGAGACGGAACGGGCGAGTATCTTCAGTTCATTGTACCCTCATCAATGAAGAAAGAAGTCCTTTACCAAATGCATGACTCTCTTGTGTCAGGGCACTTGGGTTGTAAGAAAACAAAGGAGAAGATCATCCAGCGGTATTACTGGTATGCCCTAAAGGACGACGTAGGTTTGTATATTCAAAGATGTGACATTTGTTCGGCAGATAAAAAGCCTGCAAAGATACCTCGTGCGCCAATGGGAAGTCTTCGAGTAGGAGCGCCTGGTGATTGTGTCGCTACTGATTACCTAGGACCACTACCTGTGACAGACAGAGGTCATAGATACATTCTTTTGTTCACAGACCATTTTACGAAAAACATCGAAATAATACCGGTTAGTGACATGACAGCTGAAGTGTGCGCCGTAAAATTATTGAATGAGGTAGTTTCTAGATGGGGATGTCCTTTGTCAATCCATAGTGACCAGGGCAGAACATATGAGAGTAGGGTTTTTAAAGAGTTATGTAGGATGCTGGAAATAAGAAAGACAAGGACTAGTGTAAGGAATCCTCAAGGCAATGGACAGGCAGAGCGGTTTAACCGCACCCTACTGCGCATGGTAAAGGCATATTTATGCGGAGAGCAGAAGGAGTGGGACTTACACCTTGGCTGTTTGGCTGGCGCATACAGGGCTACCCCGAACGAATCCACCAAGATGACTCCAAACCTTTTAACAATGGGAAGGGAGGTGCGGTTGCCAGGAGAATTAGTATTTGGTTCCACCAACGCATATGATGGGGAAGACATCACCACGTATGGCGACTTTGTAGATATCCTTAGAGCAAAGATACAGCATGCACATGAGGTAGCACGTAAACATTTGTCTTCTTCAGCCAAAAGAAGCAAGGAGATTTATGACACCAAAGTTGCCTTCAATAGATATAATGAGGGAGATGTGGTATGGTGTCTTATGGAGACAAGGAAACCTGGTGTGTCACCGAAGCTCGCGTTCATCTTCGAAGGACCTTTCCTCATCAAAAGGAAACTTTCCGAGCTTGATTTCGTTCTACAAGTGGATGCATTAGGTACTGAGAAGCCAGTCCACCACAATAAACTGAAGCCGTATGTAGGTGTCAACACCCCAAGGTGGGTACTGAAAGCGAGGCGCAAGCTTTCTTCCCACCACAATTCTAAACAGTAAACAGAGGGGGAGGTCAATGATATGCGCTTGGTCAGCATATCATGGACAACAGGGGGGTTGATTCTAAACGGAATCAAAATTTTTTTTTTTGTGAGGGGGTGGTTTTTAACATAGTAGTGATGGAAAATAATATTAAGGGTTTAGCCATGTATCGACCGAGGGGAAATGTAGAATAAAATGGCTGGAATTTATCATTAGAATATTAGTCAGAAGGGAAAGAACGGATGTTGAAGTTGAAGGGAGATCTAGATATATAGGAGAGTGCACTGAAGACAATGAGATAAAAAGAGGGATGTTTAACGCAGAACGGAGATGACAGCTGGAAAACAGAATGGGAGTCGAGAAATCGTCATGCCGACGATAGTTTGCGAAAGAACCAGTACGGGCCATATGAGTTAAGCGATTTTTAGTTTGGTGCTTTAATCGGAGATAAGAGCTACGAACGGGTATTTTTCCAAAAGACTAGGTACCGAGGCGGGAGAAGTTCGAGTAAAATGAAACAGTGCGTTAGAAAACGAAATCACCGGATGCGAATGTAACGGCGAGTATCGGCTTTTGCGACGTAAAGCGCGTAGTATGATACGACGAATCAGAAACTATGGAATCTAGAGGGCTCCCTAAGGATGGGTCAAGTACGGGCATTCATAATCAAAATGTTTTTTCTATTCTGACTATTTTAGGAAGAGAAAGATGATGGAACCAACTGAGCTGAGTATGGAGGAACAAGCGATGAGGGAGAAGGCAAAGAAAAGAGGGAGAGCGTACCAGTGTCTGGCGTGCTACTACAAGAAAGGAGAGACCTGGATCAACGAGAAGCTGAAGCTGGAGGAGCACATTTACAAGAATCATGTGAGGCCGGATGAGGTGCCCTTCTCCTGCCGCCTATGCCGTTTCCAGTGTATGAAGTGGGAGCAACTCGTCCACCACACGACCAGCTATACACCTCACGTTGAGCTTTGTATGAAGAAGGGATATACAGACTTTGGGAAGAATTTTCTTATGAAGTCCCCGAAGCCGTACACCATTAGCCCCCTGGACTATGTCAGGTTCGAGCCGGAAGACAGTATACAGCACTGGATGAAGGTGATGAGGACTGAGAGAGGTGCGACGCAGAAGGTCTCAAAGAGAGGTTCCGGAGCCGACAGACTGTCATTCTGTAGCCCGCAGGTGCGAAGAGTAGTTCCGGCCAACGTCCAAGGCGCCGGTGCTGCAGTGATTCAACCAGAATCTCAGCCTCTGAGGGAAGTTCCAGATTACCAGCTAGTGGCAGAACCGAGCACGGAGAGACTGGGTGGAGCAACTGTGCTTCAGGCAGACAGCCATCCATTTCTACCTGAATTACAGGGACCAGTAACGCACGGCGATCAGACGATGACGGGAGTGCCACAAGTTGTTGGAAGGCAGGATGCGGGGAGCGACGGAGGACTATTAAGCACGCCGAATACTGTTGCAAGCATCATCCAATTACCTCCAGGTTGGCAGCTGGTCACTCAAACACCCTCCACACCAGCCTTGGAATACAGCGAAAGCCGGGAGCCAGCCGAAGTTGCCATGGCAGTTGAGAGTGGCATTCAAGGTGTCAGTGATGTCAGGAGAGTAGTAAGCGGGTCTTCCACAGTGACCGTTGGATCTACTCCAAGACCGGACCACAGCCTGACAAGTCTTGTGTCAACTGGAGCATCACAGTCGGCCTCCTTTCTCCCTGAGCCAGTATACACCACCGGAGTCACGCAGTTTCCATCGGTGATGACACAGAGCTCCCCAAGCCCACTTGATCTGACTTGCAAGATGGCCAAGAGCGGACAGTTTTGTTCAGTCCTCAATACGCCAGATGCCGAGGAGGTGGCTCAACGCTGCAGCGAGACAGAAAGCCAGAGGGTGTCGACTGCTGCTAACCAGATTGTCGACCAGGTGGAAGACATTACGGGGCAACTTTTGGGAGACCAGGAAGAGGAGGAACAGCTTTTCCTTAACACCCCACAGAAAAGGAGAGTAAGCGAGGAAGACCCACTACCACCACAGCCTAAGCGATCCCTGACCAGTTCCATCCAGCAGTCGAGTGAGTCTCCAGGGCCGAGTGCCGAAGGGTTTTGTGTTGACAGGGTCGCAGTTAACAGCCTGGTCGACATCATGAGAAGCGTGAGAGATGCTGTGCAGCAGAACAACTCTGTGATGGGCAAGATTCAAAAGGCTCTGACAGAAAACACAGTGGCAGTAAGCAAGCTATCTGACGCGATACACAGGCTGCAAAGGGCAACAGAAGACAAGGAGAAGGAAGACAGACGGAGGGAGGAAAGAAGAATAAACTGGGAGAGGAGACAGGAGGAAGAGGAGAGACGAAAAGAAAGAGAAGACAGACGGCGAGAGGAGAGGAAAAGAGACGCAGAGAGGAAGGAGAGGACCGACAGAAGGAGACAGGAGGAGAAGGAAAATGAGGAGACGTATAGGGTGAAATCTGTTTTGGCAAGGAGTTATACGGAAAACACAATACAAGATACACAACAGAAAAAGAAATGAAGTGAGGAATAATAAGAAATAGGCCTGAAAACAGCAGGAACCCAGTGGATTCAGAAATGAACTATTAAAACTAAAACGTGGGATAGATACAGAACCAGAATGTGAATAAAAGACTAGAAGAGTTATATTTTGTGTAAATAAATGAACTCAAAGACTTAAATATTAAACAAAGTGAGAAATAAGAACTAGAGACTGTTGAAAAGAACCAAAAGTATTTGATTAGTGCTAGAGACTGTTACAAAATAATCAAAGGTGTTAAATAAGGGCTAGAGACTGTAGAAAGTGATTCTTTTGTGTTAGATAAGAGTTAGCGACTGTGAGAAGTCGATCATATATGTTAATTAGGGACTAGAGACTGTTCAAATTGAACCATAGTGTGAATAATACCAATAAGTTAAATAGAATCAAACATATGAACTGAAACAATAAGCTAAAAGTAAACAAGGACAGTGTGATATTGTGTTTAAAAACGACTGTGATAATGGCAGAAAAAGTGATTTATATTAATATAATTCATAATGGAGGTACACGGTACACGAGTTCGCTAGGATAAGTTAGGCGGTTGTCATAATTAGAACAGGTTGCTACTCAATAGCGTAACATTTACGTCATCCAAGGATGTCTTAGTTGCCCCGACAATGTTTTGAATATCTGAATACTTCCCTTAGCTGGAAGCCGGTCAACAGTCAACCAGAGTCTGTCGACCTACTTTCAACTCAGGGAGGCCTAGCGATCTCGAGCTGAAATTTTAATGTTTGAAAAGGTTTAAAATCTTCTTTATGTGTATATCCCCAACTGTGTTTCCTGAATTCAGGGATTTACTAGTCATTGAAGTGTTGGTTTCCTTTTGTTTCAGTTTTAGATTGGAGCCAAAAGGAAATCATATTTAGCATTTTATATCATAAAAGCGTAACATGTTCGGAAGGTTTCATGTTGGTTTATGAAATCCATAGTGCCTCATTGCACTATTATTACGTTGGGAATGTATGCACAGTGCAAGATTAATGTGATTTGTTTTTCTAGTCAATCCGCCCAGTTGACGGACAGTCTGTTTAATTGGGCAGACCTTAAGTTGTCTGTTTGATAATTTTCACGTTGTTACGTTTTAAATTTCACTTTTACTAAGCATTGTTTTCAAGTGCTAAAGCCACAGATCATTTTATTGAACTTTGGTGCCGAGACCAGGATACCTACCTTCAAAGTGTTCATGTGGACCATTCTTCGTTTCAGAGATAGTCCATTATACCCTTTTGTAGGATTGTTAGTCGGAGCTTTAACAACCCTAGAGGGGGGTAATGATATGCCCCAGGTCTCAGACTGCTGGTCTCTGAACATGAATGACCCACATGTACCTGCTGTGTAATCAACTACTTTGTTTTGGAGAAATTTATAAAGTTTGTTTTACTTCCCTGACGTATGACAGTTCTTATCTGTTGTCTGTCATGGAAGTCTATGCCTTACCTTACACGTTGGCACTGATGTTTTCGGCCAGTTAACCATAATTTAGAAGTATTTCCTAAAAATGTATCTTTTACACCGCATTTCAGTTTCATGTTTACCTCCATCAGATTTGTGTATTGATTACGACCTTGACCGTGTAGAGTGGTATTATGGGATATTGTTTATCGTCTGTCGCGCTCCAGATCAGAGATATTTTTAGCTGTCAAACCGAAGGCTTTCATATTTAACTCAAGGTTTTACAAATTTGCCCTCTGAGAAAAGTAAGGAAACTATGACAGTCAGATAGCTTATTCATTCGCGTTAATTCTGATATGTGTTTTATTATCGGTTTCATTCATTATAGTCGAGTTTTCGCTGTATTTACGAGTCGACCCTGCGGTTCTTACGGAACTTTTCTAATGGCGAACCCGCAGATCGATGTACTTTTGACGTTCTTCGTCCTGGTTACGGCGGGATCACATGATCCCGCACCCGTGGCGTTGCGGGATTTCTTCCCACTACCAACCGCTCGGCGGGTTTGCGGGGTGGCGGGTAGCTGGGAAGTATATAAGTAAGCCCGCAAAGCCGTTCGGGGACTTCCATTTTTGAATTTTGAAGAGAAAACATCCTTACGTTGCGTTGCGTAGGTGTTTTCGCCTTTTTAGGCTTATTTTCCGTTTTAAACTTATTCTTTTGTAAAGATTCGGTTTCTAAAAGCATTTGCTCTCAATATGACTGTCATGGAATCCTAATTTTATCTCATTTATATATAAAAAGGAGTTTTGAGTTAAATAAAACAATTCCATTACAATCCGGAGATTGCACCGGACCGCAAACTTATAGTTATCTATTTTAAGATATCGATTGATTGCTGAGTAAAGGCTTTTTCGTAACTTTAGTCACCAATTTCGTGACGTCTTTTGCCAATGTAAAATATTTTTTTTTAAAGATAAATCTGATCCATAATCCACTTTACCTAGTCAATGATCATTTGTTGTTTAACATGTTTTGCTAAGGGAGCCCTCATTTGATAATCCATAGTTCTGGTCATCTACCCAGGGCATAATATAAAACAACGCTCATACATTTTATTTAGTTTATTTAAAAATAGATTAAGTTTGGCATCACATTGTCTTCGTTTGTCCTTTCCATCCTAAAAATAGATAAGACAATTAACCATATTCCCACAAGCCCGTTTTAGTTGGAAGTCCACCCTTTCATTAAGACTCTAACGCTAGGCTAGAGTCTTACAATCTACTAGGCCCAAGTGGTCAGTTAGCTCGGTGCACTGTCTGTGACTGCCTGGGCATAGCAGACGGTTATATAAGACATCGGCCGCTACAGAGGTGACTGCTGAAGCAGCGAAGCTACATCACCCAGCATAACCCCCCTTTCTACCCTGACCCGTAACATTATTGACTGTCCCTTTTTTACCTTTGACCTCTAGGTATGACCTTGACATTGGAGGTATGGACCTTGGTCTTGCACATGACTCATGATCTAATGACAGCGAACATTTCTGCATGGTTTCTTTATATATAAAGTCCATCCAGAAATAAAAAAGTTATTGTCTGGACACAAAAAAAAAACAAAAACTCTTTTTACCTCTGACCTCTTAGTATGACCTTGATCTTGGAGGTACCGACCTGGGTCTAGCGTGCAGCACATCATCTCATGGTGGTTAATATTTCTGCCAAGTAATTTCACAATCTATCCAGGAATGAGAAAGTTATTGACTGAACACTAAAAAAGGCCCCTTTTTGTCCTTTGACCTCTTAGTACGACCTTGACATTTGAGGTACCAACTTGGGTCATGCACGCAACACCTCGTCTCATGGTGGTTAACATTTCTGCAAAGTAAATTCAAAATCCGTTAAAAAAATAAGAAAGTTATTGCCAGAACCAAAAAAAGGCCCCCTTTTTTACTTTTAACCTCTATGTATGACCTTGACCTTTCAGGTACATAACTGGGTCATGCATGCAACACATCATCTCATAGTGGTTAGCATTTCTGCCAATTTCAAAATCCATTTAAAAAAAAGAAAGTTATTTGCCAAACATGAAAAAAGGCCCCTTTTTTGACCTTTGACCTCTATGTATGACCTTGACATTTTAGGTAACAAACTGAATCATGCATGCAACACATCGTCTCATGATAGCTAACAGTTTTGCCAAGTAACTTCAAATTCTATCTAAAAAGAAGCAAGTTATTGACAAAACCCGAAAAAAAGGCCCTTTTTTTTACTTTGACCTCTAAGTATGACCTTGACCTTTAAGGTACCAACCTGGGTCATGCACGCAACACATTGTTTTATATTGGTCAACATTTCTGCCAAGTGATTTCAAAATCCATCTCAAAATAAGAAAGTTATTGACCAAACACGAAAAAAGGCCCCTTTTTTTACCTTTGAGCTCTAAGTATGACCTTGACCTTTGAGGTACCAACCTGCCTCATGCGCACCACACATTGTCTCATGGTTGTTAATATTTCTGCCAAGTAATTATAAAATCCATCTCAAAATAAGAAAGTCATTGACCAAACACGAAAAAAAGGCCCCTTTTTTACCTTTGACCTCTACGTATGACCTTGACCTTTGAGGTACCGACCTGCCTCATGCGCACCACACATTGTCTCATGGTTGTTAATATTTTTGCCAAGTAATTTTTAAATCCATCTCAAAATAAGAAAGTTATTGACCAAACACGAAAAAAAGGCCCCTTTTTTGACCTTTGACCTCTAAGTATGACCTTGACCTTTGAGGTACCGACCTGCCTCATGCGCACCACACATGGTCTTATGGTTGTTAATATTTCTGCCAAGTAATTTTAAAATCCATCTAAAAATCTTTAAGAAAGTTATTGACCGGACACGATTTGCCCATACATATATACATACCGACAAACTCCCAAGGGAGATAATTCAAAAAGTATAAATGCGAGAGTTATAGTTCTTGCGCAATGCATGTTGTCTAATGCTGATTAATATTTATATGAAGTTTTGTGAAGATAGCTCGAACGGTTTTCAAGTTACAGAGCGGACACGAAAGTGTGACAGACGGACAGACAGACAGACGGACAGACAGATGCCCGGGGGAAAAACAATGTCTCTCCGAAAAAAATTTTTTCGGGGGAGACATAATGAAGTTGTGGCATGACATACCTTTCCTTCTTGTATGTCAATGTTCATACCAAGCACCTGTGGTATGACTAGAATATCAGAAAATATGATGGCTGCATCTAGGTCAAACCTTCGTAGTGGCTGAAAGATAATCAAACAATCTAGGATGACTCAATTCATTTCAAGGACCAGTTGTCCAAAGCATTGTTAGCTTAACAAGCTCGTTAGTGGTCAAATAGTTAACTCTTCTAACCAGTACAAATCATAACAGAGTGTTATTTTTGCTGACAAAAATGAGAGAAACTTTTGCATTTGCATAAGCTGCTCACATTTTCTTAGCAAAATTATTAGTATATTTGCCATATCAAATAATAAAAGTTTTATAAATATGTTACAAGGTACATCGTTAGTTTTGAACAACTGGCCCCAGATGTTTTTCTGCCAGCCCCCACCCCACCCCTCCATTCCCTGTCATGATGTCATGTTCGATTTCCTGTAATGGGGCAGAGCTCATCTGAAAAAGTGGCTACACTTACTGGAAATAATTCATGCTGAATGTGTAAATTCTTTCAAGCGCTGACTCTTACTGATAAGATAGGAAAAATAGTTTTTTAAAAATTCAGATACCAGTCTTGGCAGCTCAGCTGACTCTGACGTCTCACGACCTGCCTGGGACCGCAACATTCTTTCGTGGAGATTGATCATGAAATTCTCTCTCTTCCCTGATTCAAGAAGGGCAGTTGTCAGTTTCTGGTGAAAGAATGTGCACTGTACTGGTTAACCACTTATGTTTAAGCCTGCCCAGGCAAAGTATGGATAGGTAACATGACCAGCTGGAAAATGACCTAAATGGTGTTGACTAGGCCAGTAAACTCCAATACAAACAAACAAACAAAATATATAGCTCAAACACCTGTAAGACCATGAAAATTTATTCAGGAAGGGACAGTTCGAGCCACTGACCGTTAGACATTGTGCCAGGATGGAAGAATTTCTTAGACAATCAAGAAACTGAGTTTGCATTAGCCATGGTAAATGAGCCATCATAGTTAGAGACTTAGAAGTTCTACTGTAGATGCCTATTTATCTCCCTTCATCTGGTCAAATGTATGCTCTTCATTACTTTGGAAATCTGCAAACCTCAAAGCAGTCTGCATAATGTTAACAAATGCTTAAGGCAGTTCTAACCCGTACCCAAAACCTATGTCTTGGAGCAGAAATAAAGAAACTAATGTATAACCCCACACACCCCACTTTTCTCTATATAAAGTGTGATTTAGAGGGGTATTCATTACACAGACTTGTTTATGTGATGTGTTCTTACCTGCATAGTTATTCCACAGGCGATACTAGGTGCTCTTACCTGCATAGTTATTTCACAGGCCATACCGGGTGTTCTTACCAGCATAGTTTGTTCACAGGCCATACTGGGTGTTCTTACCTGCATAGTTATTTCACAGGCCATACCGGGTGTTCTTACCTGCATAGTTATTCCACAGGCCATACTGGATGTTCTTACCTGCATAGTTATTTCACAGGCCATACCGGGTGTTCTTACCAGCATAGTTTGTTCACAGGCCATACTGGGTGTTCTTACCTGCATAGTTATTTCACAGGCCATACTGGATGTTCTTACCTGCATAGTTATTTCACAGGCCAAACCGGGTGTTCTTACCTACATACATGTAGTTATTTCACAAGCCATACTGGGTGTTCTTACCTGCATAGTTATTTCACAGGCCATACTGGGTGTTCTTACCTGCATAGTTATTTCACAGGCCAAACCGGGTGTTCTTACCTACATACATGTAGTTATTTCACAGGCCATACTGGGTTTCTTACCTGCATAGTTATTTCACAGGCCATACTGGGTTTTCTTACCTGCATAGTTATTTCACAGACTATACTGTGTGTTCTTACCTGCATAGTTATTTCACAGGCCATACTTGGTGTTCTTACCTGCACTGTTATTTCACAGGCCGTACTGGGTGTTCTTACCTGCATAAATATTACACAGGCCATACTGGGTGTTCTTACCTGCATAGTTATTTCACAGGCCATACTGGAGTTCTTACCTGCATAGTTATTCATACCGGGTGTTCTTACCTGCATATGTCACAGAGGTCGGTTTTCAAGTACCGGTAAATATATATCAACGGTATTTCGTAGGACTGGAGTTGGAAACTATACTTCTTTTTCCTATCGACCAATCAATACTGTTGTTTTATAATTTTGTATGTGAGACGACGAATGATTGGTGTTCCGATAGCCGATAACCTTTACTAACCTCTCCTTCACTTTACGCGGTTTTGACACAAAGAAAATTTCAATCAGCTTCACGCTGAAGATGACGATTTTCGATATATTGTGGTGGTTTTCATAACCACAGTTAATTTATTGATATAGCCAGGTATGCCATTGTATTTCGTGTTGTCCCGTTTATGCCCATTTAACTGAAAACTAGTATCGCCAGTTCTCGACAACAGAGATTGACAGCTGTCAAATGACGATGTTTTCTGTGCCTTTTGTTTACAGTCTATCGGCACATATATATGTTGGTACCTACCAAAATGTAATAGCGAAGGCTTGATCATTATAGCAGCTGCTTCGATACTGTCCCTCCTATAATATTTATTTCGATACTTGAAAGGTTATTGCTATTGTCATATAATTTCGTGGTTTTACCATAGTTGATAGTTAACACCTATGCATCCCGGTGTAACATAAGATAATAATATCTTCTGCACTCCGTTGTAGAATGATCCGTCTGTATTGTTGGTACGTCCGTCTGCAACTGCGTCTGTTATCTGTATTGTATGTTATGTGTATTGTTCTGTGATAGGTGTCACATTGTTGTCTTTTGTATGTTGCAGGCACCCTCTATTTACATCATATATATACTTCATCGAACAACCATCAACATAAACTCATAACCCATATATGGAGTTTATTGTATTTATGAACCCTGCGTCACATAGTTATTTCACAAGCCATACTGGGTGTTCTTACCTGCATTGTTATTTCACAGGCCATACTGGGAGTTCTCACCATATCAAAGAATCCAACATTGTGCTTCGACTTGAACTCTCCATATTCTGAAAATATCAAGACCCAATTATTTATTTATTTTTTCTTTTAAAGTTTGACAGCCCAGTCTGAAGCCGGTCAGTTGACCTAACTACACTTTTCTTCAGCATACCTCTACTTCAGCAGTTAACGGGTATAGTGCATTTTATATTGCCAGAAACTTACAACATCTCTGCCTTTTTTGCATAACTAAGCAGAATTGAGAGAATGACCATAGAAAAGATTTCATGATCAAACTTCATAAAAGAATATCGCTGACATGGCAGGTATCAAACCCATTACCCTTTGATCGTCAGTCTGAAGTGAAATTCACTGAGCTTATTAGCTTAACAAGACACATGGTCAACACAATAAGTGTTCTAGCATATATACTACAGTAGAACTTCGATGGCTCGAACACCGATGGCTCGTTTACAATGGCTGAGTCGAACCAATTTTTTAGTCCCTAGGTAAGTCCTCTGCATAAGAAGTAGTGCGGGATAATTAAGGGGATTTTCAACTTTTATCTTGCAAATATATGCTGTGTGTACTCATTAGAATCGCCTCATCGAGGCGATTCTAATGAGTACACACAGCATACATTTTCATCAAAGAACGCAGAAACTAGTAAAATTAACCCCATTATGCCTCCTGGCAGTAGCCATCAGTGGCTCGAACTACCCCTGCCTCGAACAGATTTTCGTGGTCCCAAAGGTGTTCGAGCCATTAAAGTTCGACTGTATCTCATACAGGGTTAGCTTTGCTGATAAAGTGGGAGACTGGGAGTAGCTTTTGCAATGCAAAGATAACGTGTGCAGAAAGACTCTGATAAGATAGGCAGACTGATCTGAATCTTTGCTGGGCACCTGACTTAGGAAATATTTTCACTTGGCAAGGTGCCTGTAATGATTTATTGTAACATAAATGTGACTAACATTGTAAACAATGATATACCATCATTACATAAAATTATTGTACCATTTCTTAGTTGCATCATTCCTGACATAGATACATGTCTTTTTTCTATGTGTGTGAGCGTGTGCATGTGTGTGTCTGTGTGTTTATTTTACAGCCCTTACAGGACTTATTTCACTTATATTGTGCCAATCCTAAATCAGCGATAGGTGAAAACCAGAGTACCAGGAGAAAACCCATCCTATCTTCCGTGCAGATATATGTACTAGGAGTCACAGAGCGTGTACTGGCCTTTTGTATTATTTTATTCTCAAATTTTAGCATTTTCATAAGACTGGTTTTGCCAACTTTGTTACTTCTCTATAAATAATGATAATATTATTATTATACTTCGATCAGCCTGTACACATGTGCAGCCCGATCATATTATCTAATGGTAGCTACGTGTACATTTATATGGCTTTCCAATGACTCCAAACTTCTTCTGTTGGTCAGGGAAGGCTGTAAGCCCTCAAAGTTATTACTACCAATGGCCTTATGCTTTCCCGTGTTTGCTTTAACTGGAGCAGGGGTGAGTGTGTTGAAACTCACTTCAAATAACCATCATTGTCTGTTACCATTTTCACATAATATTATAATGATTTTTTCTCATCACTTTTCATATCTCCTTTTTTCTCCATTCACTCATTGCTTCTGGTATCTTAATTCTTTTTAGTCATCCAAACTTAACCCATTTGTTTGTTTGTATTGGAGTTTAATGGCCCAGTCAACACTATTTTAGGTCATTTTTGAGCCGGTCAGTTTAACTATCCACACTTTTCCTGGGCAGGCTTATACATAAGCAGTTAACCAGTACAGTACACATTCTTTCGCCAGACACTGAAAATTGCCCTTCTTGAATCAGCGGAAGGGAGAGAATGACCGTAGAAAAGATTTCATGATCAATCTCGACGAAAAATTGTTGCTGAACCCGGCAGGTATCGAACACGCGTCCTCCTGATCACCAGTCAGATGCACATCCGACTGAGTTACGGAGGCTGGCACTTAATTCTACCAAAGTGGATCTGCATATTCATTTAAAAGCATCATTATTTCCAACTGTCAGGAGATGAACTTTATAAGTGACATGCAAATCTTTCAACATATTTTTATCTTTATCAGATGTTGCGTATTGCTTAAAATGATAACTACCGTAATGTAATGATCCTAAATATACGGACAGATAGGTATAAGCAAACATTGCAGTTCCCAGATCAGAAGGAGCAGTCTGATCAGGATCTACACTGTTTGCCATCCCCTCTGTACCTTTTGGACTGAGTGCTGCATTGTGAAACAAACTTCTCGAAAGTTTTTGAGAATTACAGCAAGTTCTTAAGGTGTCTGGATTTTTAGGATTTGTACGGTATGCTTAAATCATATGAGCCCCGCCAAGCGAATTTGTGTCTTCGAGCATTCCGTCATGGCAAATTTTAACTGCGCATGCCCAGCCAGCATAGGCGATAAGTACCAAAATCGCTTGACGGGGCCCATATTGAGGTAAGTCTTTGCCTGTGCTAATTACAGCATGTGTGCCGATTTAACTGAATACCATAAAAAATCCTATAAACAAGAGGGCCATGATGGCCCTGGATCACTCACCTGATCCATAGTGTAACAAGTGGGCCACAGGGAGGGCCATTATTGGCACCAGGGATTTAATGTGCATAATGTTGAGGGAGGTCTTAAAGGTGAAGCTTCATACTGAACACCAACAAAGGCTATAATTTGAACAATCTTGGCAAAGGTCCGCTAGATGAAGCTACACACCAAATATCATAGACCTGGGCCTTGCTGTTTCAGAGAATAAGAATTTTTTTTAAAGATATTCCCTACATAACCTATGCAAAACCAAATGGCCCAGGGGCTATATAAGTCTATGTAAAAGCAAAGGGCCCTGGGGTGGGGGCATTTGTGGCCCCAGGGCTATAATTTGACTAATAGGTCCACTAGATGAAGCTCCATACCAAATATCAAAGACCTTGGCCTTGCAGTTTCATATAGATTTCCCTTTATAAGTCTATGCAAAACCAAAGGGTCTTGGGGTGGCGACATTTTTGGCCCCAGGGCTATAATTTGCACAATCTTGTTAGAGGTCCACCAGATGAAATTTCACACCAAATATCAAAGACCTAGACTAAGGCCTGGTGGTTTCACAGAAGAAGACGTCCACTAGATGAAGCTCCATACCGAATATCAAAGACCTGGGCCTTGCAGTTTCATAGAGGTGTCCCTTTATAAGTCTATGTATAGGCCTGTTGGTTTTACAGAAGAAGATCGTTTAAGATTTTCCCTATAAAAGTCTATGTAATACCAAAGGGCCCTTGAGCGTGGGCATTTTTGATTTCAGGGCTATAATTTGAACAATCTTGGTAGGGGTCCTTTAGATGAAGCTTCATACCAAATATCAAAGACCTAGGCCTTGTGGTTACAGAGAAGATTTTTTAAAGATTTTCCCTATATAAGTCTATGTAAAACCAAATGGCCCTGGAGCGGGGGCATTTTTTGGCCCAAGGGCTATAATTTGAAAAATCTTGGTAGAGGTCCATTAGATCAAGCATAATACCAAATATCAAATTCTTGGGCCTTGTGGTTTCAGAGAAGAAGATTTTTAAAGATTATCCCTATATAAGCCTATGTAAAACCAAAGGGCCCCGGGGCAGGGGCATTTATGGCCCCAGCCCTATAATTTAAACAACCTTGGTAAGGGTCTTTTGGATGAAGCTTCACACCCAATATCAAAGACCTAGGTCTTGTGGTTTCAGAGAAGAAGATTTTTTAAAGATTTTCCCTACATAAGTCTATGTAAAACCAAAGGGCTCCGGAGTGGGGGCATTTTTGGCCCAAGGGCTATAATTTAAACAATCTTGGTAGAGGTCCATTAGATGAAGCTTCATACCAAATATCAAAGTCCTGGGCCTTGCGGTTTCAGAGAAGAAGATTTTTAAAGATTTTCCCTATATAAGCCTATGTAAAACCAAAGGGCCCCGGAACGGTGACATTTTTGGTCTCAGGGCTATAATTTGAACAATCCTGATAGAGATCCACTAGATGAAAATTCATACCAAATATCAAAGACCTATGCCTTGTGGTTTCAGAGAAGAAGTTTTTTTTAAAGATTTTCCCTAAATTATTCTATGTAAAACCAAAGGGCCCAGGAGCGGGGGCATTTTTGGCCCCAGGACTATAATTTGAACAATCTTGGTAGAGGTTCATTAAATGAAGCTTCATATCAAATATCAAAGTCCTGGGCCTTGCCCGCCCCCGCCCATAGGGGCTTGAAGAAATATATGGGCTGCACGATGCTTCCACGCAGAGCTGAATCTGGCCTGCACACTAGTACTGGTAAACAGCTTAGAGGATCTAAGCCTGTCCAGGAACCGCGGTGCGAGGCGGACCGTCCATGCTAATAAACCCTATTGGTTTCATTGGATGACAGGGCTTGAGATGTCATTTCATCTCAATGTCGGGTAAAAGTCCCACAAAATTGGAAGCAACGTCTCCAAAATGACCTTTACAGTGTTGACGGGGACGTTAAACCTCAAATCAACCAACCAAACCTGGGCCTTGCGGTTTCAGAGAAGAAGATTTTTTAAAGATTTTCCCTATATAAGTCTATGTAAAACCAAAGAGCCCAGGAGGGGGGCATTTTTTGACCCAGCACTATAATTTGAACAATCTTGATAGGGGTCCACTAGATGAAGCTTCATACCAAATATCAAAGGCCTGGGCCTTGTCATTTCAGAGAAGAAGGTATTTGAAGTTTTCAGTGGAAAAAATCTATTTTTGGCTCCTGTGACCTAGATGTGCAAGGAACTGGAACCATTTGAACAACTTTTAAAGGGGACCACCTAAGGATCATTCCTGTGAAGTTTGGTCAAAATCCGGTCAGTGGCTTAGGAGGAGATGTCTTTTGAAGAAATTTTTTATGCACGCACACACGGATGCACGCACGTACGGACGGACACACGCACGACAGACGACAGACAAAAAGTGATCGCAAAAGCTCACCTCGTCACTATGTGACAGGTGAGCTAAAAATGGATACCTTGAGGACTTGTTACAATCCTCCTTAAATGTTAATAAATTTGTTTCACGATCCAGCAAGGAGTCCAAAGAGTGCAGGCGGAATGGTAAACAGTGTAGACCCTGATCAGACTGCTCCTGCACTGTTTGCAAATTCCTGTATGTCCCAATACTTGGGATCATTATACAGAATATTTTTTTTTTATTTAGATTTCTTCTTCATAAATTATGAGGCCGACTCTGGAATATTGTCATACTTGCTTTGTGGCCCGTTTCAATATTATTTCACTTATATCAAACTGATTTTGAGAGGTGGGCAAAAACTGGAGAATCTGGAGAAAGTAAATATGCTATAAGGAATGTTTCAGCACGCATGTGAACAAGTCCGTGAAATTAACACCCCCTAAACTGCATTTTATTTAGCGAACACTGGGGTTTATGGGGGTATACATTATTTTTCTTATTTTTGCTCCTAGAGATAGGTTGTAGGTACTCGTTAGAACTGCCTCAATGCGGTAGTTTTAATGAGAACCAATAACCTATTTTTGCAGTATAAATAAGAAAAATATCACAGATTTTCATCAGAAAACTAGCCCTTTTGGAGATGTGAAAAAATGCACTATGTCAAAAGGGTGCGTTATCATTATATAGGATGTGGCTTGGGGGTCTGACATATATGAACAACACACAATCTTTCATGATGAATTGGATATCTACGATATCTGTATTACCATTAAACACTCATCAATCTAAACTTCAATATTATTTACTGACCTGGTAGATACCTCCCGGCTTGCCTCATCAACCAGACAGGAACTCTCTCTGTCTTCTCTCCTCTAGCTGCTCGCAGAATCAAGTCATTTTTCAGAGGTGGAAACGACTGAAGCAGAGAAACACACAATTATAAACATTTTGGGGTGTGTATGCCTGCGAGAAATTGTCTGTGTGTGTGTGCATGCATGCATGTGTGCATGTGTAGGTGAATGCATGTATGTGTGATTGCTTGCATACAGGAGTCTGTGTTAGAATGTGTGAGTGCATGTGTGTGTGTGTATGTACATGCAAGTCTACATGCATGTATGCATGCACCTGTTATTGTGCGTGCATGCATGTGTGTGTGTGTGTGTGTGTGTGTGTGTGTGTGTGTGTAGGCATGTATGACATGTGTGTATGTATGTGTGTGTGTGTGCATGCATGCCTTTGTGAAATTGTGTGTGTGTGTTTGTTTGTATTGGAGTCTAACGGCCAAGTCATTGTCAACACTATTTAGGCCATTTTGAGTTGGTCAGTTTACCTACCCTCACTTTTCCTGGGCAGACTTATAATCCTTAAGTGGTTAACCAGTACAGTGCACATTCTTTGGCCAGAATCTGACAATAGCCTTTCTTGAATCAGCAGAAGGGAGAGAATGAGTGTAGAAAAGATTTCATGATCAATCTCCACAAAAGAATGTTGCCAACCCCGGCAATTATCTAACCTGCGTCCACCTGATCACCAGTCAGACTTGCATCTGATTGTGTGTGTGTGTGTGTGTGTGTGTGTGCATGCTTGCATGTATGTGTGAGCATGCAAGCATGTGTGGGTGCATGCATGCAAGCATGTGTGATTGCATGTGTGCATGCATGTGTGTGTGCATGCATGTATGTGCACATGCATACATGAGTGTGTGCATTTATGCATGAGGGTGTGAATGCATGTATGTGTACATGCATGCATGGATGTGAATGTGCCTTCAAGCATGTATGTGCGTATGTACAGAACAAATGCAATATCTCCACCCCATAACAACTTTTTTGTGCCAGGGAATATGAATTGTTTATATGTTTTAAAAAAAAATGTACCTTGACTGGGAAATAGATGGGCTGCTTGATGCTTTCACGCAGAGCTGAAACCAACCCCACATGAGTACTGGTAAACTGCTTAGAGGATCTAAGTCTGCCCAGGTAAAGCAGTGCCAGTTGGACCGTCCATGCCTATAAAGCCTTTAGGTTTCATTGGGCGACAGGGCTTGAGATGTCATTCCATCTCAATGTCAAGTAAAAGTCCCACAAAATTGGAAGCAACGTCTCCAAAATGACCCATACAGTGTGGATGGGGACGTTAAACCTCAAATCAAACAAACAAATCCTTGACTGGAATTTGAACTCACAACCCTTTGAATCAGAGTCCTAAGCTTTATCCATTATACTACAGAGGTTGCAAGTATACTGGTCATTGTTTTACTTCTATTTTTCAAAATAGGGAAATAAGGGAGGTAATACAGAGGGAGTACTAAACCGTGGCCTCTAGAGTGTTCATAAGGTTTTTCTATGATTTGGCCTACTGACCTACTTTTTGACCCGACTTGACCCATATTCAAACTTGACCGAGATATTGTCAAGATGATCCTGAGCCAGATTGATGATGATTGGTCCAAAACTGTGGCCTCTAGTGTGTTCACAAGGTTTTCCTATCATTTGACCTACTTACTTACTTTCTGACCCAACATGACCCACATTCGAACTTGACCGAGATATTGTTATGATGATCATTCTGAGCAAATTTGATGATGACTGGACAAAAACTGTGGCCTCTAGAGTGTTCACAAGAAAAGTTTATGCACGGAAGGCGCACCACACCGCCGGACATCTCACGGTCACAAAAGCTCACCATGACCTTTGTTCAGGTGAGCTAAAAATCACATGTTTGGGTCGACTGTTGATTGTCTTACAATCGACCAAAAGTTATAAAGGACAGAAACTGAATCTGTGCTGTTGTCCCCCTGACTATCACTGATTTGGGGAAACCAAGATTATGGTTATCAATAGAAAATTATGAGTCATACAATCAAACTTCGATGGCTCGAACCCCTTTGGGACCATGAAAATTTATTTGAGACAGCGGTAGTTCGAGCCACTGAAGGTTACTGCCAAGAGGCATAACGAGATACTTTTGAACATCTTTCGATGTTATATAATGGAAATGTTTGCTGTGTGTACTCATTAGAATCGCCTCACCGAGGCGATTCTAATGAGTACACACAACATACATTTGCAAGATAAAAGACTAAAATCTCCTTAATCATCCCCCACCATTTCTTATCCTGAGGATTTCCCTAGCGGCTCAATAATGAGTTCGACCCAGCCATGGTAAACGAGCCATCGGTGTTCGAGCCATCGAAGTTCTACTGTATTTATCAATGTCACATGTAGGTCAGAGTGTTACATGTGGCAAAAAATGTATACCCAGAACAGGCACCACATAATGTGGCATCTGCTCAGCTGGCTGGTCAGGGTCTACACTGTTTGCTTTAAATACTGCTGTTTAAGGTTAAGTTTAAAGTCTCCGATTCAGTGCTGAAATAGATGACAGTATTTCTACCTAGAATGTACAATCTCACGCTAGAGAACCACTGTACACGAAATTTTCAGTAGTCGCGTACTGGCCCAGTCAAAGAGTGTGGATTTTTGGAAAGCTTTGGGGTACCTGGGTAATAAAGTAGTAATAAAGTTCTTTACAAGTATTTATTGTCGTGGTGATATTTTTAGTTGGAAATATCACTTAAATAATTTTGTTCTTTCTGGCCAAATTGGGGCTTTCAGAATTAAGAGATGGCTGAGTTTTCAGGCAATTTTAGCATTGTTGACGAAATGTACATGTCCTAAAACATGTTTACACGTAAAATTGTGCTGTGTTGAAGTAAAAAAGAAATATATTATGTTATCAGGCATTGTAGAATGTGGGTACGGGAAGAATTGGAATTTGACGTATATATGTTTATTGGTAGCGAAGTTATATGCAAGTTTTTCTCTGTACTCCAATTTTCAGTAGTCGGAGTTGCTGTCCCAGTAGTCGGGTGTCTTGATATGTGATTTGTACTCATATATCAAGTTATAACTGAACGCAGTCGTTGTGTGGAGGAACGGTTCTTAAGCATTTCTTCGATAAAGAAGGCACAATACTGAACGTAACACAATTTGTATCGGTATGCATACGGTGCAGGGCCTGTTAGAGCCTCTGATGCACCGGGAGAGAGAGCTTATAGCATTTAGTCACTATACTGGAGGGCTTTGTCGAAACCCTCAACTGTTTTTGTGCACACTGTTTCTTCTTCAAGTTGATTCCAGCCTGTCACTGTTTTTATTTAAAACAAGAGGCTCAATGAGCCTAAACCGCTCACCTGAGGAACTTAAGTTTTAACAATTCACAGACTTGACTACTAAATATGCTAATAGAATCCAGCCCATTGACCCTTACAGGATATAAGTCATCATTATTGCATTGCATTCCAAGTTTGAGACTTCTAGCTTCTATAGTTCCTGAGAAATCTTTGACGAAAATTTAACATTGGTCAAAATGGAGAGAAAGAAGAATGAAAGAACAGATGAACAAATAAGCTGAGAAAGCCCAATGTCTCTTACACAAAATAAGTCATCATTATTCTATTGAATACCAAATTTGATGCTTCTAGCTTTTATAGTTCCTGAGAAATCTTTGATTAAAAATTTAACATTGGTCTATTATCTCTATATGGAGAGAAAGAAGAATGAAGGAACAAATGAACCAGACTAGCTCCAAAACCTAATGCAGCCTTTCCCCTTGCCCAATGGTGCTACACATAAAATTTAAACAAGATTGGTCGACTGCCTTCTGAGATATGCTTCATTGAAAGTGTGGACGACGGATGGACGGACGACAGACGACGGACTCCGGAGCCTTGGTATACTATCGGCTCACTGGAGCCTTTGGCTCAGGTGAGCTAAAAATTCAAGTCGCTATTTCTGTCCCAACATTTTCCCTACGTTAAGTCTATGGGCAAATTTTTTTGTCTCTCAAGGTCACGTAACTCCGAGGTCAATATTCCGATTCGGCCCAAAATCGAACTTAACCGAGATTTTATGCCTGTCCTCGTTACCTGCAAGTTTGAAGCTGATATGAATAAAAATAAAGTTGCTATCGTGGTCACAACTTAACCGAGATTTTATGTCTGTCCTCATTACCTGCAAGTTTGAAGCTGATCTGAAAAAAATTCAAGTCGCTATCGTAGTCGCAACATTTTCCCTAATTAAGTCTATGGGCAAATTTTTTGTCGCTCAAGGTCACGTAACTCCGAGGTCAATATTCCGATTCGGCCCAAAATTGAACTTAATCGAGATTTTATGCCTGTCCTCGTTACCTGCAAGTTTGAAGCTGATATGAATAAAAATAAAGTTGCTATCGTGGTCACAACGTATTTTTTTATGCTCAAGGACAGGTAACTCCAAGGCAAATAATCCGATTCGGCCCAAAATCAAACTTAACCGAGATTTTATGTCTGTCCTCGTTACCTGCAAGTTTGAAGCTGATCTGAAAAAAATTCAAGTCGCTATCGTAGTCACAATATTTTCCCTATGTAAAGTCTATGGGCAAATTTTTTGTCGCTCAAGGTCATGTAACTCCAAGGTCAATATTCCGATTCGAACTTAACTGAGATTTTATGCCTGTCCACGTTACCTGCAAGTTTGAAGCTGATCTGAACAAAAATAAAGTTGCTATCGTGGTCACAACGTATTTTTTTATGCTCAAGGGCAGGTAACTCCAAGGCAAATATTCCGATTCGGCCCAAAATCGAACTTAACCGAGATTTTATGTCTGTCCTCCTTACCTGCAAGTTTGAAGCTGATCTGAAAAAAATTCAAGTCGCTATCGTAGTCGCAACATTTTCCCTAATTAAGTCTATGGGCAAATTTTTTGTCGCTCAAGGTCACGTAACTCCGAGGTCAATTTTCCGATTCGGCCCAAAATTAAACTTAACCGAGATTTTATGCCTGTCCTCGTTACCTGCAAGTTTGAAGCTGATATGAATAAAAATAAAGTTGCTATCGTGGTCACAACGTATTTTTTTTATGCTCAAGGGCAGGTTAACTCCAAGGCAAATAATCCGATTCGGCCCAAAATCGAACTTAACCGAGATTTTATGTCTGTCCTCGTTACCTGCAAGTTTGAAGCTGATCTGAAAAAAATTCAAGTCGCTATCGTAGTCACAACATTTTCCCTATGTTAAGTCTATGGGCAAATTTTTTGTCGCTCACGGTCACGTTACTCCGAGGTCAATATTCCCATTCGGCCCAAAATCGAACTTAACCGGGATTTTATGCCTGTCCTCGTTACCTGCAAGTTTGAAGCTGATCTGAATAAAAATAAAGTTGCTATCGTGGTCACAACGTATTTTTTCATGCTCAAGGGCAGGTAACTCCAAGGCAAATAATCCGATTCGGCCCAAAATCGAACTTAACCGTGATTTTATGTCTGTCCTCGTTACCTGCAAGTTTGAAGCTGATCTGAAAAAAAATCAAGTCGCTATCGTAGTCACAACATTTTCCCTATGTTAAGTCTATGGGCAAATTTTTTGTTGCTCAAGGTCACATAACTCCGAGGTCAATATTCCGATTCTGCCCAAAATCGAACTTAACCGAGATTTTATGCCTGTCCTCGTTACTAGCTACAGTGATGACAACATTTTCCCCATGTTAAGTCGATAGGCAATTTTTCGGGCGCTCAAGGGGACGTAACTCTTGAGTGAATTATCTGATTTGGCCCAAAATCGAACTTGACCGAGATTTTATGCCTGTACTGGTTATCTGCAAGAATGAAGTCGATCAGAAAAAAATTGACGGAGCTAGAGTGATGACAAGCTTTTTTCTATGTGAAGTCTATGGGAGCTAGATGTTGCAATGGCAACCAGAGTTCCACTCAGATCTGCCTGAAAACCTAATGAAGCCTTTCCACTTGCCCAATAATGCGACACATGAAATTTGATCAAAGTTGGCCAAGTAGTCTTTAAGATATACATTTTTGAAATTCCCATTAACCCTAATGCAAAAACACACAAGGGTAGGTAACTCCTAAGTGAATGATCCGATTCTGCCAGTTATCGAACTTGAGCGAGATTTCATGGCTGTGCTGGTTATCTGCAAGAATAAAGCCAATCTGAAAATAATTGAAGCAGCTACGGTGATGACAACATTCTCCCCATGTTAAGTCAATAGGCAATTTTTTCAACGCTCAAGGGCACGTAACTCCTGAGTGAATAATCCGATTCAGCCCAAAATCGAACTTGATCGAGATTTCATGCCTGTCCTCGTTATCTGCAAGAATGAAGTCGATCAGAAAAAAATTGACGGAGCTAGAGTGATGACAAGCTTTTTCCTAACGCTCAAGGGCACGTAACTCCTGAGTGAATAATCCGATTCATCCCAAAATCGAACTTGATCGAGATTTCATGCCTGTCCTTGTTATCTGCAAGAATGAAGACGATCAGAAAAAAATTGACGGAGCTAGAGTGATGACAAACTTTTTCCTATGTTAAGTCTATGGGAGCTATTTGTTGCCATGGCAACCAGAGTTCCAATCCGATCTGCCCGAAAACAGTATGCAGCCTTTCCCCCTACCTGATAATGCTTCACATGAAATTTGATCAAGATTGGCCCACTGGTTCCGGAGATATACTTCTTTGAAAGTGTGGACGACGACGACGACGGACGACGGACGCCGGCTCGTGGTATACTAATACCTCACATGAGCCTTCGGCTCAGGTGAGCTAAAAAAAGGAGTTGCTATATTGCACTGTGTTACACTGCTCAATGACAAATGGATTTGAATTTTTGGTAGAGTGGATCTCTACGATATTTTTGACGTCAAAAGTCCTTAAATTTTTTGGCGTGAATTTGACATTTGGTCTTTTGACGTTTTAGGAAAACATCAGGTGATAATGTCGGCACCAACCCCTCGACCACTTTGTAGAAGAATGTTAGTCTAGCTGTCAACCTTCTATCTTGAAGAGATGGAAGACCCTGTTCCTTTAGCATTTTGGAGATACACCCTGATTCGCGTGTAGCGTAATCCCCAGATATGAACTGTGCCGCTTGACGCTGAATTTTCTCGACTCTGTCAATGTCTTTAACACAATAGGGGTCCCATAGTATTGATCCGTATTCAAGTACTGACCGAACTAATGATACATAAGCAGTTCTTCTACAAGTTTCTGTACAATGTCTAAGGTTGCGTTTTAAGAAAGCCAAGGTACTATTAGCCTTTTTGGTGATTTTGACAAGGTGAGGTTCCCATTTCAGGTCATCTGACAACAATATTCTCAGGAAGGGTTTTGTTTTACTTGTTGAAGTATATGATTGTTCAGTGAGTAGAAATGACTTGATTTACTGTTGAATCTCATAAGGTAACATTTTAGCATTAAATCTCATTCCCCAGTCACTTGCCCATTTTTCCAGTGAATCAAGATCCTTTTGTAATGGCCGATGGTCATTTTGAGATCGTATTGTCCTATATAGCAAACAATCGTCTGCAAAATGTCTAACTTGAGACTTGTCACAATCCGGTAAATTGCTAATGTGACAGAGAAAGAGAAGCGGCCCCAGGACTGTACCCTTGGGCACACCCGAGTCAACTGTTACGGAATCAGAAAACTCCTTCTACTACTACGCGCATGTGACGTTTAGTCAGGCACATTTCAAGCCAACTATGTAAAGGGCCTGTTATTCCATATTTTTCCAGTTTATAAAGCAGTTTACTATGTGGCACTGTGTCGAATGCCTTAGAGAAATCAAAAATAACCATGTTGGTTTGGATTCCTTTATCATTATTCCGTAAAAGATCATGCATTGTAATGAGAAGCTGCGTTTCACATGAATAACTGACTCTAAATCCATGATTGAGATTAGTCAATATTTTATTTTTCTCCAGATGGTCCAGCAAGTGTTTGCCGATTATATATATGTTCAAGTAATTTGCATGACATAGAAGTCAATGACAATGGGCGGTCATTCTCTGCAACATGAACATCTCCCTTGTAAATACTGGTGACACATTAGCGTTTAACCAGTCCTGAGGTAAATTTCGACTGTGCACTGCCAACTGAAATACAGCTCTTATACCGGGAGCAAACTGGGTGGCACAATTTTCCAAAATGATGTTTGGGATATTGTTAGGTCCACATGCTTTAGAAATTAAAATATTCTTCAAAAATTTTCAACAACTTCTACTTTAATAACTAATGTAGGCAGTTTATATCGAAATTGTTTGTCCATATGTGGCATATTTGAAGAATCGTCTTTGGTGAAGACAGATCTGAACTGTTCAACTAATATTTGGGTTTTTTCCTTGCTTTCACTAAATAAATGTCCAAGTTTTTTCAGTGCTGAAATTCTCAGACTGTCTTGTTTCCTTGACTTAACATACCTCCAGAAAGGCTTGATGTTTTTATTTTGTAAACCTTCATTGATTACATCATTTATGTAGTTTATTTCTGCTTCTTTAAATGCTTTGTTACACTGACGTTGGAAAGATTTTTATTCTGTCCATTGTTTTGACTTTTTAGTATGTTTATATAGACGAGCTTGCCTTCTTGTCATCCGACGTAGTTTACAACTAAACCATGGCATGGGACCGATTTGTTTTCCTTTCAGTGTTTTTGTTGGTATAAATTTGTCCATTATTTCAAAAGTCTTAGTTTTGAACATGGTCCAAAGTTCTTCAACATTTTTCCAGAAAACATATCCATAATTCGATTAATGGATATCATTAATTCAGATCGATTTAAGGATATCCATAATTCGATTTATGGATATCCATAATTCCTCTGATTTATGGATATCCATAAATCGAATTATTGATATCCATAATTCAATTTATGGATATCCATAATTCAGATCCATTTATGGATATCCATAATTCGAATTATGGATATCCATAAATCAACATCAAAGCTTTTGGTTTAATGATTTCTCCCTGAGACACGTGATGGTTTATTGCAAAAACCTTAAAAATCTTCAAGGTCTTTATGATCGCTGAAGATGATAGTCAGTTCAAGGGACCTCTCTGCTATGCAGCCTTTTCAGCCCGTAAGGCTTCCAAAGCAACGGACTGCGCACATAAGGACACTGAAAGTCGGACGTAAGATTATAATGATCCAAACAGGCAATCTGTGCATGCTTTCTGGAGAAAAATGCACATGGTCATATATATAGTATTAGCATAGCCCCACCCACCCCCCCCCCATTGGGGCTTGCAGAAATAAATGGGCTGCATGATGCTTCCACGCAGAGCTGAATCTGACCGCACACGAGTACCGGTAAACTGCTGAGATTATCTATGCCTGTCCAGGCAAAGAGGTGCGAGTATTGGTTTCATTGGGCGACATGGCTTGAGACGTCATTTCATCTCAATGTCGGGTAAAAGTCTCACAAAATTGGAAGCAATGTCTCCAAAATGACCTTTATAGTGTTGACGGGGATGTTAAACATCAAATCAAACAAATAACATATATCCATATAAAACACTACTTGAGGTGTATGGAGTACAAGGCAGGTTCAGAAATATCTCCTAGCCCCCTCCCATTGGGGCTTGGAGAAATAGATTTGGCTGTGCTGGCCTCGGTAGTTCGGTCGGATGAGTGTCTGACTGGTGATCGTTACCTGCCTGGGTCGGCAACTTCCATTCGTGGAGATTGATCATGAAATATTTTCTACGGTCATTCTCTCCCTTCCGCTGATTCAAGAAGGGCAGTTGTCAGTTTCTGGCGAAAGAATATGCACTATACTGGTTAACCGCTTAGGAATAGGCCTGCCTAGGAAAGGTGTAGATAGGTAAACTGACCGGCTCAAAAATGACCAAAATAGTGTTGACTGGGCCGTTAAACCCCAACACAAACAAACAAATATTTGGCTGCATGAGTTGAGAGTATTGGTAAACCGTTTAAAAGGTCTAAGCCTGTCCAAACAAAGTCGTGCGAGTCAAAGGGCGATAGGGATTGAGATGTCATTTCATCTCAATGAAGGCCACTCACCCAACATAATTGGAAGCAACGTCGCCAAAATGAAATAGTATTGAAGGGGACGTTAAACCTGAAATCAAACAAAACATATCTCTCCCACACCATAGGCAACCACTAAGCCTCCACCTCCCGACTTTTATTACACACCTAAATCGAAAACCTGACGGGAAAAGTCGATTGTTTTTGGAAAGGGAGCAGTCATTATTCATTAGGTTTATTTGCAGAGGAGAATTATAGATATCCATAATTCGATTTATAAATATCCATAAATCAGACGAATAATGGATATCCATAATTCAAATTAAGGATATCCATATTTCGATCTTAATTAAAGATATCCATAAATCGATTTATGGATATCCATAATTCGATTTATGGATATCCATAAATCTGCCGAATAATGGATATCCATAAATCAGCCGAATAATGGATATCTATAATTCTCCTCTGATCCATATTTCGATCTAAATTAAAGATATCCATAAATCGATTCAGCTAGATGCCCTATTTAGTAGAATGGATGTGCTAGTTGATTCAGGTCTTCTTGTAAAACAAGACAGTCAGAAGGAGAATATATATTCCTATAAAGGACACAATCATCAGCAAACAAACAGAGAGATGACCTGATATTATCAGGGAGATCATTAATGAATACCAAGAAAAGGACTGGTCCAAGGACCAAACCTTGGGGGGACACCAGATAAAACAGGGACTGGATCAGATGCTTGGCCATCAAGTACAACTTGTTGTGAATGCCCTGAGAGCCATGAGCTAATCCACATATGTATGGGTCCTCTTATTCCATAGTAATCCAATTTATACAACAGCCTTCTGTGAGGTACCTTGTTAATGGCCTTAGCGAAGTCCATGCTAATCAAGTCAGTCTGTTTGTGGCCACGGTTTATGACCCCTTCTAGATTGCTCACAATGTTTAACTGAGTTTCGCAAGACCTTTAACTTCAGAAACCAATGCTCTCAAAGGCTAGGTGCTTGTTGATGTTGCTAACTATTATATGCTCCAGGGTTTTGCAACAGACGCATGTTAGTGGGTCTCCGGACGTTAGCCCCCTAGGACGTTGTCCCCCCAATGACTTAATCTAAAAATGGACATTTGCCCCCCAGTTGAAAATGTGACCCGGACATTAGCCCCCCAGAGCTTATTTTTGGTATGGACATCTGCCCCCCCCCCCCAGTGCTTATTTTACAGGTGGACAATTGCCCCCACTACTTATTTCAGAAAGGGACATTTGCCCCCCAACCTGGCTATACAAGGATATTCATTAAGCAGACTTGGATATAGCTACATAATTTACATGATAACATTTTGGTTAAAGTTTTACAGCACATTCAAGATCATTTCAATTTCTTCAAGAATTAACCATCAGTGTATCAAGTGTAAAAACCACTTGAGTATAGGCGGCTGACACTGGACCCTCAGTGAGGCACAAATTCAATATATGGTTCTGTAGCTGACTTGCTTAACCCTTATCCTGCTGAATAAATTAAGCATCTCCAATTGTTGACTATTAACCATCACATTCTTGGCATATTTTTGTTAACAAATTGCATGACAAACAGTATAGATCCCCATCAGATATCTCATCTGATCGGGATCTATACTGCTAACTAACGTAGGGGTTGTCCATAACAGCAGGTTATTATGGGATTCATATTTATATAGATGGAGGAATTTATTGTTTAACATTTTGTATTTCTGATGATAATAAACCAATAAATACATTGTTTTCCTCCTTTGTGTTAGCCCTGGTCTATCTGGGGGGCAAATGTCCCTTTCTGAAATAAGCAGTGGGGGGCAAATGTCCACCTGTAAAATAAGCACTGGGGGGCAGAAGTCCATACCAAAAATAAGCTCTGGGGGACAAATGTCCGGGTCGCATTTTCAACTGAGGGGCAAATGTCCATTTTTAGATTAATTCATTGGGGGGCAAATGCCCTGGAATCACAATAGCGACACTGGTCTATAATTTGCTGCGTCATATTTTTCTTCTTTTTTATAGACCAGGATAACATTTGCTTGTCGCCAGTCATCTGGTACAGTGCCCCGGGCAAGTGATTCATTAAAGATAAAGGCCAGCACGGGTGAAATTTCAGTACCACATTCTTTAAGCACCCTGGCATTCAGGTCATCCGGCCCAGAAGCCTTATGTATCTTGAGCTAACCTAACAGTTTAGCAACCCATTTGGATCAACTGTTATGTCCCCCATTGAGGGGAACTGACTATTACCTTTGGATGGTAGCTCACCATCAGTTTCACGCATAAATGCAGACTGAAACTGTCTGTTACATATGTCTATCTATCTATCTTCATATACTGAGTCGGTCAAACTTGGCCATTACCTCAGTTGGGTGGTGCGCTAAATTTAGAATTTAGCAAAAAAAAAAAAAAATAAACACCCACTGGATGAGTTCTTAAAACTATTTACAATCTGCTTTCAGAGGTGTACTGAAACGCACACCTCTGGATCCCAATCTACACCATGCGGGCTTTGAACTCCTCTGCAGTTTTGGCATTTACCACAGAGGAGGGAAGACTATTCCACTGAGGAATAGTTCTAGGGAAGAAAGAATTCTTCAGGGCATCACTATAGGCCTGGTACCTATGATACTGACTGTTGTTTAGATTTGATGCCCTTGTTTGAGTTGAAGTAGTCACAGGGGTCAAGTATTTATCTTTATTAAGAGGCACTGTGTCGGAGTGGGCTTATCGGAGTGGGCTTATCGCGCAAATCTGTTTTTAGAATTACATTTTCCCTTAATGAAGTGATCCCAAACGCTTCCTTTTTCAGGGACTTTACGAATGACCAAAACCTTTTAACTTTACCATTCCTCTGGAGACTATCGGAAGAATGGAAAAGTTAAAAAGTTTTGGTCATAAATAAAGTCCCTGAAAAAGGAAGCGTTTGGGATCACTTCGCAAAACCATGCAATATCGAATTTGTGCTGTAACAAAATCTTGCTATATTACCTACTACCCCACAATTTAACCTGCCAATACATGACTGAAAGTAAGAGGTGCCGAATGAGGAATTGGTTCGAAAATACATCAACTGTGCACAAACTATCACATTCGGCGTTGAAATTCTCAGCAAGTAATCTTTTATCGCAATTTACCGTTAAAGAAGCATTCAAACCGTACTGCTTTTAAGCTATTCGCAAGAATGTTTGGAGCTGTTAAGCAGAAACATTTGAGAAAAAATGGTTTTTACCTCGGTAATTGTCAAGGTCTTTGACATTTTCGTAACGACTTAATAGTTACGTCCCTTAGATAGCGGTCTCACTATAAAGCGACAAGAAGCGTCAAGAAGCGACAAGAAGCGTCAAGAAGCGACATGAAGCGACAAGAACGTTTTTAAACATTTTTTTATATACATCTAAGGCAGATTTGATCTTTTATAACATTTTCAATGCTTCCTGGTATATTTTAGTCAACACGAGTTCATTAGATGCCCTTAAAGTTTACTCCGAACAACTGTGCAATCCCGACTCTGAAAAACTTAGACAAGTATTGAGCGACAAGAAAGCGTCAAGAACATATTTTAACACTTGTATTCAATCTTTATGGTAATAAGATAAGATCAGACATTGGTAAACTCAAATGTGTAATTTTGTGTCCATACAAGCTCCTTTAAAAGCCCATAAATACTTAATAAGGACCAGTCGTCTAGCTTTATTGACTGATGAAAAAGCGTCATAAAGGGATTTAACTTTTGTTTCGCTAGATACTAGCCTACATGTGATAGATTTCATAAGATATTTATATATATACATATCTTATGAAATCTATCACATGTAGAATTAATTATTCGTAAATCTTTGTTTCTCTCTATATGAATGTTTATTTATATACATACATAAACATTCATATAGAGAGAAACAAAGATTTACGAATAATTCTTTTTTAAGGCTTTATTATGCAAAAACGGTGCCGGTCAAGTGTCTGGAAACAAAAAAGCGTCAACAAAAAATGACGATTTCCACACGTATTTTTTCTGGATTTCTGACATATGCAAAGATCCACATATCATTATTGGTTCAATTTGCTCATTTATAATACTTCTCGGGAAAATAAAACCCACTTCGGACCCTTATAGTTTAAGAAAAAGTTCGACCTTCTGCTGGTTGTTCGCTACCAGGAAAAAGCGACAAGAAAATATATCACGACCCAAATCGTTAATTACTTTCACTCAGTTTGAGTAATTTAAGTTGAATTACTCAATGGCTTGCTGGCTATGAAACTGATAAAATCAATAAGAGTGTATTTCTTCATAGCACCGCCAATTGCTTTCTTTTCCTTCCTTTATTTTAATTTTCTTTATTTCTTTCTTTCGTTCTTTCTTCCCTCTCTTTTTTCTCTTTCTTATTTAGTAACAAATAAGTGCACTTATTTGAGATATTTCATTTTTTGCTCCTAAAAAAAGATTTGTTGAGGGTTTTGTTTGTTTGTTTGATTTGAGGTTTAACGTCCCCGTCAACACTATATAGGTCATTTTGGAGACGTTGCTTCCAATTTTGTGGGATTTTTTACCCGACATTGAGATGAAATGACATCTCACGCCCTGTCGCCCAATGAAATCAATAGGGTTTATAAGCAATGACGGAATGACTCGCACCGCTTTGCCTGGACAGGCTTAGCTCTGCCTGAAAGCATCATGCAGCCCATTTATTTCTTCAAGCCCCAATGGGCGGGGGCCGACTTTGTTGAGGGTAAGTATTAGAATCCTGTGGGAGTAAGTTGTAATGAGACCCACTACATGTTTTCTATCTTTTTTCATGTGGATACCCGTTAGAATCCTTGGTAAGACGATTATGACTACCCACGAGATATTTCTTTATTTTGTTCTTATTTCTTTCTTTTTCTATCCTGCAAATGAACCGGATAAGAATAACAGCAGTTATCGGTGATTTTCCGAATTAAAAAAAAATGTTATGGGTACTTGTAAGACTCCTTAACAAACATACTTGTCCTCAAACTCAGCAGCAATAAAACACGCCTATATAATTTTGACCCCCTTAAACCCCACTTTTATATTGTAAAAGGCATAGGTTGTGGGTACACGTTATTAAATATTTACTTTCATCAAGAACAAAGCGTATATATACGTTTTGCATGACATTACCAAAGTTACATATTAATTTGATAGGATAGGATTGTTCCCCATGAATGTCGATAATTATTTTTGGTTATCAGCTGGGGGATGTTGAAGTGATGGCGTGTTTATTTGTTTGATTGAGGTTTAACGTCCCCGTCATTACTGTAAAGGTCATTTTGGAGACGTTGCTTCCAATTTTGTGGGACTTTTACCCGACATTGAGATGAAATGACATCTCAAGCCCTGTCGCACAATGAAACCAATAGGGTTTATTAGCATGGACGGTCCGCCTCGCACCGCGGTTCCTGGACAGGCTTAGATCCTCTAAGCGGTTTACCAGTACTAGTGTGCGGGCCGGATTCAGCTCTGCGTGGAAGCATCATGCAGCCCATATATTTCTTCACCACCCTATGGGCGGGGGCCGAAGTGATGGCGTGTATTATTAATTGAAGCGCTGGTTAATTACTGTCACTCAGTTTTGAGCTATTCTAGTTGAATAACTCAATGGCTTGCGGGCTGTGACTAGCGTTAATTGCGATCGACCGAACAGATCAGTAACATAACACCGCTCAACTGTCTTTCTTACTTTCTTTCTTTCTTTCAGCAGCCTCATTGAGCCGGTTATAACTAGTGCCCACAATCTTGTATTTGGAGAGAGAGAGAGAGAGAGAGAGAGAGAGAGAGAGAGAGAGAGAGAGGACAACGTCATTACGTTTTTTCGACGTTGATACGACGTTGAAAACACATAGTGTGCCAACTTTCTTTCTACCTTGTCTTTCTTTCAGCAGCCTCATAGAGTCGCATATAATGAGTACCTACAACCTTGATTGGAAGAGAGAGACGTCATGACGTTGTTTCAACGTTGATACGACGTTGCAAACACGCCATGTGCCAACTCTTCAGTACTCCCCTCGTCAAGTTATTTCTTCTTGTCGCTTTTTTCAGTACTCACCTCGTCCCGTTATTTCTTCTTGTCGCTTTTTCATGTCACATTACATAAACCACGTCAACGAGTCCGTGTAACGGATATTCATTAATCCAACTTATTTTTTTTTCTCCCCAGAACCATAGTTTGTGGGTACTCATTACACAGTCTCGCGGAGACCGTTCAAACGAGCACACTTAATCTTTAATTTTTGGTCGCTTGTCACTTTTTTCAGTACTCGCCTCGTCCCGTTATTTCTTCTTGTCGCTTTTTCATGTCACTTACCATGGATAAACCACGACAAGTCCGTGTAATGGATATTCATTAATCCAACTTACTTTTTTTCTCCCAAGAACTATAGTTTGTGGGTACTCATTAGCACAGTCTCGCGGAGACCGTTCAAACGAACACACACACTCTATCTTATCCATCTTTAATTTTCGCTCGCCCCGCAAAATTATCTTGTCGCTTTTTTCAGAACTCGCCCCGTCCCGTTATTTCTTCTTGTCGCTTTCTCATGTCACTTTACATAAACCACGTCAACAAGTCCATGTAATGGATACACATAAAATCCAACATTTTTTTTCTCCATAGAACCATAGTTTGTGGGCACTCACAAGAACCGCATCACGGAGGCCGTTCTAACGAGGACCGACAATGCATCGTATTCATGTTTTGGTTGCTATGCAAAATTTTCTTGTCGCTTTTTTCCAGTACTCACATCAACCCATTATTTCTTCTTGTCGCTTTTTCAGCTGATGGGGTTATTGGTCGGTTTGACTATTTTCTTACCGACTGATTGTCTTTTTCGCATTCTTCTGCCTGAAAGGCATAATTAAATTTAATCCTTTGGGTTCTTCTTTGTGCAGCCCCGTAAGTTCTTGTTGCCTTTTGAGGACTCATATAGCCCCGTTGAATTTTCTTGTCGCCTTTTTAGCTCCCGTGTTTCAGCTCTCGACGTTATTGTGCGGGTTTTTTTTTTACATTTTTTTCTTACCAGCTGATTATCTACTTTTCGATTTAATGCCTGGAATGGATATATGATTTTGATGGTTCTTCATCTTTGTGTTGTCGCCATTTAACCTTCTTGTCGCTTTTTCATGGACTCATGAAGTTTCGTGTCGCTTATTCAGAACTCAATTTATCGGGCGATTTGCATGCTTTTGTACCCCATGATGCGTCTTCTACGGATTTTATGCATAAAATGCATACCAGAATATGTTGCATACACTTCATGACGCTTCTTGTTATCGCTTTAACTGTGAAAAATCTTCTTGTCGCTTTTTCTAGCACTCAAATCGCACCGTAATTTCTTCATGTCGCTTTTTCACCACTCAAGATGCTTGTGCAGTTTGCCTTTCTTCTTGCAGCATGTTAGTCTTCTACACATTTCAATGCCTTTAATGCATATTGCATATAAGAGACATAAATATATATGACTTCAATTCGAGAAAATCAAGACTTATATCTAACATTTACTCTTTGTCAGGCGAAACATTTTCTTGTCGCTTTTTCCCAACCGAACGCGGTTATGCACGCGATTTTTATTTTTTTTTATTTTACACAAGAAAATGCAATATTTCTGGAACTATTCAAACCTGATTCTTTGAAATACTTAATTTATTTATGAATTCATAAAAAAAATCTAATATAGGAATGTATATTTCAAATGGAATATGATCATGACGCTTCTTGTCGCTTCTTGACGCTTCTTGTCGCTTCTTGACGCTTCTTGTCGCTTTATAGTGAGCCTTAGATAGGTCATACTAAATACCGCAAGGTGCGTTTAACGGTAACAAGCCTGCTGGTTGGGAATAAGACTTGCGACCAGTCTTCTTCCTGGACCGTTAGCCGTGCGTTTTCCTGAATGGAAACCTGCATAGGCATGCCTCATTGGCAGCCTAAGTCCGATGGCCAAAATCGCGCGTCCCCAAGAGAGAGCACCGTTGACCTACTTTCCGCTCTCCAGCACAGTAGAGAAATCGCGATTTGCAGCCGAATTGGCACTCTACATTTTTGGCTCAATTTCTAGACCGGCCTTCAAAATTTCTAAAACTGGCAGTGCTTCACTTTTCCTTGGCAGGGCACAGGCAGTCCAACGCTATTGACTCTTGTTGAACGATTCGCAGCCCAGAAGCACAAAACTTACGTCTCGCTGTGGAGCTATGGAGTTCAGTCCGCTCGATGAATGTCATAAAGTGCACCGTCCTTCGGATCGGGACGTTAACTGGAGGCCCCCTGTGCAGGGAGAACCATCCCCTCTGCAGGTTAAAGATCCCTACCGTAATTACATGATTACTGTGTAGGCTTTCATCCTGCAAAACCTGGAGTGTATGTAATATACACCTGCGGTAATGGCCAAATATGACCGACGCAGTATCAGAAGATAGATAGATAGACCTTGGCAGACGTAAAATGCCTTAACTTGAACGAACGAACGAACGATTAACGGTAACAAGACGTTTCGCTCCCAAGACGTTCTCCCCCCCCGGTCGGTTTCCCCCTAGTCGTTTCGCCTCCCTTTTGGCCCCTAGTCGTTTCGCCCCCAAACCCTAGTCGTTTCGTCCCCGAACCATTTTCCCTAGTCGTTTTGCATAAAATACTTATGAACTCTGAGAGAGAGAGAGAGAGAGAGAGAGAGAGAGAGAGAGAGAGAGAGAGAGAATAGTTCAAACTACATGTACATTGAATGACAATGTAAATTGTGTATTATGAGAAGTACGTATTGCCTTTTTTCCATACCGTTAATCAATCAACTGCAAGAGCGCTTTGGTGCAGTGGTAGCGCATCGGATTTGTGATCGAGAAGTTGCGGGTTCGACCCTCACGCTGACCAAAGTGTTGTGCCTTTGAGCAAGGCCCTTCACATTGCTTAAAAAAGTACTGGTACCACCCAGGAAATCCTGCTCGTAATGCTCAGATGTGAGCGAGTAGCGGTAATAGGAAAAAGTAAAAAAAAAAAAAAAAAAAAGAGAGAGAGAGAGAGAGAGAGAGAGAGAGAGAGAGAGAGAGAGAGAGAGAGAGAGAGAGAGAAGTTTGAATGAACATGTTAATTAGGAGTCATGATAAGTATTACCTGTTTTGATCAATACCATCAATCACATTGTTTATTTGGTTTGACTCATATGACTCATAAATCACGCAATTAATGCGATTAATGATGAGGTGTGAAAACACGTGCTTTTTGCAAAGTTAAATGTTTATTTGGTTTGTTTGTGTCCTGGAAAGCATCTGTGAGCATGCCAGAAACAGTGTTGGGCTAACACACAGCCTTGCTTGACTCCGTTTGTCACAGGGAATGGATCTGAAAACTCACCATCATTTTGGACCCGTGCAAGCATACCATCGTGGAACTGTCTCACCATTGCTATGAACTTCGTTGGACATCCATACTTCACCATGATCTTCCAAAGGCCCTCACGACTGACTGTTACATGTGGGTATATGGCGTCCCGCAAACCCCCATGCTGACAAGACAACCGAGCGTGATCTCTGACAGGTGTACGGGCAGCTGTGGGGTAAGGCACAAGAAAGATATCAAATGAATGACATGAATTATTTACAGTATCTATATACAACAATACTAACATAAAACATCACATTCACTTGCTTCTGTAGCCCACTCACGACGTCTTCCCCGAAGGCAAAACAATGTTCTGTGCTCGGAACGGGGTGATGTGAGTGTCTACAGAAGCAAATAACAAACACACACACACAAAAAAAAAAAAAAAAAAAAAACGCGACCGGCCAGATTAAACGTTCACTTAGGGTGAACCACAGGGTGAACCATTTCTTGCGCACTGCTGAAAACTAGTTTGTCGCGACCTTGTTGTCGACCACCAGTTGATTTATATCATTTATCGAATCGTATCCATCCAAAATTGAAGTCCCGGTAACTTCTTGATTCCAGATCGTTTTCCACGACCTGTTTCTAATGGTCTCGACGGTCCGTTATTGGTTTAGTCCGCCCTTGCTGGACTCGAAACCGATGGCGTCGTACTAGTACCTACTCCTATGTTACAGGGAGCAGCAGGTCACCACACATTGTTGTGCCTGCAAATTACGATAACTCGACTAAGATACAGTTCACAAAACATACATGCTATATCATGATCCCCCTCCCGGAGAAGTCAGAATATGTTCATGTATATACCGTTATTGCGCATGCGCCGACCAGACACACAGGCTGATCAGTGCATGCGATAAATAACTGCACAGCAGAACTCAACTTGGCTGTGCATCAAATTATCAGCACCCAGCGCTTGACACAAGAATACTCAAAATTTATGTTTCCTTACTTAGCACTACAGAAATCAATTAATGCTCACTACTACTGAGCATAATACTCATCAAATTCGTGCTCACTACATTATCACAGGTAAGAGGCAATTGAACAGACCACGCCTTTGCGCTACCTGGTCAGCCGCCAATTACAGGAAACATAACAAACTCTATTTCATATCCTTCTCCGCGTCACGGCTCACAAATATAGCTATTCACAGATTCATTACATTAACAACAGATAGAAACTACAAACAGGAAGATTTTCATCTATACTCCACAACATTTATTAGTATCTCATAAGGGCCAACACTGTTTGCCGTAAATTCTTTCTGTATTTGGTAGGCACCACGTCACAACCGTCCTCGTGACGCTGATGACGCAGCTGACGCCATCCACGCCTCTCAGGCCGTTATGACGTGTGGCGACCAAATACTCTCACTAATCAATATCACGTTCTTTTTATGTACATACATGCACAAATCGAGTTCTCAAACAAAATCGGCATCATTACAAACTGAACTCGTAATTCTTCTTTAACAAAATATAGTTCTACTCAACATGAATATGCTTGTAAAATCAAATTCATCACGGTTCATCATCACGGATAATCCGACAGGCCCTTGTAAGAGTTGGCCCTGATGATGAAGATATGGTTGAACCCGTCTTAATTTTACGTCCCCTCTACACCTAATATCATATAGAGACGGGACCACGGGTTTCTAACCACTGCTAGTCAAAAGTTATGGATCGAACAATTGACCCGACGTTTATTAATTATATTCTACAAAAGGGGTCTATAAAAGCCTAAATGAATCTAGAATGAGCGGGTGTCCAAACTTTACGTCTCACCAACATCTAGGGTTAGAATGAGACAGGACATCGCTTAAAAGACTCATTCTACTTCTGGAGAAGCCTGGGATCGATCCTGCGACCTCTAGCTGGCAAAGCTAGTAGCCTAATCACTACACCACAGAGGCTTCAAAAGTGAATTCAGAACAGTGGTTTCTTGCTGTCGAGTCCTCACCATTGTCTCACCTCTGTGGTTCTTTGATTATTTGTGTTCATGGAGATGTTGCACTGTTGAGTTAGGAGGCCTTCATGCGGACTGAACATTTTTTTTTTTTTCTAAATTGCGACAGAAGTAATGGCGATGATTGTGGCCACGTAAAATCGATTTAAGCCCCCCAGTGGAAATCTTTCCACTGACCGTTCCAAGGCGGTTCTTCTGTGGTGGTTTATTTATGTTGTTGTTTGTTACTTACTGCGTTTATCACTTGTGTCTTTTTATTTTGGATGGCCATATGGCTATTTTGTGGGAAAGTGACTGTCCTTATGGCCTTCCTTTGTTTAGGTTTCCATTATGGTCTCGTCGCTTAATGTTTGTGTTTCTTTTCCTTTGGTGTCTTTGATGGGTGGAGTAAGTTAATTGTATCGATTCCTGATCTTTGTTTTACTTCTACTTTTCAGAAAGTTGGGATATACTAGAAGTAAACCCCTCCAAAATCTACAAGCATGCTCATACAAAAATTATACTAAACATAGATTTAACATACCTTTCAATATACTTTCGTTGTCCCGTCACGATGTTGTGTTCAATCGTTAGAACTTGACCTGCTGCTGAATAGTGTTCGTTTTTCAGGGTTTTTATGCCCCCGGAATCTTAGGAGATTCGGGGGCATATAGTTTTTGGTCTGTCTGTCTGTTTGTCTGACTACAAAAACCTTAACATGGGGCATAACTTTTGAATGGTAATAGATAGAGCTTTCATATTTCACATGTGTATACCTTATCACAAGACCTTTCCAGAGGTACCGTAATTTTTGATCTCGTGACCTTGAACTTGACCTTTGACCTATTTTTTTTTCAAAATTGTGTCCGTTTGTCTGTTTGTCTGTCTACAAAACCTTAACATTGGGCATAACTTTTGAATGGTAATAGAGAGAGCTTTCATATTTCACATGTGTATACCTTATCACAAGACCTTTCCAATGGTACAATAATTTTTGATCTCGTGCCCTTGAACTTGACCTTTGACCTATTTTTTTCAAAATTTTTAAAAACATTAACATTGGCCATAACTTTCGATTGGTAAGTGATAGGGCTTTCATATTTCATATGTGCATTCATTGTCACAAGACCTTTCTAGTGGTACCATAATTTTTGACCTTGTGACCTTGACCGTGATGTTTGACCTACTTTTTAAAATCTTTAACATTGGCCATAACTTTCGATCGGTAAGTGGTAGGGCTTTCATATAATACATGTGCACTCCTTGTCACAAGACCTTTCTAGTGGTACCATAATTTTTGACCGCGTGACCTTGACCTTGACGTTTGTCCTACTTTTATAAACTTTAACATTGGCCATAACTTTCGATTGGTAAGTAGTAGGGCTTTCATATTTCACACGTGCACTCCTTGTCACAAGACCTTTCTAGTGGTACCATAATTTTTAGCCATCCAGACACCCCCTCCTCAAGGTCAAGGTCACTGTGGCTATTTTTAGAAAACTTTGTCATCGCTCTAGCGCCAACATTTCTTTGCTGATTTCAATATAACTTCAAACAAATGTTCCTTATGACAATATCTCGAGCGAGTTCGACTTTCAAGGTCATGACCTCAAGGTCAAGGTCACTGTGGCTATTTTTAGAAAAACTTTGTCATCGCTCTAGCGCCTACATTTCTTGGCCATACCTTTTGATTGCTTAGTGATACTGCTTTCATATTTAACATGCGCTGTCCGGGGGCATCAGTGTTTCACAAACACATCTTGTTATATCTATGAATACTACCGGGAAATCATGCATACTCATATAAGCTCGCTAAAATCGTGGTGAGGTGAAGATACCGTCCACAATCATAGCCAGATAGCAAAAATCGAGTAGATAATGGATTTGCGAATTCTACTCCGTAAAGATACTTGCGAAATTTCTCAACACCCCAGATAATAGCCAAACATTCCTTCTCGATCACAGAATAGTTTCTTTCTTTCAAATTTCCCATAGGGAAAAAACGATGAAACGTCCATACAAATCAATGGTATGACTACCGTCAAAAAGAACACTCACAACATCGTGACCAGAATGAAAATTATATATGGCCCAATTTGGCGGTTTTGCTGTTTGCATATAAGACAAGGGCTTGTGGTCTGTCTCAAGCAAGAATTCTACTCCGTAAAGATACTTGCAAAATTTCTCAACACCCCAGATAATTGCCAAACATTCCTTCTCTATCACAGAATAGTTTCTTTCACAGAATAGTTTCTTTCTTTCAAATTTCCCATAGGAAAAAAAATGATGAAACGTCCCTACAAATCAATGGTATGACTCCCGTCAAAAGAACACTCACAACATCGTGACCAGAATGAAAATTATATATGGCCCAATTTGGCGGTTGGCGATTTTTATGCAAATTTTGTAGAATTCAGCCTTATAGCGGGCAACTGTATGGAAAAAAAATCTCCACAAACCACTCATGCATACATCGTATGATATGTGCATGACTTTTGAATGGAGCAGCATATTTTGCCTACCGTATTTCACCTAAAATATTTCACTCGCACCACCTTGCCATATACCTACTAAAACAATTTAGATGTGCATAAGCACCAGAGAGGTTTCCTATTCCATCTCGTAACAAAGGTTTCCCCTTTTGGAGATAAAAAAAACAATTAGAAATGTTTTTTGTTTCTTTGTGTACAGAGATGGTATAGGATGAAGCCTATCTGAACAAAGACAGCTATGTACACAACAATCGTGCGAAATTATCTGCTAAGGTAGTCTGCCCCCAAATTTTCTTGGCCCCGAATTGCAATAATCCGAAATCTTTACGGCTGTAGTTTCATTGCCCAACGCATAATTCGAGGATTGAGAACTTTTGCTGTTTGCATATAAGACAAGGGCTTGTGGTCTGTCTCCAGCAAGAATTCTACACCGTAAAGATACTTGCGAAATTTCTCAACACCCCAGATAATAGCCAAACAATCCTTCTCTATCACAGAATAGTTTCTTTCACGAGGCAAAGGTTTCTTGCTGGCATAAGTAGTGGGAAGTCGTCCTTCCCCTTCAAATTCTTGGAGCAAATGGGCTCCTATACCAACATCAGAAGCGTCCATCCGGAGTATGAACGGATTCCCATCATGAAAGATAGGAAGATAAAGAATAGGACTAGACGTGAGTCTATTCTTCAGGGTCTGGAAAGCCTTTTCATGATGGTCCTGCCAGTCTGTGATCTTGTTTGGTCTACTTTTCTTAGTTAAATCTGTCAAAGGGGAAGTTATAGATGAGAAATTTGGAATGAAACGGCGGTAGAAACCAGCCAACCCAAGGAATGACTCCATTTGTCTCTTAGTGGAAAGTCGAGGAGCATCCTTTATAGCTTGTATCTTGTCTTCTTGCGGTCTAACTGACTGAGCAGCTACACTATGACCAAGAGATTTGATACTGCTATATCCAATCATACATTTGGAAGGTTTTGCCGTCAAGTTGGCTGTCCTAAGCCTATCCAAAACTTCATGTAATGACGTCAAGTGGTCTTTCCAAGTTTCGGTAAAGATCCACATATCATCGACGAAACTATCATCGTTAGAAAGTTCGGACAGAATCATTCTCATCAACCTGCAAAATGTTGCTCCTGAGTTTGCCAAACCGAAGGGCATAGTTTTGAATTGATACAAGCCTTTGGGGGTTTCGAACGCAGTTAGGGGTTTTATTAGCCGAAACTACGTAGTATGACCCATCTTCCTTCTTATGAATGTTTTCATTGCTCTTAAAGGATCTCATTTTAGATTTTTATTTGCCTTCACAGCAGCTGGTGTTGTGCCGTGTGGCGGCCGTAAAACGTCTCCCCGTACATCAACCATAGTGCAGTTTATATTTTACTTTGTGTCCTTTGAGATCAGCGTGAATATTCTGAGAAGTCAGAAATAAATTATTGGTTAAGACTCATATTCTAGACAGGTTTTTAATTATTTGGACCCAATTTGATTTATATCAGTTGCACTGATGAGTTAGGAGGCCTTCATGCGGACTGAACAAATTATTTGTCTAAATCGCGACGGAAGTAAGGGCGAGGATTGTGGCCACGTAAAATCGATTTAAGCCCCCCAGTGGAAATCTTCCACTGACCGTTCCAAGGCGGCTCTTCTGTGGCGATTTATTTATGTTGTTGTTTGTTACTTACTGTGTGTATCACTTGTGTCTTTTAATTTTGGATGGCCATATGGCCATTTTGTGGGAAAGTAACTGTCCATATGGCCTTCCTTTGTTTAGGTATCCATTATGGTCTGGTCGCTTAATGTTTGTATTTCTTTCCCTTTGGTGTCTTTTATGGATGGAGTAAGTTAATTGTATCAATTCCTGATCTTTGTTTTACTTCTACTTTGAATCGACTGCCTATTCGAAATTCGCAAAATTGCAGTATGTTTCCTCTGGCTTTCTTTGCCGGATCATTACAGGGTCACTGATGAGGCTTTATTAGCCGAAACTACGTAGTATGACCCATCTTCCTTCTTATGAATGTTTTCATTGCTCTTAAAGGATCTCATTTTAGATTTTTATTTGCCTTCACAGCAGCTGGTGTTGTGCCGTGTGGCGGCCGTAAAACGTCTCCCCGTACATCAACCATAGTGCAGTTTATATTTTACTTTGTGTCCTTTGAGATCAGCGTGAATATTCTGAGAAGTCAGAAATAAATTATTGGTTAAGACTCATATTCTAGACAGGTTTTTAATTATTTGGACCCAATTTGATTTATATCAGTCTTTGAATCGACTGCCTATTCGAAATTCGCAAAATTGCAGTATGTTTCCTCTGGCTTTCTTTGCCGGATCATTACAGGGTCACTGATGAGGCTTTATTAGCCGAAACTACGTAGTATGACCCATCTTCCTTCTTATGAATGTTTTCATTGCTCTTAAAGGATCTCATTTTAGATTTTTATTTGCCTTCACAGCAGCTGGTGTTGTGCCGTGTGGCGGCCGTAAAACGTCTCCCCGTACATCAACCATAGTGCAGTTTATATTTTACTTTGTGTCCTTTGAGATCAGCGTGAATATTCTGAGAAGTCAGAAATAAATTATTGGTTAAGACTCATATTCTAGACAGGTTTTTAATTATTTGGACCCAATTTGATTTATATCAGTCTTTGAATCGACTGCCTATTCGAAATTCGCAAAATTGCAGTATGTTTCCTCTGGCTTTCTTTGCCGGATCATTACAGGGTCACTGATGAGGCTTTATTAGCCAAAACTACGTAGTATGACCCATCTTCCTTCTTATGAATGTTTTCATTGCTCTTAAAGGATCTCATTTTAGATTTTTATTTGCCTTCACAGCAGCTGGTGTTGTGCCGTGTGGCGGCCGTAAAACGTCTCCCCGTACATCAACCATAGTGCAGTTTATATTTTACTTTGTGTCCTTTGAGATCAGCGTGAATATTCTGAGAAGTCAGAAATAAATTATTGGTTAAGACTCATATTCTAGACAGGTTTTTAATTATTTGGACCCAATTTGATTTATATCAGTCTTTGAATCGACTGCCTATTCGAAATTCGCAAAATTGCAGTATGTTTCCTCTGGCTTTCTTTGCCGGATCATTACAGGGTCACTGATGAGGCTTTATTAGCCAAAACTACGTAGTATGGCCCATCTCCCTTCTTATGAATGTTTTCATTGCTCTTAAAGGATCTCATTTTAGATTTTTATTTGCCTTGGACGTCATTTTTACCTGCCGATAACCTTTAGATAAATCTAATTTGCTAAAGTATTTGTGCCCCGACAGTCTATTTATACCTCCTCCATATTTGCATTGGCTCTGCATCGGACTCCGTTACATTATTAAGTTTACGGAGGTCAATGCAGAACCGCAACGAACCATCTTTTTTAGGGACAAGTACTACAGGGGATGAGTATGGATATGTTGATGGCTCAATAACTCCTAAATCTAACATATCTTGAATTTCTTTTTCCATTACATCCCGTACTTTATATGGTATGGCATATCCTTTTGACCTCATTGGTTCCGACGTCAGTAACTTTATGTCGTGCTCTATTTGGTCTGTTCGTCCTGTTACACTCGACAGTACGTCCGGGTATTCTTTTATCAACGTCTCTATTTCTTTACGCTGATCCTGCGTTAACATTTCTGAAATATTGACGTCCTTAAACGACTCTGGTTGCTTTGCAGTAGGAAAAGCGCAATCTTCCAATGAGAATTCGTCAACGTCATCATTTTCAGTTGACGGAACGGACTCTACAGAAAGCAAGCAATGTGACGTCACATTTTGACGTTCCACATATTGCTTCAGTATGTTAGCGTGATATGTGTTAACATTTCCATTGACGTCAATCTTATAATCCACTCTGTTTACTACCTCAACTACTTCATAAGGACCTTTCCATTGAAGCAATAATTTATTACTGTCTGTCGTTAGTAACAAAAGCACTTTATCGCCGACGTCAAATTTACGCGACCTCGCGCCTTTATCATAAAAAGCTTTCTGCTTAATCTGAACCTTCTTTAAATTATCACGCGCTAATTTGCATGTCTGCTCTAACCGTTCCCTTAGCTCAATAACGTACTGATACGTCGGAAGAAGTTGCTAATCGCGTACCTCGTCAGCCCATAATTCTCTTAATATTGCCATTGGACCTCTGACATTGGTCCATATATCAACTCAAAACGGGAGTATCCTAAAGACTCTTGTGGGACTTCCCTTACCGCAAATAACAAAGCTGGAAGATATTTATCCCAATCTTTTGGACGTTCAGCACACATGCGACGTAACATCTGCTTTAACGTAGCGTGGAAACGCTCAATCAAGCCGTTGCATATCGGGTGTCTCGGACTACATGTTAACTGTTGAAGAGAAAGAAGTCTGCTGACTTCTTTCATTACCTCAGCAGTGAACTGCGATCAACAATCAGTCAACATTTCATCAGGAATGCCAACCCTACTAAACATTTCAATAAGCGCTTCCGCGACACGTTCCGTCTCAATACTCGGTAAAGCTATCGCCTCTGGATACCTTGTCGCATAATCTATCATGGTTAAAATGTACCGAGATTTCCTATCAGATAGAGGCTCAATTGGACCAACTCTGTCCACTGCCACCCTCTTAAATGGCGTATTAATCAATGGCATTTTTCCTAGAGGTACTTTAGTGACCCGACCTTTCTGAATGGTTCTCTGACAAATATCACAAGATTTACAAAATCTAGCGACATCACCGCAAATACCGGGCCAGTAAAACTCAGTTACAACTCTATCCAATGTCTTCCTAATACCCATATGTCCAGACATAAGCGTTTCATGAGCCAGTTTCAACACCTTTCCTCGGAAACTTTGAAGGACCACAAGTTGGAAAGAGACTTTGTTACCCTTGGTGAACTCCCTATATGCCAAACCTTTTTTCTCAATAAACCTAGTTTCACCTCGGTTTAAACCACGACTCACAGTCTTGTTCCCAGATACAACCCTTTTCCTGATGTTTTCCAATGTTGGATCATCAACCTGAGCTTGCTTGAAAGCCTCCTTGTCATCGTTAATGATCTGATCGGGAACCTTAAGTTTTCTGTAAGGCTTCTCATCCTGTCTAGTTTGAGACCTAGTTACAGCCGCAGCTGAGAAATGACACATATCAGGAAGTTTTGATCCATCAATGTTGCCGATAAGCAAATCGTACAACGTATCATCCATACACAAAGCTTCAGTTTTCCCAGTGAAAAAAAGGACAATCAATGTCAATCATTGCAAAAGGATACCTTTGTGTGGATTCATCAATCAACGTAACATTTGATTCCTTCCCTTTTAACTGACCATCCGAAACCAAACTTCTCTGAACGACACAGCCTGTACACCCAGTATCTCTTAATACAACCACCTTTTTATTATTAACCAATCCTTGTGCTGTCGGTAACCTTGCCTTTAAGAAGTAACCGACACCTTCCCTAGTTTCCTTACTACACTCCTCCCTATCCGAAATCAAAGGAACACCAACCTTATCTTCAAAAATACTTCCAATCTCCTCACCTTTCCTAGTTACTTCCGCCGTTTGACAAAAACTAACTTGTGACTGTCAATTATATTATTAAATCATGGACGCCACTCTATGCTTTCATTTTTAAGTTCATTACCCGTTTCTGTTTTACGTCTTCTGGACACTGAGGCGAATAAATTCTACGATAGTTCTCATCAGTTATATGATGCGGCTCTCTTAACTAGAGGCTATGTTCCTCGTGCGCCATCCTATGGCGTTTATATTTCGCAATTAATTCGATTTGCTAGAGTGTGTAGTCATGTAACTGACTTCAACACTCGTAATAAATTATTAACGGCTAAACTTCTTAATCAGGGTTATCGGTACCATAAACTACGCAAAGCCTTTTCAAAATTTTATAGACGCCATTCTGATTTAATTTCAAAATTCAATATTGGACTGACCGTTCCAAGGCGGCTCTTCTGTGGCGATTTATTTATGTTGTTGTTTGTTACTTACTGTGTGTATCACTTGTGTCTTTTAATTTTGGATGGCCATATGGCCATTTTGTGGGAAAGTAACTGTCCATATGGCCTTCCTTTGTTTAGGTTTCCATTATGGTCTGGTCGCTTAATGTTTGTATTTCTTTCCCTTTGGTGTCTTTTATGGATGGAGTTAGTTAATTGTATCAATTCCTGATCTTTGCTTTACTTCTCCTTTAAATCTCTTCTGCAACAAGGTCTATCGGAACCCGAATTTTATGGTGACTTAGTATATAAATTCAGAAAAATATATAACCGCAATGACTTCAGCACCCAATTTCGTAAAATCATTCTTCGATATAAAAAGATTGGGTACAACATGGATATTATACGACAGACTGCATGCATGGTAGTTAACCCAATCTCGGTTGGCAACTTTGCTTCCCTCTTTAATTGCACGCCGGTGGGTCAGGCCTCAGATTCTATGACGGCTCCAACGTAAAGGCTTATTGAAAATTAAAGAGATAATGTTGGTTGGTGCCTGATGCTCTGTCTCTGGTTGGGCTCATCGGGGTCTAACTGTTGGTTTTCTTTTGCTCCAGCATTTCAGTGGTTTCTTGCTGTCGAGTCCTCACCGTTGTCTCACCTCTGTGGTTCTTTGATTTCTGTGTTCACGGAGATGTTGCACTGATGAGTTAGGAGGCCTTCATGCGGACTGAACAAATTATTTGTCTAAATCGCGACGGAAGTAAGGGCGAGGATTGTGGCCACGTAAAATCGATTTAAGCCCCCCAGTGGAAATTTTCCACTGACCGTTCCAAGGCGGCTCTTCTGTGGCGATTTATTTATGTTGTTGTTTGTTACTTACTGTGTGTATCACTTGTGTCTTTTAATTTTGGATGGCCATATGGCCATTTTGTGGGAAAGTAACTGTCCATATGGCCTTCCTTTGTTTAGGTTTCCATTATGGTCTGGTCGCTTAATGTTTGTATTTCTTTCCCTTTGGTGTCTTTTATGGATGGAGTAAGTTAATTGTATCAATTCCTGATCTTTGTTTTACTTCTACTTTTTATACTCAGCATACTCTCCGACCTTACATTGATTCTAAAATTAATCATAAACGCCATTTCTTCAAAATATCCTTCATTAATAAGGGTATGGATTTTATAGATTTGCCCAATATCTTCCGTGAGAGATCGGTACTTTCTTCCATTCCTGCTTATTTTCAAAATACTGAAACACCTATAATTTGCTATAAATATAACAAACCTGTTAGATCTATCATTTTTAATTTCAATAAACTTGTTTCAGATCTTGATATTGATACTAATACTCCTGATTCATGTGATTGTAAAAACTCAAAGTATTGCTATCCTGCTGCTGGTCATGTAATTACTGGCAATTTGAAAATTATTCCTGATTCTAGGATAAGGAATATAATTTCTAAAGGACCGAAATATCGGTTTCCTTCTAAAATTGATTTCAGTAAATGTAGAGATGAAATCGCTGCTTCATTGAATGAATTCGGTAATCGATGGTGTAAGCGAGAGTATGTTGAGCATAAAGCCCTTAAGGACTGGAAACTTAGCATTTTAAAACTAGTGAATAAACGCATTTCTTTCTATTCTCAAAATACTAACTTATTACCTCCTAAGCCCAAGACGTCTTTACGTCATCTTAAACTAGGTATTCAAGAATTTCATAAGAAGTTTGTTTTGGCCCCTGCAGACAAGGCCGCTAACAACGTCGTCGTTGTGTGACGGCTCCACTATGTTAACAAGCTTAAGCAGGAGCTTGGTGGTACTAAGGCCTATGAACTTCAGCGACGGAAGTAAGGGCGAGGATTGTGGCCACGTAAAATCGATTTAAGCCCCCCAGTGGAAATCTTCCACTGACCGTTCCAAGGCGGCTCTTCTGTGGCGATTTATTTATGTTGTTGTTTGTTGCTTACTGTGTGTATCACTTGTGTCTTTTAATTTTGGATGGCCATATGGCCATTTTGTGGGAAAGTAACTGTCCATATGGCCTTCCTTTGTTTAGGTTTCCATTATGGTCTGGTCGCTTAATGTTTGTATTTCTTTCCCTTTGGTGTCTTTTATGGATGGAGTAAGTTAATTGTATCAATTCCTGATCTTTGTTTTACTTCTACTTTGCATATCAGGGCTGTTTTGTTTGTGCCGTGTGGCGGCTGTAAAAGGTCTCCCCGTACATGCATTTTAATGCTCTTATTTTTCCAATCCTCAGGGATTGCTTATGCAATTGCTTTTCACTGTTCCATCAATTGACATCCTTTAGATACCTGTTGAAGGTCATTATTAAACCGATGTTCGTTCCTCGTTGTATAACAACTGCTCGTTTGACATCCCTGTACTTTAAGTAGACTAGGATGTTTTGTGGGCTTTTGTTGTACCTTCCTTCTATTCGAAGGAATCTTCTTCAGTAATTTTATTTATTTAATAACCGGTATGAACATCGCTTTAGTTTTGACGGTATCACAACCTTACTAACCAAAATGAGTATTACAAATACATTTAAAATATCAATATCACCCCTTAGGTTACACTCTGCTTCTTCTGTACGGATTTCCCATTCTATTAAGAACTTTAATACTATGTTGCCTTCGGTATTGGTTAGACCCTTAAATTTGTCTTCTGTAACTTCAGTTAATCTCAAAGGAGCAGGCAATACAAATGTTTTTGGGAGTAGTCTTCGTATAAGACTATCTCCTCTCAAATCACCCATCCTTCGAAAATATACTAATCCGTGGAAAAGAAGTGGAATGTATCCTAGTATTTCTAAGTGCAATGCCAAGAGGTGCAGATGTTGTTCGTATTTAAGCACTGCGTCTACCGTTACTTCATCTGTAAACGGTAGACGCTTCTCTGTAGTTAACATGTCTGATTTGACATGACAGTCTACAGATTTAATTTATCTAATTACTTGACGTGCTGCAAACTGTAATATGCAGTACGTCGGTCAAACTAACCGCATGCTTAAAACTAGATTGAACGAGCATTATCGTAGAATGAGTAAGCCTAAGAAAACTGACACTTTCTTGTACCGTCACTTTCGACGTACAGGTCATTCTGTAAATAACATTATTATACAACCAGTGGAAAAACTTTATTACGATGCAAATTCTACATCTAGATTCAAAATAATCAAAAGACATGACGCTGAACTGAAATGGATTAAATTTTTACAGACCCCTTTTCCACTAGGATTTAATGACAACATTTATCATGAGGGTAATATTTCCAGAATGCCGGACTTTGATATTTTCTCACTCCTGGAATGTCGAAAACGCAGAACAAGATCTCACGGCACCAGGAAAAATGGTAACTTTAAACGTAAATCACGTGCGTTTAAACGAAACAATACTAGGCTGAAGTGACTGTCAATTATATTATTAAATCATGGACGCCACTCTATGCTTTCATTTTTAAGTTCATTACCCGTTTCTGTTTTACGTCTTCTGGACACCGAGGCGAATAAATTCTACGATAGTTCTCATCAGTTATATGATGCGGCTCTCTTAACTAGAGGCTATACTCAGCATACTCTCCGTCCTTACATTGATTCTGAAATTAATCATAAACGTCATTTCTTCAAAATATCCTTCATTAATAAGGGTATGGATTTTATAGATTTGCCCAGTATCTTCCGTGAGAGATCGGTGCTTTCTTCCATTCCTGCTTATTTTCAAAATACTGAAACACCTATAATTTGCTATAAATATAACAAACCTGTTAGATCTATCATTTTTAATTTCAATAAACTTGTTTCAGATCTTGATATTGATACTAATACTCCTGATTCATGTGATTGTAAAAACTCAAAGTATTGCTATCCTGCTGCTGGTCATGTAATTACTGGCAATTTGAAAATTATTCCTGATTCTAGGATAAGGAATATAATTTCTAAAGGACCGAAATATCGGTTTCCTTCTAAAATTGATTTCAGTAAATGTAGAGATGAAATCGCTGCTTCCTTGAATGAATTCGGTAATCGATGGTGTAAGCGAGAGTATGTTGAGTGTAAAGCCCTAAAGGACTGGAAACTTAGCATTTTAAGACTAGTGAATAAACGCATTTCTTTCTATTCTCAAAATACTAACTTATTACCTCCTAAGCCTAAGACGTCTTTACGTCATCTTAAACTAGGTATTCAAGAATTTCATAAGAAGTTTGTTTTGGCCCCTGCAGACAAGGCCGCTAACAACGTCGTTGTTGTGTGACGGTTCCACTATGTTAACACGCTTAAGCAGGAGCTTGGTGGAACTAAGGCCTATGAACTTCAGCCTTTGGCTGAAGATAGAGCTATAGTAGATAAACATGTTTGTCTTTCAGCCACCAAGTTTGCTGTGTGTGTTAACGAAGGCCAAGACAAGCTTCCTACGCTATACTGGTTACCAAAACTTCATAAAAAACCTTACAAAGCACGGTTTATTGCAAATTCTAGTTCTTGCACTACCACTGAACTTTCTAAATTATTAACTTCCTGTCTTACTGCTATTAAAACGCATGTAATTAAATATTGTGATAAAGTCTTTGAAAGATCAGGAAGAAATCTGTTTTGGTCTATAAAAAATTCGAATGAGGTTTTAAATAAATTGAAATCTAGACAGTTTCGTGCTTCTAGTCTGTCTACCTACCATTTTTCCACTCTTTACACTACACTTCCTCATAATCTTATAAAAGAAAAGCTTAATGATTTAATTGAATGGACTTTTCACAGAGAAGATTCTCTCTATCTTGCATGTAATGTCAGAAATGCATTTTTCACTTCTAAAGAGCATAAGAATTATACACTTTGGTCATGTCAGAAAGTGTGTGATGCCCTCACCTTTCTACTTGACAATATTTATATTAGATTCGGTACTAAGTTATTTAGACAAATTGTGGGTATTCCGATGGGTACTAATTGCGCACCTCTTGTGGCTGATCTGTTCTTGTATTGTTATGAAAGAGACTTCATTTTGTCGCTTTCCATTGATAACCAATCTGAAATTATTGAAGCTTTTAGCTCTACTTCTAGATATTTAGATGATTTATTAAATATTGATAATACCTATTTTGATGGTTTGATCAGTCAGATTTACCCCCTAGAACTTCAGTTAAATAAAGCAAATTCTTCTGATACCGAGGCCCCGTTTTTGGATTTACATCTATCTATTGTAGATGGATTTGTTTCGTGCAAAATTTATGATAATCGCGATGACTTTGATTTTGAGATTGTAAATTTTCCTTTTTTGGATGGTGATGTTCCTCGTGCGCCATCCTATGGCGTTTATATTTCGCAATTAATTCGATTTGCTAGAGTGTGTAGTCATGTAACTGACTTCAACACTCGTAATAAATTATTAACGGCTAAACTCCTTAATCAGGGTTATCGGTACCATAAACTACGCAAAGCCTTTTCAAAATTTTATAGACGCCATTCTGATTTAATTTCAAAATTCAATATTGGACTTAAATCTCTTCTGCAACAAGGTCTATCGGAACCCGAATTTTATGGTGACTTAGTATATAAATTCAGAAAAATATATAACCGCAATGACTTCAGCACCCAATTTCGTAAAATCATTCTTCGATATAAAAAGATTGGGTACAACATGGATATTATACGACAGACTGCATGCATGGTAGTTAACCCAATCACGGTTGGCAACTTTGCTTCCCTCTTTAATTGCACGCCGGTGGGTCAGGCCTCAGATTCTATGACGGCTCCAACGTAAAGGCTTATTGAAAATTAAAGAGATAATGTTGGTTGGTGCCTGATGCTCTGTCTCTGGTCGGGCTCATCGGAGTCTAACTGTTGGTTTTCTTTTGTTCCAGCATTTCAGTGGTTTCTTGCTGTCGAGTCCTCACCCTTGTCTCACCTCTGTGGTTCTTTGATTTCTGTGTTCACGGAGATGTTGCACTGATGAGTTAGGAGGCCTTCATGCGGACTGAACAAATTTTTTTTTTTTTTTTTTTTTTTGTCTAAATCGCGACGGAAGTAAGGGCGAGGATTGTGGCCACGTAAAATCGATTTAAGCCCCCCAGTGGAAATCTTCCACTGACCGTTCCAAGGCGGCTCTTCTGTGGCGATTTATTTATGTTGTTGTTTGTTGCTTACTGTGTGTATCACTTGTGTCTTTTAATTTTGGATGGCCATATGGCCATTTTGTGGGAAAGTAACTGTCCATATGGCCTTCCTTTGTTTAGGTTTCCATTATGGTCTGGTCGCTTAATGTTTGTATTTCTTTCCCTTTGGTGTCTTTTATGGATGGAGTAAGTTAATTGTATCAATTCCTGATCTTTGTTTTACTTCTATTTAGCTGAAGAGAGAGCTATAGTAGATAAACATGTTTGTCTTTCAGCCACCAAGTTTGCTGTGTGTGTTAACGAAGGCCAAGACAAGCTTCCTACGCTATACTGGTTACCAAAGCTTCATAAAAAACCTTACAAAGCACGGTTTATTGCAAATTCTAGCTCTTGCACTACCACTGAACTTTCAAAATTATTAACTTCCTGTCTTACTGCTATTAAAACGCATGTAATTAAATATTGTGATAAAGTCTTTGAAAGATCAGGAAGAAATCTGTTTTGGTCTATAAAAAATTCGAATGAGGTTTTAAATAAATTGAAATCTAGACATTTTCGTGCTTCTAGTCTGTCTACCTACGATTTTTCCACTCTTTACACTACACTTCCTCATAATCTTATAAAAGAAAAGCTTAATGATTTAATTGAATGGGCTTCTCACAGAGAAGATTCTCTCTATCTTGCATGTAATGTCATAAATGCATTTTTCACTTCTAAAGAGCATAAGAATTATACACTTTGGTCATGTCAGAAAGTGTGTGATGCCCTCACCTTTCTACTTGACAATATTTATATTAGATTCGGTAATAAGTTATTTAGACAAATTGTGGGTATTCCGATGGGTACTAATTGCGCACCTCTTGTGGCTGATCTGTGAAAGAGACTTCATTTTGTCGCTTTCCATTGATAACAAATCTGAAATTATTGAAGCTTTTAGCTCTACTTCTAGATATTTAGATGATTTATTAAATATTGATAATACCTATTTTGATGGTTTGATCAGTCAGATTTACTCCCAAGAACTTCAGTTAAATAAAGCAAATTCTTCTGATACCGAGGCCCCGTTTTTGGATTTACATCTATCTATTGTAGATGGATTTGTTTCGTGCAAAATTTATGATAAACGCGATCACTTTGATTTTGAGATTGTAAATTTTCCTTTTTTGGATGGTGATGTTCCTCGTGCGCCATCCTATGGCGTTTATATTTCGCAATTAATTCGATTTGCTAGAGTGTGTAGTCATGTAACTGACTTCAACACTCGTAATAAATTATTAACGGCTAAAATCCTTAATCAGGGTTATCGGTACCAAAAACTACGCAAAGCCTTTTCAAAATTTTATAGACGCCATTCTGATTTAATTTCAAAATTCAATATTGGACTTAAATCTCTTCTGCAACAAGGTCTATCGGAACCCGAATTTTATGGTGACTTAGTATATAAATTCAGAAAATATATAACCGCAATGACTTCAGCACCCAATTTCGTAAAATCATTCTTCGATATAAAAAGATTGGGTACAACATGGATATTATACGACAGACTGCATGCATGGTAGTTAACCCAATCACGGTTGGCAACTTTGCTTCCCTCTTTAATTGCACGCCGGTGGGTCAGGCCTCAGATTCTATGACGGCTCCAACGTAAAGGCTTATTGAGAATTAGAGAGATAATGCTGGTTGGTGCCTGATGCTCTGTCTCTGGTCGGGCTCATCGGAGTCTAACTGTTGGTTTTCTTTTACTCCAGCATTTCAGTGGTTTCTTGCTGTCGAGTCCTCACCGTTGTCTCACCTCTGTGGTTCTTTGATTTCTGTGTTCACGGAGATGTTGCACTGATGAGTTAGGAGGCCTTCATGCGGACTGAACAAATTATTTGTCTAAATCGCGACAGAAGTAAGGGCGAGGATTGTGGCCACGTAAAATCGATTTAAGCCCCCCAGTGGAAATCTTCCACTGACCGTTCCAAGGCGGCTCTTCTGTGGCGATTTATTTATGTTGTTGTTTGTTACTTACTGTGTGTATCACTTGTGTCTTTTAATTTTGGATGGCCATATGGCCATTTTGTGGGAAAGTAACTGTCCTTATGGCCTTCCTTTGTTTAGGTTTCCATTATGGTCTGGTCGCTTAATGTTTGTATTTCTTTCCCTTTGGTGTCTTTTATGGGTGGAGTAAGTTAATTGTATCAATTCCTGATCTTTGTTTTACTTCTACTTGGTGTGCTGCGCCACATGGTGTGCCATTATTCTTACCGCGTCCGCGAAAAGACCCTCTAAAATTACCACGACCACGTGTATTATCACGACCTACATTCTGCGTATTCTCATTCTTAAACTGAGTACCTTGAGTCTCTACGCGCGTGTAAAATTTTCCTTAACACCGCTATCCCCACCTCCAGTTGCTCCTACCTCTGCGCTATATAACTGTTTTCTGTCGGGGTTCTTAAAACATTTAATTGTTAAATGCCCCTTACCGCATGTGCTACACTTGATATCCGATCTACCACTCGGTTTGTTGGAGTCAACTTTGTCCTGTTTACCCTGCGCTGCGCCTCTATTATCGCGTTGCCCCTTATTAATGCAACTAAATACAACCCCGCGCGCTTCTGCAAACAAATCTGCCTCCCTAGCCATTTCATCTAAATTACCAAACTGTTTTGGCTTCAGATGTACATACAGTTCTCTATTACATGACTCCAGGAACTGATCCCTTGCCATGAAATCACAGACAGCCGGAAAAGTATTTCTCTCTTTGCCATATTAAGCCATTTTTCTAAATAACTTCTCAATCTACTACTGAACTGTATGAACGTTTCTGATCTCTCGGGCCTACTATAACGAAACTGCTTTCTAAATCCGCGCGTTCAAAAGGTGCAGACGGAGTGACAAGCAGTGTAGACCATGATCAGACTGCACCTTCAGGAGCATTCTGATCTGGGTGTACACTGTTTGATTACACCTACATGCATCTGCCCCAATATGGTATTTCTTCTTTTTTAACTTCATTGACGTAAAAATGTATACATACCAATTTGCACTATATAGTTTACTTCATACAGGGCATGTGATACCTTGGGACCTCGCTTGGGACAGATCCATGTTCAAGTGTAGCGGTGCCACTTGTTGTTTCATTTGCTGTACGTTTTACACACACAAAAATATAACACATCAAGCCTCGGTGTAGACCCAGATCAGATCGCGTTCGACAGCCTCTGATCTGAGTATAAATTGGACACTTATAGTTATCTCGTTTTGGAGGGCTAGATATGGTTGACATATTGGTGAGTCAAAAACCTACTGATGGGAAATCCTAGGACGTTGTCTGTTGAGCAAAGGCAAGTACTTTCCCACCTCTAGACAGCACATGCAACTATTACACTAATTGAGATTTTATTTGTTCGCTTCCCAGTTATCTACATAATACTAATATTACACCAAGTATTAGCTTTTACAAAAAGCTTGCGTCTACGCTTAGCACACATTAATTTGTGTTGTCATAGGATTGGAATGTCAAATGTCAAAGCTGCTCATGTGTATTCTGTATAAGTGTGTCGGTAAATACTGAAAATTCTATCCAAAAGTTGACTACAGTTTTATATAAAAACAAAACTACCAATCTTTTACAATGATAGCCACTCGTACTAAGGAAACGAAAATTCAGTAGAACAGATGCATCTGCCTTCTTTTAGTGAAAAAACAACAACAACAAACAAACAAAAACAAATAGCAGGTCACGTGACAAGATGGCAACAATGTGGACTTAAAATTGGGCTGATAAAATGTGGGGGATATATATGTCCATATGTGTTTAATTTAGGAAATGATGATTTGAAGCTGATGCAATGGGACTAAGTGATAAGATAGTGCACCTAAATATTTGAAGGAGTACGTGAAAGTGGAATTATTGACGTTTTTATAGTGATTACCACTTAGTACACACTAAGTACACACTTTACCTGTATTTCACCTGATAATCACTCGCGTTTGTCTACACATGTGTTGAGATCTTCACTGCTTTTGAACATTTTGAACTATGGCTGAACAAGACTCTGATATTTCTCTTGGCGTAATGGAGGTAGTTTCTACTGAGGAGAGCACGAGCAAAAGAAAGGGGTCTCCGCTTTCAAAGGAAGCTGTTAAAAAATCCTAACTGAACCTGGTCAGGTGAGAGCAGGAGGGTTACAGAGACAGTCCTCACTGCCTAACATACCGAAAACATTAAAATCTAAAGATAAAAGCTCTAAAATGGCTTTTTCAGATATGGTGAAACTGACTTTCGGTGATCAAAATTTTGCAAAATCTATGGCACCTGTTTTGTATGACATGATGTCTCCTCTGATCAAAGATACTATAGCAGCAACTGTAAATGCAGCGATAGGAGAAATTAAAACCAGCGTAGTGGATGAAATCTTGAAATCCAATAATGATCTGAAAGCCATAGTTACTGAGCAGACTAAAACAGTCAAATTACAAGAGGCCATTATTAAAGAACAATCAGAACGGTTGGCCAAAAAGTCAGATAGAATCGAGCAACTTGAGTGTGATGTTGAATACTTGATGATGGAGATGGACTCCATGAAGATGGAGATAAACAATCTCGAACAATACGGTCGGAGAAATTCCATTCGTATTAATAATTTCAAACTTAACGCCCCTGTTCAAGATGAACCCGAGCTCACACGCCTTGTAATGAACTATTTGAATGAGAACATTCTGCATGATACCATTCCACTGGAGAAACGGAACATCGAGCGCTGTCATTTCGTGGGAAGGGCTATACCCAGTCGACCCAAACAGATCATTGTGAAGTTCTCACACTGTCAGGATAAGAGACGTGTTTTCGCGGGCAAGTCTAAACTTAAATCCAATCCTGACAGAACATTCCTTACCATATCTAGCCCTCCAAAACGAGATAACTATATGTGTTCAATTTATACTCAGATCAGATCTGATCTGGGTCTACACCGAGGCTTGATGTGTTATATTTTTGTGTGTGTAAAACGTACAGCAAACGAAACAACAAGTGGCACCGCTACACTTGAACATGGATCTGTCCCAGGCGAGGTCCCAAGGTATGACATGCCCTGTATGAATTAAACTTTATAGTGCAAATTAGTATGTATACATTTTTACGTCAATAAAGTTAAAAAAAAGAAGAAATACCATATTGGGGCAGATGCATGTAGGTGTAATCACACAGTGTAGACCCAGATCAGAATGCTCCTGAAGGTGCAGTCTGATCATGGTCTACACTGCTTGTCACTCCGTCTGCACCTTTTGAACTCCTGGCTGGATCGTTACACAAATTTGTTGAAATTTTAGATGAATTACAGAAAGTTCTCATGGCGTCCGAATTTTTAGGATTTGTCGGCAATACTGGCTGCGCAGGGGCACGGCCAAGCAAACACTGATCCATATCTTCCACCTACTGGTTTTAGATAGACCAATATCTTGCTATAGGAGTTTCTTTTTATAGCAAACAGCAGATGCCGTATTCTGCACAAATCAAACTCAGTTCAGCTCAATATACTTTATTTTGTTTTAATTTGTCTTTAAATACCATAATGATCTTAGGCTTTGGGGCAGATAGGCATAAAACAGTGCAGACCCAGATCTATCAGACTGCCTTTCCTTCAGGAGTAGTTTAATATGGGTTTGCACTGTTTGCTATTTCGTTTGCACCTTTTGGACTCCTTACAAGATCTTGAAACAAATTTGTTAAAGTTTTAGGATAATTACAGCAAGTCCTCAATGTGTCCGATTTTTAGCTCACCAGAGCCAAAGGCTCCGGGGGAGCTTATAGGATAGGCAGTTGTCCGTCGTTGTCGTCGTCGTCGTCGTCGTCGGGCGTTAACATTTTCAAACGACATCTCATCTGAAGCCACTGGGCCGATTCAGCCCAAATTTCATCTGTAGCATCCTTTGGCAGGGGGATTGAAAGTTTGTGTTTTTAATGAAAATCGGCTCATTAGTTTGGTTGCTATGGCAACTTAGAGTTTCCATAGACTTATAATGGGGAAAATAGAAAAATGGCATTTACTACCAAGCCTCTGCAGATATTTTGACAAAACTTTCATAGAAATGTTCCATAGGTAATCTACTATCTGTCATATGATTTTAGGCCTTCTGCTCATTTTTATTGGTTACCATGGAAACCAAAATGCAAAAAATAGACAAAAAAGTACTTAAAAAATCATCTCCTCAGAAACCATATGCTCTAGGAGGCTGAGACTTTATGAAAATATTCACCATATTTGCCTTTATAGATTTTGTGTTTTTTATGAAATTTGGCCTTTTAGTTTTGTTGCTATGGCAGCTTAGAGTTTCCATTGACTTATAATGGGGAAAACTGAAAAATGGCATTTACTGCCAAGTCATTGCAGATATTTTGACAAAACTTACATAAATATGTTCCTTGTGTAAACTTCTCTCAGCCATATGCTTTTATGTCAACCTGGGGGTCCCCTAGGTTGTGCGGGGGCCATGCCCCGCCCCCTCCACTTCATAAAATGCCTTATATCTCAGAAACCTTACAGATCCCAACCCCTAAACCATATATATTCTTGTTCCTTATGATAAGATGCATTGAGTGACACCAACCTGGGGGTCCCCCGGGATGTGCCGGGGACATGCCCTGCCCCCTCTTTTCCATAAAGTGCCATTTATCTTAGAAACCATTCAGATCTCCACCCCTAAACTATATATATTTTTGTCCCTTATGCTAAGATGCTTTAAGTGACACCAACCTGGAGGTCCCCCGGGATGTGCCGGGGACATGCCCCACCCCCTCCACTTCATAAAATGCCATATATCTCAGAAACCATACAGATCCCCACCCCTAAACTATATATATTCTTGTTCCTTATGCTAAGATGCATTAAGCGACACCAACCTGGGGGTCCCCCGGGATGTGCCGGGACCATGCCCAGCCCCCCTCAACTTCATAAAAGGCCAAATATTCCAGAAACCTTACAGATCCCCTCCCCTAAACCATATATATTCTTGTTCCTTATGATAAGACACATTCAGTGACACCAACCTAGGGGTCACCCAGGGTGTTCCCGGGCCATGCTTCACCCCTTGACTTCACAAAAGACCATAAATCTGAGAAACCGTTCAGAGCCCCACCCCTAAACCATATATATTCTTGTTCCTATGATAAGACACAATCAGTGACACCAGCATGCAGGTCCACCCTGGGTACCATGGGCCATGCCCCACCCCTTTACTTCATTAAAATCCATATATCTCAGAAACCATACAGATCCCCACCCCTAAACAATATATATTCTTGTTCCTTTTGATAAGATGCATTAAGTGACACCAACCTGGGGGTCCCCCGGGATATGCCGGGGATATGCCCTGACCCCTCCACTTCATGAAAGGCCATTTATCTCAGAAACCATTCAGATCCCCACCCCTAAACCATATATATTCTTGTTCCTTATGATAAGACACATTAAGTGACACCAACCTATGGGTCCCCCGGGATGTGCCGGGCACATGCCCCACCCCTTCCACTTTATAAAATGCCATTTATCTCAGAAACCATTGAGATCCCCACCCCTAAACCATATATACTCTCATTCCTTATGATAAGTTGCATTCAGTGACACCAAATTTGGGGTCCCCTGGGATGTGCCCGGACCATGCCCAACCCCCTCCTCTTCGTAAAATGCCAAATTTTCCAGAAACCTTACAGATACCCACCCCCAAACCATATACATTCTTGTTCCTTATGATAAGACACATTCAGTGGCACCAACTTAGGGGTCACCCAGTGTGCGCCCGGGCCATGCTCCACCCCTTGACTTCACAAGACCATATATCTGAGAAACTGTTCAGAGCCCCACCCCTAAACCATATATATTCTTGTTCCTTATGATAACACCCAATCAATGACACCAGCATGCAGGTCCCCCCGGGGTGCCACAGGCCATACCCCACCCCTTTACTTCATTAAAATCCATATATCTCAGAAACCGTTCAGATCCCCACCCCTAAACCATATATATTCTTGTTCCTTATGATAAGACGCAATCAGAGACACCAGCATGCAGGTCCCCCCGGGGTGCCACAGGCCATGCCCCACCCCTTTACTTCATTAAAATCCATATATCTCAGAAACCGTTCAGATCCCCACCCCATAACCATATTTATTCTTGTTCCTTATGATAAGACTCAACTTCATAATAGGCCATATATCTCAGAAACCATTCAAATCCCCCATCCTATAATCACATATATTCTTGCTCATTGTTATTTGACACATTCAGTCACCCACCCCGTCTTTGGGGATCACAGGGGCCATTTCTCTCCCTGCCACTTCATAAAAGTGCCTCATATCTCCGAATTAAACCATTCAGAACCCAACCGTTTAACCGTATATACTCTTGGTCCTTATGATAAGACTTATTCATTGACAACAATCTTGGGCTTTTCTGGGATCTGCCATGCCCGATTCCCTCCATTGCTTAAAAGGCCTTACATCTCAGGAACCATACATATTCCCACTGATAAACCATATATGTCTTTGTTCCTTTTGATAAGACGCATTTAGTGACAACAACCAGGACTCCATTGGGTCCATGCCCTGATCTCTCTTCGTTATAAAACACCTAATATTTCAGATACAGTCCACATGGGTGCTCATTTGGGTATGGGGTTTGTTTGGGAGACTTTATAATTGTTATAATAAAATGGTATCATGTTATAACACATGGCTGCCATTGGGCAGTGTCCACCTGAGCACTGGTCTATGAACTTTGGCTCTTTGGTTTGTTTGCTATGCCAAGCTATGAGTTTCCATTGTCCTATAATGGGGGAAAATTGAAAAATGACATTAATGCCTTTCAAGATATTTTGTCACACTTTCATGGCAATGTTCCTTTAATAATGTTCTTTTTTGGCCTATTTGTTGCCACAGATGGGAAATTGTCAATTGTCATCTGTTGTCCTGCAACAACACATTCACGCGACATCGAATCTAAAGCCACGAGGCTTATTGGGTCCAAATTTTATCTGTAGCATCCTAGGGCACAGGGCTTCCATGGTTAATTAAAATACATTGCTGCCAGTGGGCAGTGGCCCCCTGAGCTCTGGTGAGTATTGTGGCCCATGGGCCTCTTGTTTAGTATTCTTACGGTAAATGTATAGCTTTTAGCAAAAGTCAGTTGGAGGATTGCTAGACTAATATTATAGTACTGAACGGAATTCAAGACATTTTCAATAATGTTAAGAATGAATAAGATAGCTATTTAACCCAAGATTAAAGATAGTCTTATGAATTAAGCTGTCTGTTTATTACATTGGTCATTTGTTGTTGTTGTTTTTTTCAGCTGAAGAAGTAATAATAATAATGGAGCGTGATAACTCAGTGGTTAGTGCACTTGCCTCTGATGCTAGAGGTCCCGGGTTCGATCCCCGGCAGCGGCGATAAAATTTCGGTGTCCGAACACCCTCCATTGGCATCATTTGCAGGGATGTCTTAAAGTGCACCGTCCTTCGGATCGGGACGTTAACTGGATACCCCATGTGGAGGGAGAGTCATGCCCTGTGCAGGTTAAAGACCCCTTCCATAACTATATGATTACTGTGTAGACTTTCATCCTGCAAACCTAGTGTGTATGTAGTGTACACCTGCGAAAAATGGCCAGCTATGACCGATCGCAGTTTAAGTAGAAAAAATAGCAATAATAATAATAATAATAATAATAATAAGAAGAAGAACAACAAATGATAGCCGGACAATACTATACTCAGAAATACACTGATGTAGATAGATGCATCAACAAACCAGCGGACCAATGGTCCTGAGCCGCTCACCTGAGTGCTGAGATTTCGTTTCTGAGAAGAAGATTTTGGAAGTTTTTTTTTACCATGGCAGCCACCTTAACCCATTTAGTACCAGAAACCTCAAAACGGGTACCCTGGCAAACAGTGCAGGCCCAGATCAGACGCCGCAGAACGCGGCGTCTGATCAAGGCCTCCGTTGTTTGCAAAACGTTCAGTTATTTTCCAAATAATTTTTGATGAAAACACGACATGTCACCCTAAAAGTTTGAAATGAACTCCTGCTATATATAAAGAGAATGATTCCATTTGGTACATAATTGGTTAATCCTGCAAACTTTTGTTCTTCCATCCCATTAAGGCTTCATGTCAAATTTGAACTAAATTTGCTCTACCGTTTTTCAAAAACGAAAAATAATAAAGCTTATTTCAATATCTGAGTGACCCTGGAACAAGGTCAATGAGTAACGTTGACCTTTGGTACTCATGCAGCTTCATAGCTGATTGATATACAGTAAAATTTCTATTGAGACCACCTTTGGGACTGTTCAAAAGTGGTCTTTAAGACCACTTTTGAACAGTCTCAAAGCTTGTCCCTGAGCAGAGGACATTCTGTGCGGGAAATTCGAAGTAAGAATGACTGCACCCTTCTAAATAAGCTTTTTAAAGCAGAATTAGTTTTTCTTTCAGGTGGTCTTAATAGCGGGTTTCGAAAAATTATTCATTTCCACTTTTTTTTCTCATATAAAAACACAAGAATAAGTCAAGATCAACCCACACTCATCATTTGAATAAAAAGTTAAAATGCGCCGGAGTCCCCAATGCTACAATCACAGTTTCAAGGCACTTTGCCCACTGAATCCAGAGAAAATGACTATTTTAAGGTTTTACCATATATGGCCATGATTGTCATCTTGGTCTTGTGACCTGGACCAGTTCAACAAAATTCATTTCTTTTATCCCATAAAAGCTTCATATGAACTTGTCCAGCAGTTTTTAATGAATATTTAAACTTAATTTAAATAGCTGAATAATCTTGGTCCAAGGTCAAGGAGTGACCTTTGATACACCAGTAGCTTCATTTACTCATTTAGTGACGGCCCCTGCCCATAGGGGCTTGAGGAAATATATGGGCTGCATGATGCTTCCACGCAGAGCTGAATCCGGCCCGCACACTAGTACTGGTAAACCGCTTAGAGGATCTACGCCTGCCCAGGAACAGCAGTGCGAGGCGGACCCTCCATGCTAATAAACCCTAATGGTTTCATTGGGCGACAGGGCTTGAAATGTCATTTCATCTCAATGCCGGGTAAAAGTCCCACAAAATTGGAAGCAACGTCTCCAAAATGACCTTTACAGTGTTGACGGGGACGTTAAACCTCAAATCAACCAACCAACTCATTTAGTGAGGCCTAAAAAGAAATAGCCTTGTTTGCGCTAACTCGAGCAACCCTGCTTCAGACCCTTCGAATCTACTATTTATATCAATTAAATAACAAAATAAAAATTAAAACACCGACCCTACCATTTTCAATTTTCGACCCTACCCATACAGTGTCGTCTTTGTAATCTCCCATAGTAAATTCGCGTTTTAAGTATTTTTTTGTAGTTTTTGGCATTTTGTACTTTCCAAAATACAAAGTTGACTTTTTTGAGCATCAAAAATGAATTACGATAGACAGTGCAAGTCTCAACATGACGATGTTATATATATAAAAAACATGTACAAAAAAAAAAAAAAAAAAAAAAGCACACACACACGTATAAATTTTTTTTTCGGGAGAAAAAATGAAATTATAAAAAAGCACATGCAACCAAAATTTTGACCTTGACGTAAATTGGGTCAAAGTATAGAAAGAGACGTCATTTGAACACATTATGATGAGTCTGAGACCCCGCTGCTACTTAGCAAGTATCAAGGAAGTCGGCCCATTGATTCCAGAGATGAAGGTTTTTACATTATATGGGCATGGCGGCCATATTGCTCATGTGAAAAAACTCATATTAAGTCATTTTCAATTCCTTGTCCCTGTTAGCTTTCATATAAAATTCAATTACAAATGGCCCAGTGCTTACTGAAAAACCAATTTTAATTTTCATATCTGAATGACTTTGAACTTGAAAGTTCATGGTTCATTTACTCATTTCGCTAACTGCATCTATCACTTTTCAGATCACAGGCAGCGACAGTTTCTGAAATACAGTCGGACTTCGATGGCTCGAATACCGATGGCTCGTTTACCATGGCAGAGTCGAACCCGTTTTTGAGTCCCTAGGGAATTCCTCTGCATAAGAAAAAGTGTGGGATAATTAAGGAGATTTTCGACTTTTATCTTGCAAATGTATGCTGTGTGTACTCATTAGAATCGCCTCAATGAGGCGATTCTAATGAGTACACACACCATACATTTATGTTACAGAACACCGAAAAGAAGTCCAAAAATACCCCCGTTATGTTTTCTGGAAGTATGCAACAGTGGCTCGAACTACAGCTGTTTCGAACAAATTTCTATGGTCCGGAAGGGGTTCGAGCCATCGAAGTTTGACTGTTTTGACGATTTTGACTTTTTCCCATACAAAGCCTATGGAACCAAAGTTGATTTTACCCTAAAACAGTTCAGGATCAACCAACGGCCATCATTTGAACAAAAATGACTGACTTGAGGGCCTAAAACTACATAACAAGTTTGAAGGCAATAGGCCCATTTGTTCCGAAGAAGATTTTGAAGTGTTTTTACCATATATAAGCAGGGTGGCAATATTGGTCATGTGACATAATTGGTATTAATTCATTACCATTTCCTTGTTCCTAAAAGCTTTCATATGAAATTTTGGAACAGAAAGCTCAGCGGTTTTAGAGAAAAAAAAAGAGTTTAAATTTTCACATCTGAATGATCTTGGGCTAAAGACAAGGAATTGGCCCTGATCTTGAATACTAGTGTAGTTTATTTTACTCATCTACCAATTTTCAGATCACAGACTGCAACAGTTTCTGAAAAATACACGGTTTGACTTTTCCCCTTACAAAAGCTTATGTAACCAAATTTGACCTTGGCGTACAAAAGGTCAGGGTCATTAAGGGGTCATCATTTGAACAAACTAGAATTGGTTCCACATCACGTGAACATGTCCGTGAAATGAACACCCCCTTAAACCCCCACTTTATATAGAGAAAACTGGGGTTTAGGGGGGTAAACATTATTTTCCTTATTTCTGCTCCAAAACATAGGTTGTGGGTACTCGTTAGAACCGCCTCAATGAGGCGGTTCTAACGAGTACCCACAACCTATGTTTGCAGTATAAATAAGAAAAATATCACGGATTTTCACCAGAAATGTAGCCATTTTGGACTATATCGCACGGGTGTGTTATCGTAATGAGTCCAAAATTCTACAGACCAAGTTTCATGATATACGGCCCACTGGTTCCGGAGGAGAAGCTTTCTATAGTGTGTTTTATTATATGGGCATGGCGGCCATTTTGGACATGTGACCAATCTCATATTAATTAATTTGCATTATTCCTAAAAGTTTTTATATGGAATTTGGTTAAAAATGGACATCGGCCCGTTGGTTCCGGTGAGCAAGATATTTGAGGGGCTTTTACCTTGTATGGGCATGGCGGCCATTTTGATCACGTGAACTGGACCTCATGAATATAAACTTTCGTTGCCCCATCCCATGGATACACCACATGAAATTCGACACAAATCGGCCAAGTGGTTTTAGAGGAGAAGACGTTCGAGAATTTTAACAGACAGACAGTCAGAAGACAGACAGACAGACAGACTGGGGGCGACAGACAGACAGACAACAGACACTTGGCGTATTATAAGCAAACCGCTGGGCCTTTGGCTCAAGTGAGTACATTCTTACCTCGCTCTCTTCCCCATTATGGCGTTTTTTAATTCACCTGAGCCGAAGGCTCACAAGGTGAGCTTATGGTATAGGCAGGCTCCGGCGGCCATCGTCCACACTTTTGTACTTGAATATCTCAGTAACTAGCTGGCCAATCTCGATCAAATTTTATGTGCAGTATCAATGGGTTGGAGAATTGATTGCATTAGGTTTTTAGACTAGCTTTAATCAGAACTGTGGTTGCCATGGAAACAAATACGTTCCATAGACTTGTAATGGGAAAAACGACGTCTCGAACTTTTCTCAGCCGTTTTTGATCCGATCTTTATCAATCTTGCAGATAACCAGGAGAGGCATACAGTCTACGTTGTGTTAGAATTTGAGCGTCACATAATCAGCCACTTTGGAGTTACCTGCCCTTGAGCGATAATATAAGCGAAAATAATATCTCCACTTTTTCTCAGCTGTTATTGGTCTGATCTTTTTGAAACTTTTAATAAACAAGGACAAGCTTAATATCTCAGATTAGTTCGAATTTAGCTCGAAACCGACAACCGTTCACGGAGTTGCGTCCCTTTGAGCGTGAAAATTTTTACCATAGGCTTACAATGGAAAAAACTTCTCCAACGTTTCTCAGCCATTTCTGATCTGATCTTTATCCCAGGCTTGCAGATAACTAAGAGAGGCATACAGTCTACGTCGAGTTGGAATTTGGGCATCGCAGGACTAAGGGCTTTGGGGTTACCTGCCCTTGAGCATAAAATAAGCGTTAGTAAACAAGGACAAGCATAATATCTCAGACGAATTCGAATTCGACTCGAATCTGAAAACCGGTTTCGCATTTACGGTCCCTTGAGCGTGAGAAATTTTACCACATGCTTACGATAGAAAAACGACGTCTCCAACTTTTCTCAGCCATTTGTGATCTGATCTTTATCAAACTTGCGTTTAACCAGGAGAGGATCTCCACTTTTTATGCCCCCAACTTTGAAAAAGTTGGAGGGGCATATTGGTTCTGGTTCGTTCGTCCGTTTGTCCGTTCGCCCGTCCGTTACGCTTTTGATGCATAGCATAACTAAAGAACCGTGTATGCTAGGGTTTTGGAATTTCATATATGGATTCCTCATGGAAATTAGCTGACGCGTATTTTTCTTTCTTGTCCGGATTATGCCCCCTTCAAGAGTTATTGCCCTTTGAAATGTTTTAATAAAATATTTTGTCAGCAAGATATCTCAAAAACTATTGGAGCTAGAGCCTTGAAAGTTGGTGAATATATTGGTTGTGATGAGTAGATGAACTGATTAACTTTTGACGAAGTTCTGAAAAATACTTTGTGAGTTATGGCCCTTTGTCATTTTGGTAATTTGTGCCCATTAAAATGTATTCTAAAAGTGATGCATAGCATAACTTTAGAACCGTGTATGCTAGGGTTTTGAAATTTCATATATGGATTCCTCATGGAAAATTGGCTGACGGGTATTTTTTTTACTCGTCCGGATTATGCCCCCTTCAAGAGTTATTGCCCTTTGAAATTTTTTAAATAAAATCTTGTCAGCAAGATATCTCAAAAACTATTGGAGCTAGAGCCTTGAAAGTTGGTGAATATATTGGTGGTGATGAGTAGATGAACTGATAAACTTTTGACAAAATTCCGAAAAATATTTTGTGAGTTATGGCCCTTTGTCATTTTGGTAATTTGTGCCCATTGTAATGTATGCTAAAAGTGATGCATAGCATAACTTAAGAACCGTGTATGCTAGGGTTTTGAAATTTCATATATGGTTTTCTCATGGAAAATTAGCTGACGCATATTTTTTACTCGTCCGGATTATGCCCCTTTCAAGAGTTATTGCCCTTTGAATTTTTTTAATAAAATCTTGTCAGCAAGATATCTAAAAAAATATTGGAGCTAGAGCCTTGAAAGTTGGTGAATAGATTGGTGGTGATGAGTGGATGAACTGATTAACTTATGACAAAATTCCGAAAAATACTTTGTTAGTTATGGCCCTTTGTCATTTTGGTAATTTTGTGCCCATTGTAATGTATGCTAAAAGTGATGCATAGCATAACTTGAGAACAGTGTATGCTATAGTTTTGAAATTTCATATATGCATTCCTGATGGAAAATAAACTGACGCGTTTTTTTTTTCTCGTCAGGATTATGAGCCCTTCAAGAGTTATTGCCCTTTGAATTTTTTTTAATAAAATCTTGTCAGCAAGATATCTTAAAAAACTATTGGAGCTAGAGCCTTGCAAGTTGGTGAATATATTGGTGGTGATGAGTAGATGAACTGATTAACTTTTGACAAAATGCTGAAAAATACTTTGTGAGTTATGGCCCTTTGTCATTTTGGTAATTTGTGCCCATTGTAATGAATGCTAAAAGTGATGCATAGCATAACTTTAGAACCGTGTATGCTGGGGTTTTGAAAATTCATATATGGATTCCTCATGGAAAATTAGCTGACGCGTATTTTTTTTCTCGTCAGGATTATGCCCCTTTCAAGAGTTATTGCCCTTTGAAATTTTTTTAATAAAATCTTGTCAGCAAGATATCTCAAAAACTGTTGGAGCTAGAGCCTTGAAAGTTGGTGAATATATTGGTGGTGATGAGTAGATGAACTGATTAACTTTTACAAAATTCTGAAAAATACTTTGTGAGTTATGGCCCTTTGTCATTTTGGTAATTTGTGCCCATTGTAATGTATGCTAAAAGTTATGCATAGCATAACTTAAGAACCGTGTATGCTATAGTTTTGAAATTTCATATATGCACTCCTAATGGAAAATAAGCTGACGAGTATTTTTTTCTCATCCGGATTATGCCCCTTTCAAGAGTTGTTGCCCTTTGAAATTTTTTTTATTAAAATCTTGTCAGCAAGATGTCTAAAAAAACTTTTGGAGCTAGAGCCTTGAAAGTTGGTGAACATATTGGTGGTGATGAGTAGATGGACTGATTAACTTTTGACAAAATTCCGAAAAACACTTTGTGAGTTATGGCCCTTTGTCATTTTGGTAATTTGTGCCCATTGTAATATATGCTAAAAGTGATGCATAGCATAACTTTAGAACCGTGTATGCTATGGTTTTGAAACTTCATATATGCATATATACCCACCCCACCACACTACACCCCACCCCACCCAGCCCCACCATACAACACCCCACAACACCCTGCCCCACCCCCCACACACATGCATGCAGTCATGCACAAATCCTTTGTTGACTAGGAATATTTTTTTGTCTTTTTCTTCATAAACACATAACACAGAAATTATACCCCTACACAAAAGTTGATAGTGGGTGGTGATATGCCATTTGTCCTGTACATACATAAATACATGCATACATATATTCCTACCCTACCATACCCTACCCCACAACCCCAACCCACCCCACCCCATGACACCCTACCCTACAACACCCCACCCACGACAACACACCTCAACCCGGCCCACTCCAATTACACACACACATGCATTTACACTCAAACATGCATGCTTATACACAATCACTAATTTATGCTTGCACACCCACATACAAAAAAACACCCATGCATGCACACACACACACACACACACACTGATGCTTGCATGCATACATGCAGGTACTCACACATGCATGCATGCATGTACACAAATATGCATGCATGCACACTTATGGACTCACACAATGTCATGCACACACACACATGCATGCACATGCAGGCATGCACACTTATGCACTCATACATGCACACACACACACATGCATAAATACATGCATGCATATATCCCTACCCTACCCCACCCCACCCCACCACATGACACCCTACCCCACAACACCCCACCCACGACAACCCACCTCAACCCGGCCCACACCACTTACACATGCATGCATGCACACACATGCATTTACACTCAAACATGTATGCTCATACACAATCACTCATTTATGCTTGCACACCCACATACAAACGCCCATGCATGCATGCACACACACACACCGATGCTTGCATGCATACATGCAGGTACTCACACATGCATGCACACTTATGGACTCACATAGGCACACACACATGCATGCACATGCAGGCATGCACACTTATGCACTTACACATGCACACACACACACATGCATGCACATGAAGGCATGCACTCACGAATTAATGCATATCATAAGAAAACATGCATGCATACATGCACTCAGGCATGCACACATACAATGGACACACACATGCATGCCCTCATGCATGTACACATGCATACACTCACACACACGCACATACACATGTATGCTTTCATGCATGCATGTACGCCCACATGCAAACATGCATGCACTCACGCATACATGCACTCACGCATGCATGCACTCACACATGCATGCACTCATGCATGAACATACACATGCATGCATGCATGCACACACATATTTTCTTGCATGTATGTATACCCACATGCAAACATAAATGCACACATGCATGCGCTCACAGATGCATACATGCACCCATACATGCTTACACACACGCATGCACTCATGAATGAAGACACACATGCATGCATGCATGCATACACACATTCATGGTTTTATGAATGCATGCAAACATGCAAGCACACATGCACTTATACATGCATACACAAATGCATGTATTCACAGTTGCATGCATGTTTATACATGCATGCATGCACTCATGCATGAACACACGCATGCAGCATCCATCCATGCACACACATGCATGCATCCATGCATACACATGCATGCACTCCCACATGCAAACATGCATGCACTCATGCATGCATATACACATGCATGCATATATATACACATATACATGCAATTCACACACACACACACACACACACACACACACACACACACACACACACACACACACACACACACACACACACACACACACACACACACACACACACACACACACACACACACACACACACACACACACACACACACACACACATACACACACACACACACACACACACACACACACACACACACACACACAGATTTATGTAGTTGCGAGCCATGGTATTGTTAACCAGCTCTATCGACACTTCTTTATTACAAGGGATAGAGAACATAAATTTTGCTTAAAACAAGCCTTATTTATTGATATTTTACTTCGTAAATCGCCATATTCATACACTCCGCCTCAGAGGAGTTACACATTTAAAACCAAAGGGCTTTGTCGACACCAATGAACACCGTCTATCATCTACACCGGAAATAGAATCCCGGTGAATCGATAAAAATGACTGAAGGATAAGGGGTGCCTCTTGAAAATGGATATTTTTTACTGCTTGTAAGTTTTAGTTTTAGAATACTGTTATCAATATCAGTAGTGGACATAATTTGCTGCTGCTGTGAGAAGTGTTTTGATTATTAAACACACAATCGTGCAATTACAGACCGAATGTTCGATAGCTGGTACCACGAAATGAACGAATTTTGACAAGTTCCTTGTTGTTTTTTTAATATTTATGCCTTTCTACTGAAGGTTTTCCACTTAATCAGATAGAACAATGATCAAAAAATAATTTGCAAAAGAAACTCGCCTCAAACTGTACTTTCAACACAACTGTTTGCCAAAACGTAAATTTACCTGTTGTACGGCGAATAGTAGCTTGGTGTACGGCTTATAGCAAATTATTGTAACAGAAAGTGTACGGCGAATAGTTCCATGTTTATAGCTGATAACATTTTAAAAGTAACTCGACCGTTCCTACGGTGCTTCTCATACATCCATGAGGATTGTACTGCTCTGTATGTATGATGAAACGTATGTCTTGTCAAAGTTGGGTGTTATATTTTGTCAAACATGCTGCTTATGGGTAACGAAATGTAAACAATGGTCGGCATGAACTGGGGCTAAATCAAGGGACTCACCTGTCACAACATCTTTATCCAGTGTCATCAGAATTTTATAAACACACTTCAACAGTTTTCACCCATTCTCTCGTCATATTAACAAGACTCAATCACAATATTGCAATGTTAGTTAGGAACTAATTACTATGTATAGTTTTAAGACCATATTTTGCCACATAGGCGTTATTTTGTGTTAAAAAGAAGTGCGCATTATCAAAACACGCCAGCTCAAATATAGACGCGTGACATATGTTCTATAAAAGGGTTATCCTTTGGAAGCAAATAGTACACCACATACAGTGAAACTTCGATGACTCGAACACCGGTGTCTCTTTAACCATGGTTGATTCGAACTCATTCTTGAGTGCCTAGAAAAAACTTCCCATAGGGCCTGATAAAACATTGTTAGGGATAACTTCGAACAAATGTTATTGTGAAAAGATATGTTGTGTGTACTCATTAGAATCGCCTACACACAGCATACCTTAATTTAATATAAGCGTTATGCCTCCTGACATAACCCTGTTAATAACCCTCAGAGGCTCGAACTAGTACTGTCTCGAACACATTTTCACCACATTTTTGGAAAGTTGTGACTAACCCCACCCCCCCCCCCCCCCAAAAAAAAAAAAAAAAAAAAACATACCGATTTGGAACGGTCAACAATAAGTTTTAGGGGGCTTAAGTTATTTTAACGACATCCAAACCATTACTTTTATTTTACTTGATGATGGGGTATAAAACCTGATCATTCTGTTTTTTTTTGTCTGTTGCATGATGTTTTTCCTACTTACCATTAATCAACACGTGTAACAAAGAACAAATATAAAAGCCACAATGACTCTTGTCTGACGACGAACGCAGCATTAGTTGAGACTTGGTGGACCAAACGACAAACATAGATTTTCACTGCAGTCCTTACGGGCCCCGCCCATCGGGGCTTGGAGAAATAGATTGGGATGCACGGTGCTTCCACGCAGGACTGAAACTACCGCACGTGAGTACTGGTTAACTTCTTTGATGGACTATGCCAGCCCAGGAAAAGTAGTCCAAGTCAAACCGTCCAATGCATATAAGCCCTATTGGTTTCATTGGGCGGCAGGGCTTGAGATGTCATTTCATCTCAATGTCGGGTAAAAGTCCCACAAAATTGGAAGCAACGTCTCCAAAATGACCTAAATTGTGTTGACGGGGACGTTAAACCACGACCAAACAAACAAACTGCAGTCCTTCGTCCCGCCCATCGGGGCTTGAAGACATAGATTGGGCTGCATGATACTTCCAGAGCTTAAACCGCCCACACACGAGTACTGGTAAACAGCTAATCGGCTGTAAGCCTGCCCAGGAAAAGTGGTGTGAGTCTGAACGTTCATGCATATCACCATATTGGTTTCATTCGGCGGCAGGGGCTAAGATATCATTTCATCTCATTGTCGGGTAAAAGTCCCACAAAATTGGAAGCAACGTCTCCAAAATGACCCATATAGTGTTGACGGGGTCGTTAGACTCGAGTCAAATTCAATCAAACAAACAAACATCTATTAGCTTCACATGACTCACAAAGTCTAGCCAATTGAGGTATGCCTAGGCAATTGGTATATGTCATTCAACACAAGTAAATTGGACAATGCTTAGCACAACCCAAGGAATACAGCAGTAGAAATGAGTAGACTTTAGTAGAAACTTTTTTTTTTATTTTTTTTTTATTTGGTTGTTTGAATTGAGGTTTAACGTCCCCATCAATACTATTTAGGTCATTTTGGAGACTTTGCCTCCAATTTTGTGAGACTTTTACATACAGAGCCGCCGGACAAATCAAAAGAATTTACATGTAGGGAAGGTCAGATTCGCACCATTTTGCCTGGACAGGCTTTGACACTCTAAGCGGTTTACCAGTAGTCATGCGGTCGATTTGGAAGTTTGATTTTTGATTGATTGATTGATTTGAGGTTTAACGTCCCCGTCGACACCGTAAAGGTCATTTTGGAGACGTTGCTTCCAATTTTGTGGGACTTTTACCCGACATTGAGATGAAATGACATCTCAAGCCCTGCCGCCCTATGAAACCAATAGGGTTTATAAGCATGGACGGGCCGACTCGCATTTTACCAGTACTCGTGTGCGGGTCGGTTTCAGCTCTGCGTGGAAGCATCATGCAGCCCATATACTTCTTCAAGCCCCGATGGGCGGGGGCCGATCTGCATGGAAGTATCATGCAGTGTAATAGCTCAGCGGTTAATGCGTTTGCCTCTGATTTTAGGGGTCTGCGGTACGATTTGCTGCAGCGGTAATAAAGTTGCGGTGTCCAAACATGCTACACTGGTATCATTTGCCGGGATAAATGCCCCAAAATGCACCGTCTATCGGATCGGGACGTTAACTGGATCCCCCTACCCCCGTGCAGGGAGAATCATCCCTTATGCAAGTTAGAGATCTTTACGTAATTACATGACGAGTTTAAACAATAGTTTATTAGTTAACTATACAATCATAACGTGTACTCAACTAGTATACTATTGTTTAAACTAATCGTGTAATGTAATCACAATGATGGTGAGCTCTCAGATCCATTACCTGTGACAAATGGAGTCAAGCAAGGCTGTGTGCTAGCCTAGACACTGTTCAGCATGATGTTCGCTGCCATGCTCACAGATGTTTTCCAGGAGGGTGACAACGCCATACCGATTAGGTTTCGCTTTGATGGGAAGCTTTTCAATCTCGGGAGGTTGCAAGCCAAATCCAAGGTGCAAACAGAGGTGCTAGAGGAGTTCGTCATTGGAGATGACATGGCACAAGGTGCATAATTACTGTGTAGGTTTTCATCCTGCAGATCTGGGGTATGCCTTATGTACACCTGACAGTAATGGCCAATTATGTCCGATCGCAGTAGTGGTTTTAGGGGTGCTCAACGGCCCAGTCAACACTATTTAGGTCATTTTTACCGAACAGTTTACCTAGCCACCCTTCTCCTGTGCAGGCTTATACGTAAGCGGTTATCAGCGGAAGGGAGAAAATGAAGGAGATAATGACCGAAAAAAAGATTTCATGATCAATTTCCTCCACAACAGTGTTGCTGTTGGATGGATAGATAGATAGATAGATAGATAGATAGATAGATAGATAGATAGATAGATAGATAGATAGAATCTCCATGATCCGTTGGTCGGGGCAAGCATATATACCCTTAAAGTTGGGTAAAAAACGGAAATGGTCCATCATTGGCATTTAACAGTTAAGAATACAGGGGTAGCCATATCTATTCGCCGTATCCTTTTTTGGCTATATTCCGTACAGCTTCCTGGTTGTAAACAGCTAAACGCCGTACACATGGATTTTTGGTTTTTAATAAATACGCTTAGTGTATGATAAAATCATGACCAGAGAAAGTTTTCAGATACTATCCATTATAAACAGAAACAGGTGAAAGAAAGTTTAAGCGGAAATAAATCAAGAAATTATCAAATCTGTAACCTATTTTCGAAAATGCTGGTCTTCACCCAGTACCAAGCATCGTTAAACTTGTGTTTCTGACTTTAAATCGATACATACAGCATAGAAAAACGCATAAAATCTTGCAGAAATCCCTCTGTTATTTCAAGGAAATAAATTTACACTTCGCGGGCAGAAAATAGATAAGAAATAAAGGCTACACTCACCGTGTTCCATGCCTACTTTCGGTTTCAATCGATTCACCGGGATTCTATTTCCGGTGTAGATGATAGACGGTGATGAATGTATATCTGGCGTTCTGGACACGGTGTCCAAAGTGCAGCTGTGTAGAGGAAATGTGTGTATGCTTGTGAGCCAGACTATCAAAATCGTGCAAACCAATGCAATCAGAAAGAAATAATGTGCTCTCAGTGCGAGTTTTTCATGTGTTTGTTATTATGTCTCCCCCCCCCCCTTTACGGGGAGACATATTGTTCCCCCCGGGCGTCTGTCTGTCTGTCCGCCTGTCACAAAATCGTGTTCGCTCTATAATTTAAAAACCGTTCAAGCTATCTTCACGAAACTTCATACAAATATAAATCAACATTAGACGACGTGGTGAGTGCAAGAACTATAACTCTCGAAATTTATACTTTTTGAGTTATCTCCCTTGGAAGCTTGTCGGTATGTATCTATGTATGGGCAAATCGTGTCCGATCAATAACTTTCTTATTGTCAGATGGATTTTGAAATTACTTGGCAGAAATGTTAACAACTATGAGATGATGTGTCACGCGCATGACCCAGGACGGTACCTCAAATGTCAAGGTCATACTCAGAGGTCAAAGGTAAAAATGGGCCTTTTTCGTGTTTTGTCAATAACGTTCTTATTTTTAGATGGATATTTAAATTACTTTGCAGAAATGTTAACCATTATGAGACGATGTGTTGCGTGCATGTCGCAGGTTGGTACCTCAAAGGTCAAGGTCATACACAGAGGTCAAAGGTCAAAAATTTTGGTTTTTCGTGTTTGGTTAGTAACTTTCTTATTTTTAGATTGAATTTGAAATTACTTGGCAGAAATGTTAACCCTCATGAGACAATATGTCGCGCATATGGATCAGATTGACACCTCAAAGGTCAAGGTCATACTAAGAGGTCAAATATAAAAAGAGCCTTTTTCGAATTTTGTCAATACCTTTCTAATTTTTCGATGGATTTTGACATTACTTGGCAGACAAGTTAACCACCATGAGATGATGTGTTGCGCGCATGACTCAGTTTGGTACCTCAAAGATCAAGGTCATATTTATAGGTCAAAGTTGATGAAAAGGGGCCTTTTTTCGTATTTGGTCAATAACTTTCTTATTTTTAGATAAATTTTTAAATAACTTGGCAGAAATGTTAACCACCATAAGATGATGTGCTGCGTGCATGACCCAGGTTGGTACCTCAAAGGTCAAGGTCATACTTAGAGATCAAATGTCAAAAGGGCCCTTTTTCGTGTTCTGTCAATTATTTCTTATTTTTGATGGATTTCGAAATTACTTGGCAGAAATGTTGATCACAATGATACGATGTGTCTCTTGCATGACCATTGTTGGTACCTCAAAGGTCAAGGTCATACTTAGAGGTCAAAGGTAAAAAATAGACGTTTTTTCGTGTTCAGTCAATAACTTTCTTATTCATGGATGAATTGTGAAATTACTTGGCAGTAATGTTAACCATCATAAGACGATGGGTTGTGCGCAAGACCCAGGTCGGTACCTCCAAAGTCAAGGTCATACAAAAAGGTCAAAGGTAAAAAAGTGTCTATGTTATGTCCAGCCAATAACCTTACTTTTTAGTGTAAAATTGCAGAAATGATCACCTTCATTAGACGATGGGTCATGTGCAGACCAATGTCCATTCCTCCAATGTCAAGGTTATACCTAGAGGTCAAAGGTAAAAAGGGGCCTTTTTGTGTACAGTCAATATATTTCTTATTCTTTGATGGATTATGAAATTACTTGGCAAAAATGTTAACCATCATGATACGATGTGTTGTACCTCCAAGGTCAAGGCCATACTTACAGGCCAAAGGTAAAAAGTATGGCTTTTTGTGTACGGTCAATAACTTTCTTATTTCTCTATGAACTTTGATAAGTTACTTTGCAGAAATGTTCATCTTCATTAGACGATTTGTTGCACCCAAGATCCAAGTCAATACCTCCAATGTCAAGGTCAAACTTAGAGGTAAAAACGGGGGGGGGGGGGGGGGGGGGGGGGGGTGGTGGACATCTGTGTTTTTGTAGAAAACAAATTCTAGTTTTTCATCATATAGTGCATTTCAAGTTCCCAGCTTGAAACAAATAACAAACAGTAATAATAATAACAGTATTACTACGTTATTCGAGTTAAAATAACGAGGGTTTATGCCTAGTATAAAATGGGATAACATTATTCGGGTTTTGAGGCCGTACATGCATCTGTCCGCAAGCTATTGGACTAGGAAGAGAAGTAATGTTTGTTTTTTTTTTTTTTTTTTTTTCTTTGCTACATTTTAATCAAACTCTTTCGACAGCCGAACAATTGCTTGCCGCAATATTGGGAAAATGTTTGGCTAGACACACTGTTTTCAATTCCAGGCTTATTAATGTTGGTATCCATCCAAAAATAAAAAAGTTATTGACTGGACACAACAAAGACACTTTTTTACCTTTGATCTCTTAGTATGACCTTGACCTTGGAGGTACCGTCCTGGGTCTTGCGCACAACACATCGTCTTATGATGGTTAACATTTCTGCAAAGTAATTTCACAATCCAACCAGGAATAAGACAGTTATTAAATGATCGTTTAATAGAACAGGATATTACTCACATGCATTGTTGATTCCTTATATTTGTGATGAAGTTAGGAGAGGCTTGGTCTAAAATGTAAAGAAAACATAATGATTTTGGCTAACGGCACGGGGTCATGGACTGGGATCAACACTGGTAAGTGAAAATAAATGACAGAAATTTATGATCATATTTTATATTAGATTTGCCGATAACACTATTTCTTTTTAAACAGTGTCTGATACAAACTTAAAAATCTGCTAGTTATAAATGTAGCCTATTACGATTAAAAAGCACCGAAGTGACGTGTGTTCTGAAAAACTAAAACTTTTCCTTTGTTTAAATATGGCATTAATCAAATTTTGTTCTCGCCGTAACAAAACGATGTTCTGTTCCTACTTAACCTAACAAAACAAAATTTTGATCGCTAGACATGACCACTAATAATTGGTGGATTTTTATGCAAATTTGCTTAAAATATATGGAATAGTTTTTATTAAATGTAGTAAATGTTTTGACGCAAGTGTGAAAACGTCGCTTAAGGCTGCTGACCAAAGGGTAGATGTGTTATGCATAAGAATTTATTTTTCTGATTCCCACTTTCACCCCAGTGTTGACCTAATAGTGCTATAAATATCTTGTTAATCTTCTTATAGAAGATTCTAGAAAACTGAGTCACAGATTAATTTCATTTTTGTAAACAACATGTTTACAAGGAAAAGTACTTCAGAACCTTCCAGAAAGTTCTGGGTTGCATTATTTTTAGAAAATTACCTCATCTTATTCCACAGCCCTCTGGAATGTTCTAGAGAAATCTTAGGGTCTATAAAAGAGCTTGATTTTTCTCATTGAGTCAGACTTTGGAGTTTGATGTTTGGGCTTATAAGGAAAGTTATTTCTAAATTCTGTGTTGGATTGTGAAAGGATATTACTTTTCATTTTGGACTGTGAATTCTGTGGGATCAAGGAAAATAGATTCATTCAGGATATTTCATAACAGAGCTAAGTACATTTAATTTTCTTACTTCTACAGGTTAAAGTTAACTTGTAAATAAATTTTGTTAAATTTTTCCAAAAGGCTTGTTTGCTTTTTCTTTCTGCTACGCCTGGCTCGTAACAGAAATTGGGGGCTCGTCCGGGATAAAACCATTTGAGCATTTTAAAACCGACATTTCATGTGACGGCAGGTAATTGTCATTTCTTATCAAATAGATTTGGCAGTTGCTTCACAAGATTGGTATTTCCCTATAGGCATATAGGGGATTGTCATTTCATGTGAACTGGCATTTCAGGTGAAATAGTACTTGTCATTTCATGTGAAATTTTTGTTGGGCTTGTCATTTCAAAAAAAAAAAAAAAAAAAAACTTTGTCAAATTAACCTCAATCTTTATTTCCATAAACACTTTATAAAACAAACAAAAAGCAAACATGTCGTTTGATTTGAGAAGCTTTTTGGCTCAGCCTACTCAGGAGTTGTTTAATCTGGCCAAAAGGACAGATTTGCTAGAAATTGCTTCCCATTATGGGGTCACTGCTGTCAAAACAAGCATGAAAAAACATGAAATTAAGAATATTTTGGTACATTTTTTTGTTGATGAAGAACTTTTCGATCCATCTGCTTTGTCTCTCATTATGGTTTCACATACTGAATTGCAAATGAGACAAATTGAAATTGGAAGGCAAATTGAATTAGAAAAATTAAGATTAGAGATGGAAGAACGCATACAGAAAGAAAAAATGGAAAAGGAAGAAAAAGAAAGGGAAATGCAGAGACAAATGCAGATGGAAAGATTAGAAATGGAAGAACGAATTCGAAAAGAAAAATTAGAGCAGGAAGAAAAACAAAGAGAAATGGAGGAACGGATTGAGTTAGAAAAGGAAAAAATGAGATATAGTATTGAAGAAAAAGAGAGGGAAAGGCAATTTCAATTAAGGCTGAAGGAAATGGAACTCCAGGGTCAGGATAGGTTGAAACATACCCCTGTTTTTGACTCTGGCAGTTACTTTGATGCCACAAAGCACATAAGATTAGTTCCGCCATTTCAGGAAAAAGAGGTAGATAAGTATTTTTTGCATTTTGAAAAAGTTGCAGAAAATTTAAAATGGCCAAAAGAGCATTGGACCTTACTTTTGCAAAGCGTTGTTGTCGGAAAGGCTCGAGACATTTACACTCAGCTGACTGTCGAGCAAAGCTCAGACTATGATTTGGTTAAGGAGCTTATTCTTAAGGCATATGAGTTGGTCCCCGAAGCTTACAGGCAAAAATTTAGGAATTGTAAAAAAGAAATTTCCCAGACCCATATAGAGTTTGCTCGAACCAAAGAACAGTTATTTGATAGGTGGTGTTCTTCTAAAAAAGTAGGCTCTGATCATGACAAACTTAGACAGCTTGTCCTTGTTGAAGAGTTCAAACGGTGCATAAATTCAGACATTAAATCTTTTCTCGATGAGAGACAGGTTGAAACTTTGGAGGAAGCTTCTCGTTTGGCAGATGATTATGCTTTGACTCATAAAGTCTCATTTGTGAACAGGCCTTATCCTCGAAAACCTTATAATCCACAGACAGGTCCAAGATTCTATCCCAGTAATCCTTCTGGTAGTTATAGCCATACATCTAGTACTATGCCCAAACTTTCTGGTGAAAATAAAAGCCAGAATCCTTCCAAACCTTCTGGTGAAAACAGAAGCCAGAATAATTTTTCCAAACCTTCTGGTGAAAACAAAGACCAGAATCCCTTATCTCAATCTCAAGTAGTTTGTTATTATTGTAAAAATACAGGTCATTTGATCTCTGAGTGTTTAAAATTAAAGCGAAGGAAAGAAAGAGAAAGACAAGAGGAACTTAAGCCTACAGGCTTGACTTCTATAAGGCCAAAACCACAGTCTTGTGTAAGGGAGGAAACTCTTTCTGATACTAAAATATCTGAGACTAATTCGGTTATGGAGATTTATGAACCATTCTTATCAGATGGTTTTGTGTCACTAAATGGTGACAGTTATGCCCATCCTACCCCTATCAAAATCTTACGAGATACCGGAGCTTCTCAATCTCTTATTCTAGCAGATACTCTGCCTTTTTCTGAGAAGACTTCTTTGGGCCAAAGTGTCCTTATTCAGGGTGTGGAATGTGGATTTGTTAATGTTCCGCTTCATAACGTTTATTTGTCATCAGACTTGGTATCCGGTTCAGTGGCTGTTGGTATTAGACCTTCTTTACCTTTTAAAGGTGTTCATTTGTTGCTAGGCAATGACTTAGCTGGAGATAAGGTTGTGGTAAACCCACTTTTGACTACTAATCCTTGCATAGACCAACCGCCTGATCCCATTGAGCAGGAATTTCCTGATCTTTATCCGTCTTGTGCAGTCACAAGGGCTATGGCACGTAAGGCCAAGCAAACTGATGGGAAACAGGATTTTGATTTAACTGATACCTTTTTGGGTCAGTCTTTTAATGACGAGATAACAAGGTCTCTGTCTTCAAGCCTGCCTGATAAGCAGACAGATTTTCATGAGAATAACTCATCTTTCGATCTAGGCCAAGATAAAATGTCCGGGTCTCAACTAGCTATAGAACAGCACAAGGATCCTGAAATTTCGCCTTTGTTTGAAAGGGCTTTAGATGAGCAGGAAGTATCTCAGGTCCCAGTCGGTTATTATGTCAAAAATGACATTCTTATGAGAAAATGGCGTCCACCAGACGTCTCAGCAGAAGACGAGTGGACTGTCAACCATCAGATAGTGGTTCCACGGATTTACCGTCCTGAAATATTAAACTTGGCACATGAAACTCCCATGTCAGGACATTTAGGTGTAAATAAAACCTATCACAAGATTCTTAATCATTTTTACTGGCCTGGGTTAAAATCAGATGTTTCTCAGCATTGTAGGTCCTGCCATACATGCCAAATGGTAGGAAAACCCAATCAGACTATACCTAAGGCTCATTTGCAGCCTATACCTGCTTTTGATGAACCTTTCAGTCGAATAATTATAGACTGTGTGGGTCCCTTGCCCAGATCTAAGTCCGGCTGTGAATATCTTTTGACCATTATGTGTGCTTCCACACGTTTTCCTGAAGCCATTCCTTTAAGAAATATCAAAACTAAGACAATCGTCAAGGCCTTAGTGAAGTTTTTCACATTTGTTGGGCTTCCTAAATCTATTCAGTCAGACCAAGGCTCAAATTTTATGTCTGGAATATTTCAACAAGTAATGCATGAACTTGGCATTGTACAGTATAAGTCATCAGCCTATCATCCTGAAAGTCAAGGCGCCCTTGAAAGATTCCATCAAACATTGAAAAACATGATAAGATCATATTGCTTTGACACAGAGAAGGACTGGGATGAAGGCATCCATCTCCTTTTATTTGCTGTTAGAGAATCTGTGCAAGAATCTCTTGGCTTCAGTCCATTTGAATTAGTATTTGGCCATACTGTTCGTGGTCCTCTGAAACTACTCAAAGAGAAATTTCTCTCCAATGATGACACCTCCCTGAATTTACTTCAGTATGTGTCTGATTTCAAAACTAGACTTTCAAAAGCTTGTGAGGCTGCTCGGACCAATCTTCAGTCTGCCCAAAGGAAAATGAAACAGCTATATGACATAGGGACAAAAGAAAGGAATTTTAAACCAGGTGATAAGGTACTAGCTCTTTTGCCTATTCCAGGAAAATCGTTACAGGCCAGGTATTATGGTCCATACACTGTAGACAAAAAGATCAGTGACGTAAATTACATAATAAACACTCCTGGGAGGCGCAAACTAAAGCAGCTATGTCATATTAACATGCTTAAGGAATACATAGATAGGGACAATACGTCTTTAACATCAGTCAATCTAGTTAGCTCTGTTCCACTTAATTCATGTGACAATGACTGTGAGGATATTAATTCAGTGAAGTCGGATCCCACATCATCAAAACTTCAGAATTCTGACATTCTACGGAATCTTGACCAGAAACTGTCACATCTAGAGCCAAATCAGCGGAATGAACTGAAACAGCTGATTTTTGAATATGAACACTTATTTCCTGACATTCCAACACGGACAGACAAAATATTTCACGATGTGGACATAAATGGTTCTAAACCTGTAAAACAACACCCATACAGGATGAATCCTATGAAACAGGAATATCTGAAAGAAGAAATTCAGTATTTGCTGGACAATGACTGGAATGGAGTTCTCCTAGTATTCTTATACCAGAACATGAAAGGACAAAAAAGTTTACAGACTCGTAGAAAGATTAATTCAATTCTCTAACATAGACAGATGCAGAGCAAGAATCACTCTGCAACATTTCGAAGTTTATCTTACCCCTACTCCTGCACCGATTGTTGTTTTCAGTGATCACAATCCACTGACTTTCATACATAAAATGAAAAACAAAAATCAGCGGTTGCTCAGGTGGAGTCTTATGCTACAAGAGTATAATTTAGACATAAGACATATCAGAGGGAGAGATAACATTATCCCTGATGCCCTTTCAAGAGTTTGAGCAGTGTCGGGAGTTGTGTTTTTCTTTCCTACTAAAGTGGATTGTAGATACATGTAATTTTATATGCTATGCTCAATATTTTATTATTCTTAAAGCAAAAGAAAGCTTTATTACATAAATCTTTCTTTTCCTCGAAGAGGGGGAGTGTTATGCATAAGAATTTATTTTTCTGATTCCCACTTTCACCCCAGTGTTGACCTAATAGTGCTATAAATATCTTGTTAATCTTCTTATAGAAGATTCTAGAAAACTGAGTCACAGATTAATTTCATTTTTGTAAACAACATGTTTACAAGGAAAAGTACTTCAGAACCTTCCAGAAAGTTCTGGGTTGCATTATTTTTAGAAAATTACCTCATCTTATTCCACAGCCCTCTGGAATGTTCTAGAGAAATCTTAGGGTCTATAAAAGAGCTTGATTTTTCTCATTGAGTCAGACTTTGGAGTTTGATGTTTGGGCTTATAAGGAAAGTTATTTCTAAATTCTGTGTTGGATTGTGAAAGGATATTACTTTTCATTTTGGACTGTGAATTCTGTGGGATCAAGGAAAATAGATTCATTCAGGATATTTCATAACAGAGCTAAGTACATTTAATTTTCTTACTTCTACAGGTTAAAGTTAACTTGTAAATAAATTTTGTTAAATTTTTCCAAAAGGCTTGTTTGCTTTTTCTTTCTGCTACGCCTGGCTCGTAACAGATGTAACATATTACTTTAGGCAAACGTTAGAATTCCAAAACCAAAGTTCACAGAACGGACCATTTCACGCGAGCTTATTAAAATTCCAGGAATAAATCTGTCAGAATACAAATGCTATACATGCTAGGATGTGATTACAGCGATCATAAGCAGGAATACTCGTACTATAGGTACTAATCCACACTTATCTGTCACTTCTGTGACGTCACAGCCAGTCGCCTGTTTTCATACAGGTAATAGTAGATAAATGTATAGAGTTATATAGAAGCCCGATATTTAACTAATAAAATCATTTATTTTCATTTCTTCAAGATATTATTATAACCTCGCATTTGATAGAAAAATGTATCTGCTTCATTTTGGTACCAAATTTGTTGAAATAAAATAAATTTTAAGGTGGCCCAGATTCTAATGAATGCCACTAGGGTATTTCCCTATTAAGTCTTTGTTTTTTACAACAAAAATGAAAAATAGCCTTACTTCAAAGGCTCAGAAGTCATATTTGTTAAACTTTCTCCATGCGCTATAACCTCTAATTAGAAAGATTTATATAATATCTATATTCATGTGGGAAAAATATTAGAAAATCAATTTATTAAAAGTGGCCAACGGATTGTAGAAAATAGCTATTTTTGAAGGATCGAATCAAAAATGTGTAAAGATTACACAGACGCGGGACTTGTATACACAGGATACTAGAATGAATCGAATTGAAAATCGGTATCAATATGGATAATATGATTGATAGAATTAAAAAGAATATTTGGCTTTAAGTAGAAAACAAATATAGGCTACATATATAATTAAAAACTTTGTACTCGTGTTATAACTTATTTATTTATTTTTTATGTAAAATTATGTTTTTAATTAGCAACCTTTGGAAGCTTGATTTTAAGATTTGGTATAATTATATTTTCGCCTAGGAAAGCTACAAACTGCTTAATTAGAAAACTTGAATGTAACGATGTATATTTCCATCATTACGAAAACGCACCTATTCAAATACATTGTAAATGTCACGGCCAACTTACAGCAATTTAAGAAAAAGTTTTTTTTTCTTATTTCTGCTCTTAATTATAGATTGAGAGTACTCGTTAGAATGACGATGATGACTCGTCAGAACAGTCAAACGTATGATTTTAAGCTCAAAAGTCTTTTATTTTATATAATTTCTGCTCAACATAAAGAATGTGGGTGCTTCTTAAAATCACCTCTCGGAGTCGGTTCCGAGTAACCACAATCTATGTTTTTAGCAGAAATAAGATAATTAATGTTTGTGAGGGTCAATATTTGACGGTAAAATTTGCAATCTACATTTGAATAGTCATATTTATGTAATGTTTTTTAGATTTTACACCAGTCTTGTAGATGCAGTGTTTTATTTAATGTGTTTAGAAAACTTTAATGCTCTTGATAAGTTATAATTTATATAATACGATGCATATTTCCATCAATACGGAAACAAGCCTATTCAAATACATTGTACATTTCATGGCCAACACCAGCAATATTAAGGAAAAAATAATATTTTTCTTGTTCATATAATTTGTGGGTACACATAAGAACTGCCTCTGCGAGGCGGTTCTAACGAGTACCCACAATCTATATTTTAGAGCAGAAATAAAAAAATGAGCACCCAGAATTTATGGTTCGTGCCTAAAAGTCATACATAAGAAGTAAGAATCTTTCGTCTGGATCGTGTCATTTTTCTCTTTTGAAGTCCAAACTTTTTTTTCTTTTCTTTGTCTCATTAATTAATCTTCTCTGGGCCTAGCCGAGATAAAATATTAAATTTATCTCATTTGTGCAATCGTTTCAGAAGCTGTGTTTATTTCACGCATTACTCCCTTAAATTACAATATACAAGGTTGCCATTTTTAAATGTTTGGATTTTGGTTTCACGGCCCTTTAAAGATTATTTCACTCTTATCGAGCCAATCATCAATCAAAGGTGGGCGAAAACTGGAGTACCCGGAGAACACCACCTAACCAAGGCTCGAATTCACAGCGGTGAGAGTCTAATGTTTAAGAGTCAGCACCCTTACCCACTAGGCCACGGAGGCACGTCATTTTTAAATGTAAAATACATTTTTAATGTAAAATGCACAATGGTTCACCCGGAGTCTATGCTATGAAATTGACCGTTTATGTCACAAAACTGAACAATAAAGGTTTGTGTGTGGTGGTGGAGAGGGGGGGGGGGGGGGGGTGCGTGATATTGATATACCGCGCAAGACCACGTTAGTTTTATGGATTGTTTGATTGGTTGATTATCTTAATTACATAGAAAAAGTGAGGTTTACAATGACAAACCACAAACCATTTTTTACATTATATTAACCCTTATCCTGCTGTTCATGACAACCCCTAACTTTGCAAACTGTGTAGATCCAGATCAGATTAGTTCTGAAGAAGCCATCTGATCAGGATCTACACTGTTTGTCAACCAGTCAGTTTGTAAATTTGAACGAAAACAGAATAGCCTGATTGGCTGATAGTATAGATGTGACTTATTATATTATTCTCTTTGAACAGCCTCGTCGAGGCGTTTCTACTGGGTATCCGCAATGTATGTAATGTGCTAAAATATTAAAATTATCAGGATTTTTTATCTGAAAAATTCAATTTTAGGGTGGTAAAATGTTTAATATATTCTAATATAATGTGAGTATAGGCTGCTTTCGCTGTGTCTTGTTTAAATCTTAAAGAAAAAATAAGTCACAAACCCACTTTCTTTATTCTGAAATGACTTTGTTGTTGTTGTTTTCCAGTTTCCCCTTGTCGCGGGTCGTCAGCTGGTGGGGTCCCAGGGAACGAATCCATGCTGGCACTACACCGTAGCCGTTCGGTGATACCCTATTCCCCGTTGCCGATGAACAGGGAGACCATCGCTCGGCTCCAGTCCCGTCCGTCCGTGTTTGTCGTCTCACGTGTCTCCGAGCCCACGGGCATCCCCTTGCCCTGTAGCCATTCGCCGAGCTCCGTCCTAAGCGGTTTATGAAACGGTGCCGTGACCTTTCCAGGTCTCGATGGGGCTTATATTTTGTCTTCCCGTTTGCTTCAGGAGTACATGTTTCCTGTCGCTAAAGGGCATCTTTATTTGTTGGAGCTTCTGGGCTAGGCGTGCTTCACTTTTTCAAGGGCTGTGGATGTGTTGCACAGTTCCAATGTGAGCCTTTGTTTTGGTGCAACGTAGTTTAGTTGTAATAATTTGGAACTCCATTCTAAAGGTTTGGCTATGTGATAGCACTGCGTTTAAGTTATAGCAGTGCTGTGCCTTGGTTTTTGCGGTAAGCCGCAAAGGGGTGCGGGTTGTTTTGTGTAACAGGGTAGGCTCCGAGTTATAACTTATCATTAAGGGGATCGTTTAACGGTTAATTTTGTTTGAAAAATTCATTGCGATTTGGAAGACGTTTCTAAAGATTGCAATACACGTTTCCATGTTACGTGTTATGCACCTTATATCCATTCAGGGGATTCGAGACATAAAGTTTTTAGCCATTTTGTGGTGCTTATTTGCACCACAAAATTGTAGAGTCCATCCATTTCTTTCTTCTAGCTTGTAGCTTCAGCCGCATCTACACCCTCACGCCAGCACCATGTCTATGGATGTCGTCTACGCTTTTAGTATCAATTTTGATATTGGTATTTTTGTTTTCTATTTTTTTTATTTGATTTTTGCATATTTTTGTAACGTATTTTTTCATTATTTGGTCTGTGCCCCCAGCTTATTGAGTATATTTGCGGGCGGATGTGCTCACCCCGCCACGGACCTGTCTTGTTTGTTTTTCTTGTGCTTTAAAGATGGTGTTGTCCGTTTTGGGGCAAGCCCACCCGCTCTCTGTTGCTGGGTAGGACAGTTTTTGTACCTGCAAGGTTGTGCTTGTAGATTATATTTTGTGATTTTTGTTTATTCTGTAAATAAAACATATAGTATAGTGTGCCGGCCTCCGCCGTCTCGGGCCCAAGTTCGTGTTTATTTTAGTTTGTGGGTGACCTCTATCGCGGAGGATGCGGAAGTAGGTCAATCCCCTTTTAGGCATTTTTTTTTGTTAAAGTTAGGAAAATGCGGTGCCCTCCTCCACGTAGGATGTCATATTCTGTGGGACCGTAAGTGGGTCATTCTGAGTCGCCATGTTTGCATGTCATTATCGCATCCTATGTGAAGGAAGGCACTATAGGAGGAATTGTATTCCTACCTAGTCGTTTGAGGGCCCGAGATAACGTGTGCCGATCTCGTTAGCAATGTAGTTAGTACAAATTCATATAATCATGTTGGGTCGCATACAAGCGCCCGCCTGCGCATGTGCGCAGTCGAGCGCTCCTATGCGATCTTGTTTTTATGTGTCATATTTACAGTTAACAATGTTTGAAATCGCTTTTTGGGAAAAAAAACTCTTCTTCTTCTATCTCCAGGTTTTTTATCTCTCTTCTCCTATACTATCCTCTCTACGGGATTCCTACTCTACAATTTTACAACTTTCGCCATATCTACCTAATTGAGCATTGCGTGGGTGGCTGTATGTTGTTTCAGTTTTGCGTGGGTAGTTGTGTGTTGATGCCCTCCTTCAGGGTCGCGCTAAGTCATGCCCTAGTTAGTTAGTTAATTTCCCTTATCAGTATAAATATGTGGCCGTCTTGACCGTCCGTTTTAATTACGGTCATGGCGCGATTTGCTGTTTTTGGTGATTCTTGTGTTAAACAACAAGGGCAGTACGGAGGGCGGTTTGATGTACCAGGCAAGGCTCGGTTTTTCGGCCGTGGTGGTATGCGCGTGGCGAGCTATGATGTTGACTTGTGGGACAGGATGATTGCGTGGAAACCTGACGTGGTGCTTCTCCACATAGGCGGGAACGATATCAGTTATGATCAGCGGGGGTATATCGGGCAGATGATCATGTCCCTTATTGGGTCTCTGGAGGCGGCGGGCATTGGTGGCCTTGTTGGTGAGGTGTTGCCTCGGGGGTCGTTCCGAGGTAATATTGATCCTTCTGGGTTTGAGACTTTCCTGCGTCAGATTAATCAGTATCTACGACGGCGACTCGGAAAGCGTTTCATATTTGACAAGTTTGGGACTGCGATGGCCGCCTCCACAGGCACTATGATAGGGACCGTATTCATTTGTCAAGGGAGGTACAGCAGCGATACCATGTGCGCTTAGAGAGGACCTTCCTACGATTTTTCTGCTAGTCTGGTGTTTATAAAAGGGTCCTTTTGTCAACCCCAGATCATTCCGTTTGGGTAACCTTATTATGTACATCCTTTATTCGAAAACGAAATTTGCGAAAAAAGAAAAACAAAGAGATGTGATAAGGCCTATTGTTTCTTATTTCTGCCCCACTTATCTATATGCATTCCTGAAGGAGAGGCTTTTGTTTGCTAGTGTGTTGGTGTGCCATTCTCCTTTGGGTTGTGTGGTTCTCGATCAGCCAGGATTTTGACGCAACGCTGCTAAGTGCAAAAGTCTAAAGACCGCAAACCCCAGCGTTACATCTCGTCCTGATTTCCCTTTTGCCTCACCCCCTCCGGAGAGGCCGGGCGATGGATTTTCCTTGTGGTGGATCCATGCTCAGTCCCGGCGTGTTCTCGAATGATCCTCTTTTGGGCAGTGTGGCTCCCGATCAGTTAGGATTTTGATACAGCGTTCATAAGTGCAAAGCCAGTGGGCCGCAACCACAACGCTACACCTCGTCTTTAACTTCTCGCTTGCAACACCCCTTTGTAGGGAGGGTCGGGGCTATGGATTTTCCTTGTGGTGGGTCCATGCCCCATTCTGTTATGGTCTTCTCACAGTGATCCAGGGATCGCTGTCACCGTTAGGCACTCCTAAGTGCAAAGCCGAGGCCGCAAACCACAGTGCCTACCGTTGACTTTGTTCCCCTTTTCGCCGTGAGACGGCCGCCCTTTGATCACTACGCTCCTTTTTGGTTGGTAGCATCTCAGGTGCGGTTAAATCATTTATTCCTCCTGAAATCGGGTCTCTAACGGTTTTGGTTTCAGGCATGTTTGTGTGTAACCTCGTACGGGGTGTATCTCGGTACAGTGCAATAAATTTAGACTGCGCCCAAAGCTTTCTCCTATTTTGTCCAGGTAGTTTGTTTTCTCAAAGAAATTGAAAACCGCGTCCCTCATTTCCTTAGACATTAGATTGAGCAAAGAAATCGCGATTATCTCCCCTTGGTATCCTAGTGCTGTCAGTCCTCCCTTCAGTTTCCTTCTAGCGGGGCCGTGTGCGTGGCACTCTGCGAGGTAGTGTTGAAAACTCTCCACCCCGCCACAGTGCCCGCATAATGGATCGGCCTCCGTTACAGAAGATGTTATGTGCATTTAGTCCGTTGACCCCAAGTCTTAGTCGTGTATATATGCGATCGAGCTTTCGGTTGTCGCTGTATTGAACTATTTTCGGGTTCAAGGACTGGCAGATCGAGTGTCTGAAGCCGTGTTGTCCCTGCCATATGCGCGCCCATTCCTTTTACATGCTGGCCTTAATGATTGTATAGACTTCTTGTGGGGTGGGGAAGTAGTCAAGTTCCTTCCCCGGGTCAGAGCTTCTTTGGCCAGCGTGTCTGCGCGCTCATTCCCCTGCACGTTGCAGTGGGAGGGGATCCAATCTATGTTCAGGGTCATGCCTTGTTTTAGTATTTTGTGTATTAGGATATGAATGTCCTGCAGTATATCCGGTCTTGTATTGCTGTTTCCAGAGTTTATGCTTTGTACAGAGCTTAATGAGTCAGTTGGTATAACAACACTGTCGGGATTTTGTTCCTGTATCAATTCCAAAGCTTTTTGTATGGCTATAAGTTCTGTAAAGTAGACTGTGAGGTGCTGGTTAAGTTTGAAATTTTTGTCGAAATTTAATTCTGGTATTGTGAAAGCGCACCCTGTTCTTTTTTTGTCAGCATCTTTGCTTCCATCAGTGAAAATTTTAAGCGCTTGCTTATAGTTTTCACTGATGTGTGATTCTGCGATCTCATTGTATTTTTTTCTGTGTTGTTTCAGTTTTCTTTATGACACCCGTTAAGGTTGTTTTTGCGCGTAGGCTACTTAAATTAAAAACTTCCGGATATGTTTTTTCCGCTGTTTTAACCTGTTCGAGGTCATGGTTTTTAATAAGGTCCTGGACTTTGATGCTATAGGGGATCTTTCCTCTTAACCTATCTCTTTTAACATGATTGGGGGATCATTTGGTTTATGGGGAGACATTCCCTAAGACTGCTTGAGCGGGCCCAGTACTTGAGCTGCAGTTCATCTCTCCGCAGGTTCAGGGGCGTGACGCTGCATTCAATCTCCAGGTCTAAGTTGCGCGTTCCCCTGTATGCCCCAGTAGCGATTCTGAGGGCTGCGGCCTGTATGCTATCTAGTTTTTTTTTTCAGGTGTGATGGCGCCGCAGACGCGAATGCTTGGCAGCCATAATCAATTTTGCTTCTTATGAGTGCTGTGTACATTTTTATCAGGGTTTTCTTGTCTGCTCCAAAATTTGTCCCCGAGACCGCCCTGAGCACATTTAGGTCCCGCTGGGAACTGGACACCAGATTTTCAATATGCAGTCTCCATGTTAGATTGCTATGAAAGTACATGCCCAGGAATCTGGCATGACTGGCGTAATTTATTTCCTGCCCGTCATACGCCAGCCTGGGAATGCCCTTTGTGTCTGCGAAATTTCCATTGAAACCCACCACTGTTGTTTTTTCAGTTGATAATTTGAAACCCCAGTTTGTAGCTTAATCATGTATGGCATGTAGCGCTTTTTGTAGTGCAGGAATGGCAATTTTTGGTTTTCTCGCGGTTTTCAATACTTAGCCGTCATTTGCAAACATGATCTATGTTTCCTAAAACCTGATTGTTAGTTTGCTAAGAGTTTATTTTTCTCAAAGTGTGCTGTTAGTCTAGATGCTACCATGGTTTCCATGATTTTACATTTGGTTGATCTGAGTGAAATCGGCCTATACAATTTCGGCTCATGGGGGTCCTTGTCCGGTTTTAATATTGGAACGATGGTGCTCTCCTTCCATTGTGTAGGGAGGGTCCCTTCGTTCCAAAATTTGTTTATTAATGCGAGCAGCTGATTTTTCCCCTTTTCTGGTAGATTTTTTAACATGTCGTAGTGAACGGTGTCGGCCCCGGGGTCGGTGCTCTTTTTCTTATATAGCGCGCTTTGCAGCTCCCTGTGGAATGACTGAGGATGTATCGGTGTGTATTGAAAGAACGTGAGTACTGCTCGCCTAAGGCGTCCGAGATATGTTTATCTTAGAAATTCGGGCACATTCTCATTAGGCAGGGGGGAAATATAACAGGTCGACAGTGTGGCTTGGAGTTTTAGCACAATATACGAGAGGCCCTGGGTTGGAGTACCGGTCGAGCGATGTTCTTTTTCCACCCCTGTGACATTTTGTGGTTCAGTGTGGGTCCAGCAACGCGTCTGAGTGTATGAAAGAGTATGAAAAATAAGTCTCGCAGCCGGACTGGACAGGACGAGTCTCGTGATGAAATAACATGCCGACCCTGTGGCTCAGTAACTCAGTCGGTAGAGGGTTCGCACAATATGCGAGAGGTCCTTGATTTAAGTCCCGGTCGAGCCATGTTCTTTTTTCACCCCTGTGACACATTCAAGAAAACAGCAAAAGAGGACAGGGCTTGTGACAATTTCATAAATCGTTTAAACTCCACTTCTCATTTGCCTGTTTTAGCTCACCTGGGCCGAAAGTTCCTGTGGAGCTTATAGGATGGAAGTCAATCCTTCATCCGTCTGTCATCCATCCATCCGTCCATACCTTTGACCAGTTATATCTCGGCAATCTGCAGGCTGATCTCAATCTTTTCTTATTTGTAGCATGACACTGGTGGGGGATTGATTTGTTTGTTTGGTTTGAGGTTTAACGTTCCCGTCAACAGTGTATACGTCATTTTGGAGACGTTGCTTTCAATTTTGTGGGACTTTAACCCGACATTGAGATGAAATGACATCTGAAGCCCTGCCTCCCAATGAAACCAATAGGGTTTATAAGCATGGACGGTCCGACTCGCACCGCTTTGCCTGGGCAGGCTTAGATCCTCAAAGCGGTTTTCCAGTACTCGTGAGTGGGTCGGTTTCAGCTCTGTGTGGAAGCATCATGCAACCTATTTCTTCAAGTCATGCAACCTATTTCTTCAAGCCCCGATGGGTGGGGGCCGGGGGATTGATGACATATGCTTTTAATCGAAATTTTATATATATAAAAAAAACTTTGGTTGCTATGGCAAACACAATGTCCCATAGACTTAAATGGGAAAATGATTGTCATCACTGTAGCGCCTCCAGTTTTGATCGGATATTTTTTAAATTTACCCATTGGAAATATAGGCTGGGGATGAAGCTCGCATGAATCCTAAGACTGGTGAGGTCGGCATCATGTAGAGTTATGTCCCCATGATTGCTGAATGTCCTTTTCAACACTGTCGTCATCTCCGAAGCCCCTTCAGTTTTGGTTGAATCTTGCTAAAACTTTCTAATAGGTTTGCTTGGGTTAAGTTCAATAAGACCTGTCGCTGGACAGGATAGCTCACCGGGAGTCGCGCTTTGACTTAAGTCGCGCGAAGGCAAAATTTCAGACCCATAACAGAAACAAAGTCACAAAGAAAGAATCGAGTGCTATATCAATATCTGGGATCATGAATGGTTCAAGTCTGTAACATTAGTATCCCTTTTTATTCCATTTAAACCACATCCATGTAAACAGACAAATTTTCCTGGCAATAATCAACACGGGCGACAAACAGCAAATGCAAGGATAGTAGAACCATTTGTTCAGGTGAGCTAAAAAGTCTGTCTGTGACCCTGACTTTGATCCGAAGGTCACGGTCATGGAAGCGGATGCTGCTGATATTTTTGAGACAAGTATCTGTCACCTCAGCAATAATGAACTAAATCTATCATACGGTAAAGAAGAAATGAAGTCCTAAAACTTTAACGAAAAAAATTCTTTAACATTTAAATTCTAAGTCTGTTACCTTGACCCCAAGGTCATGGCTATAGGTGCTGATTATGCTGATAAAAATTTAAAGTACTATCTATCACCATACCAAATTCATCCAAAGACAACCAAGTAATTATCTAAAATTTTTAGTGCAAAAACTACCATAAAAGTTTTAAGCCTTAGACCTTGACCCCAAGGTTCTGGCCGTGAGAGCTGATGCTGCTGCCAAAACTTTGACACCAGTCTCTATTACCATGCCAATTATAAACTAAATCCATTCAAAGGTAAAGAAGTAAGAAGCTCCTAAAAACTTAAACACAAAACCTTTAACATAAAAAATCAGAGTCTGTGACCTTCACCCTAGGTCATAGTTATAGGTGCTGATGTTGGTGATAAAAACTTTAAAGTAATATCTTTCACCAATACATGTCTCAAGTAAATTCATCTGAAGGCAAGCAAGTAATGATCTAAAATCCTCAGTGCAAAAACATAAAAGTTCTAAGTCTGTGACTTGACCCCAAGCTCAAGTCATGCATGATGATGCAGCTGATAAATGCTTTTGACTAGCACCTATCACAACACCGTGTGTGAACTAAATCTATCAAAGCGTAAAGAAGTCATGAGCTCCTAAAAACTGAGACCAGTATCTATTACATACCAAGTATAAACTAAAGCCATCCAAAGGTACAGGGGTAATGAGCTCCTAAAAACTTTAACAAAAAACTTTAACATAAGTATTCAAAGTCTGCGACTTCGCCCGAAGGTTATGGTCATGGGAGCTGGTGCTGCAGCTAAACATTTGAGACCAGTGTCTTTTGTCACGGTCAATGGTGCTGATACTGCAGATAAAAACTTTAGCCCAGTATCTATCACAATACCAAATATGAACTCAGTATATGCATATCAAGTTTCAAGGTCATTTGGTTCCTGAGAAGAAGATGTTTAATGCTTTTTACCATATATGAGCACGGCGGTCATACTGGTCATGTGACCCAGTCCTTATACATGACACAGGTCAATAAATGACATTGACCTTTGGAATTGATAAACATCCATTAGGGTGATTGCAAATATCCTTTCTGATGCCACAGGCTACCATTGTTTGTTTGTTTTGAGGTTTAACGTCCCCGTCAACACTGTAAAGGTCATTTTGGAGACGTTGCTTACAATTTTGTGGGACTTTTATCCGACATTGAGATGAAATGACATCTCAAGCCCTGTCGCCCAATGAAACCAATAGGGTTTACCAGCATGGACAGTACTAGTGTGCGGGCCGGATTCAGCTCTGCGTGGAAGCATCATGCAGCCCATATCCACTGTTTTGCCTTCATTTACTATAAAAATGTCTAAGTGACAAATTTGACCTTGACGTAAAACAGGTCAGTGTCATCCAAAGGTCATCATTTGAACACACTTGGTAGGGCCCGAGTTCCCGATGCCATATAACAAGTTTCAATGTCATCCGCCATTTGAGAAGAAGAATTTTAAAGGATTTTTTTTATATATTGGCATGGCAGCCATGTTGGTCATAAGACCCAGTCCTTACAAACAATCTTTGTTCCGCATTCCCATAGAGGTTCCAACTGGCCAAGAAGTTTCAGAGGAGATGTCGTTTGAAAATGCCGACGCCGACGCATACGTGGACGCCGAAGACGAACCACTGCCTATACAATAAGTTCCCTGGAGCCTTTCGGCTCTGGTGAGCTAAAAACCTGGAAACTTAGACTATAAAGCATTTCAGGCAGCCTGGAAAGCTGTACCGGCCGCCGAGGCATAGCGGAGAAGCACACCGACTCTTAACATTAGGTCTCTCATCGATGTTGTTCGAGCCTAGCTAGGGTCACATGTGAGACGCCAAGTTTTGCAACGGAAGATCAGGTGTTTTTTCTCCGGGTACTCCAGTTTCCGCTCACCTCTGATTAACGATGGCTCGATATAAATGAAATAATCTTGAAAAGACTGTAAAACCACAAAATATTATATACAGTGAAATTCCGCTTCGAAGACCACCAAAATGTAAGACAAAGTCTGCTTTAAAAAGCTTATTTTGAAGGCTGCACTTAATCTTTCTTTGTGTTTTCTGCCCAGAGTGTCTTCTGGTCAGAGACCACCTTTGGGGCTGTTCAAAAGTGGTTACCTTTGAACATTGCTAAAGGTGGTCTTAACACAGGAATTTTACTGTATATATAAAAACTTGGAAAGCTATTACATCTACATGGAAATATGAAATTCAAAGGTTCGGGATGGGGTGCATTGGTAAGAGCGCTGACCCTGAATCATTATTGTGGTTTGAGTGTAGCGCTTTGTTCATAAGTGACAATGCAAAGTTCTGTCTGCAGATGTGTCAGGTAGCTTTTCATCCACCTGAAAGATTGTATCCGCTCAAAATGATTGAATGAATCTTGAAAGCGCTTTAATTTCCAAAATAAGAAGTACTGTTTTTATTTGACCTGAAATCAAGCATTTGATCCTTTTCTCTTATATCGGCTCAAACACTAAATGCATTATAGCAGTATGCCAAGTATTTAAGGACAAAAAAGTAAAATACATTGGCTCTTACAAAAATATATTTTGAATATATTCTATGAATTTCTTTACATGTTTTATTCCGGTCTTTATCACACAGTGGCAAGTACAATCATGCTTTGCTGCAGAGCTGATAATGATCCTCTAAGGTAGTATATGCCAATAGTTGTAGAGCATAAAATTTTCGAAAGATATGAGAAAGTGAAACTATTAATGTACAGTTATAATAACACCCTGAATGATGATGAGGTCAAATAAATTCTGGAGCTTTCTGAACCTTGTGAGCCGGACTGAATGATTAAATTAAAAAGGAACGCGTAATATTCCTACACCAGCTAATTTTCGTCAATTGACTCACCTTGAATTGTTTATTTCTCGCTTTGTGATTTTTCATCTAAATATCGTCTTCGATTGATTAAAACAGTTTCGATGTTTTAAGGGGAATGTGTAATCTTGGGCCGAGGCAAGTCTTTCAAAAATATTGTGTCCCCTGAGTAAAAGGGGGTTTATTCTTAAAAGATAGTATTTGTACGACCCGATTTCAGACAGACTGTCTTTAAAAAAACGAACAAGTTGCCCCACCCCACATGTCAAGGAACACCATCAAATGTGCTCTAATTTTGCAGTTTTGCAAATGTCGGATAACATTACGATAACACGTCTATGTAACATAGTGCATTCTTTCATAGCCCCCGAATGGTTACTACTACTGACAAAATTTCCTGATCATACTCCAAATATAGATTGTGGGTACATATTAGAACTGCCTTGGCGAGGCGTTTATAACGAGAATACACAAAATATGTTTTAGCAGAAATAAGAAAATTGTATGCCCTTTAAACCCTAGTATAGATGTGCATTCGTGAAGAATATTCAGTTCCATTACGCACCAAACAAAGTTAGTTTAAAATGAGTGAATGAGTGTTAAAGAGTTTTACGTCCCGCCAACAGCTAAGGTCATACGGTGACGGGACCTCGGTTTAAAGACTCATCCGAAAGCCTGGAGAAACCCGGAATCGATCCTTCGATCTCTGGTTTACAAGGCGAGTAGCGTAACCACTACACCACGGAGGCTTCTTAGTTTAAAATGAATATCTTTGGAAGAGAAGTCGCACCCGAGATGTACTATATACTGTATATATGATGTATAAATCATACATATTAGAAATGACTAAGTGATGACGAGTACATAAAATTGAAACACAAAAAAACGAACAAAGCATCATTGGTAGCTTATGTTCATTCGTTTATTTATTTCTTAAATTGTTTTCCCTTTATGTTTACAGTACACAATTGGTTGCAATTAATAGATAACCAAAGGTCGCCTATCAAGCCAGGGCATAAGTTAGTGATAGGAGAGTTTTACGAATTGTAGAACTTACCTTGCCTAAATATTAAATGGGTCTTGTGTAGAAGATTGTATACAAATGGAAACAGAAATACATATAAATGTCCAAAATACGTGTTAATATAGTTTACAAATGATAATAAGTAGGACTTGCATATAAGTTCTTATATTCTAGGCTGACCGGTTTCTTGACAAATGGCTTTTTATGCCCCGCAAGTTTTGAGTCTGTCCGTCCATACGTCCGTCCGTCAGCGCCTCCTAGTTTCGTGTCCGCTCCATAACTCTGATGCTGTTTGAGATATTTTCATATGTAGAGCACTATCAGACGACGTCCAGAACAAATGAACAGTAACTCTGATTTTCCTACTTATGGAGTTGTTGCCCTTTGAACATAGCCATTTCAGCCATAGTTTCGTGTCCGCTCCATAACTTTGATACCGTTTGAAATATGTCCATGAAACTTTACAGATATGTAGAGCACCGTGAGACGACGTGCAGAATATATGAACAGTAACTGCATAACTTCGATGCCGCTTGAGATATATCCATGAAACTTCACAGAAATGTCGAGCGGAATGAAACGACGTGCAGAACATATGAACCATAGCTCTGATATTTCTACTTTTGGAGTTATCGCCCCTTGAACATTGAACATAACCATTTCTATCATGTAGTCTGTTTAAAGCACTATATCTCCTGAACCTAATGACTGATTCTGACTAGACTCGCATGGTTACATCAATAGGATAAGGGAAAACGGCATTCAGGTTTTGGTGACCTTGGCCTTATTTTCAAGGGCACAGGCCCCCCAAAACTGTCAATTTTGGGCCAAAGATGGCTCGTCTGCACCCACTCTCATGAACACATCAATGAAAAGTATCATTTCCATTGACCAAAGATTTGACTAGATTTTGAAGACCTTGACTTTAGTTTAAAGGGCACTGGCCTCCAAAAATTGAAAATGAGAATTTTAATTCTGGTTTACTTTGTTTTGGAGCCATGGCTCGTGAAAATTTGAATTAGTCATCTTTATTAAGGGAAATAGTAATGCATCCTTACTTTGAATTCCTTTTTCACTTTGATATGGCACTTGCTTGATGTAATTGTAATGGCGGGGCATCATGCAGTGCTTGCAGTTTTATTTAAAATAGAAGTGAAAGCAATTATCAGGAATCGATAAATTAACCCACAGCTCCCACAAGAGACACCAAGCGAGAGAAACACAAACATGAAACAAGTAGACCCTAATGGAAACATCACTAGCGGAAAGCCAAAATGACAGTTACTTTCCCATAAAATGGCCAATTGGCGAACTAATATAAGCGATACATACACTCAAAGACAAGCCATAACAAAAATAAACCACGACAGATTCCACTTGTTGTGTGTGTGGGAGGGGGGAGGGCACAATCCCCGCCCTTACTTCCGTCGCGATTTAGACAAATAGTCCTTATGAAGGCCACCTAACTCACCAGGTCAACATCTCCGTGAACACAAAATCGATCAACCACAGAGATAAAACAACGGTGGGTACTCGACAGCAAGAAACCACTGAAATGCTTGAGCAAACGAAGACCAACAGTTAGACTCCAATGGGCCCAACCAGAGATAGAGCATTAGGCACCAACCAACATTACCTAAAATTAGATTCTCTCTAATTCTCAGTGAGCCTTTAGGCTGGAACCGTCATAGAATCTGTGGCCTGACCCACCGGCGTGCAGCTAAAGAGGGAAGCAAAGTTGTCAATTGTGATTGGGTTAACTACCATGCTTAACCTTTATGTTGTATCCAATCTTTTTACATTTCATAAACAATTTTACGAAATTGGGTGCTGAAGTCATTGCAATTTTATATTTTTCTGAACTTATATACTAAGTCCACATAAAATTCGAGTTAGGCTAGACCTTGTTGCAGAAGAGATTTAAGTCCAACATTGAATTTTAAAATTAAATTGGAATGATGTCTATAAAATTTTGAAAAGGCTTAGCGTAGTTTATGATACCGATAACCATGATTAAGAAGTTTAGCAGTTTACAATTTATTACGAGTGTTGAAGCCAGTTACATGACTAGACACTCTGGCAAATCGAATTAATTGCGAAATATAAACGCCGTAGGATGCCGCACGAGGAACATCACCATCCAAGAAAGGAAAATTAACAAACTCAAAATCATCGCGTTTATCATGAGTTTTGCAAGAAACAAATTCATCTACAATAGATAGGTGTAAATCCAAATACGGGGCCTCGGTATCAGAAGAACTTGTAGTATTTAACTAGTTCTAGGGGGTAAAATTGACAGATCAAACCAGCGAAATAGGTATTGTCAATATTTAATAAATCATCCAAATATCTAGAAGTCGAACTAAAGGCTTCAATGATTTTAGATTGGTTTTCAACGGAAAGGGACACCATGTCTCTTTCATAACAAAACAAAAACAAATCAGCCACAAGGGGTGCGCAATTTGTACCAATCGCAATACCCACATCTTGTCTAAACAACTTGGTACCTAATCTTATGTAATTATTGTCAAGTAGAAGGGTGGGAGCTTCCCACACTTTCTGACATGTCCATAAAGTATAATTTTTATGCTCTTCAGAAGTGAAAAAGCATTTCGTTCATTACATGCAAGATAGAGGGAGTCTTCCCTATGAAATGTGTCCATTCAATTAAATCATAAAGTTTGTCTTTTATAAGATTATGAGGAGGTGTAGTGTAAACGGTGGAAAAATCATAAGTAGACAGACTTGAAGCACGAAAACGTCTGGATTGCAATTTATTTTTAAATTCATTAGAATTTTTTATTGACCAAAACAGATTTCTCCCTGATCTTTCAATATTTAAGCACATGTTGTTTTGATGGCAGTAAAACATGAAATTAATGATTATGGTACAAGAGCTTGGACTGGCAATAAACCGTGCTTTATATGGTCTTTTATGAAGTTAAGGTAACCAATATAACGTACGAAGCTTTTCCTGGCCTTCTGTAACACATACAGCAAACTTGGTGGCTGAATGACAAATACATGTATGGTCATCAACTAAAGCCCTCTCTACAGCCAAAGGCTGCAGTTCATAAGCCTTACTACCACAAAGTTCTTGCTGAAGAGTGTTAACATAGTGGAGCCGTCAAACAGCGTCCACATTGCTAGCGGCCATATGCTGGAGCCAAAATAAACTTCTTATAAAATTCTTAAATACCTAGTTTAAGGTGATTAAGTTTAGTAGGTAATAAGTTCGTATTTTGAGAGTAGAAAGAAATACGTTTATTCACTTGTTTCAGAATGCTATGTTTCCATTCTTTGAGAGCTTTAAAGCCTGTAATGGAAAAGCGTCAACAATGACGTTATCACTCTCCTTTCCAGTATGTATTAGGTCATAACCTCATGAGTGAAGAAACGTGCGAATGAAGAAATGCATAAATACAGTATACGCACGTGTTTATACAGCTTGTGTAAGACGTGTTCATTACACGCATTTTTGCCTGGCGTCCTCACTAAATGTTTTCATTTTGAACTAATCTCAGGCTTTTGCTTATACATTTTTTTCTTTCAGTCCTGTTTTACAGTCAGAGTTCATATTGAAAACGGGAACATATAGTAGTTGTTCTATATAAAATTTGCATGTTTGTTGTAATATTTAAAGCTATTAAATAAGCTTATATACGCCTCTCTGCGATATTCCAGTTATGGCGTTGATACAATGTTTACTCTTTAATCTCTTTTTCCTTCTGCGTTCTTGCGGGTACTGGCACTTTACATTTTAACAGGATTCGGAACCTGAACTTTATGGAGACTTAGTATATAAATTCAGAAAAATATAAACTTGCAATGATTTCAGTACCCAATTTTGAAAAACCATTCTTCGATATAAAAACATGCATGGTTGTTAACCCAATCAAGATTGATAACTTTACTTCCCTCTTTAATTGCACGCCGGTGGGTCAGACCTCAGATTCTATGACGGTTCAAGCGAAAAGGCTTACTTAAAATTTTATTTTATTATTTTTAGCTCACCAGAGCCGAAGGCTCCGGGGGAGCTTATAGTATAGGTAGAAGTCCGTCGTCGTCGTCGTCTGCGAAACTACTGGGCCAATTGAAACCAAATTAAATGTGGAGCCTCTATAGGAAGGAGGATAGTAAGTACTGGGTCTTATGATCAATATGGCCGCCATGACCATATATGGTAAAAACCTTTAAAATCTTCTCAGGAACCAAACGGCCGATGACCTTGAAACTTGGTATGCATCATTGGGGACGCGGGTCCTACCAAGTTTATTCAAGCGATGACCCTCGGATGACCTTATCCTATTTTATCCTATTAGACTTGCATGGGAAAGAAATCAAAATTGTGTATTTTTCGGAAACTATTGCAGCCTGTGATCTGAAAATTGGTAGATACAGTTAGCTAAATGAGTGGATGAGGTTGCATGGATATTCAATGTCAAGCCTTGGCTCAAGGTCATTCAGATATGAAAATTTAAACTTGTTTAAAACGAACTACTGGACCATTTATAGCCAAATTTCATACGAAAGCTTTAACGAACAAAGAAAATGAAAATGAAATAATCTGAGTTTCGTCACCTGACCAAGATGGTCGCCATGCCCATATAAAGTAAAAACCCTTAAAAAAATCTTCTTCTCTGGAATCAGGGGGCCGATTGGCATGAAACTTGGTATGTGGCTTTGGGACTCAGGCAAGTTTATTCAAATAATAACCCTCAGATGTCATACACCAAGGTCAAATTTGGTCGCATAGACTTTTGTATGCGAAAAAGTCAAACTTGAATATTTTTGGAAACTATTGCAGCCTTTGATCTGAAAAATGGTAGCTGAAGTTTGCTAAATGAGTGGATGAAACTACATGAGATTCAAGGTCAAGGTCATTTCCTGACCTTGGCTCAAGGTCATTCAGTATAGAAATTAAAACTTGTTTTACACAGAAACCACTTGTCTATTTGTAACTAAATTTCACACATTTGCCGTTAGGAACAAGGAAAAAGTTAATTGATTTTTGTGTTTGGTCACATGACCAAGATGGTCGATATCCCCATATAATGAAAAACAACCTTCTGAAATCTTCTTCTCCGGAACCAATGGGTCGATTGTCATGAAACAATGAAGCATTGGGGACTCGGGCCAATCATAGAACTTGACCTATTTTATGCGGAGGTAAAATTCGGTCACATATACTTTTGTATGAAAATGACGTCACAAACGTTGTACACGTTGACGTCACGTTATACTACGTGTGCGCGCCATGGCACTGAATGTTGTTTAACATGCCACACTGTCTGCTGTATTTTTTGCTTAAATTTGCTTAATTATTGCAAAACCCCTTGACTGTTTTGAATTGCGGTATAAACTAAATACATGGTTAATGTCTTTAATAATAAAATATAATCGGTTCGCCGCGGCAATTTTATAGGGGCTCGCTAAAGCTCGCCCCTATAAAGCGAGCCCCTATAAAATTGTCTAAGGCTCACCGATAATATTTTATCACCGATTATATTTTATTATTAAAGACACTAACCATGTATTTACTATTTACATTGTCACTATTGTCTTTATTATTATTATTATTGAATTTATTAAACAAGTTGTGGAAAAGGGATAAATGCGAGGCTTTGTCGAGCATTTCATCCCATTTCCTGAACGAGTTTAATAAATTCATTAATATATGAGCACAAATGCAAGATGACATTCAAAACGGATTTAATTCATGATTGCATGTCGTTATTACACTCTCAGACGTGACATCATGTGTTAATAGTATTTATTCCCTGCAGGTACGCACCATTTATTCAACGTTGAACCATCGTTCTTGCATAAATACAAACGCGCATGACTGTTTGAAGCCATTGCCAAATGGACCTCAAACAACAAAAAGCGTGTTCAAATCATGAAATTCTCGGGCTGTTTGAACATCTACATGTATTTTGCACTTTTTATATCACAAGACGTTTGCGTTGCGTTTAACAATGCAACGTTAACGCCCTGAATGTAGCGTTTTAGAGTTTTATGATGACGTCTGATGGTTACTGCGTAACAACGTCATTGTAAACAACATTCTGAACTGGACGTCATGATGGTTTCCCGGTCGCATTTGAAGTTTATATGAAGCTTTGGTCATTTCATTGCAATAACGTTTGGCTGGTCCATCGGAAGATATCTGAACAAACAGCTTCCTCGGGACCCGGTAAATTCTAATGCATGAAAAACAATGGGTGATCTCTATATTGAAACGTTTTTACGTTGTTCCAAACTTGATCCAACGTTGAGTCGTTCCTGCTGCCTGGACTGTGATTGGTTGAGATAATAAGCTACTGTAAACTAGTGCGCGTGTGGCAGGAATGTTAAAATCATTAAATGATGTTATCATATCCAAAAACACCACATGTTAAATACCTTTGAATTTTGGGTTGCCTCATGTCAAAAGGTGTCTAGCAGATCGGTAGTAAGTAAAATAACATACCAGAGTACTCAGTGGTAAAACTAGATTTCTGAATTGATACTCAATATAATTAGCTTTACCATGATGTGCTCGTGATATTGCTGGAAATAATGACTAATTTTCAGGCTTGTCAGAGCTTTTTCTGCTTGCACCTGCATAAAGTAGACAGTATTCCAAGAAATAAGAATGAAAAGGTTGTCTAATCATGGTAAAAACACAAGGAAGAACCACTGAAGTCAAACATCCTTCAGTGCTGTCATTTATATCCTTATTGAGTTTCTGGAGCGTTGAAGTTGAGCATATCTATTCTACTAAAAAGGACGTCCAGCTGAACGGTAAGAAAATATCCCGATAAGATGGCACAGGGCCATCAAATCAGGATCTGCACTGTTTGCATAAGTATCTCTACTGGGCCTTAAGGTTGTAAGGGATAACCATTATTACGCAATAAGTTGGTTGGTTGATTTGAGGTTTAACGTCCCCGTCAACACTGTAAAGGTCATTTTGGAGACGTTGCTTCCAATTTTGTGGGACTTTTACCCGACATTGAGATGAAATGACAACACAAGCCCTGTCGCCCAATGAAACCAATAGGGTTTATTAGCATGGACGGTCCGCCTCGCACCGCGGTTCCTGGACAGGCTTATTTCCTCTAAGCTGTTTACCAGTACTAGTGTGCGGGCCGGATTCAGCTCTGCGTGGAAGCATCATGCAGCCCATATATTTCTTCAAGCCCCTATGGGCAGGGGCCGTATTACGCAATAACAAAAATATTGGAATCCAAAGGGATAATTTGAAACCATAGATTGAACATTCTATGTAGGAATACTGTCATCTATTTCAAAACATACACAGACATACCGTCATCTGTTTCAAACACTGATTTTCAATTTTGTGACAATACGACAATGAAATAGGTGGATCAAAACCGTACACCCTTTCGATAAAAGAAAAGGAATTCTATGAAGAATGCAGCTGAGGCCTATACCTAAATACCAATAATTGAAGCAAACAGTGTAGACCCATAATAGCCGGCTGAGCAGACATCGCATTTGGCGACGTCTTATCTGGGTTTACACTATTTGCCTGAACTGAACTGAACTGAACTGAACTTTATTATCTCAAAACTCAGGCCACGCAGAGGTGGCGTAAGAGCATATACAAACAGACAGATGTCAACAAAAATATTTACAAGCTATACATAACATAGTATATACATATGAAGCATTCAACGGCCCCCGCCCATAGGGGCTTGAAGAAATATATGAAATATATGGGCTGCATGATGCTTCCACGCAGAGCTGAATCCGGCCCGCACACTAGTACAGGTAAACCGCTTAGAGGGTCTAAGCCTCTCCAGGAACCGCGGTGCAAGGCGGACCGCCCATGCTAATAAACCCTATTGGTTTCATTGGGCGACAGGGCTTGAGATGTCATTTCATCTCAATGTCGGGTAAAAGTCCCATAAAATTGGAAGCAGCGTCTCCAAAATGACCTTTACAGTGTTGACGGGGACGTTAAACCTCAAATCAAACAAACAAAAGCCAAAGGCGTCCAGTAACAGGGAACTAACATCGATAAAAATAGCGCGACAATTTTCTTTTAATAACCATAACCTTGGTTTCCCCAAAAGCAGTGTTAGTCACTTGGACAACAGCACTTTGAGATTCTGTCATTTAGTAGCTTTACGTCGACTGTTTTTTTTTTTTTTTTTCAGCATAATCATTCAGTGAAATGACATGTTCACTCACACACTCTCACTCACTCAAATATTCAAGTATCAAATGCATTAAAATGTCATAATATAATATGGCACATTTCAAAGGTGTCTTTTTTGTTTCTTTGATTTGAGGTTTAACGTCCCCGTCAACACTGTAAAGGTCATTTTGGAGACGTTGCTTCCAATTTTGTGGGACTTTTACCCGATATTGAGATGAAATGACATCTCAAGCCCTGTTGCCCAGTGAAACCAATAGGGTTTATTAGCATGGACGGTCCTCCTCGCGCCGCGGTTCCTGGACAGGCTTAGATCCTCTAAGCGGTTTACCAAAACTAGTGTGCGGGCCAGATTCAGCTCTGCGTGGAAGCATCATGCAGCCCGTATATTTCTTCAAGCCCCTATGGGCTGGAGCCGTCAAAGGTGTCCACAGTGCTACACTCATCAGATAAAATATCATTTGTTGCCTAAGCAACAGTTGCTAGGTAACCGTTAGAGACAACATGTATTGATTTTTATGTAAATCAAATGTCAGTATGCTACGACACACATTTTTTGTGTATCATTGCAATTTAGTCTTACTATTTTTCCTTTTTCTTGTATGAACAAAGCCTCAACTACCCAAATGAATCTCCCTCTGCCTGATTTTTACAAACAAATTCATGATATGTAAATGCTTGAATAAGATATTTAGTGATTGAGAAACCGAGTGAAATTGAATGAGTATGGCACTTGACTGAGTGAATAGCAAGCATGTCTTCATAGAATAAAAAAATATCATTGCGTGGGCCTATTAGGCCCACGCAGTAAGAATATGGACGAGATTGAAAATTATCTATGGTAAAACATCAACGTTTGCGAGACGCTTCTCAGCCACGAAATCAAGCACGAAATCAAGCGTTTGCTTCACGTGGATCAATAGATTGGTTCCCTATTAGATTGGTTCCCCTTCGTTATTACCTCCACTAGATTGAATCCCTTGTCGTAAATGTCTCCGCTAGGTGGCTACAACATAACGATTGGTAGCTAGCAGAAGCTATTACGTCTATTTATAGCATAAGCACTGACGCGGTATTGGAAATACCCGAGTTCAGCAAGGTTAACTGCTGAGTCAGTCATACCTGGTTTCCTCGTCGTTATCTCCGCTTCTTTGGTAGTCTGCTATATCATTAGCAGGGACCAGCTGCGTAAATAAAACGGGTTTCCCATTGAACTGTAAATAACCCATTAATGCCAAGCGCTTCACTGGCAGTCGGAAGAATTGTCGTCTGCTCGCTGCATGTATTTTGATAAAAGCAGCAAAACCCCTGACCGGACTGTGCATATGCGCAGGCTGATTTCTGTCTCTACTTTTCTGATTTCTGTCTCTACTTTTCGCAAAATTAGTTCCGTATTTCTTTGTGCCCTTTATGGAACGCTAGGCAAATGGGGGTAGTCATTCCCAGAAACGTTTTGGGGTTAATAACCTGAAAATATTAGTTCAGTGCACATACGTTGAATTTATCCATGGGGCTTTTCAAAAATGCAAGGTTTCGCAAGGGTGAATGCAAATTAAGGAGTTTAGCCGTTAATAATTTATTACGAGTGTTGAAGTCAGTTACATGACTACACACTCTAGCAAATCGAATTAATTGCAAAATATAAACGCCATAGGATGGCGCGCAAGGAACATCACCATCCAAAAAAGGAAAATTTACAATCTCAAAATCAAAATCATTGTGTTTATCATAAATTTTGCACGAAACAAACCCATCTACAATTTTCATTCGGCATACCCAAAAACCCCTTAAATGACATATCACATGTCATTTTGGCATCCCAAAAACCCCTTAAATGACATATCACATGTCTTTCTATGACATTTTTAAAAAAAGTTTATTTTCAAGATGGCATCTGTCGGCCATCTTGGATTTATGCAAATTATGGGAGTTGCCCAAAGTTGCCAAACCGGCAACCAAGCCTAATTTGTTATAGAACCCCTGTACTTCACAAAACAACAAAAAAACTTCATTGTACCAAGCATTTCTGGGTTCTGAAAATTTCAAATGGACTAATTATAGTGTTATATAGTTTAACCCTTTTAGAACCAAGTAGAATCTTCCACCTTGTATATAGCACGAGTCCATTTCAAAATTTAGGGGTGTCAGGTTGTGTTTTCTTCAAAATTTATATGGAAAATGGCTTAACTTTTGGCAAACAGTGAAGGCCCTTATCAGACACCATGTTCTGCGGCATCTAATCTAGGCCTGACTGTTTGCCAGGGTACCGGTTTTGGGGTTTCTGGTACAAGATGTAAACACAGGGGGAAACCTTGGTTAAGCTGGTCACTTACCCTATGCAAACTCAGTCTACAATGGCAAGTCATAGCATAAGAAAAACAAGAGGGCCATGATGGCCCTGGATCGCTCACCTGATCCATAGTGTAACAAGTGGGCCCCAGAGAGGGCCATTATTGGCCCCAGGGCTTTAATGTGCATAATGGTGAGGGAGGTCTTAAAGGTGAAGCTTCATACCAAACATCAACAAAGGCTATAATTTGAACAATCTTGGCAAAGGCCCACTAGATGAAGCTACACATCAAATATGAAAGACCTGGGCCTTGCAGTTTCAGAGAAGAAGATTTTTTTTAAAGATATTCCCTACATAAGCCTATGCAAAAACAAATGCTCCCGGGGCTATATAAATCTATGTAAAACCAAAGGGCCCCGGAGTGGGGGTTATTTGTGGCCCCAGGGCTATAATTTGAACAATCTTGGTAGAGGTCTACTAGATAAAGCTCCATACTAAATATCAAAGGCCTTGGCCTTGCAGTTTCAGAGAAGATTTTTAAAGATTTCCCAATGTAAGTCTATGTAAAACCAAAGGGACATTTTTGGTATCTGGGCTATAATCTTGATAGAGGTCCACTAGATGCAGCTTCATACCAAATATCAAAGACCCAGGCCTTGTGGTTTCAGAGAAGAAGATTTTTAAAGATTTTCCCTATATTAGTCTATGTAAAACCATAGCGCCCAGAGCGGGGGCATTTTTGGCCTCAGGGCTATAATTTGAACAATCTTGGTAGAGGTCCATTAGATGAAGCTTCATACCAAATTTCAAAGTCCTGGGCCTTGTGGTTTCAGAGAAGAAGATTTTAAAGATTATCCCTATATAAGCCTATGTAAAATCAAAGGGCCCCGGGGCGGGGCCACATTTGGCCCCTGCACTATACTTTGAATCATCTTGGTAGGGGTCCTTTAGAAGAAGCTTCATACCAAATATAAAAGACCTAGGCCTTGTGGTTTCAGAGAAGAAGATTTTTAAAGATTTTCCCTATATAAGCCTATGTAAAACCAAAGGGCCCCGGGGCGGGGGCATTTTTTGCCCCAGCACTATAATTTGAACAATCTTGGTAGGGGTCCACTAGATGAAGCTTCATACCAAATATCAAAGTCCTGGGCCTTGCGGTTTCAGAGAAGAAGATTTTTAAAGATTTTCCCTAAGTAAGCCTGCGTAAAACCAAAGGGCCCTGGGGCGGGGACATTTTTGGCCTCAGCACTATAATTTGAATAATCTTGTTAGGGGCCCTTTAGATGAAGCTTCATACCAAATATAAAAGACCTAGGCCTTGTGGTTTCAGAGAAGAAGATTTTTAAAGATTTTCCCTATTTAAGTCTATGTAAAACCAAAGGGCCCAAGGGTGGGGGCATTTTTGGCCCAAGGGCTATAATTTGAACAATCTTTGTAGAGGTCCATTAGATGAAGCTTCATTCTCAATATCAAAGTCCTTGGCCTTGAGGTTTCAGAGAAGAAGATTTTTAAAGATTTTCCTTATATAAGGCCATGTAAAACACAAGGGCCCCGGGACAGGGGCATTTTTTGCCCCAGCACTATAATTTGAACAATCTCGGTAGGGGTCTACTAGATGAAGCTTCATACCAAATATCAAATTCCTGGGCCTTGTGGTTTCAGAGAAGAAGATTTTTAAAGATTTTCCCTATATAAGCCTGCGTAAAACCAAAGGGCCCAGGGGCGGGGGCATTTTTGGTCCCAGCACTATAATTTGAACAATCTTGGTAGCGGTCCACTAGATGAAGCTTCATACCAACTATCTAAGACCTGGGCCTTGTTGTTTCAGAGAAGAAGATTTTTCAAGATTTTCCCGGAGTGGGGGTATTTTTGGCCCCAGGGCAATAATTTTAACAATCTTGGTAGAGGTCCACAAGATGAAGCTTCATACCAAATATCAAAGACCTTGGGCCTTTCAGTTTTAGAGAAGAAGATTTTTAAAGATTTTCCCTATATAAGCCCATGTTAAACCAAAGGGCCCCGGGGCGGGGGCATTTTTGGCTCCTGCACTATAATTTGAACAATCTTGGTAGGGGTCCACTAGACGAAGCTTCATACCAAATATCAAAGACCTGGGCCTTGTGGTTTCAGAGAAGAAGATTTTTAAAGATTTTCCCTATATAAGCCAATGTAAAACCAAAGGGCCCGTGGCGGGGGCATTTTTTGTCCGAGCACTATAATTTGAACAATCTTGGTAGAGGTCCACTAGACGAAGCTTCATACCCAATATCAAAGACCTGGGCCTTGTGGCTTCAGAGAAGAAGATTTTTAAAGATTTTCCCTATATAAGCCAATGTAAAACCAAAGGGCCCGTGGCGGGGGCATTTTTTGTCCCAGCACTATAATTTGAACAATCTTGGTAGGGGTCCACTGGATGAAGCTTCATACCAAATATCAAAGTCCTGGGCCTTGTGGTTTCAGAGAAGAAGATTTTTAAAGATTTTCCCTATATAAACCCATGTAAAACCAAAGGGCCCCGGGGCGGGGGCATTTTTGGCCCCAGCACTATAATTTGAACAATCTTAGTAGGGGTCTACTAGATGAAGCTTCATAACAAATATCAAAGACCTGGGCCTTGTGGTTTCCGAGAAGAAGATTTTTTAAGTTTTTGGTGAAAAAATATTTTTGGCTCCTGTGACCTAGATGTGCAACAGACCGGAACCATTTGAACAACTTTGAAAGGGGACCACCTAAGGACCATTCCTTTTAAGTTTGGTCAAAATCCGATCAGTGGTTTAGGAGGAGATGTCGTTTAAAGAAAGTATGATTCTAAAAAAAGTTCAGGTGGGGAAGAAACTAACCAGGTTGGGAAGAAACTGACTAGTTAGTTTCTTCCCCCGGGGAAGAACCGAGCTGACCCAGTTCTTCCCCCAGGGAAGAACCGTGCTGACCCAGTTCTTCCCCTTGGGAAGAACCGGGCCAGCCCAGTTCTTCCTCGGGGAAGAACCGGGCCGGGGGAAGAAACTGACCTTTACACTGGCATGAACCAGTAACGATCTTGGTATAGATATTGTAAAGATGTTCATTCTGGGCAAGTTTGATGATGATTGGGTAATAATTGTGGCCTCTAAAGAGTGAACAAGGTTTTCCTTTGATTTGACCTGCTGACCTTTTTGACCCGGCATGACCAAGTATCAAACTTGACCTAGATATTGTCAAGATGATCATTCTGATCATGGTTGGACCAAAACTGTAGCCTCTAGTGTGTCCACAAGAAAAAGTTGTCGCACGGATGATGGACGATGGATGACGGACAAGGCATGACCACGACGGACATCTTACGGTCACAATATCTCACCATGACCTTCGATCCGGTGAGCTAAAAATATTCAGTTTTGGCTTTTTCAAATATAACCACTTATGTGACCAAATTTGACCTTCATGTAAAATAGGACATGATCATCCAACAATCAACATTTGAACAAATTATCATGTGCATGAGTCTAAAACATACCTTCATGCAGATCTGCCCATTTGTTCCGGATAAGGAGATTTTAAAGGGTTTAACCATATATAGGCATGGCTGCCATCTTGGTCATGTTGCCAAACTCAAATTAATTTCATTTCAATTCTTTGTTCCCTACTAAAGCATTCATATGAAAATGGTTTACAATGGCCCTGTGGTTTCTGTGAAAAACAAGTTTAACTTTTTATATCTGAATGACCTTGACCAAGGATAAAAATTGACCTTGAAGCCTCATGCACACATCTAGCTAACTGCATTTACAAATTTTCAGATCATAGACTGAAACAGTTTTCAAAATAAACTAAGTTTTGACTAGTCTGTGTGACCAAATTTGGCCTTGGCTTAAAATAGGTCAAGATCATACCAGGGTCATCATTTGAACAATCTTGGTAGGGCCCAAGTCCCTGATTTAAAGTTATCCACCTTTTGGTTTTGAAGGTTTTTACAATATAAGGGCATGTAAGCCAACTTCGTCATGTGACCCAGTCCATACTAACAAATTCCTATGGAGGCTACTCATGTAATTTGGTTTCCATTGGCCCAGTAGTTTCTGAGGAGAAGAAAAATGAAAATATGGACGATGATAGCTCCCCTGTAGCCTTTGGCAGCTAACCTGTAACCTTGGGCTCTGGTGAGCTAAAAATTAATAGTATAGGTAAAATTGATATTAAATAACAACAAAAACAAGAGGGCCATTATGGTCCTATACAGCATGCCAAAACTAACAAACTTGACAATCTGAGCTATTTTATGGAGCATGCCCTAGTGAGGTATGAATCAAACTGGCCTCAGACTAATTTAGCTTCAAACTTATTGAATCACTCTTGAACACTCATTCCAAATATTTACATGTGCATGTGACAGGCAGTGACTTTTACACCACTGCTACCAATTTACACCTGGGTGGTGTGGGGTGGTGTCATAACGTGCCTTGCCCAAGGACACACCTTGATAGCTGTGGCCAGATTTGAAACCACATCTTTACCATAAGTCGAACGCTCTAACAACTGCACTATCTAGGCTGACAAAGTTAGCAGTTTCCACTCAAAAGGATTAGGTTACCACACAAGATGGATGACGGCCATTGATGAATATACTTCACCATGAGCATTGATTGTTCAGGTGAGATAATAACTTTCTAAAAATAGAAAGTTACAGAAAAAGCAACTAAAGCAATTTGCATGTCAGCAAAGGCCAAATTTGATAACTGGACATTCAGTTTCTATGAGGAACTACTGAAGGACTTATAGGTTCTCTTAACAGGATTAGATTTTCTTAACTGAAAGCCAAAACCACGCTTTGGAATAAAAGGTTGTCGTTTTTTTGTTCCAATTGCACAGTTTCCAAACTGAAGCTGATCCTTATACAGGATTTTAATATCACTGGCAGCTCCTGACAATATGTCTGCAGTAAAATTGCTTTCTCTCATTGCTTCAGTTATACCTGTGCAAAATGTCTTGTAGTTGAGAATAAGCCAAAGTGCAAGTACAGCTGGGTAAGACAATTTCTCATTATGAAATATATCAAACTGAGGGCTTTCCAGAAGAAAGTCATATTCAGGATCATACAGATAGAAAACAATATGTTTCCTTGAAATGCCCACTGTTGGAATAAGGAAATTTTCAAAAGAAGGGTTTTTCTTCTTCTGCAGGAAGGCAAAAACAATTGTTTCAGCTATAATTTGTGTGCTCACACTAAGCAAATCACTATATTCCTTCACTTCAAATGAAGATAAGCTTCCATCTTGGTCTGCTGCAAAGGGATCATCCAACTCCGTAGCATATACAGCAACATCTGGATGTGGCCCAAGTAAAATGTCAACACGTCCATGCCAAACTTCAGAATTTCCTGAAAAACAAGATTTTTGTTTGAGTGATTAGCCCTCCCAGGCAAAATAGTATCCATGGTCGACCATGGCCATCATGGTTTTTGATTGTCCACCATGATTTTTTTCACCTGTAGCCATCAAATACTGTAAAATAAGAGGGTCCAGGGGGGCCTAGTTTGCTCACCTGATCCATGGTGTAACACGTTACCCTGAGGCAGGGCTATTTTTAGCCACTGGGCTATAATTTTAACAATCTTGGTAGGGTTCCACAAGATGAAGCTTCCCACCAAACATCAAAGATTTTAGCACTGTGGTTTCTGAGAGGATTTTTAAAGTTTTTCCTACAGAAGTCTATAAAAACATGTGGGCCCTAAAGCAGGGTCATTTTTGACCCTTTGGCTATAATCTGAACAATCTTAGTAGATGTCCACTAGATGAAGCTTCATATAAAATGTCAAATGCCTAGGCCTTGCAGTTTCCAAAAAAAAAACTAGAAACGTGTCTATAGGACATGAATGCCCCCGCCAGGGGCCCACTTCATCTCACCCCACCCCCACCCAAAACAAGAGCTGTTGCATGACAGCATAGTTAGCCTGCTTTGGGCTTCAAGATATAAGGTAAAATCACTGAACCATGAAATATAGGTCACACTGACCTAGATATATTTCAAGGTCAATCAATGGGACACATGGACGAAATTATCCTGGTATAACATTTCTCCAAATAGTATTCAAGATATAAGGCGTAATCACTGAACCATGAAATATAGGTTACACTGACCTAGATTTATATTGAGGTCAATCGTTGGGTCACATGGAACTAATTATCAAGATATGATGTTTATATACCTGGTATGACATTTCTCCATCAAATAGTATTCAAGACATAAGGCAAAATCACTCGACCAGGAAATATAGGTCACAATGACCTCAATTTATTTTGTGGTCAATCATGTGGTCACATGAAAATGAAGCCATGGGCCACTATGCTCACCAGAGGTCAATATACTAGGTATAACATTTCTCCATCAAATAGTGTTCAAGATATAAGGCAAAATCACTGAACCAAGAAATAATGGTGACACTGACCTTGATTTATTTTGAGGTCAATCATGGGGTCACATGGAACTAATATACCTGGTATGACATTTCTCCAACAAATAGTATTCCATATATAAGGCAAAATCACTGGACTGTGAAATATAGGTCATACTGACCTAGATTTATTTTAAGGTCAATCATAGGGTCACATGCAACTAATATGCCAGGTATAACATTTCTCCATCAAATAGTATTCAAGATATAAGGCAAAATCACTGGACCATGAAATGAGGTCAAAATGACCTACCGGTAGATTTAGTTTTCGATCAATCATCAGGTCATATGGAACTAATTTACCAGATATGACATTTCTCTATCAAATAGTATAAAAGATATAAGGCAAAATCACTGGACCGTGATATGTAGGTCACCTTGACCTTGAAGTCATAGGCTTGTGCGGGAGGTATTCTCAAAACAAACAAGAGGCCCATAGGCCACTATGCTCACCAGAGGTCAGTTGGTTTTTACCATAAACAGGCATGGCACAAATAACATTCCCACCAATAACTTTTCATTGCCCTTTTCATATAATTTGGTTTCAAACAACCCAGCTGTTTAAGTGGAGAACTGGATAAAAATACTGAACCTGAACCATCCAGGACAAAGGTCAGTAAATGAGCTTGACCAATGGAATTAATAAAATTCCATTCAGCTTATTGTAAATATCATTTACGATGGCACAGGCTATCATGCAATCAGAAAAATCCAGATGTTGCCTTTTTTCCATACTAATGTCTAAGTGACAAAATTTGACCTTGATATTAACAGGTCAAGGTCAACCAAAGGTCATCATTTGAACAACAAGAGCACCGCAAGCGGCGCCACGCTCGTCTGTTATGCAACTTGGTCAGAATGTAAGTGTTTTGATGATACATGTATATGAGTTTCATGTTTCACGTGTCTGAGCCAAATACTTCCAAGGCTAAAGATTTTTGTTAATTTAAAAAAAAGTCAAAGGTCAAGGTCACACACAGGTCAGGAAGTTTGACAACAAGAGGGCCATGATGGCCCTAGATCGCTCACCTGATCCAAACTGCAAGATTAAGTAGGTTATATGTTTAGGTAATTCTATTAAAATCCATCAGTAAATGCTGGAGCTAGTGTTAAGAAGTTTTTTTTCTAAAGATAGCAACAAGAACTTAACCTTGATCCCAACACCCTGAAAGCCATACCGAACAAGAGCATTAATTCACAAAGTTTTTCTATGATTTGACCCACTAACCTACACTTTGACTGGACAGGTCCCATTTTCGAACTTGATCAAGATATTGTCATGACAATTATTCTGAGCAAGTTAGACGATGATTGGACCAAAACCCTGGTCTCTAAAGTGTTCACAAGGTTATTTTATATAAGACCTATCGCCAGATACGATAGTTCACTGACTAAGATGCGCAAAGGCAAATTTTCAGACCAATAACAGAAACAAAGTCACAAAGAAAGAATCCAGTGCTATATCAATATTGGGGATCATGTATGATTCAAGTCTGTCACATTAGTATATATTTTAATTTCAATTAACCCTTAGACATGAATCAGCCAATCAAAACATGCCAAATAAAAAGGCTCTATCTCAAATGGTTAAGAAGTTATAACAAAGTAGATCACAGGGCAAGGGTCAAGTCACGGGTCAAATTTTATGTACAAGTTGGAAGGCAATGTCACAAGCAACCCACATGTCAAATATGAAAGCTCTACCTAAAACATTTAGAAAGTTGTCTAAGTCATAGGTCAAAATTTTTTGTATCAGTGGAAAGACAATGTCACAAGGAATCTACATGCCAAATATATAGGCTCTATGTCAAATGGTTAAAACTTTATTATAAAGTAGGTCAAAGGTCAAGGGTCAAGGTCACAGGTCAAAATTGTTTTGAACGAGTGGAGAGGCAATGTCATAAGGAACCTACATGACAAATATGTAGGTGTTATCTGAAACAGTTAGAAAGTTATAATAAAGTAGGTCAATGGTCACCGGTCAAAGCCAAAGGAAATTTATTTTGTATGAGTGGTAAGGCAATGTCACAGGGAAACTACATGCCAAATATGAAGGCTATATGTAAATATATGACATGACCTATATTCTAACTTGACTGAGATATTATCATGATGATCATTCTGAGTATGTTTGATGATGATTGGACTAGAACTGTGGCCTCTAGAGTGTTCACAAGGTTTTTCTATGATTTGACCTACTGACCTACTTTTTGACCCGACATGACCCATATTCAAACTTGACCGAGATATTGTCATGATGATCATTCTGAGCAAGTTTAATAATGATTGACTAAAACTTTGGCCTCTAGAGTGTTCACAAGGTTTTTCTATGATTTGACCTACTGACCTACTTTTTGACCCGACATGACCCATATTCAAACTTGACCCAGATATTATCATGATGATCATTCTGAGTATGTTTGATGATGATTGGACTAAAACTGTGGCATCTAGAGTGTTCACAAGGTTTTTCTATGATTTGACCTACTGACCTACTTTTTGACCCAACATGACCCATATTCAAACTTGACCCAGATATTATCATGATGATCATTCTGTGCAAGTTTGATGATGATTGGACTAAAACTGTGGCCTCTAGAGTGTTCACAAGGTTTTTCTATGATTTGACTTACTGACATACTTTTTGACCCGACATGACCCATATTCGAACTTGACCGAGATTTTGTCATGATGATCATTCTGAGCAAGTTTGATGATGATTGGACCAAAACTGTGGCCTCTAAAGTGTTCACAAGAAAAAGTTTACGCACGACGACGCCGGACATCTTACAGTCACAATAGCTCACCATGACCTTCGGTCAGGTGAGCTAAAAATTAAAATCTGTGCCAAGTTTCAAAGGCTAGGACAATTTCTATTGCAAAAAATAGGGCAATTTCTATTGCAAAAATGGCCAAGGTTAAAGTTTTGGGTTGTGTTTTTTGAAAATTAGGTCACAGTTCAAAGGCCAAGGTGACAGGTCAAAAAATCTTTGTATCAATGATAAGGTCTTGTCTTAAGAAACATTCATGTGAAGTTTGAAGACTGTATTGTTTGCGGTATTAAAATGAGTGACAAAATAAACAAGAGGGCCCAGAGGGCCCTGGTTCGCTCACCTGATCCAATGTATAACAAGTGGGCCCCGGGCAGGGTCAATTTTGGCCCCAGGGCTATAATTTGAACAATCTTGGTAGAGGTCCACACGATGAAGCTTCATATCAAATATGAAAGACCTGGGCTTTCTGGTTTCAGAAAAGAAGATTTTAAAGGTTTACCCTGCATATAGAAGTCTATGTAAAACAAGATTTTCCCTATATAAGTCTATGTTAAACCAAAGGGCCCCGGAGCAGGGGCATTTTTGGCCCCAGGGCTATAATTTGAACAAACTTGGTAGAATTCCACTAGCTGAAGCTTCATAACAAATATCAAAGACCTAAGCCTTGTGTTTCAGAGAAGATGATTTTTAAAGATTTTCCCTATATAAGTCTATGTAAAACCAAAGGGCCACATGGCGGAGGCATTTTTGGTCTCAGGGCTATAATTTGAACAACCTTTATAGAGGTCCACTAGCTGAAGCTTCATAAATATCGAAGACCTAAGCCTTGTGGTTTCAAAGAAGAAGATTTTTCAAGATTTTCCCTATATACGTCTATGTAAAACCAAAGGGCCTTGGAGCGGGGGCATTTTTGGCCCCAGGGCTATAATTTGAACAATCTTGGTAGAGGTCCACAAGATGAAGCTTCATACCAAATATCAAAGACCTGTGCCTTGCAGTTTCAGAGAAGAAGATTTTTCAAGATTTTCCCTATATAAGCCTTTGTAAAACAAAAGGGCCCTGGTGCGGGGGCATTTTTGGCCCCAGCACTATAATTTGAATAATCTTGGTAGGGGTCCACTAGATGAAGCTTCATACCAAATATCAAAGACCTGGGCCCTGCGGTTTCAGAGAAGAAGATTTTTCAAGATTTTCCCTATATAAGCCCATGTAAAACCAAAGGGCCCCCGTGTGGGGGGCATTTTTAGCTCCAGCACTATAATTTGAACAATCTTGGTAGGGGTCCACTAGATGAAGCTTCATACCAAATATCAAAGACCTGGGCTTTGCGGTTTCAGAGAAGAAGATTTTTAAAGATTTTCCCTATATAAGCCTATGTAAAACCAAAGGGCCCCCGTGCGGGGGCATTTTTAGATCCAGCACTATAATTTGAACAATCTTGCTAGGGGTCCACTAGATAAAGCTTCATACCAAATATCAAAGACCTGGGCCTTGCGGTTTCAGAGAAGAAGATTTTTAAAGATTTTCCCTATATAAGCCCATGTAAAACCAAAGGGCCCCTGTGCGGGGGCATTTTTGGCCCCAACACTTTAATTTGAACAATCTTGGTAGGGGTCCACTAGATGAAGCTTCATACCAAATATCAAAGACCTGGGCCTTGCGGTTTCAGAGAAGAAGATTTTTCAAGATTTTCCCTATATAAGCCCATGTAAAACCAAAGGGCCCCCATGCGGGGGCATTTTTAGCTCCAGCACTATAACTTGAACAATCTTGGTAGGGGTCCACTAGATGAAGCTTCATACCAAATATCAAAGACCTGGGCCTTGCGGTTTCAGAGAAGAAGATTTTTAAAGATTTTCCCTATATAAGCCCATGTAAAACCAAAGGGCCCCTGTGCGGGGGCATTTTTTGCCCCAGCACTTTAATTTGAACAATCTTGGTAGGGGTCCACTAGATGAAGCTTCATACCAAATATCAAAGACCTGGGCCTTGCGGTTTCAGAGAAGAAGATTTTTCAAGATTTTCCCTATATAAGCCCATGTAAAACCAAAGGGCCCCCGTGCGGGGGCATTTTTAGCTCCAGCACTATAATTTGAACAATCTTGGTAGGGGTCCACTAGATGAAGCTTCATACCAAATATCAAAGACCTGGGCCTTGCGGTTTCAAAGAAGAAGATTTTTAAAGATTTTCCCTATATAAGCCCATGTAAAACCAAAGGGCCCCCGTGCGGGGGCATTCTTGGCCCCAGCACTATAATTTGAACAATCTTGGTAGGGGTCCACTAGATGAAGCTTCATACCAAATATCAAAGACCTGGGCCTTGCGGTTTCAGAGAAGAAGATTTTTTAAGTTTGCGGTGAAAAAAATCTATTTTTGGCTACTGTGACCTATATGTGCAACGGACCGGAACCATTTGAACAACTTTGAAAGGGGACCACCTAAGGATCATTCCTGTGAAGTTTGGTCAAAATACGATCAGTGGTTGAGGAGGAGATGTCGTTTGAAGAAAAGTTTACGGACGCACGCACGGACGCACGCACGCACGGCGGACGACGGACAAAAAGTGATCCCAAAAGCTCACCTTGTCACTACGTGACAGGTGAGCTAAAAACAAGAGGGCCATGATGGCCCTAGATCGCTCAGCTGATCCAATCTGCAAAGATAGAAGGTTATATGTTTCGGTAATATTTTTAGGTAATCCTATTAAAATCCATTAATAAATGTTGGAGCTGGTGTTAAGAAGTTCTAAAGATAGCAACAAGAAGCTTAACCTTGATCCCTACACCCTGAAAGCCATGCCAAACAAGAGAGTTCACAAGGTTTTTCTATGATTTGACCAACTGAACTACACTTTGACTAGCCAGGGATCAGTTCAAATAAGCTTCGTTAGCCTCGTGTTATTCGTTAAGTCTTCGTTAAGCCTTCGTTAGCTAAAAGTTGGTTTCAAAGTACCCATCGTTAAAAACGAACTATAAACGAATTTCGTTAATGCGACAGAATTTAACGATGACTCTAGGGTCATCGTTAGGCATTCGTTAGACAGGAATTCTGCTAAGCAGACCACATTTTTGGATCGATTGGTCGATCCAGAGTTACTAACCACAAAGTGTCGATTCCTGCTATTGTCCACGTGACCATTACTGATTTGGGAAAACCAAGGTTATGGTTATTTATAGAAAATAATCGCTCTGTTTTTAGCGAAATTACATGTAGGTCAGAGTTGGAAAGGTTAATCCCCACATCTCAATGCGGTGTCTGCTCAGCTGTCTACTCTGGCCCTACACTGGTTGATTATCAAAGTACTCTTATTAATATCAGTACTGTTAATTTAACCAGACTGCAGTAGGGCCTATATATATGGTTATAAATTTGAAAATGAAAAGGCAAGTTGTTTAAAGGTCTTGTCTCGATCAGTTACATTTATATTGGAATTTGAGTACACAACCTCTTGCAGAAAGGTCTTCCCTTTCATACCCTGGTCAGTGATTCAGCTAGACGAGAATTAAGCAGAGTGAGCGTGCCCAACTTGAGTTGGAAGAGTGCACTTCAGAAAAGGTTCTGGGAGTAAATGAATCATCGCACTGACAGTACACATGGGGCACAGGCTGTGAAAACGAACGGGTAATAAACTGGTTCATGTAATTGCAAACAGTATAGACTCTGATTGCGGCGTCTGATCTGGGTTGACACTGTTTGCCAAATCCATCCTTTGGTTCCACTCAGGATTGTTCAGGTAAAACACATACATATACGCAACACTCTGACTTTATAGACATACAAATAATGCTCTAAAAATTCAATCTATTGCTTGTAAATTGATTCAAAGTTACGAAGGATAAAAGCTGTTGCTTAAGTCCACGTGACTGTCACGGACTTGTTGAAATATCTTTTTGTATAGAAAGTAGTCGCAGTGATGTATGAGTGTTGCGTAAGACTAAATATTGTAATATCATAGGATGGGTTTGGCAAACAGTGTAGATCCAGATCCGAAGCTGCTGAATGCGGTGTCTGGTTAAGGCCTACACTCTAAAATGTTGCTTAAAACTAGAATAAAAGAGTTCAATGAAATAATTTAAACCTCAGTTCAGGATTATTTACCCTACCAACGCTTGAAAACAATCGATCCACCAGCACTCTCAGTGCTTTGATTCAAATATGTACTTGGAAATAAATAAATAAATAAATAAATAAATAAATATTTATTTATGAAGAGATGTTTTTGTTGCAAATGAAGTTACCAGCGGGAGTGGTGTATAATGGATTCAGTCTATCCACATATTGTCCGCACTCTACAGTCTGTATTTGCCGACCGAAGTCCTGCACCGAACTTGATACATAGCTTTGCATGCATGAGATCTCGGGTTCGATATTCATTAACATCCGACATGCCTGACAATAGTAACGGTCATTTGCTCTTCAAATAATGTTAAAATTAGCATTATCCGGACTCTACAGTTTGAAATGAACATGGTCCATCATCAAATTTGAAAACCAATGAGTTTCCACTGCAATTACGTTGATTTTTTTTTTTTCATTTTTTTTTGGTTAGGGTTTACAGCCCTTTCAAGATTATTTAGCTCATATCGAGCCGATCGTTAGTCATAGTTGGGCGAAAACCGGAGTAGTCGGAGAAAAACCACCTGACCTTCCGTTTCAGAACTTAGCGTCTCAAACGTGACCATAGCGAGGCTCGAACCCACGGCGATGATAGACCTAATGACTAAGAGTCAGCGCTCTTAACCATTAGACCACATACATGTAGGTCCGTTGCAATCACGTTGATAATGGTGACTACGACGACGAGAAGCAGGTTGACGATACAAAATATGGATATAAATATACATGCTGTATGTCAGACAAGGGTTTAATCTTATCGAAACCGTTTTCCGTTTAATCTGATCTGCGGTTTCACTATGGAAGCGAGTTCTGCACCAAAAGTAACTTGAATTTCCCAAAGTAACCAATCGGATGCGAAACTGTACTCTTTGAAACGTATCCATGTAAAATAAAGAAATACCATTTTGTCATCTGTAGATAGCCGGCCTCGGAAGCTCAGTCTGATGAGCGTCTGACTGGTGATCAGGAGGATGCGGGTTCGATTCCTGCCTGGGTTGGCACATACTTTCATGGAGATTGAATTCTTTCATGGAGATTGTTCACGAAATCTATTCTACGGTCATTCTCTCCCTTACTTTGATTCAAGAGGGGCATTTGTCAGTTTCTTGCGAATGAATGTGCACTGTACTGGTTAATTTCTTACGGATAAGCTTCCCAGGCAAAACTGACCGGCTAAAAAATGACCTAACTAGTGTTGATATGGCCGTTTAACCCCAATACAAACAAACAAAATAAGCTTCATTCATGTATGATGCATTATTTCTTTAGTAACACATATGAAAGTCTAGGGGCGTCTACAATGATGGGTTTGTGTTCTAACATGATCATAAGGTGTTGAATAGCAAGACCATTGTGACCTTGACCTTTCGTCCCTGACCTTGGAAATCGAAAGAGTTTATTTTTATTGTCCATGCGGAACATTTGTGGAAGGTTTGAGGCTTCTGCAATGACATGTTTATGTTCTATCATGTTCACAAGGTGTTTAATGTTAAGACCACTGTTACCGTGACCTTTGGTCCATGCCATTAAAAAAATAGGTTATCGTCTATGGAGAACATTTGTGGAAGGTTTGATGCTTCTGTGACGACCCCTTGCCTTTTATCCAGTTCACAATTTTTATGCCCAGCCCATTGTGACCTTGGCGTTTGACCCCTGACCTTGAAAATCTATTGGGGACCTCTCTCCATTAAAAGCATTTGTTGAAGGTTTAATGGCATCTACTTTGATAGCTTTGTGGTTTATTCTGTTCACGAGATGCTTGATGACGAGTCAATTGTGACATTGACCTTTGACCCCTGACCTTTAAATCAAATTTGGTTGAGCCTCTTGTTATTTTTGTCTTCCAACACTAAAAATACATTCTTTGACATGTGTATTTTATAAGTATTATTATTATTTGGAACATTATTGCTTGTTGTTCTAGAAACTCACCAACTTTCTGAGCAACCGTGATTTCTAGTACCCACTCTAGGTAAACTCCAAAGCTGTTTGTCCCGTGCAGCCCAAATTCCAACTCGATGTAGACTGTAAGCCCCTCCTGGTTATCTGCATGTTTCATGAAGATCGGATCAGAAATGGTGGAGAAAAAGTGGAGGCGTCATTTTCCCCATTATAAGTATATGAAACCTTTTTGTTTCCATGGCAACCAGAATTCCAATCTGATCAGCCCAAAAACCTTATGGAGCCTTTCCCCCAACCTGATAATGCTTCTCATGAAATTTGATCAAGATTGATCATGGGGTATTAGAGATAAACTTATTTGAAATTGTTTATGGACGCACGACAGACAAAATGTGATCACAAAAGCTCACCTTGTCACAACGTGACAGGTGAGCCAAAAATGTACAGAAGAACTTACAATATATGTAATTACATAACTTTGACAAATTACAGAACAAAATCATTACAAAAACATGCCTATTCAAATATATGGGAAAAAGTTTACCACAAAAAAAAAAAAAGATTTTTTTGTCGGATAAAAATCCTGATATTTTTTCCATTTCTGCTCAAAGCATAGACTGAGACTGAAGGTACTCGTTAGAACTGCCTTGATGACGTTGCTCTAATGACTACCCACAATCTATGATTTGCGCAGAAATAAGGAAAGCGACATATACACCTGTAAACCCCAGTTTTTTTGTATATATAAAAATGGCGTTTCATGTGGTGAAAGTTATATAGGTATGTTTGTTTGATGAATGTTTAGCATTTTCAAATAAATGGTTCAATAAGGTCTTTTCTTGGAAAAATATGATAAAACGCCCTTTCCTTTTTAGACACATATAAGTCAAAATAAGTTCTGTCACATATACTTTAGCACCTTTTTAAAAAAAAATATTAAAATGTATGGTGTCAGTTCTTGTAGTGACAATAAGTCAGTTATTGTAGTGACAATAGGCAAATTAGTTTTAAATGTTTTGAAACTTATCTGACAGTTTGCAAAACAATATATTTCAGTGGGGTATTTATAATTTTCCAAGATTTCTCCTGACTTGTGTTCTGGTTTTCCGTCTTTGACTCTTTATTCATTTTTTCAGTGGGGATATTTATAATTTTCCAAGAATTTTCACGAAACATGAAACAAACTCGCTTTTTCTTTCTTTTCGTTCTCGTTTTCCGTCTGTATCTCAAAATCTGAAAAAAAATACGATTTCAAAGGACTTCCAAATTGAAAAAGCAGAACTTTCTAAATTTGTAGCTAATGCCATGGAGTCTTAATTTTCAATGTTCTCATGCTTTCTTATCTAATTATGTTATTTTTGAGCCTGGAAAAGCAAAGATAACATTTTTTATTTACGGATCTCTGTTGGCCATAGTGGATAAGAGCGCAGACTTTTTATCATTCTCTGTTAGCTGTGGATCGATATGTTCTATGAAAGGGTTATCCAAATGAATGCAAGGAATACACCACAAAACCGCCGCCACATATTCCCACACACCAGCTGTTGTGAAGTTAAATGTGTTCTATAAAAGGGTTATCCTTTGGAAGCAAGGAATACACCACAGAAGAGAAAAATATGGAGTGTATTTCTTTTCTGGGCCAGTTTCGGCCAAAAGACCCTCAGATATTTCAAAATTCCACAATGGAATCAATGATCCCAGAAGTCAAAGAAAATATAATCTACACTATGATGTAGGGCAGAGAGAGCTTTTACCGCCGCAACACATTCCCACACACCAGCTGCAGTGAAGTTAACTTGCTCATGTCACATGAGAGACACAAAGTTCTGCAAGGTAAGGTCAAGTGTTTTTTCTCCAGGTACAGCAGTTTATCTTCATCTGATTATCGATCTGCTTGATGTACTGGAAAAATTTTTTAATTTTGGCAAAGCAGTTATGAAAAAAAAAAAAAAAAAATCAAAAATGATGAAAGAAAAAAAAAAGTAAGAAAACATATCCTGGAGGTGTAATTGATATTGGTATGGCAATAATATATATTGATCAAGTTGTGAAGTAGCAGTTAGACGTCACCAAAAGCCAATGCACTCTGTCAATGAACTGTCTGACCTTATGTGGAAGAGAATATATCTACCTGCCCTAAAATTATACAGACGCTGGATCAGATCGCAGACACTAATGAAACAAGTAAACACTGGCCTAAAAATTCTGAAAAAAAAAAAAAAAAATCAGGAAGGCCTAAGAGATCTTTATGTTTCACTTGTGGGGAAGACAACTGCAACATTTTAGTCTAGTTAACAAGGGGGGAAACTTGAATAGGAACTGAGAAAAATCGGAATAGTTTATTAGAGGTCTTGAAAAAGGGACATTTGGATCTAAACAAACTGAACAGTGATTCCTATTACGACACAACTTAATCCAATTATCAGCAAATGACGATAACGAGAACATTACTTTTGAACATCATTTACGCTAAGTGGCGCAACTTCCCAGAAGATCCCTTTCTGCATGAAGGGTCACATATATGGTTAAGGGGCACAGATGTGAATGGTTTCAGAAACATGAGATTTTTATTTTATAAAACAAACGGGAGAGGAACAGCCTCTGTGGACCTCAATGTCTAATCAGAAGAAACAAGAAGATACATGATCATTGGGTTTTGTTGTGAGGTTTAACGTTCCGGTCAAGGCTATTCAGGTCATTTTGTAGACACTGCTTCCAAAATTAGAGAGTGAGATGAATGAAATGTCAAGCCCTGCCACCCAATGAAACCAAAATGGCTTGTATGCATGGACAGTCTGACTAGCACCACTTTGCCTTGGTAGGCTTAGACACTCTAAACAGTTTACTAGTCAGTATGTGCAGTTGGTGTGAGTGAATGAGTCTTAACCATAAGGAACAAGGAACTATCTGGTTTAGGGGTGGGGATCTCTTTCAAGGTTTTTGAAATTTTGAGATATAACTTTGTATGAAGGGGAGGGATAGGACATGCCCGTGACATGAGCCAGGGCACCTCGGAGGCCCCAATGTTGGTGTCACTGGATGCGTCATCATTAAGAACATGAATATATTGTCTGCTTGGTGCAATAATGGCTTAAGTGCAAAATGGCAACTTTTCATGAGAGACAAAAACTGTTTTATTTAAGAATGGCCAAGAAAATCACATTATAAGCTGGTTTCTTAAGTTCATTTCAATTTCTTTCATTTGTTTGTGTTTTGTTTGTTTGATTTGAGGTTTAACGTCCCCGTCAACACTGTAAAGGTAATTTGGAGACGTTGCTTCCAATTTTGTGGGACTTTTACCCGACATTAAGATGAAATGACATCTCAAGCCCTGTTGCCCAATGAAACCAATAGGGTTTATTAGCTTGGACGGTCTGCCTAGCACCGCGGTTCCTGGACAGGCTTAGATCCTATAAGCGGTTTCCCAGTACTAGTGTGCGGGCCAGATTCAGCTCTGCGTGGAAGCATCATGCAGCCCATATATTTCTTCAAGCCCCTATGGGCGTGATTGTTGAAAAAATGGCATTTGAAAAGATGTTGCATAGCCTTTTACACAGTCCACATTTTATACATTCTGCATGGAACTTACACTCTTATTCTGCCATATCAAGCAGCAGGATTCAATATTTTTTGAGGTTTTAAAAATGTTGGCACAAAACTGGGTTAAGTGCACTTATGCCGTTTTTACACGGTCAACATTTTCATAAAATTCCAAGCAACTGACAACTTTTGCAAAATGCTGAAATAAATCATGATTTAGGCAGAATCCAGCTGTATTTTTTATATACCAAGTGTATCAAGTCCTAAGGCATACCCAGAATGACAGAAGTTTACTCAAGGAACATTTCTATAAAGATTTTGTCAAAATATCTGCAAATGGCTTGGCAGTAAATACTTTTTTCTACTGTCCCCATTAAAACTCGATCAAAACAAGTTGCCATAGCAACCTAATTAATAAGTGGATTTACATTAAAAACATGAACTTTCAAAATTTGGGCTGAAGCTAGCCAGTGGCTTTAGAAGTCGTTAGACAGTATTAATGTCACATGACAGACGTCAAAAGGCCATGGACCAATACCTATTTTAAAAGCTCCCAGACAGTCTTCGGCTCTGGTGAACTCAAATATGATTTATATGATTTACACGGGGGTTGATAAAGAAGTACTGGTAATGTTAAAGCGGCTATAAAGTCATGAGACCTAAATCGGAAGTTTCATCTATGTAGCTGTTTCATTTGTATGTTCTCGGAGATATTACACTGACGAATTAGGAAACCTTCCTGCGGATTCAACAAATTTATTTTCCAAACGGCGGCAGAACAAATTTATTGTCCAAACGGCGGTCTGAGAAGAAGATTTTTGAAGCTTTTTGTTCCATTATGAGTCTATCGGTGCGAAAGTTTTGTTTGTTTGATTTGAGGTTTAACGTCCCCGTCAACACTGTAAAGGTCATTTTGGAGACGTTGCTTCCAATTTTGTGGGACTTTTACCCGACGTTGTGATGGAATGACATCTAAAGCCCTGTCGCCCAATGAAACCAATAGGGTTTATTTGCATGGACGGTCCGCCTCGCACCGCGGTTCCTGGACAGGCTTAGATCCTCTAAGCGGTTAACCAGTACTAGTTTGCGGGCCTCGGTGCGAAAGGGCCCCAGGGCGTAGCCAATTTGGACCCCAGGGGCATGATTGGCAGGAATTATGTAGGTGACCACTGGCCATTAATACATGCTAAATATCTAAGCTCTGGGCCCTGTGGTTTCAGAGAAGATATTTTAATGTTTTCCCATTGTAAGTCTATGGGAGCTATATGTTGCCATGGCAACCAGAATTCCAATCTGATCAGCCCAAAAACCTTATGCAGCCTTTCCCCCTACCTGATGATGCTTCTCATGAAATTTGATCAAGACTGACCATGGGGTATTAGAGATAATACTTATTTGAAATTGTTTACAGACGCACGCACGCACGGACGGACGGACGGACGGACGCACGCACGCACGCACGACGGACAAAAAGTGCTCACAAAAGCTCACCTTGTCACTACGTGACAGGTGAGCTAAAATGAACTAAATGCGGACGGTGATGACGCCGACTGCAATAGTCACCCCCACCGCTCCTTTTCGTAACCTTGAGCTAAAAAGAAGTTTGCATGTAGGCAAACTGTCTACCTCCTGATTTGGTCGCTTTTAAAGCAATATTTTGATCTGGGTTCACAATGTTTTGTATTGATCAATGACTTGTGCAGTTACCAGTAGACAACAATTGACGTTGATTCACTATGTTTAGGGGAAGGAATGGAAGGTATGGTTACCTAAATAGCTAAAAGTGTTCTGTTCCGCTGACAAAGATGACCACCAGAGCTAAAAATAGAAAATCTTTAAACAACAATTCATCAAATAACCTTGGTCCGATTCCAATCAAACTTCACAAGAAGGTTGCTAGGTGATCCTCTGCCCAAGTAGCTAATGTTTCCACTCCGATTAGCAAGATGGCCGCCAAAGTTAAAAATAGAATAAATCTTCACTCTAAATCATTGGACCAATTTCGTTCAATCTTGATAGGAATATTCCTTAGGTTGCCCTCTACAGAAATAGCTGAAACAATTCCGCTCCGATGGGCAAAATGTCTGCCGGAGCTAAAAATAGTAAAATATCAACAACTTGCTTTAAATAACAACTCCTAAACAATTTGGCAAATTCCAGTCAATCTTCATAAAAATGTTGCTTAGGTGACCCTCTTCCAGAATAGCTTAAATATTTCCGCTCTGGTGAACAAGATGGCTACCAGAGCTGAAAACAGAAAAAAAAAATGTTTAAACTCCAACTCCTCATATACCCATGGGCCTATTTCAATCAAACTTCATTAGATGTTACATATATGACCCTCTACCAAAATAGCCAAAACGGTTCCACTCTAAAAATCTTGAAATGGCAACACCTCCTTAACCCTTGTGTCAATTTTATTCAAACTTCAAAGGAATGTTGCTTAGGCGACCCCCTACCAAAAAAAGCTACAACAGTTCAGGTCTGATGAGCAAAATGGTAGTCAGAGGTAAAGATAGAAAATGTCAACAATTTGCTTTATATGCCAAATCCTCCTCAACCCTTTGGCCAACTTCGATCAATCTACATAGGAATGCTGCTTACGTGAACAACTACCAAAACTCTGCTTCAATGAACAAGATGGTCGCCAATAGAAACATCTTTTTAAACAGCAACTCCTATACCTTTGGTATACCTCCTATTTGGTCAATGTCATTCAAACTCCAAGAAATATTGTTTGGATGGATGATACAAAGGGCAACTTGAGCTAAAACTAGAAAATCATCAACAATTTGCTTCAAATGCCAACTTCTACTAAACCCTTGGGCCAATTTCAATCAATTGACTAGGAGAACCTCTACCACAATAGCTTAAATCCTTTGGCTCAGATGAACAAGATGGCAGTCAGAGGTAAACATATAAAAAGATCACTTATTTGATTTAAATGCCAGCTGCTCTTAAAACCATTGAGCCAATTTGACTCAAACTACATAGGAATGTGGCTTAGGTGGCCCTCCACCCTCTAAAATTGTTAAGGTGTGATAAACAAGATGGCCGCCAGAACTTTCAGAAGCTATGTGACATCTTCGCAATTCCGAGCTATCTCGGCCCTCATGTTATTTGCTTAACCCTTTCCCACTCAGATGCGTCTTTTTAAGGGTCTGACCCCCACCTCCTGTTTTGAGCCCCAGAACCACCTAAAATCTGCATTCCCACCCCTGCCCAAATATGTTTGCATTAGGACTAGTTGTCATAAAAAGGGGCGGTTTTTTTGCGCGGCCTCCCACTAACAAGAGGCTCCTCACCTGAGGAACATTTTAGTTAGCTGTTTGTCTAATGGTCTTTGAGCATAATTTCTTTTGAAGTTCTACCTAATGGAACACAGCATTGTCAATTTGGACCCTAGGGGCATGTTTGGTTGGATTAATGTAGGGGACCCCTTGACATTGCTACATGCTTAATATGTAAGCTCTGGGCCTAGTGGTTTCTGAGAAGATTTTTGAAATTTGTTTTTTCCATTATAAGTCTATGGGGGCTAAGGGGCCCTGGGCCATGGCCAGTTTAGACCCCAGGGGCATGATTGGCACAATTAATGTAGGGGACCACTTGACATTGCTAAATGCTTAATATGTAAGCTCTGGGCCTAGTGGTTTCAGAGAAGAAAATTTTTTAAGTTTTTCCCATTGTTAGTCTATGGGAGCTATATGTTGCCATGGCAACACCAGTTTCAATCTGAACTGCCCCAAAACATACTGCATCTTCTCCTCTAACCGGATAATGCTTCTCATGAAATTTAATCATGATTGGCCAAGTGGCTTTAAAGATATACTTATTTGAAAATGTGAACAGACGCCGGACGACAGACGCCGGATCATTGGCATACTAATACCTCACATGAGCCTTCGGCTCAAGTGAGCTTATAATACTAGCGGTTTCAGAGAAGAAGATTTTTAAGCTTTTTCTCCATTATAAGTCTATGGGGGCTAAGGGGCCCCAGGGCGTGGCCAGTTTAGATCCAAGGGGCATGATTGGCACAATTTCTGTAGGGGACTACTTGACATTGCTACATGCTTAATATGTATGCTCTGGGCCTAGTGGTTTCAAAAAAGATTTTTTAAGATTTTTTTTCCATTATAAGTCTATGGGGGCTAAGGGGCCCCGGGGCGTGGCCAGTTTAGACCCCAGGGGCATGATTGGCACAATTTATGTAGAGGACCACTTGACATTGCTACATGCTTGATATGTAAGCTATGTGCCTAGCGGTCTCAGAGAAGAAGATTTTTTAAGCTTTTATTTCCATTATAAGTCTATGGGGGTTAAGGGACCCCGGGGCGTGGCCAGTTTAGGCCCCGGGGGCATGATTGGCACAATTTATGTAGGGGACCACTCGACATTGCTACATGCTTCATACGTAAGCTCTAGGTCTAGTGGTTTCAGAGAAGATTTTTTTAGCTTTTTTCCATTATAAGTCTATGGGGGCTAAGGGGCCCCGGGGCGTGGCCATTTTAGACCCCAGGGGCATGATTGGCACAAATTATGTACAGGAACACTTGACATTGCTACATGCTTAATATGTAAGCTCTGTGCCTAGCGGTTTCAGAGAAGAAGATTTTTTTAAGCTTTTAGTTCCATTATAAGTCTATGGGGGTTAAGGGACCCCGGGGCGTGACCAGTTTAGACCCCAGGGGCATGATTGGCACAATTTATGTAGAAGACCACTTGACATTGCTACATGCTTCATATGAAAGCTCTGGGCCTAGTGCTTTCAGAGAAGAAGATTGTTTTAGCTTTTTTCCATTACAAGTCTATGGGGGCTAAGGGGCCCCGGGGCGTGGCCAGTTTAGACCCCAGGGGCATGATTGGCACAATTTATGTAGAGGACCACTTGAAATTGCTACATGCTTAATCTGTAAGCTCTGTGCCTAGCGGTTTCAGAGAAGAAGATTTTTTAAGCTTTTATTTCCATTATAAGTCTATGGGGGTTAAGGGATTCTGGGGCGTGGCCAGTTTAGACCCCAGGGGCATGATTGGCACAATTTATGTAGGGGACCACTTTAAACTTTTTCATCGCTCTAGCGCCTACATTTCTTGGCCATACCTTTTGATTGCTTGCTTCCTGGGGCATAGCATATCTTTAGAACCGTGTGTGCTAGTGTTTTGAAATTTCATGTATGGGTTCCTCATGAAAAAATAGTTGACCCATATTTTCTTGTCTGAATTATTTCCACTTTTTGAGTTATTTCCCCTTTGATTTAATAACGTAGAAATCTCGTTAGCAGGATATTTCAAAAAGTATTTAAGCTACAGCCTTGATGTTTTGTATACTGATTGGGACTGAGTGGGAGATGACCTGATTAGATTTTCAAATAATTTAATAAAATTTTGTTGGAGTTATGACACTTTGCAATTTTTAGCTAATTTATTTGTGTCGCTTCCTGGTGCATAGCATATCTTTAGAATCGTGTGTGCTAGTGTTTTGAAATTTCACATATGTTTTCCTCATGAAAAAATAGTTGACCCATATTTTTTTCTTGTCTGAATTACATATATCTCCCCTTTTTCGAGTTATTTCCCCTTTAATTAATTAACATAAAAATCTCGTTAGCAAGATATCTCAAAACCAATAGAGCTACACCATTGATATTTTGTATACTGATTGGGACTGAGGGGGAGATAACCTGATTAAATTTTCAAAGGCCTGTCTCTGCATATACATGTGGTAAAGTTAGTCATGCTTGATTATTTTATTAGCTCACCTGTCACATAGTGACAAGGTGAGCTTTTCTGATCACTTTTTATCCCCCGACCAAATAGGTTTGGGGGATATAGCGATCAGCCTGGCGTCTGTCCGTCCCGTCCATCCGTAGACCCAGCCTTGTTTTGGCCATAGCGCCTATACCATTTGAGATTCATTGATGGTTCTTGGCACAATTGTTCACAAGGCTGAGATGGCGTGTCATGTGCAAGAACCAGAACTCTGGATGCCATACTTTTTGAGTTATCTCCCCTTCTAATAAAATAGAATGGCTACTTTGTGATGGCCATAACTCCAATACCCTTTGAGATATATTGATTCTACTTGGCACAGTTGTTCACAAGGCTGAGACGGTGTGTCATGCACAAGAACCACAACTCTGGTTGCCATGGTTTTGAGTTCTCTCCCTTCCAATAAAACAGAGTGACTACCTTGTGATGGCCATAACTCCAATACCCTTTAAGATATATTGATGGTATTTGGCACAGTTGTTCAGAAGGCCGAGAGGGTGTGTCATGCACAAGAACCACAACTCTGGGTGCCATGGTTTTTGAGTTATCTCCCCTTCCAATAAAATAGAATCACTACCTTATGATGGCCACATCTCCAACACTCTTTGAGATATATTGATGGTACATGATACAGTTGTACATGAGGTTAAGCAGGTGTGTCATGTGAAGGAACCACGACTCTGGGTGCCCTGGTTTTTTAGTTATCTCCCCTGACAATATAACCTTGTAATGGCCATAACTCCAATACCTTTTGAGATATAGTGATGGTACTTGGCACAATTGTATACAAGTTTGAGACGGCACTTGATGCCTAAGAACCACAACTCTGATTGCTATTGTGCGCTCACCTGTCACATAGTGACAAGGTGTGCTTTTAAGATCACATTTTGTCCGTCGTCCGTCGTGCATCCTTAAACAATTTCAAATAAGTATATCTCTAACACCCCACTGCCAATCTTGATCAAATTTCATGAGAAGCAGCATCAGGTAGGGAGGAAGACTGCATAAGGTTTTTGGGCTGATCAGATTGAAATTCTGGTTGCCATGGCAACATATAGCTCCCAGAGACTTAAATGGGAAAAAAAAAAATAAAATTTCTTCTCTGAAACCACTGAGCCCAGAGTTTAGATATTTAGCTTGTAACTATATCAAGAGGTCACCTACATAAATCCTGCCAATTATGCCCCTGGGGTCCAAATTGGCCACACCCTTAGCTCCGATAGACTCAAAATGGAAAAAAAAAAGCTTCAAAAATCTTCTTCTCTGAAGCCACAGATCTCAAAGCTTAGATATTTAGCATGTAGCAACGGCAAGTGGTCACCTACATACTTACTGCCAATTATGCCCCTTGGATCCAAATGGGCCACGCCTCGGTGGGGGGCCTTCCCTCCCATAGACTCATAATGGAAAAAAAGCTTCAAAAACCTTCTCTGAAACCACAGGGCCCAGAGTTTAGGTATTTAGCATGTAGCAACGGCAAGTGGTCATCTACATAATTCCTACCAATCATGCCCCTTGGGTCTAAATTCGCCACACCCCGGGGCCCCTGAGCTCCTACAGACTCATAATGGAAAAAAAGTTGTCACCTACATAATTCCTGCCAATCATGCCCCTGGGATCCAAATTTGCCACGCCCTGGGCCCCCTTAGCTCCCATAGACTCATAATGGAAAAAAAGCTTCAAAAATCTTCTATGAAACCACAGGGCCCAGAGCTTAGGTATTTAGCATGTAGCAACGGCAAGTGGTCACCTACATAATTCCTGTCAATCATGCCCCTTGGGTCTAAATTCGCCACACCCCGGGGCCCCTTAGCTCCTCCAGACTCATAATGGAAAAAAAGCTTCAAAAATCTTCTTCTCTGAAACCACAGGGCCCAGAGCTTAGATATTTAGCATGTAGCATTGGCCAGTGGTCACCTACATAATTCCTGTCAATCATGCCCCTGGGTTTCAAATGGGCCACACTCCTGGCGCCTTGCTCCCATAGATTAGACTAATAATGGAAAAAAGCTTCACAAATCTTCTTCTCTGAAACCACAGGGCCCAGAGCATAGATATTTAGCATGTAGCAACGGCAAGTGGTCACCTACATAATTCCTGCCAATCATCCCCTGGGGTCCAAAAGGGCTATGCCCCGGGGCCCAATAGCTCCTATAGTCTCATAATGGAAAAAAGCTTCAAAAATCTTCTTCTCTGATTCCACAGGGCCCAGAGCTTAGATATTAAGCATGTAGCAATGGCAAGTGGTCACCTACATAAGTCCTGCCAATCATGCCCCTGGGGTCCAAATGGGCCACGCCCCAGGGCCCCTTAGCTCCCATAGAATCATCATGGAAAAAAGCTTCAAAAATCTTCTTCTCTGAAACCACAGGGCCCAGAGCTTAGATATATATTTAGCATGTGGCAATGACAAGTGGTCACCTACATAAATCCTCCCAATCATGCCCCTGGGGTCCAAATGGGTCACGTGCCGGGTCCGTTAACTCCCATAGACTCATAATGGAAAAAAAAGCTTCAAAATCTTTCTCTGAAACTGTGAAGCACAGAACTTAGATATTTAGTATCTAGCATTCTAACACAGCGCGCCTATATAGGCAATGGAAAATAACTGTGTTTTATTCTGCAACAAATTACAGCTCGGAAGAGTGTGACGGGTGACGTCATTAAAAACTGCAAATTTATGACGTCACTAGTCTATTTTCTTGACGTTAGACGGTGTAACGTCATTTTCTCACATCAAAAACGTTAGAAAAGGATATAAATGCATGTGTTTCAGTCGAGAATTTTAGCGGGATTTATTCTGACAATGGCGAATTGTTGTGAACTTTTGAAGGAAACAACAACATTATTGCCGATGTTCAGCGTGTTAGAATCGAAATAGATCAGCTCTAGTCTGTAATTTGTTGAGTAATAAATCACAGTTTGTCGGTCAGTTGTAAGTAGACAAATCACGCGCGCTACGCGCTTGTGATTTGATCTACTTTACAACTGACCTCCAAACTATGATTTATTACTCAACAAATCACAGTTTGAGCTGATCTATTTCTTAAACATAAAATAGTCACCTACATAAATCCTGCTAACCCTGCCCCTGGGGTCAAAATTGGCCACCCCTGTGCTCATCAGCTTCTATATACTTATAATGGAAGAAACTTTAAAATATCTTCTTCTATGAAACCATTAGGCCCAGAGCTTAGATATTTAGTTTATAGCAACGGCAAGTGGTCAACGACATAAATCATGCCAATTATGCCCCTGGGATCCAAATTGGCCACACCCCAGGGCTCTTTAGCTCCCACAGACTTACAATTGAAAAAACTTAAAAAAAATCTTCTCTGAAATCAGAGGGCCCAGAGCTTAAATATGTAGCATGTACATGTATTAAAGTAAAGTGGTCACCTACATAATTCCTGCCAATCATGCCCCTGGGGTCCAAACAGGCTATACCCCGGGGCCCCTTAGCTGCTATAGACTCATAACGGAAAAAAAGCTTAAAAAATCTTCTTCTCTGAAATCATAGGGCCCAGAGCTTAGATATTAAGTATGTAGCAATGGCAAGTGGTCACCTTCATAAGTCCTGCCAATCATGCCCTGGGTTCCAAATGGGCCACGCCCCGGGGCCCCTTAGTTCCCATAGAATCATAATGGAAAAAGCTTAAAAAATCTTCTCTGAAACCACAGGGCCCAGAGCTTGGATATTTAGCATGTGGCAATGGCAAGTGGTCACCTACATAAATCCTGCCAATCATGCCCCTGGGGTCCAAATGGGCCACGCCCTGGGACCCCCTTAGCTCCCATAGACTAATAATGGAAAAAAGCTTCAAAAATCTTCTTCTCTGAAACCACAGGGCCCAGAGCTTAGATATACATAATGTAGCTTGTAACAATGTCAAGTGGTCACCAACATAAATTCTGCCAATCATGCCCCTGGGGTCCAAATTGGCCACACCCTGGTGCCCCTTAGCTCCCATAAACTTATAATGGAAAAAAGCTTCAAAAATCTTCTTCTCTGAAACCACAGGGCCCAGAGCCTAGATATTTAGCATGTAGCAAGGGCAAGTGGTCACCAACATAAATCATGCCAACCATGCCCCTGGGGTCCAAATTGGCCATGCCCCGGCCCCCCTTAGCTCCTATAGACTCATAATGGAAAAAAGCTTCAAAAATCTTCTTCTGAAACAACAGAACCCAGAGCTTAGATATTTAGCATATAGCAAGGGCAAGTGGTCACCAACATAAATCCTGGCAATCATGCCCCAGGGGTACAAATTTGCCACGCCCTGGGCCCCCTTAGCTCCCATAGACTCATAATGGAAAAAAGCTTCAAAAATCTTCTTCTGAAACAACAGAACCCAGAGCTTAGATATTTAGCATGTAGCAAAGGCAAGTGGTCATCTAAATAAATCCTGCCAATCATGCCCCTGGGGTCCAATTGGGCCACTCTCCGGGGCCCCTTAGCTCCCATAGATTCATAATGGAAAAAAGCATAAAAAATCTCTGAAACCACAGGGCCCAGAGCTAAGATATTTAGCATGTAGCACCGGCAAATGGTCACCTACATGAGTCCTGCCAATCATGCCCCTGGGGTCCAAATGGGCCCCCATCCCGGGGCCCCTTACCTCTTATAAACTCATAATGGAAAAAGCTTAAAAAATCTTCTTCTCTGAAACCTCAGGGATCAGAGCTTATATATTTAGCATGGAGCAATGGCAAGTGGTCACCTACATTAATCCTGCCAGTCATGCCCCTGGGGTCCAAATGGGCCACGTGCCGGGGCGCCTTAACTCCCATAGACTCATAATGGAAAAAAAGCTTCAAAATTTTCTTCTGAAACTGTGAAGCACAGAACTTAGATATTAAGTATCTAGCAACATAAAAAAGTCACCTACATAAATCCTGCTAACCCTGCCCCTGGGGTCAAAATTGGCCACGCCCATGCTCATCAGCTCCTATAGACTTATAATGGAAGAAACTTTAAAAAATCTTCTTCTATGAAACCATAAGGCCCAGAACTTAGATATTTAGTTTGTAGCAACGGCAAGTGGTCACCGACATAAATCCTGCCAATTATGCCCCTGGGATCCAAATTGGCCACACCCCAGGGCTCTTTAGTTCCCACAGACTTACAATTGGAAAACTTAAAAAATCTTCTTCTCTGTAATCACAGGGCCCAGAGCTTAAATATGTAGCATGTATTAACGTAAAGTGGTCACCTACATAAATCCTGCCAACCATGCTCTTGGTGTCAAAATTGGCCACGCCCATGGGCTCCTTGTAGATTTATAATGGAAAAAAAAATCTCACCTGAAACCATAAGTCCCAGAGGTTAGATTTTTAGTATGTAGCCACATGAAATTGTCATCTTAATAAATCCTGCCAAAACTGATCTTGGGTGAAAATTGGCCATGCCCATGGGCACATTACCTACCATAGACTTGAAATGTACAGCTTAAAATGAAAAACAAACTTCAAAAATCTTATTCTCTGAAATCTTAAGGCCAAGATCTTAGGTATTTAGCATGTAGCAACGTCAGGTGGTCGCGTACATGAATCCTGCCAATCATGCCCCTAGGGTCTAAATAGGCCAAATCTTGTGACCCCGTAACTCCAATAAACAAATAATGGAATAATGGAAAATAAGCTTCGAAAATCTTCTTTTCTGAAACCATGAAGTACAGACCTTAGATATTTAGTATGTAGCAACATAAAATGGTCGCCTACATAAATCATGCCAAACATGCCCTTTGGGTCAAAATTTGTCATGCCCCACGACTCATTAGCACCTATAGGCTTATACTGGAATAAACTTCAAAAATCTTCTCCGAAACCATGAGGCCCAGAGCTTAGATATTTAGTATGTAGCATTGTCAAGTGGTCTCCTACATAAATCCTGTCAACCATGCCCTGGAGTCTGAATTGGCCATTCGCCAGGGCTCCTTAACTCCAATTCACTTATAGTGGATCAACTTCAAAAATCTTCTTTTCTGAATCCACAGGGCCCCGATTTTCGATTGATTTGAGGTTTAACATTCCTGTCAACACTGTGTAGGTAATTTTGGAGACTTTGCTTCCAGATTTGTGGGACTTTAACTCTACAAAAAGATGAAATGACATCTTAAGCTCTGCTGCCCAATGAAACCAAAATGGTTTAAATGCTTAGACGGTTCAACTAGCACCACTTTTCCTGGGCAGGCTTAGAACCTCTTAAGCTGTTTACCAGTACTCATCTGCGTTTGGTTCCAGCTGTGCATGGAAGCACCATGCAGCCCAATCTATTACTTTAAGTCCCGATGGGTATTCTAAACATCACTCATGATTTTCTGGTACACAGGTGGGCGCTACAGGTTCAGTTGGCCTTCTTGTATTTGAGTTATCTCCACGTTGAGCAAACAGTTTAGATCGTGATCAGATGCGGCCGTCTGATCTGGGTCTGCGCTATTTGTCAATGTCTCATAAAGGGGCGCTAGGCATATATGGGTTAAGGGTACTTGATTCCGGGTAGGATGGTGAAATTATCTTAACTGCCGTAGTCGACGTAATAAACCGAAACTTCTGCATTGGCCCCCATTCCAATATAACAGTATGACCACATTGTGGTCACTGTACCTCCAATACCCTTTGAGACATATTGGTGGTACTTGATGCAGATGTACATGAGGTTAAGCAGGTGTGTCATGCTCAAGAATTACAACTCTGGTTGCTCTGGTTTTTTAGTTATCTCCCCTGACAATATAACCTTGTGATGGCCATAACTCCCACTCACTGTGAGATATATTGAAGGAACTTGGCACAATTGTAGACAAGGTACAGAAGGGTGTCATGTGCAAGAACCAGAAATGTTGGTGCTCTGGTATTTGAGTTATCTACCATTCCAATATAATAGTATGACCAGCTTGTGATCACCATATCTCCAATACCCTTTGAGACATATTTTAATGGTAATTCGTTCAGAAATACATGAGCTTAAGCAGGCATGTCATGCGCAAGAACCACAATTCTGAGTGCCCTGGTTTTTTTAGTTATCTCCCCTGACAGTATAATCTTGTGATGGCCCTAATTCCAAAACTTTTGTGATATATTGCTGGTTTAATTCTGGTGCTCTTCCTATTGGTGAACAATCTTCTGAAGGCCATATTGGCCTTTGGTAGGGGGATTCGCCATCTCTTCGGTAAGGGCTAGTTAACGAAGGACTAACGACTACGTATTTGAAATGATACTTCGTAATCGTTATGTCTTCGTTATATCTTCGTTAATATCTTCGTTAAATCTTCGTAAGACATAACTAACGAATATTTTATTGAACTAACCCCAGGTCCCATTTTCGAACTTGATCGAGATATTTTCATGACAATTATTCTGAGCAAGTTTTATGATGATTGGACCAAAACCGTTGTCTCTAGAGTAGTCACAAGGTTATTATACGAGTCAACGCAGGACAAAACATACAAGAAGGCTCAGGTGACCGACGAAGACTCAGATCAGCCTGTGCATCCCCGCAGTCTGATTCACTGATCGCACATACCTACTATAGGCTACAATCTATTAAACGAGACATACGCAAAAGCTGGTGTCAAAGTGTGTGTGGGCGCAGGTTTATTTGAGTCTCTGCTAGTCGCACCGGTCTAATTGTAAGTTTTGTCATGCGCTGGCTCAAATAATAAGTCCTGTCACCGGACAGGGTAGTTCACCGGACAGGGTAGTTCACTGGAAGTAGTGCTTTGACTAAGGTGTGCAAAGGCAAATTTTCAGACCCATAACAGAAACAAAGTCACAAAGAGAGAATCCAGTGATATATCAATATTGGGGATCATGTATGATTCAAGTCTGTAGTACTAGTATCCCTTTTAATTAATTTAACCCTTAGACATGAATCAGCCAATCAAAAGATGCCAAATATAAAGGCTCTATCTCGAATGGTTAAGAAGTTATAACAAAGTAAGTCACAGGGCAAAGGTCAAGGTCACAGGTCAAAATTGTATGTATGAGTGGGAATGCAATGCACAAGCAACCTACATGCCAAATATGAAAGCTCTACCTAAAACAGTTAGAATGTTAAGATAAATTAGATCACAGGTCAAGGGTCTAAGTCACAAGTTGAATTTTTTTGTATGAGTGAAAAGGCAATGTCGCAAGGAACCTACATGCGAAATATGAAGGCACTATCTCAAATGGTTAGAAAGTTATGATTAAGTACATGTACGTCAAAGATCACATGTCAAAGTCATAGGTAATTTTTGTGTTTGTATGAGTGGTAAGGCAATGTCACAAGGAACCTACATGCCAAATATGAAGGCTCTATCTCAAATGGTTAAAAAGTTATGATAAGTAGACCATAGGTCCAGTGTCAAGGTCACAGGTCAATTTTTTTTTGTTTGAGTCAAAAGGCAATGTCACTAGGGACATACATGCCAAATATGAAGGCTCTGTCTCAAATGGTAAGAAAGTTATAATAAAGTAGGTCAAGGTAACTGGTAATTTTTTTGTATAAGTGGTAAGGCAATGTCACAAGGAACCTACATGCCAAATAGGAAGGCTCTATCTCAAACGGTTAGAAAGTTATATTGAGGCAGGTCAAAGATCACAGGTCAAGGTCACAGGTAAAACTTTTTGTTTGAGTGGTTAGGCAATTTCACAATGGACCTACATACCAAATATGAACACTCACAAGGTTTTTCTATGATTTGACCTACTGACCTACTTTTTGACCCAACATGACCCATATTCGAACATGACCGAGATATTGTCTCAATGATGATTCTGTGCAAGTTTAATGATGACTGAACCATAACTGTGCCCTCTAGAGTGTTCACAAGGTTTTTCTATGATTTGACCTACTGACATACTTTTTGACCCAACATGACCCGTATTCAAACTTTACCGATATATTGTCATGACAATCATTCTGAGTGAGTGAGTTTTAGTTTTACGTCCCACCAACAGCTAAGGTCATACAGAGACGGGACCTTGGTTTAAAGACTCATCCGAAAGTCTGGAGAAGCCCGGGATCGAACCTGCGATCACTGGTTTACAAGGCGAGTAGCATAACCACTGCACCACAGGGGCTTCTGACAATCATTCTGAGCAAGTTTGATGATGATTGGACCATAAATGTGCCCTCTAGAGTATTCACAATTTGATTTGACCTACTGACCTACTTTTTGACCCAACATGACCCATATTCATACTTGACCGAGATATTATCACAATGATCATTCTGAGCAAGTTTGATGATGATTTGACCATAAATGTGCCCTCTAGAGTGTTCACAAGGTTTTTCAATGATTTGACCTACTGACCTACTTGTTGACCCAACATGACCCATATTCGAACTTAAACACAATATTGTCATGATGATTATTCCGAGCAAGTTTGATGATGATTGGACCAAAACTGTGCCCCCTAGAGTGTTCACAAGGTTTTTCTATGATTTGACCTACTGACATACTTTTTGACCCGACCTGACCCATATTCGAACTTGACAGAGATATTGTCATGATGATCATTCTGAGCAAGTTTGATGATGATTGGACCAAATCTGTGTTCACAAGTAAAAGTTTACGCACGACGGACGACGACGCTGCCAGACATCTTACGGTCACAAAAGCTCACCATTCCCTTCGGTCAGGTGAGCTAACAAGAGGGCCCAGAGGGCCCTAGGTCGCTCCCCTGATCAAAAGTACATGTATAACAAGTGGGCCCGGGGGCCAGGGAAAGGTCATTTTTGGCCCCAGGGCTATAATTCATACAATCTTAGTAAAAGTCCACTAGATGGAGCTTGAAAGACCTAGTCATTATGGTTTCAGAGAAAAAGTTTTTCCCCATAAAAGTCTATTTAAAACATGTGGGCCCCTGGGCGAGGCCATTTTGGCCCCCAGGGCCATAATTTGAACAATCTTGGTAGAGGTCTCCTAGATGAAAGTTCATATCATACATGAAAGACATGCGCTTTTTGGTTTCAGAGAAGATTTTTTAAGGTTTTTCCTATATGTCATATGTAAAACATGTGATATTTAATGCTTTTCCCCCATAAAAGATTTTGTAAAACATGTGGGCCCTAGGGCGGGACAAATTTGGGCCTCAGGGCTAAAATCTGAACATTCTTTGTAGAGGGCCACCAGATATAAAGCTTCAAACCAAATATCAAAGACCTGGGCATTTTGGTTTCAGATATGGAAAATTTAACAGGTTTTCCCTAAATCTATGTAAAACATAGCCATTTTTGAACAACAGGCTATAATTTTGAACAATCTTGGTAGAGGTCAACTAGATATAGCCTAATATTAAATATGAAAGACCTGGGCCTTTTGATTTCCTAGGAAAAGATTACTTAAAGTTTTCCCTATAAAAGTCTATGTAAAACATGTGGGCCCCGGGGCGGGGTCATTCTATAATTTTGAACAATCTTGGTAGCGGTCCCCTAGATAAAGCTTCATAACAAATATGAAAAGACCTGGGCCTAGTGGCCCTATATAAGCCTATGTAAACCATGTGAACCCCAGGGCACGGCCATTTTATCGCCCCAGGGCTATGATTTGAACAGTCTTGGTAGAGGTCCACTAGATCAAGCTTCATACCAAATATGGAAGACCTGTACCTCGTGGTTTCAGAGAAGAAGATTTCTAAAGGTTTTCCCTATATAAGCCTATGTTAAACATGTGGGCCCAAGGGCGGGGCCATTTTTGGCACCAGGGCCATAATTTGAACAATCTTGGTAGAGGTCCCCAGATAAAGCTTCAAACCAAATATGGGCCTTGTGGTTTCAGAGAAGAAGATTTTAAAAGGTTTTCCCAAAATAAGTTATGTTAAACATGTGGGCCCCAGGGCTTTAATTTGAACAATCTTGGTAAAGGTGCCCTAGGTGAAGCTTCATACCAAATATTAAAGACCTGGGCCTTGTGGTTTCAGAGAAGATTTTTAGAGGTTTTCCTTATATTAGTTTATGTAAAACATGTGGGCCCAGGGGTGGGGTCATTTTTGGCCCAAGGGCCATAATTTGACCATTCTCGGTAGAGGTCACCTAGATGAAGCTTACCAAATATGAAAGGCCTGGGCTTTGTGGTTTCAGAGAAGAAGATTTTTAAAGGTTTCCCTATATAATTTATACAGTCCAAAATAGGCTGTTTTTGCCCTTTGAGGGGCTGTAACTCTGTAACACATGATGGGATATGGCTGATTTTTGTTTGATTTGAGGTTTAACGTCCCCGTCAACACTATTTACGTCATTTTGGAGACACTGCTTCCAATTTCGAAGTTTTACCCAACATTAAGATGAAATGACATCTCAATCCCTGCCGCCCAATAAAACCAATAGGGTTTATATGCATGGACGGGCCAACTCGCAGCAGTTTTCCTGGGCAAGCTTAGACCTTCTAAGCAGATTACCAGTACTAATGTGCGGTCAGTATCAACTCTGCGTGGAAGCATCGTGCAGCCCATATATTTCTTCAAGCCCCTATGGGCAGGGGCGCGGATATGGCTGGTTCAATAAAGGAACCTTGTAAGTTTGGTTAAAATCAAATCATAAATGAAGATGCTATTGTGCACACAAGGCCAAACAAGAGGCTCAATGAGCCTAACCGCTCACCTGAGGAACATCATAATAAGCTATTTGTATCATGGTTTCAGAGAAGAAAATTTTCAAAGTTTTATTTCCATTATAAGTCCAAGGGAGCTTAGGTACCCAGGGGCATGGCCAATTTAGCCCCCAGAGGCATGATTGGCACAATTTATGAAGGGGACCACTTGACATACTTAATATGTAAGCTTTGTGCCTTGCGGTTTCAGATGATTGGCACAATTTATGAAGGGGACCACTTGACATACTTAAAATGTAAGCTCTGTGCCTTGCGGTTTCAGAAGAAAAGATGTGTTAAGCTTTTTTTTTCCATTATAAGTCTATGGGGGGCTAAGGGGCCCCGGAGTGTGGCAAGTTTAGACCCAAGGGGCATGATTGGGACAATTTATGTAGGGGACCACTTGACATTGCTACATGCTTAATATGTAAGCTCTGTGCCTAGCAGTTACAGAAGAGAAGATTTTTAAAGCTTTTTTTCAAATAAAAGTCAATGGGGACTAAGGACCCCAGGGTGTGGCCAGTTTAGACCCCAGGGGCATGATTGGCACAATTTATGCAGGGGACCACTTGACATTGCTACATACATAATATATAAGCTCTGGGCCTAGTGGTTTCACAGATGAAGATTTTTTAAACTTTTTTCCATTATAAGTCTATGGGGGTTAAGAGGCCCCTGGGCCTGTCCAATTTAGACCCCAGGGGCATGATTGGCACAATTTATGTAGGGGACCCCTTGACATTGCTACATGCTTAATATGTAAGCTCTGTGCCAAGCGGTTTCAGAGAAGAAGATTTTTTAAGCTTTTTTCTATTATAAGTCAATCGGGTCTAAGGGGCCCCTGGGCATGGCCAGTTTAGACTCCATGGGCATGATTGGCACAGTTTATGCAGGGGACCATTTAACATTGCTACATACTTAATATATAAGCTCTGGGCCTAGTGGTTTCAGAGAAGAAGATTTTTAAGCTTTTTTCCATTTTAAGTCTATGGGGGCTAAGGGACCCTGGGCGTGGCCAGTTTAGACCCCAGTGCATGATTGGCACAATTTATGTAGGGGACCCCTTGACATTGCTACATGCTTAATATGTAAGCACTGTGCCAAGTGGTTTCAGAGAAGAAGATTTTTTAAGCTTTTTTCTATTATAAGTCTATGGTGGCTAAGGACCCCGTGGCGTGGCCAATTTAGACACCAGGGGCATGATTGGCACAATTTATGTAGGGGACCCCTTGACATTGCTTCATGTTTAATATGTAAGCTCTGTGCCAATTGCCTAGTGGTTTCAGAAATGAAGATTTTTTACGCTTTTTTCCATTATAAGTATATGGGGGCTAAGGGGCCCCGGAGTGTGGCAAGTTTAGACCCAAGGGGCATGATACGGACAATTTATGTAGGGGACCACTTGACATTGCTACATGCTTAATATGTAAGCTCTGTGCCTAGCAGTTACAGAAGAGAAGATTTTTAAAGCTTTTTTTCAAATATAAGTCAATGGGGGCTAAGTACCCCAGGGCATGGCCAGTTTAGACCCCAGGGGCATGATTGGCACAATTTATGCAGGGGACCACTTGACGTTGCTACATACTTAATATATATGCTCTGGGCCTAGTGGTTTCAGAGATGAATTTTTTTTTAACTTTTTTCCATTATAAGTCTATGGGGTTAAGAGGCCCCTGGGCCTGTCCAGTTTAGATCCCAGGGGCATGATTGGCACAATTTATGTAGGGGGACCCTTGACATTGCTACATGCTTAATATGTAAGCTCTGTGCCAATGCCTAGTGGTTTCAGAGAAGATTTTTTAAGCTTTTTTCCATTATAAATCTATGGAGGCTAAGGGGCCCAGGGGCGTAGCCAGTTTTGACCACAGGGGCATGATTGGCACAATTTATGTAGGGGACCCCTTGACATTGCTACATGCTTAATATGTAAGCTCTGTGCCTAGTGGTTTCAGAGAAGAAGATTTCTAAGCTTTTTTCCATTATAAGTGTATGGGGGCTACGGGGCCCCTGGGCGTGGCCAGTTTAGACCCCAGGGGCATGATTGGCACAATTTATGTAGGGGACCCTTGATATTGCTACATGCTTAATATGTAAGCTCTGTGCCAAATGGTTTAGATGATTTTTTTAAGTATAATTTTCCATTATAAGTCTATGGGGGCTAAGGGGCCCCAGGGTGTGGCCAGTTTATATCCCAGGGGTGTGATTGGCACAATTTATGTAGGGGACACTTGACATTGCTGCATGCTTCATATGTAAGCTCTGGGCCTAGTGGTTTCAGAGAAGAAGATTTTTTAAGCTTTTTTCCATTATAAGTCTATGGGGGCTAAGGGGCCCAGGGGCCTGGCCAGTTTAGACCCAAGGGGCATGATTGGCACAATTTATGTAGGGGACCCCTTGACATTGCTACATGCTTAATATGTAAGCTCTGTGCCAAGCGGTTTCAGAGAAGAAGATTTTTAAAGCTTTTTTCCATTATAAGTCTATGGGGACTAAGGGGCCCCTGGGCATGGCCAGTTTAGACCCCAGGGGCATGATTGGCAAAGTTTATGCAGGGGACCACTTGACATTGCTACATACGTAATATATAAGCTCTGGGCCTAGTGGTTTCAGAGAAGATTTTTAAGGGGTTTTCCATTATAAGTCTATGGGGGCTAACTAAGGGGCCCCGGTGCGTGGCCAGTTTAGACCCCAGGGGCATGATTGGCACAATTTATGTAGGGGTCCCCTTGATATTGCTACATGCTTAATATGTAAGCTCTGTGCCTAGTGGTTTCAGAGAAGAAGATTTATAAGTCTATGGGGGCTAAGGGGCCCCGGAGCGTGGCCAGTTTAGATCCCAGGGGCATGATTGGCACAATTTATGTAGGGGACCACTTGACATTGCTGCATGCTTCATATGTAAGCTGTGGGCTTAGTGGTTTCAGAGAAGAAGATTTTTTAAGTTTTTTCCATTGTAAGTCTATGGGAGCTATTTGTTGCCATGGCAACAAGAGTTTCCATCTGATCTGCCCCAAAACTTGCAATGCATCTTTTCCCCGAAATGATAATGCTACTCATGAAGTTTAATCATGATCGGCCAACTGGCTTTAAAGATATACTTAGTTGAAAATGTGAACGGAAGACGGATCAGTGGCATACTAAAACCTCACATGAGCCTTCGGCTCAGGTGAGCTAAAAAGGCTATCTTTGCCCTTTCAGGGGCCTTAACTCTGTAACACATTATGAGATATGGCTGGTTCAACAAAGGAACTCAGATCGCATGGTGGTACAAGTTGTGTGTAAGTTTGGTTAAAATCAAAGCATAAATGAAGATGCTATCGTGCGGACAAGGCCAAGATAGGTAATTTTTGCCCTTTCAGGGGCCATAACTCAGTAACACATGATGGGATATGGCTCGTTCAACAAAGGAACCCAGATCTCATGGTGTTACAAGTTGTGTGTAAGTTTGGTTAAAACCAAATCATAAATGAAGATGCTATCGTGCGGACAAGGCTGATTATTTTGCCTTTTCGGGGTCTTTAACTCCATAACACAAGATAGGATATGGCTGGTTCAAGAAAGGAACCCAGATCTCAAGGTGGTACAAGTTGTGTGTAAGTTTGGTTAAAATCAAATCATATATGAAGATGCTATCGTGCAAACAAGGATAAAATTGGCAATTTTTGCCCTTTCAGGTGGCACTACAGTAAAAAACATCCCCTTACTCACAATGCAAATTGGGGCTTATTCCAAGTTCTACCACATTTTAACAAGTCTAAAGTTTCCATAATAAGGCATATAATGTGAAAGGCAGCCCATTTACCTTCCAGAAGCAGCTAAAAAAATATGGTGGTGTGCGGCATATTTTGGCCTCTTTCGCAGCCAACGTCAACAAACCCATACTGCAGGGAATAAATCTTGGCATTTCCAATGGCCAGTCCTCACAGTTTTCTTCCTATTGAAATCAGATGTTTTCAACAAAAGCAAATGCATTCTAATATTTTTTCTAATAAACAACAATACTTTGTAGAAAAATAATGGTTTTTGGCACCAAATCCAATCAGAAGCAGCAGAAAATTCATTTCTGCCCTGAAAGCTCTCCCCAAAACAAGCACAGCTTTCATAAAGGCCAATGTTTTTTTTTTTTTTTTTGGTTTGGGTTTTACGGCCCTTTCAAGATTATTTCACTCATATCGAGCCGATCGTTAATCTTAGGTGGGCGAAAACCGGAGTACCCGGAGAAAAACCACCTGACCTTCCGTTGCAGAACTTGGTGTCTCACACGTGACCCAAGCGAGGCTCGAACCCACGGCGAAGAGAGACCTAATGACTTAGAGTCAGCGCTCTTATCCACTAGGCCACGGAGGCCCGTAAAGGCCAATGTTTTACTGTAGTGCAACCTATACCAAAAATTATTTTCTTTACAATCCATACAAAGAATGGCCAAATAGAACTTTAGGTCATATCTAACAATTTACTCATGAAAAAAAATGTGTTCTTTGACAAAGAATCTTCTAAGTTGGCGAAAAAGATCTTGCCTTTAGGTTGTATGAAGAAAGCCGTACAATCCAGATTTTGGCATTTATTGCAAAGTTTACCTCATTCTGGAATGGAACTCAGAGACCACCTTGCATCAGTGGTTTTTCTTATGTTTCTTTGGGACACTTCAAGTCTAAAATGCACTTAAGTAGGCCTGTATAGCATTCACACTATAATTTATTATTGATTTCATACCCATACCCCCTATTTTGAGTGAAAAATGGCATTTAGAGGCTATTTTAGGGACAAAACTTTCATGATTATGATTAAAAATGCCTTTAAGCCATGAGAAATAGCTGAATATATCTGTTCAGATCTAGTAACATGAATCTGGCCAGTTGGAGCTTATAACGGATGAGAAAACTTATCGCAATATTGAAGCGGGCTGTTTCGGAGAGCGCGTTTTGAAATTTTGCACCGGCTTAAAACCAAGCCCTACTGCCAAGTAACCTTAGTATATATTCAAGATGCAGCATATTCTTTTTCTTGTGTTCCTATGTATACATTAGCTGCAACACTACTTTCCAAAAAGACCAATGATAACTGTTTTTTACATGAATTTAAAGTACCCCCCCCCTTACTTATATCAGGGGCAAAAATCTCATCAAATACACCCAGTTAGGCCTAAAAAAGCTCTAACCTTACATTTTTGCAGCTTCTGTGACAAGAAACATGCCAGGAAGGTCCAGTTATTTATACAGAATTGCTTGGAACCTACAAATGTGTTACAATATTGTGAAATGAATGTAAACAGGGCAGTGGATGTTCTTTTTCTACTTTCGGTTTAGGTGGCACTACAATAAAAAACATCCCCTTACTAACAATGCAAATTGGGGCTTATTCCAAGTTCTACCACATTTTAGCAAGTCTAAAGTTTCCATAATAAGGCATATAATGTGAAAGGCAGCCCATTTACCTTCCAGAAGCAGCTAAAAAAAATATGGTGGTGTGCGGCATATTTTGGCCTCTTTCGCAGCCAACTCAACAAACCCATACCGCAGCGAATAAATCTTGGCATTTCCAATGGCCAGTCCTCACAGTTTTCTTCCTATTGAAATCAGATGTTTTCAACAAAAGCAAATGCATTCTAATATTTTTTCTAATAAACAACAATACTTTGTAGAAAAATAATGGTTTTTGGCACCAAATCCAATCAGAAGCAGCAGAAAATTCATTTCTGCCCTGAAAGCTCTCCCCAAAACAAGCACAGCTTTCATAAAGGCCAATGTTTTACTGTAGTGCAACCTTCAGGGGCTGTAATTCCGTAACACATGATGGGATATGGCTTGTTCAAGAAAGGAACCAAGATCTCATGGTGGTACAATTTGTGTGTAAGTTTGGTTAAAATCATATTATAAATGAAGATGCTATTGTGCGGACATGGCCAAAATAGGCAATTTTTGCCCTTTCAGGAGCCCTAACTCCGTAACACGTAATACGATATGGCTGGTTCAAAAAAGGAACCCAGATCTCACGGTGGTACAAGTTGTGTGTAAGTTTGGTTAAAATCAAATCATAAATGAAGATACTATCATGCGGACAAGGCCAAAATAGGCAATTTTTGACATTTCAGAGGCCATAACTCCGTAACACATGACAGGATATGGCTGGTTCAAGAAAGGAACGCAGATCTCATGGTGGTACAAGTTGTGTGTAAGTTTGGTTAAAATCAAATCATGAATAAAGATGCTATCATGCAGACAAGGCCAAAATTGGCAATTTTTGCCCTCTCAGGGGCTGCAACTCCATGACACATCCACCAGCCCAGCCTGTGATACTTCTGTCTGGCACCACTTGCGCACTGAAGACAATCAACACAGCATCGCCAGCACTGCACCCAACACCTCAGCAGCCAGATCTCCTGGTGGTACAAGTTGTGTGTAAGTTTGGTAAAAATCAAATCATTTATAAATGAAGATGCTATCATGCAGACAAGGCAAAAATAGGCAATTTTTGCCCTTTCTGGGGCCATAACTCCATAACGCAGGATGGGATATGGCTGGTTCAACAAAGGAACCCTGATCTCATGGTGTTACAAGTTGTGTGTAAGTTTGGTTAAAATCAAATCATAAATGAAGATGCTATCGTGCGAACAAGGCCAAAATAGGCAATTTTTGCGGTTTCTGGGGCCATAACTCCATAACACATAATGGGATATGGCTGTTTCAAGAAAGGAACCCAGACCTCATGGTCGTACAAGTTCTGTGCAAGTTTGGTTAAAGTCAAATTATAAATGAAGATGCTATCGTGCGGACAAGAAATTGTTTACGGACGCACGCATGGACGGACGCACACCAACGGACAAAATGTGATCACAAAAGCTCGCCTTGTCACTACGAGGGTAATAATTTGAACAATCTTGGTTGAGGTCCCCTAGATGAAGCTTCATACCAAAAATGAAAGACCTGGGCCTTGTGGTTTCAGAGAAGAAGATTTTTAAAGGTTTTCCCTATTTAAGCCTGTGTAAACGTGGGCCCAGGGCGAACAATCTCAGTAGAGGTCCCCTGGATGAAGCTTCATACCAAATATGAAAGACCTCAGCCTTCTGGTTTCAGAGAAAAAGATTTTCAAAGATTTTTCCTGTATAGGTCTATGTAAAACATGTGGGCCCTGGGGGGCCATTTTTTGGCCCCAGGGCCATAATTTGAACAATCTTGGTAGAGGCCTCCTAGATGAAGCTTCATACCAAATACGAAAGACCTTGGCCTTGTGGTTTCAGAGAAGAAGATTTTTAAAGGTTTTTCCTATATAAGTCTATGTAAAACATGTGGGCCACGGGGCGGGGCCATTTTTGGCCCCAGGGCTTTAATTTGAACAATCATGGTAGAGGTCCCCTAGCTGAAGCTTCATACCAAATATCAAAGATATGGGTCTTGTGGTTTCAGAGAAGAAGATTTTTAAAGGTTTTTCCTATACAAGTCCATGTAAAACATATGCCCCCGGGGGTGGGGCCATTTTTGACCAGCGGGCTATAGTTTGAACAATCTTGGTAGAGGTCCCCTAGATGAATCTTCATACCAAATATGAAAGACCTAGGCCTTGTGGTTTCAGAGAAGATTTTAAAAGATTTTTCCTGTATAGGTCTATGAAAAACATGTGTCCCCTGGGGGACCATTTTTGGCCCCTGGGCCATAATTTGAACAATCTTGGTAGAGGCCTTCTAGATGAAGCTTCATACCAAATACGAAAGACCTGGGCCTTGTGGTTTCAGAGAAGAAGTTTTTTAAAGGTTTTTCCTATATAAGTCTATGTAAAACATGTGGGCCACGGGGCGTGGCCATTTTTTGCCCCAGGGCTATAATTTGAACAATCTTGGTAGAGGTCCCCTAGCTGAAGCTTCATACCAAATACGAAAGACCTGGGCCTTGTGGTTTCAGAGAAGAAGATTTTTAAAGGTTTTTCCTATATAAGTCTATGTAAAACATGTGGGCCACGGGGCGGGGCCATTTTTGGCCCAAGGGCTATAATTTGAACAATCTTGGTAGAGGTCCCCTAGATGAAGGCTTCATCATCATGAAGCTTCATACCAAATATGAAAGACCTCGGCCTTGTTGTATCATAGAAAGAGATTTTCAGGGCTATAATTTGAACAATCTTGGTAGAGGTCCCCTAGATGAAGCTTCATACCAAATATGAAAGACCTGGGCCTTGTGGTTTCAGAGAAGAAGATTTTTAAAGGTTTTTCCTATATAAGTCAATGTAAAACATGTGGGCCCCGGGGCGAGGCCATTTTTGGCCATATGGCTATAATTTGAACAATCTTGGTAGAGGTCCCCTTGATGAAGCTTCATACCAAATATGAAAGACCTGGGCCTTGTGGTTTCAGAGAAGTTTTTTAAAAATTTTCCCTATAAAAGCCTATGTAAAACATGTGGGCCCTAGGGCAGGGCTATTTTCGGCTTCAGGGCCATAATTTGAACAATCTTGGTAGAGGTCCCCTAGATGAAGCTTCATACCAAAGATGAAAGATCTTGGCCTTGTGGTTTCAGAGAAGAAGATTTTTAAAGTTTCAGGTATAAAAGCCTATGTAAAACATCTGGGCCCTCGGGCGGGGCTATTTTTGGCTCCAGAGCCATAATTTGAACAATCTTGGTAGAGGTCCCCTAGGTGAAGCTTCATACCAAATATGAAAGATCTCAGCCTTGTGGTTCCAGAGAAGAAGATTTTCTCATATTTTGCCTTTTCGTTGCCATGGCAACCAGAGTTCTGCATGGAATGGAACTCTTTGAACAACTTTGAGAGAGGACCACCCAAAGATCATTTCTGCCAAGCTGGTCAGAATCTGTTCAGTGGGTTAGGAGAAGTCGTTTGAAGAAATTGTTTATGCTGGGACGGATGCACGCACAAGGGACAACGGACAAAAAAAAAAGAAACACAACAGCTCACCTTGTCACTACATGACAGTTGAGCTAATAAGAGGCCCATGGGCCACTACGCTCATCAGAGGCCCAAAGGTAACTGGTTTCAGACAAGAAGAATTTTTAAGGTTTTTTACCATTTTTGGGCATGAGGACCATCTTGATCAAGTGACAAAACTCAAATTAATTAATTTTCATTTCCTTCTTCCTGAATGCATTCATATGAAATTTGGTTAAATGGCCCAGTTGTCTGTGTGGAAATTATGTTTAAATTTTCATTTCTGAATGACCATAGGTAAAAATTCAAATAATGACCTTGACCTTGCATACTCCTGTAGTTTCATCCACTCATTTAGCTTATTGCATCAACCAATTTTCATACCACAGGCTGCAGTTGTTTCCCCAAAAATACTTAGTTTTGCCTACATGTGACAAAATTTGACCTTGGAGTAAAATAGCTCAAGGTCATTGGAGGGTCATCATTTGAACAAACTTTGATGGGCCCCGATTCCCTGATGCTACATACCAAGTTTCATGACAATTGGCCCACTGGTTCCAGAGAAGAAGATTTTTTGAAGTGTTTTTACCATATATGGGCATGGCGGCCATTTTGGTCATGTGATTATATTCAAATTAGTTTATTTTCGTTTCCTCTTCCTAAATGCATTCATATGAAATTTTGTGCCAGGTGAGCTAAAACACAAGACAATGTTTCAATGACATGTACATGTTTGTAATAGTGACATCAGTCCCATTGCTGTTGAATCATAAGTTTGTCACTTTTATCACTGTTAGAAGCTGAATTATACAATATTTTGTACTTGTTGCATTAGAAATCCAATGGTTTTGGAAGTCTACTTCATAATACTGCACTCAAAACTTGAAATTTAGTAAACTTATTTTATTATATTTATGTACACGTTTTTGGTAATAGTGGTTAAATTCAAGTTGCCATGGAAACGAACTATGGACAGAAAATCAAGCTACTGAACAGTAAAGTGTTACATATGAAAGTTGATTTATGGACTGTCATATTAAAAGCCTGATTTGTAAAAAGGCTAAAATGTCATATTTGTTCTTATATTTGAGCATTTTCGTGATTAATTTTTCATTGTATAGCCATTGCTTTGGTTGCCATTAGAACAGGCATGTTATAATTTTTCCAAACTTTTTTATTTTTTCAATACACAATACAATGATTCAGTCCCTATGTCGTTTTGGACTCAGTAGCCCCCATGGTTATTGAAACTAGACATCTTTGTCAAATTCTGTTATTTTAAGCATTTTTAGCTGCTTGGTACCACCTTTTACTTGTTGCCATAGCAACATAGTGTAAATATGTGGCAAAACAGTTTGCATTTGCATTTTGAACTTTAATTGCATTAGAAACAAAATGCTTTTAGAAAAAAATAGAATTCCTGCTATCGTTTCCTACAGTATCCTATAATCATAAAATAGAATTCCTGCTATCGTTTCCTACAGTATCCTATAATCATAACTTGGAATTCAGTAAATTTTCTATTTTAGGTAACAGTGGTTGAAATCAAGTTGCCATGGAAACTAATTGTGGACAGAAAGCCAAGCCTCTAAACATTAAACTGTACTGTATTCAAGTTGATTAATAGACTGCCATATGAAATACATAATTTGTTAAATGACATATGTGTCATATCGGTTCACATATTTGAGCGTTTTCTTAAATTGTCTGGATAGTCACCTCTTTGGTTGCCATGGTAACAGGGATGCTTTAAGTTTTCCAAACTTTTTATTTTTTTAAAAACAAGTTGATGCTTAAGTTTCTATGGCACAGATAGTGTCTATAGCCCACAACGCTGTTGAAACGAGAAATTGATATCAAAAGTCTGCCAATTTTAGCCCTTATAAAAGTCGTTCGATACCACTTGTACTTGTTGCCATAGCAACATAGTTCCCGAGCTTGTACTTATTTTTCAATATATGTTTCAAAAAGGTAATATGCCTCTCAATATCACTCAAAGTGCCGATATGTCCCATTTTGCATGTTTTCCTATTTTTCTGTAGGTGCATTTTTGCAAAATTTGAAGTTTCTAAAAAAAGGAAAGGTGATTATTCAGGTAAAATCTTTAATCTGCTGTTGCCATGGCAACGGTTCACAGAACACATTTTGGCTTTGGCTTTTGAAGTTGTAGCACATAAGGAATCAAATGCACCTAGAATTTTTGATATTTGGAACATGTCATACATGTAAATCACCATTTCTATAGGTCCTGCATGATTCTTACCAATACTGCTACTTAACTCAGCATTGAGGACAAACGTAGTCCATTGAAATGTTCGTTACCTAATCTATATAGTTATCGTTACAAGCTTTAAATTTATGGGATTTTGTATTTTTCGGCGTATATCCACTAAATTACATCATGACACGATGCCGCCAGGGCTCGAGAAAATGCCGGTTCTGCCGGTTCCGGACCGAATTCGTGGGTCCTGAACCGATTTTTACTTCCAGAGAAGGTTAAAAAATCGGTCCATTATTCAATAATATTCAAAAAAATTGGTTCGAAAATTTTCGCCAAATCGCTATATTGTGTAAACATTCTGACCTGTTGTCACTGATAATCCAAGTGTGTATTCATAAAACACATCAAGGACAAGTAGTTGGAACGACTCATTATCGAAATAGGGGAATCAGGTTAATTAAAATATTCTTTGATCTTATCGCAGCGAAATTTGACCTATGTGTCAAAGTTATGTAATCAGCTTAGTGATGAGTGGTGGACTGGTGAATGAAGTGTGAAAAGCAAGCGTCTTATATTACAGGTAAACACCTGTTTAATCTCGTATTGACCTGTTGATAATTGGTCTACCTGTAACTGCCAATTATACGAGATGGAAATTTTTATTAAGGAGTTCGTTTTTAATTGTCTGCTCATAATAAAGTAATAGTTATTTCTTGTAGTTGAAATTTTATTTAAAGCTTGATAGATCGTTTTTGTTTTTGAAATGACACAGGGTAGTATTTTGTCTGTTGAAAAAAGAGACATAACAATAAAAACAAACTGGACTGGTAACCCCGATGAGCTGGTGGACTGACCAAAAATGACCAGCTACCCGGTTCTGCCGACGATTACGGAAATTACCGAAAATGCGGTTCGGTAATTTCCGTATATTCTGGCGAAATCGGGGCCGGCGAAATCATGCTGGACCGATTGGGATTCTTCAGTTTCTCGAGCCCTGGATGCCGCGTCATAATCTAGTAGCAAATCATCAATTTTAGTCACAAATAACATAAAGTTGAAACAAATTAATAGCAGTAACAAACATTTCCAATTTACTATTTCTATCTTGGGAGATATTTAAGTAAAATCTACAAGAGAAATTGCTGTTGTCGTACAAGAATTACTGCCGAAGCAAACTACACGTATTAGCAAGTTCAGAGTCGTTATCACTGTATAGTATTGATATAAGCACTTGTTAATTTTGATACATTTGATATTTTATTTAAGTCATATCTAAATTTATTACAAGCGTGCTCGGGACATTAATGAAAAGAGTTTAATGACTTTAGATATTTTTATTGCATCGCTGCTACAACAAGAACGACAGATTTTTTATGAAAAGTTTGGTATATATACTTTCATTTTCTCACATACAGCTTTATGGAAATGTTCGTTACCATTTACCTGTTGAATGGATTTAGAAGCTTCATATTAAACTGTATAATTATTCTGATCAGGGCATTCTTTTTCTGTAAGGGGAATGATCAAACAACAATAACACATTACATTTTCTTCTAAATCACATACATATACACTTATCGTCAGGAAACAAGAACAACGATGAAAGAGAATTTTAAAAAAGTTAAAATATGTTTAACACAAGGAGTGGTGTAAATTACTTCTTTAAGCTTTGAAAATTGACATTTTGGCATTGTTTGTACTTTTCTGACAAGCTACAGGTCTCCACTGTTGCTCTTGATAAGATTTATATCTCCAATCAGATCAATATATATGCTGTAGTACAAATGAAATATTGCATTTGCACATGGTAACGGACGTTTCCATGCATTGTTTAATGTCAATGAGTGACATTCTTTGAGTTGCTACTACGACATTACCAGTTCCGTGATGTTCAAACCACGTCAGATTAAGAAGGTTAAATGATAAAAGTTTCAGATTTTACTGTTTATTTAAGTTTTCAGAGTTTCCATTACTGTCTGGTCGATTCGTGTTTGTGTTTCTTTCCCTTTGGTGTCTTTGATGGGTGGTGTAAGTTAATTGTATCGATTCCTGATCTTTGTTTTACTTCTACTTTCCAATATTGACGTCAATATCTCAGGTGAAATGCACCCGCTTATTGAGAATGCGTGTAGAGCAAAACGATTTTAGCTATTTGGATAGAGGATCACCTAAGCAACATTCCTATGAAGTTTGAATGAAATCAGCCCAAGGGTATAGGAGGAGTTGTTATTTTAAGATTTTTTTATTTTTAGCTCTGGTGGCCATCTTGTTCATCGGAGCAAAACGATTTGAGCTGTTTTGGTAGAGGGTCACCTAAGCAACATTCTTATGAAGTTTGAATAAAATTGGCTAAAGGGTTTAGGAGTTAGCATTTATTTAAAGCAATTGTTGACGCCACACGACACACGACAGACGACGCACAAAGAACGAGGGACATTGACTACTCACAACAGCTCACCATGAGCACTTTGTATTCAGGTGAGCTAAAAAGAAATTTGGATTGCATTATGAAACATGCCTATACAAATCTATTGGAGTCAGTATGTGAGTTTTTTAGTTTTATCTCCCACCAACAGCTAAGGTCATACAGAGATGGGACCTAGGTTTAAAAAACTCTGAAAGTCAGGAGAAGCCAGAGTGGGATCAAAGTAGAAGTAAAACAAAGATCAGGAATTGATACAATTAACTTACTCCACCCATAAAAGACACCAAAGGGAAAGAAATACAAACATTAAGCGACCAGACCATAATGGAAACCTAAACAAAGGAAGGCCATAAGGACAGTTACTTTCCCACAAAATGGCCATATGGCCATCCAAAACCAAAAGACACAAGTGATACACACAGTAAGTAACAAACAACAACATAAGTAAATCGCCACAGAAAAGCCGCCTTGGAACGGTCAGTGGAAGATTTCCACTGGGGGGCTTAAATCGATTTTACGTGGCCACAATCCTCGCCCTTACTTCCGTTGCGATTTAGACAAATAATTTGTTCAGTCCGCATGAAGGCCTCCTAACTCATCAGTGCAACATCTCCGTGAACACAAAAATCAAAGAACCACAGAGGTGAGACAACGGTGAGGACTCGACAGCAAGAAACCACTGAAATGCTGGAGCAAAAGAAAACCAACAGTTAGACTCCGATGAGCCCGACCAGAGACAGAGCATCAGGCACCAACCGACATTATCTCTCTAATTTTCAATAAGCCTTTACGTTGGAGCCGTCATAGAATCTGAGGCCTGACCCACCGGCGTGCAATTAAAGAGGGAAGCAAAGTTGCCAACCGTGATTGGGTTAACTACCATGCATGCAGTCTGTCGTATAATATCCATGTTGTACCCAATCCTTTTATATCGAAGAATGATTTTACGAAATTGGGTGCTGAAGTCATTGCGGTTATATATTTTTCTGAATTTATATGCCAAGTCACCATAAAATTCGGGTTCCGATAGACCTTGTTGCAGAAGAGATTTAAGTCCAATATTGAATTTTGAAATTAAATCAGAATGGCGTCTATAAAATTTTGAAAAGGCTTTGCGTAGTTTATGGTACCGATAACCCTGATTAAGGAGTTTAGCCGTTAATAATTTATTACGAGTGTTGAAGTCAGTTACATGACTACACACTCTAGCAAATCGAATTAATTGCGAAATATAAACGCCATAGGATGGCGCACGAGGAACATCACCATCCAAAAAAGGAAAATTTACAATCTCAAAATCAAAGTCATCGCGTTTATCATAAATTTTGCACGAAACAAATCCATCTACAATAGACAGATGTAAATCCAAAAACGGGGCCTCGGTATCAGAAGAATTTGCTTTATTTAACTGAAGTTCTAGGGGGTAAATCTGACTGATCAAACCATCAAAATAGGTATTATCAATATTTAATAAATCATCTAAATATCTAGAAGTAGAGCTAAAAGCTTCAATAATTTCAGATTGGTTATCAATGGAAAGCGACAAAATGAAGTCTCTTTCATAACAATACAAGAACAGATCAGCCACAAGAGGTGCGCAATTAGTACCCATCGGAATACCCACAATTTGTCTAAATAACTTAGTACCGAATCTAATATAAATATTGTCAAGTAGAAAGGTGAGGGCATCACACACTTTCTGACATGACCAAAGTGTATAATTCTTATGCTCTTTAGAAGTGAAAAATGCATTTCTGACATTACATGCTAGATAGAGAGAATCTTCTCTGTGAAAAGTCCATTCAATTAAATCATTAAGCTTTTCTTTTATAAGATTATGAGGAAGTGTAGTGTAAAGAGTGGAAAAATCGTAGGTAGACAGACTAGAAGCACGAAAATGTCTAGATTTCAATTTATTTAAAACCTCATTCGAATTTTTTATAGACCAAAACAGATTTCTTCCTGATCTTTCAAAGACTTTATCACAATATTTAATTACATGCGTTTTTATAGCAGTAAGACAGGAAGTTAATAATTTAGAAAGTTCAGTGGTAGTGCAAGAGCTAGAATTTGCAATAAACCGTGCTTTGTAAGGTTTTTTATGAAGTTTTGGTAACCAGTATAGCGTAGGAAGCTTGTCTTGGCCTTCGTTAACACACACAGCAAACTTGGTGGCTGAAAGACAAACATGTTTATCTACTATAGCTCTCTCTTCAGCTAAAGGCTGAAGTTCATAGGCCATAGTACCACCAAGCTCCTGCTTAAGCGTGTTAACATAGTGGAGCCGTCACACAACGACGACGTTGTTAGCGGCCTTGTCTGCAGGGGCCAAAACAAACTTCTTATGAAATTCTTGAATACCTAGTTTAAGATGACGTAAAGACGTCTTGGGCTTAGGAGGTAATAAGTTAGTATTTTGAGAATAGAAAGAAATGCGTTTATTTACTAGTTTTAAAATGCTAAGTTTCCAGTCCTTAAGGGCTTTATGCTCAACATACTCTCACTTACACCATCGATTACCGAATTCATTCAAGGAAGCAGCGATTTCATCTCTACATTTACTGAAATCAATTTTAGAAGGAAACCGATATTTCGGTCCTTTAGAAATTATATTCCTTATCCTAGAATCAGGAATAATTTTCAAATTGCCAGTAATTACATGACCAGCAGCAGGATAGCAATACTTTGAGTTTTTACAATCACATGAATCAGGAGTATTAGTATCAATATCAAGATCTGAAACAAGTTTATTGAAATTAAAAATGATAGATCTAACAGGTTTGTTATATTTATAGCAAATTATAGGTGTTTCAGTATTTTGAAAATAAGCAGGAATGGAAGAAAGCACCGATCTCTCACGGAAGATACTGGGCAAATCTATAAAATCCATACCCTTATTAATGAAGGATATTTTGAAGAAATGGCGTTTATGATTAATTTCAGAATCAATGTAAGGACGGAGAGTATGCTGAGTATAGCCTCTAGTTAAGAGAGCCGCATCATATAACTGATGAGAACTATCGTAGAATTTATTCGCCTCGGTGTCCAGAAGACGTAAAACAGAAACGGGTAATGAACTTAAAAATGAAAGCATAGAGTGGCGTCCATGATTTAATAATATAATTGACAGTCACTTCAGTCTAGTATTGTTTCGTTTAAACGCACGTGTTTTACGTTTAAAGTTACCATTTTTCCTGGTGCCGTGAGATCTAGTTCTGCGTTTACGACATTCCAGGAGTGAGAAAATATCAAAGTCCGGCATTCTGGAAATATTACCCTCATGATAAATGTTGTCATTAAATCCCAGTGGAAAAGGGGTCTGTAAAAATTTAATCCATTTCAGTTCAGCTTCATGTCTTTTGATTATTTTGAATCTAGATGTAGAATTTGCATCGTAATAAAGTTTTTCCACTGGTTGTATAGCAATGTTATTTACAGAATGACCTGTACGTCGAAAGTGACGGTACAAGAAAGTGTCAGTTTTCTTAGGCTTACTCATTCTACGATAATGCTCGTTCAATCTAGTTTTAAGCATGCGGTTAGTTTGACCGACGTACTGCATATTACAGTTTGTAGCACGTCAAGTAATTAGATAAATTAAATCTGTAGACTGTCATGTCAAATCAGACATGTTAACTACAGAGAAGCGTCTACCGTTTACAGATGAAGTAACGGTAGACGCAGTGCTTAAATGCGAACAACATCTGCACCTCTTGGCATTGCACTTAGAAATACTGGGATACATTCCACTTCTTTTCCACGGATTAGTATATTTTCGAAGGATGGGCGATTTGAGAGGAGATAGTCTTATACGAAGACTACTCCCAAAAACATTGGTATTGCCTGCTCCTTTGAGATTAACTGAAGTTACAGAAGACAAATTTAAGGGTCTAACCAATACCGAAGGCAACATAGTATTAAAGTTCTTAATAGAATGGGGAATCCGTACAGAAGAAGCAGAGTGTAACCTAAGGGGTGATATTGATATTTTAAATGTATTTGTAATACTCATTTTGGTTAGTAAGGTTGTGATACCGTCAATACTAAAGCGATGTTCATACCGGTTATTAAATAAATAAATAAAACAGCATATACAATTACTGAAGAAGATTCCTTCGAATAGAAGGAAGGTACAACAAAAGCCCACAAAACATCCTAGTCTACTTAAAGTACAGGGATGTCAAACAAGCAGTTGTTATACAACGAGGAACGAACATCGGTTTAATAATGACCTTCAACAGGTATCTAAAGGATGTCAATTGATGGAACAGTGAAAAGCAATTGTATAAGCAATCCCTGAGGATTGGAAAAATAAGAGCATTAAATGCATGTACGGGGAGACCTTTTACAGCCGCCACACAGCACAAACCTGCAATCCCTGCAATCCCTGGTTTACAAGGTGAGTAGCATAACCACTGCTCCACAGGGGCTTCTTCCAAATCTATTGAAAGATTTTGCAACCGGTAAGGGACAATTTTTACTTAAAAATTCTGATATTTGTCTAATTTCTACTCAAAACATAATTGCACAATTTTCATCTGACATTATATTCTTTGGTGGTGGGGGTGGGGGTGGCGGTGGGGGGGGAGGCTGAAAAATTGACAATACATTTGTATCTATTGGCGTGTTTTCGTAATGTATTTCGAATATATTAATATTGGTCAGAACAACAGGGCTACTACCACTAGAACAAAATTTTAATCCCAGGGTAAAACAGTGAATTTCCTAATAGGGTGTACAAGAATCCAGCACCTGATCTGAGCCTGCAAGGTTTGTCAATGCCATATATTTGAGTCCCACCCGCTGGCCACTTTTAATAGTAATCACTCTGTAATCATCATGCTAAATATAAAAGTTTTCAAACAGCTGGAATGAAGTGCAAGTGTAATCTTGAGCACTTTTTTCTGAGAATGTTATGTCTTTAGCTGTTTGTAATGGCAATTTAGCCTGAATTTCTGCCAGCTAGCAAGTTTACACTGCATGAGCAACTTTAATATTATGTCACTCAAGAGAAACTTGCTTTAATTTACCAATGGGCAAAAACAGCTTGGAATTTATGGTAGTCACAAAAAACAGAACTGGGTGTGTCAGCAGATTTTGTAAATGCTGAGTCTACAAGACAAAAGGATCCTTCAGTATGTATGATTCTCTTTTTTGCAAGCTTTCTGAATGACCATATCACATACCATGTTTGTTTGTGTAGCAGCCACATGACTTTTGTTTGAAACTAGGTTTAACATCAGCATCAACACTATTTAGACCATTTTTGGACAGTTGCTGCCAATGTGTTTACACTTACATGTATGTTAAAGTTATCAGTATCTCTTATTCTGACAGAAGCAAACAAACACACCCCTAGAACCTCTGTATTTGTTTTGATGCACTTGTTTTACCTGTCCAATTCATTTTCCTGCAACAATTCCAGGTCAGACCAATGAGTCTAAATAAACATATCAATCCCAGAAAAAGAGCTAATTTATAAGAAGGGAAACATTCAGAGGTCAGTCTGGACAAACCATTAGAGGCAATTTGGTTGGGAGTGTAAGTACTTAAGCAAAGTTATGAGAAAACTTGTTTTAGCCATCCGGGCATACTAATCAGCACCTTAGTACTTATTGCCTGGAATATACAATACTTTTCAGTTTCTTTATCTAAAATTTCAAGACTCCTGGTGAGTGGTGAGTGGTGAGTGCTGCAGTCTATAAAGATAAGCAGGACAGTTCATATCTGCACTAGCACATGACAAAACATACAAAAAGGCTTGAGGGATCAGCGAAGACTCAGATCAGCCTGCGCTTTTGCACAGGCTGATCAGCATCTTTGCTGATTGTGTGTATCTACCATAGGCTTTGATCTATGCAAAGACAACATAACAAGGTAAGCAACAATATTTGTCATAGTGGCTGGGTGTGTAGGTTGATATGCGTCTCTGCTGGCCCCATGGTCTTATTGTAGGTTTTGTCATGTGCCTGCTCATTTTACATGGTCACTAACCCAAAAGACATGACTGTTTCCTCATGATAATGCTTATTTGTTACTACCACAAACAAGAATGACAACATTTGTACTTGATCAAACATAACAAACCATACTATCAGTGCGGTCAGTGCCTCAGCGGGTCAGTGCTGCAGATATTTTGAGAAACATTTTCTGTAAACAATAATAGCTGTCACATGAGGGTATCATAACTATAATGACTTTTACAAGAAGACATCCAAATGTTAGCAGGTGTAAAATTCTGTGCATGATGTATTTTGACAGGGTGGTCACTGGACAGAAGCCATTCCTTGATCACACTATACAGTTCAGTAAGGCACAGTGCAGATAATTTGCTGAGAATTTCCTTCAAGTTCTAGGGCAGAGACTGGTAAATATAAGCTGGGCAGCTATTGGTCAAAAAAGTTTATGGAGAACCAGGGGTATATTTTAGAAGTAAACTGTCCTGTCATTGGACAATAATAGTTTCGGTGAAACTTAAATAAGTTATTTGACAAAATAGGTATTTTCTGCAAATTTCAAGAAAAAAATCTTTTTGTCTGGTGGACTGGTTTGAGAGCTATGGCTAAAAAATAGGGCATTATTTTTTTTTAAATTTCATTGTTTATTTTCTGCGGAATCGAGGGTAACCAGCTTCAGGAGCCGGAAACTGCATGTGGATGCTGGTCAACATGGTATTTCTCTACTTTCGATTTATAAAACTAAGCCCAAACTACAATTCTAGATTAAAACTTTGGGCCAGTGAGAGTTGAGAGGGTCAGAATTTCAGGAAAGGCTATAATGGAAGCCTATGGAAAAACATTTACAGGTATCTTATTTTAGGTTTCGTCATGTTCCAGCACATATAGAATGATTTGGCAAAGCATCATAACATAAATGGCTTCTGTTGGTAGCTTATCTTTTACAAGATTTGCTAATCCCTTTACCCATTTAGTACTGAATTGAATCTTCTGTTGAGTCCATTCGAAATTTAGGGTATCCATGCTGAATTGTGTCAAATGGATGAACCTTCAAAAACAGTGAATGTCCCTATCAGATGCTGCTTTCTGTCTGGTCTGGATCAAATCTGTTTGCCAGCCTCCCGGTTTTCCCCATATAAAATGGATTGATTATACTTTATTTCTAAAAACATTGCCAAATACTTGGATAAGATGTTAAGATAAAACTTTCATTATTTGTAATCATACAACTGCAAGCAACATGTATATGGTGCAGCTGTAGGAGGCATAATATAATCAAAGCCCTGACAATATGGTTTTCAAGCCTCATTATACTCCTAATTGAAGTGTTCATGCTCTAGTTCATGAACTGTTTTGATGAATGATCCATGAAAGACAAATGGTAGGTCACGAACCAGAGGATTCATGAAAGTCAGTGAAAGACATGAACTAGTTCATGAATTATTTTCATGATTAATCCATGGACAGTTCATGAATATCATGGTTAATGAATTATTCAGGAACTAGTTCATACACATTTTTATGAATAATCCATGAATGACAAATGGCAGTACATAAACAAGATGGTTCATGAACTGTTAAACAGGTTCATGAACTATTTACATGAAAGAGCCATGAAGTTTACATACCTGATTATTCATGAACTAGATTATTAACTACCTCACGATTTGATTCATAAACTGCAACAGTGAATATCTTGAACTATATGTTCATGAACCCTTATCATGAACTTAAAATCTTGAAAATCACACTGAAGTTCATTAACTGCCAGATATTATTCACAAACTATTCATGAAAACTATTCATGAAGTGGAATTTCATTCATGAACATCTGATGAAACATTAATTGGTTCATATTTTTGTTAATAACCAAGACTTTGCAGCCTTTATTAGTCATTTTAAACAATAAAGAAGCCATCTGATCAGGATCTACACTATCTTGCAGTACATTAATGAATATATTACAAAAAGTAATTGGGTAAGTTCAAAGATTAAATACAGGTAGTCAAAGAGTGGAGGTGGCTAAATAAATCTTTTCAAAAGGATAATTAATTTAACCCTTTACCACTCAGATATGTCTTTCTACGTGTCTGGAGCTCCCCCCCCTTTTCCTCCTAAAAACACCTTCAAATCTGCATTTCCCACCCCCTTGATATCAATGTTTGCCGTAGGATAATTGCCCTAAAAAAAGTTGCCTCCGAAAAAAATTGGGCTTTTGGCCCAACCGGCCGCTGAAATGAAGCCTGACAGTGTCTGGGGTCAAAAATGCCACCAATTTGATGCTGACAAAACATGCTGCAAACAGTGAAAATTGCAGGTGCCAAACTCTTTATTTGTTGCCTTGCCTTGGGGTGAAGATTAAAATTTGGTCAAAATCCTTGTGAAATCACTCTTTTTGTCAACTTTGAGATGTCCCCTCATTACCATGGCAACGAGAATTTAGCCATAAATGGTGTCAATTAAAAGGCTGCTGCCCAGTGAACATTCATGCCAAGTTTGGTGTAAAATGACCATCCATAATGAAATAATGGCTATAGGAATTTGCTGCCCAAGGCAACTCTGTAAAAAACAGCAAAAATCACAAAGTCCCCATGTGGGAATGGGTTAAAGGCTTCACAAAATATATCTTAAAGCCAGTTCAAAATAAAAAAAAATAAAGCTCTTAATGCCGGATTTGTCAATGGCTTGGAAAATGCTCCTGAACCTGACTTTATACCCTATTCCTTCTGGATCTGTTTTTTTTTCAAAGCACTATAGCTTAGACTGTTCCAGTAGTTGTTGTTTTTTTCAAATTGAGGTTAAACATCACTGTCAACATTATTAAGGTCATTTTGGAGATGTTTCATCCAATTATGTGAGACTTATACAGCACAATGAGATAGTATGGCATCTCAAGTCCCATACCACACAATGTATATGTTATGCACTAGTTGGTCAGACTCACACCACTTTGCCTGGGTAGGCTTAGTGCTTCTAAGTGTTTTACCAGTATTCATGAGCTGTCAATGTCACAACATGCAGGCACTGACGGGCAGGGCCAAGATGGTAGTGCTAGTCAACCAATTTGGGTCTGAGTAAAGCAGGGGTGGAGTTTTGTAGGGCTTGGAGAGGGGTGGCAAAAGCACAGTAGTACTGCATTTCTGCTGCAGAACTTACTGCACACAGACAAATACAAATAAGCAACAAAACCGCTGTATCATCTCTTGAAATGAACAGAATGATTGCAGAATATCTTTTCTGTCAAATGCTGCTGATAAACCACTTATTTTCTTATTCTCTTATATAATCCATCATTATGGCAAATGGTTACACATGCAGGAGATGCTACTCTTGCAAAATTAATTAAAATAGCCATCAAAAGGGATGGCAAATTCCCCCACCAAAAACCAATCTTGCCTTAAGAAGGTTTTTCACAAATTTATACAAAGTGCACCAGAATCAAAAATCAACAGTAAGCCCACAATATATTACATTGACATCTGCAAACTTTTGTAGCTGTAAAGTTTATTGAGACAATCTTCACTTGATGGTACTATGTAGTCATTCTATAAATTTTATATTGGAAGGGGAGATAACTCAAATACTATGGCACCCAGGGTTGTGATTCTTGCGCATGACATGCCATCTTCACCTTGTCTACAATTATGCCACGTATTATCAAAATACCTTGCAGGGTATTGGAGTTAGGGCGATCACCAAATAGTCATTCTATTTTACTGGAAGGAAAGATAACTCAAAATCCATGGTACCCAGGGTTGTGGTTCTTGCGCATGACACACCCTCTCAACCTTGTCTACAATTATGCAAAGTATCATGAATATATCTGGCAGGGTATTGGAGTAATGGCGATCACAGGATAGTAATTCTATCTTATTGGAAAGGGAGATAACTAAAAACCAAGATACCCAGGGTTGTGGTTCTAGCGCACGACACGCCGTATCAACCTTGTCTTCAATTACGCCAAGTATCATCAATATATATCTTGCAGGATATTGGAGTATTGGCAATCACAAGATAGTCATACTATTTTATTACAAGAGGGCCCAGAGGGCCCTAGGTCGCTCACCTGATCCAAAGTATAACAAGTGGGCCCGGGGGGCCAGGGCAGGGTCAATTTTGGCTCCAGGGCTATAATTCAAACAATCTTAGTAAAGGTCCACTAGATGAAGCTTCAAACCAAATATGAAAGACTTAGTCCTTGTGGTTTCAGAGAAGAAGATTTTCCCCCCATAAAAGTCCATGTAAAACATGTGGGCCCCGAGGCAGGGCCATTTTTGGCCCGAGGCCATAATTTGAAAAATCTTGATAAAAGTTCAACAGATGAAAATTCATATCAAATATGAACTAGACATGTGTCCAAAGTACACAGATGCCCCCGCCATATATCTTTGTCCATATGGCTTGTACCCATCCTCTAGAATGGCCGGGGGGTGTCCGGAGGGACCCGGAGCTGTCCACAGGGACCCAAGGTCTGTGTTAGTGAATGCATCTTATCATAAGGAACAATAATATATATGGTTAAGTGGTGGGGATATGAATTGTTTCTGAGATATAAGGCCTTTTATGAATTCAAGGGGGCGGGGCATGGTCCGGGGTTGACCGTAGGGACCCAAAGTCTGAGCATTAATATATATGGCATAAGTGTTCCAATCTGATTAATTTTCAAGATTAGACATTTTGACAGTTTTGCATACAAATTTCTACAAGACTTTAATGAAGCAAAGGGGGCGGGGCATGGGGGAGGGGGTTGGGGATGGACCCAATGTCTGTATCAGGCAATGCATCTTATCATAAGGAACAATAATATATATGGTTATGGGGTGGGGATATGGATAGTTTCTGAGATATAAAAACATTAATGAAGCAAAGGGGGCGGGGCATGGGGGTGGGGGTCGGGATGGACCCAATGTCTTTATCAGTCAATGCATGTTATCATAAGGAACAATAATATATATGGTTATGGGGTGGGGATATGGATAGTTTCTGAGATATAAAGACTTTTATGAAGCAAAGGGGGCGGGGCATGGGGGGTGGGGGGTGGGGATGGACCAAATGTCTGTATCAGTCAATGCATCTTATCATAAGGAACAATAATATATATGGTTATGGGGTGGGGATATGGATAGTTTCTGAGATATAAAGACATTAATGAAGCAAAGGGGGCGGGGCATGGGGGTGGGGGTCGGGATGGACCCAATGTCTGTATCAGTCAATGCATATTATCATAAGGAACAATAATATATATGGTTATGGGGTGGGGATATGGATAGTTTCTGAGATATAAAGACTTTTATGAAGCAAAGGGGACGGGGCATGGGGGAGGGGGGGTGGGGAAGGACCCAATGTCTGTATCAGTCAATGCATCTTATCATAAGGAACAATAATATATATGGTTATGGGGTGGGGATATGGATAGTTTCTGAGATACAAAGACATAAATGAAGCAAAGGGAGCGGGGCATGGGGGTGGGGGTCGGGATGGACCCAATGTCTGTATCAGTCAATGCATGTTATCATAAGGAACAATAATATATATGGTTATGGGGTGGGGATATGGATAGTTTCTGAGATATAAAGACTTTTATGAAGCAAAGGGGGCGGGGCATGGCCCAGGGGTGACCGTAGGGACCCAAAGTCTGTGTCATTGAATGTGTCATATCATAAGGAGCATTAATATATATGGTTTATGTGTTCGAATCTGATTAATTTTCAAGATAATTAGACATTTTGACAGTTTTGACCTGTTACGCAATCTGACCCCTGGGCCCACCCAGGGGCATAACCCTGGGTCAACTTGAACATGAACTGACAGGTCTTGGTCTGAGTAGATGTCATACCAAATTTCAACTTTGTAGCACGAGCATTAATATATATGGTTTATGTGTGATAGTTTCTGAGATATAAAGACTTTTATGAAGCAAAGGGGGCGGGGCATGGCCCATGGGTGACCGTAGGGACCCAAAGTCTGTGTCATCGAATGTGTCATATCATAAGGAGCATTAATATATATGGTTTATGTGTTCGAATCTGATTAATTTTCAAGATAATTAGACATTTTGACAGTTTTGACCTGTTACGCAATCTGACCCCTGGGCCCACCCAGGGGCATAACCCTGGGTCAACTTGAACATGAACTGATAGGTCTTGGTCTGAGTAGATGTCATACCAAATTTCAACTTTGTAGCACGAGCATTAATATATATGGTTTATGTGTTCGAATCTGATTAATTTTCAAGATAATTAGACATTTTGACAGTTTTGACCTGTTACGCAATCTGACCCCTGGGCCCACCCAGGGGCATAACCCTGGGTCAACTTGAACATGAACTGATAGGTCTTGGTCTCAGTAGATGTCATACCAAATTTCAACTTTGTAGCACAACAGGTAAAAAAATTATGAGGTCTAATGCGAGCTCGACATTTCAGCTCGACATTTCAGCTCGACTTTCCAGCTCGACATTTCAGCTCGACATTTCAGCTCGAGGTGGTTACGAATGTGACATATGCACGTACGGACGTATCATCACAGCGAAACACTATATGCCCCACTCCTGCCAAGGCAGGCAGGGGCATAAAAACATGCGCCTTGTGGTTTCAGAGAAGATTTTTAAAGGTTTTTCCTATATGAGTCTATGTAAAACATGTGGGCCCAGGGGCGGGACCATTTTTGGTCAGAGGGCCATAATTTAAACAATCTTGGTAGAGGTCCCCTAGATGAAGCTTCATACCAAATATGAAAGACCTGGGCCTTGTGGTTATAGAGAAGAAGATATTTTAAGGTTTTCCCTATATAAGCCTATGTAAAACATGTGGGCCCCGGGGCGGCAATTTTTGGCCCAGGGCCATAATTTGAACACTCTCAGTAGAGGTTCCCTAGATGAAGCTTCATAACAAATATGAAAGACCTCAGTCTTGTGGTTTTAGAAGAGAAGGTTTTTAAAGGGTTTTTCCCATATAAGTCTAAGCAAAACATGTGAGCCCCGCGGTGGGGCCATTTTTGACCCACAGACTATAATTCGAACAATCTTGGTAGAGGTCCCCTCAATAAAGCTTCATACTAAATATAAAAGACCTGGGCCATGTGGTTTCAGAGAAGAAGGTTTTTCAAGGTTTTTCCTATATTTATAAGTCTATGTAAAACATGTGGGCCCCAGGGCGGGGCCATTTTTGGCCCTAGGGCCATAATTTGAACAATCTTGGTAGAAGTCCCCTAGATAAAGCTTCATAGGGCGGGCCATTTTTGGCCCTAACGCTATAATTTCAACAATCTTGGTAGAGGTCCCCGAGATGAAGCTTCATACCAAATATTAAAGACTTCGGCCTTGTGGTTTCAGAGAAGAAGATTTTCAAAGGTTTTTCCTATATAAGTCTATGTAAAACATGTGGGCCCCAGGGCGGGGCCATTTTTGGCCCTAGGGCCATAATTTGAACAATCTTGGTAGAAGTCCCCTAGATAAAGCTTCATACCAAATATGAAAGACCTGGGCCATGTGGTTTCAGAGAAGAAGATTTTTAATGGTTTTTTCCTATATAAGTCTATGTAAAACATGTGGGCCCCCGGGCGGGGCCATTTTTGGCCCCAGGGCTATAATTTGAACAATCTTGGTAGAGGTCCCCTAAATGAAGCTTCATACCAAATATGAAAGACCTGGGCCTTGTGGTTTCAGTGAAGAAGATTTTTAAAGGTTTTTCCTATATTTATAAGTCTATGTAAAACATGTGGGCCCCAAGGCGGGGCCATTCGGGGCGGGGCCATTTTTGGCCCCAGGGCCATAATTTGAACAATCTTGGTAGAGGTCTCCTAGATGAAGCTTCATACCAAATTTGAAATACCTCAGCCTTGTGATTTCAGAGAAGAAGATTTTCAAAAAGTTTTTCCTATATAAGTCTATGTAAAACATGTGGGCCCCAGGGCAGGGCCATTTTTGGCCCTAGGGCTATAATTTGAACAGTCTTGGTAGAGATCCCCTAGATGAAGCTTCATACCAAATATGAAAAACTTCGGCCTTGTGGTTTCAGAGAAGAAGATCTTTAAAGGTTTTTCCTATATAAGTCTATGTAAAACATGTGGGCCCCGGGACGGGGCCATTTTTGACCCCAGGGCCATAATTTGAACAATCTTGGTAGAGGTCCCCTAGATGAAGCTTCATATCAAATATGAAAGACCTGGGCCTTGTGGTTGCAGAGAAGAAGATTTTTAAAGATTTTCCCTTATTTTTTTTTCCGTTGCCATGGCAACCAGAGTTCTGCATGGAATGGAACTCTTTAAACAACTTTGAGAGAGGACTTGGACCCAAAAATCATTTCTGCCAAGAAATGATCTTTTTCTGTGGTTTAGTGATCACAAAAGCTCACCTTGTCACTACGTGACAGGTGAGCTAAAAACAACATACCAGCAAAACGTTTTAATCGTAATACAAAATTAGTCCTGCAAGCCTCTTGCACTTTAGTTGTAATACATCTCAGGTTTACTGCAGCTGTTTAGGAGGAGATGTTGTTTGAAGAAAAAGTTTACGCACGGACGCACCGACGGACACATGGACGCAAGGACGGATGAATGCATGACGGACAAAAAGTGATCACAAAAGCTCACCTTGTCACTACGTGACAGGTGAGCTAAACTAGACATGTGTCCAAAGTACACAGATGCCCCCGCCATATATCTTTGTCCATATGGCTTGTACCCATCCTCTAGAATGGCCCGGGGGTGTCCTGAGGGACCAGGGGCTGTCCAAAGGGACCCAAGGTCTGTGTCAGTGAATGCATCTTATCATAAGGAACAATAATATGTATGGTTAAGTGGTGGGGATATCAATTGTTTCTGAGATATAAGGCCTTTTATGAATTCAAGGGGGCGGGGCATGGTCCGGGGTTGACCGTAGGGACCCAAAGTCTGTGTCATGGAATGTGTCATATCATAAGGAGCATTAATATATATGGCTTATGTGTTCGAATCTGATTAATTTTCAAGATAATTAGACATTTTGACAGTTTTGCATACAAATTTCTATAATGGAGGGGGGGGGAATGGGCCCAATGTCTGTATCAGTCAATGCATCTTATCATAAGGAACAATAATATTTATGGTTATGGGGTGGGGATATGGATAGTTTCTGAGATATAAAGACTTTAATGAAGCAAAGGGGGCGGGACATGGGGTGTGGGGGTGGACCCAATGTCTGTATCAGTCAATGCATCTTATCATAAGGAACAATAATATATATGGTTATGGGGTGGGGATATGGATAGTTTCTGAGATATAAAGACATTAATGAAGCAAAGGGGGCGGGGCATGGGGGTGGGGGTCGGGATGGACCCAATGTCTGTATCAGTCAATGCATATTATCATAAGGAACAATAATATATATGGTTATGGGGTGGGGATATGGATAGTTTCTGAGATATAAAGACTTTTATGAAGCAAAGGGGACGGGGCATGGGGGAGGTGGGGGGGGGGAAGGACCCAATGTCTGTATCAGTCAATGCATCTTATCATAAGGAACTATAATATATATGGTTATGGGGTGGGGATATGGATAGTTTCTGAGATACAAAGACATAAATGAAGCAAAGGGAGCGGGGCATGGGGGTGGGGGTCGGGATGGACCCAATGTCTGTATCAGTCAATGCATGTTATCATAAGGAACAATAATATATATGGTTATGGGGTGGGATATGGATAGTTTCTGAGATATAAAGACTTTTATGAAGCAAAGGGGGCGGGGCATGGCCCAGGGGTGACCGTAGGGACCCAAAGTCTGTGTCATCGAAAGGAGCATTAATATATATGGTTTATGTGTTCGAATCTGATTAATTTTCAAGATAATTAGACATTTTGACAGTTTTGACCTGTTACGCAATCTGAACCCTGGGCCCACCCAGGGGCATAACCCTGGGTCAACTTGAACATGAACTGACAGGTCTTGGTCTGAGTTGATGTCATACCAAATTTCAACTTTGTAGCACGAGCATTAATATATATGGTTTATGTGTGATAGTTTCTGAGATATAAAGACTTTTATGAAGCAAAGGGGGCGGGGCATGGCCCAGGGGTGACCGTAGGGACCCAAAGTCTGTGTCATCCAATGTGTCATATCATATGGAGCATTAATATATATGGTTTATGTGTTCGAATCTGATTAATTTTCAAGATAATTAGACATTTTGACAGTTTTGACCTGTTACGCAATCTGACCCCTGGGCCCACCCAGGGGCATAACCCTGGGTCAACTTGAACATGAACTGATAGGTCTTGGTCTGAGTAGATGTCATACCAAATTTCAACTTTGTAGCACGAGCATTAATATATATGGTTTAGGTGTTCGAATCTGATTAATTTTCAAGATAATTAGACATTTTGACAGTTTTGACCTGTTACGCAATCTGACCCCTGGGCCCACCCAGGGGCATACCCTGGGTCAACTTGAACATGAACTGATAGGTCTTGGTCTGAGCAGACGTCAAACCAAATTTCAACTTTGTAGCACGAGCATTAATATATATGGTTTATGTGTGATAGTTTCTGAGATATAAAGTTTTTTATGAAGCAAAGCGGGCGGGGCATGGCCCAGGGGTGACCGTAGGGACCCAAAGTCTGTGTCATCCAATGTGTCATATCATAAGGAGCATTAATATATATGGTTTATGTGTTCGAATCTGACTAATTTTCAAGATAATTAGACATGTTGACAGTTTTGACCTGTTACGCAATCTGACCCCAGGGCCCACCCAGGGGCATAACCCTGGGTCAACTTGAACATGAACTGATAGGTCTTGGTCTGAGTAGATGTCATACCAAATTTCAACTTTGTAGCACGAGCATTAATATATATGGTTTATGTGTTCGAATCTGATTAATTTTCAAGATAATTAGACATTTTGACAGTTTTGACCTGTTACGCAATCTGACCCCTGGGCCCACCCAGGGGCATAACCCTGGGTCAACTTGAACATGAACTGATAGGTCTTGGTCTGAGTAGATGTCATACCAAATTTCAACTTTGTAGCACGAGCATTAATATATATGGTTTATGTGTTCTAATCTGATTAATTTTCAAGATAATTAGACATTTTGACAGTTTTGACCTGTTACGCAATCTGACCCCTGGGCCCACCCAGGGGCATAATCCTGGGTCAACTTGAACATGAACTGATAGGTCTTGGTCTGAGTAGATGTCATACCAAATTTCAACTTTGTAGCACAACAGGTAAAAAAATTATGAGGTCTAATGCGAGCTCGACATTTCAGCTCGACATTTCAGCTCGAGGTGGTTACGAACGTGACATTCGCACGTACGCACGTCTGGACGTAACATCACGGGGAAACGCTATATGCCTCACTCCTGCCAAGGCAGGCAGGGGCATAAAAAATGAAAGGAATCCAAAATGGCCAAAATAATTTCAAGTTCGGCCTTTAAAGGTTGATATTGTGCCGGTTAATCTTTATTCATTTATTCATTTGCGCAGATGCGCAGGCTGATCTTAGACCAATTGACGGTTATCAAATATGTTCCAAAAATTACTTGTATAAATTTATAAGTAGTTTAAACAGCACACCTTAATTATTTTGAATTTAATATTAATTAAGCTGATTTAGATTTAGCACTGGTTTTATATATTTATTTTATAATTAAATAAATAAAAAAGTGATTTCATGTTTACCATACAATTACACAATTCACACCTAAAACACCTCTTTTCAATTCCACCCAGACTAATTGTCTAAGTTATATTTAAACAAGAGGGCCCAGAGGGCCCTGGTTCGCTCACCTGATTGATATATTAAAAAGTGGGTCCAAAGCAGGGCCATTTTCAGCCTCTAGGCTATAATTTGAATGAAACTGGCCCAAAGGTATAGGAGAAGTAAGCATTTAAACCAATAATTGACGTTTTCCAATTTTCAGCTCTGGCTGCCATCTTGCTCATCGGAGCAGAACCATTTTAGCTATTTTGTTAGTGGGTCACTTTAGCAACATTCCTATGAAGTTTGAATGAAATCAGCCCAAGTGTGTAGGAGGAGTTGTGTTTTATTGTTGACATTTTTCTATTTTTAGCTCTGGCAGCCATCTTGCTCATTGGAGTGGAAAGGTTTTAGCTATTTTGGCAGTGGGTCACTAGAGCAACATTCCTATGAAGTTTGAATGAAATTAATCAAAGGGTTCAGGAGGAGTTGCCTTTTATAGATTTTTCTATTTTTAGCTCTGGCGGCGATCTTGTCCATTGGAGCATAACGATTTTAGCTATTTTGGTAGAGGGTCACCTATGCAATATTACTATGAAGTTTAAAAGAAACTGGCCCAAGGCTTTAGGAGGAGTTAGCATTTAAAGCAATTGTTGACGTTTTTCTATTTTTAGCACTGGCAGCCATCTTGCTCATTGGAGCGGAACGGTTTTAGCTATTTTGGTAGTGGGTCACTAAAGCAACATTCCTATGAAGTTTGAATGAAATTAACCCAAGGGTTTAGGAGGAGTTGTCTTTTAAAGGTTTATCTATTTTTAGCTCCGGCGGCCATTTTGTTCATTGGAGCGGAACGATTTTAGCTATTTTGGTAAAGGGTCACCTAACCAACATTACTATGAAGTTTAAATGAAATCAGCCCAAGGGTATAGGAGAAGTTGTCTTTTAAAGATTTTTCTATTTTTAGCTCTGGTGGCCATCTGAGCGTAACGATTTTAGCTATTTTGGTAGCGGGTCACCTAAGCAACATCACTATGAAGTTTAAAAGAAATTGGCCCAAGGGTTTAGGAGTTAGCACTTAAAGCAATTGTTGACGTTTTTCTATTTTTAGCTCTGGCAGCCATCTTGCTTATTGGAGCAAGACAGTTTTAACTATTTTGGTAGTGGGTCACTAGAGCAACATTCCTATGAAGTTTGAATGAAATCAACTGAAGGGTTTAGGAGGAGTTGTCTTTTAAAGATTTTTCTATTTTTAGCTCTGGCTGCCATCTTGTTCATCGGAGCGTAACGATTTTAGATATTTTGGTAGAGGGTCACCTAAGCAACAATACTATCAAGTTTAAAAGAAATTGGCCAAAGGGTTTAGTCGTACGTCGATGTGTTGGGGTTGGGTGCAGCGTGGGTGTGGTTGGGCGGACTGCATGCGTGGTGGTTGGCCCGGTCGCGGTTGGCGGCTTTGCTTCCCTCTTTGGTTGCACACCGGTGGATCGGACTTGGGATTATATGACGGTTCCGGCATAAGGGCATGCTTGGGGTTTCATTTTAAGTTGTTTTTCTTTGTGTTGGTTGGCGCCTGGTGCTCTGTCTTTTGTCGGGCCCCTCGGGGTCTGGCTGCTGGTTTTCTTTTGCTCCGGTGTTTCTGTTGCTGTGTACTGTTGAGTCCTCTACCTTGTTACATCTCTGTAGTTTTTTGATTTGTATGTTCTCGGAGATGTTACACTGTTGAGTTAGGAAGCCTTCATGCGGACTGGGCGGAGTTGGTGTCTGCTGCTGCGGAGGTGGGGGCGGGGATTGTGGCCGCGTGGGGTCGATTTGGGCCCCCCAGTGGGGTGCTTTCCATCCCCGATGGGGTGCTTTCCATCCCTGGTGGAGTTCCTTTCCGTTGGCCGTTCCAGGGCTGTTCTTCTGTGGCGGTTTGTTTGTGTTGTTGTGTGTCACTTTTTGTGTGTTTGACGTGTGTCTTTTTGTTTTGGGTGGCCGTTGGGCCGTTTTGTGGGAAGGTGGCTGTCCTTTTGGCCTTCCTGTGTTTGGGTTTCCGTTGTTGTCTGGTCGGTTCGTGTTTGTGTTTCTTTCCCTTTGGTGTCTTTGATGGATGGTGTGAGTTAATTGTATCGATTCCTGATCTTTGTTTTACTTCTACTTAGGAGGAGTTAGCATTCAAAGCAATTGTTGACATTTTTTCTATTTTTAGCTCTGGCAGCCATCTGGCTCATTGGAGCGGAACAGTTTTAGCTATTTCGGTAGTGGGTCACTAAAGCAACATTCCTATGAAGTTGGAATGAAATTAACCCAAGGGTTTAGGAGGAGTTATCTTTTAAAGATTTTTCTATTTTTAGCTCTGGCGGCCATCTTGTTCATCGGAGCATAACGATTTTAGCTATTTTGGTACAGGTCACCTAAGCAACATTACTATGAAGTTTAAAAGAAATTGGCCCAAAAGTTTAGGAGGAGTTAGCATTTAAAGCAATTGTTGACGTTTTTCTATTTTTAGCTCTGGCAGCCATCTTGCTCATTGGAGCGGAAGGGTTTTAGCTATTTTGGTAGTGGGTCACTAAAGCAAAAATCCAATGAAGTTTGAATGAAATTAACCCAAGGGTTTAAAGGGAGTTGTCTTTTAAAGATTTTTCTATTTTTAGCTCTGGCGGCCATCTTGTTCATCGGAGCAGAACGATTTTAGTTATTTTGGTAGAGGGTCACCTAACCAACATTACAATGAAGTTTAAATGAAATCAGCCTAACGGTATAGGAGGAGTTGTCTTTTAAAGATTTTTCTATTTTTAGCTCTGGCGGCCATCTTGTTCATCGGAGCATAACGATTTTAGCTATTTTGGTAGACGGTCACCTAAGCAACATTACAATGAAGTTTGATTGAAATTGGCCCAATGGTTTAGGAGGAGTTATCATTTAAAGCAATTGTTGATGCTGCACGACACATGACGGACGACGCACGACACACGACGGACGCCGGACATTTACTGATCACAATAGCTCACCATGAGCACTTCGTGCTCAGGTGAGCTAACAAAGTACTATAAAATTATGACATCTTGTTGTTTTCATCTTTGCCTCTGGCTATGCTTTACCTACTTAAATAAACATTTTCTTAAATTTGTTGTCTAGTAGTTTTTCCTGTAACTTTCCTAAAAATTGAAAATAATTGTGTTTAAAACATGTCATTGGGAAAATAAACAGACAGATCAGTTAAGGATCTGATCAGACTGCTCTGATCTTAACATACTTTAACAGGCCTGTCTAGTGTCTGTCCAAAAACTTAGGATCAATATAAATGCATACCTGTGATTTTATTTTTACCTGTTTAATATTTCAATTTCTAGTTGACTTGGCGGGGATTTCTACAATATTTTAAGACCAAAATCATTGTCACTAGCCGTTGCCTTTTTTCAACATGCCCATACATGACAGCGAAAAAATGATAAAATGTTGTAAAGTCAAAAAATGCTCAGGAGTGCAACACCTACTGCAATATGTATAAAAGAAATCTCAAAATTTAGTCATAGATGATCATTATTTTGCTCAATTTTCCCCCATTATCTTACACAAGTCATTTGTATTTGGAGTTAAGTTCCCATATTGAAAATTTGTGTGTGATAATTTTGAAGATAACTGGGTCTCCAAATTGCTGTTTTTTTAAGTTATTTCATGCCATCTGAGCCTGACCTTGGTGGTCAGTCACACTCATAAGGGCCCTGATGTTATTTTCCCTGGAGAGAAGTCACTGATCACCATAAATTTCTTTGCTAACTTGGATACTGTGGGTGGCCAGGCTGTTTTGAATATTTTCAGAGCACATTATTAGGTAACATTGTAGGAAACTGTAGTATCATGCTTTTAATGCTGTTGGCCAACCTATAAAAGATTAATTTGATCAGTTAAGCTATATATGACATACCTATACTACAGTCCCCATAAGTTCCCGTGATATCATCACCACAACACTGACATTGCATGTTTTCTACTCTTAACTTGGATGACTCATCTATGATGTATGTCTGATTAACAGCTAGATCCTTCAGTAGATGGTGGACAAGTCGAACTGTCCACTGTGTTTCACCTCCTTTCTGTGCTTTTCCTAATGTAGTATCTCGCAATCGACGACTGATATCTGTAATTAAAGAAAATGAAAGCTCTGATAGTGAAAAAGGATTGGCTACTGACATTTACCACTTGCCACTAATTAATCTGTGTCAGTGTGAGACCTGACAAATAGCTGTCTGCAGCCTGTAAGGCTGCTGAGAACATTTATTTTATAATAATTAGGTTTAATTGAACTTCTGTGAACAAGATATAATTGCAAGGTCAATTCTTTCTTCAAAGTTGATCACAGTATACAGCATTCCCATTCACATACTGCAGTACGTAATTCACATAGAGAATCTGCCCTGAGCGTACAGTGTAGTTGGGAACTACGTGCGCAAAACGTACATAGAATTTGTTGCATGTATAAATTGCATCATTATTACGTACTGCCCAAGCAAGATTTTGCTATTTTTAACAACCTTATGAATATCAATAAAGCATTGGAACTCAGGCTGTAATCGATTTCTATCCTAGAGGGACAAGATTATTGTTCACTGGTTTAGCTTATGGCAGTTTTCATATTATCCAATCACTGACTTATTTTTGCCGGATGCACCTTTTTTCTCGTGGAACGAACCATCATCATGTCTCTTTCCTCTGGAGTCTATTAATCTGCTGTCCAATATATTTTTAGCGTCTTAAAATTAATCCACCACATGTGTTTCACACCTGACACCTGTGGACTGGTCATGCGTCAGTGGCCGTACATATTGCCTTTGGCTTTGATAATAACCCAGCCACTCTTCTAATAGTTTGTTTACAGTAACAGATTCCTGCTTAATCCCAGAGCCAACAGCGAATGTTTTGACCAGGCTGTGCAGGCTGATCTGGCTCTTTTTGTCATAAAAGTGTTTCAGTGTTCCCCAAAATTATATAAATAATAACTATACACATTAAGCTGAAGGCTGTTGCATTAACTTTTTTTATCGGTCAAGAAAAAAAATCACCACAAGCAAAAGAAATTATTCAATCACAGAAAGATCAAGTGGTAAACTGCATTTTTTTATCTCTTTGATCTTTTTGTGTACCGACTGTAGGGTCATGATTTTCGTGTCAAATTCTACAACACCTGTAACATTGTATTTCCACCTTTAAAAGTCGGACAGAAATAAAATATTGATTGATAAATGGCCCTTTGTATAAATTGGTGATTTTTTTTTTTTGAATGGCCCCGCTTTTTTTGGCGAATGGCCCCATTTTTTTGTAAATGGTCCCACTTTTTTTCTGCCTGATGGGCCATTGGTCCATGGTTTCTGAATTTCTTGGCAGAGTGCAGTTATTATCAATCAGGGATTTTCCATAACTTTGTGTATCGGCGACAAGAACATGAAACTACACACATTCTCAATATAATATACAGTCTTTCCAGAACTGTACAGCTCATTGAATTACTACGAAATACTTGTACCCTTAAAAAGTGACTTGTACCCTCTAATGCAAAACCTAAAGGGTACATGTACCCCTAAATAAAAATGTGAGTGGGAATGCTGGTAAAAGGTCAAGGTCACAGATCAAAAAAAAAATTGTGGAAGTCCCTTTGAACAAGGAATCTACATGCTAAATATGCAGGCTCTACCTCAAAGAGAACTTACAAAGTTATGACTGATGATAATTTTTTGTTAAAGTAGGTCAGGATAAAGGTCACAGATCAAATTTCTTTACTTGGATGATGAAAGCTGTTGGCCTAAGAAGCCTACATGTCAAATATTAAGGTCATATCTGAAACTAGAATTGTTTTTAGAGAAAACAGATGTCCCCCCACCATATCTGCTATTTTGAATTAAAACCCTCCAACTTTACTTAGTATCATGTTTGCAATCTTGAAATGGTATGCATCAAAATACCTCTATAATAGTGTTTATGTGATAACATTTTCCAAACGGAAATTTCACATTGACCTTGAAAATAAGGTCAAGGTCACTAAAATCTAATCAGTTCTTAAGACCATCCTTCATATACAACATACAAAGTTTGAACCAATTCCATCCATTGGTTCAGGTGATAGGGTGCAGACAAGCTTTTTTGCCTAAAATTGACAATGTTTAAAGTCCTGTGACCTTGAAAAGTAAGTCAAGGTCACCAAAATCTAATCAGTAATTTGCCCTATCCCAATGATGTATCTGTGCAAGTTTGGTAAAAATCCATCACACCATTCAGGAGATAGAGTGCAGACAAGTTCGGACGCCCTAAAATTGACAATGTTTTAAGTCTTGTGACCTTGAAAAGTAAGTCAAGGTCACCAAAATCTAATCAGTAATTGGCCCCATCCCAATGATGTATCTGTGCAAGTTTGGTAAAAATCCATCACAACATTCAGGAGATAGAGTGCAGACAAGTTCGGACACGGACGCCGACGCGGACGCCGACGAGATCCACACCAAAACCAATATATCCCCCTCCCTTTCGGGTGGGGGGACATAATTAACCTTTTTTTTCTTCTAAGAAGGTCAAAGGCCATGTTAACATGTCAAAATGTTTTGTTTTAGTGTGGGTCAATGTAATTACAAGCAACCTAGTCTCAGCTTAATCATATGAAAACTGAAGGAGTTAACCTCAGATGAAATTGTTTGGGTTATTTTCAAAGGGGCGTAACTATATTAATATTTGGTGGGCAGTTATTCTCATAACTTTAAGCACAACTCCATATCATGGTCTTACTATCTTACAACTTTCAGTTTGATCGGATAAAAACTTTACAAGGAATAATCTGGAAATGACATTGTTTACCAAAATTTAGAAAGGGGCATAACTCATTTAATATTTGGTGGACGGTAAATCTTAAAACTTTATGAACATATCCATACTATGGTCCATTTTTACTGTCTACCAAGTTTAAGCTTGATTGGATGAAAAGTAGAAGTAAAACAAAGATCAGGAATTGATACAATTAACTTACACCACCCATCAAAGACACCAAAGGGAAAGAAGCACAAACCCGAATCGACCAGACAATAATGGAAACCCAAACACAGGAAGGCCAAAAGGACAGTTACTTTCCCACAAAATGGCCTAATGGCCATCCAAAATAAAAAGACACATGTCAAACACACAATAAGTGACAAACAATAACATAAATAAACCTCCACAGAAGAACCGCCTTGGAACGGAAACTGTCGGGAGAAACACAATAAAGGGAACAGTACTGTAGTGTTGCACTGAAGGGTGAAAAATGAAGGTCTTTGAATCAACAAAAAAGTAATTATTCATATAGCATGATGTTTAAGGTTGAAGAACATCAAATTTTGTGTAGATGGCTCTGCGGGAAATGTTTTTTTGACTGGCAGACAAATTGGTCTCTCAGAGCTGGTTACGGACACTACATGGGACTATAACATCAATTAAAAATTCTGCAAACAGTGTTATTATTCATTACTTTACACCTAGTTCAATTCTTTCTCATATTAGAACTTACATAAAACAAAAAATACCCTCCAAAAGTGTAAATTACATACCATGTTTGTCCAATTGTTCTTGTTAATAATTTTATCCCAAAAAAGACCATGTTTCAACTCTTCTCAAAACTTCAAATTTTACATTCAGATGCCAAATATATTCAAATAGGAAACTTCGCCATCGTCACCACCATAATAAATAAAAAATGTTCCATGATACTACATCAGGAGCATATAATTTCTCTCACGGGGCTATTAGCTAGGGTTGATGTTAAGCCTAGGAAAGTATTCTCTTATTGGCTGTTGCTTCGCAGCAGAGATTGGCATAAAATTGTTTATGCAGCCACAAAAATGTTTGTTTAACAAAACTGATAATTCGCAAAAATATTAATCCTTTTTGTACCTAATGGAATCTTCCATCCAAGCTATAGCACAAATCCATTTCAAAACTTAGGAGTGTCAGGTTGGGTTTTCTTGAAAAAAAAAATAGAGCTGTCAGAGGATCTGACTAGGGCCCCGCAGCGCTATCAGAGGAAAAAATGAAGGAACTCAACTCTAAAGAATTATTTTGAACATGGTTACTTGGTTTTAGACCTTTGGCTGATAGTCGATAAAGGGGCTAGTCAATTTTCAAGCCATAAATGTCAACCTTACTTCATATTTGCATATGTATTATCATTCTCAATAAGTACAGCAAACTGCATTAAAATATCTATCTGGTTTTGAAATTAAGAGGAAATAAAGATGAGAAATGACGAAAATATGAACTAAACAAAGGGCCATAACTCTAACAACTTTGTGGCTAGAGTAACGTAACTAAGTATGAAATTGTGTACTTGTGTTGTGATCTTATGTTGAAAGTTTGAAATTCATGTGTTCCACGGTTTGCAAGTTATTAAGATATTGATGAATAAAATGGATGGACTGATGGATGGATAAAGGGGCATAAGTCAAAATATATTAAAGCTAGAGTTGTTGGACCTTTGCTAAACATTTTGTATTATCACTGCCAATAACTACATAAGTTTCATTTGGATATCTATATCGGTTTTGAAATAATGATGAAAAAGGACGAAAAAAGCTGAAATTTTGATTTTTCAAAGGGCCATAACTCTGATAATACTGTAGCTAGAGTTACGTAACTTGTCAAACATATGTGTATTATCACTGCCAATACTTACAGTAACTTTCATTTGGATATCTATATAGGTTTTGAAATTATGATGAAAACAAGAGCTCCGCAAGCGGGGCATTATACGCCAGAGGCCATTTTCATGTGGCGAAAGTTAATATTTCCTGATTGCAACCTCGAAATACTATGTACTGCTTAATATCATGGTCTTACTACAACTATATATCAAGTTTCAGCATAACTTCAGCTTAATCAGACCAAAATTACAGGCGATAGAAAGAAAATGTTAACAGAAATTTTCAAAGATGTAGCAGGTGTTATACGAGAACAAATATGTTTACCGAAATTTTCAAAGGGGCATAATTCTATCACTATTTGGTGGAGGGTAATTCTCAAAACTTTACATATATCTCATCATTGTCTTACAAGCAACCTAGTTTCAGCATGATTGAATAAAAACTGAAGGAGTATGGGGTGTAACTCAATTAATATTTGATGGACGGTAATTCTCAAATCTTTACTCACATCTCCATACCATGGTCTAACTGTCTACCAAGTTTCAGCTTGATTGGATAAAAACTGTAGGAGTTATCCAGAAACGGCATAACTCTGTTAATATTTGGAGCATGGTAATTCTCAAAACTTAACAAATTTCTCGACATCATGGTCTTACTACCTGCCAAGTTTCAGCTTGATTGGATGAAATATGCCCAAAAAGTTACCTGGAAACAATTTTTTACCGAAATTTTAAAAAAGGGGCATAACTCTGTTAATATGTGGTGGACGTTAATTCTAGAAACCTTATGCACATCTACACATCAAGGTCTTACTACCTACCAAGTTCCAGCTTATCAGATGAAAACTGTAGGAGTTATGATGAAACCAAAATGTTTACAAAAAATTTCAAAGGGACATAACTCTGTTAATTTTTGGCGGCCGGTAATTCTCAAAACTTTACACAGGTCTACAAATCATGGTCTTACTACCTACCAAGTTTCAGCTTGATCTGATGAAAACTGTAGGAGGAGTTATCCGGAAAGGAAAATGTTTACAAAAATTTCAAAGGGGCATAACTCTGTTAAATTTGACAAACATTACTTCTCGAAACTTTATGCACATCTACACATCATCCTCTTACTACCTACAGGCTACCAAGTTTCAACTTGATCGGATGAAAACTGTAGGAGGAGTTATCCAAAAACGAAAATGTTTACAAAAACTTCAAAGGGGCATAACTCTGTTTATAATTTGGCGGACTTTAATTCTCGAAACTTTACGCTATTCTACATATCATGGTCTTACTACCTACCAAGTTTCAGCTTGATCGGATGAAAACTGTAGGAGAAGTTATCCGGAAACGAAAATGTTTACAAAAATTTGAAAGGGGCATAACTCTGTTTATATTTGGCAGACATTAATTCTTGAAACTTTATGCACATCTACACATCATGGTGTTACTACCTACCAAGTTTCAGCTTGATCGGATGAAAACTGTAGGAGTTATCCGGAAACGAAAATGTTAACAAAAATTTCAAAGGGGCATAACTCTGTTTATGTTTGGCGGACGTTAATTCTCGAAACTTTACGCACATCTACACATCAGGGTCTTACTACCTACCAAGTTTCAGCTTGATCGGATGAAATTTGTAGCAGGAATTATCCGGAAACGAAAATGTTAACAAAAATTTCAAAGGGACATAACTCTGTAAATATTTGGCGAACGTTAATTCTCGAAACTTTTCGCACATCTACACATCATGGTCTTACTACCTACCAAGTTTCAACTTGATCTGATGAAAACTGTAGGAGGAGTTATCCGGAAACGAAAATGTTTACAAAAATTTCAAAGGGGCATTACTCTGTTAATATTTGACAAACATTACTTCTCGAAACTTTACGCACATCTACACATTATGATCTTACTACCTACCAAGTTTCAGCTTGATCGGATGAAAACTTTAGGAGGAGTTATCTGGAAACGAAAAGTTTACAGACGGATGGACGGGCGGACGCCGACCCCATAACTAAACAAGAGGGCCCAGAGGGCCCTGGTTCGCTCACCTGATCCAAGTGGGCCCCGGGCAGGGTCAATTTTGGCCCCAGGGCTATAATTTGAACAATCTTGGTAGAGGTCCACAAGATGAAACTTCTTATCGAATATGAAAGACCTGGGCTTTCTGGTTTCAGAGAAGATTTTAAAGGTTTACCCTGCATATAGAAGTCTATGTAAAACAAGATTTTCCCTATATAAGTCTATGTTTAACCAAAGAGCCCCGGAGCGGGGGCATTTTTGGCCCCAGGGCTATAATTTTAACAATCTTGGTAGAGGTCCACTAGCTGAAGCTTAATAACAAATAATAAAGACCTAAGCCTTGTGTTTCAGAGAAGATGATTTCTTAAGATTTTCCCTATATAAGTCTATGTAAAACCAAAGGGCCACATGGCGGGGGCATTTTTTGGTCTCAGGGATTTAATTTGAACAATCTTTATAGAGGTCCACTAGCTGAAGCTTCATAACAAATATTGAATACCTAAGCCTTGTGGTTTCAGAGAAGAAGATTTTTCAAGATTTTCCTTATATAAGTCTATGTAAAACCAAAGGGCCCCGAGAGCTGGGGCATTTTTAGCCCCAGGGTTATAATTTGAACAATCTTGGTAGAGGTCCGAAAGATGGAGCTTCATACCAAATATCAAAGACCTGGGCCTTGAAGTTTCAGAGAAGAAGATTTTTCAAGATTATTCCTATATAAGCCCATGTAAAACAAAAGGGCCCTGGTGCAGGGGCATTTTTGGCCCCAGCACTATAATTTGAACAATCTTGGTAGGGATCCACTAGATGAAGCTTCATACCAAATATCAAAGACCTGGGCCTTGCGGTTTCAGAGAAGAAGATTTTTCAAGATTTTCCCTATATAAGCCCATGTAAAACCAAAGGGCCCTGGTGCGGGGGGCATTTTTAGCTACAGCACTATAATTTGAACAATCTTGGTAGGGGTCCACTAGATGAAGCTTCATACCAAATATCAAAGACCTGGGCCTTGGGGTTTCAGAGAAGAAGATTTTTAAAGATTTTCTCTATATAAGCCTATGTAAAACAAAAGGGCCCCCGTGCGGGGGCATTTTTGGCCCCAGCACTATAATTTGAACAATCTTGGTAGGGGTCCACTAGATGAAGCTTCATACCAAATATCAAAGAACTGGGCCTTGCGGTTTCAGAGAAGTAGATTTTTCAAGATTTTCCCTATATAAGCCCATGTAAAACCAAAGGGCCCCCGTGCGGGGGCATTTTTAGCTCCAGCACTATAATTTAAACAATCTTGGTAGGGGTCCACTAGATAAAGCTTCATACCAAATATCAAAGACCTGGGCCTTGCGGTTTCAGAGAAGAAGATTTTTAAAGATTTTCCCTATATAAGCCCATGTAAAACCAAAGGGCCCCCGTGTGGGGGCATTTTTGGCCCCAGCACTAAAATTTGAACAATCTTGGTAGGGGTCCACTAGATGAAGCTTCATACCAAATATCAAAGACCTGGGCCTTGCGGTTTCAGAGAAGATTTTTAAAGATTTTCCCTATATAAGCCCATGTAAAACCAAAGGGCCCCCATGTGGGGGCATTTTTGGCCCCAGAACAAAAATTTGAACAATCTTGGTAGGGGTCCACTAGATGAAGCTTCATACCAAATATCAAAGACCTGGGCCTTGCGGTTTCAGAGAAGAAGATTTTTAAAGATTTTCCCTATATAAGCCCATGTAAAACCAAAGGGCCCCCGTGCGGGGGCATTTTTAGCTCCAGCACTATAATTTGAACAATTTTGGTAGGGGTCCACTAGATAAAGCTTCATACCAAATATTAAAGACCTATCCCTTGCAGTTTCAGAGAAGAAGATTTTCAAAGATTTTCCCTATATAAGCCCATGTAAAACCAAAGGGCCCCCGTGTGGGGGCATTTTTGGCCCCAGCACTAAAATTTGAACAATCTTGGTAGGGGTCCACTAGATGAAGCTTCATACCAAATATCAAAGACCTGGGTCTTGGGGTTTCAGAGAAGAAGATTTTTTAAGATTTTCCCTTTATAAGCCCATGTAAAACCAAAGGGCCCCCGTGCGGGGGCATTTTTGGCCCCAGCACTAAAATTTGAACAATCTTGGTAGGGATCCACTAGATGAAGCTTCATACCAAATATCAAAGACCTGGGCCTTGTGGTTTCAGAGGAGAAGATTTTTAAAGATTTTCCCTATATAAGCCCATGTAAAACCAAAGGGCCCCGGGGTGGGGGCATTTCTAGCTCCAGCACTATAATTTGTACAATCTTGGTAGGGGTCCACTAGATGAAGCTTCATACCAAATATCAAAGACCTGGGCCTTGCGGTTTGAGAGAAGAAGATTTTTAAAGATTTTCCCTATATAAGCCCATGTAAAACCAAAGGGCCCCCGTGCGGGGGCATTTTTGGCCCCAGCACTATAATTTGAACAATCTTGGTAGGGGTCCACTAGATGAAGCTTCATACCAAATATCAAAGACCTGGGCCTTGCGGTTTCAGAGAAGAAGATTTTTTAAGTTTTCGGTGAAAAAAATCTATTTTTGGCTACTGTGACCTATATGTGCAACGGACCGGAACCATTTGAACAACTTTGAAAGGGGACCTCCTAAGGATCATTCCTGTGAAGTTTGGTCAAAATCCGATCAGTGGTTTAGGAGGAGATGTCGTTTGAAGAAAAGTTTACGGACGCACGCACGGACGCACGCACGCACGCACGCACGGACGCACGGACGCACGACGGACGACGGACAAAAAGTGATCCCAAAAGCTCACCTTGTCACTACGTGACAGGTGAGCTAAAAAGACGAAAAAAGCTTATTTTTTTCAAAGGGCCATAACTCTGAAAATACTGTAGCTAGTGTTATGTAACTTGTCACGAAATAGTGTAATGTTACTGTGACCTTATGTTTAAAGTTTGAAGTAAATATCTTAAAACGGTTTTTAAGTTATTAAGAAAAAACATAAAATTTGTGGACGGACAGACAGACGGACGGACAGACAGACAGGGTGATTACTATAGGGCACCCGCAAAATTTTGCGGGGCCCTAATTAAAGCCCAATTGACTCAACTTTTTGCAAACAGTGTATGCCTTGATCGGACTATGGGATCTGCTGATCTAGGTCAGCACTGTTTACCTGTTACCCCATTTAGCAGTTCCCAGAACAAAAACGGTTTAGGTTTCCATTATTGTCTGGTCGGTTCGTGTTTGTGTTTCTTTCCCTTTGGTGTCTTTGGTGGGTGGAGTAAGTTAATTATATCGATTTTTGATCTTTGTTTTACTTCTACTTTACTTATTAAGAGAAGGTTGTGTCAATGAACTTTTTATTTATCAATATGAAAATGCATTTTCATGGATCTAGTTTTTCTACAATTTTCACTTCGGAAGTGGGCTTCATAAAAATGCTAAAAGAAACTTGAAAATTAAACAACATTACACAAGGCTGCAAAAGTAAATGCGTTCATTTTTATAGTGCATTCTGACTTGTTGATTTTGTAACCTTCATATATAACTTCGCTTTCTCCTGACATGGCCTATGATACTAGCAGCAGTAAACTATTAAAATTTGTTTACACTAGCCACAGAAGTGCTTGAAAAATGCTAATAAAATAAATGATTCTGACAGGTTTCTAAAAACCCTTTAGTTCCTTATCAGAGTACAACCAATGATGAGTGAGCTTACCCTCACATAAGATCTACAAAAGCCTATATATAGAGAGCTGATAGCCCCGTGAGAGAAATTATATGCTCCTGACTATGTATATATTGAAAAATTCTTGAAAATTCAGACATTCTTAGCTTGGTTACGGACACTACATACCACTACAAAAGGGAAATCTGTTATTTCTTTTTTGCAATTTGCAATTATCTTGTATTATTTTAGCTTTTGAAAAAGATATTATGATATAAGATAACCAAATCTATACATATTTATGTACTATTTGAACAAACACAATTAAAACAAACAAGTAACCCAAGGGCAAGATCCACTCACCGGAGTTGCTGATCCAAAATCTGTAGAAGCAAAAAAATCTCCAAGTTTATACCATACATAAGTTGCCACCATCATGGTCATGTGGATTTGACCATTTAAACAAATTTTAGGTAGCTGGGCTACATCCCTGAATGCTGCACACCAAATTCCATGGAAATTGGCCAAACATTTTTTTGAAAAGAAAATGCAGTACTTTTGAATGTTGTCTGACTTTCAATCCAAGTGACCTTGGGCAAAAATCAAAAGTGACCTTGGACTTAGAATTCCATATATAAGACCTTTTTCATTTCATAAACAACACCTTTTTGGGTTATATGCACTGCCTCACCTTGTTCCCACTCATAAGCTTTAGGGAACAATTTTGACCTTGACATAAAACAAGGTCAAGGTCAACCAAGAATCATTTATGCAATTTTTTGTGGGTAATGCCCCTTCTGCTTTCTGCTAAGTTTCAGTGCCATCTAACACATGCCTGGTTCTAGAGAAAAAGACTTCCAAATCAATTTATCTTTGCCTCCATTTTGGTCTTGTGACCTTCAAACATTGACCAGTTAAATGAACTTAACGGTACATTCACATGAGGCATATGTTCTATATAAAAAAGTACTGCAATTGGCCCAGTGGGTTCTGACGAGATGCTTGAAATTCTTTTTATAAACAGTAATTGTTTTATATAAATGGACCATTTTACCTTTCTCTCATTCAGAAGCCTTAAGGGCCAGATTTGACCTTGCTTTAAATTAGGTCAAGGCCAACCAAGTGTCACCATTTATACAGCTTTTGTAAGGCTGAAGTGCCTTTTGCCAAATTTTCCTGTCATCTAGTTTACAGTTCTTAAGGAGAAGATTTTTACCATACCTGATTAACTATACATGTGTGATACATACTGGACAGACACACTGACAGGCTAATGGAGAAGTGACCACTAAGTGCTGCTATGTTACGCCCGTGACAAAAAATTATGCCAGTCTAGTTATTGTATGTTTAGATCAGCTGGGTAGCTGGAGTGCTTGACTTGGGATTGTATGGACCCATGTTTAATTCCAGAGATTCATGTAGGAACAAACACTCTTTCCAGTGATAGCCTTTCACCTTAAATGTAAGACAATAGTCAGTGGCAGTGAAACAAATCTGCATTGATAATGGTGTAAGAAAGCCTGGAAAATCTGGCAAGGTGCACTGACATCCATGATATGAACTTAAATGTTGAACTTAAATGTTGAAAAGGGTGCCACACCCAATTGAAACAATTCTAATCAGATTCATGTAGTGTCCGTAACCTTCACTTATATTCTTTATTATAAATTACCAACAGGAAAAATTCTGATACAATGTATGGACTGGCTTCCCTATTTGATTTATGATAAAAAAATAAAATATTCCTATACTGAATGATTGATTCTTTTAAATAGTGTTGAAATATGCATTAGAATCACTTTTAAGATATCCAAACCAAAAATTTGAGGAAGAGTTCAAGTTTAGACCATGGATTTTAAGCCAATCTGTATAAACCAGAAATTCAACTTCAGTGAAGTTGATGTCGCACCTGCTTCCCACGTGCCCCAGACAAAAAAAAAGTTAATTTAAGGCAGAAGAATGAGTTTAGGGCTTTGAGAAGAATCCACAGCCTATATATCTAAGGTAAAAAACTGACTAAGTTCACAATGTGATAACATGAACATGTTCTAAAATGATCCAAAAATTGTATCCCAACCACATGCACATCCTCATATCATGGAGAAAACACATGCTAAGTTCCAAAATGATTGGTATAAAACTGATAGAGGAGTTGCGATGACAAGCTGTACCTTTTGAATATCCATTGAAGGTTAAAAATGACTAAGTTCACAATGTGCAAAAATTAAGAAAAAAAATTCTGAAAATTATGTCCAAACCACATGCACATCCTCATACCATGGTGAAAGCACATACAAAGTTTCAAAATGATCAGTAAAAAACGTAAGAGGAGTTGCGATGACAGGAGGTACGTAACGCATACCAATTGAAGGTTAAAAATGACTAAGTTCACAATGTGGAAAAAAATGACAAAAATTCATCCAAAGATTAAATCCAAACCACATGCAAATCCTCATACCATGGCAAAAGTACATGCAAAGTTTCAAAATGATCGGTATAAAACTGTAAGAGGAGTTGCGATGACAAGAGGTACCTATCGCATACCAATTAAAGGTTAAAAATGACTAAGTTCACAATGTGGAAAAAAATGGCAAAAATTCATCCAAAGATTAAGTCCAAACCACATGCAAATCCTCATACCATGGCAAAAGTACATGCAAAGTTTCAAAATGATCGGTATAAAACTGTAAGAGGAGTTGCGATGACAAGAGCTTGTTATCTTGTTATCTTGTTATCGCATACTAATTGAAGGTTAAAAATGACTAAGTTCACAATGTGTAATAAAATGACAAAAATTCATCCAAAGATTAAATCCAAACCACATGCAAATCCTCATACCATGGTGAAAGTACATGCAAAGTTTCAAAATGATCGGTATAAAACTGTAAGAGGAGTTGCGATGACAAGAGGTACCTATCGCATACTAATTGAAGGTTAAAAATGACTAAGTTCACAATGTGCAAAAAGTGAGAAAAATTAATTTGAAGATTAAGTCCAAACCACATGCGCATCCTCATACCAAGGGGAAAGCACATGCAAAGTTTCCAAATGATCGGTCTAAAAGTGTAGGAGGAGTTGCGATGACAAGAGGTACGTATCGCATACCTAAAAATGACTAAGTTCACAATATGGAAAAAGTGACAAAAATTGATTCGAAGATTAAGTCCAAACCACATGCTCATCCTCATACCATGGCGAAACCACATGCAAAGTTTCCAAATGATCGGTCTAAAAGTGTAGGAGGAGTTGCGATGACCAGAGGTATGTATCGCATACCTAAAAATGACTAAGTTCACAATATGGAAAAAGTGACAAAAATTGATTCGAAGATTAAGCCCAAACCACATGCGCATCCTCATACCATGGCGAAAGCACATGCAAAGTTTCCAAATGATCGGTCTAAAAGTGTAGGAGGAGTTGCGATGACAAGACATCCAGTGTAAAATGTTGACGGAATGACCACCGGACGAACCACCGGACGGACCACCGGACGGACGGACGGATGGAAACTTGCACGCCTATGTCTTCCTGCTAAAGCAGGTGCGACAAAAATGTTTTAAATCAATTACAGCGTGTAGTTTACTAGGGCGATATCACAAATTGTTGTTTTTTATAACAATTGTAACTTTTATTTTACACTCATTTGGTTACGGACTCTACTCATTTGGCAGTAATGAAAAACTAGAGCCAGTGTTTATGAAACACAATGCCCCCAACTGCTATACCCTAACACTGCTTGACCCTAAAACTACTTGGCCCAAACAGTTATTGAGATAACTTGTTTTACTTAGGTAATTGCAATGTTGTAATTTTCAAAGGACCATAACACTACAAAGTTTCAGGGCAAAAGCTCAAGTAGTTTTTGACATATCTTGCTTACAAGCTTAAAACAGGCAAAATTTCAGTTCATCTACCAGTCTGTAAAGTTTCAGGACAAAACCTTAAATAGTTTTTGGGTTATCTTGCTTACAAGCTTTAAACACGCAAAATTTCAAAGGTCTATAACTCTAGAAAAAAAAAACGGATTTTTTTTCAAATGTTAGGACAAAAGATAATTCAGACAAGAAGAGAAATACGGGTCAACTATTTTTTCATGAGGAACCTATATGGGCATGTTAAAAAAAAATGTGACCAAAGTGTGACATTGGGGGTGAAAAATAAACAGCCTTCTTTCTATACAGTTTTTTTTTTTCCTTCACATATTCTACAATGATTATAGTCCATGAAACTGTGAAAGACAATCAGTAGTACCAAAATTAAAAAAAATATGTCTATTTTTGTATGAGAAATTGGAAGAAAAATCTGCCTTTTATTAACAGATTTCATTAATGCTTTTCAAGACAAAATCATGACTTCAGTAATATAAGCTTTCATTATTTGCTCTAAGGTACTTGCAAATTATATAAATTAACAAAATTTACCACCAGAAATCCAACATAATTATATGCTGAAAATTACTTTTTACTGTCATTTGTAACTACATTTTTAAGGGTTATAGTTCAAAAAGTTTTTATGACACACATATCTTTGGCTATAATTGAGTAAGTCAGTGCTAAGATGATAGCATATGGATAGGTGACTACCCCAGAAATTAATTGTTCTTGTGGAAACTTGAACATAATGACAATGCCCTGACAAAATTACATAATACTTTTCAAGATATATGTTACACTCCTGAGTGTAGACTATTTCATGTTTTCGTTAGGCAGTATTGAGGCTATGGCAGTGATAACAAGTTATGTGTGGTGAGGTAGGATGATCTCCATGTTGTTTACGCTTGAATTTTTCAATATTGATGACTCCTTTAAGAAAAAATTAAAGACATAATGCTTAGGAGTGTAACACTTTTGAGACATTGTTAGTGCTTAATTTAGAGGATCATTAAATCTCTAAATCATATTGCCTGGGTTTTACATGTGTACCAGCAACTCAAACACATCTTAACAGTATATTTGAAATTAATTTCTTTGGCCTTATACTTTGGTATGTCAAAAGACATTTGCTGTTGCTGTGTCTGAATTCACAAAAAAGAAATTGCTTTTGATATTACTTTCAGTATATTTGTTCTTCACTTTTTCTTCATTTGGCTTCATTATTGTTGTCTGCTGACAGAAAAAATATTGGAAAAAGGTTCCGTGCCATATTTAGGACTTTATGACCATATTATATATTACATGAAACTGTCGTTTTCTACATCAATATCATGCTGCTCCAAATCTCATTTAAACAGGTGAAATCACATCAAAAACATTTTCTGAGGTTGGGAATGTGAATATACAAAGAACTGATCAGAATATACTGTTATATTTTTACGAAAAATTCTAAAATGTTGTAAAATAAAAAAAAAGCTCAGGAGTGTAACACTATCTACAATATGTATAAAAGAAATCTCAAAATTTAGTCATAGATTATCGTTATTGTGCTAATCTTTCCTCATTAATTTTACACAAGTCACTTATTTTTGGAGTTTAGTTTCCATTTTGAAAGTTTTAGTATGATAATTTTGAAGATAATTGCGTCTCAAAATCGTTAATTTTTACGATATTTCATGTAAGTTGAGCTTTGTTTACTTTAGGAAATGAAAAACGGCTTTGCAAATCTATCAGAGGAGGCCTGTTCTTTAGTTTTGTTCTCTGACAATGTAAATTTTGGAAGTTTTAGTGAAGAAAAGGGTCATTTTTCCATTTTGCCAATAAAGTGTTACACTTTTGCGAATCTGATGAAAATAGTAATAAGGATGAAGATTTTCAGTGTTTTATTTATAATAATGGGTCAAAGTCTTTTCATACAAGGCATGCTTTTTTATAGTCAGTACCCCTGGAAAAAGTTATTAGCTTCAGAATATCAAATGTTACACTCCTGAGTTTTAGGGGTACTATAAAATAGGGTACTCGCAATTTGATATTGATGTTAACACAACATATTGAACACATGCAAAGTAATAAAGGGTCATTATTCATTGGTTTAGACATCATTATTTATACCAGAAGCATTTGACATGCAAATAATAGTAACCTAATTTCAAACTTCTCCTTTTTTGGTGCACCTAAATTCTTACCTAGTGGTGCTGCCTTCAGTACCACAATTTTCAAATATGCTGATGAAATGGTATGAATCTTAAAAATTCATGCAGCCAAATGGTTGGGAAAACCATAAAGATGGCTGAAAAATATCTCAACATGCCCAATTTCTAAACAATCATTGCGGAAAATTGAGTAATGAATAAAATGTCACACTGAAAGCGTTACACTCCTGTGTTTTTTGGCTATATTTTGGACCATAACTTTTTTATTACTCAAGGGAAATCAATGAAATTTGGCAGCCAGCTTAAGGGCAGCGTCTCACATCTTAAACATTAATTATTATGCATATACAAAGCCCTGATTTCTTCAAAATGTTCCAAAATGGTTTGGTCACATTTTTTTTAACATGCCCATAAATGAAATTTAAAACTCCAACAAAATTTCATTAAATTGTTTGAAAATTTAATCAGGTTATCTCCCCCTCAGTCCCAATCAGTATGCCAAATATCAATGCTGTAGCTCAAATACATTTTGAGATATCTTGCGAACGAGATTTCTATGTTATTCAATTAAAGGGGAAATAACTCAAAATGGGGAAATAAATTCAAACAAGAAATATATACGGGTCAACTATTTTTTCATGAGGAACAAATATGCAAAATTTCAAAACACTAGCACACACAGTTCTAAAGGTATGCTATGCACCAGGAAGCAACACAATTAAATGTCTAATCAAAGTACTGAAAGTACTGAGGAAAGTTGATTTCTAAGGTATATTTACCATGATAAAATGGTAGTGGTAGATTAAACAGTTCTCTAAATATCGTTTTGACAAGGTTGAAACATGAGTTTAACAAAAAATTCAAGTTGCTTATTATTGTCCTCGTGACAATCACTGACCATCTGACTGGCGCCGACCCTGAACAAAATCCAGGTATTGGTTGTTGATAGCACCCATAAGATGTCAGAGCGGAACGTAAGAAGAACATTCTGGACTGTGCTCTTTTGTTTGTTTGTATGTTTGTTTGCTTGTTTTGAGGTTTAACGTCCCCGTCAACACTGACTAGGTCATTTAGAGACGTTGCTTCCAATTTTGTGAGATTTTTACCCAACACTAAAATGAACTGACATAATTATCAAGCCTGTCGCCCAATGCATATATACCTTAAATAAAGACGGAACATATGCAGAATATATTTTCTTTTGTACATGTGAATAACGATTTTTCAAACATTTGTTGACATAAGTTTTATCGAAAAAGATCATGTAAAAAGCAAAACCTAGAAATGTAAACACTCACTGCCATGTCAATTTCTCGGCATGCACTGTCTGGTGATGTTGCCGGTTGACAGAAATGACGTCATGGTTGCCCAGTTTTCGTCCAATCATCATCAGATTTGCTCAGAATGATCATCATGACAATATCTGGTCAATTTTGAATATGGGTCATGTCGGGTCCCTGAAGGAGGCCAGTAGGTCAATCATAAAAAACCTTGTGAACACTCTAGTTAGCTCACCTGTCACATAGTGACAAGGTGAGCTTTTGTGATCACTTTTTGTCTGTCGTCCGTCATGCGTCCGTGCGTCCGTCCATAAACAATTTCTTCAAACGACATCTCCTCCTAAACCGCTGAACAGACTCTGACCATACTTGGCAGAAATGATCTTTGGGTGGTCATCTCTCAAAATTGTTCAAAGAATTTCATTCCATGCAGAACTCTGGTTGCCATTGCAACGAAAAGGGAAAATAAGAGAAAACCTTTGAAAATCTTTTTCTCTCTGAAACCCCAAGGCGCAGGTCTTTCATATATGGTATGAAGCTTCAGCTAGGGGACCTCTACCAAGATTGTTCAAATTATAGCCTTCAGGCCAAAAATGGCCCCGCCCGGGGGCCCACATGTTTTACATAGGCTTATATAGGGAAAACGTTAAAAAATCTTCTTCTCTGAAACCACAAGGCCCAGGTCTTTCATATTTGGTATGAAGCTTCATCTATGGTACTTCTACCAAGATTGTTCAAATTATAGCCCTTGGACCAAAAATGGCCCCGCCCGGGGGCCCACATGTTTTATATAGGATTATATAGGAAAAACCTTAAAAATCTTTTTTTCTGAAACCACAAGGCCCAGGTCTTCCATAGTGGGTATGAAGCTTCATCTAGGGGATCTCTACTGAGATTGTTCAAATTATGGCCCTGGTGCCAAAAATGGCCCTGCCCCGGGACCCACATGTTTTATATAGGGAAAACCTTTAAAAAATCTTCTTCTCTGAAACCAGAAGGCCAACGTCTTTCAAATTTGATATGAAGTTTCATCTAGGGGACCTCTACCAAGATTGTTCAAATTATAGCCCTGGGGCCAAAAATGGCCCTGCCCCGGGACCCACATGTTTTACATAGACTTATATTGGTAAAACTTTGGAAACTTTTCTTCTCTTAAACCATGGGTCTTCCATATTTGGTATATGAAGCTTCATTTATGGGACCTCTACCAAGAGTGTTCAAATCATAGCCCTTGGGCGAAAAAGGTCCTGTGCTGGGGCTTACATGTTTTTCATAGGCTTAAATATAGGGAAAACATTTTTAAAATCTTCTCTGAAACCACAAGACCCAGGTCTTTTATATTTGTTATGAAACTTCATCTAGGGGACCTCTACCAAGGATGTTCAAGTTACTGCTATGGACCTTAAACCAAGAAATGGCCCTGCCCCGGGGCCCACATGTTTTACATAGACTGTTATGGGGGAAAAGCTTTAAAAATCTTTTTCTCTGAAACCACAAGAACTAGGTCTTTCATATTTGGTTTGAAGCTTCATCTAGTGGACCTCTGATAAGATTGTTCTAATTATAGCCCTTGGGCCAGAAATGACCCGGGGCCCACTTGTTATACTTTGGATCAGGTGAGTGACCTAGGGCCCTCTGGGCCCTCTTGTTTTTGTATTAACAATACTTTCGAACCGTTTGAGATAGAGCCTTTAAATGTGGCATGTTGGTTCCATGTGACATTGCCTTCATACTCAAACAAAGAGTTGTGACCTTGACCCCTGACCTTTTGACCTATTTACCATAACTCTTCAGCCATTTGAGATAGAGCCTTCATATTTTGCATATTGGTTCTTTGTGACATTGCCTTTCCACTCATTCAAAATTTTTGACCTGTGACCTTGACCCTGGACCTTTGACCTACGTTATCATAATTTTTCAACCAAATGAGATAGAGCCTTCATATTTTGCATGTATGTTCCTTGTGACAGTGCCTTTCCTCTCATACAAAAAATACCTGTGGCTGTGACCTTTGAGATACTTTATCATACTTTTCTAATCATTTGAGATAGAGCCTTCATATCTGGCATGTTGTCCTTGTGATATTTTTTTCCACTTCAATTATGGGATTGAAGTTTATGTCACATGACCAAGATGACTTCCATGGTAAACATATCCTGCAAAAATCTCAGAAACTCAATAAATCCATATACTCTGATGAGCTGTTCAGGACAAATTTTAATACCCATGGCGAAGGCCTGTTGCAATAATTTTTAGCGAATATTTACATTGTATTAGGATGTCTGGAAATTCTTGCTGATATGTTTCAATAGTTCGAATTCCATCTGCTCCACTATTTTTTCAGATATTGGGAGAAAATTGTCGAAGAAAATGAGGCCAAGTGAAACAGGCTGGTGCATATGTTTGGTTCACCATCTTTTAAAAGAACTGTCTGTGAATCAGCAATACAGAATAGATGCTTTCTGTAAAGACAAAGCTGATGAATGCTTATGCTGCAAGGAGCCACTTGGACATGGACACTATGGTGACTGTAGTATAGGCAAGTTAATGAAAATAAGTCTTATTAAGGACAGACAAAAATGTTAATACACTAGAGAGGCTAGGACAATAAAAACTGGGTTAACTGAGCATTAGCACATTCTGATCAGGGTCTTTACTGTTAATATGAGCTTTCTATGGCATCTGGGAACTTCTAAGAAAAAAAGGGAAGACGATGACCACATTGTGTTGATGCACAGGCTGATCTGGTCCTTCCTGTGAAATAAGTGGTGCTTTTTATCCCATGACCGAATAGGTTCTAGGAGTTCTAGCGATCAGCTTGGTGTCCATCTGTATGTCTGTCCATCCATAGAGGCAATCTTGTATTGGCCATAGCTCCAATACCCTTTGAGATATATCAAGGATACTTGGCATAATTAGGGCCCTGCAAATTTTTAGCGGGTGCCCTATAATAATCACCCTGTCTGTCCGTTTGTCTGTCCATCCACATTTTTCTTGTTTTTTTTTTTTTGTTTTTTTTTAATAACTTAGAAATTTCAGATTTCTTCGTCTTTTTTTTTTCATCATAATTTCAAAACCAATATAGATACCAAAGTGAAACTTCCTGTATATGTGTATCAAAGTCCAACAACTCTAGCTAAATATATTTTGACTTACGCCTTTTTATCCATCCATCTGCCCAGCTGAAGACTCCGGGGAGGGGTGGGGGTGGCTTATAGTATAGGTAGTGGTCCGTCGTCTGTTTGCGTCGTCTGTGTCATCTGCTTTGTCTGTGTCAACAATTTCAAACATCTTCTTCTCTGAAACCACTGGGCTGATTGAAGTCAAATTTCATATGGAGCACTATGGGATGGGGGAACGAAAGTTTGTTCACAGGGTCCAGGTCGCTTGACCGAGATGGCTCCCACGCCCATATATGGTAAAACCCCTTCAAAAATCTTCTCCTCTGGAACCAGAGGGCCAATTGTCATGAAACTTGAAGCATCAGGGGCTCAGGCCCATCAAAGTTTGTTCAAATGATGACCCTCCAATGACCTTGACCTATTTTACGCGAAGGTCAAATTTGGTCACATAGACTTTGATATGGGAAAAGGTCAAAACTGAGTATTTTTTGGAAATTATTGCCGCTTGTGATCTGAAAATTGGTAGATGCAGTAAGCTCAGTGAATGGATACAACTGCAGGAGCATTCAAGGTTAAGGTCATTCCTTGACCTTGGCCCAAGGTCATTCAGAAATGAAACTTAAAACATGTTTTCCACACAAACAACTGGGTATAGACTAATGTAGGGAAAACCTTTAAAAATATTTTTGTCTGAAACCAGAAGGCCAAGGTGTTTGATATTTGATGTGAAGCATCTTGTAGTGGACCTCTATCAAGATTGTTCAAATTATAGCCCAGGGGCCAAAAATGCCCCCTCCCCGGGGCCCTTTGGTTTTTAATAGGCTTATATTTTGATTATCTTTAAAAATCTTCTTCTCTGAAACTGTAACGCCCAGGTGTTTGATATTTAGTATGAAGCTTCATCTTAACGGGCCTCCGTGGCCTAGTGGATAAGAGCGCTGACTCTTAGTCATTAGGTCTCTCACCGCCGTAGGTTCGAGCCTCGCTCGGGCCACGTGTGAGACGCCAAGTTCTGCAACGGAAGGTCAGGTGGTTTTTCTCCGGGTACTCCGGTTTTCGCCCACCTCTGATTAACGACCGGCTCGATATGAGTGAAATAATCTTGAAAGGGCCGTAAAACCCAAACCAAAAAAAAAAAAAAAAAAAAAAAAAAAAAAAAATGAAGCTTCATCTAGTGAACCTCTACCAAGATTGTTCAAATTATAGCCCTGGGGCCACAAATGACCCCGCCCCGGGCCCTTTGATCAATTAATATAGTGATTGACTGATATTATGTAAATGATGCTGCAAGTGAGGCAAAGTGGCGACGGAGTGATAGTATTGAATCCGGTGATGAAATAGCATCACATACATAATTAAAAAAACTAAAACAGTATTAAAAATAACAACTAGAAAGAAAAACTAAAGAAAAAAATCAATATAATAGTAAAAGTAGGGTCCGATCCAGTAATTGGGCCCAATCCGGCCGCATTTTTTCCATACAAATGTCTAAGTGACCAAATTTGAACTTGATGTAAAACAGGTCAAGGTCAACCAAAGGTCATCATTTGAACAAATTTTGAGCATTTAAGTCACTTTGGCTTACATTCATGATTTTTATACAAATTTGCATTTTTCATTGCTTTGTCTTATCAAAATTTCTTCAATTATATATATAATACATGGGTCAGTGTCCCAAAAAGAATATTGAGTTGGTTGTTTAGCACACATGGTGGTTGTCACCCCCATGTGGTGGGCACTGGGAGGTATATGATGGGTGGATTTGGTACACCTGTCACAAACCTTCCAGCTATATATGTGTTATGCATGGGCAAATACATAGGTATAACAGGAGAGACCATACTCACATAGGGAATCCCACTGCCATCCAGTTGACACTGGTTGGCAATTGACTCGGTCAGTGTGCAGCACGTGGAAGACTCACCTTGACCTTCCATAGGTGCCCACGGATATACATTGGTTAGCGAATAATTTAATTAAGAGATTAAATTTTAATCTTGTTTTAAATTAAGAGTGCTAGTTGCCCCATTTGCTCTCTCAGTGCAGTTGCACTAACTCAGGTGGCATTAGTTTACCCAAGGAATGTCGGTTGCCATGACAGTTACTGCCACAATTGAGTTTCGAGGGCCCCTCATTATGATACTTTCATGGTACCCCAGAATTTGCACACGCCACACAATTCTTGCACTCGTCTCGTAGGGGGCGCCTCGTGTGCTTCCCGCGCTCAGCACTGTCTTCCGGTATTTAATTCCAAGAAGCTTAGCCAATCAGATGTTGTCTGGTAGTCACCCGACCAATCAGAGGTTGCTGATAAGCCCAGTGTTCCAAACTGCGCGGGTGTTATCAGTTTCATGTTAAGCGTTCTGGAGTGCACATCTTATTGCAACTGCGTATTCTTCACCCACCCTCCCTTGCCCATGCATATGGATTTTAATGTATTTGCTTTTGCGTCTATGTTTCCCTATAAGTCTTATTGTATCGTCCGGGTATCTGTTTCGGTGCAGTATGTGTTTCTGGGCACAAAATTAAATCGCTAGCCATTCTTAAACAAGCACACCCTATGACGTCATATGTCTTTTGCAGTGTTTACATAATAGTAAAAGTGTAAATAAATGAAAGAATGTTAAAAGTGAAATTGCAGATGGTAAATATCAGTCACAATACAAAGTGACACCCGAAACACCACTTTTTGCTAATGCACGTTTTTGCCTGGTGAAGTCTTCCTGAAATTTTTCGTTTCTTGCATTTGTCATTTGCACCTGTCATTTTGCTCGAAACCTGGGTGCATTTTGCACAAAATGACGATAAATTTCCATGCTTACAACAACGGTTTTGTCTAAGATATATAGTTATAACGGACCGGGGTCCTTATTTCTGAAATGTTGTTTTTTCCGTTAAGAAACGTCATTTATTCTGTATTTGACGTGATAAGGTTTCGGTATCTAATGTAAACAAAGCGCGGTGCAACTAAATACATCCAGTTTAATTCTTTACCAGGCACAGAGAGAGACGTCATTCATGATGCTCGTTACTGAAAAAATAATCTAGTCGGGCTTCCGTTGCAGATTTAAGAATTTTTCATACCTGCCCAGAAACACATACCGCGGATTTCAAGTTAGCAAATTTTGGCAATTTTTTAAAACTCATTTTTACACATTTAGTTTTATTCATGATATTCTCCTGCACTTATTTGGTTTCACTTAGTGATAAAAATTTCGACAACTGATACTTGCTTCAGGAGCTAACTATTTAGAAGATAAAATCTAACTTCTTCCTTAAGTGCCCAGAAACCGATGCCACGAGGATATGTTTGTTTTTTGTTTAGTAGTAGTAGTTTTGGACCCATGTATTGTTTAGACAACACTAAGTTTTCTTTCAGGCTTGGTTGCTGGATTAGCTTTGCTTTGTGTGTTAGCTGATAGCATATATCCAAGTGATGTCCTTGATTTTATGTTCTACACTTTATGAACCTTGCATTCTGCTGTAAAGGACTGTTTGAATGAAGCGTGATAGCTCAGTGGTTAGTGCACTTGCCTCTGATGCTAGAGGTCCCGGGTTCGATCCCCGGCAGCGGCGATAAAATTTCCGTGTCCAAACATGTTTCATTAGCATCATTTGCAGGGATGAAAGTCATTAAGTGCACCGTCCTTCGAATTGGGACATTAACTGGAGGCCCCCTGTGCAGGGAGAACCATCCCCTGTGCAGGTTAAAGAACCCTACCGTAATTACATGATTACTGTGTAGGCTTTCATCCTGCAAACCCGGAGTGTACGTAATGTACACCTGCTAGTAATGGTCAAAGATTGATGTACCTAAATACAGTAATGATGCGTAATGTGGCGTAATGATGCGTAATGTAGCGTAATGATGCCTCAAATGGCGTAATGATGCCTGAAAAAGCATAATGATGCGTAATGTAGCCTATATTATGAATCTATATTTACTCCAGAAGAGATAAAGTTTTTTTCCCGCATCCTGATACCCATAGTCAATAGCCCAACTCCAAGTGAGGTTTTCGCAATCCATGGTGGAGATAAACTAATAGAGTTTAAAATCGCCTCGTTGAGGCGGTTCTAACGAGTACCTACAACTTATATTGGTATAAGTTGTGTGCGCTCATTAGAACCGCCTCGTTGAGGCGGTTCTTACGAGTACCCACAACCTATGTCTTTTCTCTCTGGCGAAAATCCGTTGAAGTTTTCTTATTAAAACTGCAAAAAAAACAAAATCGTGGGCGCTCGTTAGAATCACCTCGTTGAGACGGTTCTAACCGAGTACCCACAATCTATGTCTTGGTATAAGTTGTGTGCGCTCATTAGAACCGCCTCGTTTTTTTGTTGTTGAAGTTTTTATATATCGTTGTTACTTCGTAACACATCAGTGTGCTAAAATGGCCCACATTAACTTTTTTCGCCAAAATATTGAAAACTCCCGTAAACCCGATTATTTTCTCTGCATCAAGTGTGGTTTAGAGGAATGTTCATTACACGGACTTATTAACCTGATGTGATAACATTCCTATATGAAAAAAATTCGTATTTCTATTCCAAACATAGATTGTAAATGCGTACTCGTATCATCGAGGCGGCTCAAACTGTACCACAACGTATGATTGGAGTATAACCATGAAAATAATGCATAGGGGACCTATATAAACCCCACATCTTATCAGGTTTAACAACTTAGCGATTTATATATTAGTTTTGGCTTATTATCAAGATCTATACTTGCAATGAAAGGGAAAGAACACAAAATATTGTTCAAAGAATACAATCATAAGTTATGTCATATTCATTCCAAAATGACGATAAGTCCAATTTATCTTTCAGTTCATTTTAATTTTCTTTTTTTTTTCTTTCTTTCCTTCTTTCTCTATTAAATGATTTTCGCACCTTCTTTAATTGGGCGCGCGATTAAAGGTGCTCGTGTTGATTTACATTAACATGCTTTTCACACCTGAAGTGAGACAGGCAGGTGTCCATTGTTAAACAGAATGCCATTATGGATTAACGGCATATCAATTAAAGCAGACAAGACATCATACACTATTATCATTAAAGACACATGCCGAATTATAAAGTCATTAAAATTCACACGTTGAAGTCCGTTCATTTGTATTTATTTGGTTTGATTAATTAAGAAGATCATATTGGAGCAGATCAGCCTAAGCAAACAGTGCAGATCCAGATCAGAATGCTCCTAAATGGGGAAGTCTGAACAGGGTCTACACTGTTTGCCATTCTCTGTACCTTTTGGGCTCCTTGCTGGATTATGAAAGATTTTTTTTTAAATTTTGGATTATTACAGGAATTTCTCAGTGTCAGAGTTAGAGGATTTTTATGGTATCCCTATTGTCAAACAGTGCAGACCCAGAACACTGGCTGATCAGGGCCTCCACTGTTTGCTGGTATCCTTTAACCCCAAAACCTTTTGGCAAACAGTGTAGGCCCAGAACACTGTCTAATCAGGGCCTCCACTGTTTGCTGGTATCCTTTAACCCCAAAACCTTTTGACAAACAGTGTAGGCCCAGAACACTGTCTAATCAGGGCCTCCACTGTTTGCTGGTATCCTTTAACCCCAAAACCTATTGGAAAACAGTGCAGGCCCAGAACACTGTCTGATCAGGGCCTCCACTGTTTGCTGGTATCCTTTAACCCCAAAACCTTTTGGCAAACAGTGTAGGCCCAGAACACTGTCTGATCAGGGCCTCCACTGTTTGCTGGTATCCTTTAACCCCAACACCTTTTGGCAAACAGTGTAGGCCCAGAACACTGTCTGACCAGGGCCTCCACTGTTTGCTGGTATCCTTTAACCTCAAAACCTTTTGGCAAACAGTGCAGGCCCAGAACACTGTCTGATCAGGGCCTCCACTGTTTGCTGGTATCCTTTAACCCCAAAACCTTTTGGCAAACAGTGCAGGCCCAGAACATTGTCTGATCAGGACCTCCACTGTTTGCTGGTATCCTTTAACCCCAAAACCTTTTGGCAAACAGTGCAGGCCCAGAACACTGTCTGATCAGGACCTCCACTGTTTGCTGGTATCCTTTAACCCCAAAACCTTTTGGCAAACAGTGCAGGCCCAGAACACTGTCTGATCAGGGCATCCACTGTTTGCTGGTATCCTTTAACCCCAAAACCTTTTGGCAAACAGTGCAGGCCCAGAACACAGTCTGATCAGGGCCTCCACTGTTTGCTGGTATCCTATAACCCCAAAACCTTTTGGCAAACAGTGTAGGCCCAGAACACTGTTTGAGCAGGGCCTCCACTGTTTGCTGGTATCCTTTAACCCCAAAACCTTTTGGCAAACAGTGTAGGCCCAGAACACTGTCTGATCAGGGCCTCCACTGTTTGCTGGTATCCTTTAACCCCAAAACCTTTTGGCAAACAGTGCAGGCCCAGAACACTGTCTGATCAGGGCCTCCACTGTTTGCTGGTATCCTTTAACCCCAAAACCTTTTGGCAAACAGTGTAGGCCCAGAACACTGTCTGATCAGGGCCTCCACTGTTTGCTGGTATCCTTTTACCCCAAAACCTTTTGGCAAACAGTGTAGGCCCAGAACACTGTCTGATCAGGGCCTCCACTGTTTGCTGGTATCCTTTAACCCCAAAACCTTTTGGCAAACAGTGTAGGCCCAGAACACTGTCTGATCAGGACCTCCACTGTTTGCTGGTATCCTTTAACCCCAAAACCTTTTGGCAAACAGTGTAGGCCCAGAACACTGTCTGAACAGGGCCTCCACTGTTTGTTGGTATCCTTTAACCCCAACACCTTTTGGCAAACAGTGCAGGCCCAGAACACTGTCTGATCAGGGCCTCCACTGTTTGCTGGTATCCTTTAACCCCAACACCTTTTGGCAAACAGTGTAGGCCCAGAACACTGTCTGATCAGGGCCTCCACTGTTTGCTGGTATGCTTTAACCTCAAAACCTTTTGGCAAACAGTGCAGGCCCAGAACACTGTCTGATCAGGACCTCCACTGTTTGCTGGTATCCTTTAACCCCAAAACCTTTTGGCAAACAGTGTAGGCCCAGAACACTGTCTGATCAGGGCCTCCACTGTTTGCTGGTATCCTTTAACCCCAAAACCTTTTGGCAAACAGTGTAGGCCCAGAACACTGTCTGATCAGGGCCCCCACTGTTTGCTGGTATCCTTTAACCCCAAAACCTTTTGGCAAACAGTGTAGGCCCAGAACACTGTCTGATCAGGGCATCCACTGTTTGCTGATATAACCTTTAACCCCAAAACCTTTTGGCAAACAGTGTAGGCCCAGTACACTGTCTGATCAGGGCCTCCACTGTTTGCTGGTATCCTTTAACCCCAACACCTTTTGGCAAACAGTGTAGGCCCAGAACACTGTCTGATCAGGGCCTCCACTGTTTGCTGGTATGCTTTAACCTCAAAACCTTTTGGCAAACAGTGCAGGCCCAGAACACTGTCTGATCAGGACCTCCACTGTTTGCTGGTATCCTTTAACCCCAAAACCTTTTGGCAAACAGTGTAGGCCCAGAACACTGTCTGATCAGGGCCTCCACTGTTTGCTGGTATCCTTTAACCCCAAAACCTTTTGGCAAACAGTGTAGGCCCAGAACACTGTCTGATCAGGGCCTCCACTGTTTGCTGGTATCCTTTAACCCCAAAACCTTTTGGCAAACAGTGTAGGCCCAGAACACTGTCTGATCAGGGCATCCACTGTTTGCTGATATAACCTTTAACCCCAAAACCTTTTGGCAAACAGTGTAGGCCCAGTACACTGTCTGATCAGGGCCTCCACTGTTTGCTGGTATCCTTTAACCCCAACACCTTTTGGTAAACGGTGCAGGCCCAGAACACTGTCTGATCAGGGCCTCCACTGTTTGCTTAAAAGTCTTTTTTCCAAATAAATTTTGAGAAAACAACCCGTCCCCCTAAATTTTGAAATGGGCTCCTGCTTATGTAAGGAGGAAGATTCCATTTGGTACAAAAAGGGTTAAACCCTAGTTTTCTGCGTATGAAGTGGGGTTTACATGGGTTTTCATTACATGGACTTGTAAATATAACATTTGAGACGAACATGTACAAGCAGTGATTTCTCCAGTCACCTCGTTGACATCTCCAAACTGGCTACTTTTCTGATGAAGATCTGTTTTCTTTTTCATCCTGCAAAGATAGGTTGTGTGCGCTCGTTAGAACCACCTCGGTGAGGTGGTTCTGACGAGTACCCACAATCTATGTCTTGGAAAGGGGTTTAAAGGGGTGATCAAATCACGGAATTGTTTACGTGAATTTCTTTCAATATTTCTTTCTTTCTTTCTTTGTCTCTTTCTTTCAATCTCATTAAGATAATGTACCCGTGCGATATATAGATTTCTTTTTTACATCCCCAACCTCTACTTTTCTGCTGAAAATATAGTTTGTCTTGAGGCAAAACCATAATAATGTATACCTCCACCCCCATAAACCCGAGTTTTCTCTCTGATGAAAATCGGCCCCCGCCCATCGGAGCTTGAAGAAATAGATTTGCTGCCTAATGCTTCCAAGCAGAGCTGAAACTGACCGCACACGAGTACTGGTAAACCGCTAAGATGATCTAAGCCTGCCCAGGCAAAGCGAGAGGCTAAGAAATGGTCTGCTTCAGTTACAGCAACAAGACCAAGTCAGACCTCCACGCGTCAGTCAAAATGAAGACTAAACTATTCATACTGGAGATAATCCTTATGCATTTATCATGAACAAAACAAATACGTTCGCTCTTGTTCGGTGCCAGCTGGAAACTATGGATAATATATTATCTATAGGCTAACATGACAGGTCGCTTATTAATTGGGATGGTATCTCATTCGACATCAAATTATCTAAAAAAAAAAAAACCTTTCCTTTCGTAGCGAAAATCTTCCGTTCGCGAAAGGAACCTTCGAAAGGAAGGTTCCTTTCGCAGATCAGTCCGTCTTCTTTTAGGCATTTTGGAGTAACAAGTCTGTAACAAAGATAGGTGGTCATTTTCAGGCATAAATTGATCATCATTACGCATCATTACGCTACATTACGCATCGTTACTGTTTTAAGGCAGACCCGTCAAAGATGACCGATCGCAGTATCAGTAGAAAGAAAGTTTACTTGTGAATCATACAGTATCAGAGACCTGTATCCTGTTTCAAAGTGTGTGATTTATGTTATGATGTAAAGTGCAGCTAGAACTTCACTAGGCTAAACAATTTCTAAGTTTATTTTTAAAAGTAGTGACTTTGCGCTTGCAGGATTATTAACAGACAGGACTTTTCTTTCATCAGTTAGTAGGAAGTGTGGAGGTGTTTTGGGAAATTTTGAGCATTTAAGCCACTTTGGCTTACATTCATGATTTTTATACAAATTTGCATTTTTCATTGCTTTGTCTTATCAAAAGTCGTCGTAGCTACCTTGATACACACAAGCTGCATACCTTCACTTCTCAAAATGGTCTGCATCAACCTCTGTAAAGCTATTCGTACTTCTCCATCTTCAGGTATCTTTTTTGGATCGTAGAAATAGCGTTTAAGAATATTTATACCTGTCTGAAACACACCAGCGAAATCATATACATCCTGCTCACCCTCGGGACACTTGTCGACGCTCCTTTCAAATTGAAGAAAACAGTCTGAAAACGATGCAGACATTTCCACGTTGCTTTTTGTAATCTTCAAAAGATTAAAGCCAAATGCAACGTCATCATCAAGTACAAGCATTGCATCGCGTAAAAGCTTTTGTTTGGCGTCTGGGAGTTCTGGTATTACTGCACAAACCTCGCGTTTCAACTTTTTATTCGGCACGTCTCCAGCAGCCATTGTTGTAGGGGTATGACTAAATACCGCATCTGAGTCATACTTTTGGGACCCCCTGTTGCAGACTCCCCTGTTGGGAGAGTGTCTATCTATCTATCTATCTTCTTATACTGAGTCGGTCATATCTGGCCATTACCTCGGTTGATGTCTAGTGTATATAATTGATTTTGGAAAGTAGTAAAACTTATAATAGTTGGTCTGGGTGGGGATTTGCTTACAAGAAGATCTACCAAAGGGTGGATATATTTCGACTCTGCGATTAGGTGTGATTTATGAACATCTCGGCCCCTAACAGACTCGGCCCCTGACAATTTTTTTTTTCTCATTGTTCTTTTATTTCATAAAGTTCACATATCCACACAGTGTGTACAAAACATGGTTCGTAAGCAAAAAAGAGGAAATAGCTTAACAGTCAACGGTCTAAAATATAGGTTTATAGAGCTATATACTAAGTATCCGCCCACCACGAAAACACTCCTATACATATGCATTTGAGACTTTTATCACCAGATATAAAAATCTTTCCTATAAAAATCTTATATTCGTCCTATTCCCGCCCAAAACGCAGCCTGAGGGGACCCTAAGCCTAAGACGTTAAAATGTAGATTATATTTTCTTGTCCTTTGGGATCATTTATTCCATTGTGGAATTTGGTTAATAACTGAAGGTCACTGATGAGGCCTAATTGGCCGAAACAAGCTAGTCTGGTCCAGAAAATATGTACACTCCATATTTGTCAGTTCTGTGGTGTATTCCTTGCTTCCAAAGGATAACCCTTTTATAGAACATATTTACGACAGCTGAACCTAGGCATTCAAGAATATCATATGGAGTTTGTATTAGCCCCTGCAGACAAGGCCGCTTACCACGTCGCCATTGTGTGACGGCTCTACTATGTTAACGCATTTCAGCAGGATCTTGGTGGAACTAAGGCCTTTGAACCTCAGCCTCATGTGTTTCAGTTCTGTGGTGTATTCTTTGCTTCTAAAGGATAACCCTTTTATAGAACATATTTAACTTCACTACAGCTGGTGTGTGGGACTGTGTGGCGGCGGTAGAACGTCTCCCTGCCCTACATCATAGTGTAGATTATATTTTCTTGTCCTTTGGGATCATTGATTCCATTGTAGATTTTTGAACATAGCTGAGGGTCACTGATGAGGCCTAATTGGCCGAAACTAGCTAGTTTGACCCAGAAAACATGTACACTCCATGTGTTTCAGTTCTGTGGTGTATTCTTTGCTTCCAAAGGATAACCCTTTTATAGAACATATTTAAGTGGAAGAGAGAGCTATAATAGATGAACACATTTGTCATACAGCCAAGATATTTAGATGATTTATTAAATACTGACAATTATTTGGATGGTTTGATCTGTTAGATTTATCCCCCAGAACTTCATTTAAATATGGCAAATTCCTACAAATTATCCCCTGATTTCGGTTTGCCAAATTTACTTTATCAAAGCTTGAAATGTCCAGTTCAGCAACTGAGGGGTGAAAGGGAAGGAACACCTGTGGAATCAAGTCCGTCTTCACTGCGCAAATGTTAAGAAATCAATGCGCTGGAAAAGGAAATGAGGCAAGCGCTTAATTTAGACTATTTTATGCAGCGAACGAACAGCGGAAGTGTAGTAACGCGGTCCACTGGCGGAAGTAGAAATGGTTGCACGGACTTTTTTAGCTCGCCTTACGAAAGTAAGGGGGAGCTATTGCCATACCCCCGGGCGTCCGGCGTCAGCGTCAGCGTCGGCGTCGACGTCCGCATTTGGTTAAAGTTTACCTGCAAGCTCTTATATGTGATGTTTTACAACTTTATTTTGAATATATAATTAATAATTGCTAAAAAAACAATATTTAACATTATCATTGTACTTCATTTTACAGGTTTTTTGGCTTAAATTGGACTATTTGAGAAGTTAATATTTTCCTCTGTATTACCTCCCTTACTTCTCTGTGTTAAAGTTTACCTGCAAGCTGCGTGAGTTCAAATCCCGGGGGAGGAACGTTTTTTTTTTTTTTTTTTTTTTTTTTTTTTTTGGATTTAAAAACAAAGCGGGGTCTGGGGCTCAAGGTCAAGGTCACTGTGGCTATTTTTAGAAAAACATTGTCATCGCTCTAGCGCCTTCATTTATTGATGGATTTTAATATAACTTCACCCAAATGTCCGGTATAATGATATCTCGAGTGACTTTGACTTTCAGGGTCCGGGGCCTAAGGTCAAGGTTACTACTTTCAGGGTCACGGGGTCAAGGTCACTGTGGCTATTTTTAGAAAAAACATTGTCATCGTTCTTGCACCATAATTTATTGATGGATTTTAATATAGCTTCACACAAATGTTGGGTATGATGATATCTCTAGCAAGTTCGACTTTCAGGTTCCGGGGCTGAAGGTCAGGGTCACTGTGGCTATTTTTAGAAAAAAACTTTGTGATCGCTCTAGTGCCTACATTTATGGATGGATTTTAATATAACTTCACAAAAATGTTGGCAATGATGATATCTTGAGCGAGTTCGACTTTCAGGGTCTGGGGCTGAAGGTCAAGGTCACTGCAGCTATTTTTAGAAAAACTTTGTCATCGCTCTTGCGCATTCATTTATTGATGGATTTTAATATACCGTGACACAAATGTTTCGTTTGATGATATCTTGAGTGACTTTGACTTTCCGGGTCAGGGGCTGAAGGTCAAGGTCACTTTGGCTATTTTTTAGAAAAACTTGATCATTGCTCTAGTGTCCAGATTTATTGATGGATTTTAAGATAACTTCATACAAATGTTGGGTATGAAGTTCAACTTTCAGAGTCTGGGGCTCAAAGTCAAGGTCACTGTGGCTATTTTTAGAAAAACTTTGTCATCACTCCTAAGTACCTACATATATTGATGGATTTTACACAAATGCTTGGCTAGGCTTTTTTTTATTAGTCTTGATCGAGGGGATTTGTATCGTCTGTGATGCCTTGTTATTACTTGGTAGTTTGTAGAATTTTTTTTTTGTCAAATATAAGCACACTGTAATGAATCTCTACACATTTTCAGAAGTTGAAAACTAAAATAACTATCAAAATGTAACATATCCTTTATAAAGAGACTGGTCGTTTTTGAAAAAAAAAAAAAAAAAAACGCCTATACAAATATTTTGGAAACAGTCACCTCATAAAAATGACAACTTCTCCAAACATAGATTGTCCGAACTCGTTAGAACCACTTCATCGAGTACCCACAATCTATGTTTTAGAGCAGAAATAAGAAAAAACTAGAATGCAGTCGATGGCGCGCCATCGCAATTGCCCACGCTTTCTCCACAGGGACTTAGTTTCAACAAGCCCCCTCCGCCAGAGCCCCAGTCTGACACCAGGGCCAAAATTCAACTTCTATTGTACTCTACTAATCGTCCCCTTCAATTTGATATGCCACATGACCATGTTCCGAAAAACTTAAATTTTGACATTTGACCCCTCCCCCCAGGCCCCAAATCTGACCCTTGGGTCTGAAGTTTACTTGAATTGTATCCTACTAATCATACTCTTCAATTTGATATGCTACATGACTATATTCCGAGAAACTTTAATTCTGACCCCCCCCCCCCGACCCCTTGGGCATGACCCAGGGGTCAGAACCCAAATCCCGTTCAATATGTTTTAAATATTACATAAAGCACTATTTCTGAAAAGTTTGGTATTAAAATCTATAAAATTGACTTTGTAGTCGAATTTTATTGATATTTGGCCTTTTGACCCCTCCCCAAGGCCCCTGGGGGCGGGGGCCAAAAATAAATGTGCCGTTGTACACCCCACTCATGTAAGGTACCCACACACCAAATTTTGGTTGGATTCCGATCAACGGTTTAGGAGGAGATAGTATAACGGACGGACAGGCGGGCGGACGGACGGACGGACGGACGGACGGACGGATCCCTCCGCAAAGCCTGGGGATAATAAGGCTTACCCCTATAAACCCCATTTTTGCTATACAAATGTGGGGGTCCAGAGGGTAGGAATGATATAGGCGTGTTTTCTTGCTGTTAACGGAGACTGTCTATTCTTCTATTTAAACATGCCTTTGTGTCAATATCCAGGGAAACCAGATGCTTTTGATAAACACCCTCTTTCAGAATACAGTTATATAAACAAATACTGCAGAAACCATAATTTTAACAACCTAGAGAATCAGATAAGTAATAAATGCCAATCACTTCTGGGAGTCCTAGCCGGATATCAACAGGTTGCTATCAGAGAGCAGAGGGGAAAATAAGTGACAAATTAAATATTCAATTATATAACATATAAACTAAGAAAATGATATCCGACTAGTAGCTAGTCTAAGGTTACTGAAAACCTGGGGCCCAACCAATTGTGAGTGGACTTACCATCACATAAGCTCTACAGAAGATTATACAGAGAGCTGATAGCCCCGTGAAGGGAAATTATATGTTCCTGATGGCGCAGACAAGGTCTCGGGGTTGGCAAAATTCTTTAGTGGAGATTGATCATGGAATCCTTTTTACGGTCATTCTCTCCCTTCGGCTGATTCAAGAAGGGCAGTTGCCGCAATCAACCTTATTTAAGTCATTTTGAGTGGTTAACTGAGTGGGTCAGTTAACCTATCCTCATTTTTTCTGGGCAGGCATATATTTCTGACATTGCTACAGACATCTGATAAAATGGTAATCTTTTTTTTTTTTCATGAAACTCACTTACTCGCCCACTCAAAATATTCACATGAAATACTATTTAAACAGTCCATAATATAACCGGCACATTTCAAAACTGTCCACAGTGCTAAACATTTGTCGAGTTGTTCGATTTAAGGTTCAATGACCCCGTCAACACTGTATAGGTCATTTTGGAGACGTTCCTTCCAATTTTGTGGCACTTTTGCCCAACATTGAAATGGAATGACATCACAAGCTACCCTCTTGATATAAATGGTACATTTTGAAAGTGAAAACTGTGCTACATATTTCAGATAAAATGGTTGTTTCCGTGAAGACAGGTCGCCACACCGTCATTTACTCAAACTCACTCAAATATTAACATGCTATCATATGAAGTAAATGGGTCATTATATAATGTTGCACATTTGGAAGGTGTCCACAGTGCTACACACATCAGATAAAAGGATACCCCTTGTTTCCGCGAAGTATGCTTGCAACAAAGTCATTCACTTAAATGCCCTGCTCACTTACACACACTCAAGTAATCACATGATATCACATGCATTAAACAGGTCATAAAGTAATGTGGGACATTTCGAATGTGTCCAAAGTGCTACATCAAATAAAATACTTTTTTTTAAAACAGGCTAAGCCACTCACTGCTCAAGTATTCACATGCTATACTATACATTAAACAGGTCCTGAAATACTGTGGCTCATTTTGAAGTTTCTAACTGAGTTAAAATGATATTTTTTTTCCATGAAAACAAAGTAGCCACTCACTCAAAGTATTCACATGATATCATACGACTTAAACAGATCATAATATGAAGGGCACATTTCGAAATTGTACAAAGTGCTGCACGTTTATTTGATATGAGGTATAAATGGTACAACTGGTTTTCACCGTGAACTAATTCGAAATGTGCCCGTTATATTATGATCTGTTTAAATAGTATAGCATGTGAATACTTTGAGTGAGTGACTAAGTGAGTTCCATGAAAAAAAAAGAATACCATTTTATCTGATGTCGGTAGCAATGTCAGAACTTCGAAAAGGGCCACAGTATTTCAGGACCTGCTTAATTCATAGTATATCATGTGAATTTGCAGTGAGTAAGTGAGTGAGTGGCAGAGCTTGTTTTCAGGAGTGAGTGTTGGAGGTTTACGTCTCACAAACAGCTATGGTAATACGGAGACGGGACCTCGGTTTAAAAACTCATCCAAAAGTCTGGATAAGCGCGGGATCGATCCTGCGATCCCTGGTTTACAAGGCGACTAACTTATCCACTACATCACGGAGGCTTCTAGCTTTTTGTCATGAAAAATATTTTATCTGACGAGTGTTGCACTGTGGACACATTCGAAATGTGCCACATTATAACTGGTTTAATGCATATGATAGCATGTGAATACTTGAGATCGTGTGAGTTAGTGAGAGTGTAAGTGAGCAGGGCATTTAAGTGAATGACAGTGTTGCAAGCATGCCTTCATGGAAACAATGGATGTCAATTTTATCAGATGTGTGTAACAGTATAATTACCTTTTTTATCTGACATGTGTAGCAGTTTCGAAAACTTCTATTATGTAAATAGTTAAGTCCTCCGCTTCCGTCCGCCCATCAATGACTCACTCGCTGGCTGATTCACTCACTCACCAAATCAAAGTATTTACATGATAATTTATAAATAAAACAAGCCAAACGATATGGCGCGTGTGGGAAGTGTTCACAGTGCTACACACATCCAATAAAACAAGTTGGCTTCCTTCAAAAAAGGAATCCAATACGTGGGCTGGCAATTTTTCTAAACTTTGGGTTTTGGATTATTTTTAAAACACATAAGATCATCAGTTCACCAGCAGTTTATTTGTAGAACAAATAAATAAATACAAAAATATTGAAACTATTTGTTGTCTAAAGTATTTTAATTGTCTGCAATTAAAAGAAAAACAAAGCATTTTTAGAATAGCTTATTGGTACTCTTATTTAGCAATAATAATCACATTGTTACAAAATCAATAATAAAGCATGTTTCGGTGAGAGATGTGCAGTCATATACAATTTAAAAATGTTTTAGAAGTTGCTTCTAGATAATTCTTTAAACTGAATGACTTATTACATGCGAAGGTATTTTGATTTGATTTTAATGTTATAGACTAGATTTTGTCTTTAGACAAAAGTATCTTTAGGCTAGATTTAACGTATGTAAGTACTTATCAAAACTGGATCTGCCACGAAAAATGATCCACTTAAGTGGTTATAATAATGGCGGATAGGATTCTCACGAAGATTAATATAAAAAATAGCCACCATTTTTTTCTGTAATTTATGAAAAAAAAAACACACAAACAAATGACAGGAATATCTGCACATTATCAAATGCTAAAACTTGCTTAAATCAATGAAAACATTTCAATCGTTTAAACATTCATGTATTCGAAAGTGTTTCAAATTAAACTTAACTGCTCTGTACCGTTCAGTCCATTATATGACTTATTTTGTGCATCGTTTGAGAGCTGTTTCAAAGTCTGACTTAGGCTAAACTAATGTAAATGTTTATTTTACGTCAGTTTTCCTATGTGGTTGAATAGTCTCAATGTATTAGTAGTATTAGTGCCTACGAATTCCCAAACCTTTTCTGCCCATTGCTAAATGAATACTACATGTATCCAGCTTCAATCTCCATTTGTCTGTTACATTATATTTATATACAGACGTCTCAAATCCGAAGATTTGGTTTCATATTTACCAAAAGCGTAGAACGGCGTCTCGGGTTAGAAGTCTTAGTTACATGTTTTACCTAAAGTTTTACATACAGTTACATGTTTTATTTACCCAAAGAAGTAGAAAGCTACACAGACTTCTATTTTAAAAACGGACGATTGTACTTGATGGCTGATTACGTGATTTGTCCGAGCGCTACTGTAGGTCTGCTAGGTCAATGAATATACGTCACCGAATTGTAAAGCTGTCGGATGGTTTCTCTTCCTTTGTTTATATAGAAGCCTCCGTGGTTGAGTGGTTACGCTTCTCGCCTTGTAAACCAGGGTCGCAGGTTCGATCCCGGGCTTCTCCAGACTTTCGGGTGAGTCTATAAACCGAGGTCCCGTCTCCGTATGACCTTAGCTGTTGGTGGGACGTAAAACTGAAACACTCACTCACTCACTCGTTTGTTTATAGAAAATTACTCTGCAACACCGACAGGGATAAGAATCCAAATACCTACATGAATCTACTTTCACCTAATATGTAAATCATCGTAATAAATGCAGCTTATAATAAAGGAATGAAGTTTAACCGCATTCTGCTTTTTCTGATCGGTTTTATGCAGACCTTGTATTTTTCTGAAAAACAAAAAGTTTATTCCTTGACATTCCCATCACGTTACAAAGTTTAAGTAATATACACCCCTGCAAACATTACTTTATTGAGAGAAAATGTGGAGTGTGCAAGGGGTATTATTCCTCAAAACATTACGATAATACACCTGTGCGACACAGTGCATTCTTTCACATCTCCAAAATGGCTTCTTTTCAGATGAAAATCCTTGATATTTTTTTCTTATTTATATTGCAAACATTGGTTGTGGGCACTCGTTAGGTCCACCTCTGCTAGGCGATTCTTACACACAACCCATGTCTTGGAGCAGAAAAAAGAAAATAATTTGTACCCCTATAACCCCAGTTTTCTCTATATAAAGTGGGTTTGATGGAGTGTTCATTTCACGGACTTTTCATTTTTGTTATAGTGCGTACATTACACTAACACCCTTGCAGTGAGCACTGCTGTTAAGTAGAAGAGAAGGCAATGATTTATATAATAAAAAGTGGGGATTGCAGAGATAAGGATTAGTATTGTAACTCTACTAAAAAGAAAGTTTAGAATGGCTTCACTGAGGCGGTTCTAGCGGACCTCCAATGATCGAGAATAAGGCAAAGAAGACGAATTCTAAAACATACCACTACATGTAGTTTTTAAACCTGTATCAGAAATGTAAAGATTCAACACCTGTTTTTGGGTCGATTGTTTTACAATCGACCCAAAGTTACTAAGAGGCAAATCAAAAAATAATGCTGTTGCCCACGTGACAATCACTGATTTGGGGAAACCAATATTATCATTATAAATAGAAAAGGTCGCGCTATTTTTGTCGATGTTACATGTAAGTTAGAGCTATCTATAGAGTCTGGTAAGGAATCGTGTGCTGGGTTCCGCAAACACTGAATACCCAGATCAGAATGTGGCGCGGAATGTGGCGTCTGCTCAGCCGGCTGCTCAGGACTACACTGTTTGCTTAAATACTTGAGGATCAAACGAAATAGGTCAGGCCAATCCAGGCGCCTCCGTCATGAAAGGAAAACAAAAACAGTATCTTAATATAGCCCGCGCTCTCACGCGACGACTTTCGGAAAATACTATTAATAAAATTGTTAGAAAGAAATGGACGTTTGCACATATGTATGCTAAGCCGACCAAAAAAAAAGACAATATAACGTTACTTTTCACACTTCTGCTTATAACATATCTAAGAACCTAGGAATATTTTAGAGCAAAACTTTTAAAGGTGGTATCGTTATTAGACATACAGCATAGACCCAAATCGGAAAGACAGTACATCGCGTCTGATCAGGACCAGCACTGTTCGCCATACATACAGCAACATTTTCATTTTAGAACATGATTCAGGTCCGTACGCAGACTCTATAAAATGTGGGGAGGGTGCGAATTCCGGGTAATTTGCAGAATGTGAAATACTGCATGAATTTGAGATAATTTTCCAAATTAGGAGGGGTGGGTGGGGGTTGTCACTCCTGCGTACGGCCTGCATTAACAGGTAGAATGAACAAATTACTTTGTTTAAAAACATTGCACTGAATCACTGTTATTCAGTAGCTGGGATGCAGTGGTGGGACTGAGCGAGAAAATGCCAGAGAGGAGAAACTATGGCAGTGTGGATCCTGATCAGCAGAAGCATTCGATGGATCTACACTGTTTGCAAAGGAGAAGTTGGATAAAATGTTATATTACATGCATAACAGAGAAATACTATGATTTCTACCAGACATAATCTTGGTATTTTCCTTTTTGCTGAGAAGAAATATTTCCTCTTAGCCGGAGAAATAAATCTGATTCTCTTTAGCTGGAACTACTTTATGTACAAGATACAAGATACCGCTTTTGCAGTAAAACCGTTATATTCAAATGCGGGAAAGTTTCAGTCTCGTCGACGTCATTCATGACGTAATTGCAATGGTGTCTGGGAAGACATCAACAGACGTTCAGAATGAGTGACGTTTGGGTCGGATGCAACTCTTAAACAAAAGAAAACATGGACATGCGTTTTATCACTGAAACACGTTGTTTCTTCTGTTTATGTTCAAAACTGTAGAAAGCGCTTTCAAAATGGCGGCCATCCAGTTTTTCTTCCACCCAGCTTCTGTAACACTACGCTGATTGAACCGTTAACATGAGCTGTAAACAGTCAACTGAACGGAATTCAGACCCCAAATTCAAAGATCCATTCGGTCCTTAAAGTCTATGGAAGTGCATGTAATATAGAGTATAGAGATTATTCATTTCTTCTATTTGAAATGTGGTATTAATAAACATCGGGGGGGGGGGGGGATAAAAAAATCCGTTAGCGGATTGTTCTACATGTACCTCCCTCGATATTTCAAACAGGAGATAAACATGTACCTGTAATAACTTTTCAAGCACATATCAGTGCATATTGTCTTGCATATGAGGCTAAGCATTATCAAGGAAATATTATAAATCTGTTGAGATGATTGGATATATGTGTATACAGAAGGCGAATAAACACATTCACAAATGATACGTTAATAATTTGGAAAATATCACAAAACACGCCTATATAATTTTAACCCCCTTGAACCCCACTTTTATATAGTAAAACTGGGGTTTCAGGGGGTTTTACCTTATTTTTCTTATTTCTGCTCTAAAATATAGATTGTGGGTACTCGTTAGAACCGCCTCGATGAGGCGGTTTTCACGAGTGCCCACGATCTATATTTGTGGCGGTTCTAACGAGTGCCCACAATCTATATTTTGAGCAGAAATAAGAAAAATATCACAATTTTTCATCTTAAAGCCTTCATTTTTTCGGCGATAAAAGTGGCAATGTATTTGTATAGGCGTGTTTGCGTAATGTCTTGAAGGAAATGCTTCCAGTACAACACCAAGAACGTCATTTATTTTTCTTTTTTTTTTTTTTCACTGAATACTTTTCTTATAAAGAAGCGATTTAAACCCCCACCTGCTCTATAAAAGGTTGTAGGCGGAGCTTATTTCAAAATGGTGCCTGACTTTTACATTTTGTTGATTGCAGAAGCTTTATCAATGAAAATAAAATACTTAGAAAACCTTCAGAAACAAAATTTGTTCTGTAAGGAGGCATATCTCTACTTTATACAACAACACCAAAATATTGTCTCAAAAACCAATATTAATTGAATATGGTGAATGAAATTACTGGAAAGTGCTCAGAAATTCAAACTAGATATAACCTTTGAACCTTGGTCATGTGATACAAACAAAGCAACAAATACAACAAGTCCAAACACTTCCACTTGTAAGATGGCAAACTTAGTAAAAGCAAATAAATAATCCTACCTCTGGGTCTCTCAGAAAACAAAAATCTATTCATATTCCATGATACCATATTCCATGATACACAGGAACTTGTCAATTCCAGTTTATAGGTATATTAATAAAGGTAGCTAATGCTCTAAACAGTGTAGGCCCTGATCAGACGCCAATTCTGTGGCATCTGATCTGGGCCTGCACTGTTTGTCAAATACCCATTTCAGGGTTTCTGGTACCAAATTGGATAATCATTATTACATGTATATCCATGATCATGTCCATAAAATGCCCGGAAAATTGTCCTGCAGATGACTGTTTGAAGAATTTTGATTATCATTATCACCACCATCATTGTTATCAGTTGTTGTTATTGTCTCAGCTGCTGCTATGATATTTAAGTCTTCATAAAATGCCCATTCAGACTTGTAAACACTGTTTTTATATGGACTTATAGGAGGAAAACCTTTAATACCTTTCACCTGAAACCAGAAGGGTCTGTGGTCTTTGATATTTGGTTTCAAGCTTCATCTTGTTGACCTCTACCAAGATTGTGCACATTATAGACACTTGTTACACTATGGCTCAGGTGAGCGACCCGGGGCCATCGTGGCCCTCTTGTTTGTCCATTTGTGCATGTATCAATTTTGTGTCTAACTTACCGATAAACCATACATGCTGCTGTTGTGAAACTTCACTGATATTTTGAGGATATGACCCTTTTATAGAACATATTTAACGTCACTGCAGCTGGTGTGTGATTCGCTCCGGCCCATCGGGGCTTGGGAGAAAAAGATGGGCTGCACCCTGCTTCCATGTAGAGCTGATACCGACTGTGCATGAGTACTGGTAATCTGCTAAGAAGGTCTAAGCCTGCCCAGGAAAACTGCTGCAAGTTGGCCCGCCCATGCATATAAACTCTATTGGTTTTATTTTTGGGCAGGGAGTTAGATGTCATTTCATCTCAGTGTCGGGTAAAAGTCCCGTGAAATAGGAAGCAACGACGCAAAAATGACCTGAGTAGTGTTGACTGGGACATTAAACCTCAAATCAAACAAAAAAAAGCTGGTGTGGGAATGTGAAATGGCCATAATACGTTTCTCTGCCCTACATAACAGTGTTGTTTAAATTTTCTTGTCGTTTGGAATCATTTATTCTATTGTGGAATTTTGAAAATATTTGTACGCCACTGATGAGGCCTTGTTGGCCGAAACTAGCTAGACTGGTCCGGAAAGCATGTAAACTCCACATTTTTCTGTTCTGTGGGTCTTAAGTGTCAAACTAAAACGTTGAAACTTGGTGTCTTGAAGACAAGCTGACTTTCATTGATATGCAATTTTCGTTGAATTTCAAAATCATTGAAAATTTGAGTAACATCGAATTTTGATAGAAACTGCTGTTTAAGGGACATAATTAGTTAGCATTTTATCTTGTGGCTGGAAGCTGTGTCATGCTGAGCTTCTTAGCTATTAATAATTTAATTGGACTCAAATTTTGTCAGAAAATTGACTGAGCCAATATTTGCAAAGTCAATTCTTTCTAATACATATTAATTAGCTCACCTGTAGTAAAGCTCGAGGTCAGCTTATGCCATCGCCTGTTGTCTGTCCTCCGTTCGTCGTTGGCTTTTCACATGTTCGACTTCTTCTGAACCAGTAGTAAGTTTGAGCTGATATCTGGTGGGAGGCATCCTGGTGACATGGAGATTCAGATTTGCTAAAATGGTCCCGTTTGGATATCCAAGATTTCTGCCATGGCAGCCATCCTGAAATTCTTCAGACAACTTCTCCTCCTGAACCAAAGGTTGAATTGAGCTGAAACTTGATGGGAGGCATCAGGATGACATGGAGATTCAGATTTGCTAAAATCCTTCTGTTCGGATATTCAAGATGGCTGCCATCTTGAATTTTTTTAAAATGATATATCCTCCTAAACCAAATGTCGAATTCAGTTGAAAATCTTCAAACGACATCTTCTCCTAAACCAAAGGTGGAATTGAGCTGCAACTTGATGGAAGGCATTGGGGTGACATGTAGATTCAGATTTGCTAAAATGGTCCTGTTCGGATATCCAACATGGCTATTATGGTGGTCCTCTTGAAAATCTTTAAACGACTTCCCCTGAACCAAAGGTGAAATTGAGCTGAAACTTGATGGGAGGCATTGGGATGACATGGAAATTCAGATTTTCTAAACGCTTTCTGTTCCGATATTCAAGATGGCCGCCATCTTGAAATTCTTTAAATGACATCTCCTAAACCAAATGTCGAATTTTGTTGTTACTTGATAGAATGCATTGGGGTGACATGAAGATTCAGATTTGCTAAAATAGTCCCGTTCGGATATCCAGGATGGCTGCCATGGTGGCCATCTTGAAAACCTTTAACTTCTCCTCCTGAACCAAAGGTGGAATTTAGCAGCCACTTGAATTGAGCTGAAACTTGTTTGGAGGCATCTGGATGACATGGAAATTCAGATTTGTTAAATTTTTCTGTTCTGATATTAAAAATGGCCGCCATGGTGGCCATCTTGACATTCTTTATCTGGCATCTCCTCCTAAACCAAAGGTCGAATTCAGCTGTAACTTGATGGAAGGCATCCTGGTGACATGAAGATTCAGATTTGCTAAAATGGTCCAGTTCGAATACCCAAGATGGCTGCCATCTTGAAATTCTTTAAAGACATCTTAAGCAAAGGTGGAATTGAGCTGTAACTTGATGGAAGGCATTGGGTTGACATGTAGATTCAGATTTGCTAAAATGGTCCCGTTAAGATATCCGAGATGGCGGTCATCTTGAAATTCTCCAAACAGTTTCTCCTAAGCCAAAGCTGGAATAAAGCCGAAACTTTATTGGAGGCATCGGGATGACATGGAGATTCAGATTTGCTAAAATTGTTCTGTTCCGTTTTTCAAGATGGCTGCCATGGCGGCCATCTTGAAATTTTTTAAACAACATCTCCTAAATAAAGGTCAAATTGAGCCATAACTTGATAGAAGGCATTTGGGTGTCATTTGGGTGTGATTCAGATTTGCTAAAATCGTTCTGTTCTGATTTACAAGATTGCTGCCATGGCAGCAATCTTGAATGACAACTCCTGAACCAAAGGTGAAATTGAGCTGAAACTTGGGTGACATGTAGATTCAGACTTGCTAAAATTGTTCCATTATGATATATAAGATGGCTGCTATGGGGCAATCTTGAAATTCTTCAAATAACATTTTCTCCTGAACCAAAGATGGAATTACCGGTAATCAGAAACTTCATGGGAGTCAACCGGGTGACATGGAGATTTAGATTTGCTTAAATTTTGCTGTTCCAATATCCAAGATGGCGACCATGGAAATTCTTCAAGCAACATCTTGTCCTTACCAAAGGTTGAATTGAGTTGAAACTTGATGGGAGGCATCAGGGTGACATAGAGATTCAGATTTGTCACAATCGTTCAGTTCAGATATCCAAGATGGCCACCATGGCAGTCACCTTAAAATTCTTCAAACTTCATCTCCTCCTGAATCAAATGTTGAATTGAGCTGAAACTTCGTGGGAGGCATTGGGGTGACATAGAGATACAGATATGCAACAAATGGTGGCCGTCTTGAAATTTTTCAAACGACATCTACTCCAAAACCAAAGGTCAAATTGAGTTGAAACTTTATCTGAGGCATCAGGGTGATATGGAGATTAAGAATTGCTAAAATCATTACATTCTGTTATCCAAACTGGCCACCATTGAAGCCATCTTGAAATTCTTCAAATGACATCTCCTCCTGAACCAAAAGTTGAATTGAGCTGAAACTTGATGGGAGGCATCGGGGTTACATGGAGATTCAGATTTGCTTAAACGGTTACATTCGTGTATCCAAGGTGGCCACCATGGCACAATGTATTATATGATCAGCCTCATCCAGGCGAGCGATATTCTTGCCCACTTGGGCCTCTACTTTAACCTTTAAATTGTGCAACAAAACTCTAAAAAGTTGTATCTCTGATGGCTTAATCCTTTTTGTACTAAATAGAATCTTCCTCCTTATATATAGCATGAGTCCATTTCAAAATTAATGGTTGTCAGGCTGTGTTTTCATCAAAATTTATTTGGAAAATGACTGAACTTCAAGCAAACATTGGAGGCCCTGATCAGATGCCGCGTTGCCGCAGAACGCGGCATCTGATCTGGGCCTGGCTGTTTGCCAGGGTACCTGTTTAGGGGTTTCTGGTACTAAATGGGTTAAAGTATAAAAATATTATATTGGCATTCTTTCGGTTTTGATTAACTTGCTTGAGTATTGGATATTTGAATGGAATAAATTACAGGAAATTTCAGAAATCATTATATATATACATGTATATATTTTTTGTATAATAAATGTTGCCTGTTATTGTAATTTTGCCTTCTCCTATACACATGCCCAACTTATAATGTAAATAAAAGTATGAATGCTATGCCATTGTTTTTACTGACTTGACACCAAAGATATAAATGTACATGGGCCAGTTTCTCCCCAACTCTGAAGGATTTGTTGGGGGGGGGGGGTGGGGTGGGGGGGCGTATTGCTTTTGAATTATTCATCCATTCAGCCGTCTGTCCTTCTCTCCATACCTCACACATTGAATAAGAAGTGGATAGTTTTCCGTTATTATCAATAAAATCGAATAACTCCTATTGTGAAAAGATTTGTTTGTTTGTTTGATTTGAGGTTTAACGTCCCCATCATCACTGTAAATGTCATTTTGGAGACGTTGCTTCCAACTTTGTGGGACTTTTACCCAACATTGAGATGAGATGACATCTCAAGCCCTGTCGCCCAATGAAACCAATAGGGTTTATTAGCATGGACAGTCCGCCTCGCACCACGGTTCCTGGACAGGCTTAGATCCTCTAAGCGGTATACCAGTACTAGTGTGCGGGCCGGATTCAGCTCTGCGTGGAAGCATCATGCAGCCCATATATTTCTGAAAGCCCCTATGGGCAGGGGCCATAAGAATCAAGCCGTTTATTATGGCAAGTTGTAATGGAAATAGCAATAGAGGCAAGCAAAAATGACAGTTACTTTCCCCCAAAAATATTCTGTTTTAGCTTACTTGTCACGTGGTGACATTTTGTGATCACTTTTTGTCAGTTGTGTGTCTGTCTGTCCATCCATTCATGCATAAACAATTTCTTCAAGCAACATCTCCTCCTAAACCACGTAACAGATTCTGACCAAACTTGGCAGAAATGATTTTTGGGTTGTCCTCTTTCAAAGTGTTCAAAGAATTCCATTCCATGCAGAACTCTGGTTGCCATGGAAAGGGAAAATAAGAGAAAACTTTATAAAATCTTCTCTGAAACAACAATGCCAGGGTCTTTCATATTTGGTATGAAGCTTCATCTAGGGAAGCTCTACCAAGATTGTTCAAATTATAGCCCTTGGGCCAAAACTTCCCCCACATGAGGCTTATATGTGGAAAACCTTTAAAAATCTTCTCTATGGAGTTTCATCTAGGGGACCTCTGCCACGATTTTTCAAACTATAGCCCTGCGGCCAAAGGGGCCCACATGTTATACATAGGCTCATCTGAGGGTCACTGATGAGGCCTAATTGGCCGAAACTAGCTAGTTTGGCCCAGAAAACATGTACACTTCATGTTTTTTCAGTTGTGTGGTCTATTCCTTGCTTCCAAAGAATAACCCTTTTATAGAACTTCAATAGGGAAAACCTTTAAAAATCTTCTCTGAAACCACAAAGCCCGGGTCTTCTAATTGAAAAGCTTATCGCTTCATCAAATTTGTTACATTTTTAGCCAATAATAAAATAGAGCAATATCATACTTTTCAACGCTAACAGCAAAGAAACGAACCAGCGGAACGAAAAAACTGATTGGAAATTCAAAGAGGTAGGCAAAACAAAACTTTGTTGAACTCTTTCGAAGCATTCTGATTGAAAGCTAACATGTGCCTAACTGAAGTATGCGATGCAAGGCTGATTAGTATACCGAACTTAACAGCGGACCCTCTTAGGGGTTTACCAGTACTCATGTACTCATTGTATTCAGCTCTGTGCGGAAGCATCATGCAGCCCATCTATTTCTTCAAGCCCGATTGCAGTGGGGTGGGGCGGCATTACATAGATTAGAAGCAAGTTAAAATGGTTTCTGTTAAACATAAAGGTCCCTTTATGATGTGCAGTGAGAGTGGGTGGGGGGTGGAGGGAGAAGGGAAAATGAGGAAGAGAAGGGAGAAGGGGGCTGGAAGAAGGAGAAAGAAACAATTGGGGAGATGATAGAAATGTGAAGTGAGAGGGTAGAATAAGGAATAAATAAAGAAGTGGGGATAAAGGGAATGGAAAGGTACATGCTGTACACCCTTCACTTTATAGGGAAATACTATAAGGAATCTTGAATTTTCTTATTGATGTTCTCTTCACTGCACAGAGCAAATTATTTAACAGATGACACAATGTTTTTTTCCCGCCCCACGCCCCCCAATAAAATACAAATACGTATATCCCAATCACTATTTTTTTGCTTCAACAGACATTGGCCGGCCTCGGTAGGGGATGCGCCCCTGACTGGTGATCATGAAGACGCGGGTTCAACTCCTGCCCGGGTCGGTAACATTCTTTCGTGGAGATTGATCATGATTTCTTTTCTACGGTCATTCTCTCCCTTACGCTGATTCAAGAAGGGCAGTTGTCAGTTTCTTGCAAAAGAATGTGCACTGTACTGGTTAACTGCTTACGAAAAAGCGTGCCCAGGCAAAGTGTGGATAGGTAAACTGACCGGCTCAGAAAAAAAACTTAATAGTGTTGACTGGGCCGTTAAACACCGATACGAACAAACAAACAAATCAACAGACATTGTGATGAAACAATGAAACATTTGCTGTGTTAGAAGTATCTTTTTTCATGAACATTATATCGATAAAAATAAATGTTGCCCATTTATCAAAGATTGGGCCTCTCACTTCCAGGGCAAAAAGAAAGTGCGAGAGCCTTTTGCCGCAAAAGTGCCAGGTGGTTTTATCCTTAGTACCAGATTAGTAAATATTCGTTCTTTTATGTGGGAGGCTTGGTATAAAAACACGCTTATACAAATACACTGTCAATTTTTTGCTTAAAAATGGATATTTTAAGATTAAATTATGTGATATTTTTTCTTATTTCTGCTCAAAACATAGATTGAGAGGATTCGATAGAACGGCTTTAACGAGGCGGTTCTTCCAAGTCCTCACTATCTATGTTTTAGAGCAGAAAATAAGAAAAATAAGGTATACCCCCTTAAACCCCAGTTTTACAGTATAAAAATGGGGTTTAAGGATGTCAAAATTATATAGGCGTGCTTTCGTGATAGCATCGGTCTGCTGCGCTACTAGAGCTCCGTGACTGGAGGGCTCATTTAATTCTTGTCTGTCATATATTTCTTTTTTGTATCACTGATGAAATGTTGAATAATCTTGATGCTGCAGTCTAGCAGTAAATGTCAGGTTCTTGGAGTGTTTTGGTAGAGAGTCTAGCAAGCACCATTCATTCCTCTAAAGTTTGAATGCAATTATGACACTGGCTTATGAGTACAGGAGTTCTGTTTTCAAGTTTTCAATTTTTAGCTCTGGTGGCCATCTTTCTCATCGGAGTAAAATAATTTCAACTATTTTGGTAGGGAGCCACCTGTGCAATATTTCTGTGAAGTTTGAATTCACTTGGTCCAAGGGCTAAGGAGGAGTTCTCATTTAAAGCAAATTTTTGACGATGTATAATGGATGACGCATGACAGACGACGGACATTCACAGTGCTCAGTTGAGCTAAAAACCTACTTCTACAGTGGGAAAAGTATATTGTGGTCGCTGCATGTGTGGTTCATGCAAGCCACTAATTCAATTAGATAATAATTATTTATATACTTAACAGCATGACACTCCAACTTTCAACCGGAAGTCACGTGACATTACATTGCGTGGTTAATTTAAAATAGTGCTCATGTGAAGGCGGGTATATAGAAGTGTCTTGCATATCAATTTCACCAAGTTCCGTCGTGGGCCAAAATTCACTCAAAGTGCAACTCGTCCTTTAACAGGTTGCTGGGTTTTGTACATGGTCACAGTCAGCGATAGTCACATGAACACTAGCATGCGGTCTCCGCTCTGTAAGATAAACTGCCAGTACTTATTCACACATCTCAATCATTATATTTTTTTCGCTTGCCTGCAATCTTTTCAGATTTACATATAGCTCAAGAATTTATGTTTGTCGCCCGACAGGGTCTGTCAAAGGACTTCGGCTTATTCTGTCCATGCGACAACGGCTAATTCTGGAGAACATGCAACTTTGACCATAAAATTAAATTTTACTAGATATTTATTTCAGAAGTCCCTGTGGTGCAGTGGTTATACTACTCGCCTTGTAAACCAGGGATCGCAGGTTCGATCCCGGGCTTCTCCAGACTTTCGGACGAGTCTTTAAACCGATGTCCCGTCTCCGTATGACCTTAGTTGTTGGTGGGACGTAAAACTAAAACTCACTCACTTTACTAGATATTTTCCAAGTTAATGTGGATCAGAACGGTCACCTCACGGGGCAGTTTAAACAGGATCGTTAGTAATGCTCACATACAAAAAAAAAATGTTTTAAAAGTTGGCAAGAATATGAGGTGACGTTTTTATTACAGACAACTTTTCAAGATGCGGTTTAAGGGTTAAACGGACAGTACTTACGTCCTAAGACTTATACGTTTGACTTGATCTTTCACATAGACTCCAGCACTAAACCAAGTAACTTTGGGTAGACTGACAAACAATCGACACAAAACCTTGTTGATGTTACTTGTTGATAGGTATTACAGTCACAATAAACAGCTATTTTAACTTACAAGAAATATTAAACCGCTAACTTGTCATTGTGAAAACCACCGCTTCGTGAAAGTTTGTCATAAGGATCGTTTATGAAATAATCCACCTCTCCCAAACTAACCTGCATGAGGACCGTCAAGTCGCAATATCCAAAATCGTCATGCTATTGAAACAATTGTTGAAAACTGCTAAGTGTGACAGAGGTGACCAAACACGCAGAAGGAAAAGGCTGAACCTGGATTTCCCAAAGCATTGATAAACAACTAAACTAAGTAACTTCGGGTCACTTGATAAGCAATTGACCCCAGACCTTTTGTTATGTATTTCTGCCGCAATAAACAGCTATTTCAACTTTTAAGAAATATGAAACTTGGGATCAAAACCACCTCTTCAAGAAAATTTGTCATGATAATCGTTTATGAAAGAAATTCACCTCTCCCAAAGTAACCTGCATGAGGATCCAAAAGTCCCAAATCGCAAAATCTGACATCCAATTGAAACAATAGATGATACACTGTTGAGTGTGACAGAGTTGACCAAACACAAGGAAAGAAAATATGTCAGTCACTTCTTATGAAATTCTTCACGGTTGACAACATTTTGCAGTTTACCCAAAGAAGCCTTGACAGTTGGCGGATGAAGTCTTCAATGAAAGCAAGCATAGCAGATGAAAACAATATAAACAAAATATAGAGTAAAACTCTCAATCTTGTTTCTGTTCAATTTGATTGTGGACATCAAAAATACGTTATCAGTTCAGTTGAATAGTTTAACATCGGGAGTTTTTGTGAATCTGTATTTCTTCAGAGTCAGAGCATCTACCACACCATATGCACCGATCCGACACGCTGAAATATTCAAAATTTAAGAAAATTATAAATGTATGAAGGTCAGGTTTGTTCTTACTATATGGGGCTTTGTTGCTGCCCATGTTACCAGTTTGTTTGTTTCAGGTTTAACAGTATGTGCCATTTTGGAGCTGTTACTTCCTATTTTGTGGGACTTGTACCCAACTTTGAGGTGAAATGACATCTCAAGCACTGCCGCCCAATGAAACCAATAGGGTTTATATGCATGGACAGTCTGACTCGCACCACTCATCCTAGTCAGGTAGGCTTAGAACATCTTAACAGGTTAGTCATACGATATTAGTCTTTTGTTTTCAATGAGCTGCAGGGATTAAAGGTGCATTATTGAATTTTTTTTTCTGGTTTTTATCCTGAATTCATACTCCTTTGTCATGTGTACACTTCTGGAGCCAAATACAGCTTCAGAACTTTGTGAAAATGGTCGTTTTCATTCATGTTTACACTTCGCTCTGAACATGCGTTCGGAATTTCTGTTCTAAAAATAAATCTGTCACTTTACAAATACATGGCGACAGTATCGTCTCGGAGCTTCGTTACTTATGGCATGGTATTCGGCGTCATATTTTTCCGATTCAGGCGTGGCCTAAACAAACAAGGCCAAAACTGAACGTCGCATAACGTCATATATGGGGAATCTATTTTTGTCATGAACTAAATAGATCTAACTAGTGTTCGAAACCTAGTTAGGGAATCACTCTCAAACTCGTTTACCTGTCGTCATAACTGTTCGCATTTTTGCATAAAATCCATTCATTTGTATTGTTTTAAAGAAAAATACCGGCTATATGTATTTTAGTTTTGGAAGCAGAAACAAAATTGAAAGCAGTATCTTGAAATTGACCTAAATAAAAAATCTGAAGTGTATGTAATGCACCGCTCCTTGAATGCTCTCGAGTGTATGGCAGTAAAGGGGAAAGGTGCGAAACCACTTCTAAAACGTTTTTTCTTTCTCATTTTTAGCTTCGTTTGAGCACTATAGCCAGTAGTGAGCAATGTGGATTAAGTATCTGCACTGTGTTTGGTGATATGTTTCTAGAGACAAAGAATTTGCTCCTTTGGGAGAAATTCTTTCCGTTCAGAACTGAAAAGGTACCACTTTCATGATTTTCGGTAAAGAAAACCAAACCGAAGTCTTTATACGACACATTTTCATTGGCAAAAACTTTTTTTTTTATCTCTTCTCAGCACTTTTTTATGGTTTTACGGCATTTAAAAGATCATTCCTTTTATATCGGACTGATTATTTATTAAATAGGCGAAAACCTGAAATCACGGGAAGCTGAAATCATGGGATTTTTTTTTTTTTTTGTCAAAGGAAAGGAATTTGCTAAAGCACATAAACGTTTTTGACAGAGCTAAACATAATTAAAAACAAAATCCGAACAAGCATGCTTCTGTTGGATATGTATATACGTCAGCCCGGAAAGCAGGAGATCCGTGGTTCGAGTCCCGGTTGCGGTGCGACCGATTTTTGTACGCTAATTCATTTGTTTATTTCATTGCCTGTATCGTGCTTTACTTTGTTTCTCATATATTTACTCGACACAGTAGAACATTTGTAAATCTAACAATAAATAAATAAATATAATAAAAATGGCCGCCGTCCGTAGGTTAGAAAAAGAACCGAAAATGATAGGGTCGCCTATGGCGGTAAATAAAAGGTTTCTAAATAGCGCTAATGACGTTGAAGGTTTATAAATGTTAAAATTGGCGTACAATATCGGAAGGCCGCGGTGGTGTAATGGTTAGCACGTCTGCTCGGAAAGCAGGAGATCCGTGGTTCGAGTCCCGGTTGCGGTGCGACCGATTTTTGTACGCTAATTCATTTGTTTCTTTCATTGCCTGTATCGTGCTTTACTTTGTTTCTCATATATTTACTCGAGACAGTAGAACATTTGTAAATCTAACAATAAATAAATAAATAGAATAAAAATGGCCGCCGTCCGTAGGTTAGAAAAAGAACCGAAAATGATAGGGTCGCCTATGGCGGTAAATGAAAGGTCTCTAAATAGCGCTTATGACGTTGAAGGTTTATAAATGTTATTTTAACACAGCGCGCCTATATAGTCAATGGAAAATAAATGTTTTATTCTGCAACAAATCACAGCTCAGAAGAGCGTGACGAGTGACGTCATTAAAAACTGCTACGCGCTCGTGATTTGTCTACTTTACAACTGACCTCCAAACTGTGATTTATTACTCAACAAATCACAGCTAGAGCTGATCTATTTCTTTAGTATTAGCGTACAACATCGGAAGGCCGCGGTTGTGTAATGGTTAGCACGTCTGCCCGGAAGGCAGAAGATCCGTGGTTCGAGTCCCAGTTGTTCATTTGTTTATTTCATTGCCTGTATCGTGCTTTACTTTGTTTCTCATATATTTACTCGATACAGTAGAACATTTGTAAATCTAACAATAAATAAATATAATAAAAATGGCCGCCATCCGTAGGTTAGAAACGGAATCGAAAATGATAGGGTCGCCTATGGCGGTAAATGAAAGGTCTCTAAATAGCGCTAATGCCGTTGGAGGTTTATAAATTTTAGAATTGGCGTACACTATCGGAAGGCCGCGGTGGTGTAATGGTTAGCACGTCTGCCCGGAAAGCAGGAGATCCGTGGTTCGAGACCCGGTTGCGGTGCGATCGATTTTTGTACGCTAATTCATTTGTTTATTTCATTGCCTGTATCGTGCTTTACTTTGTTTCTTATATATTTATTCGATACAGTAGAACATTTGTAAATCTAACAATAAATAAATAAATAGAATAAAAATGGCCGCCATCCGTAGGCTAGAAAAGGAATCGAAAATGATAGGGTCGCCTATGGCGGTTTCCGGGCAGACGTGCTAACCATTACACCACCGCGGCCTTCCGATATTGTACGTTAATTTTAACATTAAATTGTGGTAGTATGCGTGAACACGTGTTTTGATCACACATAAGATGAATATTACATGGAGTGCTGGTTTTATGGAATCGGGGAATTTTATACGGACTTGGCCATAATGTATTTTATAGAACATTAGCAGTGAGGAAATTCTTTCAAGGGTAGGCAAGGCAAGCTAGCTCAGCAAGGCGCTTGGACTACTGGTGTAGCTGTAGTCATTGCATATGTAACCAACGGCTTTGCGCAGGACAATTTCTATCTGATGTATAATGGATCCCAGAATGAAGCAGAATATTCCAAGAGGGGCCTGACTTAATTATCCTTATGAGTGTATGTTCTTTTTTATGAATTTAAGAGTATTATTTCCTTTGGTTGTCCTCCGATTTATGTGATTGTTCCATGACAGGTTGTCTAAGATGTTTTGAATTCTCAGTTGCCTAAAGCGTGTAACCATGAAGTTTGTAGTCAAATAGAACTGGCTTTTTGGTGATCCTTTTACGGGTTGAAGGCCATAATCCATTCACTCTTCCAAAGTAGAAGTAAAGCAATGATAAGGAATCGATACAACTAACTTGCCCCTCTCACCATAGACACCAAAGAGAAAGAAGCAAAAACACGAAGCGACCAGACCATAATCGACACTTTAACAGAGAAACGTCAAAAGGACAGTTACTTTCACACAAAATGGCCTAATGACGATCCAAAATAAAAAGACACAAGTGATACACACAATCAATAACAAACAATAACATAAATAAACCGTCCTTGGAACGGTCTGTGGAAAACAAGAGGACCATGAATGGTTCTGTATCGCTCACCTAAGCTTACAGTATCAATGTTTCCCGAAGTTCCAATCTTTACTGAAGGACTTACTGCTGATTGCAAGGCCAAAAACAGGTAAAAAACGAATTTTCCTCAATGAAAGAGATGTATCACTAAGAAAAATAGGCTGACCTTGTCAAATTTTGGACTCAATTGATCTTTTACTCCTGACTTACTTATATATAAGTTTCAAAAAAGATCCAATTCAAACTAGTGTGGCTAACGTAATGGAAAGGTTAAAATAGGCATTTCCTGCAATCAAAGGGATGTAGCTCTATGAAAGATAGGCTGACCTCACCACTTTCAAACTCAGCTGAGCTTTTATCCTTGACATAAAATATGCATTTTGAGCAATCAAGGGGATGTAACTCTGCAATTAATGGGCAGATCGTGCTAGTTTGTAAACTTGTCCAAGCTTTAATCCCTGTCTTACTTATTATATGTGTAAGTTTCAAGAAGATGTGATAAAATTTCAAGGGGCTACAATGATGGCAATGTAAAAAATAGGCATCTTCAACAGGAAAGGGAACCACATGTTGCAAACCTGCCAGTTTTCCAAAACATCTAACCTGTTATTCCTCATTTATTTATATGTAAAAGTTTCAAGAAGCTCGGATAAAACCTCAAGGGGCTATATTGATGAAAACGTCACAAATAGGCATTTTCAGCAGTCAAGGGGAAGTAACTGTACAATACATTTGCAGATGTTGTCAATTTTCAAACTCATCAGAGCTTTTATCCTTGACTTATCCATGTGTAAGTATTAAGAAGATCCTATAAAAACTCAATGGTCTAAAGTGATGACAAGGTCAAAAAGAGGCATTTTCAGAAATCAAGGTGACATAACTCTATGATAGATATGCCTACCTTGTCAGATTGCGAACTCATTTGGGCTTTTATCCCTCACTTACTTAAATAAAAGTTTAAAAAAAAGATCCCATATAACCTGAAGCAGCTATAGTGATGATACGGTCAAAATTAGGCTTTTTCAGCGATCAAGGGGACATTACTCTATGATAGATATGCCGACCTGGCCAGTTTTCAATATCATCCAAGCTTTTATCCCTGACTTATTTATGTGTTAGTTTCAACCAACAAGACCTAATAAAAACTGAAGGGGCTACAGTGATGACAAGGTCAATAATATGCATTTTCAGCAGTCCAAGGGGAGGTAACTCTACGATGCAATCTTGCTAGTTTTCAAATACATTCAAGCTTTAATCCCTGACTTACTTATGAACAGGTGTAAAGAAGATTCGATAAATACTCATGGGGCTACAGTGATGACAAGGTCGAAAATATGAATTTTCAGCAATCAAGGGCACATAACTCTAGGATAGATAGTTTTTGAACTCACTCATGCTTTTATCCCTTTAAGTAAAAGTTACAAAGAGATCCGATAAAAACTGAAGGCGCTACGGTGATGACAAGGTCAAAAGTAGGCATTTTCAGCAATCAAGGGGATGTAACTCCAAGTTAAGCAAGCAAACCGTGCCAGTTTTTGAACTCATCCGAGCTTTCATCCCTGACGTACTTAAGTAAAAGTTTCAAGGATATCCGATTAAAAGTAGGCATTTTAGGCAATCAAGGGGAAGTAACTCCAAGATAAACAAGCCGATCTCGCCAGTTTTCAAACTCATCTGAGCTTTTATCCCTGACTTACTTGAGTAGAAGTTTCAAGGAGATCTGATAAAAACTGATGGCGCTACGGTGATGACAATGTCAAAAAAAGGCATTTTCGGCAATCAAGGGGACGTAACTCCAAGATAAACAAGCCAACCTTGCCAGTTTTCGACCTCATTCGAGCTTTTATCCCGGAGTTTCTTAAGTAAACGTTTCAAGGAGATCCGATCAAAACTGAAGGGGCTATGGTGATGACAAGGTCAAAAAAGGCATTTTTGGCAATCAAGGGGACATAACTCTAAGATTAGTAGGCCGACCTTGCCAGTTTTCGAACTCATCCAAGCTTTTATCCCCAGGCTACTTTATATTAGTTTCAGAAAGATTCGATCAAAACTGAATACGCTACGGCGATGACAAGCAGTTTCCCATTGTAAGCCTATGGTACCTTGTGGTTGCCATAGCAACCAAAGTTTTCATTTGATTTCGATAAAAAGCTGATGCCATCAATGCCCTACCAGAAGCATGCTACAGATGTGAAATGATTGAGATCTGCCTGTAGGCTGCAGAGATATAGCTGGTCAAATGTGTGTACGGATCGACCATCTTTACTATAAGCTCGGCCCAGGTCAGCTTAACATCCACGGGGAGGGGGAGGGGCTTAAATCGATTTTACGTGGCCACAATCCTCGCACTTACTTCTGCCGCCGTTTGGACAATAAATTTGTTCTGCCGCCGTTTGGAAAATAAATTTGTTGAATCCGCAGGAAGGTTTCCTAATTCGTCAGTGTAATATCTCCGAGAACATACAAATGAAATAGCTACATAGATGAAACAAGGTTTTGGAACAACTGAAATGCTGGAGCAAATGAAAGCCAACATGTAGACTCTGAGGGACCCGACAAAAATTCCCAATTTTGAGAGATCTGATTGTAGGGTACGGCAGTCTGATTTTTCTTTCAATACAATTTTCAACACATGCTACAAACACAATTTTCATGGGACAGGATTTTTTTCCATTGATACCAAACGTTTTGACCTATGACCCTCACAGTTGAATCTTGACAAATGTTTCTAAAATGTAATCGAAGACATTGGTTTTGACCATATTTCCGAAAGAATTTGAAACTTATGCCGCTTACTCAGCATTACATTAATGTTATTGTTTGTTACTGATTTTGTGTGTCACTTGTGTATTTTTTATTTTGGATGGCCTTTCGGTCATTTTGTGGGAAAGTAACTTTCCGTTTGGCCTTCCTCTGTTGAAGTTCCAATTATGGTCTGCTCGCTTCGTGTTTGTATTTCTTTCCCGTTGGTGCCTTTGGTGGAGGAAGTAAGTTAATCGTACCGATTCCTGACCATTGTTTTACTTCTACTTTTTAAAAGCAATTGTCACTCCAAATTCCAGAGCTCTTCTATGCAATTTGACCAAATTATTTCCTAATCTTTTATCCGTCTAAAACGCTTGTCACTGATTTTATAACCAATAATAATGCAGCCTTAAACGGCCACATGGATATTTGTTTCCATGAATACCAATTTTCCTAAACCGTATATATATGCCTTTGACTTTTGTTTTCGAAACTGTATGAGAAGCTTTACCTTTGGTCTTATTTCCAATATTATTTGCCCTAACCTCCTGAAGCTTGACACAGATCTGCATGACCAACAGTCCTGCCAAGTTTCATATTTATCTGATATTATTTGTCTGATCTATCTCACTTTTTGACATACGTGAAAGCGAAATAAAAAAAATCCGTTTCTCACTTAAAAACCATACACGTGACAGCTTCAAATCTCATGTCTGTTTAATGGGTCAGGAACACCCATGACCTTGACCATCAATTTTTACTTAAACATATTTTTTCGAACATTTTACAAAAACACTTTGATATTGACCATATTTCAAATTGTATTTGGTCCAGCTACAGTACTCCCGCCGCAAATCTTTTTGAACCAGCCCAATCCCGCGGGCTAGTTGCTTTAATCCGCCGCGCTTCTGCGCTGTCCTCTGCTGCAAGCCACCGCAACCACGCCGCGTACACAGCGCAGCGGTTATCTTTTTACCTGTGAGAACCCGGGGCGCGGTGTGTAGAATAGTGACGTCACGATGATTGACAGGTTGACCTGTCAGATAGACTGTTCTGGTGTATATAATGATTAAAAAAGTAAAGATAAAAATCTGATTTATATGATTTGTTCGATCTCTTTAAAAAGGCTGCTTTATTTACTATTTACGCCTATGTTTATCAAGGGGGTAATACCAATTTCTATACTGTGTTGTCGACCGAGCTGGTACGGCGTTAAGTTGCTGTCGATCGAAACATGCGGCTTTCGACCGAGCAGTACGGATGTCGACAGAGGCATTCAGTGAATTTGACCCTTTGGAGAGGCAAAAACCTCAGTTTAAACCAGACGGCCCCCGTCCATAGGGGCTTGAAGAAATATATGGGCTGCATGATGCTTCCACGCAGAGCTGAATCCGGCCCCCACACTAGTACTGGTTAACCGCTTAGGGGATCTAAGCCTGTCCAGGAACCGCGGTGGGAGGCGGACCGTCCATGCTAATAAACCCTATTGGTTTATTGGAAGACAGGGCTTGAGATGTCATTTCATCTCAATGTCGGGTAAAAGTCCCACAAAATTGGAAGCAACGTCTCCAAAATGACCTTTACAGTGTTGACGGGGACGTTAAACCTCAAATCAAACAAACAAAAACAAAAAACAGTTTAAACCAGAATAAACAATGTCGATTTGTTACATGGACAAGGCGTTATTTGTCTGTTCACTTATACAGAATTGTGATGCTGCAAAACACTAAAAAAACACCGATTCCTTCGAAAAAAAAAATCAGTTTTCATCGAATATCATTAATCAAATGCTTTTTAATAGTATAAAGCAATATATTATCTTTCATTTTCGCTTCTACAACAGCGTGATTTTTACACAATTTATGCACTCTGGGATGTTTTATAGACCTCTGAAAAATGTCGGGATACGGATTGTTAACATTTTAGCTATAATATTTTTATTTGCGTTTTACTTTTACAAAATTCATTAACATTTTTTTTTATAAGCCTCTGCATCTACAATTAACATTATTACTATTTTAGTCAATTTCTTCTTATTTGCGTTGTACTTTTACCCATGCAGAGGCCTATCACCACCTTGAAATAATTGTATTTTGGCCTAGCAGCCAAATGGCCTAGCACCCTAATGGTCCAGCGGCCTTGCTAGCCTAGCGGTCTGAAGTTAAGAGAATGCAAAAGAAAACAAAATGTTAATGAATTTTGCAAAAGTACAACGCAAATAAAACAACTAGAATGTTATTGATTGATGCAGTGGCCTATCACCATCATGAAATAATTGTAATATGAAATTAAGAGAATACAAAAGATAACGGAATCGTTGATTAATTTTGTAAATGTTTAAAGTACAAAGCAAATAAAAAGAAATTAACTAAAATATTAAAGACAATTCTACTTAATTTCTTTTTGTTTTATTTGCGCTGTACTTTTACAAAATTTTCAATCTGTTTTCTTTTGCATTTTTTTAACTTCGTGCCGCTAGGCTTCTCGGCCGTTAGGCTGCCAAGCCACTTAACAATAATTTTAAGTATTTATGATATGCATATACCAGAGAAAATATCCTAAAGATATTTTATTTCCATACATTTGGTTGTAAAATGAGAAAAGAAGGTTACAGACACTACAAAAACCATGTAGGGTCCGTAACCTAAATTTTAAGATGTAGTTGAGGATTTTGTTAACTTAATTAGAAGTAAGTAATAGTAGTTATAATTATTATTTTCATGCAATATCAGATCACTTGTTTTGTTTTAACAATATTGATTGATGCTGCAATCCTTTTCCCCCTCAATGTTCTGTCATTAAGAATTGTGAAGACAATAAAGAAACTATGAAGTGATGTATCATTTATGGGTCATTTTAGCAACTGCATATGATTCTTGAATAAAGATAGAACACAATTTATAAGCTAGTCTGTAAATTAAGATAAGTAAATTTCTCTTTATGCCCCCAACTTTGAAAATTGCTTCTGGCTTGTCCGTTCGTACGTCACGCTTTCTTGTGCATAGCATAACTCAAGATCCATGTATGCTAGTGTTTTGAAATTTCATATATGGATTCCTCATGAAAAAATAGATGACCCATGTTTTTTTTCTTGTCCAAATTATCTCCCCTTTTTGAGTTATTTCCCCTTAAATTAAATAAAATAGAAATCTCGTTAGCAAGATATCTCAAAAAGTATTTGAGCTACAGCCTTGATATTTAGTATACTGATTGGGACTGAGGGGGAGATGACCTGAATAGATTTTCAAATAATTTATTAAATTTTGGAGGAGTTATGGCCCTTTGAAATTTTTAGACATTTAATTATGTTGCTTCCTGGTGCATAGCATATCTTTAGAACCGTGTGTGCTAGTGTTTTGAAATTTCATATATGGGTTCCTCATGAAAAAAAATAGTTGACCCATATTTTTTTTCTTGTCTGAATTATCTCCCCTTTTTGAGTTATTTCCCCTTTGATTAAATAACTTAGAAATCTTCTTAGCAAGATATCTCAAAAGTATTAGAGCTACAGCCTTGATATTTTGTATACTGATTGGGATTGAGGGGGAGATGACCTGATTAGATTTTCAAACAATTTAATGAAATTGTGTTGGAGTTATGGCCCCTTGTAATTTTAAGCCATTTAATTATGTTGCTTCCTGTTGCATAGCATATCTTTAGAACTGTATGTGCTAGTGTTTTAAAATTTCATATATGGGTTCCTCATGAAAAAATAGCGACCCATTTTTTTTGTCTGAATTATCTCCCCTTTTTGAGTTATTTCCCCTTTCATTAAATAATGTAGAAATCTCCTTAGCAAGATATCTGAAAAACTATTTGAGCTATAGCCTTGATGTTTTGTATACTGATTGGGACTGATGGGGAGATGACCTGATTAGATTTTCAAATAATTTAATAAAATTTTGGAGGAGTTATGGCCCTTTGCAATTTTTAGCCATTTAATTGTGTTGCTTCCTGGTGCATAGAATATCTTTAAAACCGTGTGTGCTAGTGTTTTGAAATTTCATATATGGGTTCCTCATGAAAAAATAATTGACTCATTTTTGTTTTCTTGTCTGAATTATCTCCCCTTTTCGAATTATTTCCCCTTTAATTAAATAACATAGGAATCTCGTTAGCAAAATATCTCAAAAAGTATTTGAGCTACAGCCTTGATATTTTGTATACTGGTTGGGATTGAGGGGGAAATGACCTGATTAGATTTTCAAACAATTTACTGAAATTTTGAGTGAGTTATGACCCTTTGTAATTTTTTAGCCATTTAACTGTGAAGTTGGTCTGCACTGTTTGCTCAGGCCTATCTGTCCCAGTTTTAGGATAATTATCTATTGCATGTGAGTGATTTTAAATAGGTGCAACCCTGTTCTGAGTCTGCATTGTTATTGGTGACACTCTCAATGATTTTCTTGAAAAGGGGAGTTGGTCCCTAGCTTTGGCCAAAGAAGTAAATTTAGCTGCATTATCCTTTGCACCTTCCGCAGCCAAAATGACTGAATCTGGAAGGGCAGCCCAATCCGTAATTGTCTGAAGGAAGAAGGATCCCTTGTAGATGTCAGTTCTTGACAAGGGAATTTGAAGTGCCAAAGAATAATGCTTTCTGCCATTTCTAATTGTGGATATAAGATCATATGTTGGAATGTTGGTAGCACCCTTTAGACCTTTGTACATAAGTATAAGCCTACTGTTTCTCCTCCTTTCCTTAAGAGATTTCCATAATATGTTTTTCAGGATACAATAAACATGAGTTACTGATACATTTTACAAGTAAACCTCATATAATTTACATTTGGTTGGTTTAGTAAGATCTGGCAATTTGCAAGACTTATACCTATGTAGGGTATGGTATGTTGCAAAACAGTTAAATGTTCATTATTTCAATACAATTACACTAAAATATAAGTGTTTTTCAATAAAATAAAACAACAAAAATCATATTTCCCACTATTTCCCAGAATTTCGCATTTTTGCTGAAAATTGGAGTATTTCCCAGGACGGTAATTACCGGTAAGTACCGTTGGGAATTCCCGCCACTGGTATTTACCGGCCAACCTTGATCGAGGATAGGATATATTTATTTCAGAATCCCAAAGGCTACAAAGCCCATAAGGCATAATACAACCATTAAGAGTACAATCAAGTTTTTGAGCAGAAATATGAAAAATAATGTACATTTCATTTACTAAAATACCTAAATAAAGCTGAAAATTAGTGCCAAAAATAAAAATTGGACTATTTCCCTATATTTTTAATAGTCCGTTCCGGTATTCTAGTTTCGTTTTGGTAATTACCTATACCCTTTTTATTACATTTTTATATGCCCGTTTTGAAAAAACGGTTGTATTATGTTATGGGGTCGGCATCTGTCTGTCCGTCCGTAAACTTTTCGTTTCCAGATAACTCCTCCTACAGTTAACATCTGATCAAGCTGAGACTTGGTAGGTAGTAAGACCATGATGTATAGATTTGCGTAAAGTTTCGAGAATTACCGTCAGCCAAATATTAACAGAGTCATGCCCCTTGGAAATTTTTGTGAACATTTTCTTTTCCCGATAACTCCTCCTACAGTTTTAAACCGATCAAGCTGAAACTTGGTATGTAATAAGACCATGATGTGTAGATTTGCATAAAGTTTCAAGAATTACCTTCAATCAAATGTTAACAGAGTTATGTCCCTTTGAAAATTTGTTTCTGGATTATTTACCCTACAGTTTTCATCCAATCAAGCTGAAAAATGGCAGGTACTAAAACCATGATGTGGAGATGTGCGTAAAGTTTTGAGAATTACCGCCCACCAAATATTAAGAGTTATGCCCCTTTGAAAATTTCGGTAAAAAAATCGTTTCTGGATAACTCCTACACGGCTAAAACACAATATAGGGAGCTTTTGCGATGACTCATCGTTATGCAGAGTTATCATATATTTTCTGATGTCCTGCATCAGTTATTTTTTATCAAATCATTTTTTTGTGATTGAACAAGTCTCAGCCAAATTTCAGCAGTCAAGCTCAATCAGTTTTGAAGTTATGACATAAAATATACCCAGAAAATAGGCGTCTTTCAGCGATATGCTGTTGCGCTTCAAAAATACTCTTTTTGGAAGCTAATACCACTTCTTAAAAACGTTGAAAATGTGGTCACTGAGCACGTTGATACACTACAGAAGGTCATAAAGATTATTTTGATGCTTGGTTTATCAAATTCAGTCACAAATTGTAGAAGTTATGAGCAAAACTGTAAATATGGTGGTATGTTATGCAAATTCAGAATTGAATTTCTGCAGTTTGTTATGGACCAAAAAAACTTAATAATACAGTTCTATTTAAACTGGTTTTTAGGTGAATAAATGAAGTACATTAACATGAAAGAGAATTGACAGTCTATATAGCAGAACTTATTTTTTTACAATTTTTTTCGGATGGATGAAATGTGTTTTCTTAAAAATGGTAGAGTCCGTAACCTTGTGAAATTTAGCAGCTAAAAATGTCTGTGGAAGCACTTAAAAATAAACTGGCCCATGTACGTTGATGTCTCTGATGTCAAGACAATAAAAACAATGGCATAATATACATTTTTTTTATTTACATTATTTCATTAGTTAGGCATGTGTAAAGAAGGAAGCAAAATTACAATAATTAGCAACATTTACAGTAACATACATATATACACTATTTCTGAGATTTCCTGTAATTTACTCCATTCAAATATTTCAAAGTTTGAGATATACTATATTTGCATGTTTCATAGTGTTTTCGGTTTCCATGTAAAAACTTTAAAATCGTCAAAAACTTTATGCAAGTTGCCAATACTGAAGCAAGTTAATCAAAACCGAAAGAACAATCAATATAATATTTTATATGCTTCACACCATCAGAGATAGAACTTCTTAAGAGTTGTGTTGCTCATTTTAAATGTTAAATAAATATATATTAGAAAGAACTGATTTTACAAATATTGGCTCAGATGGGCAATAATCAGAATATTTTCGTAACAAAATTGAGTCCAATTAAATTATTATTAGTTAAAGTGTTTAGCATGACATAGCTTCCAACAAGATACAAGAGCTCCGCAAGCCGTGCATTATACGCCCGTGGCAATCAGTAAGATGGAGTATATATATATATTGACTGTTGTACAACTTTGGGTTTGTGGAATGTAACCAAGGACAATATGTGCTCCATATGAACAATCTTGGCAGAGGTCAAATAGATGAAGCTACATATCAAATATCAAAGACCTAGGCCTTGCTGTTTCAGAGAAGAATTTTTTAACGATTTTCACTATATAAGTCAATGGCATGAGCTACCTTTATTCACGAAAGCTTACTTACAAAATAAGTTTTTACGTAACTTTTCATGTTTTTTTTTTCGCTATCCAAATATAGCTATCACACACGGACAAACAAGCAGAAAGACAGACGGACAGGCAGACAAATAGACTGACTAAAAGACAAACGGACGGACAGTTAGACAGACAAATAAACATACTGACAGTCGAAATAAACTAATGAATAGACTGACGGACGGGCGTCGAATCAACGTTGATTCGACGTCGTGCCGTCGACACCCACTGCAACTCACGTCAGTGCCACATGACCGTTGAGAGAGAGAGAGAGAGAGAGAGAGAGAGAGAGAGAGAGAGAGAGAGAGAGGTTTGACTGACAAACTGACAGTAGACAGACAGTCTACAGACAGACCGACTGACTGACTAACAATCGAACGGACGGACAATTAGACAGAAAAAAAAACATAGTGACAGTCGAAAAAATACCAATGGATGGAGAAGGGCGTCGGGACAACTTAGCTCGACGTCATGCCGTCGACACCCACTCAACTCAATTCAATGGCATGTGACCGTTTAGATGAGAGAGAGGTTTGACTGATCCCGGTATCCAAGATATTGTAGACCTCAGCTTATAAGCCATTAACCCTTTTTGTACCAAAAGAAATCTTCCTCCTTATATATATAGCAGGAGTCCATTTCAAAATTTAGGGGTGTCAGGTTGTGTTTTCTTCAAACTTTATCTGGAAAATGACTTAACTTGTTTGCGTTCTGCGGCGTCTGATCTAGGCCTGCACTGTTTGCCAGGGGTCTCGTTTTGGGGTTTCTGGTACCAAACGCGTAAGGGTTGGGCAGGCTGAACAAATCTATCAGATTTTAGTGTAAAATCCTGCACTTGCGAAGGAGTGTTTCATTCTCATGCACTGAAAGGGTGTTCTTCGTTTGTTTTGAATCCCACTGAGTCCTAATGGGTCCGAGCACTGGGCAAAGGACATTTTATTGAGCAACGCCGTATTATCGCACACGCAACGTTCTGACGTTTCATCGATGTTGCAAAGTCAAATTCAGTGCATCGCTTTGATGTTGGCTTGATGTAGACACGACGTTGTTTACACGTTACATGTCGGTTGACGTGGAGTTATTTAACGATAAACTGTAAATTACATTTACCTACGCTCGCTAAATGCTGGTAGGCTAAGCAGGCCATGACACACTCAGAGAGAGAGAGAGAGAGAGAGAGAGAGAGAGAGAGAGAGAGAGAGAGAGAGAGAGAGAGAGAGAGAAGACCATGTTGGGTCGTACGTACAATATATCCTTAAGAGAAGTTAACTAAAAGAATGTTTACTTGGGATTGGCCGTCATGAAAAACACGCCTTTGCGTTTTTGACCCCTTCAAACCGCACTTTTATATAGAAAAACTAAAAGTTTTATATACAGTAAAATTCCGCTATTAAGACCACCAAAACTTGAGACAAATTCTGCATTAAAAAGCTTATTTAGAAAGTTGCAGTTGTTCTTTCTTTGCGTTTTCGTCTGGTCAGAGACCACCTTTTGAACAGTCCAAAAGGTGGTCTTAATGTAGGAATTTTACTGTAGTTTACAGGGGTAAACATTATTTTTGGGTTTACGATCGACCCAAATTTACTAAATGGCAAACGGAATTCATGCAGTTATCGACTTGACCATCACTGATTTGCCCACGTAATGAAAGAAAATCAATAAGTTAATCCGGGCCACGCTGTCACGTGACGTCTTTCGGAACATTGCATTTATAAAACTGTTACACAAATGTATGCCAAGTCGAGTAAAAATAGACTTTTCGCCCTTTTGCTAAGAATTTCATTTTAGTACCCTGAAATGTTTAAGAGCAAAAATGAGTAGCCCACACTTTATAGGTGGTACCGTTAGAAGACATACAGAGTAGGCCCAGATCGGATATAGAGTACATTGCTTCTGATCAGGGTCGGCACTGTTCGCCATATGTATGCAACAACAGTTTTGGACATGAGTCAGGGCCGTACGCAGACTCTGAAAAGGGGCGGGTTGAAGGTGCGAATTTAAGGTATTTTGCAGAGGGCGAAAAACTGCATGAATTTGAGATAATTTCCAAAAGATGGGTAGGGCTGCGTTTGCACCCTACCCACTCTGTTGAACAAAACCCAAGTACTACCCTAAGACGACAGAGCGCAGTGTAAGAAGAACATTCTGGACTGTGCTCGTTTGTTTGATTTCAAGTTTAACGTCCCCGTCAACACGGTATAGGCCAATTGGGGAAGTTACTGCCAATGTTATGGGACGCTCAGCTTTGCGTGGAAGCATCATGCAGCCCATCTATTTATTCAAGCCCCGGTAGGCGGGAGCGGGTGGACTGTGCTCGTGCACTTGGGTATAAGCAATCAGAATCTACATAATCTGACGCCACTTAACGCGATGTCTGATCAAACCTACTATGATTGCTTAAAGGTAAACGAACAGTTCGATTCTCAGCTCAGGACTATTGTCCCAACCTACACCCAGAGACGATCGACCCACCAGTACTCTCAGTACTTTGATTCTTATTTCTGCTCAAAAACATAGATTGTGGGTACTCGACGACCTTCGAGCGACAGTCGCACGACGTTCGCAAATGGTGATAAATGTTCGCAATTTCATTGTCCGAACATCGTGCGAATATCGCGCCAATGTCGTGCAACATGTGTGCGAACTCATTGCGAATTTGAACTCGAGTAGGCCTTACTTGCAGGTAAAGATATATTTCTATATTTCGTGGAATGGTAAAGCACTGGCGTCTACGATGTTTCACGGCATTATTAAACACTGCACACTTGATCGCCGCAGCTGCGTTGTAGGTTATAAAGAATTAAATCATTTCACACACTGCATGGATCCCTCCACTGTAGGGCACTGATTAGGTGCATGTTCCTGATATTTCATGCAGTTGACACGTACCTGATTTACCCTTTGAGGCTGTATTCCGTACAAATGCATTGCGCAAGGCCATCATGTCAACTCGACTCGTCACACCTAGTTGTTGAAATTCTGAGACGGAGAGCTTACCTACGATGTCTGGAGAGACTTTTTTCTGCCTCGAAAGAGGCACAAAGACCGCTCAAACCGAGTCGAGTTAACATTTCATCCACGGCGGCCATTTTAAAGGTGATGCGTATTGTTGTCCTCTAAGTAGCAAACCACTATTCCAAGCTGTCGGCGAGACTCGGACGCGCAGCAGACGAAGATTTTCAGACGTAACAAATAGTACACTTTACACTTTTTATATAATAAAAGTGCGCTGTTCTGCAGATGTTTTATTTTTGAAGGGCATTAACGATTATCGTTCACTCTATAATATATGTTTCTTTCTTCGTTCGTTTATTCAAATAACGATACTAGATTTCATTATTAATGGATTTCCGACAGTAAATAAGAGTGAATATTTTTTCTTCCCTCTGGAGGACTTACAAAATATTGTAAAACATAAATAAGAGTGAAATTATTTTCTTCCCTCTGGAGGACTTACAAAATATTGTAAACCATTAAATAAGAGTGAAATTTATTAAAGTGATTACTATTTCGTTTCCATTTTTGTCCAGGCTTTAGGTCGTGGGTACTCGTTGAAACCACTCTGACAAGCACCGGCAACTTATATATGGTGTTTGGAGTATACAGATATGTAAAATATCATAAATTTTACGCAGAGAAATTGTCGTTTTGAAGATATGAAAGAATGCACTTTGTATCGCAATGAGACGAAAGAAAAAGTCTTGTTTGGATTGTTAACAAGATTAAATTCTACACTAAGACCATACTTCAGTCTGAAGTTTTAACCGGATTCTCCAAACTTATCTTATCATTAAAATAACAGTATCTTGTTTTGACCATGCGTCTGTTATTTCTAAGAGCAGATAATTATCTCCAGATGCTGACTTTTAGACTCTCACTTACCAGAGGTCTGTGAAGATTGAGTTGATGCAGTTTTTTTTTTCTTTACAAGATCGTTTGGTTCTACGGCCCTTTCAAGATTATTTCACTCATTTCAAACTGATTTTTAATCAAAGGGGTACCCGAATGAGTGAGTTTTAGTTTTACGTCCCACCAACAACTTAGGTCATACGGAGACGGGACCTCGGTTTAAAAGAGTCATCCGAAAGCCTGGAGAAGCCCGGGATCGAAACAGGGGTACCCGAAAAAAAAAAAACATTGCATACTGTTGCAAAATGGCGTCTCTATCCACAATGGTGAGAGGCCTTGTTATTAATAGTCAGTACTTTGTCTGGTTTGAGATAGGTGCATCAATGCAGTCTGACCAATGTATTAGGATTCCACAAAATGTTTGCAGGTGCTGTTTAGTAATCACCCTGTCTATCTGTCCGTCCATCTACATAGTTCTTTTGTTTTCTTAAACAACAATACAAACTTTTATAGCAAGTTACATGTATATTACTGTTAGAATTATTATCCTTTGCAAAATTCAAATTTTCAGCATTTTTGATCTCGTGCCGCGATTATAGGAATCAGGCCTTGGTCTGGTCGCCTTTATGTCCATCTGTCTGAATGCCTGGCCGAAAAACGCCCCCCCCCCCCAACCCTTGATCAATTTTCGTTAAATTTTGGTCAAATATTTACATGCAAAACCCATAAATAAACTATGTGGACTTCAGATCAAGATCACAGTTGGAGCGCTAACTACGACAGTTAGGCCTCATCAGTGACCCTTGAATGTTTTCGAAATTCTTCAATGAAATCAATGATCCTAAATGACAAGAAAACATAAAGTACTCTTTGATGAAGTTCAGGCATCAATTTAATTACCCAAAATACGCATAACTTCCTATTTTTGGGTTATTGGAAATGAGAGTGGACCCAGATCAGACACCACATAATGCAGCATATGATATGTATCTACAATGTTTGCTTTCAGTAACACACATTTGTTAAAGGCCATACAATGTCCCCCGCCTCATGAAATTGTGGGTAAAATTCTCTTTTCCTTCGGGATCGAGGAATTTCAAATCATTACGAAAGCACGCCTATACAAATACATTGTCAAGTATTTTTGAAAAAAAAAAAATATGGAAATTTGGAAATTTTAAGATGGAAAAATGTGATGTTTTTCTTATTTATACTCAAAACATGGATTGAACCGAACCTCGGGTGGGTTCTATCGAGTACTAACAATCTATGAATTTGAGCAGATATAATAAAATAATGTTAACCCATATAAACCCTTTTTACTATATAAGTTGGGGTTTACTTTAGGGAAAGTTGAAAATAGGCGAAAGGATCAGGAACTGATACAATCAGATCCCACATCATATCCAAAACATCACAAGGGAAAGTTAAAACATGAAATTACATCAATTTACAATAGCGTTTATACGAATTGCCAGTCTGCCTACGTCACAAAATGGAAAAACCAATATCTTAATATAGCCCTTTTTTTAAGTGGGGGTGTGTAGGTGTCTGACCGGAGAAGAGGTCCCACTTTGCCTCAGGCTACTCACACGCCCAGTTAGTGATGTAGACCCGGATAGTCTCACCCCGAGTGTTTTTTCTGCGCTTTTCTCTGTTTTCGGATTGTTGCATGCTCACGTGCTTAGAAGATTAGCCGACAACTCAATACCTTCAGTGTAGCGCAGAATATTCACTTATTTTATGGCAGCAGTTTTGTGTTTCTTTTGTGCATTTGTGCTGTGTTCTCGCACTTTAGTTAATCTGTATATGAAGAAGATATATACTTCTTTCTTTTTGAGCAAACGTTTATTACGCTGTAGGTTCGAATATGTCCTTACTCCAGCGGACAATAGCTGAATTAAGCAAGAACGCGTTTTCGAGAAGTAGGCTTCTCTTCATCAGTTGCAAATAAAGACACAACGATTTTTTTCAGCTCAGTGTTATTTTTTCTTTATCGTGACAAGGCACATAACATACACACTTGTAAGATAGCAGTGTAAAAGATATATATATAAGGCTTGCACATATATTGTTTTTATATATAACAACACAATATTCCAGAATGGATATGCCCTGTAGATTAAAATACGTATAGTGGTTAAAACCACTGGCAGATCCTTGGTGAAGCAGCAAATCTACTCACTCGATTGTATATTGTGTTGTCCGTACTTTATGTACGTTGTACTTAAACGCGCAAGGTCGGGTTGGTACCGCCGTGAATATTGCTCTATATGGGACAGGGTTGGTAACTGTTTGGTTCCCATATTACTTAAGTACTTTTGAGCAAGGTCGGGTTGGTACCGCCGGGAATATTGCTCTTTGTGATGACAAATTTCCAAGAGGAAAGATGCGTGTGCTTTAGCCAAAGTTCATACTTCGGCGCTTTTTTACCACACTCTTCTGCAAAAGAATGTGTCTGCATCAGTCAAAGTCTCAACTTCGACTGGCATTAGCCTAGATACCGCTCCTCAAAGTGTGTTTAAGTAGCAAGTCGGCGTGAATACTCTTTGTTCTTGTGTGTATCAATACAATTAATTACCCGGAGTAAAACAGACCCATCAGCCATATCTCTTTGATGTAGCGAGTCTTTTGAACTAGATCTGAATCACTGGTAAATATTCAGATAGTTTATAGGGGTCGCGGTTTTCCTTTTTAGAGGCGCGACTTTTTTTTTTTTTTTTTTATTTTATAATTATTATTATTATTATTATTATTACCTGGCAAGAAGAATGGCAGTGATCAGTTTAGTTTAAGATAAAAGATGCGTGTTTAATCAAAATATTAACTGATTGTCTCTTCTTAGTGTTTTGGGGCTCGTAATTATATGGGTTCAGAAAAGAGATCCCATTTTGCCTCGCTGAGGTCCCACGCTTAGTTAGATATCACTGCAGGTACATATGTCGACGCACCGTACATGTGGGGAAACTGTTAATCAGCACATTTTCAGTCTCTTTGTTTAGAGAGTAACCTGCCCTTTGCACCAATTATTGTTAATTATCCATGTTGAGACAAGATTCCACAGCGTCTTGCATGCACTTGTTCTTAATTAGCATAATCTGACATTTACATCTATTAGTGGTGTCTTGCAAGTTATAGACCGCAGGTCTTCATTTTCCAAACTGTATAATTTTCTATGAAGATCGATGCCCTTTTGTGAAGCATCTGATCTGGGTCTACACTGTTTGCCAAACCCAACCCGTGTATGGATAACCCTCTTTCGCAACATTCTGACAGGAGAGCGATAAGAATTGTGAGGCTATTTTCTATAAATAACCTGGATTTATAGATGTGGACTTCAGCATGGAAAAGCTCCTGCGCTTTATAACTTTGGGTCGATTGTTATCAGTCGACACCCCAGAAAGAAGAGGGATGGCTTTCAATAGAGCCTTCAATGTTTAATCTATGTTCTAGTGTAAACTAAATTTAAGCCTTTGACACCAAACAAGCCGCTGTTCAGTTCTCATAAATGACACATATTTTTAATAGAACCATTACATTTAGGTAGGTAGGTAAAAGGGTCACTTCAGCAATCTAATGTCACCGCATCAACGCGGGTTCATTTTGTCTATGTTTAAAAACCCAAATAACGACAAGTTAAGCCTTAGATAGCATATTGTTTGTTTATCTATGTTTTATATTTATGCCAATTAATGATGCTATATTCTTTGCCAGTAAGATGAATTTGCGTATCAGATTTACTCTGTCTATGTTTTGCTACTATAATGGCCTAAAACTGTGTAGACCTTCATTTTATCGGGAGTGTCGTAATTATAACCCCGTATATTTCCGTATAATAACATTGATATGGTTGATAAGATCAGCAGAGTGGGGGTCCTCAACCCTAGCAAGACCTAAAAGGTCATTAACGCTAGTTAAGGAGTCCCTACCCTCGGCATAATCTGGGTGCCTGATCATAAGTTTTAAGTGGGGGTGTGTAGGTGTCTGACCGGAGAAGAGGTCCCACTTTGCCTCAGGCTACTCACACGCCCAGTTAGTGATGTAGACCCGGATAGTCTCACCCCGAGTGTTTTTTCTGCGCTTTTCTCTGTTTTCGGATTGTTGCATGCTCACGTGCTTAGAAGATTAGCTGACAACTCAATACCTTCAGTGTAGCGCAGAATATTCACTTATTTTATGGCAGCAGTTTTGTGTTTCTTTTGTGCATTTGTGCTGTGTTCTCGCACTTTAGTTAATCTGTATATGAAGAAGATATATACTTCTTTCTTTTTGAGCAAACGTTTATTACGCTGTAGGTTCGAATATGTCCTTACTCCAGCGGACAATAGCTGAATTAAGCAAGAACGCGTTTTCGAGAAGTAGGCTTCTCTTCATCAGTTGCAAATAAAGACACAACGATTTTTTTCAGCTCAGTGTTATTTTTTCTTTATCGTGACAAGGCACATAACATACACACTTGTAAGATAGCAGTGTAAAAGATATATATATAAGGCTTGCACATATATTGTTTTTATATATAACAACACAATATTCCAGAATGGATATGCCCTGTAGATTAAAATACGTATAGTGGTTAAAACCACTGGCAGATCCTTGGTGAAGCAGCAAATCTACTCACTCGATTGTATATTGTGTTGTCCGTACTTTATGTACGTTGTACTTAAACGCGCAAGGTCGGGTTGGTACCGCCGTGAATATTGCTCTATATGGGACAGGGTTGGTAACTGTTTGGTTCCCATATTACTTAAGTACTTTTGAGCAAGGTCGGGTTGGTACCGCCGGGAATATTGCTCTTTGTGATGACAAATTTCCAAGAGGAAAGATGCGTGTGCTTTAGCCAAAGTTCATACTTCGGCGCTTTTTTACCACACTCTTCTGCAAAAGAATGTGTCTGCATCAGTCAAAGTCTCAACTTCGACTGGCATTAGCCTAGATACCGCTCCTCAAAGTGTGTTTAAGTAGCAAGTCGGCGTGAATACTCTTTGTTCTTGTGTGTATCAATACAATTAATTACCCGGAGTAAAACAGACCCATCAGCCATATCTCTTTGATGTAGCGAGTCTTTTGAACTAGATCTGAATCACTGGTAAATATTCAGATAGTTTATAGGGGTCGCGGTTTTCCTTTTTAGAGGCGCGACTTTTTTTTTTTTTTTTTTATTTTATAATTATTATTATTATTATTATTATTACCTGGCAAGAAGAATGGCAGTGATCAGTTTAGTTTAAGATAAAAGATGCGTGTTTAATCAAAATATTAACTGATTGTCTCTTCTTAGTGTTTTGGGGCTCGTAATTATATGGGTTCAGAAAAGAGATCCCATTTTGCCTCGCTGAGGTCCCACGCTTAGTTAGATATCACTGCAGGTACATATGTCGACGCACCGTACATGTGGGGAAACTGTTAATCAGCACATTTTCAGTCTCTTTGTTTAGAGAGTAACCTGCCCTTTGCACCAATTATTGTTAATTATCCATGTTGAGACAAGATTCCACAGCGTCTTGCATGCACTTGTTCTTAATTAGCATAATCTGACATTTACATCTATTAGTGGTGTCTTGCAAGTTATAGACCGCAGGTCTTCATTTTCCAAACTGTATAATTTTCTATGAAGATCGATGCCCTTTTGTGAAGCATCTGATCTGGGTCTACACTGTTTGCCAAACCCAACCCGTGTATGGATAACCCTCTTTCGCAACATTCTGACAGGAGAGCGATAAGAATTGTGAGGCTATTTTCTATAAATAACCTGGATTTATAGATGTGGACTTCAGCATGGAAAAGCTCCTGCGCTTTATAACTTTGGGTCGATTGTTATCAGTCGACACCCCAGAAAGAAGAGGGATGGCTTTCAATAGAGCCTTCAATGTTTAATCTATGTTCTAGTGTAAACTAAATTTAAGCCTTTGACACCAAACAAGCCGCTGTTCAGTTCTCATAAATGACACATATTTTTAATAGAACCATTACATTTAGGTAGGTAGGTAAAAGGGTCACTTCAGCAATCTAATGTCACCGCATCAACGCGGGTTCATTTTGTCTATGTTTAAAAACCCAAATAACGACAAGTTAAGCCTTAGATAGCATATTGTTTGTTTATCTATGTTTTATATTTATGCCAATTAATGATGCTATATTCTTTGCCAGTAAGATGAATTTGCGTATCAGATTTACTCTGTCTATGTTTTGCTACTATAATGGCCTAAAACTGTGTAGACCTTCATTTTATCGGGAGTGTCGTAATTATAACCCCGTATATTTCCGTATAATAACATTGATATGGTTGATAAGATCAGCAAAGTGGGGGTCCTCAACCCTAGCAAGACCTAAAAGGTCATTAACGCTAGTTAAGGAGTCCCTACCCTCGGCATAATCTGGGTGCCTGATCATAAGTTTTAAGTGGGGGTGTGTAGGTGTCTGACCGGAGAAGAGGTCCCACTTTGCCTCAGGCTACTCACACGCCCAGTTAGTGATGTAGACCCGGATAGTCTCACCCCGAGTGTTTTTTCTGCGCTTTTCTCTGTTTTCGGATTGTTGCATGCTCACGTGCTTAGAAGATTAGCCGACAACTCAATACCTTCAGTGTAGCGCAGAATATTCACTTATTTTATGGCAGCAGTTTTGTGTTTCTTTTGTGCATTTGTGCTGTGTTCTCGCACTTTAGTTAATCTGTATATGAAGAAGATATATACTTCTTTCTTTTTGAGCAAACGTTTATTACGCTGTAGGTTCGAATATGTCCTTACTCCAGCGGACAATAGCTGAATTAAGCAAGAACGCGTTTTCGAGAAGTAGGCTTCTCTTCATCAGTTGCAAATAAAGACACAACGATTTTTTTCAGCTCAGTGTTATTTTTTCTTTATCGTGACAAGGCACATAACATACACACTTGTAAGATAGCAGTGTAAAAGATATATATATAAGGCTTGCACATATATTGTTTTTATATATAACAACACAATATTCCAGAATGGATATGCCCTGTAGATTAAAATACGTATAGTGGTTAAAACCACTGGCAGATCCTTGGTGAAGCAGCAAATCTACTCACTCGATTGTATATTGTGTTGTCCGTACTTTATGTACGTTGTACTTAAACGCGCAAGGTCGGGTTGGTACCGCCGTGAATATTGCTCTATATGGGACAGGGTTGGTAACTGTTTGGTTCCCATATTACTTAAGTACTTTTGAGCAAGGTCGGGTTGGTACCGCCGGGAATATTGCTCTTTGTGATGACAAATTTCCAAGAGGAAAGATGCGTGTGCTTTAGCCAAAGTTCATACTTCGGCGCTTTTTTACCACACTCTTCTGCAAAAGAATGTGTCTGCATCAGTCAAAGTCTCAACTTCGACTGGCATTAGCCTAGATACCGCTCCTCAAAGTGTGTTTAAGTAGCAAGTCGGCGTGAATACTCTTTGTTCTTGTGTGTATCAATACAATTAATTACCCGGAGTAAAACAGACCCATCAGCCATATCTCTTTGATGTAGCGAGTCTTTTGAACTAGATCTGAATCACTGGTAAATATTCAGATAGTTTATAGGGGTCGCGGTTTTCCTTTTTAGAGGCGCGACTTTTTTTTTTTTTTTTTTATTTTATAATTATTATTATTATTATTATTATTACCTGGCAAGAAGAATGGCAGTGATCAGTTTAGTTTAAGATAAAAGATGCGTGTTTAATCAAAATATTAACTGATTGTCTCTTCTTAGTGTTTTGGGGCTCGTAATTATATGGGTTCAGAAAAGAGATCCCATTTTGCCTCGCTGAGGTCCCACGCTTAGTTAGATATCACTGCAGGTACATATGTCGACGCACCGTACATGTGGGGAAACTGTTAATCAGCACATTTTCAGTCTCTTTGTTTAGAGAGTAACCTGCCCTTTGCACCAATTATTGTTAATTATCCATGTTGAGACAAGATTCCACAGCGTCTTGCATGCACTTGTTCTTAATTAGCATAATCTGACATTTACATCTATTAGTGGTGTCTTGCAAGTTATAGACCGCAGGTCTTCATTTTCCAAACTGTATAATTTTCTATGAAGATCGATGCCCTTTTGTGAAGCATCTGATCTGGGTCTACACTGTTTGCCAAACCCAACCCGTGTATGGATAACCCTCTTTCGCAACATTCTGACAGGAGAGCGATAAGAATTGTGAGGCTATTTTCTATAAATAACCTGGATTTATAGATGTGGACTTCAGCATGGAAAAGCTCCTGCGCTTTATAACTTTGGGTCGATTGTTATCAGTCGACACCCCAGAAAGAAGAGGGATGGCTTTCAATAGAGCCTTCAATGTTTAATCTATGTTCTAGTGTAAACTAAATTTAAGCCTTTGACACCAAACAAGCCGCTGTTCAGTTCTCATAAATGACACATATTTTTAATAGAACCATTACATTTAGGTAGGTAGGTAAAAGGGTCACTTCAGCAATCTAATGTCACCGCATCAACGCGGGTTCATTTTGTCTATGTTTAAAAACCCAAATAACGACAAGTTAAGCCTTAGATAGCATATTGTTTGTTTATCTATGTTTTATATTTATGCCAATTAATGATGCTATATTCTTTGCCAGTAAGATGAATTTGCGTATCAGATTTACTCTGTCTATGTTTTGCTACTATAATGGCCTAAAACTGTGTAGACCTTCATTTTATCGGGAGTGTCGTAATTATAACCCCGTATATTTCCGTATAATAACATTGATATGGTTGATAAGATCAGCAAAGTGGGGGTCCTCAACCCTAGCAAGACCTAAAAGGTCATTAACGCTAGTTAAGGAGTCCCTACCCTCGGCATAATCTGGGTGCCTGATCATAAGTTTTAAGTGGGGGTGTGTAGGTGTCTGACCGGAGAAGAGGTCCCACTTTGCCTCAGGCTACTCACACGCCCAGTTAGTGATGTAGACCCGGATAGTCTCACCCCGAGTGTTTTTTCTGCGCTTTTCTCTGTTTTCGGATTGTTGCATGCTCACGTGCTTAGAAGATTAGCCGACAACTCAATACCTTCAGTGTAGCGCAGAATATTCACTTATTTTATGGCAGCAGTTTTGTGTTTCTTTTGTGCATTTGTGCTGTGTTCTCGCACTTTAGTTAATCTGTATATGAAGAAGATATATACTTCTTTCTTTTTGAGCAAACGTTTATTACGCTGTAGGTTCGAATATGTCCTTACTCCAGCGGACAATAGCTGAATTAAGCAAGAACGCGTTTTCGAGAAGTAGGCTTCTCTTCATCAGTTGCAAATAAAGACACAACGATTTTTTTCAGCTCAGTGTTATTTTTTCTTTATCGTGACAAGGCACATAACATACACACTTGTAAGATAGCAGTGTAAAAGATATATATATAAGGCTTGCACATATATTTTTTTTATATATAACAACACAATATTCCAGAATGGATATGCCCTGTAGATTAAAATACGTATAGTGGTTAAAACCACTGGCAGATCCTTGGTGAAGCAGCAAATCTACTCACTCGATTGTATATTGTGTTGTCCGTACTTTATGTACGTTGTACTTAAACGCGCAAGGTCGGGTTGGTACCGCCGTGAATATTGCTCTATATGGGACAGGGTTGGTAACTGTTTGGTTCCCATATTACTTAAGTACTTTTGAGCAAGGTCGGGTTGGTACCGCCGGGAATATTGCTCTTTGTGATGACAAATTTCCAAGAGGAAAGATGCGTGTGCTTTAGCCAAAGTTCATACTTCGGCGCTTTTTTACCACACTCTTCTGCAAAAGAATGTGTCTGCATCAGTCAAAGTCTCAACTTCGACTGGCATTAGCCTAGATACCGCTCCTCAAAGTGTGTTTAAGTAGCAAGTCGGCGTGAATACTCTTTGTTCTTGTGTGTATCAATACAATTAATTACCCGGAGTAAAACAGACCCATCAGCCATATCTCTTTGATGTAGCGAGTCTTTTGAACTAGATCTGAATCACTGGTAAATATTCAGATAGTTTATAGGGGTCGCGGTTTTCCTTTTTAGAGGCGCGACTTTTTTTTTTTTTTTTTTTATTTTATAATTATTATTATTATTATTATTATTACCTGGCAAGAAGAATGGCAGTGATCAGTTTAGTTTAAGATAAAAGATGCGTGTTTAATCAAAATATTAACTGATTGTCTCTTCTTAGTGTTTTGGGGCTCGTAATTATATGGGTTCAGAAAAGAGATCCCATTTTGCCTCGCTGAGGTCCCACGCTTAGTTAGATATCACTGCAGGTACATATGTCGACGCACCGTACATGTGGGGAAACTGTTAATCAGCACATTTTCAGTCTCTTTGTTTAGAGAGTAACCTGCCCTTTGCACCAATTATTGTTAATTATCCATGTTGAGACAAGATTCCACAGCGTCTTGCATGCACTTGTTCTTAATTAGCATAATCTGACATTTACATCTATTAGTGGTGTCTTGCAAGTTATAGACCGCAGGTCTTCATTTTCCAAACTGTATAATTTTCTATGAAGATCGATGCCCTTTTGTGAAGCATCTGATCTGGGTCTACACTGTTTGCCAAACCCAACCCGTGTATGGATAACCCTCTTTCGCAACATTCTGACAGGAGAGCGATAAGAATTGTGAGGCTATTTTCTATAAATAACCTGGATTTATAGATGTGGACTTCAGCATGGAAAAGCTCCTGCGCTTTATAACTTTGGGTCGATTGTTATCAGTCGACACCCCAGAAAGAAGAGGGATGGCTTTCAATAGAGCCTTCAATGTTTAATCTATGTTCTAGTGTAAACTAAATTTAAGCCTTTGACACCAAACAAGCCGCTGTTCAGTTCTCATAAATGACACATATTTTTAATAGAACCATTACATTTAGGTAGGTAGGTAAAAGGGTCACTTCAGCAATCTAATGTCACCGCATCAACGCGGGTTCATTTTGTCTATGTTTAAAAACCCAAATAACGACAAGTTAAGCCTTAGATAGCATATTGTTTGTTTATCTATGTTTTATATTTATGCCAATTAATGATGCTATATTCTTTGCCAGTAAGATGAATTTGCGTATCAGATTTACTCTGTCTATGTTTTGCTACTATAATGGCCTAAAACTGTGTAGACCTTCATTTTATCGGGAGTGTCGTAATTATAACCCCGTATATTTCCGTATAATAACATTGATATGGTTGATAAGATCAGCAAAGTGGGGGTCCTCAACCCTAGCAAGACCTAAAAGGTCATTAACGCTAGTTAAGGAGTCCCTACCCTCGGCATAATCTGGGTGCCTGATCATAAGTTTTAAGTGGGGGTGTGTAGGTGTCTGACCGGAGAAGAGGTCCCACTTTGCCTCAGGCTACTCACACGCCCAGTTAGTGATGTAGACCCGGATAGTCTCACCCCGAGTGTTTTTTCTGCGCTTTTCTCTGTTTTCGGATTGTTGCATGCTCACGTGCTTAGAAGATTAGCCGACAACTCAATACCTTCAGTGTAGCGCAGAATATTCACTTATTTTATGGCAGCAGTTTTGTGTTTCTTTTGTGCATTTGTGCTGTGTTCTCGCACTTTAGTTAATCTGTATATGAAGAAGATATATACTTCTTTCTTTTTGAGCAAACGTTTATTACGCTGTAGGTTCGAATATGTCCTTACTCCAGCGGACAATAGCTGAATTAAGCAAGAACGCGTTTTCGAGAAGTAGGCTTCTCTTCATCAGTTGCAAATAAAGACACAACGATTTTTTTCAGCTCAGTGTTATTTTTTCTTTATCGTGACAAGGCACATAACATACACACTTGTAAGATAGCAGTGTAAAAGATATATATATAAGGCTTGCACATATATTGTTTTTATATATAACAACACAATATTCCAGAATGGATATGCCCTGTAGATTAAAATACGTATAGTGGTTAAAACCACTGGCAGATCCTTGGTGAAGCAGCAAATCTACTCACTCGATTGTATATTGTGTTGTCCGTACTTTATGTACGTTGTACTTAAACGCGCAAGGTCGGGTTGGTACCGCCGTGAATATTGCTCTATATGGGACAGGGTTGGTAACTGTTTGGTTCCCATATTACTTAAGTACTTTTGAGCAAGGTCGGGTTGGTACCGCCGGGAATATTGCTCTTTGTGATGACAAATTTCCAAGAGGAAAGATGCGTGTGCTTTAGCCAAAGTTCATACTTCGGCGCTTTTTTACCACACTCTTCTGCAAAAGAATGTGTCTGCATCAGTCAAAGTCTCAACTTCGACTGGCATTAGCCTAGATACCGCTCCTCAAAGTGTGTTTAAGTAGCAAGTCGGCGTGAATACTCTTTGTTCTTGTGTGTATCAATACAATTAATTACCCGGAGTAAAACAGACCCATCAGCCATATCTCTTTGATGTAGCGAGTCTTTTGAACTAGATCTGAATCACTGGTAAATATTCAGATAGTTTATAGGGGTCGCGGTTTTCCTTTTTAGAGGCGCGACTTTTTTTTTTTTTTTTTTTTTTTATTTTATAATTATTATTATTATTATTATTATTACCTGGCAAGAAGAATGGCAGTGATCAGTTTAGTTTAAGATAAAAGATGCGTGTTTAATCAAAATATTAACTGATTGTCTCTTCTTAGTGTTTTGGGGCTCGTAATTATATGGGTTCAGAAAAGAGATCCCATTTTGCCTCGCTGAGGTCCCACGCTTAGTTAGATATCACTGCAGGTACATATGTCGACGCACCGTACATGTGGGGAAACTGTTAATCAGCACATTTTCAGTCTCTTTGTTTAGAGAGTAACCTGCCCTTTGCACCAATTATTGTTAATTATCCATGTTGAGACAAGATTCCACAGCGTCTTGCATGCACTTGTTCTTAATTAGCATAATCTGACATTTACATCTATTAGTGGTGTCTTGCAAGTTATAGACCGCAGGTCTTCATTTTCCAAACTGTATAATTTTCTATGAAGATCGATGCCCTTTTGTGAAGCATCTGATCTGGGTCTACACTGTTTGCCAAACCCAACCCGTGTATGGATAACCCTCTTTCGCAACATTCTGACAGGAGAGCGATAAGAATTGTGAGGCTATTTTCTATAAATAACCTGGATTTATAGATGTGGACTTCAGCATGGAAAAGCTCCTGCGCTTTATAACTTTGGGTCGATTGTTATCAGTCGACACCCCAGAAAGAAGAGGGATGGCTTTCAATAGAGCCTTCAATGTTTAATCTATGTTCTAGTGTAAACTAAATTTAAGCCTTTGACACCAAACAAGCCGCTGTTCAGTTCTCATAAATGACACATATTTTTAATAGAACCATTACATTTAGGTAGGTAGGTAAAAGGGTCACTTCAGCAATCTAATGTCACCGCATCAACGCGGGTTCATTTTGTCTATGTTTAAAAACCCAAATAACGACAAGTTAAGCCTTAGATAGCATATTGTTTGTTTATCTATGTTTTATATTTATGCCAATTAATGATGCTATATTCTTTGCCAGTAAGATGAATTTGCGTATCAGATTTACTCTGTCTATGTTTTGCTACTATAATGGCCTAAAACTGTGTAGACCTTCATTTTATCGGGAGTGTCGTAATTATAACCCCGTATATTTCCGTATAATAACATTGATATGGTTGATAAGATCAGCAAAGTGGGGGTCCTCAACCCTAGCAAGACCTAAAAGGTCATTAACGCTAGTTAAGGAGTCCCTACCCTCGGCATAATCTGGGTGCCTGATCATAAGTTTTAAGTGGGGGTGTGTAGGTGTCTGACCGGAGAAGAGGTCCCACTTTGCCTCAGGCTACTCACACGCCCAGTTAGTGATGTAGACCCGGATAGTCTCACCCCGAGTGTTTTTTCTGCGCTTTTCTCTGTTTTCGGATTGTTGCATGCTCACGTGCTTAGAAGATTAGCCGACAACTCAATACCTTCAGTGTAGCGCAGAATATTCACTTATTTTATGGCAGCAGTTTTGTGTTTCTTTTGTGCATTTGTGCTGTGTTCTCGCACTTTAGTTAATCTGTATATGAAGAAGATATATACTTCTTTCTTTTTGAGCAAACGTTTATTACGCTGTAGGTTCGAATATGTCCTTACTCCAGCGGACAATAGCTGAATTAAGCAAGAACGCGTTTTCGAGAAGTAGGCTTCTCTTCATCAGTTGCAAATAAAGACACAACGATTTTTTTCAGCTCAGTGTTGTTTTTTCTTTATCGTGACAAGGCACATAACATACACACTTGTAAGATAGCAGTGTAAAAGATATATATATAAGGCTTGCACATATATTGTTTTTATATATAACAACACAATATTCCAGAATGGATATGCCCTGTAGATTAAAATACGTATAGTGGTTAAAACCACTGGCAGATCCTTGGTGAAGCAGCAAATCTACTCACTCGATTGTATATTGTGTTGTCCGTACTTTATGTACGTTGTACTTAAACGCGCAAGGTCGGGTTGGTACCGCCGTGAATATTGCTCTATATGGGACAGGGTTGGTAACTGTTTGGTTCCCATATTACTTAAGTACTTTTGAGCAAGGTCGGGTTGGTACCGCCGGGAATATTGCTCTTTGTGATGACAAATTTCCAAGAGGAAAGATGCGTGTGCTTTAGCCAAAGTTCATACTTCGGCGCTTTTTTACCACACTCTTCTGCAAAAGAATGTGTCTGCATCAGTCAAAGTCTCAACTTCGACTGGCATTAGCCTAGATACCGCTCCTCAAAGTGTGTTTAAGTAGCAAGTCGGCGTGAATACTCTTTGTTCTTGTGTGTATCAATACAATTAATTACCCGGAGTAAAACAGACCCATCAGCCATATCTCTTTGATGTAGCGAGTCTTTTGAACTAGATCTGAATCACTGGTAAATATTCAGATAGTTTATAGGGGTCCGCTGGAGTAAGGACATATTCGAACATACAGCGTAATAAACGTTTGCTCAAAAAGAAAGAAGTATATATCTTCTTCATATACAGATTAACAAAAGTGCGAGAACACAGCACAAATGCACAAAAGAAACACAAAACTGCTGCCACAAAATAAGTGAATATTCTGCGCTACACTGAAGGTATTCAGTTGTCGGCTAATCTTCTAAGCACGTGAGCATGCAACAATCCGAAAACAGAGAAAAGCGCAGAAAAATCACTCGGGGTGAGACTATCCGGGTCTACATCACTAACTGGGCGTGTGACTAGCCTGAGGCAAAGTGGGACCTCTTCTCCGGTCAGACACCTACACACCCCCACTTAATTCAGCTATTGTCCGCTGGAGTAAGGACATATTCGAACATACAGCGTAATAAACGTTTGCTCAAAAAGAAAGAAGTATATATCTTCTTCATATACAGATTAACTAAAGTGCGAGAACACAGCACAAATGCACAAAAGAAACACAAAACTGCTGCCACAAAATAAGTGAATATTCTGCGCTACACTGAAAGTATTCAGTTGTCGGCTAATCTTCTAAGCACGTGAGCATGCAACAATCCGAAAACAGAGAAAAGCGCAGAAAAAACACTCGGGGTGAGACTATCCGGGTCTACATCACTAACTGGGCGTGTGACTAGCCTGAGGCAAAGTGGGACCTCTTCTCCGGTCAGACACCTACACACCCCCACTTGAGACAACTTATTCCCCGAGTCATGCAGCTCTTTCCCAAACAGGTGGTGACTCAGAGAATTATGCGAAACAAAAGATGTATAAACACACATAATGAATAAAATAAAATTTAAACGCTATACCGACGGAGCTACCGAGCCACACGGTCGACCTGTTACATTCCCAAACATGTTTATTTATCCAACCAAGAGTTCATCACAGTTCCAACAAAATAAGTTACATTTTTTTCTTATTTCTGTTGGTACTTTTTTCTAATTGCCTCTTGCATTTGTTTCTAACATGAAATAAGAAACATTGTCCCTTAATCCATTGCTGCCTAATGGGGACTGTTCTACCTTGTACAATGGACAGATACAAATCCATTTGCCATTTTATCATTGATTGCAAATTTATTTATTTATTTATTTTCATCCAACCAATGATTACATGTCGCATTTTACTGCATATAACCCGAGCCTGAATTGCCTTTGAGGGCACTAGGCAAAACCGGGTAAACCTTGTTGCTCTTTAAAGTGAAAACTTAAAGATTCAGTTAAGGCAACTACATTACTGAAATTTATTTTATATTCATAAACATTGTGTATAAACAGTATTGATTGCCAATATACGAGTATATGAAGCTATGCACAATTTTGCAACAGATTATTGCAGGTTATTATTATTTTTTTTTTGTTTGATTTGAGTCTTAACACACCCTATCAACACTGTACAGGTCATTTTGGGGACCTTGCTTACACTTTTGTGGAATTTTTAACTAACATTGAAATAAAATGACATCTCAAGCCCTGCCGCCCAATGAAACCAAAAGGGTTAAACATTTTAAACATGGACGGTCCGACTCGCATCGCTTTGCCTGTGCAGGCTTAGATTATCTAGCAGTTTACCAGTACACATGTGCAATCAGTTTCAGCTCTGCGTGGAAGCATCATGCAGCCCATCTATTTCTTCAAGCCCCGATTGGTGGGGACCGGAGACTATTGCATGCAACAGACTATTGCATGTAATACTGAAAAACCTGCAAAACCACACAAATTATATTAAACTCTCAATAGAAAGGCCAGCACATACTGATCATTATCCCCACCTTTTTTGAAGAAAACGTGGGGATAGTGTAATGGTCCTCGTCGTCCATCTGTCTGTCCGTACACACAAATGGATAGATAGGTGGCTATGAACTTGGACAGAATCAATGTAAGTCAATGAGAGAAAGTGCGATTTATTCCGTTAGACACATAAAAGGTCTGTTATGTGGTTAAAATTAGCCACCTAAGTATCAATCTTGCTCAAAATAGCCACATAAGTATCCATTTGTGAGAAGTGCGCCCGTCCGTCCGTACATCCATCCGTTCGTCCGTCTTATCGAATAACTCCTCCTAAACGGTTATAGATAGAAATTGAAACTTTGGGAACTGATAGATCTTTGGACGACACTTTCGGAAATTTGATCACACCCCAAGGGGTGGGTCCAGGGGGTGGGGCCCGCGGGGGTCAAAATCAAAACGTAACGTATCAAAGCGAACGGCATGATGAGTAGATTATGTAGTGGAGTGGCGTGCCATCGACTGCGCAATTCTAGTTTATTAACCCATTTGGTACCAAAAACCCCAAAACGGGTATTTTGGCAAACAGTGCAGGCCCAGATCAGATGCCACAGAACGCGGTGTCTAATCAGGGCCTACACTGTTTGCAAAAAGTTCAGCCATTTTCCAAATAAAGTTTGAAGAAACCTGACATCCCTAAATTTTGAAATGAGCTCCTGCTATATATAAGAAGGAAGTGTCCATTTGGTACAAAAAGGTTAATTAATTGTAAATACCTCACATTATCAGGAGCATATAAGTGACTGACATTATAAAAGGGTCTTTGACTACTGATGCTTACCATGCACAGTCTTTTATGGAACGCCAAACATCATCAAACAGGACTACAGAAATGTCATATGACAACAAAAAGACTTTGGCTGAGCAAAAACATGAGGGATAAGCACACAACATCTGGAACAAGAAAGAACGCTTGCAAAGTCGTCTTTCTAAACCGTTGATAGTGCATTAAGGCTTAGAAAGTGAGAATTACACCCATTAGATCTCCAGTGTGGTACGGGTAACAGATACAGGGTGCAATTTCACAACTTTGCCAACTAAGAGTAGACATTATGATACAATTTCTTAACTTTTTAATATCTTAAAAACATACTACAGCATGTTGCAACATCTATCGACAACAAGCAGATGACTTAATTGAAAGCTTAAGATAATTAACCTCTAAAGTTTTTAATGGCATACAAACACGAAGCTTCTCGATATGACCAGATCTCTAATGAATGATACAACGGGTTTACGTCCACTATGATAATTTCAATCCTATGAAACGAAATTTCAATCATACAATTTCAAAAGTGATAATGAGACAAATATTGTTAATCTTACTACTGTGCCAAGGCGAGTGTAGAAAAAACTGAGAGAACAAAACATAATATTGCATTAACTTATCAGTACTGCATATTAACACCCTAATCACTTGGAGCAAATACATCACTTAGCAGTTACTATCATATTATTCGAATTTTCTATGCAACGATTCAGCCTGATAAGACAAATGGAGGAGGCAACTGTCGCAAATATAAAATGACACTATAATGCAGTCTGACAACTTAAAACCACGATAAAAAGACTAGACAACTTATCATACAGACTTGATGAATTTACTGACTGAAGTATAAAATGTTATAGCAGTTTAACGGAATGTTAAATGAACTCAACAACACTACAAATCAACATAACCACATGTCGTACCAACTTTTCGTTACAATCAACAACATCATGCAATGACAAAATTGGGGCCCAGACAGCTCTGGCGTTACATAGTCTTTTATTGGGTGCATTTCTTTACCAAAACACGCCTATACACCTTGTACCAATTTCTGACCATATTTCCCTAAAATTGAGTAGCTTTGATCTAAGTAGCTTGAAAGATAACAATTTCTATGAAAACAAACAGATCCCAGTAGAAGACTGTAAATCAGATAATATGACAGATAAGGAGATAAAATTCTAGAAAAAGCAGAGTATAATTAGTTTTGCAGATTGTAGCAGAGTTGAACATTATTTAGTTTCCATTGACCAGCCTGCTCAAAACTTTTTTGCTTTCATCAGGTGAACAAGTCTGGGAAATGAACGCCCCCCCCCCCCTAAACCAAACTTTATATAGAGAAAACTGGGGTTTACGGGAGTATACATGCTTTTTCTCATTTCTGCTCCAAGACATAGGTTGTGGGTACTCGTTAGAACCGCCTCCATGAGGCGGTTCTAACGAGCACCCGCAACCTAAGCTTGGAGTATAAATAAGAAAAATATCATGGATTTTCATCAGAAAAGTAGCCATTTTGGAGATGTGAAAAAATGCACTGTTTCACGGCTGTGTTATCGTAATGGTTGTGGTTTTACGGCCCTTCCAAGATCATTTCACTTATTTCAGTTGAGCCAAGCGATAATCAGAGGTTGGCAAAAACCGGAGTACCCGGAGAAAAACCACTTGATCTTCCGTTGCAGAACCTAGCGTCTCACACGTGACCCCAGCCAGGCTCGAACCCACAGCGGTGTGAAACCTAATGATTAAGAGTCAGCGCTCTAGATCACGAAAGCCCGTAACTGTGCAGGCTTACTCGTGTGGTCAGTTTCAGCTCTATGTGGAAGCACCATTCAGCTCAATATATTTCTCCAAGCCACGATAGGCGGGCGATTTTGGGTTTGATATTGTGTATGATAACTGAATAGTCGATTCTATGCTAGTTGAATTCTTACCAAGTCTTTTTGTGCGCATATTTACGTAAAGTCGGAGCCGAAGCATAAAGTCGACATATTTTGATGGGGCCAAAAATAGACCTTTCCTGATATGAACCTTTATAAAAATTCAGGTTGAAAAAGTAAATCTGGAATAAGGAATAAGGACAAAGGAATAAGGTAAAAAAAAGGAATAAGGAAACAACTTATCACTCGTTGCAAACAGTGCAGAGCCCGTATCAGATACTGCAGAACAAGACGCCTGATCAGGGCCTTCACCGTTTGCTTAAAGTTCAACCATGTTTTATCTATGATTTAATTCTACTCAGCCTGGTACCCCTTAACTCGTAAATGCACCCCTTCTGTATGTGGGATGGGAGCTCCCATTCTGTACAAAATGGGAAAAAATATTTATATTCCTTTTTTTTTTTTTTTTTCTTTTATTTATTTGTGATTTTTCCTCATTACTGAAAACTCTTAGCTACTTATAAACATTTTTACTTTACCTTATTGACTTACCTACCTACTATTGAATCAACGTTGAAACAACGTTGTTTCAACGTTGAATCAAAGTTGAGTCAATGTTGTGTGCCTGCAAGATAACTTGCTTACTCACTTACTAACCCACTCACTTGCTGGCTCGCGTGCTCACACACTCACTCACTTGACACTCACTCAAACCTATTTCTTTTATTTTCCTCTGTAAAGTTAAAAGCCATCTGTATTGTCCTTAGCTTTAGCAACTTCTTTTGAGTGTTTCCAGGTTTTTGCCAGCTCTGGTAATAAAATACCTATTCTGAGAGTCCAAAGCAGAGTAAACGATTAAAGTCTGATAACAAAATAGAGAAAATTCAGAAAAAAAGTCTGAATTTTGTAGGAGTGTATACAAATGCATTTTAAACTTTACTGCTGAAAAAATGAACATTTTAAGAGGTCAAAGTGTAATATTTTTCTTATTTCTGCTCCAAATATAGATTGTGAGTACTCGTTAGAACCGCCTCATTGAGGCGGTTCTAACGAGTACCCACAATCTGTGTTTTAGAGCAGAAATAAGTAAAATAAGGCTTACCCCTGTAAACCCCCGTTTTACTATATAAAAGTGGGGTTCTAGGGGGTCAATATTATATAGGCGTGTTTTCATGATATTAGGTATTTTTCAAAAATGCTAAAACCAAACAACTCCTTCTAACAACACCACCTCCACCTCCACCCCCCCCCCCCCCCGCCCCCGCCCACAAAAAAAGCAACTTAAAAGTATCAACAAGCAAGTTAGAACTACCTTCACGATTAAATAAATGTACTCTGTAAATTCAGTAACAGCTTTGTTTGTTTGTTTGTTTGATGTGGGCTCTTGTTAACGTCCCGATCCGAAGGACGGTACACTTTATCACATTCATTCCTGCAAATGATGCCAATGGAGCGTGTTCGGACACCGAAATTTTATCGCCGCTGCCGGGGATCGAACCAACCCGGGACTTCTAGCATCAGAAGCAAGTACACTAACCACTGAGCTATCACACACGCACCTTACTACTTATAATAATATCAGCAACATACACAATCGTATTAATACATGAAACCTGTACAATTCAGTGCTATTTACATTAGCGGTCTTCGCACTTAAAAATCCTATCGCTATGGCTAGCGGTCGGTTTTCCACCTCACCTGGTGCTTGTTCGATCCCCCTGCTGGTGCCATTAAAACCTTAAAAAAAACAGCAGATGTCTAACAGTTTATTTTGACAGCTTTCTTATCAATCATCTTTGATTCTCAGGCGTCTTAGTTACAGTTTCAGCCAATAAAATAACAGAACGATATCATAATTTTCATCACACAGCAAAGCTCCTATAGGAATAAAGCAGCTAGGAAAATAGAAAAATCTAAATGGAAGTTTAATGCGTTAGGCGTACCAAAACTCTTGATGAACTGTTTCAAAGCATTTTGTGTGAAAGCTAATAGATGCCGAACTGAAGCAAACAATGCGCAGCTATTGATTGGTATACCGAACTTTATCACGTCTGCTGTGGTTTAAATCACATAAAAGAAATACTGTAAAAAAATTTTATTCGTCAACATAAAGAAATACAATGCTATATGCATCCTTGTAGAGAATGAAGTAGTGGTGACTTAATGTTGGTGAAATGAGAAAAATGTCGTTTAACAGGCTCATCATTGCTTTACAAAAATTACATTTAAATGTTAGTGATCCTGTCTTGGTACCTTGCATTATTTCTTTTTATTAATTTACTGGAATAGAGAGCTAAATATGTCATTCAACAACAACAACAAAAAAAAAAGTTAGATGCGTCACTTACTCAATTATTTTACATAATTTATACTTATAGAATCAGCATGCAGCTATACATAACATATAAATATTAAAAACACAAAACCGGTAAGATGCGTCGGCAACTCATTTGTATCATAGTAATTAGACCTTAAACACCTATCAGTATTCGATACGCTTGGTAATAAAAAACTTCATTTTAAATGTGTGCGAAAGTGTGCGTTTCATCAATCATTTAGGAATTGAAACTTCAATGCAAGTATCCATTTCTGACCTTGACCTACATTTTATGGTTCACTGACTTTGTAAAATAGTGTGACAACCCTAACTTTCACCCTGATGTAAGAGTTTGTTTTTAAGAGATTCATTGATGATACTTGGTACATGCTTGCAACTAGGAGTGAAATTTTTATGCAGGCATCCATGTTTGACCTTGACCTAGATTTCATGGTTTGGTGACTTGCGCCCCCGCAGGCGCGACATAGCCTTCGGCGGAATTCTTGTTGTATATTTTTGAGCTTTAACAATATTTGTTGCTTATTTTGCCATCTAGGGACAAGCAAAGGTTGGGGGCATTGTGTTTTACAAACACCATTTCTAGTTCTGAGCTGTTTTTGATCTGATCTTTTTTTAAACTTGAAGTAAACAAGGACAAGCATAATATCTCAGACGAGTTCGAATTTGGCTCCAATCTGACAATCGGTTTTGCATTTACCTCCCACTGAGCGCGAAATATTTTACCACAGGCTTACAATGGAAAAACAACGTCTCCAGCTTTACTCAGCAATTTCTGATCTGATCTTTATCAAACTTGCAGATAACCAGGAGAGACATACCGTCTACGCCGAGTTCCAATTTGGGCCTTGCAGGACCAAGGGCTTTGGTGTTACCTGCCCTTGGGCATAAAAGCGAAAAAAAATGTGTATCCACTTTTTCTCAGCTGATTTCGACAGGCTCTTTTTTAAACTTTTAGTAAACAAGGACAAGCATAATATCTCAAATGAGTTCGAATTCGGCTCGAATCTGACAACCGGTTTCGCATTTGCGTTCCCCTGAAGGTGAAAAAATTTACCATTGGCTTACAATAGAAAAACAACGTCTCCAACTTTTCTCAGACATTTCTAATCTGATCTTTATCAAACTTGCGTATTACCAAGAGAGGCATACAGTCTCCGCCGAGTTCGAATTTGGGCTTGGCAGGACCAACAGCTCTAGAGTTACCTGCCCTTGAGTATAAATAAACTGTCAACTTTTTTCTCAGCTGTTTTCGATCGGATCTATTTGAAACTTTTAGTAAACAAAGACAAGCATAATATCTCAGATGAGTTAGAAGTTGCCTTGAATCTGACGGCCCGTCCATGCTTACAAACCCTACTGGTTTCATTTGGCGGCAGGGCTTGAGATGTCATTTCATCTCAAGGTCGGGTAAAAGTCCCACAAATTGGAAGCAACGTCTCCAAAATGACATTTACAGTGTTGACGAGGACGTTAAACCTCAAATCAAACAAACTGACAATCTGTGCTGTTTCTCAGGTGAGCGATCGTTGCCCGCTCAGTGGGCGACTTGTTTCTTTTCGAGGTTGGGGCGGAGGGGTTATAGTGACTACTTTTGAAGTAACTAATATATTTATAGCAAGATGAATTTGACATCGTGCAGATAAATACATGACTTTGAGATTTTATCGACCGTGCAGTTAATATTGTTTTCCTGAACGCTTTTTAGCTCACCTGTCACGTAGTGACGAGGTGAGCTTTTGGGATCACTTTTCGTCCGTCGTCCGTCGTGCGTCCGTGCGTCCGTGCGTAAACAATTTCTTTAAACGACATCTCCTCCTAAACTACTGATCAGATTTTGACCAAACTTCACAGGAATGATCCTTAGGTGGTCCCCTTTCAAAGTTGTTCAAATGGTTCCGGTCTGTTGCACATATAGGTCACAGGAGCCAAAAATAGATTTTTTTTTCACCGAAAACTTAAAAAATCTTCTGCTCTGAAACCGCAAGGCCCAGGTCTTTGATATTTGGTATGAAGCTTCATCTAGTGGACCCCTACCAAGATTGTTCAAATTATAGTGCTGGGGCCAAAAATGCCCCCGCACTGGGGCCCTTAGGTTTTACATGGGCTTATATAGGGAAAATCTTTTAAAAAACTTCTTCTCTGAAACCGCAAGGCCCAGGTCTTTGATATTTGGTATGACACTTCATCTGGTGGACCCCTACCAAGATTGTTCAAATTATAGTGCTGGGGCCAAAAATGCCCCGCCCCAGGGTCCCTTGGTTTTACATGGGCTTATATAGAGAAAATCATGCATTTGACATCGTGCAGATAAATACATGACTTTGAGATTTTATCGACCGTGCAGTTAATATTGTTTTCCTGAACGCTTTTTAGCTCACCTGTCACGTAAAAAATGCCCCCGTACTGGGGCCCTTAGGTTTTACATGGGCTTATATAGGGAAAATCTTTTAAAAATCTTCTTCTCTGAAACCACAAGGCCAAGGTCTTTGATATTTGGTAGGAAGCTTCATCTAGTGGACCCCTTACCAAGATTGTTCAAATAAAAGTGCTGGGGCCAAAAATGCCCCCGCCCAAGGGACCTTTTGTTTCACATGGGCTTATATAGGGAAAATCTTTATAAATCTTCTTCTCTGAAACTGCAAGGCCCTGGTCTTGCTAATTGGTATGAAGCTTCATCTAGTGGACCCCTACCAAGCTTGTTCAAATTATAGTGCTGGGGCCAAAATTGCCCCCGCCCCAGGGCCCTTTGGTTTTACATAGGCTTATATAGGGAAAATCTTTTAAAATTTTCTACTCTGAAACTACAAGGTCCAGGTCTTTGAGATTTGGTATGAAGCTTCATCTTGTGGACCACTACCAAGATTGTTCAAATTATAGCCCTGGGACCAAAAATGCCCCCACTCCGGGGCTCTTTGGTTTTACATAGACTTATATAGGGAAAATCTTGAAAAATCTTCTTCTCTGAAACCACAAGGCTTAGGTCTTTGATATTTGTTATGAAGCTTCAGCTAGTGGACCTCTACCAAGATTGTTCAAATTATAGCCTTGAGAGCAAAAATGCCCCCGCCATGTGGCCCTTTGGTTTTACATAGACTAATATAGGGAAAATCTTCTTCTCTGAAACCACAAGGCCCAGCTCTTTGCTATTTGGTATGAAGCTTTATCTAGTGGACCCCTACCAAGATTGTTCAAATTATAGTGCTGGGGCCAAAAAAAGCCCCCGCCCCGGGGCCCTTTGGTTTTACATTGGCGTATATAGGGAAAATCTTTAAGATCTTCTTCTCTGAAACTCAAGGCCTAGATATTTGGTGTGAAATTTCATCTAGTGGACCTCTATCAAGTTTGTTCAAGTTATAGTGCTCGGGCCAAAAATACCCCCACCCAAATCCTTTGGTTTTACATGGACTTATATAGGGAAATCTTTAAAAATCTTCTTCTCTGAAACTGCAAGGCCATGGTCTTTGATATTTGGTATGGAGCTTCATCTAGTGGACCTCTACCAAGATTGTTCAAATTATAGCCCTCGGGCCATAAATGCCCCCACCCCGGGGCCCTTTGGTTTTACATAGACTTATATAGAGATAATCTTTGAAAATCTTATTCTCTGAAACAGCAAGGCCCAGGTCTTTGATATTTGGTGTGTAGCTTCATCTAGAAGACCTTTGCCAAGATTGTTCAAATTATTGCCTTTGTTGATATTTGGTATGAGGCTTCACCTTTTTATGCCTCCCTCAACATTATGCACATTATAACCCTGGGGTCAATAATGGCTCTCCCCGGGACCCACTTGTTAGTCTATGGATCAGGTGAGCGATCAAGGGCCATCATGGCCCTCTTGTTTAATTGAAGTTTTACGCCCCGTGAACACTGTTTAGGTCATTTTTAAGTTTGTGGGACGATTTTACTCGAATCTGAGATTAAATTACATCTCCAGCCCTTCCACCCAAGCAAACTTGGCCAATAGGGTTGATATGCAGGGAAGAGCCGACTTGCAACGCTTTGCTTGGGCAGGCTCAGACCTTCTAGGCGGTATACCAGTACTCTTGTGTGGCCACATCATCATCATCATCGTCGTCATCATCATCTAATACATGTATATAATCCTTTTTGGTGAAAGTTTTTTTTAATATACATACAATTTTGACGATGGAGTTTTAAGCAGAGTTATGGTCCTTCGTGAAATCAGTGTCTGTTATAGGGATATCTCTCTACTATGGGAAAAAATCATGTTTATCGAAACTATGTCACAGGAGCATTTCTTCCTTTTTCAATAAAATATAGAGATTTCACAGTTAAATCGAAATTTATATCGTTACTGCAAACAGTGGCGATTCGAGGTTTGGGTCGTCTATGGAGCCAAACACCGGGTAACCCATCCAGATCAAACAGCGATATCTATTGCTTTAAATAGAGAGAGAGAGAGAGAGAGAGAGAGAGAGAGAGAGAGAGAGAGAGAGAGAGAGAGAGAGAGAGAGAGAACAAAATCACCACTGTACGTGCGTCGCCGAAAGAGCCGGCACGGACAGGCAGCAGGGCTTCGTCCAATTTTGCTTGGTTTACAAAGTTATATCTAAAAATTTCTTCAGACCAGAGCAAGCCGGCCTCGGTAGCTCAGTCGGATGCGTGTCTGACGGCTGGTCAGGAGGACGCGGGTTCGATACCTGCCGGGGTTGGCAACATTATCTCGTGGAGATTGATCATGAAATCTTTTCTACGATCATTCTCTCCCGAAGGACAGTTAATTGTCAGTTTCTGGCGAAAGAATGTGCACTGTATTACGTACAAGTCTGCCCAGAAAAAGTGTGGATAGGTAAACTGACCGGCTCCAAAATGACCTCAATAGTGTTGACTGGGCCGTTAAACTCTGATATAAACAAATAAAGGCCAGAGTAAACTAGATGCTCCTCACATAAAGAAGTTCATGTAATGATTAAACGTGTAAACCCAATTTTATAGAAGGAAAAATGGGGTATGCATGCTAACATATTATTAACATTATTTGTGCTCAGAGTTGCGGGAACTCAATTCACCATATTTGCATTATTTGCTGGCCCCCATCTTGTACATTGTCAATATTGGAAAACAGGTAACCAGACCCCCCTGACCTTTCAAGGTCAGGGGGTCTGGTTACCTGTTTTTCCAACACTGATAACCTTCAGACTAGGAACCAGCAGATAATGCAAATAAGGTGAATAGGAATGATTATGAAAAAGAAACGTGTACAGTGAAAGTCCGCTATTCAGACCACCTAAAATTAAGACTAATTTTGCTTTAAAAGCTTATTTAGAAAGCTGCACTTATACTTTTATCGTGCTTTCTGCGCACAATGTCCTCTGGTCAGGGACCACCTTTGGGACTGTTCAAAAGTGGTCTTACATGAACAGTCCCAAATGTGGTCTGAATATAGGAATTTTACTGTATTTTTTCATCTAAAATACTAGGCATGGTGATTTTTTTTTTGCACACTGGTGTCTTAGCGTAATGAATGGCAGCTGGTTCCTTTTGTGAAGTTTATGTTTATTCCCTTTTATAACATAAAAAAAAAAAACAACCGGAAAACGCGGGAAATAAAGAAACTCGCGATTTTTTCACATTTAAGGCTTCCGCACAGTGTTCATTCGGATTCGCAGTGTGTTTTGACCTGCGGTGACTTATTACCGACCACAGGCAGTAAAACATTCCTTACCTGTATCACGTGACCTGTCCATCCATCATCGTAGGTGTGTCAGTTCAGGCGTGTTTATCCGCAAAGGTAAAATACCGTCCAGGATCAAAAGATAAAATAAAATGGTAAGACACTTTATTATAATTATGTTTTTTTTTTTTCTTCATTTGTTTGTAAATTTGACATCTTTATTAGAAGCATACAAAGTGATGCGAGTCGGACCACCCTGTGGTTTGCTTGGACGGTAGGGCTTGAGGTTGGTTTGACGTGTCGTCAGTTACAATTCATTGTCGGAAAAAGGCCCACGAAATGGATAGCAACGTCTCCAAACTCACCTAAACACTGTTAATGGGGTCGTAAAACTCAACGAAAAAATAATAATAAAAAAAATCAGCCAAATTCGTTTCTCTTTCGAAAATCTGAAGTACGAAAAACACTCCCAATTTTACCAGGTGTGTATGTAATATACACCTGCGGTAATGGTCAAATCTGACCGACGCAGTATCAGAGCGGGTTGACCGAACTTCACTACGTAACTAGCTGCACATGCTATAACTCTTCCAACCCTGTAACAAATGCGAACATTGTAGATCCTGATGAGACGGCTGAAAATGAGTCGTCAGATCAGGATCTACATTGATTTACATTCTGTGAAACACTTATATCATTTGCAACCATTCACCATATTTGCATTATTTGCTGGCTCCCAGCTTGCACATTGTCAATATTGGAAAAACAGGTAACCAGACCCCCCTGACCTTTCAAGGTCAGGGGGGTCTGGTTACCTGTTTTTCCAACACTGATAACTTTCAGACTAGGAACCAGAAGATAATGCAAATAAGGTGAATGGGTGCTTCCTGAAATCGAAGACGGTATTATCCATTTATCAACTTCGCGTTGGATTGAGAATGCTTTGAGATTTAACGTCCCCGTCAACACTGTATAGGTCATTTTGGAGACGTTTCTTCCAATTTCGTGGGACTTTTAGTCGACAATGAGATGAACAGATGAAATGACATCTCAAACCTTGTCGCCCAATTAAATCGATCGGGTTTATAAGCATGTACGGTCCGACTCGCACAGCGGTTTTTGTTTGATTTTGTTTGATTTGAGGTTTAACGTCCCCGTCAACACTGTAAAGGTCATTTTGGAGACGTCGCTTCCAATTTTGTAGGACTTTTACCCGACACTGAGATGAAATGACATCTCAAGCCCTGTCGCCCAATGAAACCAATAGGGATTATTAGCATCGACGGTCCGCCTCGCACCGCGGTTCCTGGACAGGCTTAGATCCTCAAATGGGTTTACCAATACTAGTGTGCGGGCCGGATTCAGCTCTGCTAGTACTCGTGTGCGGTCGGTTTCAGCTCTGCGTGGATGCATCATGCAGTCCATCTATTTTTTTCAAGCCCCGATGGGCGGGGGCCGGCGTTCGCTTTGAAAGGGCGCTGTCTAGTGTCGTGGTTTATTTATCTATTTATTCTTTGCAAACTATCGCTCATGAAAAACGACTGGTCATGAAAAAAAGTTTCAAACTATTTATCACCAATTTATAGTCGACAAGTCTTCGCCATCGGATTTTTTTGGAAATCATACTCAGAATGTTGCAAAGGGGTAGACGATTTACCTATGCAACGTCTGCTATATGGTATTTTGCGCATGAAAAGTATTGAAATGGCACATTGACTGTGTTGATTTACATGGACAGAACTCTTGTATTTATGGACAGAATTTCAAACTGTAGTGTTACATGTACACATCGACCGAACTTCACATATGCATGTACTTATGGAAACTCTCGGTTACATGTACATATAGACAGAACTTCATACTCTTGTATTACATGTACTTATATGCACAGATTTTCAAACTCTTGTGTTGCATGTACTTAGGGACAGAACTTCAAACTCTCGGTTACATGTACTTATTGGTAGAAATTCAAACTCTTATATTACATGTACTTTTGGAAAGAACTTCAAACTCTTTATTACATGCACTTCTGGGCAGACTTTGAAACCCTTGTGTGACATGCACTTATGGACAGACCTCCAAACTCTCGGTAACATGTACTTTTGTCTCTTGTGTTACTTATGGATACAATTCTTACTCTTGTTTTTCATGTTTTTATGGAAAGTACTCCAAACTCTTGTTTTACATGTATTCATGGACAGAATTTTAAACCCTTGTGTGACATGCACTTGTGGACAGGACTCCAAACGCTTGTGTTACACATACTTATGGAGAGACCTTCAAACCCTTGTGTGACATGCACTTATGGGCAGAACTCCAAACTCTCGGTAACCTGTCCTTTGTCTCTTGTGTTACTTATGGATACAATTCTTACTCTTGTGTTACATGTTTTTATGGAAAGTACTCCAAACTCTTGTTTTACATGTACTCATGGACAGAATTTTAAACCTTTGTGTGACATTTATTTGTGGACAGGACTTCAAACGCTTGTATTACACGTATTTACACGTACCTTCAAACTCTTGTCTTTCATTACGTATGGACAGAACTTCAACATGTACTTATGGACAGAACACAAACTATTGTGTGACATGTACTTATGGACACAACTTAAACTCTTGTGTTACATTTACTTATGGACACAACTTAAACTCTTGTGTTACATTTACTTATGGATAGAACTTCAAACTATTGTGTTACATATACTTAGGGACAGAACATCAACTTGTTTATATGGACAAAACTTCAAACTCTTGTGTGACATGTACTTATAGACAGAATTTCAAACGTATTTGTGGACCGAACTTCAACGTTTACATACGGGTGGAAATTCAAACTCTAGTGTGACAGAGCTTCAATTTCCTGAGTTCTCTAAGGTTCTGTATAAGAGGGCGGCACATCACCACGTGGAGCTATGACGTCAGCAATGTGTCAGCGACGTCGATGCAGTCGTCGTTACATAGTGTTAATACGACACTTTCTTTTCTAGTCTTTTTTGTTCAAAATTTACAAAGAATAGAAGTATGTCACCCGCTGTAAAATTGGAAATGACCTTGTCTAAAGATGAAGGAACATTCTATTCGTTATATTGGTCAACTGGGTGACTATGTTCAGAAATGGACATAAAATATGGGTTTATGACATGAGTTATGACCACAGGATTGTCAATTTAGCCATGTTTGACATACCAAAGATATTAAATATGTATACTGCTAATATCGATTATACTGCAATCCATTCCTTCATTCTTGTTTAACTAGGGAAACTAACCAAAATTTAATCTTAAAAATGACAGTGTAGATGCACCACTTTTAACCATGAGACCACGGTATTTCATCGCCCCCGCAAGGACGACATTGTTCCCAAACATAGTCTTAGTTTCTTGTTTTTTCATTAACTATATGTCTTAACATTATATACTACCTGCAAATTACTAAATTACGTTGCTGGAATCCGGTATCTTTTTGACACTGTCATATAACAGTCAAGATCAGACGCCACGGAAGGTCTACACTGTTTCCTAAAGCAAACAAAATAAACATGAAATAGACTGGTCCCAAGCTTTTAGGTGGAAGATGTCATATGGACAGGCCTCCGTGGCATATTGGTTAAGAGCGCTCTCTTAACCATTAAGTCTCTCGAGCCTCGCTCGGGTCACATATGAGAAGTCGAGTTTGCTTTTCTCTAGGTACTTCGGTTTTCGTGCGAATTAAGCGAAATAAACTTGAAGGGTCGTGGGTTAAAGGGGTGTGCACCAGAAGAGGTGTAGCTGTCGTGTCTATTCCCCTATCCATATTACCAAACCCAAACCATTACCCTGATTAGCATATCCTAGCCATAATCTAACCATAACCTAACTATTCACCTTATTTGCATTATCTGCTGGTTCCTAGTCTGAAGGTTATCAGTGTTGGAAAAACAGGTAACCAGACCCCCCTGACCTTTCAAGGTCAGGGGGGTCTGGTTACCTGTTTTTCCAATATTGACAATGTGCAAGCTGGGAGCCAGCAAATAATGCAAATATGGTGTCAGTGACCTACTCCTAACCCAAGTTATTGTCGCCATTTGTAATTGCACTGAAGCTTGATCGATGAGTTTTAAAAATGAGATTTTACTGTTCCACGCATCAATGCGATTTTTTTTCAATATATATTTTTGAACACTCAAGTGTATTTTTATTCATATATACGGTCATAACTCGACGTAGCCAAAGGCGAATTCCTTTCGCATGATTTCACATCACAACTTCATAGTGCGTAAAATATGATGAATGGACGCTGAAAAACGAAATCAAAGTACTGAGAGTTCTGGTGTGTCGATTGCTTCTGTGTATAGGCGGGAAAATTGTCCTGAACGAGGACAACCCTTAAATTCCTGTACCGTAGCAAACAATATAGACCCTTGTCAGAAACATTCTGCGGCATCTGATCTGGGTCTACGCTGTCTGCCAAATACAACGGCACATTATTCCAGTCCAGGTTCTAGAGATAACTCTCTAACAACACACTGATCTGAAAACGATAAGAACAACGCGACTTTTGTCTATAAATAACCGTTACCTGGATTTCCCAGAAATCAGTGATAGTCGCTCGGACGCCAAATATGAAAAGCTTGTGTACTCAGTGCCTTTGCATCGACTGACAAACGAAAAAAAGAAAGAAAAACTTTGATGCATCTCATCATGAAAACTCTATTGGTTTCATTGGGCGTCATTTCATCTCAATGTCGGGTAGAAGTCCCACAAAATTGGAAGCAACGTCTCCAAAATGACCTATACAGTGTTGACTGGGACGTTAAATCTCAAATCAAACAAAACAAACAGCATGAAAACACGCCTATATAATTTTGACCCCTATATAATAAAACTGCATACAACGTTTCGGTTGATAAGAAAACATCAAAATACGAATATGCACGTGTTGGCCATCGTTGTACTTTGTCAGTACGAAAGACTGTGACAAGGCCTATGCCCTAAGCATTTTTGTCCTATTTTTATTTTATTATTTTTGAAGGTATGAAAGGTTTTAATGACAGGTGATGTGCTCAGGGAGAGACCTAGACATTTTTGTCAAATAGCTGTCATGTATAGAAACGTTAGTGTAATAAATCATACAAATTCTTGCACTATGCATTGTAAGACTGGGTGATATATTAACCCTTATCCCGCTGCATAATTAAGTTAGCCACACCCATTTACGACTTTGAACCAATCAGATTACTTGATGTTATTTATTGCTGCAAATTAACAAACTGAATGCCAAACAGTGTAGATCCCGTTCAGATGGCTTCTGAAGAAGCCGTCCGATATGGATATACACTGTTTGCAAATGTTATGGAATGTTAAAGTTTAATTACACACACACACACACACACACACACACACACACACACACACACACACACACACACACACAGAGAGAGAGAGAGAGAGAGAGAGAGAGAGAGAGAGAGAGAGAGAGAGAGAGAGAGAGAGAGAGAGAGAGAGAGAGAGAGAGTACTGATTTCATCTCGTAAAATTTAATGTTGCCCTCTGGTTGTTTTGTTTTGTATGTGTTTAATGTTTTGCCGCCAAATGTTGCTTATTTGTATCGCTCCTCTTGTTATTACATTTATTTGTAATCAGAGTGAATAAAAGATTTGATTTGAATATACTGCGTAGACCAAATCTCTTATTTCCAAATCTCCATCAGTATAAAAGATTTCGATGGTGTTTTAACTCTTATCATGCTGTTCACGACAACCCCTATCTTTGGAAACAGTGTAGATCCAGATCAGTTGAAGCCATCTGATCATGATCTACACTGTTTGACATTCAGTTTATGAATTTGTAGCAATAAATTACATCAAGTAATTTAATTGGTTGATAGACAGAAATGGGTGTGGCTTAAATGGATACTCAACAAGATAAGGGTTAAAAAATGTCGGTAAATCTCAGAATGAACACTGGAGCTGCCAGATCAAAAACATTGCGTTGGACTGGGTACAGTAAAATTCCGCTATTAAGACCACCTAAAATTAAGACTTATTCCGCTTTTAAAAGCTTATTTATTCGACTGCGGTTATTCTTTCTTTCTGATTTCTGCATGCAATGTAGAGATCACCCTAGGGACTGTTCAAAAGTGGTCTTAAAGACAACTTTTGAACAGTACCAAAGGTGATCTTAATATAGGAATTTTACTGTATTTTGTTTAAGGAAAATATACATTAATTTATGAAATATTTACACTATTGTCTTTGGCCGTTCTTGTTGGTCCGGTCGGATTCGCGTCCGCCCGGCATCGGGTTCCAGCAACGGGATGGTTAGGGGAGGCAAAGTTGTCATGTATCTAGCGCCGGTGCGTCCAACTGATATTGGCTTACAATTGAACAAGGCCTGCTGTCCTTGCAGCAGGTAAGAATAGGGGGGGGGGGGGGGGGGGGGGGGGGTGCGGGATCGTTTCTCCTTTTTCTGAACTTCCATTCATTTTCCGCTTTTTTCACTGTCCCTCACTTTCATTTTATCTCCTCTACATCTCTCCTGTCTCTTTTCTTCCTTTCATCCTTTCTCTGGGAGACAACACAAAATGACCCACAAGTGTTGACGTATCGTTAAACCCAAAAACAATCAATCAATCATAGTCCGTGGAGATCGATTATGAAGTCTGTCTTTCTCTAGCACGGATTCAAGACAAACAGTTTTCATATTCTGGTGAAAGTTTGTGCAATGTATTGTTCACCGCTCGTGTATAAACTTGGCCAGGAGCAGTGTAGCTAGGTAAACTGACCGATTCGACATTGCCAATAATAGTGTTGACTGGGCCGTTAAACTCCAAACCAACCACCACACTGTCTTGTGATGTCGTACTGTTCGTTTCTTTCCTAACAGGCTACTATCTACGGAGACCCCAACTTCACAGAGGAGGAGGAGACAAATGTTGTTGAACAACTGAAGGAAGCCATGGACGGGAGTGGTAAGAACAGAAAGAAAACTATCATAAAATCCTAAAACTTCGGACACTTTGAGGACTGTAATTCTTCTAAACTTTTAACAAATGTATTTCACGATCCTGCACGGAGTCTAAAAGTGCAGATAAAATGGCAAACTGTGTAGACCCTGATCAGACTGCCTGATCTGAGTATGCACTGTTTGCTTTAATAGCATATCCATCCCAATACTTAGGATCATTACGGTAGAATGTCTCCATACAGACGCCCCTATAAGTAGACTGTGTCCATAGTACACTGATGCCACCCCAATTGTGCCATTTTCAGAAAAAGACAAACATTTTCATCAACTAGAAGTGTGGCAATACGACACAGAGGCCCCCGCCCGGGGCCCTTCTCACCCCGAAAAAAAAAAAAAAAAAAAAACTAGATCGCGCAGTCGATGGCGCGCCATCGCAAATCCCCACGTTTTCCACCTCAATACTCTTGCTTCCATTCATTTACAAAATAAATTAAATTCTTGGAGGAAACATGTGTTCCATTAATCCTAAAAGTTTGACCTTTTGACTGGGCCCCTCCCCAGGGCCCCTGGGGTCGGGACCAAAAATAAACGTGCTCTTGCGCAAGCCATTCATATAAGCATGCACCTCACATACCAAATATGGTAGGATTCCACCCATGGGTTAAGGAGGAGATAGACGGACAGACGGACGAATGGACGGACGGACGGACGGAGGCGATAACAATATCCCCACTTTTTCTTCGAAAAACGTGGGGATAAAAAAGAAAAAAAAAAAAAGAAGAAGAAAACAGCTGTTATCAAAAAGCATAGCTCATCTGGAAAAGTGCCCTTGGGTGGGTGTATTGTCAAATAAATCTCTGGTCAAACAGGAAACGCATCCATCATATTGTTTGGTCAATGAGCTCTTAAAAAAACTCGTGCATTAAAATGTTTAAGTCAGTGACATTGACCCATGTGCGCGCGCGTGCATGTGTGTGTGTGTGTGGCGAGGGGGGCGGTATTGCTTAATAAAATTATGGACCTACACCTATCATCATACCAAATATGAGGTCATGGGCATGGGTGGGAGAATCGCTGTATATAACTTTAGGCCTGTTTCTATCATCAAGCCAAATATCAACAAATTCCGTCATAGGGTTTAGACAATATGAGCTCTTAAAAATTTGAACATACAAAAATTTAAGTCTGTCACCGTGACCTCTGGGCATGGACATGTTTGGCGGTATCGCTGAATAAAACTTTAGACCTGTCTCTATCAGCATACCAAATATGAACCAAATCCATTATATGATTCGGAAAATATGAGCTCTAAACAAACTTAAATATTAAGATTTTTAAGTCTGTGATCTTGCTCTTGAGGTCATTGGGATGGACTGTGGTTTTGCTGGATAAAACTTTGGACCTGTGTCTATCACCATGTTTACATGTGAACCAAATCCATAAAATGGTTTGGAAAATATGACCTCTTAAAAACTTAAACATTAAAAATTTCTAAATCCGTGACCTTGACCCTGAGGTCATATTTATGATTGGGGGTGTCGCTGAATAAAATTTTAGACATGTATCTATCATCATACCAAATATGAATCATATGCATAGTATGGTTTGGAAAATGTTCAGGTTCTACCTTGTACACATTTCTTGACAAAAATGAAAAAAAAAAAAAAAAAAATAAAAAATAAAAAATAAATAAATAAATAAACAGCGGTCAAAATTTGGCTGGAGCATTAAATCAAATTCCACATAGTAAATGAGACACGCATTAAGCAGTTTTAACGCGTAGATTACATGTTTTTGAGCGAAAGTAAGGTAAACGATTAATAACCATTGTAAAATAGAAGTGGAGGCAATGATCAGGAATCGATACAATGACCTTACACATCATCCATCCTTTGCACCAAAGGGACGATGCCGTAAGAAGAGGCCAAATGCAGTTTCTCTGACAAATGGCCAAATGGCTATCCAATCAAAACTAAAATTACCTGCGCATACATGCAAAGTTAACCAATGACAATAATAAACCCCAGTTTTGGCATGTATGAAGCTAGCTTTTGAGGGTTTACATTACACAGACTTGTCATCACGAAAACACGCCTATATAGTTCTGACCCATTTTGAACCCCACTTTTATATAGTAAAACTGGGGTGTACACAGGTAAACCTTTTTTCTTATTTTTGCTCTAAAATAGATTGTGGGTACTCGTTAGAACCGCATCGGTTCTAACGTGTACTCACAATCTATATTTTAAGCAGAAATTGGAAAAATATCACAATTTTTCATCTTAAATTTTTCCTTTTTTTTTCTTTCGGAGGTTAAGTTTACAATGTATTTGTATAGACATGTTTTCGTAATGTCAACATACTGGTATAAAAGAAGCTGGAAATAATCTGTATTTTACAAGTAGTGCAGCTGTCCCGACCATGGAAATTCAGTTGACTATATACTTCGCCTCAAAACTCCATTAACCCTTTTTGTACCAAATGAGATCTTCCTCCTTATATATAGCAAGAGTCCATTCCAAAATTTAGGGGTGCCAGGTTGTGTTTTCATCAAAATTTATTTGGAAAATGGCTGAACTTTTAGCAAAGAGTGGAGGCCCTGATCAGACGCCGCAGAATCTGGGCCTGCACTGTTTGCCAAGGTACCCCTTTAGGGGTTTCCGGTACAGAATGGGTTAAGTATTTTTTGAAATAGGCAAATGAATGCAAGTCTTTGCAGCATCGGAGTTGGTTTATCGTTATCACATGGTATTGTATGTCGCTGATAAATAGACCATTACTTGAAATGAATGGCCTAAATAGTGTTGACGGGGACGTAAAACATTATTTCAAACAAAACTTGTAATGAAACTCTGACTTGCTATTTTGTTTCCAGGAACCAACGAGGATAAAATTATAGAATGTCTAGTAAAACATAATAATTACCAGCGGCGAAGGATTGCCAAAGCTTTTGGTGCAGCCATGGGCAAGGTAAAATCTAGTAATTGTTTTTCCATACATGCATTTTCACTTGAATGCTGTAATGATACGCTATTATGTAACATAAAAACATTTGTCTTTTAATCTTTATTTGGAACCATAGGGGCTTGAATCACGAAAAAAAATGAAAAAAAAAAAATATTTTTTTTTTCGTTTTTTTTTTTTTTTTTCCGTGATTCAAGCCCCTATGTTTGACACATACACCTTCACCTCAAAACATCAGTAATAGGCTTATACCGAGGACCTTCGTTATAACAACAGTATTTTTCCCTAACACTTTACTGTTATAAAGATTGCCCCCATCCATCGGGGCTTTGAGAAATAGACTGGGCTGCATGATGCTTCCACGCAGAGCTGAAACTGACCGTACGTGAGTACAGGTAAACCGTGGAGAAGGTCTAAGCCCACCCAGGCAAAGAGGTGCGAGTCAGACCGTCCATGCATATAAATCCTATTGGTTTCATTGGGCGGCAGGGATTTAGATGTTATTTCATCTGAATGTCTGGTAAAAGCCCCACAAAATTAGAAGCAACGTCTCCAAAATGACCAAGTGTTGACGAGGACGTTAAGCTTCAAATCAAAGAAATACTGTTGTAAAGATGCAAGTCACATACCTAGTTCTGTGTGGACAGCCGAGTAAGTATAATATGATCGAAAACATTTTGGTATCAAACACAACAAAAAATAAGATTAAACACTCTATTATGTTCCAATATTTGTTTTTAGTAAAATGCTAGATTAAAAAAGTTGCATTTTCGTTTGGACAACAAAAACTTCAGCAGCAACAGTAACAGAGGAAATAAGAATACATCCTTCCATCATTTAAGGGGAATGAGAACACCTTCAGGGGAGGCAACTCCTGCAAACGTATTTTTGTTAACCATGCAATAGGGGTCAACTCTTCAAGGAAAGAATTTGCTCGTGAGGAGCAAAATTCTTTCCTTTAAGAGTAGACCCCTTTTCAGTAGGACAGGGTTTATAGAAAAGCGAACAGGAAGTCCCGAACGTTATCTCCCTTTGAAAAATGGCTGAAAAATCTGCCAGGTGTTCCGATTCCCCTTAATTGGGCTTTGGCCAAACTATAAATATCACCAGTCGGTGGTGATCAGTATGCGTGGTGCCCGGAGACAAAGCTGCTAGGTGAACTAAGTCTTTATCCTACATACCCAAAGCAACCCTAATTCACGTTTCGCATCCTGATACTACCAATCTAACACGAATTGAATGATAAACATTTGTTTTGCAGCCATTCGATGAGGCGATTAAAGACGAGTTGTCGGGTGATTTTGAGGAAGTGATACTGGCTATGCTGAGAGAACCACGTGAGCTGGATGCTGTGATGCTCCATGATGCTATGGCGGTCAGTATAATTGGGCCCCGTCAAGCGATTTTGGTACTTATCGCCTATGCGAGCAGCGAAGGTTCAGGCGAGCCTGCGCATCCGCGCAGTCTCGCCAGAACCTTCGCTGCTCGCTCATACAAGCAGTGAATCAAGAGGAACCTTCAGACAGAAAGCCATATCCCTGGCCCCTCTGAATGGCTGGGCATGCGCAGTTAAAATTTGTCATGACGGAATGCTCGAAGACACAAATTCGCTTGGCGGGTCTCATATAATATGGAAGATGTTCCCCCTGATAATATGGAAGAAGAATCATACATACAGTAAAATTTCGCAATTGAGACCACTTTTATGAGTAACTCTACCTAAAAGTGGTCTCGTTACTGGGGTGGTTTTAATTACAGTGAAATTCCGCTATTAAGACCACCTGAAATTAAGACAAATTCTGGTTTAAAAAGCTTATTTCGAAGAATGCAGATATGTTTTCTTTGCGTTTTCGTACAGCTGTGTCTTCTGATCAGGGACCACCTTTGGGACTGTTCAAAAGTGGTCTTTAAGACCACTTTTGAACAGTCCCAAAGGTGGTCTTAATATAGGAGTTTTACTGTATTTGACATTTCATCAGGAACTGATTCAAGATTAGTTGTCAGTTTCTGTACTGTACTGGTTGACCGCTTACGTATGTCTGCCCAGGAAAAGTGTGGATAGGTAAACTGAACGTCTCAAAAAATGACCTAAATGCTGTTGACTGGACCGTTAAACTACAATACAAACAAAATCATCAGGAACTGAATAAAGCAAATCAATTGCTAATTTCATATTCTAATTAGGCCAAATGTGATACTAAATAATACCTAAATATTCTATGGTTCGTTTAGGTTTTAATAAATGAAAACTTGACATGAATATGTTTTACAATAATTATCTTAAAACTCAATAATCATAAACCGCCAAACCGAAGACCAAAGGTAAATTAAAAAAAAAAAAAATAAATATAAACATAATAACAAAGTACAAACTTGAAACTATTAAGAAACTACTTATGACATTAATCAAATTATCTCCTTCTTCAGTTCAAAACACCATTTAAAATTTTCCTGCCTAATAATGCAACTCATATATCCGTAAGAAACTTAATATCGTATCTGGAGACATCCATATGCTTGTGATTCCTTTAGATAGGATTTAGTTTCCCAGGTAGAAGAAACAAAAATTGTAACAAAAAGCAAATTCGATTCGTCTAAAAGTATACAGTGATAATGTGAAACAATCATTACAAACATGTCAACATTCAGTTGAACGAATCTGCAGTATTTTCTGAAAATCCTGAAAACGTGCTACTGGAAGCCTCCTACCCATTGGTTCAATGCTGTATATAGGTTTGTGAGTTAAACCCAGTAGTGATGAATACAAGATCACAAAATCATGACTGCAAATATATCAATAAATATATAATACTTTCATACCGATACCGTATCGCATGGTAACTGAATAAACAAAAGGAAACTGAAGCATGAATACTCATTTGGTCTTCAAGCGAACCAATGATATCAAACATTAAGTTCTGAAAATTCCATGTGGTAAGCATCAATATGTTGTTGAAATGACTCTTAAGAAAAAAAAAATATCGTAGTCGCTGGGAACCTTCCGTATTGAGATTTATGTCCCCTGTAGCGATAGCGGGGACATATTGTTTTTGCCCTGTCTGTTTGTTTGTTGGATTGTTGGTTTGTACGTGGACAACTTTAACGTTGGTCATAACTTTTGAACCGTTGGAGGTAGAGTATTCATATTTGGCATGAACGTTCCTTGTGACAAGAGCTTCACATTCATGCAAAAAATTTGACCTGTGACCTTGACCTTTGACCTACTTAAAAGAAAAAAAATAACATTGGTCATAACTTTTGAACCACTTGAGATACAGCCTTTATATTTGGCATGTATGTTCCTTGTGACAAAAAAAAGTCGGCCCCCGCCCATAGGGGCTTGAAGAAATATATGGGCTGCATGATGCTTCCACGCAGAGCTGAATCTGGCCCGCACACTAGTACTGGTAAACCGCTTAGAGGATCTAAGCCTGTCCAGGTACCGCGGTGCGAGAAGGACCGTCCATGCTGAAAAACCCTAAAAAACCCTATTGGTTTCATTGGGCGACAGGGCTGGAGAAGTCATTTCATGTCAATGTCGGGTAAAAGTCCCACAAAATTGGAAGCAACGTCTCCAAAATGACCTTTACAGTGTTGACGGGGACGTTAAACCTCAAATCAAACAAATCCTTGTGACAAAAATTTTTACATTCATGCAAAAAAAATTTGACCTGTGACCTTGACCTTGACCCTTGACCTACTTAAAATAAAAAAATAACATTTTGGTCATAACTTTTGAACCATTTGAGATACAGCCTTAATATTTTGCATGTAGATTCCTTGTGACAAGAGCTTTACATTCACAAAAAAATTTTGACCCGTGACCTTGGCCTTTGACCTACATAAAAGAAAAAGTTAACAGTGGTCATAACTTTTGAACCGTTTGAGATACAGCCTTCATATATGGCATGTAGGTTCCTTAAAACAAAAGCTTTACATTCATGCAAAACTTCTGGACCTGTGACCTTGACCTTTGACCTACTTAAAAGAAAAAATAACATTTTGGTCATAACTTTCGAACTGTTTGAGATAGAGCCTTCAAATTTGGCATGTAGGTTCCTTGTGATAAGGGCTTCCCACTCAAACCAAATATCTTGACCTGTGACCTTGACTTTGAACTGTGACCAACTTTGAAAAAAATGACCATGCCTGGGGACAAGTTCGTGTTTCACAAACACATATTTTTTATGCCCCGCCTATTCGAAGAATAGCGGAAGGGCATTAATTTTTACTTCTGTCCGTCCGTTCGTCCGTTCGTTCGTCCGTTCCCACATCGGGTCCGGGCCATAACTCATTACCCGTTGGGAATATATTCATGAAACTTCACAGGTGCATTCATCACACTGAGACGACGTGTCATGAACAAGGAAGACAACTCTTGCATTTTTGGTTTTTGAATAATCTGCCCTTAACTTAGCTTCACTGGTGCATTCATCACACTGAGACGATGGGTCATGAACAAGGAAGACAACTCTTGCATTTTTGGTTTTTGAATTATCTGCCCTTGACTTAGTACCATAGAGTAAACCGTGTCCGGGCCATAACTCCAAAACCGTATGGAATATATATTAATGAAACATCACAAGTGCATTCATCACACTGAGACGATGTATCATGAAGAAAGAAGACAACTCTTGCATTTTTGGTTTTGAATTATTTGCCCTTGACTTAGTACCATATAGTAAACCGTGTCCGGGCCATAACTCCTAAACCGTACGGAATATATTCATGAAACTTCACAGGTGCATTCATCACACTGAGACGATGTGTCATGAAGAAAGAAGACAACTCTTGCATTTTTGGTTTTGAATTATTTGCCCTTGACTTAGTACCATATAGTAAACCGTGTCCGGGCCAGAACTCCTAAACCGTACGGAATATAATCATGAAACTTCACAGGTGCATCCATCATACTTGGACGATGTGTCATGAATAAGGAAGACAACTCCTGCTTGTTTAGTTTTTGAATTATCTGCCCTTGACTTACATCCATATATAGTTAAATGGTATGTCGTGTCCGGGCCATAACTCCTAAACCGTATGGAATATATTCATGAAACTTCACAGGTGCATTCATTACACTTAGACGATGTGTCATGAACAAGGAAGACAACTCTTGCATTTTTTGTTTTTTTTTAATTATCTGACCTTGACTTAGTACCATATAGTAAACCGTGTCCGGGCCATAACTACTGAACCGTATGGAATATATTCATGAAACTTCACAGGTGCATTCATTATACTAAGACGATGTGTCATGAACAAGGAAGACAGCTCTTGCATTTTTTGGTTTTGGGATTATCTGCCCTTGATGCATATATTTTATGATTGATTTGAAGTACATTTGTAATATTTTTATGAATGGCGTTTGGCGGGGGCATCCGTGTCCTACAGACACTTTTTCTAGTTTAGCATACGAATACCTCAAAATATTTGGCGACTGCTTTCCATGAATCCAAGATCTTGCCCCATTTCAAGAAGGATTTGTTTGTTTGATTTGAGGTTTAACGTCCCCGTCAACAGTGTATAGGTCATTTTGGAGACGCTGCTTCCAATTTTGTGGGACATTTACCCGACATTGAGTGAAATGACATCTCAAGCCCTGTCGCCCAATGAAACAAATAGAGTTTATAAGCATGGACGGTCCAACTCGCACCGCTTTGCCTGGGCAGGAAGGAGGCATTTGTTCACACTTTCAATCATGTTATCATTAAGTTCTTGACGTTGCACAGACGTTGATTTGTCATTGCCCTTGCGACGTATGCTTGATGGGTAACTCCTAGAGCTAGTTTAGTGAGGCATAAAGGTAAAATTGTACTTTAGGAATATCAATCCGGCATTGGGAGTTCAGTCGGATGCGTGTCTTGACTGGTGATCAGGAGGACGCGGGTTCGATACCTGCCGGGATCGTCCTTCGTGGAGATTGATCATGAAATCTTTTCTACAGTCATTCTCTCCCTTCCGCCGATTCAAGGCGGACAGTTGACAGCTTCTGGCGAAAGAATTTGCACTGTACTGGTAAACCGCTTACGTATAAGTCTGCCCGAGAAAAATGTGGATAGGTAAACTGACCGGCCCGAAATGACAAGAATAGTTATTCTCCTATACAGTATAATTAACGTTTTATAAAAATGTATTATGCGATATTATGCGTTTGTTTTGTCTCGCCTGCTTTAGACATGGCTCAATAGGGTTGTCCGATGTTCCGACCGTCCATACGTCCCTTCATTCGGCTTCCGTCAACATCGTAATGTTCCAGGACATTTCTTAAGAACTTTAAGAGTTTCGTTAATGATTTTTGGTACAAACTTCTAAATAGGGACATCAATTCTATTGCAAGCATTTATATTTGTGCTTTACCTACATTTCATTGTTTAATGACATTGTGGCCCATTTCAAGTCCATTTCCAAAGAACGATAAGAGCTTCTTTAAAATTCCCGTACGACGTTTGCATCTAAAAATGACAACTTTTATCCAAGCATCTATGATTGAACTTGACCTACACGCATCCTTGTTTGACCTTCACCTACACTTCATGCTCCGGTGAGTCTGTGCCCCCAACAGGCGCGGCATGGCCTTCGGTGGAATTCTTGTGTATACAAACGTATCATTACAATCTCCGCATCGAGGAGATTCAGAGCAAACATCATACATTTCAACATAAAAGATTTCCTTAAATTATCCCTCTGTTGTCTAGATCTCTAGGAAACACTAACGGGTTCGATCCGACCATGGTAAACAAGCCATAACACTGAGCGAATTCGCTGTAAGAACCACAGTCACTAAACTATGACTACTGCCTTTGGTTAGAGGAAATGACTTCAGTTTAGTTTCGACCAAGGAGGATAGTCATGGTTGACTGGTTCACAGTTTTCCCTAAACACTGCCGAACACTAGAGCCAGTAATTTATTTCGTAGTCATTGAGTGGTTGTTATTCTTACAAAGGTCAAATAAAAGTAAAAGCAACCAAACTAAACTATATGGATCGAACTTCCTCACTATGAAGTTGGAGTGAATGTGGTAATGAAATTATTTAAAAGTCCTGTTAGCAGAATAAAATACTTTCTGCAGAAATCCCCTTTTCTGGCTTGGTGTTACGGCTCTTTCAAGATTATTTCATTCATATCAATCCGATCGTTAATCAGAGGTGGGTGAAAACCGGAGTACCCGTAGAAAAACCACCTGACCTTCAGAACTTGGCGTATCACATGTGACCGCGCCAGGCTCGAACCACAGAGGTGAGAGACCTAATGATTAAGAGTCGGCGCTCTTACCCACTAGGCCACGGAGGCCCGTTACAGAAATCTTGTTTTAGTTCTGTCACACTTGGTATGATTTCCGGATACCTTCAATTCATACCAGCATTTCTTGCTGCTTTAGGTTGCAGATACTTTGCGAGTGTCAGACAGAATGGGCTGTCACTGAATATATTGATTTGCGTGAGAAGCCCGTTGCGATTTCACCGCCGTGAGATTTACTGGATTTTTAGACCACCAAGGCGTTAAAATTTCTGATTTTTTATATACTTTTCTGGCTTCTTCTCAAAACATAGATTTTGGTGCTCGCAAGAACCGTCTCATTTAGGCAGTTCTAACAAGTACTAACAACTTCCGTAAAGGTGCAGAAATATAAAGCTGAGAACCCCAGTTTTCTCTTTATTAAGTTGGGTTTAAAGGGGTCTTCATTACACGGACTTGTTACTGTGATGCATAAATACGATGCTCATATACAGACAACATATTGAGGATTTTACATCTGTTTGTTTGAGAGGTTTATAAACTGTCAACATCAGTTATTGAATATAAAAAATATCAATTATTTTGTAGGGTTGTGGTACGGATGAGAGAATGCTTATTGGGATATTATCGACAAGGACCAATGCTGAAATAGACGAAATTAAAGAACATTACAAGAAATGTAAGTCAACTAATTGACAATAGGGATAATAATCCTGAATTTACTATTGGCGAACGAAACACATGCAGATGATCCTGCTAATTATTGATGTGTAGATCAGTCTTAACACTTGGATATACTGATCTGCACCTTTGGATTCTCTGCTGGGATACTACAGTAGTTCTAGTTTCTATAGCTTAAGTTTCAATACCATTGTCCGTTTGTAAGCTGAGCAGGCGTGAATGTGTTTTATGTTTTCGCAAATCCAATTAAATGTGTTTTTTTTTCATGAAGAGATTCATTTTGTAGTCTATAATATTTGGATCGATCCAAGTGAAACAAATGCGTCTAGGAAAGACTCATGTCAGCCTGCAACAGATAAACAACAGATAGCGACAGATAAGGTGAGTTGAACTGTGATTATTGAACGACAGTTTTCCTCATTTCTCCATACAAATCTATGTTGTGGGTTTTCATTAGAACCGCCTAGTGGAGGCGGTTCTAATGAATACCCAGAACAAAGTTTATTATGGAAAACTGACAAAACCTATCCGTCAATTATCACAAAATTCCAAGCTTATCTATTGCTATGGCATACACTTATACTGATCTTAGTCTTCTCTGTGCATTATATGAACGAAGTGTGTCCCAAAAGGTCTTCATTGCAGTCAGGGAAGGTTGTTTTCTGGGTTGAATGTATCGATTCCTGATCATTGCCTCTACTTCTAATGTGTACAGGGCCCAGGGGCCAATTGTTCAAAACTAACGACATCATTAGTTAACGTATCGTTTAAATTTTGATCGTTTATTATGGCAAATATGCTAATAATTTTGCTGAAAAAAAATGTTTTTTCAGCAAAAATACCAAAATTTTAAATATTAAACTTGCTAGAACAGTTAACAATATGACCCCTAACGAGCTGGTTAAGCCAACGGTGCATTGAACAACTGGCCCCAGATGTTTAAAGCATTGTTAGATGAACGAGCTCGTAAGTGGTTAGTTAAATGGTCAACGATACGTTAGCTATCGACGTTGTTAATTTTGAACAACTGAACCCAGATAAGTTTGAGACTCCGCTGGGTTCAAACGTTTTAGGACATTTTTTTTTCGCATCCAAATAATTGTGACTATTCCCGTATATCGTCTGTAGTTTCAGTGTCCTTTTTTCGCATAATTTTGGATAATTAATAGTAAAAATATAAAAGTAACTCAGGCCTGCTATGGAATTTTTACCCTTGGAGGTGTCAGCTCATGTTGTCCTGTGCCGCATCACACTTCATCAATCGTAACCCTGGTTACAAGTGGTCACATTTCGGTTTGGAATACAAAATGTCTTAGTTGCATATTTCCCATAAAGCTGCAAGCTCTCTTCTACATGTCTACAAGGAAAATAGGCTCACAGGCTCCCCTGAGCCTGTGTTGATCACCTATAGATGCTATAAGTACCCATTCTTTTCTCATGACCTTGCACATTAATTGTATTAAAGAGCAGCTGTTGTCCCCTGCAAGAAAATATTTTTATTAGTTGGTCCATCCTTATGACTAATGTCTTTCATTTCGCCACTGCTTGTTTTGCATAGGGATCGTCAAACATATGTATTCATGCTGTTAAATTTGCATTATATATTTTTTACTTTATCATAGTGTTCGATAGTGAGCTCATCGATGACCTTCGAAGTGACACCAGTGGCTATTTCTGCCGGATGATGTACTCCCTCTGCACCGGCTTCAGACAGGTAGAGGAGGCGGACGACGACTTTGTAGAAGAACAAACCCAGAAACTGATTGATGTAAGATCTTAACGGGAATCGGTGCACTTTCAGGGGAAACATTTTAGCTCACTTGACTGAAGGTCATGACGAGCTTTTGTGATTGTCGTCATTCGTCCTACGTCGTGCGTTATACGTGCGTAAACTTTTCTTGTTAACACTTTAGAGGCCATAGTTTTGGTCAGTTCATGTTCAGACTTGCTCAGAATAACCATCATGACAATATCACATTCAAGTTCGAATATGGGTCATGTCGGATAAAAAAGGTGGTCAATAGGTCAAATCATAGAAAATAGAAGTGATGGCAATGATCAGGAATCGATACTATTAACCCACGACTCCCGTAAGAGACACCAAAAGGAAAGAAACACAAATATGAAATAACTAGACCCTAATGGAAACATCAGTAGTGGAAAGCTCAAAAGGGCAGTTACTTTCCAACAAAATGGCCAATTGGCTATCCAAAAATCAATCAACCACAGAGATGATACAACGTCAGTGAATTTCACGGGTTGGGGGATGCTTATATCTTTTTTTTTCGCGGCCGCAATCCTCACCCTTACTGCCGTCGCGATTTAGACAAGTAATTTAATCAGTCCGCATGAAGGGTTCCTAACTCATCATTGCAACGTCTCCGAGAACACAAAAAATCAATCAACCAGAGAGATGAAACAACGTGAGGACTCGACAGCAAGATTCCTTGTTAACGGTCTAATGACCACAGTTTGGGTCTAATCCCCATCAAACATGCTCAGAATGATCATCTTGACAATTATCAGGATCAAGTTCGAATATGGGTCATGGGTCAGCAGGTCGAATCATAAAAAAACCTTACTAACACTCTGGAAGGCACAGTTTAGGTCCTGTTACCATCAAATCTAGCCAGAATGATGATTTTTACAATATTTCAGTTAAGATTGACTATGGGTCGTAAAGTAGATCAGTAGGTCAAATATTAGAAAAACCCTGTTAACATTCTAGAGGCCACATATTTGGTCCAACCGTCATCAAACTTGTTTAGAATGATCATCTTGACAATATATCGTTCAGGTTCTAATATAGGTTATGTCAGGTAAAAAGTAGATCAAAACATAGAGAAACCTTGTAAACACTCTATAGGCCACGGTTTTGGTCCAATCATCATCAAAGTTGCTCCGAATAATCAGCTTGACAGTAGCTCGATCGAGTTCGAATATGTATTGTGTAGGGCCTAAAAGTAGGTCATTAGACTAAATCATAGAAAACCATCTCAACACTCTAGAGGCCACAGTCTTGGTCCAATCATCATCAAACTTGCTTAGAGTGATCATCTTGAAATAGCTCTTTCAGTTTCGAATATGTATCATGTCGGGGCAAAAAGTATGTCAGTAGATCAAATCATCTTGTTAACACTACTGGCCAATCATCATTAAATTTTCTGAGAATGATAATTTTGACAGTATATCGGCCAAGTTTGAATATGTGTTATATTTTGTCGTGTGAAAAAGTAGGTCAGTAAGTCAAATTTAAAAAAAACACTTGTAAATACTCTATAGGCCACCGTTTTTGTTCAATAATCATCAAACTTGCTCAGAATAATCAGCTTGACATAAGCTCGATCAAGTTCGTATATGTTTTATATCGGGTCAAGATGTCGGTGAATTCGTGGTCAGGTCATAGGAAAACCGTGCCAAGACTCTAGAGGCCACAGTTTTGGTCCAATAACCATCAATCTTACTCAGTATGATCACCTTGACAATAGCTCAGTCAATTGTGAATATGCATCAAGTATGGTCAAAAATAGGTCAGTAGGTCAAACAATAGAACAAAAACCTTGTTAACACTCTATAGGCCACAGTTTTGGTCCATTCATCATCAAACTCGCTCAGAATGTTCAACTTGACAATATCTGGATCAAGTTTAAATAACGGTAATGTCGGATCAACAGAGTGGTCAGTAGGTCAAGTCATGAAAAAACTTTGTTAACACTCTTGAAGCCCCAGGTTTGGTCCAGTCATCATCAATCTTGCTCAGAATGATCAGCTGGACAATATCTGATGGGGTATTTAATGAATAAAATGGTTACCTTTTTACATGAGAAGTCTGCAAGGGTTTTCATCAAACAGACTTAGTACTGAGTAAAGTTGGTGTGAAAAACAGTACAAGGCATTGGAAGTTAGGTTGAACAAGTTTATATCCGTCTAGTGAACTAGGACCTGGCCCTAAATGACTACAAGGTGTCCATATAATGACATACAGCAGCCAGTTTATCTTCGTCTGGTGCACTAGAACCCGACCCCCAATGTCCTCAAGGTGTCTAGATAGTGGTCAAGGGGAGCCGCCGACTCACCACAAGGCATTTTGCTTGGTTTGATCAGCTGGACAATATCTTGGTCAGCTGGGGTATTTTATGAATAAAATGGTACCGTTTTACATGAGGATAAATGAAAAAGATTAACTTTGGAAGCAAAGAATACATATTAGAATGAAAACCGGAAACTCGGTTTTATTGAGTTTCTTCATAAATAGGACTGTTGTCTGCAAGGCTGAATACGCCCCCTAGCATCGATTTCAGCGGTACTCGATTTTCAAATTACTCGCAATGGACTCGATGCAGCCAAAGAAATAAAAATATAATCTGCACTATGATGAAGTACGGGGAGACATTTTATGGCCGCCACACAGCACTAAACACCAGCTGCAGTGTCGTAAAATAAATGAAAAAGATTAACTTTGGAAGCAAAGAATACATATAAGAATGAAAACCGGAAACTGCGATTCCCCTATATCTGTTCTATATCAGAGTTATTCTGCCAACTGCTGCAGAAGAAGGGTTCTGTATCAAAACTGCATAACTTCGATTTTCAGCTCGACAAAAACCAAGCGAGTTATTTAAGAAATAATCTCCACGTACCGTGTGTTATCGTGATTAACACACGGTGTTGGAGGGCAGATTGCGAAATATTAATTCACGACGGCGAAGCCGGAGTGAATTAATATTCGCATCTGCCCGACAACACCGTGTGTTAATCACGATAACACACCGGGTGCGTGGAAATTATTTCGATTCTAACATGATGCTAAACTGAAATACAGTAGTAACAAAGCGTTATCTTGGGGACTTTTTTGCAGCGGATGTCGACAGAAGGAAATGTTTACATGCAAGGTCACGATGACGCCAAATTGCACGCACCACGTTGACGACGTGAATTATCGCATATTTGCAAACGCTGACGTTTCCACTGGGTTCAATGGGAAAAACGTTAACGTCATGTTAGAATTAGATTTCTGACAATAGAAACTAATTTGAAGACAAAAATGAACAGTTTCGTACAAACAAGTAGATCATAGTACTAGGTTTCGCTTAATAAAATTCAATATGTTAGAGAAATGCTGAGTTATTTTGAAGGAATCTATGCAAGATAAAATTCTGATTAAATGCAACATTTCTTTTTCTAGGCTGGGATTGGACAACTGGGAACAGATGAGTGTGATTTTAACCAGGTTTTATGTTTGAGTAGCTTTCCTACACTTTGTAAAGTTTTTGACAAGTATCGAGAAACAGCAGGAACTGAACTTGAGGAATCCATAGATTCTGAGTTCAGTGGTGACGTCGCGGAAGGATATAAAGCAATAAGTAAGATAAAACGTTTAATCCTACAAAAAATGTTAGCCAGCACTCACACAACCTTGAACCTTGGTATGCCTTATTCACTGCAGTTGGAAACAGCACACTTAGAAGGGCCAATTTAACTATAATAACAAGACGCAGAAAGTCATTTTATCGAGTACAAATTCAACAAATGGCCCATTATTTTGACTTTGGTCAGTTTTGGTTGAAACAAAATGGCATAAGGAGCATGACATTGCTGGAGTGTGCACATGTACATGACTAAGTTCATAACTGATCACCCGTTTAGAGTGTAACTAGTAGCTTAAAGGCATTTATTCTTGATTATTGAGGACTAACATTTCGTTGCATAATATAATGTAGCCCTCAGAGCTGACTGAAGAGAAGTCCTCTGTCTTCAACAGGTAAAGGGCCTTCTTGGGGAAAATCAATAATTTACTAACTGTTGACTAGAGTGTACATTATTAATTTTCCGCATAAATGCTTAAGTGCTCAGTCACGGGATACACGAAGAGCTACTAATCACCCTATTAAGGGCCACAAGGGGCAATAAAACAATTATGAATACAAGGTGTGTCCTACTGTTACGAGAATAAATGCCTTTAAGGTTTTCATAGTAGCGTCAATTCCCAGGCAATTCAGTCTGTTGGTCACAGATAAAAGTATTTCCTTCATTTTACAAGTTCTTTAGAGGTTTAAGCCATACAATCCTAGCTTCTCACTGAAGGGTTGTTGGTACACAATGCGGCCTCCGATCAGAATACTGACGTTTGTTTATAGCAGTGGAATTTCAAGAAACGAACAACGAGACAACCATAAAATTAGGAACCTGCTAGGAGATATTCAATGGACGAATCTATTAGTCATGTATTGAATAATGCAGTCCCCTTATTTTCTATTTCAGTCCATTTAGCGAGAAACAAAAACGATTTCTTTGCAACAAGACTGTACAATGACACTGCAGGGAAAATATTTGGTACCAACGACGCTGAACTCATTAGGACCATTGTCTCAAGATCTGAGGTGAAACATGTGTAACAATAACTCAAAATATACGATCACTTTAATTTTTAATGTTATTTAATATAAAATCACAATGGGACTTACTTACTGTCAGGCCCCCGCCCATCGGGGCTTGAAGAAATAGATGGGCTGCATGATGCTTCCACGCAGAGCTGAAACAGACAGCACACGAGTACTGGTAAGCCGCTAAGAGGATCTAAGCCTGCCCAGGCAAAGTGGTTCGAGTCTGATCGTCCATGCATATAAACCCTATTGGTTTCATTCGGCGACAGGGCTTGAGATGTCATTTCATCTCAATGTCGGGTAAAAGTCCCACAAAATTAGAAGCAGCGTCTCCAGAAAGACCTATACAGTGTTGACGGGGACGTTAAACCTCAAATCAAACACACAAAACTTACTGTCAGTTCGCCTCCGCCCATCGGGTCTTGAAGAAATGGATGGGCTGCATGATACTTCCTCGCAGAGCTGAAACGACCACACACGAGTACTGGTAAACCGCTTGGAGGATCTAAACTAGAAGTGAAGGCAATGATCAGCCTGCCCAGACAAAAGGATGCGAGTCGGACCGGCCATGCCTATTAAAATAGAAGTGAAGGCAATGATCAGGAATCGATACAATAACCCACAGCTCCCATCAGAGACACCAAAGGGAAAGGAACACAAACATGAAACAACATATCCTAATGGAAACATCAATAGCGGAAAGCCAAAAGGATAAACACCAAAACCCTATTGGTTTCATTGGGCGACAGGGGTTAAAATGTCATTTCATCTGAATGTCGGTTGAAAGTCCCACAAAATTGGACTCGACGTCTCCAAGATGACCTATACAGTGTTGACAGGGACATTAAACCTCAAATCAGTCATACAAAACAAAATTTGTTGTCAGAAATGCGGGGGCTGTGACACTCATAGAGGTGCTTATTACACAATGAAGTGGTTCAAACGGGCACCTGTAATCTACACAGTTTATGTTAACAGAGGAAAATAAGAACATCAACAACGAAAGTTCACCAGAGAGTTATCATTTACACAATTATAAAAGCATTTACTGTCATGGGTGCGTTATTCTGATGAGATGTAAATGTTTAATATTAAACTTGTTTTACTGTTTGTTTTGAAAACTGATTCCATGATGTTATTTTCAAATAAATAAATAAATAAATATGCACAATGAAATAGACAAAAGTATGGAACTTAACTTTTTGTACCAAATGGAATCTTCCTCCCTATATATACCAGGAGTCCATTTCAAAATTTTGGGGTGTCAGGTTGTGTTTTCTTCAAAATTTATTTGGAAAATGGCTTAACTTTTTGCAAACAGTGTAGTCCCTGATCTGGTTCTGCACTGTTTGCCCTGGTACCCGTTTTGGGGTTTCCGGTACTAAATGGGTTAAATAGCTGTATTTCCGCTAACATGCCGGAATTAATTTGGATCGGTAGTTTTAAAAAAACTTTTATTTTTGTCAACTTTTTATTTGATGGAAAAAGAGCAGAAATTTTTAAAAGGGTTTATATATATATAAATTCTAACACTACTACCAGACAACATTCAAATAATGAGATTTAGACCATCAAGGAAGCAAAAGAACAGGATTGTAAGTATTTGTATGGCTTTTTTGACAGTTTGTTGAAATTTTATCAAAAGTGCTAGAAAATATTAAGGTCGGTAGGTAAGAGCATTTTTTCTGGATGACCATAAAGATTGCAGGATCGGCACAAAAACGCAGAATCGGTCATGCAAGCAGAAACACGGCTATTTTTGTAACTCCTTAAATGTTGTACCAACATATATTTCATGATTAGGAAAGCTAATCTTAATGTTTGGTTGTTAAAAGCAAATCTTTTGTTTCAGATTGATTTGAAGGATATCTGCGAGGCGTTTCAAACAAAATATGAACAGAGCCTATATGATGTTGTGGCCAGCGAGACCTCAGGCGACTACAAACAAACTTTATTGTCTCTTATCTGTGGAGAGTTTGTGCCAAAGGAGTAGATACAATTCCGCCAAATGAAGAATTTGTCTTGTTAACTATGTAGAAATTATATGATACATATAATTTTAAAGAAATAGCTTCATAAAAAGACATATAAATATTTTGGGTTTAATCAATAAACACTAAAATACATTAGCACAAACTTTTCTACAATCAATGACAACTGCTACTATCTTTGATGGTCTTGTGCGGGTACAAGGTACAAGTGATGACTTGTTGAAACCAAACTCTTTGTTAGTAATCGGATTTTTGTATTATCTAGGATGCTATCAAAGGTAGAAACTGCAGTAAAACATCTAACATTAATGCAACACACCATGTAAAAGCGAATAAAGACTGAAAGGATTAAGATTATGGTTTGTTTTCTTGGAACCGTAGATATGAAAGGATGCTGGTATAAAGGGGAATGGGAACACCTGGCAGATTTTCCGCCATTTTTCAAAGGGAGACAACTTTCGGGATTTCCTGTTTGCTTTTCTTTAAGCCCTGCTTCTCTAAAAAGGGGTCTACTCTTAAAGGAAAGAATTTGCTCATGAGGAGCAAATTCTTTCTTAAGAGTTGACCCCTATTGACATGAGACACAATACTTCTGCAGGAGTTGCCTCCCCTGAAGGTGTTCCCATTCCCCTTAAATCACTCATATCACAAGCAAGATGCTACTTTAAAATACATTCACCTGGCTTTGATCACGTTGACAAGTCCACGTTATGAACATCCCTATAAATTAAATGGGTAAAAATACTTAGGAACTGGATAATTCAATGAGACAGTTTTATCGAGCATAAAAACTTTATGTTTGGGGTATAAATAAGAGCAATGTTACAAATATTCATGAGAAAAATACAATTTTTGAAACACAAAAGAATGCACCATGTCACAAGGATATGTTTTGGTAATGTTCATTGAGGCCGGCCTCGGTAGCTCAGTCGGATGCGCGTCTGACTAGTGACCAGGAGGACGCGGGTTCGATACCTGCCTGGGTCGGCAACATTCTTTCGTGGAGATTGATCATGAAATCGTTGCTCGCTGATTCAAGAAGGGCAGTTGTCAGTTTCTGGCGAAAGAAGGTGCACTGTACTTGTTAACCGCTTACGTATAAGCCTGCCCATGAAAAGTGTGGATAGGTAAACTGACGGGCTAAAAATGACCTAAATAGTGTTGAATGGGCCGTTAAACTTCAATAATAACAAACAAACAAGATCAAATTTCATATTTATGACTGCACATTACATGTTTGTTGTCCGTTATGACTAAATGGTCATTGTTTCAGGGCAAAACATGCAATAAAACTGACCTTTAGAAAATAAACTCGACGATTGTTTGTTTCCTACATTTTATCTGAACTGGCTGCTCATGTAAGTTTCTTTATTTTGTACACTCTTGTGTACCATTTGGACGTGTAGTCGAAGATGTAATGTATTGCTTGTTTATAGGGCAATACAGCAATGCGGTATTGTAAGATACTCGAAAATGGCGCTTCCAAACAGAGGTGTGCCTGGATCGATTGGAACCGAGACTAGCATCCCTGCAAATAATACTCAGTAATGAGGGTGATGCAGTAACGCTAGTTAGCATAACGATAACAAACCCGTGCGACAGTGCATTTTTTCACATCTCCAAAATGGCTACTTTTCTGATGAAAATCCTCGATATTTTTCTTATAAATACTGCAAACATAGGTTGTGGGTGCTCGTTAGAACCGCCTCGTTGAGGCGGTTCTAACGTGTACCCACAATCTATGCCTTGGAGAAGAAATAAGAAAAATAATATATACCCGCTAAAACCCCAGTTTTCTCTATATTATATATAAAGTAGGGTTTAGGGGGTCTTCATCTCACGGACTTGTTCACGTGATGGATAGATAGCCTCCAGTGGTTCTCGCTGCTGACCGTCCTGATATTGTTTATTAGCTCACCTCACCTAATGTCATGGTGAATTTTTGTGACCGTAAGGTGTCCGGCGTCGTCATTCATCGTCCGTCGTGCGTGCGTAAGCTTTACTTGTTTACACTCCTAGGCCACAGTTTTGGTCCAATCATCATAAAACTTGGTCAAAATGATCATCATGACAATATCTCGGTCGAGTTCGAATATAGGTCATATCGGATCAAAAAGTAGGTCAGTAGGTCAAATCCTGGAATACCTTGTCAACACTCTAGAGGCCGCAACTTTCTAGTCTAACTGTTGGTTTTCTTTGCTCCAGCATTTCAGTGGTTTCTTGCTGTCGAGTCCTCACCGTCGTTTTATCTCTGTGGTTGTTTGATTTTTGTGTTCTCAGCAGAGCTGTTGCACTGATGAGTTATGAGGTATTCATGCGGACTGAACAAATTATTTGTCTGAATCGTGGCGGAAGTAAGGGCGAGGATTGCAGCTGCGTTAAATCGATTTAAGCCCCCCCCCCCCCCCCCCCCAACAGCTGAATTCGCTTCACTGACCGTTCCAAGGCGGTTCTTCTGTCACGGTTTATTTTTGTTATGGTTTGTCTTTTGCGTGTATGTATCGCTTATATTATTTTGTTTTGGATAGCCAATTAGCCATTTTGTGGGAAAGTAACTGTCCTTTTGACTTTCCGCTATTCATATTTCCATTAGGGTCTAGTTATGTCATGTCTGTTTTTTCCCTTCGGTGTCACTGATGGGCGCTGTGGGTTAATTGTATCTGTTCCTTTCTATATTGGTTCAATCATCATCGAACATGTTCAGAATGATCAGCTCAACAATATCTAGGTCAGGTTCCAATATTTATCATGTCGGGTCAAAATAGTTCAGTTGGTCAAATCATAGAAAAACTTTTTTTAACACTTTAGGGGCCACAATTTTGGTCCAATCATCACCAAACATGTTCCGAATGATCATCTTGACAATATCGAATGTGGGTCAAGTTCAAATGTGGGTCATGTCGGATCAAAAAGTAGATAAGTAGGTCAAATCAAAGAAACCTTGGTTAATTCCCCACCGCGAAGCAAAGCAGAGCGGGGATTATAGGAATGACCATCGTTTGTACATCAGTCCGTCCATCCGTCTGTCTGCGTCTTGTCTGTCCGTATCTCCTGAACCCTTGGTTAGATTTTCGTTAAACTTTGGCAAAATATTCCTTTCAGTGAGCTGTTAAATAAACCATGTCAACTTAAGGTCGATGTCACAGTTGAAGGTCACGAGTTTGAATCTTTCAATTTTGTGTCCGTTCAATATCTCCTTTGGCCCTGGAAGGATTGCCATTAAACTTTAGTCAAAAATCCCCCTCATTGAACTGATGTGCAGAACCCATACATAAACCATGCCGACCCAAGGCCGAGGTCACAGTTGAAGGTCACGTGTTTGAAACTGGATTTTGTGCCCGTCCCATATCTCTTTTATCCCTGGACGGATTTACATTAAACATTGGTCAACTATTCCGCACAGTGAGCTGATGTGCAGAAACCATTAATAAACCATCCCGACTCTAGGTCAAGGTCACAGCTGAAAGTCACGAGTTTGAATCTTTGAATTTTGTGTCTGTTCCATATTTCCTTCACCTTTGGAAGGATTTTCATATATTTTGACCAGCTATTCCACTCAGTGATCTGATTTGTAGACCTCATAAATAAACCATGCTGACTCATGGTCACGGTCACATTTGAAGGTCACAAGTTTAAATCATTTTACTTCTGAGCATAATGGTACCGGATTCTAACTGTTGGGTTGCTTTTGCTCCAGCATTCAGTGGTTTCTTGCTGTCGAGTCTTCACCGTTGTTTCATCACTGTGGTTGTTTGATTTTTTAGGCGGGCATTAGCCCGTCTATAGTCACCGTACACTTCGTACATCAGATTTTGTGCACCTCTTTAGACATTCCTTTTCTTGTAGCCCTCCATTCAAAAAAGAAAAAAAAAATACTAAAATACATATCTAAATATGAAAAAGCGCATACGCAATAAATCCTATCGAGTTCGACCGGACTGTTTGAAAAATGAATAATGCTTGTAAAAACAGACCTGCTCATTAGATTTCACGAATAAAGTTGCGCTGAAAGCTGAGTAAAACAAACCGTGCACTATTTTCCTACGCCGTTGCTGTTTATGCTTGAAATCATTCCCTTTCATCCCCCAGTTTCTGAACAGAACCCTTCTAGCTTTGATATTCATTGTTCCAATTCTTATAGAAAGGTGTTTTGTTCAAGTCATTGACAGTTGGCAAACGGTGTAGAGTCTGACGAGACTGCCCGTCACATGCCGTCTGAGCTGGATCTATAAGGTTTGTATCGGTATCTGTACCTGAATCGGTATCTGCAGCGATGATATACATTACTAATCGTTTCGTATGGACCATAATACCTGGCATGCCGAAAGTTGGGAACGCCTGTATCGAGTCCATGTGAATTAGATTCTTTTTCTGCATATCACACCTTTTCTTTTTGATTAACCCATTTTGTACCAGAAACCTCTGAACTGGTACCCTGACACACAGTGCATGCTCAGATCAGACGCCGCACAATGCGGTGTCTGATTTTGCTGAAAGTTCAGTTATTTTCAAAATAAATTTTGAAGAAAACAACCTGACACTCCTAAATTTTGAAATGGACGCTTACTATATATAAGGAGGCAAGATTCCCTTCGGTACTAAAAGGGTTTATTCATTATTTTTGCTTGTATCTTTCATCGAGCCGGGTGTAGAGTTTGACTCTAGCTTTCGGCTTTGCGAGGAATCGAGAGACAGTCCTGCATCAAATATATTTAAATGGTTTATTTTAATGATGAATATTCCCATAAAATAATTGATGATAATACCGTTTGTGTAAAAGAAGCATATACGCTAAACTATAATACTATTTCTCAGATCCTTGATGGAGTATTCCGTGCATTTCATATTTAAACTCATGATGTCGAATGATTTAGAATGACATGTAATGAGATCATGTGTTATACAAACAGGTCATAGCATATGAGGTCCTGTCATTAAAGGCATTTAAATGCATGGCCTCCCATACTAAATACATAAAATAAAAACGGATAAGAATTGTTTGTATGTATTGGAGTTTAACTTAACGGCTCATTCATCACTATTTTGGTCATTTTACCTATCCACACTTTTGCTGGGAACGTAAGCGGTTAACCAGTACAGTGCGCATTCTTTCGGCAGAAACTGACAACTGTCCTTGGATTAGCGGAAGGGAGAGAATGACCGTAGAAAAGATTTCATGTTCAATCTCCACGAAAGAATGTTACCGACCCCGACAGGTATCGAACCCGCGTTCTCCTGATCATCAGTCAGACGCGTGTCCGACTGAGCTTACGAAGAAAAAAAAAAGCGGATAAATCCTCCGCAAATAAAACAAAAAAATGGAAAGAGTGGAATGTGCTAGACAATCTTGCGCCAAAATCCGTAGTTTACATACATGACATGCATTCAAATTAAAAAAAAACAAATAGAAGTGAAGGCAATGATAAGGAATCGATGCAATTAAACCACAGCTCCCATCAGACACGCCAAAGGGAATTAAACATAAACATGAAATAACTTGACCCTAATGTAAACGCGAAACGGACAGTCACTTTCTCACAACATGGCTAACTTATTATCCAAACAAAAAATATAAGCGATACACACTCTCAAAGACAATCCATAACAAAAATAAACAACACAAATAAACCCCGACGGAAGAACTGCATTGGAACGGTCAGTGAAACGAATTCCACTGGGGGCCTTAAATTGATTTTACGCGGCCGCAATCCTCGCTCTTAATTCCGTCGCGATTTAGATCCGTCCGCATGAAGGCCTCCTAACTCATCAGTGCAACATCTCTGGGAACACAAACATCAAATAACCACAGAGATGAAACAACGGTTGGGACTCGACAGCAAGAAACCACTGAAATGCTGGTGCAAAAGAAAACTTACAGTAAGACTCCGATGGGACCAACCAGAGACCGAGCACCAGGCACCAACCAACATTACATAAAATTAAATTCTCTCTAATTCTCAGTAAGCTGGAACCGTCAAAGAACCTGAGGCCTGGCCCATCGGGGTGCAATTAAAGATTTTGTTTGTTTGTTTGATTTGAGGTTTAACGTCCCCGTCAACACTGTAAAGGGAAGCAAAGTTGTCAACCGTGACTGGGTTAACTGCCATGCATGCAGTCTGTCTTATAGCATTTATTTTTTGTACCCAATCTTTTTATATCGAAGAATGATTTGTACGAAATTGGGTGCTGAAGTGATTGCAAGTGTATATTTTTTAACTCACCTATCACGTAGTGACAAGGCGAGCTTTTGTGATCACTTTTCGTCCGTCGTCCGTGCATGCGTCCGTAAACAATTCTTCAAACGACATCTCCTCCTAAACTACTGATCCGATTTTTACCAAACTTCACGGGAATCATCCTTAGGTGGTCCCTTTCAAAGATGTTCAAATGGTTCCAGTCCATTGCACATCTAGGTCACAGGAGCTAAAAATAGATTTTTTTTCAGTGAAATCTTTAAAAACCGTCTTCTCTAAAACCGCAAGGCCCAGGTCTTCGATATTTTGGTATGAGGCTTCTTCTATTGGACCTCTACCAAGATTGTTCAAATTATAGCCCTAGGGCCAAAAATGCCCCCCCCCCCCCGCGCCGGGGCCCACCAGTTTTACATAGACTTATATAGGAAAAACCTTTAAAAGTCTTCTTGTCTGAAACCAGAAAGCCCAGGTGTTTGATATTTGATGTGAAGCTTCATCTAGTAGACCTCTATCAAGATTGTTCAAATTATAGCCCAGGGGCCAAAAATGCCCCCGCCCCGGGGCCCGTTGGTTTTACACAGACTTATATGTAGGCTAAATCTTTAAAAATCTTCTTGTCTGAAACCAGAAGGTTCAGGTCTTTGATATTTGGTATGAAGCTTCGTCTAGTGGACCTCTATCAAGATTATTCAAATTATAGCCCTTGGGCCAAAAATGCCCCCTTCCCCGGGGCCCACTGGTTTTACATTGACTTACATAGGGAAAATCGGTATACATTTTCTTCTCAGAAACCAGAAGGCTCAGTTCTTTGATATTGAGTATGAAGCTTTGTCTAGTTGACCTGGACCAAGATTGGTCAAGTTATAGTCCTTGGGCCACAAATGCCCCCGCCCCAGGGCCCTTTGGTTTATATTGACTTATAAAAGGAAACTCTTTAAAAATCTTCTTCTCTGAAACTGCAAGGTCTAGGTCTTTGATATTTGGTGTGAAGCTTCAACTAGTGAACCTCTATCAAGATTGGTCAAATTATAACCCAGGGGCCAAAAATGGCCACTGGCCCAGGACCCTTTGGTTTTAAATAGGCCTATTTAGTGAAAATCTTTAAAAAATTGTCTTCTCTGAAACCGCAAGGCCCAGGTCTTCAATATTTGGTATGAAGCTTCATCTAGTGGACCTCTACCAAGATTGTTCAAATTATAGCCCTATGGCCAAAATGCCCCCGCGCCGGGGCCCACCAGTTTTACATAGACTTAATAGGGTAAACCTTTGAAAATCTTCTTGTCTGAAACCAGAAGGCCCAGGTGTTTGATATTTGGTGTGAAGCTTCATCAAGTGGACCTCTATCAAGATTGTTCAAATTAAATCCCAGGGGCCATAAATGCCCCCGCACCGGGGCTCTTTTGTTTTACATAGGCTTATATAGTGAAAATCTTTATAACTCTTCTCTGAAACCGTAAGGCCCATGTCTTTGATATTTGGTAAGAAGCTTCATCTAGCGGACCTCTACCAAGATTGTTCAAATTATAGCCCTAGGGCCACAAATGCCCCTGCCCCATGGCCCTTTTGCTTATATAAGGAAACTCTTTAAAAATCATCTTCTCTGAAACTGCAAGGCCTAGGTCTTTGATATGTGGTGTGAAGCTTCATCTAGTGGACCTCTATCAAGATTATTCAAATTATAACCCTGTGGCCGAAAATTCCCCTGCCAAATGGCCCGTTGGTTTTACATAGACTTATGAAGTGAAAATCTTTAAAAATATTCTTCTCTGAAACCGAAAGACCTAGGTCTTTGATATTTGATGTGTAGCTTCATCTAGTGGATCTCTACCAAAGTTGTTCAAATTATAGCCATTGAGCTAAAAATGCCCCGGCTCCAGGACCCTTTGGTTTTCTCTGAAAGAGCAAGGCATAGTTCTTTGATATTTGGTGTGGAGCTTCATCTAGTGGACCTCTATCAAGATGTTCAAATTATAGCCATCGGACAAAAAATGCCTTCACCCCGGGGCCCTTTGCTTTCGCATAGACTTATATGGGGAAAATCTTTGTAAATCTTCTTCTCTGAAACCGCAAGGCCCAGGTCTTTGATATTTTGTGTTAAGCTTCATCTAGTGAACCTCTATCAAGATTGTTCAAATTATAGCCCTAGGGCCAAAATACCCCCGCCACGAGGCCCTTTTGTTTTACATAGGCTTATATAGGGAAAATCTTTAAAAACTCTTCTTGTCTGAAACCAGAAGGTTCAGGTTTTTGATATTTGGTATGAAGCTTCGTCTAGTGGACCTCTATCAAGATTATTCAAATTATGGCCCTTGGGCAAAAAATGCCCCCTTCCCCGGGGCCCACTGGTTTTACATTGATTTACATAGGGAAAATCTGTATACATTTTCTTGTCAGGAACCAGAAGGCTCATTTCTTTGATATTTGGTATGAACCTTTGTCTAGTTGACCTGGACCAAGATTGGTCAAATTATACCCCTGGGGCCAACAATGGCTCCGCCCCGGCCCACTGGTTTTACAAAGACCTGTATAGGGAAAACATTTAAAAATCTTCTTGTCTGAAACCAGAAGGCCTAGGTCTTCGATATTTGGTTTGAAGCTTTGTCTAATAGACCTCTATCAAGACTGTTCAAATTATAGCCCTGGGGCCCAAAATGGGCCAACCCCGGTGCCCACTGGTTTTACAATCTCACGTAGGGAAAACCTTTGAAAATCATCTTGTCTAAAACCAGAAGTCTATGAGACAGCGACATTCATGTGAGCGAACCAGAACCATCTTGTCTGAAATTAAATACTAAGTCAACATAAAATTCGGGTACCGATAGATCTTGTTGCAGAAAAGATTTAAGTTCAAGATTGAATTTAGAAATTAAATCGGAATGATGTCTATTAAATGTTGAAAAGGCTTTGCGTAGTTTATGGTACCGGGAGGCAATGATCAGGAATCGATACAATTAACCCACAGCTCCCATCAGAGACACCAAAGGGAAAGAAACAAAAACACGAAACAACAGACCCTAATGGAAACATCAATAGCGGAATGCCAAAAGGACAGTTACTTTCCCACAAAATGGCCAATAGGCTATCCAAAATAAAATAATATAAGCGACACAAACATCCATATACAAACCACAACAAAAATAATCCGCAACATAAGAACCGCCTTGGAACGGTCAGCGGAAACGAATTCCATGCGGGGGGGGGGGGGGGGCTTAATTCTTAACCCTGATTAAGTGTTTAGCAGATAACAATTTATTACGAGTGTTGAAGTCAGTAACATGACTAGACACTCTGGCAAATCGAATTAATTGCGAAATATAAACGCCATAAGATGCCGCACGAGGAACATCACCGTCCAAGAAAGGAAAATATACAATCTCGAAATAAAATCATCGCGTTTATCAAAAATTTTGCAGGAAACAAACCCATCTACAATACGAGCCTCGGTATCAGAATAATTTGCTTTATATATCTGAAGTTCTGGTGGGTAAATTTGACTGATCAAACCATCGAAATAAGTACTGTCAATATTTAATAAATCATCCAAATATCTAGAGGTCGAGCTGAAGCCTCAATGATTTCAGACTGGTTTTCAACGGAAAGGGACATCAGGAAGTCTCTTTCATAACAAAACAAAAAAAAAAAAAAACAGATTAGCCACAAGGGGTGCGCAATACGTACCCATCGGAATGCCCACGATTTGTTTAAATAACTTAGTACCAAATCTTATGTAAATATTGTCAAGTAGAAGGGTGAGAGCTTCACACACTTTCTGACATGATCATAAGAATAATTTTATTCTCTTCAGAAGTGATAAAAGCATTCCTTACATTACATGCAAGATAGAAATAATCTTCCCTATGAAATGTCCATTCAATTAAATCATTAAGACTTTCTTTAATAAGATTATGAGGAAGTGTAATGTAAAGGGTGGAAAAATCATAAGTAGACAGACTTGAAGCACGAAAACGGCTGGATTTAATTTTTATTTCCAGCTTCATTAGAATTGTTTTACACCAAAACAGATTTCTCTCTGATCTTTCAAAGACCATAATTTGCTATAAATTCAATAAACCTGTTAGATCTATCATTTTTAATTTCAATAAACTTGTTTCTGATCTTGCTATTGACGCTAACACTCCTAATACATGTGATTGTAAAAAATCAGTGTATTGCTATCGTCCTGCAGGTCATATTATTACTGGCAATTTAAAAATTATTCCTGATTCTAGGATACGTAATATAATTTCTAAAGGACCGAAATATCGATTTCCTTCTAAAATTGATTTCAATAAATGTAGAGATGAAATCGCTGCTGCTTTGAATGAATTTGGTAATCGATGATGTAAACGAGAGTATGTTGAGCATAAAGATCTTAAGTAATGGAAACTTAGCATTCTGAAATAAGTGAACAAACGCATTTCTTTTCATTCTCAATATACGAATTTATTACCTTCTAAACCTAAGACGTTTTTACGTCGCCATAAAATAGGTATTCAAGACTTTCATAAGAAGTTTGTTTCGGCTACAGCAGATAAGGCCGCTAACAATGTGGTCACTGTTTGACAGCTTCACTATGTAAACACTCTTCAGCAAGAACTTGGTGGTACTAAGGCCTTTGAACTGCAGCCTTGAACTGTAGAGAGGGCTTTAGTTGATGACCAAATTCTGGCCCCCGCCCATCGGGGCTTGAAGAAATAGATGGACTGCATGATGCTTCCACGCAGAGCTGAAACCGACCCGCACACGAGTACTGCCGCTAAGAGGATCTAAGCCTGCCCATGCAAAGCGGTGCGAGTCGGTCCGTCCATGCGTATAAACCCTATCGGTTTCATTTGATGACAGGGCTTGAGATGTCATTTCATCTCAGTGTCGGGTCAAATTCCCACAAAATTGGAAGCAACGTCTCCAAAATGACCTTTACTGTGTTGATGGGGACGTTAAACCTCAAATCAAACAAACAAACAAACAAACAACGCATTTGTCATTCAGCCACCAAGTTTGCTTGCTGTGTTACAGAAGGCCAAGACAAACTTCCTGCGTTATATTGGTTACCTAAACTTCATAAAAGACCATACAAAGCACGGTTTATTGCAAATTCAAGCTCTTGTACCGCCACTGACCTCTCCAAATTATTAACTTCATGTTTTACTGCCATCGAAAAACATCTAATAAAATATTGCGACAAAGTCTTCGAAAGATCAGGCAGAAATCTGTTTTGGTCTATATAAAATTCTAATGAAGTTTTAAATAAACTGAAATCCAGACATTTTCGTGCTTCAAGTCTGTCAACTTATGCCTTTTTCCACCCTTTACACTATACTTTCTCATAATATTGTAATAGAAAAACTTAGTGATTTAATTGAACGAACATTTCATAGGGAAGGCTCCCTCTATCTTGCATGCAATGTAAGGAATGTTTTTTTTTTTTTTTTTTTTTTTGTTTTCATAAAAATTATACTTTATGGTCATGTCAGAAAGTGTGTGAAGCTCTCACCTTTTTACTTGACAATATTTACATAAGATTTGGAACTAAGTTATTTAGACAAGTTGTGGGTATTCCAGTGGGTACTAATTGCGTACCCAGTATGGCTGATCTGTTTTTGTTTTGTTATAAGAGAGATTTCTAATTCATTAGAAGACCTTCATGCGGACTGAAGAAATTATTGGTCTTAATCGCGACGGAAGTAAGGGCGAGGATTGTGGCCACGAAAAATCGATTTAAGCCCCCCCCCCCCCCCCCCCTCCATGTGGAATTCGTTTGTCTTTGGGTGTTTGTGTCGCTTATATTATTTTATTTGGCTAGCCTATTGGCCATTTTGTGGGTCAGTAACTATACCTTTGGCTCTCCGCTATTGATGTTTCCATTAGGGTCTGTTGTTTCATGTTTGTGTTTCTTTCCCTTTGGTGTCTCTGATGGGAGCTGTGGGTTAATTGTATCGATTCCTGATCATTGCCTCCACTTGTATTTTTCAAGATGTCCCTTTCTGCTGAAAACCAATCTGAAATCATTGAAGCTTTTAGCTCGACTTCTAGATATTTGGATGATTTTTTAAATATCGACAATACCTATTTCGATGGTTTGATCAGTCAAATTTACCCCCAATTCTTCTGATACCGAGGCCCCGTTTTTGGATTTACATCTATCTATTGCAGATATGGGTTTTTTTCTTGCAAAATGTATGATAAACGCGATGATTTTGATCTTGAGATTGTACATTTTCGTTTTTTGGATGGTAATGTTCCTCGTGTTCGATCCTATGGCGTTTATATTTCGCAATTAATTCGATTCGCCAGAGTGTGTAGTCATGTAACTGACTTCAACACTCGTAATAAATTGTTAACTGCTAAGCTTCTTAATCAGGGTTATCGGTACTATAAACTACGCAAAGCCTTTTCAAAATTTTATAGACGTCATTCTGATTTAATTTCAAAATTCAATATCGGACTCAAATCCCTTCTGCAACAAGGTCTATCGGAACCCGAATTTTATGGTGACTTAGTATATAAATTCAGAAAAATATATAACCGCAATGACTTCAGCACCCAATTTCGTAAAAAGGGATCATGATCTTGTTGATCCGTACAGTGTTGCCATTTCCAGAATTATTTCTGATGTGTTTGCTAATGGAAAGACTTCCAAAATCTCGGAAATACCTTCCACGGTATTTGCTTCTTTTCTTCGTTCAGGCCGATAGGCTGCTTACCAGGTAATGCTTCCTATCCTAGAACGCCTGTTTACACTCTTCTAGAGTCCAGGTTTGTTGGTCTGAACATTCACATTTGCCTTTTGATTATGGATTAATGATTTTGGATTTACGCTTTGGTACTAAGACCTAAACTTCTTCCACCACATTATTTTGCCCCTCTGAAATGTTTATCTTTTAAACCGCCGCGCATTACATAACCAGATGCACAACGTGTTGTAATGACGACTGTTTTACATAACGTGTAGGCTGCAATTATATTACATACATGCATCACGTGACCTACCCGTTCGCTTAATAGTGCATTTTTGTTAAGGTGTTGCCAGGATAGAAACTAAAAATGGTAAGAAGAAAAGTTAACTTTGATTTAAGAAATAGATCAGCTCTAACTGTGATTGATTCAGTAATAAATTAAAGTTTGGAGGCCAGTTGTAAAGTAGACAAATCACGAGCGCGTAGCGCGCGTGATTTTTCTACATACAACTGACCGACAAACTGTGATTTATTACTCAACAAATCACAAACTAGAGCTGATCTATTTCGATTCTAACAGGCTGAAAATCGGCAATAATGTTGTTTCCTTCAAAATCTCATAACTCTTCGCCATTGTTAGAAAAAATCCCGCTAAAATTATCGACTGCAACACATGCATTTATATCATACTCTAACGTGTTCGATGCAAGAAAATGACGTAACACCGTCTAACGTCAAGGAAATCGACTAGTGACGTCATAAATTGGCAGTTTTTAATGACGTCACTCGTCACGTTCTTCCTTGTCGTCATTTGTTGAAGAATAAAACACACTTATTTCCCATTGCCTATATAGGCGCGCTGTGTTAGAATCGATTTTTAATGATACCTATTTTAGATACAGCTGTCTTAAAAAAAACATGCATCACCGAATCGTAAATTATCGTACACATGTCATCATTATAAACGAACTTCAAAATGCACCGTTCCAAGTCGGTGCTTTTGCTGTGGTTGTTAGTGGTTCTGATTTTGATTCATTGATTGATTTGAGGTTTAACGTCCCCGTCAACACTATATAGGTCATTTTAGAGACGTTGCTTCCAATTTTGCGGGACTTTTACCCGACATTGAGATGAAATGACATCTCAAACCCTGTCGCCCAATGAAACCAATAGGGTTTAATATGAAATAAAAGGCACTGCCTTTTGAGTAAACACATTCATTTACACCCCTTATGTAGTTATAAAAGCTATCGGTCTCTGATGCTAGAGACCCCCGGTTCGAATCCCGGCAGCGACAAGATAGCTCATTGTGTCTCTGTCTATTCGACACCCCTGAGTGTTTGTGAAAAGTTTTAAATGCTTGGCCAGACGAGAAGCGCTTTCCTCCCAGCCAAGAAGCTCCGGTAAATGCTTCGTAAATGCTCCGGTAACTCGTGGGTTCAATCGCGGTGCTGGATTTTACCGGCTAACCTTTTCGGCTCAGTGCCAAACTTCCCACTCGGTCTTAGTCGGACCATCAGAATATGTATTCCGAAGGTCCATCAAGTCCGCATCTTCGCGAGCCAAGGGTACTAAGTACACTACGTTCCTTTGGCCAATGGTGCGTAAGGAACGTAGTGGAATTAGTACCCTTGGCTCGCGAAGATGTCAAGACGGAGGGGTCACCACTGATGGGGAGTTTGGCTCAGCGCGGTACGTTACATTTCATAAATGCGTGACGTAGTTTCGAAACTTTCCCGCGACCAAACTACAGCGTTTGATACAAAGGTAGAAATCCACAGGAAGCTGAATATTACTATTCCCAGGGCTTTATTTTATACCCGAGTAATAATTTGTGATAAGTTGTATTGCTTGGCCAGACGAGAAGCGCTTTCCACCCTAACGAGAATCTCAGGTAAATGCTTCGGTAAATGCTCCGGTAACTCGTTGGTCCAAGCGCGGTGCTTGGTTTTAACCCTCATCTTGCTGAATATTAATTTAAGCCACACCCATTTCTGTCTATCAACCAATCAAATTACTTGATGTAATTAATTGCTACAAATTCATAAACTGAATGCCAAACAGTGTATATCCTGATCAGATGGCCATCTTATCTGGATCTACACTGGTTGCAAAGATAGAGGTTGTCGTGAACAGCAAGATAAGGGTTAACCGGCTCAGTGCTGTACGTTTACGTTCATTTAAACGCGCGACGTAGTTTCGAAACTTTCCCGCGATCAAACATCAGCGTTTGATGGAACTGTCTTCGAAAAGAGCTTTTCAAAATTATTTCGACGCTTTTTGTGTTTCTTTTGTAATGGGGATTGACTCCTTTTTGGTTTTGAGAAGCAATTTTTGGATGTGAATACAATCCTCATGAACTCTGTAAAGATGGAGGATTATCGCGAGAAAATGAACGAGATTCCAAGCGAGATTCGGGTGACTAAGTATGTTGTTCCAGCCTCTCTACAGTATAAGCATTGACGGTCCGACTCGCACCGCTTTACATGTACCTGGCCAGGCTTAGATCCTCTCAGTGGTTTACCAGTACTCGTGTGCGGTCGGATTTTAGCTCTGCGTGGAAGCATCATGCAGCCCATCTATTTCTTCACGACCCGAAGGGCGGGGTCCATGTTGGTGGTTCTGATTCTTTCCCTAATCATATATGTTGTTACGTTGACGATTCTGATTCTTCCATCTTTTTGATTGTCCATTTTTAGTTACGTTTGTCCTTCCAGTCTAATGTTTATCTTGTTGCTGATGCTTTTCCCCATTATGTATGTTGCTCCTGGATATTCTGAGTCAACACCTATTTAGGAAAGAGCTGCTGACTCGGTTTATCTGTTGTCCGTTTTGTTTACTGTCGTCACTCCATGTTTCGACTCCTTTCCCTAGTGATATTGTGGGTAGAATTTGAGATCCCATTGTATCAGTTCCTGATCGTTTCTCTTTTTTATTTAAAGTAAAAGTTAATTTATTGCAATCGCGCTTTAATAACACGAACATCTTTGGGACAATGAATGAGGTACTTTCAGCCACGCAATTAACCCATTTTATACTAGTGAACTCTTCTATTGCTTTATGTTGGACAAGCCCATTTGTCATATAAATGGTGTCAGGCCTATTTTTTTTTTTCATTTTTACTCTTTTGTTGACGGAACATTATGTTAGCAAATAGTGCAGGCCCTGATCGGACGCCACGTTCTGCGGCGTCTGATCTTGGTCTGCACTGTTTGCCAAGGCATCCCTTTAAGGTTTTCCCGCATGCAATTGGTTTTCTGCTGGTTTTCGTTTGCTCCAGCATTTCTGTTGTTTCTTGCTGTCGAGTCCTCACCGTTATTTCATCTCTGTGGTTGTTTGATTTTTGTGTTCACGGAGATGTTGCACTGATGAGTTAGGAGGCCTTCATTCGGACTGAACAAATTATTTCTCTTAATTGCGACGGAAGTATGGGCCAGAATTGTGGCCACGTAAAATCGATTTAAGCCCCCGAGTGAAATTCGTTTCCGCTGACCGTTCCAAGGCGACTCTTCTGTCGCGGTTTGTTTTTGTTGTGGTTTGTCTTTGTGTGTTTGTGTCGCTTATATTATTTTATTTTGGATAGCCGTTTTGGCCATTATGTGGGAAAGTAACTGTCCTTTTGGCTTTCCGCTGTTGGTGTTTCCGTTTGGGTATGTTGCTTCATGTTTGTGTTTCTTTCCCTTTGGTGTGTCTGATGGGAGATGTGAGTTAATTGTATCGATTCCTGATCATTGCCTCTACTTCTATTTTACCTGCTCGTATTAAAGAGTCAGGGATCAAATGCTCGTGAGTGGCCTAGTCATGAGTCGTCATCTCATTCATAATCTCAAATCTCATCTCCAATGTGTCTTCAAATGCCTTGAAACAATAACACACATATAACAATAATGATTACATGTGTAATACACCACACTGTGACCCCTGTTCCGGAGAACGTTGACTGAATCTATGCTGTACATAGAGGATCTTACATGAGTGTTCATGTATTATGGAATTTATTAAACGAGTTGAGGAAAAGGGATAAAATGCGAGGCTTTGCCGAGCATTTTATCCCTTTTCCTCAACGAGTTTAATTAATTCAATAATACACGAGCACGAATGACATTTAAACGCATTTTATTCACGATTGTTTACAAAAATGTCAATATTACGTCGTAAGTAAACGCGACGTCGTTAAGGACGTCGTACATTTGACGTTACGGGACGTATCTAGCTAATTTGCATATTTAATCCACTAGTGGATATCGAAACTATTACATGACGTTATTACACTCTCAGACGTGACGTCATATGATAAATACCGTTATTGCATATGCGCTGGCCAGACAAACAGGCCTGTCCGCACACGCGACAACAAATGTATTAAATGCAAAGCTCCACTTGTCTGAGCAAAAGATAACTAGAGACTGTGCTTGAAACAATGAACTCTCAAAATTTATGCTTCCTTACTGTGCACTACAGAAATCGATTTCATGCTCTCTATAACTGAGCAATGCGTAGTCAAATTCGTGCTCATCGCATCAGCATAAGCAAAATATGACTCAGATCACAGTGCATTTACGCATGCTAACCAATCACCATTCACATAACAATCCCGGTCGAGTTCCCGTCCTACGACGCGAAAGTCGTACCAAAGGCTAGTTCTAAGCATAGCACGAAAAACATCCTCCCTACCCCCTCCAGTGAGATACGAACCCGTCCCGCTCGGGTGTAAGTCCAGTTATGTAACTACAAACCACAAAGCCAAAGAGTCGACCCCAATTCGCAGTTGACAGAGATTGGTGATCAGCCTATACGCCATGCGTAATCTGCCAAGCTAGTTGACTGGTGGGAGGAATTACGGTCCGCGACACCCCCCCCCCCACTTCTGCAAGGGAGTCCTGGTCATTTTCGGCTGAATTAAGTCCGAGTCCGGATGTGCCCCCATTTTACGGCATGGAAGTCGTTACAAAGGAAAGAAGCATAACCCGAAAACATCCCCGCCGATGTTGGGTTTCGAACCCGGGCCGTTGGGGTAAAAGGCCAGTACTCTAACCACTGAGCCAAAGAGTTGACTGTCTGGTGCGGATATGCGAAATCTACCAAGGTAGATAACTGAAAGGAAAAACAATAAGAACGTTCATAAATACTTAAGGTCAAGGTCATTTGCTGACCTTGGTCCAGGGCCCTCAGATTAGGTATTTAAAACCACTGTGCTGATTGAAACCAATAACCTGAAGAACATAAGTTGGGTTGAGAAATCAAAGTTCGTTTCAGTGATTTGGGGCAACACAGTCAAATGGTTAACATGCACTTATATTGTAAAAATGACGTTAAATTTTTCATAGCAGGACTGAAAGGCCTTTGTATGCAGCACTGGGGACTCTGGCCTTACCAAGATTGTTAAAAACTATGACCCTTGGCTGACCATGACCTTTGCGGCAGCATCAAATACCAGTTTTTCATTTCATAATAATTTGGCAGCAACGTTCCTGGGACGTACCAAGCCTGTTAAAAGTAAGGCCACCGGGAGGGGTTGGGGTTGGGAAGGGGCCTGTTTGTCCACTTGCACTCAGGTGGGCGTAATGGCTCATGAGCCTCTTGTTTACAATGAGATAACTTCGACGAGTACGAAACGATCTCAGGCCCAGGCCCATCGGGGCTTGGAGAAATAGATTGGACTGCATGATGCTTCCAGGCAGAGTTGAAACCGACCGCACATGGGTACTGGCAAGCCGCTTAAAAGGTGCAAGCCCGCCCAGACAAAGTAGTGCGAGTCGCACTGTTTCTGCATATAAACTCTATTGGTAGGGTTTGAGATGCCATTTATTCTCAATGTCGGGTAAAAGTGCCACAAAATTTGAAGAAACGTTTCAAAATGACCTAAATAGTGTTGACGGGGACGTAAAACCTCAATTTGAATGCACATGCGTATGTAACTATGTAACGCGACGTGTCATTGGATAACGTCAAACATTTGCGTCAATATATTCCGTGGTATACTGCCGGAAACTCGACGTCGCCGTAAAAAGAAAACCGACGGTTTTCCACCCCAAATGACATTTTTAAAACTTCAAACAACCAAACAAAACGATCTATTTCAGAATTCAAATCAAAGCGCCGAGAGCACTGGTAGATATATTGTCTCTGATTTGTTTGTTTTATTGGAGTTTAACGGCCCAGTCAACACTATTTTAGGTCATTTTTGAGCCGGTCAGTTTACATATCCACATTTTTCTTGGGCAGACTTATACGTAAGCTGTTAACCAGTACAGTGCACATTCTTTCGGCAGAAACTGACAACAGCCCTACTTGAATCAGCGAAAGGGAGAGAATGACTGTAGAAAGGTTTCATGATCAATCTCCACAAAAAATGTTGCCAACCCCGGTAGGTATCGAACCCGCGTCCTTCTGATCACCAGTTAGTTTGTTTGTTTGATTTGAGGTTTAACGTCACCGTCAACACTGTATAGGTCATTTTGGAAACGTTGCTTCCAATTTTGTGGGACTTTTAAGGGATTGAGTGTCAAGTTATCGATAATGTCTCTGCGCAATATACCAGGAACCCATTTCAAAAGTATGGAGTGCAGGTTTTGCTGTCTTTAAAATTTATTTGTAAAATGGCCTTCACTGTTCGCAAACAGCGTAGGCCCTGATCAGACGCCGCGTTCTGCCAAAAAAAAAAAAAAAAAAAATCGGGATAGGGAGGGTAGTTGTAGGAAAATGTCGCATAATAAGGATATATGTGATCGTTCCACACTGCCTGAGGCTACAAACGTTTACTTACAGGCTACTATCTACGGAGACCCCAATTTCACAGAGGAGGAGGAGACTAATGTTGTAGAAAAACTAAAGGAAGCTATGGATGGATGTGGTAAGAACAGAAAGAAAACAAATCCGACACGTCAGTTGCCCAGTAGGCATATGTCGTAATTGTGATGTCAGATCAACGTGGGTACAACGTCATGACATTTATGCAACGTCACATCTACGTCGGTGCAACCTCAAGACGTTGCACCGACGTTGATTTGACGCCATAGCGACGTGTGCCTGCTGGGTTTGAGCTCCTCCAGTGAAGAGAAAATGGGGTCGTCATTTTCGCCTCTCTTTGAAACGCCTATAGCACCTCTACGTTTGCAGGATCAACTTACCAGGGCCTTCTTAGTAGGCACACAAGGTCTGTGCGACGTCGTGTCAACATTGATGCATGGCCACGAAGTTGCATCAACGTTGATGCAGCGTTGCTTAGACGTCATGCGCCCGCTGTGTTCAAGGACAGCTCCTCCGATGGGCTGATCCCTCACACATTATAGAAATGTTGCATGTTATGGTGTCGGCGTTATTGAGAAAACGAAAATTAACGGAGTGAGAGTATTGAATTGTGGCTGTAAAATAAGCGTCTAGTGTGTGTGTGTGTGTGTGTTCGGGGGGGGGGGGGGTGCCTCCGTGGCCTAATGGGTAAGAGAGCTGACTCTTTATCATTAGGTCTCCCACAGCTGTAGTTCGAGTTCTGCAGCGAACGTCAGGTGGTTTTTCTCTGGGCACGCCGGTTTCGCCGACTTCCAATTAACATTGTCTCGAAATAAGTGGAATAATATTGAAAGGGTCGGAAAACAAAATAGAAAACATCTAGGTATAAACAGAGGTGCTTCCAGAATCGCATGGGTAGCAAAAATTGCAACAGAAGATATGCAGTTTTGTTAAATTATTACAGTAAAATTCCGCTATTAAGACCACCTAAAATTAAGACTAATTCTGCTTTAAAATGCTTATTTAGTGCGGGTTGCAGTTATTCTTTCTATGTGTTTTCTGCATGCAGTGTCCACTGGTCAGCCTTCAAAAGTGGTCCCAAAGGTGGTCTTAATATGAGAATTTTACTGTATATAGTTGCACTGCAATGTACATGTTTTCATTTATCAAGCAATGATTGACAGATTGAGGCAGGTAAACCCTAGAGAACGGGCCTAATGTGTAAGACCGCTGACTCTTAACCATTGGTATCTCACCGCTGTGGTTCGAGCCTCACTCGGGTGGCATGTGAAACGCAAAGTTCTGCAGCGGAAGGTCAGTTGTTGTTTTTTTTTCTCCGGGTACTTCGGTTTTCTCCAATTCTGATTAACTCGACTCGAAATAACTAAAATAATCTTGAATGAGCCGTAAACCAAAACAACAACAGCAACAAAACAACAACAAAAACCCAAGTGTGAGACAGCAGTGTGTGTCAAAGAAATCACAGATTGTCAAACAAAAGGATATTCTCAGAAAACAAGATCTTATACGTTTGACCACTTCACAGCTCTGCTACCTAAGTGATAGGAAGAGAGCTGCATATTGACTTGAAGATCTAACGAGCATTTGACAAGTTTACGAATTTCATATGAAATCATCATATGGTCATATTATAAGCAAAAACCTATCACTCATGATCACGAGTGATAGGTTTTGCTTATAATATGAACATATGATGATTTTATTGTTGATGTTTTCGCACAGAAATGCAGTTTTAAAGTGATTTTATAGGCTATGAAAGTGATACAAATTGAGGACGACAGTCAGAACATCAAAGCACTGATAGCACTAGTGAGTCGATTGTCTCTGAGTGTGAGGACGACAGTCACTAAATCAAAGCACTGATAGCACTAGTGAGTTGACTGTCTCTGAGTGTGAGGACGACAGTCACTAAATCAAAGCACTGATAGCACTAGTGAGTCGACTGTCTCTGAGTGTGAGGACGACAGTCACTAAATCAAAGCAGTGATAGCACTAGTGAGTCGACTGTCTCTGAGTGTGAGGACGACAGTCAGAACATCAAAGCAGTGATAGCACTAGTGAGTTGACTGTCTCTGAGTGTGAGGACGACAGTCACTAAATCAAAGCACTGATAGCACTAGTGAGTCGACTGTCTCTGAGTGTGAGGACGACAGTCAGAACATCAAAGCAGTGATAGCACTAGTGAGTTGACTGTCTCTGAGTGTGAGGACGACAGTCAGAACATCAAAGCAGTGATAGCACTAGTGAGTCGACTGTCTCTGAGTGTGAGGACGACAGTCAGAACATCAAAGCACTGATAGCACTAGTGAGTTGACTGTCTCTGAGTGTGAGGACGACAGTCAGAACATCAAAGCACTGATAGCACTAGTGAGTTGACTGTCTCTGAGTGTTAGGACGACAGTCAGAACATCAAAGCAGTGATAGCACTAGTGAGTCGACTGTCTCTGAGTGTTAGGACGACAGTCAGAACATCAAAGCACTGATAGCACTAGTGAGTTGACTGTCTCTGAGTGTTAGGACGACAGTCAGAACATCAAAGCAGTGATAGCACTAGTGAGTCGACTGTCTCTGAGTGTTAGGACGACAGTCAGAACATCAAAGCAGTGATAGCACTAGTGAGTCGACTGTCTCTGAGTGTTAGGACGACAGTCAGAACATCAAAGCACTGATAGCACTAGTGAGTTGACTGTCTCTGAGTGTTAGGACGACAGTCAGAACATCAAAGCAGTGATAGCACTAGTGAGTCGACTGTCTCTGAGTGTGAGGACGACAGTCAGAACATCAAAGCAGTGATAGCACTAGTGAGTTGACTGTCTCTGAGTGTGAGGACGACAGTCACTAAATCAAAGCAGTGATAGCACTAGTGAGTCGACTGTCTCTGAGTGTGAGGACGACAGTCAGAACATCAAAGCAGTGATAGCACTAGTGAGTCGACTGTCTCTGAGTGTGAGGACGACAGTCAGAACATCAAAGCAGTGATAGCACTAGTGAGTCGACTGTCTCTGAGTGTGAGGACGACAGTCAGAACATCAAAGCAGTGATAGCACTAGTGAGTTGACTGTCTCTGAGTGTGAGGACGACAGGCAGAACATCAAAGCACTGATAGCACTAGTGAGTTGACTGTCTCTGAGTGTGAGGACGACAGTCAGAACATTAAAGCACTGATAGCACTAGTGAGTTGACTGTCTCTGAGTGTGAGGACGACAGTCAGAACATCAAAGCACTGATAGCACTAGTGAGTCGACTGTCTCTGAGTGTGAGGACGACAGTCAGAACATCAAAGCACTGATAGCACTAGTGAGTTGACTGTCTCTGAGTGTGAGGACGACTGCAGTCAGAACATCAAAGCAGTGATAGCACTAGTGAGTTGACTGTCTCTGAGTGTGAGGACGACAGTCACTAAATCAAAGCACTGATAGTACTAGTGAGTCGACTGTCTCTGAGTGTGAGGACGACAGTCAGAACATCAAAGCAGTGATAGCACTAGTGAGTTGACTGTCTCTGAGTGTGAGGACGACAGTCAGAACATTAAAGCACTGATAGCACTAGTGAGTTGACTGTCTCTGAGTGTGAGGACGACAGTCAGAACATCAAAGCACTGATAGCACTAGTGAGTTGACTGTCTCTGAGTGTGAGGACGACAGTCAGAACATCAAAGCACTGATAGCACTAGTGAGTTGACTGTCTCTGAGTGTTGGCTTGGAAAATGATCCTGAATGGGGACTGTTTCATTTAATTCTTAGATTTCTGATTAACACATTGTATGCTAGTGGACTCTTCCACTGCTATATGTTAGACAAGTCCATTTGTCATATGAGCCCCGCCAAGCGAATTTGGGTCTTCGAGCATTCCGTCATGACAAATTTTAACTGCGTATGCCCAGCCATTCAGAGGGGCCAGGGATATGGCTTTCTGTGTGAAGGTTCCTCTTGATTCACTGCTTGTATGAGCGAGCAGCGAAGGTTCTGGCGAGACTGCGCGGATGCGCAGGCTCGCCTGAACCTTCGCTGCTCGCATAGGCGATAAGTACCAAAATCGCTTGGCGGGGCCCATATAAAGAGTGTCAGGCCTATTTTGTTTCGTTTTCATTATATTTGTACTATAAAACTTGCATGACTGTAAAGATGCATTTTCTGAATGAAAGTTTGTTGTATGTTTACATTAAGGTTTCACGTCCCAGTCAACATTATTTATATCAGTTTGGCACTTTGCTCGTGGGACTTTTACAATCTATATTTTGAGCAGAAATAAGAAAAATATCACAATTTTTCATCTTAAAATTTGCATTTTTTCGCCGGTAATTTTTACTATGTATTTGTATAGGCGTGTTTTCCTAATGATTACCACGTTTTGAGTCGATTGTTTATCAGTCGACCAGAAGCTACTAATTTCCCCGTCTGCTCTTGTTCACGTGACAATTGTTGACTATGTTCATAATCCAGGTAACGTTTATTTATAACATCGAAATTCTTCTCCCTAAAATGTAAAGTGACGTAGGCAACTACAGTAGACCCAGATCAGACGCCGCATAATGCGGTGTCTGATCAGGGTCTACACTGGTTGCTTAAAATACTGGATTTAAGGTTTAAACGAAACAGTCTGTCTCAGTTCAGGACAGGTTTTCCCACCCTCCATAATCGCCCCCCACCAGTACTATCAGTGATTTGATTCCTATATGAGGTGGGCATAAAACGGACTTATAAAAGAGCTGCATTTAACTCTTTTTTTGTACCATATGGAATCTTCCACCTTATATATAGCAGGAGTCCATTACAATATTTAGGGGTGTCAGGTTGTGTTTTCTTTATCATGTATTTGAAAAATGGCTGAACCGGCGTCTGATCTGGGCTTGCACTGTTTGCCAGATAACCGTTTTGGGGTACCCGGTACATTAAGGGTTAAATTAGCAATACTTTATACGTCTTGCAACCACCCCGACACTGAAATATGTGATCTCGATTCCTTACGTCACAAAAATCTATTCTTTTGAAAGTCGGTATCTGCAGCTCGTCAGTTGGGTGTACATTGAATAATAATTGTAATCTTCTTTCAAATTGCCGTCTTCTAATAATTTTAAAGTCTTTTGTTGCAAACAGTATGTACCCACATCAGACTGCTAGTTTAGTAGAAGATGCAGCAGACGACATGTTCAGTTTTGCAGTTTTCCATAGCATCTTAACCCTTGTCCTGCTGATCCCGGATATGTCTTATCTTTCAAACAATGAAGATCCAGATCAGATGGCTTCTGAAGAAGCCATCTGATCAGGATCTACATTGTTTGTCATTCAGTTTATGAATTTGTTGCAATAATTTGCATCAAGTAATCTGATTGGTTGATAATTGGTAGTGGGTGTGGCATATATGAATATTCAGCAGGACAAGGGTTAAGGTCACAAGTTAACAAATGATAATTGCTTGTTATAAATAAAAAATGATATTTGTTTCTGTTTTGGGGGCGATGGCCCCAGAGTGATTAGAAGAGATACTGTAAAATACCCATTTTGTACAGGAAACACAGAAAGGGTAATTGGCAAACAGTGCAGATCCAGATCAAATGCCGGCTTCTGCTATTTTCTATTTATTTAAATTTACTATTTTCAAAATAAGTTTTGAAGAAAACACAACCTGGCATCCCTAAATTTTGAAATGATCTTGTGCTCATATAAGGTAGCAGATCCCATTCCGTACAAAATTGGTGAAAAGGACTCAGTTATAGAAAATATATTATATTCTCTATGGCGTGGGATATGTTGCAAAATTCAATAAATAAAATTTATATGCATAAAATACATTTAAATGATATATTGAATTATTTGAATGCAAAATCGTTATGTAGGTGCAATATTTTTTTGTTTTAGATGTAAAAACTTTTTATTTTAAATGCTATATAATTATTTAAATTGAGAAAATTTATTTCAGTTTAATTTTATATTCAAATGATATAAAATGATTCAACTGCATAAACGCGGTTTAATTTTTCAAAACACATTTAGATTCACAAAAATCATTTAAATGATATAAACTCATTTAAATGCATAAAAATGGTTTAATTTTCAAAACACATTTAGATTCACAAAAAATCTTTTAGATGCATAAGCATGCCGGGAAGGTTAATAGCGTGACGTAGTCAATCAATACCGAGTACAAGTAATAGCTTTTCACATAGATGTTATTATCCATCAATTGTCTCTTGGTTTTGCTTTGGTTTAGCGACCCTTTTAGGATTATTTCACGTATATTGAGCCGAAAGTTTATTCAGAAAGTTGGTAAACACCGGAGTACCCGGAGCAAAACCACCTGACATTCCGTTGCAGAACTTGGCATCTCACATGTGACCCGAGCCAGACTCGGACCATTGCGATGTGAAACGGTATCTTGGTCTCACGGTATATAGAGTGGGTGCTCATTTCATAAAAGATGCTCTTAATGAAACAAAATTTATTTGAAGGACTGAATTAGCGTTACTGCTACTGCTGGTAGTAGTAGCAGTAATGCTGCTGTTACTGTTATCTTCACGTCGAACATCAATGACTAAATCTTATCCTAGTGCGCAGATTTCGCAGATCCGCAGAAGTAAGCTACATGGTTCAAAGATACTCTTTTTATGAAAGGCATGAACACTCATGAAAGATACTCTATATACCGTAAGACCAAGAGTCCCACAGATGGATAATGACGTCTGTCTCCAAGACTTGATTGTTCGATTTGAGGTTTAACGTCCCCGTCATCACTATTTAGGTAATTTTGGAGACCTTGCTTCCAATTGTGTGGATTTTTTCCGACATTGAGATGACATTACATCTCAAGCCCTGCAGCCCAATGAAACCAATACTGTTTATATGCATTAACGGCCCGACTCGCACCACTTTGCCACTCCTAAACGCTGTATGAGTACTCATGTGCGGTCGGTTTCAGCTCTTAGTGAAAGCACCATGGAGCCCAATCTATTCCCCCAGCCCCGATGGACGGGGTTCTATTACATGTACTGAGTATACCTGTTAGCACAAGACATTTCTAACATTCTAACATTCTAACATTCTAACATTCTAACATTCTAATTTCTAATTTCTAACTCCTTACTTCTCAAGCCCTGTCGTTGAAAATATTTGAGGGTCACTGATGAGGCCTAATTGGCGAAACTAGCGACCCTGTCCAGAAAACCTGTACACTTCATGTTTTTCAGTTTTATAGTGTATTCCTTGCTTCCAAAGAATAACCCTTTCTAGAAAATATTTTAACGTCACTGCATCTGGTGTCTGGGAATGTGTGGCGGCGGTAAAAGGTCTCCCTGCCCTACACCATATTGTAGTTTATATTTTCTTATCCTTTTGGGACCATTGATTTCATTGTAAAATTTTGAAAATATTTGAGGGTCACTGATTAGACCTAATTGACCGAGAATAGTTGTCCTTTGGGATCATTGATTCAATTGTGAAATTTTGAAAATATTTGAGGGTCACAGATGAGGCCTAATTGACCGAAACTAGCTAGTCTGGCCCAGAAAACCTGTACACTCCAAGTTTTCCAGTTTTGTAGTGTATTCCTTGCTTCCAAAGGATAACCCTTTCTAGAACATATTTAACGTCACTACAGCTGGTGTCCGGGAATGTGAGGCGGCCGTAAAAAGTCTTCCTGTCCTACACCATAGTGTAGTTTATATTTTTTTGGTCTTTGGGATCATTGATTCCATTGAGAAATTTTGAAATTATTTGAGGGTCACTGATTAGGCCTAATTGGCCGAAACTAGTTAGTCTGGTCCGGAACACTGTACACTCCATGTTTTCCAGTTTTGTAGTGTATTCCTTGCTTCCAAAGGATAACCCTTTCTAGAACGTATTTAGATCCTCTAAGCGGTTTACCAGTACTCTTGTGCTGTCGGTTTCAGCTCTGCGTGGAAATAGCATGCAGCCAATCTATTTCTTCATGCCCCAACGGCCAAGGGCCGATGTATAAGGACAGGTTAAGGTAGGGTCGGGTCGGGTCGGGTCCGGTATTAGGATATTAGGGTAGGGTAGGGGTAGGGTACGGTAGGGGTGGGTAGGGTAGGGTAGGGTAGGGTAGGGTAGAGTAGAGTAGGGTAGGGTAGGGTAGGGTAGGAGGGTAGGGTAGGGTCGGGTAGGTAGGATAGGGGTAGGGTAGGGTAGGGGTGGGTAGCTAGGGCGGGGTAGGGTAGGTAGTGTAGGGTAGGGTAGGGTACACAAAACCCACCTACCCTCCAATACCTACCTACCTACTAACCTACCCACCCGTCAGTCCCGCCTGCCCGCCGGCAAGCCCACCCACCCACCAACCCGACAACCCACCTACCTATCTTAAATCGACATACCTACCTACCTTGCTACCTACTTAACTTCATACCTACCTACCAGCTTACCTTACTAATTACCTCCCTTCTCACCTACCAACTAGCCTGTGTACCTGCCTACCTACCTACTTACCTTCTGAACCTACCTACCTACTTACCTGCCTGCCTACCTTCCCTTAAGACCTACCTACCAACCTATCTAACTAACTGCCTACCTGTCTGTCTGCCTGCCTGCATGCCTGCCTGTCTGCCTGCCTACTTACCTACCTATCTGACTACCTACCTACCTAAAACCGTACATTACTACTGTATGTATGTAAGTTTGTAGGTAAGTAGGTAGGTAGGTTGGTAGCAGGCAGGCAGGTAGGTATGTATGTAGGTAGGTATGTATGTAGGTAGGTAGGGAGATAGGTTTGATTTGAGGTTTAACGACCCCATCAACACTTTATAAGACATTTTTGACGTTGCTTCAAATTTTGTGGGACTATTACACGGCATTGAGATGAAATGACTTCTCAAGCCCTGTCGCCCAATGGATTTATAAGCACAGATGGTCCGAATCGCAGCACTTCTACCCGTACACTACTACTGTATGTATGTAGGTAAGTAGGTAGGTAGGTTGGTTGGTAGGTAGGTAGGTAGGTAGGTAGGTAGGTAGGTAGGTAGGTAGGTAGGTAGGTAGGTAGGTAGGTAGGTAGGTAGAAATCACTATTCATTGGCGTTTCAGACACTTACTGCAAGAACTGACATTTATAAAGAATAGTTCTTCCCCCGAAACATTAGAGATTGGAATGCCCATCCCGATTCGATTATTTTGACAGCTTAAGGTGCTGATGACTGTGTAACTAAGTTTACCTCTTTGGTTAGAGCTAGGGACTAACTTCCCATATCACAGGTCCTGGTGTATGAATGTCATTTGACGCGTCACCAGTAACAATTCTGATTCTAATACATTGCCTTGGCAGCCTTAGATCATCCAAACGGTTTACTAGTAGGTAAATAGGGAGGTAGATAGGAAGGTAGGTATGTAGGTAGTTACCTACCTGGAAAGGCAGGTGGGTGGACACGTAGGTACGTAGGTAGGTTGTGAGGGTTAGTATTTGGGATTGTAGGAAGGTAAGTTGGTAGGTATGGCGGGTGGGTAGGTAGGTATGTAAGAATGTCGGTAGTTAGGTAGATAGAAAGTTTGAATAGGGTGGGTGGGTACCTAAGTATCTAAAACCGTACATTACTTCTGAAGGCAGGCAGGCACGCACCTATCTACACAAAACACACCGACCCTCCCCTCCCTACCTACCTGCCTGTCTGCCTACATATCACCTACATACGTATCTAACTAGATAGAAAGTTTGAATAGGGTGGGTGGGTACCTAAGTATCTAAAACCGTACATTACTTCTGAAGGCAGGCAGGCACGCACCTATCTACACAAAACACACCGACCCTCCCCTCCCTACCTACCTGCCTGTCTGCCTACATATCACCTACATACGTATCTAACTACGTACATAACTACCTACCTACCTATTTACCCCAAACTCACCTACACTCCAACACCTACCTACCCGCCTGTCTGTCTACCAACCTACCTGACTGCCTGCCTACCAACGTACCTGTCTGCATGCCTGCCAACTTACCTGCCTGCCAACCTGCCTACCAACGTACCTGCCTGCCACAATACTGCCTGCCTGCCTACCCGTTCTGCCTGCCTGCCAGCGTACCCGTTCTGCCTGCCTGCCTATTGGTTCTGTCTGCCTACCTACCCGTTCTGCTTGCCTGTCTTCCTACCCGTTCTTCTTACCTGTCTGCCTACCCGTTCTGCTTGCCTGCCTACCTACCTGTTCTGTCTGCCTACCTGTTCTACTTGCCTACCCGTTCTGCCTGCCTGCCGACCTGCCTACCCGTTCTGCCTGCCTACATGCCCGCTCTGCCTGTCTACCTGCCTGCCCGTTCTGCCTGCCTGCACGCATGCCCGTTTGCTAGCCTGCCAGTTCTGCCTGTCTGCCTGCCAGTTCTGCCTGCCTGGTCTGCCTGTCTGTTCTGCCAGCCACCTACCTGCCCGTTTTGTCTGCCTTCCAGCCAATTCTGTCGCCTTCCTGCCTGCCCGTTCTGCCTGCCTGCCAGTTCTGCCTGCCAGCCTGCCTGCCAGCCCGTTCTGTCTGTCTACCCGCCTGCCCGTTCTGCCTGCCTGCATGCCTTCCCGTTCTGCCTGCCTGCTTACCTGCCCATTCTGCCTGCCTGCCCGTTCTGCCTGTCTTCCTATCTGCCCGTTCTGCCTGCCTGACGACCCGCCTTCCTGCCTGCCCATTCTGCCTTCTGCCTACCTGCCAGCCCGTTCTGTCTGCCTGCCTGCTCGTCCTGCCTGCCTGTCCGTTCTTCCTGCCTACCAGCCCGTTCTGACTGCCTGTCTGCCTGCCCGTTCTGCCTGCCTGCCTTCCCGTTCTGCCTGACTTGCCGTTCTGCTTGCCCGTTCTGCCTGCCTGCACGTTATGTCTCCCTGGCCTGCGTGCCCGTTCTGCCTGCCCGGTCTGCCTTGATTTCCCGTTATGCCTTGCCTGCCCTACCCTGTCTACCTGCCTTTAACCGTATACTACTACTGTAGGAAAGTAAGTATGTAGATGGGTAGGTCCAGAAAACTGTACACTCCATATTTTCCAGTTTTGTAGTGTATTCCTTGCTTCCAAAGGATAACCCTTTCTAGAACATATTTAGATCCTCTAAGCGGTTTACGAGTACTCTTGTGTGGTCGGTTTCAGCCTTGCGTGGAAACATCATGCAGCCAATCTATTCTTCATACCCAACGGACAAGGGCCGATGTGGTAGGGTAGGGTAGGGTAGGTGAGGGTAGGATAGGATAGGGTAGGGTAGGGTGTGGTAGAGTAGGGTAGGGTGGGTATGGTAGGCTAGGGTAGGGTAGGGTAGGGTAGGGTAGAGGGTAGGGTATTAGGATATTAGGATATAAGGTTAGGGTAGGGTACCTACCTACTTACCTACCCATCCGTCAGGTCCGCCTGCCCGACTGCAAGCCCACCCACCCACCAACCCGGCCACCCACCTCCCTACCTAAAATCTACCTACCTACCTTGCTACGTACCTAACTTCATACCTACCTACCTGCTTACCTTACAAATTACCTCCCTGCTCACCAACCAAATAGCCTGTCTACCTGCCTGCCTTCCTACTTACCTTCTGAACCTGCCTACCTACTTACCTGCCTGGCTACCTTCCCTAAAGACCTGCCTACCTGTCTGCCTGCCTATTTACCTACCTATCTGACTGCCTACCTACCTAAAACCGTACACTACTACTGTATGTATGTAAGTATGCAAATAAGTAGGTAGGTAAGTTGGTAGCAGGCAGGCAATCAGTTAGGTAGGTGTGTAGGTAGGTAGGTATGTAGGTAGGAAGATATGTAGGTAGGTAGGTCGCCCAAAAGATTTATAAGCATAGATGGTCCAACTCGCACCACTTCTACCCGTACACTACTACTGTATGTATGTAGGTAAGTAGGTAGGTAGGTTGGTTGGTAGGTAGGTAGAAATCACTATTCATTGGCGTTTCAGACCCTTACTGCAAGAACTGACATTTACAAATAATAGTTCTTCCCCCGAACCATTAGAGATTGGAACGCCCATCCCGATTCGATTATTTCGACAGCTGAAGGTGCCGATAACTGTGTAACTAAGTTTACCTCTTTGGTTAGAGCTAGGGCCTAACTTCCCATATTACATATCCTGGTGTATGAATGTCATTTGACGTGCCAACTGTAACAATTCTGCTTCCGATATTTTGCCTTGGCAACTTTAGATCATCCAAGCGGTTTACCAGTACTCGTGTGCGGTCGGTTTCAGCTGTGCGTGGAAGCATCATGCAGCCCATCTATTTCGTGAAACCCCAAATGGGCGGGGGCCGGTAGGTAGGGCGGGCGGGCGGGCAGAGAAGCAGGCATGCAGGGGTTAGCAGGTAGGTAAATAGGGAGGTAGATAGGAAGGTAGGTATGTAGGTAGTTACCTACCTGAAAAAGGCAGGTGGGTGGACACGTAGGAATGTAGGTAGGTTGTGGGGGGTTAGTATTTAGGATTGTAGGAAGGTAAGTTGGTAGGTATGGCGGGTGGATAGATAGGTAGGTAAGAATGTTGGTAGTTTGGTAGATAGGTAGGTTGAATAGGGTTGATGGGTACCTACCTACCTGAAACCGAACATTACTAGTGCAGGCAGGCACACACGCACGCACCTATCTACACAAAACACACCGACCCTCCCCTCCCTACCTACCTGTCTGCCTGCCTACCTATCACATACATACATATCTAACTACGTACATAACTACCTACCAACCTACATATCTACCCCAAACTCACCTACACTCCAACACCTACCTACTTACCTACCTACCCGACACGTACCTACCTGTCTGCCTACCAAAGAACCTGTCTGCCTGCCTTCCAACGTACCTGTCTGCATGCCTGCCAACGTACCTGCCTGCCTAGCAACGTATCTGCCTGCCACCGTACCGCCTGCCTGCCTACCCGTTCTGCCTGCCTGCCAACCTACCCGTTCTGTCTGCCTGCCTATTGGTTCTGTCTGCCTGCCTACCTACCTACCTGTTCTGCTTGCCTGTCTTCCTACCCGTTCTGCTTGCCTGCCTGCCTACATGTTCCACCTGCCTACCTGTTCTATTTGCCTACCCGTTTCGGCCTGTCTGCCGGCCTGCCTAGCCGTTCTGCCTGCCGACATGCACGCTCTGTCTGTCTACATGCCTGCCCGTTCTGCCTGCCTGCCAGTTCTGCCTGTCTGCCTGCGCGTTATGCCTGCCTGGTCTGCCTGTCCGTTCTGCCTGCCGCCTACCTGCCCGTTCTGTCTGCCTGCCAGCCAATTCTGCCGCCTGCCTGCCCGTCCTGCCTGCCCGTTCTGCTTGCCTAACTGCCTGTCCGTTCTGTCTGCCTGCCCGCCCGTTCTGCCTGCCTGCCTGCCTGCCAGGCCGTGTTGCCTATTTACCTGTCTGCTTGCCTAACTGCCTGTCCGTTCTGTCTGCCTGCCCGCCCGTTCTGCCTGCCTGCCTGCCTGCCAGGCCGTTCTGCCTATTTACCTGCCTGCCCGTTCTGCCTGTCTGCCTAACTACCCGTTCAGCCTGCCTGACTGCCTGCCTACCTGCCTGCCAATTTTGCCTTCTGCCTACCTGCCGGCCTGCCTGCCTGTTCTGCCTGCCTGCCAGCCCGCTTTGCCTGCCTGTCTGCCCGTTCTGCCTGCCTGTCTGCCTGCCCGTTCTGCCTGCTTGCCCGTTCTGCTGCCTTCTTGCCCGTTCTGCATGATTGCCTTCCCGTTCTGCCTGACTTCCCGTTCTGCTTGCCCGTTCTGCCTGCCTGCCCGTTCTGTCTGCCTGGCCTGCGTGCCGGTTCTGCCTGCCCGGTCTGCCTTGCCGTATCGTTTTGCCTTGCCTGCCCTACCCTGTCTGCCTGCCTATAACAGCATAATACTACTGTAGTAGGTAATTATGTAGGTGGGTATGTATGTAGGCAGGCAGGTAGGTAGGTAGGTAGGTAGGTAGGTAGGTAGGTAGGTAGGTAGGTAGATAGGTAGGTAGATAGGAAGGTGGTTTTTTGTGTATAGGTATGTGTTTGGGTAGGTTGTTAGGTTTGTAGGTAATTAGGTAGGTAGGTAGGTAGTTATGTAGGTAGTTACGTTTGATTTGAGGTTTAATGACCCCGTAAACACTTTATAGGACATTTTGGAGACGTTGCTTCCAATTTTGTGGGACTGTTGCCCGACATTGAGATGAAATGACATCTCAAGCCCTGTCGCCAAAAGGATTTATAAGCATGATTGGTCCGACTCGCTGCACTTTGCCTGGGCAGCCTTAGATCTTCCAAGCGGTTTACCAGTACTCATGTGCTGTCGGCTTCAGGTCTGCGTGGAAGCATCATGCAGCCCTTCTATTTCGCAAAGTCCCGATGGGCGTTGGCCGGTAGATAGGGCGGACGGACAGACAGGCAGGCATGCAGGGGTTTGTAGGTGGGTAAATAGAGAGGTAGATAGGAAAGTTGGTATGTAGGTAGTTATCCACCAAGAAAGGTAGGTAGGTGGACACGTAGGTATCTAGGTAGGTTGTGTCGGTTTATATTTGGGATTGTAGGAAGGTAGGTTGGTAAGTAGGTAGGTATAGCGGTTGGGTTTGTACATAGGTAGGTAGGTAAGAATGTCGGTATTTAGGTAGATCGGTATAGAAGCCGCAGATAAGACTGACAAGGCGGAGCTATCGTTTGTCCCTGCCTTAGGAATATTCCATTAACAAAAACGTAAACCAAGTCACCCGATTGTGTGAATTCAACTGTAACACAAGCATAGCTGCGGCGTATATGACCATTTTGTCCGCTTGTAGAAAGCGTGCGAAAGGCACTACCGAATCTTCTGGTGACTCAGCGACTTTGACACATATTGACAACACCTGAATAGCTCCGCCAAGTCAATCTTATCTGCGACTACTATAGGTTGAATAGGGTTGGTGGGTACCTACCTACCTACCTACCTTAAACCGTACATTACTACAGCAGGCAGGCACATATCTACACAAAACACACCTACCCTCCCCACCTTACCTACCTGCCTACCTACCACCTACCTAGGAACCTAACTACGTACATAAATATATACCTATCTTTCTGTCCAAATCTCACCTACCATCCCACACCTACCTACCTACCGGTAAGCCCGCCCGCCCAACAGCCAACCAGCCATCAACCCACCAACTCAGCCACCCACCTACATACTTACCCAAAACCGACCTACCTTCCTACCCGCCTGTCTTCCAACGTACCTACCCGCCTGCCTACCAACGTACCTGCCTACCAACGTACCTGTCTGCCTGCCTACCAACGTAACTGCCGGCCTGCCTACCAACGTACCTGCCCGCCCCCAACGGACCTGCCTGCCTCTGTACTACCTGCCTGCCCGTTCTGCCTGCCTGCCTACCTGTTCTGCCTACATGCCTACCGACCTGTTCTGCCTATCTGCCTGCCTACCCATTCTGCCTGACTGCCTTTCTACCCATTGTGCCTGCCTGTCTGCCTGCTTTTCCGTTCTGCCCGCCTGCCTGCCTATCCGTTCTATCTGCCTGCCTACCCATTCTGCCTGCATACCTGCCTCCCTGCCTACCGGTTCTGCCTGGCTGCATAACCGTTCTGCCTGCCTGCCTACCGGTTCTGCCTGGCTGCATAACCGTTCTGCCTGCCTGCCTACCGGTTCTGCCTGCCCGTTCTGCCTGCATGCCTGCCCGTTCTGCCTACATGCTTGCCTACCTTTTTTCCAGCCTGTCTGCCTGCCTGTCCGTTCTGCCTGCCTGGCCTGAATGCCCGTTCTGCCTGCCCGGTCTGTCTTGATTGCGCGTTCTAACTTGCCTGCCCTGTTCTGTCTGCCTGCCTTTAAACGTATACTTCTACTGTAGGTAGGTTAGTGAGTAGGTGGGTAGGTAAGTAGGTACCTATCGACACAAAATCCACCTACCCTCCCTAACCTACCTACCTACCTACCTACCCATAGTCCCGCCCGCACGCCTGCCTGCCAGCCCAACCACCCATCAACTTAACCACCCACCTTCCTGCCTTAAATCTACATACCTTCCTACCCAACTACCTACCTTCCTACCCAACTTCCTACCTTCATACCTACCTGCCTGCCTACCTGACACCTAACCCGACCCTGCCTGCCTGCCAAAGACCCAACTGCCATCCCACACCTACCATCCCACTCCTACATATCTACCTACCTACCTTTGCCGGCCTCGGTAGCTCGGTCGGATGCACGTCTGACTGGTGATCAGGAGGACGCGGCTTAGATACCTGCCGGGGTCGGCAACATTCTTTCGGGGAGATTGATCATGAAATCTTTTCTATGGTCATTCTCTCCCTTCCGCTGATTCAAGAAGGGCAGTTGTCAGTTTATGGCGAAAGAATGTGCACTGTACTGATTAACCGCTTACGTGTAAGTCTGTCCAGGAAAAGTGTGGCTGGGTAAACTGACAAAACCTGCCTACCTACCCCCACATACCTACCTACATACATACAAAAAAACGACCTTCCTACCTACCTACCTACCTACCTGCCTACTTACCTACCTACAGTAGTAGTATGCGGTTATAGGCAGGCAGACCGGGTAGGGTAGGCAAGGCAGAACGGGAAGGCAAGGCAGGCTGAGCAGGCAGAACGGGCACACAGGCCAGACAGACAGAACTGGCACGCAGGCAGAACGGGCAAGCAGAAGGGGCAAGCAGGCAGAACGGGAAGGCAGGCAGACAGAACGGGCAGGCAAGCAGCAGAACGGGCAGGCAGGCAAGCAGGCAGAACGCGCAGGCAGACAGGCAGGCAGAACGGGCAGATAGGCAGGCCGGCAGAGCGGGCAGGCAGACAGACAGGCAGGACGGGCAGGCAAGCAGACAGAACGGGCTGGCTGGTAGGCAGAAGGCAGAATGGGCAGGCAGGTAGGCAGACAGTCAGGCGGGCCGAAAGGGCAATTAGACAGGAACGGGAAGGCTGGCCGATAGGGCAATTAGACAAGAAGGCCGAACGGCCAGGCAGGCAGAACGGGCAGGCATGCCGAAGGCAGAATGGGCAGCCAGGCAGAACGGACAGGAAGTCAGAACGTGCAGGCAGGCAGTCTGGCAGAATGGACAGGCAGACAGCCAGAACGGATAGGCAGGCAGAACGGGCAGGCAGACAGAACGGACAGGCAGGCAGAACGGGCAGGCAGTCAGTCTGGCAGAATGGGCAGGCAGAACGGGCAGGCAGGCAGAACGGGCTGGCAGGCAGAACGGGCTGGCAGGCAGAACGGGTGGGCAGGCAGGCAGCCCGAACGGGCAGGCAGGTAGGCAGGCAAAACAGGCAGGCGGGCAGAATGGTCAGTCAGTCAGACTGGCAGGCAGTCTAAACGGGTAGGCAGAACAGGCAGACAGGCAGAACAGGCAGGCAGAACGGGCAGACAGAACAGGCAAGCAGACAGAACGGGCAGGCAGAACGGGCTGACAGGCAGGCAGATCGGGCGGGCAGACAGGCAGTCCGAACAGGCGGGCGGGTAGGCAGGCAGAACAGGCAGGCAGGCAGAACGGTCAGTCAGTCAGGTAGGCAGGCGGCAGAATTGGCTGGCAGGCACATAGAACGGACAGGCAGGCAGAACAATCAGGCAGAACGGGCAGACAGAACAGGCAAACAGACAGAACGGGGAGGCAGAACGGGCTGGCAGGCAGGCAGTTCGAACAGGCAGGCGGGTAGGCAGGCAGAACAGGCAGGCAGGCAGAACGGTCAGTCAGGTAGGCAGGCGGCAGAATTGGCTGGCAGGCAGATAGAACGGACAGGCAGGCAGAACAGGCAGGCAGAACGGGCAGGCAGGCAGAACGGGCATGCAGGCAGGCAGGCAGAACGGGCAGGCAGGTAGACAGGCAGAGCGGGCATGTAGGCTGGCAGAACGGGTAGGCAGTCCGGCAGAACGGGTAGGCAGGTAGAGCAGGTAGGCCGGCAGATCAGGTAGGCAGGTGGGCAAGCAGAACGGGTAGGCAGAAAGGCAAGCAGAACGGATAGGCAGACAGGCAAGCTGAACGTGTATGTAGGCAGGCAGGCAGACAGAACCAATAGGCAGGCAAGCAGAACGGGAAGGCTGGCAGGCAGGCAGAACGGGTAGGTAGGCAGGCAGTACGGGGGCATGCACGTACGTTGGTAGGAAGGCAGGCAGGTACCTTGGTAGGCAGGCAGGCAGGTACGTTGGCAGGCATGCAATCAGGTACGATGGTAGGCAGGCAGACAGGTACGGTGGTAGGCAGACAGGCAGGTACGTTTCGGATAGGTAGATAGGTAGGTGTGGGAGTGTAGGTGAGTTTGGGATAGATAGGTAGGTAGTTATGTACGTAGTTAGGTACGTATGTAGGTGGTAGGTATGCAGACAGGTAGGTATGGAGGGGAGGGTCGGTGTGTTGTGTGTAGTTAGGTGCGTTTGTGCGTGCCTGTCTGCCTGCAGTAGTAATGTACGGTTTCAGGTAGGTAGGTAGGTACCCACCCACCCTATTCAACCTACATATCTACCTAACTACCGACAGTCTTACCTACCTACCTACCCATCCGCCATACCTGCCAACTTACCTTCCTATAATCCCAAATACTAACCCCCACAACCTACCTACATACCTACGTGTCCACCTACCTTCCTTTCCAGGTAGGTAACTACAGACATACCTACCTTCCTATCTACCTCCCTATTTACCTACCTACTAGCCCCTGCATGCCTACTTGTCTGCCCGCCCGTCCTACCTACCGGCCCCCGCCCATCGGGGCGTGACGAAATAGATGGGCTGCATGATGCTTCCACGCAGAGCTGAAACCGCCCGCACACGAGTACTGGTAAACCGCTTAGAGGGTCTAAACATGTTCTGTAAAGGGTTATCCTTTGACAGCAAGGAATGCACTACAAAACTGGAAAATATGGTTTTCTGGACCAGACTAACTAGTTTCGGCCAATTATGCCTCTACAGTGGCGCTCAAATATTTTCAATAAACCGCTTGGAAGATTTAAGGCTGCCAAGGCAAAGTATCAGAATCAGAATTGTTACTGGCGACACGTCAAATGGCATTCATACACCAGGACCTGTGATATGGAAAGTTAGTCCCTAGCTCTAACCAAAGAGGTAAACCTAGTTACACAGTCATCAGCACCTTCAGCTGTCGAAATAATCGAATCGGGATGAGCATTCCAATTTCTAGATTCTGGGGAAGAACGATTCTTTATAAATGTCAGTTCTTGCAGTAAGGGTATGAAACGCCAATGAATGGTGATTTCTACCTACCTACCAACTTACCTACCTACTTATCTACATACCTACATACATATAGTAGTAGTGTACGGGTAGAAGTGCTGCGAGTCGGACCATCCATGCTTATAAATCGTTTGGACGACAGGGCTTGAGATGTCATTTCATCTCAATGTCGGGTAAAAGTCCAACAAAATTGGAAGCGACGTGTCACTGATGAGGCCTAATTGACCGAAACTAGCTAGTTTGGCCCAGAAAGCCTGTACGCTCAATGTTTTCCCAGTTTTGTAGTGTATTTCTTGCTTCCAAAGGATAACCCTTTATAAAAAGTGTTGACGGAGTCGTTAAACCTCAAATCGATCCTACCTACCTTACGACCTGCCTGCCTGCATGCCTAACCACATACATACCTACATACAAACAGTAGTAGTGTACGGTTTTAGGTAGGTAGGTAGTCAGGTAGGTAAGTAGGCAGGCAGACAGGTAGGCAGGTAGATAGATAGGTGGGTAGGTAGGTCTTTAGGGAAGGTAGGCAGGCATGTAAATAGGTAGGTAGGTTCAGAAGGTATGTAGGTAGGCAGGTAGGTAGACATGCTAATTAGTCGCAGGGCAGGGAGGTAATTAGAAAGGTAGGTAGGTATGAAGTTAGGTAGGTAGCAAGGTCGATTTTAGGTAGGTAGGTGGGTGGCCAGGTTGGTGGTTTGGCTTGCAGGCAGGCGGGCGGTCGGGCGGGCCTGACGGGTGGGTAGGCAGGTAGGTGGGTTTTGTGTACCCTACCCTACCCTGTACCCTACCCTACCCTTCCCTACCCTACCTGCCTTTCCATGTAGGTAACTACCTGCATACCTACCATGCCCTGTCCTGCCCTGCCTACATACATACATCGGCCCTTGCCCGTTGGGGCATGAAGAAATAGATTGGCTGCATGATGTTTCCACGCAGAGCTGAAACCGACCGCACAAGAGTACTGGTAAACCGCTTAGAGGATCTAAATATGTTCTGTAAAGGGTTATCCTTTGACAGCAAGGAATGCACTACAAAACTGGAAAATATGGTTTTCTGGACCAGACTAAGTAGTTTCGGCCAATTATGCGTCATCAGTGGCGCTCAAATATTTTCAAAATTTCACAATGGAATCAATGATCCCAAAGGACAAGAAAATATAAACTACACTATGGTGTAGGGCGGGAAGACTTTTTACGGCCGCCACACATTCCCAGACACCAGCTTAGTGACGTTAAATATGTTCTAGAAAGGGTTATCCTTTGGAAGCAAGAAATACACTACAAAACTGGGAAAACATGGAGCGTACAGGCTTTCTGGGCCAAACTAGCTAGTTTCGGTCAATTAGGCCTCATCAGTGACCCTCAAATATTTTCAAAATTTCACAATGGAATCAATGATCCGTAAGGACAAGAAAATATTAATTGCACTATGGTGTAGGGCAGGGAGACTTTTACGGCCCCCACACATTCCCAGACACCAGCTGAAATGACGTTACATATGTTATAGAAATGGGTATCCTTTGGAAGCAAGGAATACATTACAACACTGGAAAACATGGCGTGTACAGGTTTTCTGGGCCAGACTAGCTAGTTCCGGTCAATTAGGCCTCATCAGTGGCACTCAAATATTTTTTAAAATTTCACAATGGAATCAATGATCCCAAAGGACAAGAAAATATAAACTACACTATGGTGTACGGCAAGGAGACTTTTACGGCCGCCAAACATTCCCAGACACCAGCTGCAGTGGCGTTAAATATGTTCTAGATAGGAAGCAAGGAATGAAAACATGGAGTATACAGGTTTTCTGGGCCAGACTAGCTAGTTTAGGTCAATTATGCCTCATCAATGACCCTCAAATATTTTCAAAAGATTCACAATGGAATCAATGATCACAAAGGACAAGAAAATATAAACTACACTATGGTGTAGGACAGGGAGATATTTTACCGCCGCCACACATTCCCAGATACCAACTGTAGTGACGTTATATATGATATAGAAAGGGTTGTCCTTTGGAAGCAATGGATACACTACAAAACTGGAAAACATAGAGTGTACAGGTTTTCTGGGCCAAACTAGCTAGTTTCGATCAATTAGGCCTCATCAGTGACCCTCAAATATTTTCAAATTTTCACAATGGAATCAATGATCCCCAAGGACAAGAAAATATAAACTACACTATGGTAAGCCTGCCCGCGCAAAGGGGTGCGAGTCGGACCGTCCATGCCTATAAATCCTGTTGGTTTCTTTGGGCGATAGGGATTGAGAAGTAAGGAGTTAGACATTAGAAGTTAGAATGTTAGAAATGTCTTGTGCTAACAGGTATACTCAGCACATGTAATAGAGCCACGTCCATCGGGGCTTGGAGAATAGATTGTGCTCCATGGTGCTTCCACGAAGAGCTGAAACCGACCGCACATGAGTACTCATACAGCGCTTACGAGTGGCAAAGTGGTGCGAGTCAGACCGATTATGCATATTAACCCTATTGGTTTCATTGGGCTGCAGGGCTTGAGATGTAATGTCATCTCAATGTCGGGAAAAAATCCACAAAATTGGAAGCAAGGTCTTCAAAATTACGAAAATAGTGATGACGGGGACGTTTTAAACCTCAAATCGAACAATCAAGTCTTGGAGACAGACGTCATTATCCATCTGTGGGACTCTTGGTCTTACGACATATAGAGTATCTTTCATGAGTATTCATGCCTTTCATAAAAAGAGTATCTTACAGCCATGTAGCTTACTTCTGCGCATCTGCGAAATCTGCGCACTACGATAAGATTAAGTCATTGAAGTTCGACGTGAAGATAACAGTAACAGCAGCATTACTGCTACTACTACCAGCATCAGCAGTCACACTTATTCAGTCCTTTAAATAAATCTGTTTTCATTGCGCGCATCTTTTATGAAATGAGCACCCACTCTATATACCGTCACATCACAATGGTCCGAGTCTGGCTCGGGTCACATGTGAGATGCCAAGTTCTGCAACGGAATGTCAGGTGGTTTTGGTCCGGGTACTCCGGTGTTTACCCACCTTCTGAATAAACTTTCGGCTCAATATACGTGAAATAATCCTGAAAGGGTCGCTAAACCAAAGCAAAACCAAGAGACAATTGATGGATAATAACATCTATGTGTAAAGCTATTACTTGTACTCGGTATCGATTGACTACGTCACGCTATTAACCTTCCCGGCATGCTTATGCATCTAAATGATTTTTTGTGAATGTAAATTGGCGTGTTTTGAAAACTTAACACAAGGTTATGCATCTACATGCTATTTTAGCATATGAATATACTTTTACACACATAAAACATCTTAAGCATTTAAAGCGAAAAGTTCATGCATCTGAAATCATTTTTATCATTTAAAGCTAAAATATAATTGTAATTATATTTTGCATTTAAAACACGTCTATAGCAGTTAAACAAACATTTGTACATCTGAAACAAAAAATTATTGAACCTAAAACATTTTATACCATTTAAAGCTAAAATAAAATTAAAATTAAAGTTTGCAATTAAAACGATTATATAGCAGTTAAAATAAAAAATCACATCTAAAACAAAAAAATATTGCACCTACATAACGATTTTGCATTCAAATACTCCAATATATCATTTAAATGTATTTTATGCATATACATTTTATTTATTGAATTTTGCAACATATCCCACGCCATAATTCTCTCCGGTTAAGAATGTCATTATCAATATAGAAGTTCTTTTGGTGATGAAAAATAACGTATCGCATTTGTTTTTAACTTTCTTTCCAGGAACCAAGGAAGAGGTTATTATAGAATGTCTAGTAAAACATAATAATTACCAGCGGCGAAGGATTGCCAAAGCTTTTGGTGCAGCCATGGGCAAGGTAATAGGCTGTAAACTGTACCCAGACTCAGGGGAAATTTTGTAGACCCCAATATTTTGAACGCCCATTTTTCTGTTTTCTGTCATCTGGCAAAATGAGCGCTTTAGCGAGTTATGGCATGTTAACTCCTATCCCGCTGAATAATTAATTTAGCCACACCCACCTCATACTTTGGGCCAATCAGATTTTTTGATGTAATTTATTCCTATGTATTCACAAACTGAATATCAAACAGTGTAGACCCTGATCAGATGGCTCTTCAGAAGTCATCTGATCTGGATCTACACTGTTTGCAAAAATAGGGGTTGTCGTGATCAACGGCACAAGGGTTAAATATATTACTCCTTATATTTCTAAACAAGATGGACAAAACGGTCCTGAGTGGCTCACTTGGTCTGAAGATGTCAACCCATCTTAGTCCATGAAGCTCAACTGTTGCAGATGGTCACCTGGGAAACATTCTTGCGAAGAAGGTATGAAACTAGCCAAAGAGTTTAGGACACTTTGTCATTAAAGATTTTCTACTGTTAAGCCTGCCAGTCATTTTCTTCTTTGTTTGGTAGAAGGTCACCTTAGCAACCTGTTCTATTTCAAACTTTTGTATCTTTGTTCTTCTATTACTCTCAGTGGCAGAAAATCACATCATATACCGATCATGTACTTTCAGAAAATCATAGTGCAGAAAATTCCGTCAGGGTGTAATTGGTGGCTCTTAGTCTATAAGAATTTGGAGCTTTTTTGAGCGTTAATAATAAAAGACACATCTTCACAGAAAACCTGCAATGATATGGGTTTTTTTGGTGTGTGTGTGGGGGGGGGGGGGAGGCTCGAACTACAGCAGCGAGAGACATGATTAAGAGTCAGCGATTTTACCCATTAGTGGAGTGGTTGGGTGAGGCAAAGGTGACGTGTATCTTGCATCAGTGAGGAGCCCAACTGATATTAGATTATAGTTGGGCAAGGCCTGCTGTCCTTGCAACAGGTAGGGGTATAGGGGGTGGGGCATTGTTACTTCTTCTGTTTCTATACTTCCATTCATTTTCCTTCTTCTCCCCTGTCCCTCATTTTCATCTCTTCTACTCTACTATCTCTTCTATCTCTCTTCTCTCTCTCTCTCTCTCTCTCTCTCTCTCTCTCTCTCTCTCTCTCTCTCTCTCTCTCTCTCTCTCTCTCTCTCTCTCTCTCTCTCTCTCTCTCTCTCTGGGAGATGACACAAAATGACCGTAGGGGTTGACGTGTCGCTAAACCCAAAACAATCGATCTCGGAGGCTCGTTCAACCTGCAAGGATACCTACTATTTGTACACACTTAGCATACTCGATACCCAGCTGCTGTAGTAACCACAGTTTAAGCTGATGGATATGCAAACGTTAAACAAGTCAGTCTGCGCACCTTCACATTCACTAATCACTCTTTGGAAAGCTAGCAGGCTCGTAGTAGACTGAGTGGATTCACATGCGCAGAATGTTATGAGGCTTCTCTAACATTATGTTTTCGTGAACGGCTAAGCAGCGCATCATTTGTCATTTTTATTCATTCTTAGCGGGAAACCCCTAAACAGATGTAGGCAAACAGTGTAAACCCTGATCAGCCGCCGCATAATACGGCGTCTGATCATGGTCTACACTGTTTACTAACATGATTGCCTGTCAAAAATGGAATAAAAGAGAAGACATAAAAATTGTCCAGCATATAAAAATGGAAGAGTCCACCAGTATTTAATGGGTTAAAATAACGGGTTTGTTAGACCGAGCTCAGTCGGATACACGTTCGATGTGAACAGGTCGCCGATTCGACACCCGCATGACCCGACAACTTTTTGTTATGAATACTCATCATGATTTGTTTGGCCATTCTCTCCCTATTATTTTTCCAAAGTTGGCTAAAGAATGTACTGTGTATTACTTCTCGTGAATAAACCTGTCCAGGAAAGAAATAGAGGATCTTACATGTGTGTTCATGTATTATTGAATTTATTAAACGAGTTGAGGAAAAGGGATAAAATGCAAGGCTTTGCCGAGCATTTTATCCCTTTTCCTCAACGAGTTTAATTTTAATAATACATGAGCACGAATGCAAGATTCTATTTATCATATGACATTTGAAACGCATTTTATTCTCGATTGTTTACAAAAATATCAATATTCCGCCATTAGTAAACGCGACGTCTTTAAGGACGTCGTACATGTAACGTTACGGGACGGGACTAGCTAATTTGCATATTTAATCCACTAGTGGATTATCGAAAATAATACATGGCGTTATTACACTCTCAGACGCGACGTCATATGATAAAGTAGTTTAGTAAACTCGTCAGCTCTTTACTACCTTAATAATATTAACTGGGTCGTTAAATTCAAGAGCAAACCAGTGAACCAGGTATATTTAACCCTTTTTGTTCCAAATGGAATCTTCCACCTTATATATAGCATGAGTCCATTCCAAAATTTAGGGGTGGCAGGTTGTGTTTTCTTCAAACACTATACGGAAAAAGGTTTTTTGCAAACAGTGTAGGGCCTGATCAGACTCCGCGTATTGCGGCGTCTTATCTGTCCCAACACTGTTTGAAAGGGTATACGTTTTGGGGTTTCCGGTACAAAATGGGTTCATATGGGAGATCGTACATGTTCTGAAAAGGGGTAATCTTTTGGAAGCAAGGACTACAGTACAGAAATGAACACAATGGAGAAACCCAAGTCAGTGAGTGAGTGAGTGTTTCAGTTTTACGTCCCACCAACAGCTAAGGTCATACGGAGACGGGACCTCGGTTAAAAGACTCATCCGAGGGTCGGGAGAAGCCCGGGATCGATCCTATAAACCTAAGTCAGACCAGCTGAGTTTGTATGATAAAAATATTATGGTATTAAAACTACTTATGTAATCCAAATGTAAAAATATTCAGCCATTTGTGGCAGATGATTTCAATTTTCACCTTGGATTCAGAAACAGGATGGAAAACAGAAAAGATACTGATCAGCTGGGAAGTCAGCTGATCTGGATCTATATTGTTTAAGAGGAATGGGAACACCTGCCAGATTTTTTTCTGCCATTTTTCAAAGGGAGACAACTTTCGCAACTTCCTGTTCGCTTTTCTATAAGGTCTGTCCCACGGAAAAAGGGGTCAACTCTTAAAGGAAAGAATTTGCTCCTTAGAGCAAATTCGTTCCGTTCCTTTAAGAATTGACCCATATTGACATGGGAGACAAAGATACTTTTGGAGGAGTTGCCCCCCCCCCCCCCCCCCCTCCCCCAGAAGGTGTACCCATTCCCCTTAAAAAGAATATATCCGGATTCAGCATATTGATGGTTAGACCAACATACTGTATCTAAAGTAACCACACCCTGATCCCTCTTTTGCTACCATAGCAAATCAAACTGGATACTAAAATTTCTCTTGCAGCCATTCGATGAGGCGATTAAGGACGAGTTGTCGGGTGATTTTGAGGAAGTTATCCTGGCTATGCTGAGAGAACCACGTGAGCTGGATGCTGTGATGCTTCATGATGCTGTGGCGGTCAGTATAATATGAGCCCCGCCAAGCGAATTTGCGTCTTCGAGCATTACGTCATGACAAATTTTAACCGCGCATGCCCAGCCATTCAGAGGGGCCAGGTATATGGCTTTCTGTCTGAAGGTTCCTCTTGATTCACTGCTTGTATGAGCGAGCAGCGAAGGTTCTGGCGAGACTGCGCGCATGCGAAGGCTCGCCTGAACCTTCGCTGCTCGCATAGGCGATAAGTTCCAAAATCGCTTGACGGGGCCCATATGGATGACGAATAATACTTACGATAATGTAAAAGCAAATTTGATACACCATTTTAAACCTACTAAAATACATGTAGTTTAATCTGATGGTCAGGTTACCATTTTTTCGACAAAATTGAACATACACGTTATTCAACCCTGTCACTACTAGTTTAATAAAAGCGCTGACTGCACTAGTGGTTCAAGTGTCGCTGAGTGTAGCCTGGAAATATCACACTAAACTTGGGCTTAGCCTGTTTCCTGTGACCCTTTAATGATTTGTTTGATTTTAGGTTTAACGTCCCCGTCAACACCGTAAAGGTCATTTTGGAGACGTTACTTCCAATTTTGTGGGACTTTTACCTGACATTGAGATGAAATGAAATCTCAGGCCCTGCCGCCCAATGAAACCAATAGGGTTTATAAGCATGGACGGACCGACTCGCACCGCTTTGCCTAGGCAGGCTTAGATCCTCTAAGCGGTTTACCAGTACTCGTGTGCGGGTCGGTTTCAGCTCTGCGTGGAAGCATCATGTAGCCCATCTATTTCTTCAAGCCCCAAAGGGCGGGGGCAATGACCCTTTAATGAAGAAAATAATCTTTTATCTGAACGCAATGGCTATCCCAGATACCAGGTCATGTAAAAACGCCAGTACTTTAAAAAAACGTGTAGATCTTGATCAGACGCCTGAGCCTACATTATATGCCAATCTCCATATGTGGGACACTGTGCATATGTGGGTTAATGAATGCAATATTGTAAAGCACTTTCTGCTACTTCTGTGTCTTTAACTACCATGACGCTCTGTTTATTAAACAGTCTACAAAACCTCTAATTTCCTCATAGTTTAACTTAATTGGTCAGTGATTGTCATGTGAACAGCAGCATTGAAGCCTGCTGCGAAGTTGTAAACTCAACTGTTCAGGTAATGAAATATTGTAAGCGACACGAATCGGTTCCTATGCAAATCTTCTCATTTTATTCAACTCGGCATGATTTCCTTGTTTGCCTTATGTCTGCCATCAAATGAACTGTCACAATAACAGCCATGCATGGGATGCTTTTAAATAATTCTCTCAATATACCGAATATTTCACAGGAACATATCGGATACTGCCATGAATGTGATTCTGATTCACGCAAACGTGCCTATTCATTGCGATAACACATCCGTGTGATATAGTACATTTTTCAAACCTCAAAAAAGGTAATTTTTGGATGAAAATTTGTAATATTTTTCTAATTTACACTCCAAACATAGGTTTTGGGTGCTTGTTAGAACCGCCTCATTGAGGCGGTTCTAACGAGTACCCACAACCTATGTCTAGGAGCAAAAATAAGGAAATTAATGTTTACCCCCTAAACCCCAGTTTTCTCTATATAAAGTGGGGTTGAGGGGGGGGGGGGTCTTTATTTCACGGACTTGTTCACATGATGTTAAAGTTTTGACCCTGTTGAACCCCGCTTTTATATAGTAGAACTTGGGTTTATATGGGTAAACCTTATTTTTCTTATTTCTGCTGTAAATTATAGATCGTGGGTACTCGTTAGAACCGCTTCGATGAGGCGGTTCTAACGTGTACGCACAATCTATATTTTGAGCAGAAATAAGAAAAATATCACAATTTTTCATCTTATTTTTTTTTAACATTTTTACGGCGGCAAAATTTGCAGTGTATTTGTATAGGCGTGTTTTCGTGATGCTACTTCCAACATTTGCAGGGTTGGGGTACTGACGAGAAAATGCTTATGGGGATATTAACAACTAGGACTAATGAAGAGATAGACGAAATTAAAGAGCATTACAAGAAAAGTAGGTCAACTTATTTATATACAGTCGAACTTCAATGGCTCGAATCCCTTTGGGACCATGAAATTTTATTCGAGACAGCGGTAGTTCGAGCCACTGCAGGTCACTGTCAAAAGGCATAACGAGATACTTTTTAACATCTTTCGATGTTAGATAATGAAAATGTTTGCTGTGTGTACTCATTAGAATCGCCTCGGTGAGGCGATTCTAATGAGTACACACAGCACACATTTGCATTATAAAAGACTAAATCTCCGTTATCATCCACACCAGTTCTTAACTTGAGGATTTCCCTAGGACTCAAGTACGAGTTCGACCCAGCCATGGTAAACGAGCCATCGGTGTTCGAGCCATCGAAGTTCTACTATACAATTATGTTTCATGTGAGTGACGTCACGAGATATCTTGTCTTTGATAATTGCAAATAACAGAGGTTCCAATTTTGTGGAACTTTTACCCAAAATTGAAATGAAATGACATCTCAAGCCATGTCGCCCAATGAAACCAATAGGGTTTATAAGCATGGATGGTCCGACTCGCACTTCTTTGCCTGGGCAGGCTTAGATCCTCTAAGCGGTTTACCAGTACTCCTGTGCGGTCGGTTTCAGCTCGGCGTGGAAGCATCATGCAGCCCATCAATTTCTTCAAGCCCCGGTGGGCGGGGTTACCAGCTCAATCTGACTTTTGGTTCTGAACGAGATGTCGTTTGAAGGCTTTCAAGATGACTGCCACGCTGGCCATCTTGGAGTGAGTGAGTGTTTGAGTTTTACCTCTCGCAAACAGCTAAGGTCATACGGAGACGGGACCTCTGTTTACAGACTCATCCGAAAGTCTGGAGAAGCCCGGGATCGATCCTGCGATCCCTGGTTTACAAGGCGAGTAGCGTAACCACTACACCGCGGAGGCTTCCGAAGGCCATCTTGGAACGGAACGATTTGAGCAGTTCGGAATCTCCAGGTCGCCCCAGTGCCTCTCGTAACTTCAGTACAGTCCGTTTTTGTATTTAGAAGATTTCTTTTGTAGCATTTCTGGATGACCGCCATGGTACCATCTTGGATATAGGAATGCAGTGATTTTAGCAATTCTTAATTTCCATGTCTCCAGAATGCTTCCCATTAAGTATCAGCCCTCCGTTTGGAGGATTACAAGATGGTGGTCATGGCGACCAGCTTGGATACCTGAACGCAACAAAATTAGCAAATCTGAGTCTCTTTGTTGCCCTAATGCGTCCCACCAAGTACCAGCCCAATCCGACTATGGATTCTAGAGGAGATGACGAAATTAAAAAAAAAACTAACGACGGGCGGACGGACGAGGGACAACAGACGGTCATTTAATCAGACCTGGGGCTTTGCTACAGGCAAGCTAATTAATCAAAATCGGACATTTTCAAGCCAAAGGTTTAGTTGTCGGTAACGTGGAAATGGTTTCGGGTAAAGTAGTCGCAATTTTTGACTAGGCGAGGCTATTCAGGGTGCACCAGAAGATTCGGTAGAGTGCCTTTCGCATGCTTTCTTAAGCGGACCAAAAGGCCATATACGCCACAGCTTTGTTTGTGTTACACAAAATCGGTTGACTTGGTTTACCTTTCTGTTAATAGAACATTCCGAAGGCAGATGCAAACGATAGCTCCGCCTGGTTAATCTTAACTGCGACTACTATTCTGGTAAAACTGAACGGCGCAGCCTGAACAAACCTGCAAAACTCGGAATATTTGTCCAAGGATACGCAGCAGTCTCTGATATTGCAGCCAACAAACAGGCCCTGATGTTATAAAACTATTTTCATGTGCAACTAACTTGCGCGCGCAAAATTTGTCCTGCTCAAAGATTTTAAAATACCAACATTTTAAAGTTTATATGGTGGACAAACACTATTTTCTACTGATCTCACTGGGAAATTGCCATATATACATTACGAAAACAAGCCTATACAAATACATTGTAAACTTTACCTCCGAAAATCGATTTTTTTTAGATGAAAAATTGTGATATTTTTCTTATTCGTGCTCAAAATATAGATTGTGGATACACGTTAGAATCACCTCATCGAGGCGGTTCTAACGAGTAACCACAATATATATTTAAGAGCAGAAATAAGAAAAATATGATTTACCCCTGTAAACTTCAGTTTTAATATATAAAAATGGGGTTCAAGGGGGACAAAATTATATAGGCGTGTTTTTGTGATGTTGTATTTAAAAATTTATGAGCATTACAAATTTCGTGCTCAACTCACTTGAACACGAAATTTGTCCTGCTCATGAACAAACTTTTCTACTGATTTTATTGGGAAAATTGTCGTGTTTATTTTATTTTATAATTTATGAGCAAGAGAAATTTCATGTGCATGAAAGTTGAGTATGAAATCGTTTTTTAACGTTGGGGCCAGGGTTAGATGGGTGCCGTCTGTCATTAAGCTACTTCTTCTACACCCCCCCCCCCGCCCTTTGGGGCTTGAAGAAATAGATGAGCTGCATGATGCTTCCACGCAGAGCTGAAACCGACCGCACACGAGTACTAGTAAACCACTTAGAAGATCTAAGTAGAAGTAAAACAAAGATCAGGAATTGATACAATTAACTTACTCCACCCATAAAAGACACCAAAGGGAAAGAAATACAAACATTAAGCGACCAGACCATAATGGAAACCTAAACAAAGGAAGGCCATAAGGACAGTTACTTTCCCACAAAATGGCCATATGGCCATCCCAAACCAAAAGACACAAGTGATACACACAGTAAGTAACAAACAACAACATAAATAAATCGCCACAGAAGAGCCGCCTTGGAACGGTCAGTGGAAGATTTCCACTGGGGGGCTTAAATCGATTTTACGTGGCCACAATCCTCGCCCTTACTTCCGTCGCGATTTAGACAAATAATTTGTTCAGTCCGCATGAAGGCCTCCTAACTCATCAGTGCAACATCTCCGTGAACACAAAAATCAAAGAACCACGGAGGTGAGACAACGGTGAGGACTCGACAGCAAGAAACCACAGAAATGCTGGAGCAAAAGAAAACCAACAGTTAGACTCCGATGAGCCCGACCAGAGACAGAGCATCAGGCACCAACCAACATTATCTCTCTAATTTTCGATAAGCCTTTACGTTGGAGCCGTCATAGAATCTGAGGCCTGACCCACCGGCGTGCAATTAAAGAGGGAAGCAAAGTTGCCAACCGTGACTGGGTCAACTACCATGCATGCAGTCTGTCGTATAATATCCATGTTGTACCCAATCTTTTTATATCGAAGAATGATTTTACGAAATTGGGTGCTGAAGTCATTGCGGTTATGTATTTTTCTGAATTTATATACTAAGTCACCATAAAATTCGGGTTCCGATAGACCTTGTTGCAGAAGAGATTTAAGTCCAATATTGAATTTAGAAATTAAATCAGAATGGCGTCTATAAAATTTTGAAAAGGCTTTGCGTAGTTTATGGTACCGATAACCCTGATTAAGGAGTTTAGCCGTTAATAATTTATTACGAGTGTTGAAGTCAGTAACATGACTACACACTCTAGCAAATCGAATTAATTGTGAAATATAAACGCCATAGGATGGCGCACGAGGAACATCACCATCCAAAAAAGGAAAATTTACAATCTCAAAATCAAAGTCATCGCGTTTATCATAAATTTTGCACGAAACAAATCCATCTACAATAGATAGATGTAAATCCAAAAACGGGGCCTCGGTATCAGAAGAATTTGCTTTATTTAACTGAAGTTCTAGGGGGTAAATCTGACTGATCAAACCATCAAAATAGGTATTATCAATATTTAATAAATCATCTAAATATCTAGAAGTAGAGCTAAAAGCTTCAATAATTTCAGATTGGTTATCAATGGAAAGCGACAAAATGAAGTCTCTTTCATAACAATACAAGAACAGATCAGCCACAAGAGGTGCGCAATTAGTACCCATCGGAATACCCACAATTTGTCTAAATAACTTAGTACCGAATCTAATATAAATATTGTCAAGTAGAAAGGTGAGGGCATCACACACTTTCTGACATGACCAAAGTGTATAATTCTTATGCTCTTTAGAAGTGAAAAATGCATTTCTGACATTACATGCAAGATAGAGAGAATCTTCTCTGTGAAAAGCCCATTCAATTAAATCATTAAGCTTTTCTTTTATAAGATTATGAGGAAGTGTAGTGTAAAGAGTGGAAAAATCGTAGGTAGACAGACTAGAAGCACGAAAATGTCTAGATTTCAATTTATTTAAAACCTCATTCGAATTTTTTATAGACCAAAACAGATTTCTTCCTGATCTTTCAAAGACTTTATCACAATATTTAATTACATGCGTTTTAATAGCAGTAAGACAGGAAGTTAATAATTTAGAAAGTTCAGTGGTAGTGCAAGAGCTAGAATTTGCAATAAACCGTGCTTTGTAAGGTTTTTTATGAAGTTTTGGTAACCAGTATAGCGTAGGAAGCTTGTCTTGGCCTTCGTTAACACACACAGCAAACTTGGTGGCTGAAAGACAAACGTGTTTATCTACTATAGCTCTCTATTCAGCTAAAGGCCTGAAGTTCATAGGCCTTAGTACCACCAAGCTCCTGCTTAAGCGTGTTAACATAGTGGAGCCGTCACACAACGACGACGTTGTTAGCGGCCTTGTCTGCAGGGGCCAAAACAAACTTCTTATGAAATTCTTGAATACCCAGGCAAAGAGGTTCGAGTCCATGCTTATAACCCTATTGGTTTCATTGGGCGACATGGCTTGAGATTTCCTTTCATCTCAATGTCAGGTAAATGTCCAACAAAATTGGAAGCAACGTCTCCAAAATGGCCTATACAGTGTTGACGGGAACGTTAAACCTCAAATCAAACAAACAAATACTTCTTCTATAAGCTCACCTAAACCTTAAAAGTTATAGCACGGGGTGTAATCTTATGCAACATCATCACTAACATTCACCCAATCCAGTTGTATATACAGTGATTTCGATGACTCCAACACGGATAGCTCGTTTACCACGACTAATACGAAGTCGATCTCGAGTCCCTATATATGAGCCCCGCCAAGCGAATTTGTGTCTTTGAGCATTCCGTCATGACAAATTTTAACTGCGCATACCCAGCCATTCAGAAGGGCCAGGGATATGGCTTTCTGTCTGAAGGTTCCTCTTGATTCACTGCTTGTATGAGCGAGCAGCGAAGGTTCTGGCGAGACTGCGCGGATGCGCAGGCTCGCCTTAACCTTCGCTGCTCACATATGCGATAAGTACCAAAATCGCTTGACGGGGCCCATATATTTAGTGTAATATGTTAGTGTAATATGTGGAGTTTTGTTTGACTGAATCTCGAAAACATCACGAAGATACACTGTATAATTTCGATCCCCTCGAAACGCATTTTATACAGTAAAAATAAGGTTTACAGGGGTAAACCTTATTTTTCTTATTTCTGCTCTAAAATATAGACTCTGGGTACTCGATAGAACCGCCTCGGTGTGGCGGTTCTAACGGGTACCCACAATCTATATTTTGAGCAGAAATACGAAAATTATCACAATTTTTCATCTTATTTATTTTTTTTTTTCGGCGATAAAGGCTACAATGTATTTGTATAGGCGTGTTTTCTAATGAGGTATGTTGTGTGACTCATTAGGTAATTGTAGTTTGACAATATGTATATATTTTATCACAGTATATGACAGGGAGCTCATAGATGACCTTCGAAGTGACACGAGTGGATATTTCTGCCGGCTGATGTACTCTCTCTGCAGTAGCTTTAGACAGGTAGAGGAGGCGGATGACGACTTTGCAGATGAACAAGCCCAGAAACTCATTGATGTAAGATCTTAAAGGGATGTTCTGCTTCAGGGATGTTCACTACCAGCACAAACAACGGGCAAACGTCGGGCCGATAGCGGTACGACGTTACCACGTCGTACCGCTATTGGCCCGACGTGGGCCCGGCATTCTTTGCTGTCTGGCTAAAATTCTTTCACAATTTTTTTGATAGAAGGGGCAAATTCTTTCTGTTAAGAATAAATTAATATTTCCGACTAGCTTACTTAATGGGACTATAAACTGAAATTCCCAAACTGTATTTCCCGTGTAAAAAGGCGGACTGTTTTCTTTGGGTATCCATTCTGAATAAAATGTTTAATGATAGGCAGGTAAGATTACTTTATTCTGATGGTAAATAGTAACGTTGCCAGCTCTCAGCAGGTCATAAAATGGCCATTGTACAATTTCAACGTTATTTTATTATCCATTAAGTATAAACATATTTTATTGCAACATGTTAAGCAATGGAGTTGGGCCACAAGATCTCACAACATTAGTTAAGGCCCCCCCCCTACCGATACTTACAGCAATAGACATGCAGTAATGACAAATATGTAGTATTTGAATTTTTTTTCTTCAAAACTCAACTATTATCCATTAATACCTAGTACATGTAATTATCTGTTCCATATCAGAGTTACATTGTCTTGCTGCAACACAATGGCCATGTATCCACTCTTTAATACCTACGAAAAAAAAGTTTCTCACTGCAGAATACAGCACTGAGGGGAGACCTATATTCAAAAATTGTCATTAGGGGAGATAAATCTAAGTCCGTAAAACGGACGATTTACTTCCCAAAATTGGGCCCCGCACATCGCGGCTTGGTGATAAAGGTTGGGCTGCACCGTGCTTACATGGAGGGCTAAGATTGACCGCACATGCGTTATCCCGCCCAGGCATAGAGTGATGCGATTCAGACCGTCCCTGTATATAAACCCTTTTGGTTTGAGCTTGAGATGTCATTTCATCTCAGTCACTGTCGAGTAAAAGTCCCACAAAACTAGAAGCAACGTCTCCAAAATTTCTAAATAGTGTTGACGAGCACTTTATTTATTTGTTTATTTATTTATTTATTTGTAAAATATTTTGAGAGGGTGACACAATTAGCTAATAAACTATTCTACCTTGCGGCCCTCTATAAAAACTATTTTCATACAATCATGCACATTGTCGCAAGATTCATGAAAACATAAATGATGAAACAATGCTGGAAAACAAAAAGGAAGTTAAATCACATAACACATAGCACAAGTGCAAAAATTTAAACAGGACTTAGCATGAATATCTGCGTTTAAAATGGTACTCCTTTCTAGATAAAATGCACTTATTAAACATATATGTATCTAAAGGGAGCGTGTGAAACATTTACGTAAGCATAAGATACAAGTAAACAATCATAGGATTAAATATCATAGACAATATTCAAGAGTTTAAATCTTTAAGTATCACAGTTGTCAGTTTACTAAAACAGATAGTCTTGTATCATTAAAAGTATGAAGATCGGGAATCGATACAATTAACTTACTCCACCCATCAAAGACACCAAAGGGAAAGAAACACAAACATTAAGCGACCAGACCATAATGGAAACCCAAACAAAGGAAGGCCACAAGGACAGCCACTTTCCCACAAAACGGCCACATGGCCATCCAAAACAAAAGACACAAGTGATACACACAGCAAGCAATAAACGACAACACAAACAAATCGCCACAGAAGAACCGCCCCGGAACGGCCAGTGGAAAGACCTCCACTGGGGGGCTTAAATCGATTTTACGTGGCCACAATCCTCGCCCTTACTTCCGTCGCGCTTTAGACAAATAATTTGTTCAGTCCGCATGAAGGCCTCCTAACTCATCAGTGCAACATCTCCGTGAACACAAAAATCAAAGAACCACAGAGGTGAGACAACGGTGAGGACTCGACAGCAAGAAACCACTGAAATGCTGGAGCAAAAGAAAACCAACAGTAAGACTCCGATGGGCCCGACCAGAGACAGAGCATCAGGCACCAACTAACATTACCTTGAATTAGATCTCTCTAATTCTCAATAAGCCTTTACGTTGGAGCCGTCATAGAATCTGAGGCCTGACCCACCGGCGTGCAATTAAAGAGGGTAGCAAAGTTGCCAACCGTGATTGGGTTAACTACCATGCATGCAGTCTGTCGTATAACATCCATGTTGTACCCAATCTTTTTATATCGAAGAATGATTTTACGAAATTGGGTGCTGAAGTCATTACGGTTATATATTTTTCTGAATTTATATACTAAGTCACCATAAAATTCGGGTTCCGATAGACCTTGTTGCAGAAGAGATTTAAGTCCAATATTGAATTTTGAAATTAAATCAGAATGGCGTCTATAAAATTTTGAAAAGACTTTGCATAGTTTATGGTACCGATAACCCTGATTAAGGAGTTTAGCCGTTAATAATTTATTACGAGTGTTGAAGTCAGTTACATGACTACACACTCTAGCAAATCGAATTAATTGCCATTCAGTATCTGTACCGAGGTGAAAAAACAGTGTGCAGTCAAATGAAGTCTAGCAGGGAGCCCTATGGCGGAGCCAATGTCCAGACAGCAGGTACAACAGCCAAACAGCTACATTATACACCTCTCTCTCCCCGGCACAGAGACTGACTGGCTGTTCACTCCGGCATAAAAGCATAAGAATTAAGTGTATAATAATGTTAATTTTGTTAAGATAGCATGGAAGCCTATAAAAGTTTTTTGATACAATTTTTAAATGTTGAAAGCAAATCTGTGTCTCTTACTTCTTGAGGAAGAGCATTCCATAGCTGTGGAGCTGAACAGGCGAATGAACCTTTGTATAATGAAGTTTTAGCTTCTGGGATGTATAGCGTTCCGTTTTCGCTTGATCTCAGATTTAACGAATGAGTTTCAGACATGGGCGTCAGCAGTTTTTTATATACCCAGAGGCCATATTATTTAGAGCTCTATATGTAAACACTGCCTTATTATATTCATTTAAGCCTCAATTCAAACAAACAAACAAAAGGATCCCCAAATGACAATTTTGACAGAGGTATCTCCATTCTAATGCGTTGATTCATTTGTTTGACCACAAGCAAGAAGACCGCTTTATTCATAACGTCTGATTAAGGGGAATGGGTACACATTCAGGGGCGGCAACTCCTGCAAAAGCGTTTTTGTCTACCATATCAATAGGGGTCAACTCTTAATTATAGGAACAAATTCTTTCCTTTAAGAGTAGACCCCTTTTTTCGGTGGGAACTAGCTTATAGAAAATAGACCAGGAAGTTCCGAAAGTTGTCTCCCTTTGAAAAATGGTGGAAAAATGCGCTAGGTGTTCCCATTCCCTTAACCCATTTTAGACTGGAAACCCCTAAACAGGTACCGTGGCAAACAGTGCAGGCCCAGATCAGACGCCGCGTTTCGCGGCGTCTGACCAGGGCCTACACTGTTTGCAAACAGTTCAGCCATTTTCCAAATCAATTTTGAAGAAAACACAACCTGGCATCCCTAAATTTTGATATAAACTCCTGTTATATATACGGAGGAAGATTCCATTTGGTACAAAAAAGGTTAAATGCAACATTTCTTTTTCTAGGCTGGGATTGGACAACTGGGAACAGATGAGTGTGATTTTAACCAGGTTTTATGTTTAAGTAGCTTTCCTACGCTTCGTAAAGTTTTTGACAAGTATCGAGAAAAAAGAGGGGCTGAACTTGAGGAGGACATAGATTCTGAGTTCTCTGGTGACGTCAAGGAAGGATATAAAGCCATAAGTAAGATCAAAATTGAATCTGATAGAAAAGGTTAACCAGAGGCACATAACCTTGAACTTGCAATGTATACTGTTAATGTACCATGCTGGGTGCAGTTAGACACGGTGTACTTTTTGACCCATTGTATAATAGTGAGCACTTCCATTGTTACATGTTGGACAAGTCCATTTGTCATATAAGGGGTGTCAGGCGTGTTTCGTTCTTACTCTGTTTTTGACGGAAAATTCTGTTAGCAAATCCTGCAGGCCCTGATCAGACGTTCTGGGCTTGCACTGTTTTCCAAGGTACCCCTTTAGATGTTTCCCGCATGCAATGGGTTAATAATATTTTAAACATGAAAACAAGTCCCAGAAAGCTCTTTAATTGTGGACAAATTCAAAATATCCTCTTGTTGATTTTTGTCAGGTTTTGCCAGAGAATAAATAACATTAACCCTTGTCCTGCTGAACCCGGATATGCCTTATCTTTCAAACAATGTAGATCTAGGTCAGATGGCTTCTGAAGAAACCATCTGATCAGGATCTTCATTGTTTGTCATTCAGCTCATGAATTTGTTGCAATATTTTGCATCAAGCTATCTGATTGGTTGATAATCAATAGTGGGTGTGGCATATATAAATATTCAGCAGGTCAAGGGTTAAGATGTCCTCAACATACACAAAGCAGCAATGTGTCCTTAGTGATTGATTCACCTTATTTGCATTATCTGCTGGTTCCTAGTCTGAAGATTATCAGTGTTGGGAAAACAGGTAACCAGACCCCCCTGACCTTTCAAGGTCAGGGGGGTCTGGTTACCTTTTTTTCCAATATTGATAAAGTGTAAGCTGGGAGCAAGCAAATAATGCAAATATGGGGAATACCAGGTGTATTAGTGTGATATTTTAGCTTTTGTTGGCTTAATCACTTGGTAAAGCCATGAGTTTTGCACTTTTACAGTTTTGTGTCTTCAGAATGCAGAGAAACATGTTTATCTAATAACTATATATTGGCATAACTGACCAGGCCCTTTTGAATAAGGCCAGCAGTAGCTTTAGTGTGATCATAGACAAAATAGACTGTGGGGTTATCCAAAGTCAATAACTTTTGGGTTTAACCCTTCTTTTGCTGAATATTCAGTTTAGCCACACCCATTTCTGACTTTGAACCAATCAGATTACTTGATGTAATTTATTCCTACAAATTCATAAACTGAATGTCAAACAGTGTAGATCCTGATCAGATGGCTTCAGAAGCCATCTGATCTGGATCTACACTGTTTGCAAAGAAAAGGGTTGTCGTGAAAAGCAGGATAAGAGTTAAACGTATACGAGTCTAGCTTTCCCATATAGACAGTGCATCCAAGTGTCAGAATGGTAGTAAAATCGGAAACGGACCTGTCCAAAATTATTAGGTGGACAATTCCATTAGTCATTTATGGGACAATAAGTGTCTGTTTCTTGCTGTTTCAGTTCAGTTAGCGAAAAACAAAGACGATTTCTTTGCAACAAGACTGTACAATGCCACTGCAGGGAAAATGTTTGGTACTGACGATAGAGAACTTATCAGAGTTGTTGTTTCAAAATCAGAGGTAAAACATTTGTAACAATCACTCAGAATATACCATTTGATTTATTGCTGTGTAATGTAATATCGCAATGAGATTTACTTGATGTTAGAAATTCTGGGACAATGACTACACATTTTGACTTAATTTTCGCCGTAGGCCTAGATGTTCGAAAGTAAATAAAATTATGTTACGTTATGTTATGCTTAGTACCAGATGAGGCGGTTCGTACAAGCACATGCAACCGTCACAATCTGTGTGCAGAGAGCTCATAATACATAAGGCATCTTGGCCGGATGACCCGAATGCCAGGGTGCTTAACTCTTATCATACTGTTCACGACAACTCCTATCTTTGGAAACAGTGTAGATTCAGATCAGATGGCTTCTTGAATATCTGGGCCCCGTCAAGCGATTTTGGTACTTATCGCCTGTGCGAGCAGCGAAGGTTCAGGCGAGCCTGCGCATCCGCGCAGTCTCGCCAGAACCTTCGTTGCTCGCTCATACAAGCAGTGAATCAAGAGGAACCTTCAGACAGAAAGCCATATCCCTGGCCCCTCTGAATGGCTGGGCATGCGCAGTTAAAATGTGTCATGACGGAATGCTCGAAGACACAAATTCGCTTGGCGGGGCTCATATATCAATATCTCCATTTATCCGTCTCATCTTGATTTAAGGATTTGTTCTGTTGAAATTGTCGCTATAATTAGTTTTGATGTTATATCGAATGTAAAGAGGTCTTCCGTTTTTCTTTTTGATGTTGAAAGAAAATCCCGTGTTTCAGACTGATTTGAAGGATATCGCCGAGGTGTTTGAAGCCAAATATGGACAGAGCCTGTTTGACGTTGTGGCCAGCGAGACTTCAGGAGATTACAAACGAATCTTATTGTGCCTTATCTTCGGAGACGTTGTGCCAAAAGAGTAGATATAGCATATGAAGAATACACAAACATGAGTTTTGTCGAATAGGCGAACATTACATAATATACATATTTTAGCAATAAAGCTTGTACGAAAGATGTAGAAATATTTTTAGTAAAACAATAAATACTGATGATTTGAGGTTTAACGTCCCCGTCAACACAGTATAGGTCATTTTGGAGACGTCGCTTCCAATTTTGTGGGACTTTTACCCGACACTGAGATGAAATGACATCTCAAGCCCTTGTCGCCTACTGAAACCAATAGGGTTTATAAGCATGGACGGTCCGCCTCGCACCGCGGTGCTTGGACAGGCTCAGATCCTCTAAGCGGTTTACCAGTACTAGTGTGCAGACGGTTTCAGCTCGGCGTGGAAGCATCATGCAGCCCATCTATTTCTTCAAGTCCCGATGGGCGGGGGCTGATATGAAAGACGTATAAATATTTTTGAGTAAAACAATAAACACTGAAAAACAGAGAACCCAGCAGGCACTAGGGCAACGTCAAATCTACGTCGGTGCAATGTCAAGACGTTGCATTAACGTCATGACGTCGTACCGATGTTCATGTGACGTCACAATTACGTCATGTGCCTGCTGGGAAGGTTTAACGTTCTCCACAGTCATTGACAGCAGCTAGTATCTTGGATACGCCATGGGTGAAGATTGTGTGGGTATAAAGGTTGGCGCCTACGTCTTTGTTAGTATTAGCCTGGATCATCACGAAAACACGCTTATAAATATAGCTTTGACCCCTTTGAACCTCAATTTTATATGATAAAACTAGGGTGTACAGGGGCAAACCTTATTTTTCTTATTTCTGCTCTAAAATATAGATTGTGTGTACTCGTTAGAACCGCCTCGATGAGGCGGTTCTAACGGGTACCCACAATCTATATTTTCAGCAGAAATAAGAAACATATCATGTTTTATAATGCATTTGTATAGGCTTGTTTTCGTCATGTGCTGTCAAAAGTTGAACGACAACAAAACACATGCAACAAGAAATAAACTCTTGAACGCTCTTCAGTTTTATACTTTATTTTCCTACAGTCGTAGATATGCTTGCCCGTACGCAGACTTTGAAAAGGGGTGGGGATGCGAATTTCGGCTATTTTGCAGGGGGGGGGGGGGTTAATTTGGGACACAAATTTAGGGGTGTAAACTTGATTCCTGCATTGTGAAAATCTACATGAATTTGAGAGTTAAAAAATGCACCCCACTCCCGTACGGGCCTGATATTAAACAACTTAGGTAGTTCTATAAAACACTCATACCGCAAACAACGTACCCCTTTGAAGATGAAGTCACATGGATTGAGATGGAATGAATTCCATTCCTAAGTATTGAGACAGACAGACCTAAACAAAAAGTGTCTATACTGTTCTTCATTCCGTCTGCAATTTTTGTACTCCCTGCTGGATCATGAAATTTTAGGAGATCAAGGTGTAGGATTTTTTTGGATTTTCGCAATAGGTATCACTTAGGTACGTCATAAAATGTAATGTTGTCGCCATGACTTGGTGGTCATTGATAAAATCTGGGCCCGCCCCCGGCAATCAGGGCTTGGAGAAATAGATTGGGCTGCATGGTATTTCCACAAAGAGCTGAAACTGGCCACATATTACGTAGAAGTGGAGGAAATGATCAGAGATCGATACAATTAACCCACAGCTCCCATCAGAGACACCAAAGGGAAAGAAACACAAACATGAAACAACAGACCCCAATGGAAACATCAATAGCGGAAAGCCAAAAGGACAGCCATTTGCCCACAAAATGGCCAATATGCTATCCAAAATAAAATAATATAAGCGACACAAACACCCAAAGACAAACCATATAACAAAAATAAACCGCGACAGATGAATCTCCTTGGGGGCCTTAAATCGATTTTACGTGGCCACAATCCTCGCCCTTACTTCCGTCGCGATTAAGACAAATAATTTGTCCAGTCCACACGAAGACCTCCTAACCCATTAGTGCATGCAACACCTTCGTGAACACAAAATTCAAACAACCACAGAGATGAAACAACGGTGAGGACTCGACAGCAAGAAACCACTGAAATGCTGGAGCAAAAGAAAACCAACAGTTAAGACTCCGATGGGCCCGGCCAGAGACAAAGCATCAGGTACCAACCAACATAAGCACGTTGGAACCGTCATAGAATCCGAGGCCTGACCCACCGGCGTGCAATTAAAGAGGGAAGCAAAGTTGTCAACCGTGATTGGGTTAACTACCATGCATGCAGTCTGTCGTATATAAAGTTGTACCCAATCTTTTTATATCGAAGAATGATTTTACGAAATTGGGTGCTGAAGTCAATGCGGTTATATATTTTTCTGAATTTATATACTAATGCACCATAAAATTCGGGTTCCGATAGACCTTGTTGCAGAAGAGAATTAAGTCCAATATTGAATTTTGAAAGTAAATCTGAATGACGTCTTTAAAATTTTGAAAAGGCTTTTCGTAGTGTATGATACCGATAACCCTGATCACGAAGTTAAGCCGTTAACAGTTTATTACGATTTTGTTTGATTTGAGGTTTAACGCCCCCGTCAACACTGTAAAGGTCATTTTGGAGACGTTGCTTCCAATTTTGTAGGACTTTTACCCGACATTGAGATGAAATGACATCTCAAGCCCTGCTACCTAATGAAACTAATAGGGTTTATAAGCATGGACTGGCCGACTTGCATCGCTTTGCCTGGGCAGGCTTAGATCCTCTAAGCGGTTTACCAGTACTCGGGTCGGTTTTAGCTCTGCGTGGAAGCATCATGCAGCCCATCTTTTTCTTCAAGCCCCGATGGGCGGGGGCCGCAATTTACTACGGGTGTTTGAGTCAGTTACATGACTACACACTCTAGCAAATCGAATTAATTGCGACATATAAACGCCATAGGATGGCGCACGAGGAACATCACCATCCAAAAAAGGAAACTTTACAATCTCAAAGTCAAAATCATCGCGTTTATCATAAATTTTGCAAGATACAAACCCATCTACAATAGATAGATGTAAATAAAAAAACGGGGCCTCCGTATCAGAAGAATTTGCTTTATTCAACTGAAGTTCTGGGGGGGGGGGGGGGGTTAAAATTGACTGATCAAACCATCGAAATAGGTATTATCAATATTTAATAAATCATCCAAATATCTAGAAGTGGAGCTAAAAGCTTCAATGATTTCAGACTGGTTTTCAGCTGAAAGGGGCATCATGGCGTCTCTCTTATAACAGAACAAAAACAGATCAGCCACAAGTGGTGCGCAATTAGTAACCATCGGAATACCCATAACTTGTCTAAATAACTTAGTAACAAATCTTATGTAAATATTGTCAGGTAGAAAGGTGAGAGCTTCACACACTTTCTGACATGACCATAAAGTATAATTTTATGCTCTTCAGAAGTGAAAAGGGCATTTCTTACATTACATGCAAGATTCAGGGAGTCTTCCCTATGAAATGTCCATTCAATTAAATCATTAAGTTTTTCTTTTATAAGATTATGAGGAAGTGTAGTGTAAAGGGTGGAAAAAATCATAAGTAGACAGACTTGAAGCACGAAAACACCTGGATTTCAATTTATTTAAAACTTCATAAGAATTTTTATAGACCATAACAGATTTCTACCTGAGCTTTCGAAGTACTGGTAAACCGCTTAAACGACTAAGCCTGCCCTTACAAAGTGGTGTGAGTCAGACCGTCCTATGCATATAAGCCTTTTGCTTTCATAAGACGGCAGAGCTTGAGATGTCATATCATCTCATTGTCGAGTAAAAGTCCCACAAAATTGGAGGCAGCGTCCCCAAAATGACCTAAATAGTATTGACGGGAACATTAAACCACAATTCAAACAAACAGAACTTGGGATATATTATCAGTTTCTGAGAAAACGGGCAATAAAACCTTCCGAAAACTTTATGCTCAACTAATCTGAGCATATGTTTGAATAAGACCACTGATGCTGCTCCCAGATTCTGCCGCCTCAGACTATTAGTTTGAAACAATATCAGGCATGGCAATGAATGGTAATGTGTAACAGTCAACCATATTGTAGACACCATATCAGTGGGGACATTCTTGTGGTATGAAAAATGGTTTCCCCGAACGTTGACTTCGGATCAAAAGCTGAAAAAGGTCATTTTGAGAACACTTTAAGATCGTTTTCAGGTTGTCCAGTCAAATTCTTCAAGAGATCTGTGACCCATGATGAGACATGAATTCACCATTTTGATCCTATATCCAAGCCTCAACATCTGTTTTCTGGTACTGTGGTGAGTCCTCATGATTGACTTCTTGCAAAAGGGCGAACCCATTTACGGGGGCTATTATGCATCAGAATTACGAAAGCTGAAAGAAGCAATTAAAACAAAAAGAAGACGAGAGCTTGATCATGCTTCTGTTGCTGCAGAAAAATGTTCCAGTCTACAGCAGAAGCTGGCTGGAAGATGCGGCTTTGAACCGTCGCACACTGCCTCTTACTCGCCCACCGCTGATTAACGACCGGCTAGATATAAGTGAAATAATCAAGGGCCGTGACCCCCCCCCCCCCCCCGCGACCCCACCCCCCCCCCCCCCCACACACACACACGCACACCAAAAATTTGATTTTTACTTTTTCTCTGAACTGAAATCGGGGCTGAAATCGATTTTTCGCAGCTGCAATCCTCGCCCTTACTTCCGTCGTGATTTAGACAAATAATTTGTTCAGTTCACACGAAGACCTAAACTTATCAGTGCATCATTTCCGTGAACACAAAAATCGAACAACCACAAAGATGAAACAATGGTGATGGTCCGACAGCAAGAATCCGCAGAAATGGTGGAGGAAAAAAAAAAACAGTTAGAGTCCGATGGGCCCGACCAGAGACAATGCATCAGGCACCAACCAACATTACATAAAATTAAATTCTCTCTAATTCTCAGTAAGCCTTTACGCTGGAACCGTCACAGAATCTGAAGCCTGACCCACTGGCGTGCAATTAAAGAGGGGGGCAAAGTTGTCAACCGTCATTGGGTTGAATACCATGCATGCATGCAGCCTGTTGTATAACATTTATGTTGTACCCAATATTTTTTATATCGAAGAATGATTTTACGAAACTGGGTGCTGAAGTCATCGCATTTTGATATTTGTTGAATTTATATACTAAGTCACCACAAAATTCGGGTTCAAATAGACCTTGTTGCAGAAGAGATTTATTTTTTTTGTTTGATTTGAGGTTTAACGTCCCCATCAACACTGTAAATGCCATTTTGGAGACGTTGTTTCCAATATGTGGGCTTTTACCCGACATTGAGATGAAATGACATCTCAAGCCCTGTCGCCTTATGAAACCAACAGGATTTATAAGCACGGACTAGCCGACTCGCACCGCTTTACCTTGGCAGGCTTAGATCCTCTAAGCGGTTTACCAGTACTCGTGTGCGGGTCGGTTTCAGCTTTGCGTGGAAGCATCATGCAGCCCATCTATTTCTTCAAGCCCCGATGGGCGGGGGCGAGCAGAAGAGATTTAAGTTCAACATTGTATTTTGAAATTAAATTGGATTGAGTCTATAAAATTTTGAAAAGGCTTTGCGTAGTTTAAGATACCGATAACGATTAAGAAGTTTATCAGTTAACAATTTATTACGAGTGTTGAAGTCAGTTACAGGACTAGACACTCTGGCAAATCGAATAAATTGCGAAATATAAACGCCATAGGATGCCGTACGAGGAACATCGTCATCCAAGAAAGGAAAATGTACAATCTCAAAAGTAAAATCATCGCGTTTATCATAAATTTTGCAGGAGACAAACCCATCTACAATAAACAGATGTAAATCCAAAAACGGGGCCTCGGTATCAGAAGAATTTGCTTTATTTAACTGAACTTTTCGGGGTAAATTTGACTGATCTCGAAATAGGTATTTTCAATGTTTAATATAGCATCCAAATCTCTAGAAGTCGAGCTAAAGGCTCCACTTCTATTCATTCATTCTATTCATTGCCTCCACTTCTATTTTTCAATGATTTCAGATTGGTTTTCAACGGAAAGGGACATCATGAAGTCTCTTTCATAACAAAACAAGAACAAATCAGCCACACGGGATGCGTAATTCGCACCCATCGGAATACTCACAATTTGTCTAAATAACTTAGTACCAAATCTTATGTAAATATTGTCAAGTAGAAAGGTGAGAGTTCCACATACTTTCTGACATGACCATAAGTCTATGTAAAACAAGTGGGCTCCAGAATGGGTAAAATTTGGCTCCAGCACAATAATTGAACAATCTTAGTATAGGTCCTCCAGATGAAGATTTTAAGATATTCCCTATAAGGGTCTATGTAAACATGTGATCCCTAAGGCAGAGCCGATTTAGTGATCTCTAAGGCAGTGCTATAATTTGAACAAATTTGGTAATAGTCCAGTAGGTGAAGCTACATACCAAATCTCAAAGAACTGGGCCTTCTTGTTTCAGGCAAGAAGACTGTAGCTAGGGGCCAAACTAAGAATAAAATATCCTGTCATTATACTCCGTGAAAGGTAATACTTTGACATATTTATTGTGCTTGGTGCTTTCTTGCCTAATGCCAATTCGGGGTCGCAACTTGATGTTTGGACATTGGTTTCCGCCACAAATTCCCCGATTTCTCGCGTTCGTGCGTTTGGGTTGGATTCGCACACAGTGCATGATGCTTATCTGGATATATTATAAGCCAACAGTGCCATATTCGTTAAGTCCTAAATAGATAGTTTAACTGCCTTACACTGTGATATATTGATTGGGTCAATCTGTTATTATTTTTAAGAATGTGTTTTTAAGTTCTTTATCATACTAACTGTGGGTGTTACAAAATAACTACTTAATATTTTAAAACAAAAGGTTAATTACCTAGGTATCTCAAATGTTTCCTAGACATCTTATACATTAGTTCCATCTTATGTTTTAGTAAGTGATGCATATATTGTTTATATGCTACATTTTTCATAAATATGTACCTTTTATCTTTTAATTGAATTCTTGAGGACCATATGCTAGAAAAGTTCTTACTTAATATATGTTATCCTCAGAAAATAAAGACATTATTATTGTTATATTATTATTACTTTTAAATGTTTTCCCTATATAAGTCCATGTTAAAGATGTTGGCCATGAGCGGGGCCATGTTTGGTTCCAAGGATATAATTTGACCAATAGTGGCAGATGCCTTGCAGTCGAAGCTGTGTACCAAATATCAAAGCTCTGGGCCTTCTGGTTTCATACATGAAGCTTTTTTAAGGTTTTCCCTATACATATATACGTCTATGTAAGACAAGCAGGCCCCTGTGTGGGGCCATTTTGGCTCCAAGACTACAATTTAAACAATATCTGTAGAGGACCATAAGATGAAGCTATACATCAAATATCAAAAGGCTTCTTAAAGGTTTTGCCTATGTCATTCTATGTAAAACGTGGGCCTCTGGGCGGCCATTTTTGGCTCCAGGGCTATATTTGAACAATCTTGGCAGACGTCCACTAGACAAAGCTGTAAACCAAATATCAATGGTCTTGGCCTCTAGTTTCAAACAAGAAGATTTTCAAGGTACTCGTGTTCTCTACATAAGTCCATCAAAAACGTGGGTCAAACGAAAAGACAGTTTCCCTGCATACATATGTGTATGTAAAATAAGTGGGCCCATGAGCGGGGTCATTGTTTGGCTCAAGGGATACAATTTGAACAATCTTCGTAGAGGGGAACTAGATGAAGCTACATACCAAATCAAAGAACATGGCCTTTTGGTTTCAGACAAGAAGGGTTTTAAAGGTTTTCCCTATTAAAGGTGCATGTAAAATATGTGGTCCGCTGGGCGAGGCCATTTTTGGTCACAGAGCTATAATTTGAACATTCTTGGCAGAGGCAAAGCTGAGTACCAAGTATTAAAAGTCTGGGCCTCCTGGTTTCAAACAAGCAGCTTATTTAAGATTTCCCTATATAAGTCTATGCAGAACAAAGGGCCCCTGGGCGTGCCCAATTTTGGCCACAAGCCTATAATTTGAACAATTTTAGTAGAAGTCCACCAGTTGAAGCTACATAACAAATATCATAGATCTGGGTCTTCTGGTTTCAGTCAGGTTTTTCCTATGTTAGTCTATGTAAAACATCTGGACCCGGGTGGGGCCATTTTTGGCCCAAGGGCTATAATTTGAACACTCTCTGTAGGGGTTCCCTAGATGGAACTTCATACCAAATATCACAGTCCTGGGTTTTCCGGTTTCAGAGAAGATGTTCAATGGGGTTTCCCTGTATAAGACTTTTTTTAGAACGGGTGAACCCCGGGGCGAGCCATTTTTGGCCCCAGGGATTTAATTTGAAAATATTAGTGGCGGTCTACTAGATGAGGCTGCATAGCAAATATTTAAGACAAAAAGCTTTTTAAAGGTTTTCCTCTATGTAAAACCTGTGAGTCTCTGGGCGCGGCATTTTTAGACCCAGTGCTATAATTTGAACAATCTTGTTAGAGGTTCCCTAGATGAAGCGTCATACCAAATATCAAAGACCCGGACCCAGCGGTTTCAGAGAAGAAGGTTTTTAAAGGATGTCCCAAGAAAAGTCTATGTAAAACCGGTGGGTTCCGGGGCGGGGTCACTTTTTGCCCCAGGCTTATAATTTGTACAATCTTGGTAGAGATCGCCTAGATGAAGCTTCATGCTTGTTTGTTTGTTTGATTTGAGGTTTAACGTCCCCGTCTGTTGTATCCCTAAACGTCCGACATCCCTAAGTGTCCGACAAAATTTTAATTTCTCGCAAAATTGTTGGAAACGGTGGGGAATGTTCAATTATGACATTTTAAGTGAAAATTTCGAAAAAATTTTTTTTGGAAATATTCGAAATTTAACTTCAATTTTTTCTTGTCGGACATTTCGGGGTGCCCCATGCATCCCTAAGTGTCCGCCATCCCTAAATGTCCGACAACATGAAAATTGACTAAGAAAGCATTTTTTTTGTTAATAATCAATCAATGATAAATAAAAAGACAAATTTAACGTTAAAGATATGTTAAAAATGTTCACCTTTGGAAATAAGCATTGCAATATATGGATCCGAATATACCGGCATCCTTAGATGTCCGCCAGCATGACAAAATCTTAGTTTCTCGGGAAGATGTCCGAAACGGTGGGGAATGATCAATTGTGACATTTTAAGTGAAAACTTTGCTTTTTTTCTCGAAAATATTCGAAATTTAACTTCATTTTTTTTCTTGTCGGACACTTAGGGATGACCCATGCATCCCTAAGTGTCCGCCATCCCTAAATGTCCGACAACATGAAAATTGACTAAGAAAGCATTTTTATTGTTAATAATCAATCAATGATAAATAAAAAGACAAATTCAACGTTAAACCTATGTTAAAAATGTTCACCTTTGGAAATAAGCATTGCAATATATGGATCCGAATATGTCCGCAATCTCTAGATGTCCACCAGCATGACAAGTAACTTGGAAAATAGTTCTTACCGCTAATAATGAATAATGATTTATAAAGAAAAAGGTGAAGTAATTAAACCTATGCTAAAAAAGAATACCTTCGGAAATAAGCATCTTGATAAGGGATCCCAATATGGTCATCCCTAAGTGTCCGCCATCCATAAATGTCCAACAACGTAAAAATTGGACGAGAACGCATGTTTTTTTGTTTATTAATTTTCAAATAATATTAAATAAAAAGACGTTAAATCCATGTTAAAAATTTTCACCTTCCGAAATAAGCATTAGAATATATGGATTCGAGTATGTCCGCAATCGCTAGAAGTCCGCCAGCATGACAAGTAACTAAGATCTTTTTTTTTTTCTTCTTTTTTTTTTCGTTAATTATCAATTATGATTATAAAAAAAAATAGACATCAGAGTGGTTGGCAAATCCCCCGACCAAAAGGCAATATTGCCTTCAGAAATTTTTTTCACAAATAGAAAGCGCATTACACACATTCTCAACCATGTGCACAATTATGCCAAGTATTGTCAACAGATCTTGAAGGGTTTTGGAGTTATGGTGATCACGGGATAGTCATAGTATTTTATTGGAAGGGGATATAACTCTAAAACCATGGTACCAAGAGTTGTGGTTCTTGCGCATGACACGCCATCTCAACCTTGTCTACAATTATGCCTACTATCATAAATATACCTTGCAGGGTATAGGAGTTATGGCGATCACAAGATAGTCATTCTATTTTATTGAAAGGGAAGATAACTCATTTTTTGGGCGTTTTATGGTCTCACTAATTTGGTATCAACCTTTTTTGTCGTTCAAATAGTTTACGCGACTATATAAAATATATGTGTATCATAATTTTAATGCTGATGAATACGGGCATACGACTTTAAACCAGTTTTGGTCCAACCAAGGTACTGAGTCAAGTCTGACATCACGCCTATTCAATCATATGCGTAAGATCCCCCACCCCTAAAAATCGAAAAAAAAAAAAAAAAAAAGATTATAACCCACAGCATGGATTGTGGGTATCCGTTAGAACCCGCGTCAGGGGTACGGCTACAACGGATATCCACGAGCTTCTTTTTTGTGACGAGGTAAGAAAACTAATTTATCACTGAGAGTGTAATAACGTCATGCAATAAATTCCGTAATCCACTAATGGATTAAATATGCAAATTAGATACGCCCATAACGATACACGTACAACGTCCTTAACGACGTCGCGTTTACTTACTGCGGAAATATTGACATTTTTGCATACAGATTTTGAATAAAGTACGTTTTATAAGTCATATGATATATAGACTCTTGAGACGGGCCTCCGTGGCCGAGTGGATAAGAGAGCTGACTCTTAGTCATTAGGTCTCTCACCGCCCTAGGTTCGAGCCTCGTTCGGGTCACGAGTGACGGAAGGTCAGGTGGTGTTTCCAGGGTACTCCGGTTTTTCGCCCACCTCTGATTAACGATCGGCTCGATATGAGTGAAATAATCTTGAAAGGGCCGTAAAATCCAAAACCGAAAATAAATTTAATCTTGCAATCGTGATCGTGTATTGTTGAATTTATTAGGCTCGTTGCGGGGGAAGGCATAAAATGCTCGGCAAAGCCTCGCATGTTTTACTTGTTCCTAAACTCGTTTGATAAATTCAGTAATACATGAGCACTCGTTAGATTCTCTATGTATGCCACATGGAACTCCAGTTATAAATTATAGGTTTCACGTTTTAATTTGACTTTTCAAGTTAATAATATTTGATTATTAATGATAAAATTACTTTATCAGCCGTTTTTCATGTTAACGGCCACTTAGGTGTATATCAATCAAGATGCATATGTCCGAAGGTATTCTTTTTTAGCATAGGTTTAATTACTTCACATTTTTCTTTATAAATCATTATTCATTATTAGCGGTAAGAACTATTTTCCAAGTTACTTGTCATGCTGGTGGACATAGATTGCGGACATATTCGGATCCATATATTGCAATGCTTATTTCCAAAGGTGAACATTTTTAACATAGGTTTAACGTTGAATTTGTCTTTTTATTTATCATTGATTGATTATTAACAATAAAAATGCTTTCATAGTCAATTTTCATGTTGTCGGACATTTAGGGATGGCGGACACTTAGGGATGCATGGGTCATCCCTAAGTGTCCGACAAGAAAAAAATGAAGTTAAATTTCGAATATTTTCGAGAAAAAAAGCGAAGTTTTCACTTAAAATGTCATAATTGATCATTCTCCACCGTTTCGGACATTTTCCCGAGAAACTAAGATTGTGTCATGCTGGCGGACATCTAAGGATGCCGGTATATTCGGATCCATATATTGCAATACTTATTTCCAAAGGTGAACATTTTTAACATAGGTTTAACGTTGAATTTGTCTTTTTATTTATCATTGATTGATTATTAACAATAAAAACGCTTTCTTAGTCAATTTTCATGTTGTCGGACATTAAGGGATGGCGGACACTTAGGGATGCATGGGTCATCCCTAAGTGTCCGACAAGAAAAAAAAATGAAGTTAAATTTCGAATATTTTCGAGATAAAAAGCGAAGTTTTCACTTAAAATGTCACAATTGATCATTCTCCACCGTTTCGGACATCTTCCCGAGAAAATAAGATCTTGTCATACTGGCGGACATCTAAGGATGACGGTATATTCGGATCCATATATTGCAATGCTTATTTCCAAAGGTGAACATTTTAAACATAGGTTTAACGTTAAATTTGTCTTTTAATTTAACAATAAAAATGCTTTCTTAGTCAATTTTCATGTTGTCGGACATTTAGGGATGGCGGACACTTAGGGATGCATGGGGCACCCCGAAATGTCCGACAAGAAAAAAATTAGAGTTAAATTTCGAATATTTCCAAAATAATTTTTTCGAAATTTTCCCTTAAAATGTCATAATTGAACATTCCCCACCGTTTCCAACAATTTTGCGAGAAATTAAAATTTTGTCGGACACTTAGGGATGTCGGACGTTTAGGGATGCAACACCCGTCAACACTGTAAAGGTCATTTTGGAGACGTTGCTTCCAATTTTGTGGGACTTTTACCCGACATTGAGATGAAATGATATCTCAAGCCCTGTCGCCCAATGAAACCAATAGGGTTTATTGGCATGGATGGTCCGCCTCGCACCGCGGTTCCTGGACAGGCTTAGATCCTCTAAGCGGTTTACCAGTAATAGTGTGCGGGCCGGATTCAGCTCTGCGTGGAAGCATCATGCAGCCCATATATTTCTTCAAGCCCCTTCATACCAATCATCAAAGACCACGGGGTTCTGGTTTCAGTCAAGATCAAGACGATTTTTAAAGGGTTTCCTGATATAAGACTGTGTTAAACCGGTGGGCCCCGGGCGGGGCCAATCTTGGCCACAGGGCAATAATTTGAAACATCTTTACAGAGATCCTCTTCATGCCAAATATCAAAGACCTGGGCCTAGCAGTTTCAGAGACGAAGATTTTTAAAGGGTTTCTCTGTATAAGTCTATGTAAAACCGGTCAGCCCCGGAGCGGGGCCATTTTTAGCCGCAGGGTTATAATTTTAACAATCTTGCAAGAGGTCTCGTAGATGAAGCTTCATACCAAATTTCCAAAGACCTGGGCCCTGCGGTTTCAGAAATAAGATATTTATATAATTCCCCTATACAAGTCCATGTAAAACTGGAGCGGGGGCATTTTTGGCCCCAGGACTATAATTTGAATAATCTTGACATAGGTCCACTATATGAAGCTTCATACCAAATATCAAATACCTGGGCCTTCCGGTTTCAGACAAGAAGCTTTCCCTTTATAAGTCTATGTAAAACCGGTGGGTCTCTGGGCGCGGCAGTATTTGGCCACAGGGCTATAATTTGAACAATCTTGTTAGAGGTCCCCTAGATGAAACTTCATACAAATATCAAAGAGCTGGGCCCAGTGGTTTCAGAGGAGAAGATATTTAAAGGATGTCCCTACATATGTCTATGTAAAGCGGCCCCGCCCATCGGGGCTTGAAGAAATATATGGGCTGCATGATGCTTCCACGCAGAGCTGAATCCGACCCGCACACGAGTACTGGTAAACCGCTTAGAGGATCTAAGCCTGCCCTGGCAAAGCGGTGCGGAAGAGTCGGCCGTCCATGCTTATAAACCTTATTGGTTTCATTGGGCGACAGGGCTTGAGATGTCATTTCATCTAAATGTCGGGTAAAAGTCCCACAAAATTGGAAGCAACGTCTCTAAAAGACCTTGTTGACGGGGACGTTAAACCTCAAATCAAACAAACAATGTCTATGTAAAACGGGTGGGCCCCGGGCGGCGCCATTTTTGGCCCCAAGCTATAATTTGAACAATCTTGGTCTACTAGATGAAGCTTCATACCAAATATCAAAGACATGTGCCTTCTGGTTTCAGACAAGAAAATTTTTAAAGGTTTTGCTAATTTCCCCCATTTATTGACATGGCACTGCTTGGATTCCAAATCTTGAACAACTTTAAGAAAGTACGTCTCACATTTCATTCTGGTGAAGTTTGGTCAAAATTGGTTCAGTGGTTTCGGAGATGTCAATTTTTGATAGGCGGCGGACGACGAATGCCGGAGCACTGGCCAATCAGAATAGATCACTGAGCACATGTTTACCTTTCATCTGCGTTATAATTTATGAACCTAGCAGCTTCAGACGCAACAGATCAGTCCGCATCCTGGCTGTGCTTTACAGTTTAAAGCATGAATTTGATATGTTTTTGTTCGATTTTTATTTCACTCATGAACACCAAAAGACGTAGCTTCGGTGAAACAAAAATAAATCGATCTTGCAATGAAAAATCAAATATCCTCAAGTGTCACGTTAGTCACGGAGTACGTTTGGTTTACTTTAAGGGGAATATATACACCTTCAGGGGAAGCAACTCCTGCAGAAATATTTTTGTATCCCGTGTCAAAAGGGGCCAACTCTTAAAGGAAAGAATTTGCTCCCGAGGAGCATTCCTTTAAGAGTAGACCTCTTTTTTAGTGAGACAGGACTTAAAGAAAAGCGAACAGGAAGTTCGGAAAGTTGCCTCCCTTTGAAAAATGGCGGAAAAATCTGCTAAGTGTTCCCATATCCTTTAAAATTTGTACATCTCGACATTTTATATAAGCACTCTTCTTACCCCATCATCGGGCTGTTAGGACAAAAGGTATATCTGCTGCTTTGTAAATATGATGTTTAAAATTTTCATGACTTGAAAGCCTTGTCCTGCTGAAAAAGACAATCACTACCTTTGAATGCAGTGTAGATATTGATTATATGGCTTCTGAAGAAAGAAGCTATCTGATCAGAATCTACACTGTTTGTCATGCAGTTTGTGAACTGAACAAATACATTATACTAAGTTTAGTCGGAAATGGGTGTGGCTAAATTAATTTATTCAGCAGGGTTAGGGTGAAAAAACGTCACTGAGGTTCCATTCTTTTTTTCAACGGCGTTATGTTTTTTTTTTTCTTTTTCAAAATATTCGTAGTTGCATGTCTAGATCAACATATTTGAGTGTTTCCAAAATACAGTCCCCTGTTGTTTGGAGTGTCAAAGTTTGAGACCTAAAAATTAATTTTCACCGGTATTTAGGCAAAAATGAAAATAATCCTAGTTTTACGTGTAGATTATTGTTTTGGATATCTTTGAGCTGGTTTCCCTAGGGTGCAACATCAGAGATTAACTTTACACCCATTTCTGACAAACAGCTAATCATATTACTTGGGCCCCGTCAAGCAATTTTGGTACTTATCGCCTATGCGAGCAGCGAAGGTTCAGGCGAGCCTGCGCATCCGCGCAGTCTCGCCAGAACATTCGCTGCTCGCTCATACAAGCAGTGAATCAAGAGGAACCTTCAGACAGAAAGCCATATCCCTGGCCCCTCTGAATGGCTGGGCATGCGCAGTTAAAATTTGTCATGACGGAATGCTCGAAGACACAAATTCGCTTGGCGGGGCTCACTTAATGTATTCGTTTATTTCACAAACAGAATGTCCTGATAAGATTCAGAATCCATCTGATCTGAAACTACACTGTTTGCAAAGGCAGTGGTTGTCGTGTTCAGCAGGACAAGTTAAAAGTCAACTAAGTGAGACGCCTAAATTCTGCAACGGAACGTGATAGCTCAGTGGTTAGTGCACTTACCTCTGATGCTAGAGGTCCCGGGTTCGATCCCCGGCCGCGGCGATAAAATTTCGGTGTCCGAACACGCTCCATTGGCATTATTTGCAGGGATGAATGTCATAAAGTGCACCGTCCTTCGGATCGGGACGTTAACTGGAGGCCCCCTGTGCAGGGAGAACCATCCCCTGTGCAGGTTAAAGATCCCTACCGTAATTACATGATTACTGTGTAGGCTTTCATCCTGCTAAACCGGGAGTGTATGTAATATACACCTGCGGTAATGGTCAAATGTGACCGACGCAGTATCAGAAGATAGATAGGAAGGTAAGGTGGTTCTTCTCCGGGTAATCCGGCTTTCGCGTACCTCCTGGGTAGGCTTATTACCATCGGCTCGAAATAGATGACATAATCTTAAAAGGGCTGTACCCCCCCCCCAAAAAAAAAAAAAAAAAAAAAAAAAAAATGAAATGAAAAAAAAAAAAAAAAAAAGGAGAAAGAAAGAAAGAACACACACAAAAAAGAAAAACAGAAAGAAAAAGGTCGACTACTAAACTGAAAACATACAAACTTTAGATAATGTCAATGCGGTTTGTGAAATTAAAAAAAAAAAAAAAAAAAGTGAAAATCAACCACACATAGGTAGATCATATTGCCTGACTTGATTTATAAATTTCAAAACTGGTTTTCGTTGACGTCTGCTTATCGCTGCAAAAGTACTTAAGTATTCACCTGTGATTCATTGAACCACACAGCCGACAGCGAATTCTTTTCACATCACTAAACAACATTTAATCATGAGCGCCGGCGTACGGCAAAATAAGCGTTAATCGTCTGATAACACTTATGATCCAGATCAGTTTATGCGTTAGCATAGTCTGAGCAGCGGATTTGTTCTTTGTTCATAATTATGAATAATAATGAAAAAAAAAAAAATACTGTCATCGACTACGCAGTAAAAGCACAGAACGTCTGACCGACACGCTATGTAGCTACAGAAGTTAGGTTGCTTTATGGTCCATAGCAAATATTTACTATTGAATAATTTCAAATCCACTTACAACGTGGCCCTTCACACTGTTCATTCAGAGAATGACATATACGGCTAAAGACCGCATTCACAGTGGAGCTTTCCCAGCAGGCACATGTCGATAGGGCAACGTCAAATCAACGTCGGTGCAACGTCATGACGTTGCACCGAAGTTTATGTGACGTTGCATAAACGTCATGACGTTGCACTAACGTTGATGTTACGTCATAATTACGTCACGTGCCTGCTGGGTTGGATCGAGTGACATTCACGCTTGGACTAACTAGATCCTGGTGAAGCCGGTCCAAGTTTTGTTCGCGTTTGTTTGTTGTATTGGAGTTTAACGGCCCAGTCAACGCCATTTTAGGTCATTTTTGAGCCGGTCAGTAAACCTATCCACACTTTTCCTGGCATGCTTATACATAAGCGGTAAACCAGTACAGGGCACATTCTTTAGCCAGAAACTGACAACTCCCCTTTCTAGAATCAGCGGAAGGGAGAGAATGATCTTTTGTTCACGCTAAAAACCTGGGTTCCTGTGAATGCAGCTAAATGTAAATCAACAACGTAAGTTCTCCCCCCCCACCCACCCCCCCCCCCCCCAACCAAAAAAAAAAAAAAAAAAAAAAATAGGCACTGCGTTCCCCGTGCTAACACAATTCAATGGAAATAGAAACCCCAGATTCCTGCTGTGAATGGAAGATGAAATAGCAATCGAACACAATTAAATAGAGCAAACACCCAAGTTCCTCCTATGAATGCAACTTTATATGAAACAACAACCTGAGTTCCTATCGTGGACACAGTTTAATGAGAATCAACAACCCAGATTCCTCCTGCGAATGCAACTTAATGTAGACAGCAACCTAGGTTCCTAGCGTGGACACAGTTTAATGAGAATCAACAACCCAGATTCCTCCTGCGAATGCAACTTAATGTAGACAGCAACCTAGGTTCCTAGCATGGACACAGTTTAATGAGAATAAACAACCCAGGTTCCGCGAGCGAATGCAACTTAATGTAAACAGCAACCTGAGTTTCTATCGTGGACACAGTTTAATGAGAATCAACAACCCAGATTCTTCCTGCGAATGCAACTTAATGTAGACAGCAACCTAGGTGCCTAGCGTGGACAGAGTTTAATGAGAACCAACAACCCAGATTCTTCAAGCGAATGCAACTTAATGTAGACAGCAACCTAGGTTCCTAGCGTGGACACAGTTTAATGAGAATCAACAACCTAGATTCCTCAAGCGAATGCAACTTTATGTAGACAGCAACCTAGGTTCCTAGCGGGGACACAGTTTAATGAGAATCAACAACCCAGATTCCTCAAGCGAATGCAACTTAATGTAGACAGCAACCTAGGTTCCTAGCGGGGACACAGTTTAATGAGAATCAACAACCCAGATTCCTCAAGCGAATGCAACTTAATGTAGACAGCAGCCTAGGTTCCTAGCATGGACACAGTTTAATGAGAATAAACAACCCAGGTTCCGCGAGCGAATGCAACTTAATGTAGGCAGCAATCTGGGTTCCTATCGTGGACACAGTTTAATGAGACTCAACAACCTAGATTCCTCCTGCGAATGCAACTTAATGAAGACAGCAACCTAGGTTCCTAGCGTGGACACAATTTAATGAGAATCAACATCCCAGATTCCTCCTGTGAATGAAATATGAAACAGAAATCTAGGTTCAAAGTATGAATACAACAAAATGGAAATCAACAACCCATATTCCTTATATGAATATGAATGGGAATCAACACTCCGGATTCATAGTGTGAATGCAACTTAATGTGAAACAGCAACCTGGGTTCTTATTGTGAACATATCGTGATATGGATCAGCAACCTAGATTCCCGGTGTTAACGAAACTTAATGTGGATCAGCAACTTAGTTTCATTGTGTGAACGCAACTTGCTGTCAAACAGCTTGAACCGATTCCTCTTAGTCCAAACTTGGTCCCTACTTGTAAATGCAACTTAGTGTATGCCAGTTTGTTCCTAGTGTTAACACAATTTGATCATCTGGATAACCTTGACATTGATCAAATGGATCACAATTATATTCACTTGGATTAATTTGATCTAGATCATCCTGAAATGGATCAGTTCGGTATGAATCATTTTGACGTGGATCAGTTTGGCCCGCATCATTTTGACGTTGATCAGATTGATCTAGATCATCTTCAGGTGGATCAATTTGGTCTGCATCATCTTTACACGGATTAATTTGTTCTAGATCATACTGACGTGGATCAATTTAATCTGGATCATCTTGATGTGGTTGAGCTTGATCTGGATCATCTTGACGTGAATCAGTTTGGTCTACATAATCTTGACGTGGATAATTTTGATCTCTATCATCTTGACGAGGATGAGTTTGGTCTACATCGTCTTCAAGTGAATTAATTTGCACTAGATCATCTTGAAGTGGATGGGTTTGATCTGGATCATCTTGACATGGATCAGTTTGATCTGGATCACGTTGACGTGTGCCATTTTGATCTAGATCATCATCAGATGGATGTGTTTGATCTGCATCATCTTTACGTGGATTAATTTGATCTAGATCACCCTGATGTGGATCAATTTGATCTGGGTCCTCTTGACGTGGATAAGTTTGATCTCTGTCATCGTGAAGTGGATGTGTTTGGTCTACATCGTCTTCGGGTGAATTAATTTGATCTGGATCACGTTGACGTGTGTCATTTTGATCTTGACTATCTTCAGATGGATCAGTTTGGTCTGGATTAGTTTGCTCTAGATCACCCTGACGTGGATCAATTTGATCTGGATCATCTTGACGTGCATCAGAGTGGTCTACATCATCTTGACCTGGATCAGTTTGGTCTGGATCATCTTGACGTGGATCAGTCAGATCCGGATCATCCTGACGCGAATGAATTTGGTCTGTATCGTCTTGACTAGGCGCAGTTTGATCTGGATCATCTTGACGTGGATCTTGACGTGAATCCGTTTGGTTTATACCATCTTGACGTGGATCAGTTTGATCGCAACCATCTTGCCGTGGATGAGTTTGGTATGTATCATCTTGACAGGGATAAGTTTGCTCTGGATCATCCTATTCCTAATCCATATGTATTGAATTTTAAATTGTGATTTCAACTGTACTTATTGATGAACATTGGCGTATACAGTACCACTCGGAAAGGAGTAAAATAGGCTATGCCTACGTCCAATCCAATGGTACATATATATGTACTTCTCTGAATACGTGTATGTAACCATGAAATTTCTAATAAATAAATAAATCAGTTTGATAGCAACCATCTTGCCGTGGATGAGTTTTGTATGTATCATCTTGACATGGATGAGTTTGGTCTGGATCATCTTGATGTGCATCAGTTTGAGCTGGATCATCTTTACATAGAGCAGTTTGATCTAGATGATCACGAGGGGAATACATTTGGTCTGGATTATCTTGACGTGGATTAGTTTGATCCAGACCAACTTGGCGTGGATCAATTTGTCATGTATCATCTATATGTGGATCATTTTGGTCTGTATCATCTTGACGTGGTTCCGTTTGGTCTGTATCATACTTTCGTCGGTAAGATAGGTCTGTATCATACTTTCGTCGGTAAGTTAGGTATGTATCATGTCGACGTGTGTCAGTTTGGTCTGTAACATCGTGAAGTGGATCGGTTTGATCTGCATCATCTTGACCTGGAACAGTTTGATCTCGATCACGTTGACGTGTGTCAGTTTGCTCTGTGTCATCTTGACGTGGATCAGTGTGGTCTGAATAATCGTGGCGTGGATCAGTTTGATCTGGATCACGTTGACGTGTGTCAGTTTGATCTGTATCATCTTGAAGTCGATCATACTGATCTGGATCATCTTGACGTGGATCAGTTCGATTTGGATAATCTTGGCGAGGATAAGTTTGATCTGGATTACGTTGACGTGTGTCAGTTTGAGCTGGATCATCTTGACGTGGATCATTTTGATCTCTATCATCTTCACGTGGATCAGTTGGATCCGTATCAGCTTGACGTGGATGAGTTTGGTCTGAATCATCTTGATGTGGATCATACTGATCTGTATCATCTTGTCGTGAAACAATTTGATCCGGATCTTCTTGGCCTTGATTCGTTTGTTCTATATCAACTGTTGGATCAGGGCATCTGTTGGAATGCTAGCGGCACTCTTTAGGCTTGTGTTCAACAGTTTAATGCCGGCCACTGTAGCTCAGTCAGATGCGCGTCTAACTGATGATCAGGATGACGCGGGTTTGACACCTGTCGGGGCCAGCAACATTTATTTCGTGTAGATAGAAAAGATTTTGATCATGAAAAGTAGAAGTAAATCGATCCAATTAACTTACTCCACCCATCAAAGACACCAAAGGGAAAGAAACACAAACAGGAAGCGACCAGACCATAATGGAAACCTAAACAAAGGAAGGCCAAAATGACAGTTACTTTCCCACAAAATGGCCAAATGGCCATCCAAAACAAAAAGACACAAGTGATACACACAGTAAGTAACATACAACAACATAAATATACCGCCACAGAAGAACTGCCTTGGAACGGTCAGTGGAAAGAATTCCACTTGGGGGCTTAAATCGATTATTCATGGCCATAATCCTCGCCCTCACCTCTGTCGCGGTATACACTAATTTTGTTTAGTCCGCATGAAGGCTTCCTAACTCATCAGTGTAATCTTTTCTACGGTCATTCTCTCAACTCGGCTGATTCAAGAATGGCAGTTGTCTGTTTCAGGCGAAAGACTATGCACTGAACTTGTTAACCGCTTACGTATAAATAAGTTCTAAATAGATCCCTTGAGAGTGTGACAAAACAGTCATCCGCATAGCCCCATTACGGTATATTCACATTGTTCAAGCTTAATCACAAAAACGGATTGAAAATGCCTAAACCATATCCAATCAAATTGCCCAGACAGTAACCAATTGATAATCACCTTATAGTTTTTATCATCCAATCAATGTAACGTTTAGAATAACCAATCAGATATTTATCCTAGGTATATAAGGGGTATTTCACAGTTATCAAGTCAGAACAGCATCAGCAACGAGTTAATCAAGATTAAATATAACAGCTTCAAGGTAAATATCTACAGAGTGAAGGAGTTGGCTGAAACACGCCTACCTAGCTTTGTAGAATATAATATTTTATATCATTCTAAGCCATTAAGGAGTGAGCCAAACTTTCGAAACTTAGTAGATCTGAGCCAATTGAGCTGTGCATTTTTATTCATCTAATTACACTGTTTTTCATAACTTGTTATATGCGTATAGTGCTTTTTATTGCTCCAATCATTTCATTTTAATACGCTTTGTAAATTTGAGCTTTACCTTAGTAAGTTATCTAAGGGGACCCATACTAATCATATTTTGGAGTAGGTAACTCTGTCTAAATTGGGAATAATCATTTTGAGCCGCTGTAAGTTTGAAGAGCAGCTCACTTTAGTGTTTAAATACTTAACTTGTAAAATAGATCTTGAATGGTGAGCCAGTCGAGCTCATCTTATATCACTTGTTTTAGCCGCTCGGAACACATCGCACGTTACAAGAGCAAAGTATACACCAAATAAACGAAAACAGCAGACTCGGTTTTATTGAGCCTGTTCATGACCAGTACTGAAATGTGCAACACCGGCCATGCTCTCTAGCACCGGCTTAAGCAGAACTCTATTTTCAAAATGATTCTAAATAAACCCAATGATCCCAAAGGACCAGAAAATATATACAAATATAAGCCTGCTCAGGAAAAGTGTGGATAGATAAACTGACCTGCTCAAGCATGACCTAAATAGTGTAGACTTGGTTAAACGCCAATATAAACAAACAAATACAATAGTTTAAAACTGCTGTCTCTCCCTGTTCTTGAGAGACCCCATCTGATTTTTTCTACGGCATTCCGCTCAAAGCAGTAAATGCCAGTTACAAATTTAGCAGTTCTATTTGCTTCTTGAGGGACCACTCCCTATCGGGGATTTGGGGTGGGGGTGGTAGGGGGATCCTGGACACAACTTTAAAGATTGGGCAAACGATTCCTTTATTTTGTGTCCAGAGGTCACTGATAAAGATTTCGCCTCACGAAATGAAGTGTTTCATTACACGCTTGTTTAGTCGTATGTGGAATTTGATAGAATCCAAGTTTTTGATGCACAGACTGATCTTAATCTTGACTGAGTGTGCATGGAAGAATGCCTCTTGTCTCTTGGCGCAGCCCAATTGAACTATAAGGTATATATATTTCCCTTGAATCACTTGAAATTTTGGAGAATAACTGTTTTCAAACTGTCATATGGGGAGGAATATCGGCGGTTTTATGGTCGGAAAATCTGTTTTACGACGACGCGTCAGCGGAGCCGTAAAATGCAATTGACGACCGTAAAACCGACGTTTGCCCTCCCCAAATGACAGTTTTCAATAGGGTTATCCCCATTAAAATGCACTTTTTTCCCCTAAGCGGCAATCGCAGTGAGCTGCATAATACCTAATGCCAACCAATGAAAAGCGACGTTACATGAAGACGTGGGATTTCCGACAGTATATCGTAGAATTTTTGACGTGATCTTAAATCGGAAGTTGCATTACATACGCAAGTGCTTTAGAATTCAATTTTAACAATGTCAACTGCAGTAGAAATGGTTCGTGTGGCCAAAATACTCTCCAAGCTAGAAGCCACAATGATCAATACTTTACAGGCATCGGTAGCTCAGTCGGATGCGCGTCTGACTGGTGATCTGGCGGACGCCGGTTCGATACCTGCTGAAGTCGGCAACGTTCTTTCGTGGTGATTTATATTTTATTTACACAATATTGTAAGAGGAAAAAATTTTTAGCTAAAATAGCCGGTCCACCAAATGGCCGTCTGTAAAACATTTCAAACAACAACACAAATATTTACAAATAAATACACACATGCGTTTCTAAAACAATGTACTGTTGTCGGAGGATAAGCAGACAGTGACGTAAAAGAGTATGCCACCATAGGTAGGTTTGACAGGTTGTACCGTTATCATTATCATACCCATCATTGGCCATTATACTTATCATTACCGAACCGTAGTACAGTAGTCGGAGGATAAGTTGAAAGTGACGTTTTAGACTATACCACCATCAATAGGTGAGACAGTATTTTACCGTTATTGTCGATAAAAATCAAATAACCACCCGATAAAGTGAAAAGAATTGTGAACCTTCTCAAGCCAAGATGAAATGGCTCAAGTGGTTAGTGTTGAGGTTGTTAAAAATACGAAATGATCATTCGTGGTTCGATTCCTTCCAGTGTTTTTTTTTTCTTTTTATCAAGCCTTTTCTTTGATGTCCTTTTAATTGTTTGTTTGTATTGGAGTTTTACGGCCCAGTCAACACTATTTAGGTCATTTCTGAGCCGGTCAGTTTACCTATCAACACTTTCCTGGGCAGGCTTATACGTAAGCGGTTAACCAGTACAGTGCACATTCTTTAGCCAGAAAATGATGTCCTTTTAAATCGAAATTTATATTTTATGTGTTTTGTTTTAGGTCAAAGATTTTTTTTTATTATTATTTTAATGTTTTCTTTTTTTCTCATTAGGAAAACATGCCTATGCAAATACATTGTTAATTTTTTGCCGAAAAAAACTAAAATTTTAGGATAAAAAATTGAGATATCTTCCTTATTTCTGGTCAAAATATAGATTGTGGGTACACGTTAGAACCGCCTCACCAAGGCCGTTCTAACAAGTACCCACAATCTATATTTTAGAGCAGAAATAAGAAAAATAAGGTTTATCCCCGTCAACCCCAGTTTTATAGTATAAAAGTGGGGTTCAAGAGGGGGGGGGGGGGTAGAATTATTTAGGCGTGTTTTCGTGATGTTCTGATTTTATAATGACGACGCAGGTGCGATATGTGCCTGTGTTGGCAACATTCTTTTGTGGAGATTGATCTTGAAATCTTTTCTACGGACATCCTCCCCTTCCACCGATTCAAGAAGGGCAGTTGTCAGTTTCTATGCAGGTTATCCGCTTATGTGGGAAAAATGTGGAAATGTAAACTGACCGGCTCAAAAATGACCTAAATATATTTGACGTCGGTTGCATTCAGCTGTGTCCTGGATGGAGTCTTAAGAAATCATACCAGCAGACATTATCATTGAGACATGAGGCAGGCGTTTATAGCTTTGTGAGAATGTTAAACTTTGATTTCTTGGAAACCTGCATGATTCTGATGAAATCTGTGAAAGCTGTTCGTGTAGGAGCTTGTCAACAGCTTGTTTCGTGTTTCTTCTTCTTAGCACATAAAACAGAATACGGCCCCTGCCCGTAGTGGCTTGAAGAAATAGATGGGCTGCATGATGCTTCCACGCAGAACTGAAACCGACCGCACATGAGTACTGGTATACCGCGTAGAGGATCTAAGCATGCTCATGCAAAGCAGTGCGAGTCGGCGCGTCCATGGACGGGGAGGTTAACCCTCAAATCAAACAAAACATAATTACTCATCTCAGCAGAAGAAAAGGGCATTGCAATATTTTAAACAATAAAACGTATAATGTAATATTTTAAGAAGGAAAAAGAAAAAGTTAATATAGTGAGGCTCGAACCCACAACTATAAAGTACAAAATATTTGACGGGCTATTAGTGCACCGTCTTTCCACTGTCTAACAAGTATACAACAAACTCGCATTATATTGAATATTACCGACACCTTCTTACCTTTCGACAACAGTGGACTATGCTCAATAACTTGTTGTTAAGCACTGCCCACTGTTGCCAAAAGGTAACGGCGCTTATAACGGTACAATCTGTCAAACCTACCTGTGATGGTTTACTCTTTTACGTAACTGTCAACTTATCTTCCGACAACAGAAAAAACTTTGGCTGCAGTAAAACATGAGGTAAACGTGATCATGAACTATTACATATTTAAACAGTTCAGTCAACACGTTTAAAAGTATGTTTGTGAATCAATTAAAATAGTGTTGATAATGAAATCTTTTCTACGGCCAACCTCTCCCTTCTGCTGATTAAAGAAGCGCAGTTGTCAGAATGTGCACTGTACTCAAAAACATGAACGGCAGAAAATAAAATCCATTTCATAATACGATATCCAGGGGAGAAAAGTATCCGTATAACAGTGAGTCGCCCTCACACATTTGTCGTTATTTGTTTGTATATTTGTAATAGTTTAGTTTATTTCTTTAGATTTTGGTTGCCGCTATCACATTATTTAATTGCTTGTCATTGCATATCTCATGTATTTACAAATAATTGTAAATTGAGAAAGATACCAATAAACTGTAAACTGTAAACTGTACTGGTTAACCGCTTGCGTATAAGCCTGCGCTAGGTAAACCGCCCGGCTCAAAAATGACCTAAATAGTGTTGACTGTGCCGTTAAACTCCAATACAAACAAACAAACTCCATTCTAATTCATTTGCGTATGTATCGCGACGTGTGAATGGATTACGTAAAAAAATTGCGACAGTTTATTATTATTATTATTTTTGTAAGACCCTTTCAAGATTATTTCACTTGTTTTGAGCCGATCGTTAATCAGAGGTGGACAAAACGCGAAATACCCGGAGCAAAACCCACCTGACATTTTGACGTCTCACATGTGGCTCGAGCGAGGCTTGAACAACAGCGGTGAGAGACCTAATGATTACGAGTCTGCGCTCTTAGCTATATATGGAGACCCCCTAAGCCCACAGTAAAATAAAATGCTAGGACTGTTAGTGTTTTATGTGTAAAATGTGGGATCCTTCGGCAAGACTTTGAGGCTATATGTGTCTATAATTTCTGCAAATAATTTTTTCTCTCACACACAAAGGAAGATTGAAGTTGTTTTAATTTTTGTTCTGCTAGGTTCTGGATCAGAAATGTCCCTTCCCGGGTTCCGTACAACAAGGAAAACGATTACCTTGTCCTGGCTGAAGAGAAATAACCAAATCTTTAAATAATTTAAGATAGCAGATGTTACCGTTCTTGGTTAAAACCTGTGACTCTTCTTTTTATAATAAATTCGCTCATAGCATTCTTTCGTAATAGATTTATTTCCATTGATGCCAAATACGATTTGTAAACAACGGCATTCGTAACCACGGAAACGTAGACACGATCTACAGAAGACCCTCATAATAACGACAGTATTTGTTCCCTGACAAATTGCCGCTGCTATATAGATAATTGCCGCTGCTATATAGATAAAGATAATTGCCGCTGCTATATAGAATTCCAATAAAGAGTAATATTACCGGTAATATAGTTTTCCCCAATAATTACTCCAACAAACAAATGTTGTGGGCTTTTGTTTAGAATCGGCCAGGCAAATATTCACAGTCTTTGTTTCTTTGAGAATTGAATAATTACAATTTTCTTGAATATGTAAAATTTGCCATCTCATCTTGAGCTGAGGACCCGTTCTGTTGAAATTGTTGTTATATAGAGAATACCAGGTTCGTGTCTTTTGATATCAAGTTTATTAGGCAAGGCTTCGAGAACGCTTGTAGAATCGCGAGGCTTGCCGAGCGATTCTACATGCGTTCTCGAAGCCGAGCCTGATAAACTTGATATCAAATGATACGAATCTGGTATTCTATTTATCAGTTTATGCCCTTGTACACTCTTAAATTGGCAATTTACGATCAGTTATTGATGGTCCTCAGTGCGTCCCAGCATTCTAGCGCTCGATATATTTACTATCAGCTGACCATATTTTTCCTATGATATTTTGTTTCAAGTAATGTTTCCATTTTTCCCAGTAACAATAGTCCGGTTCATTCATAAAATTGCAATGTCACGTTGACGTGATAAAGCTCACTTGACCTGAGATAGCATAACTTTATCAGGTCAATCCGTTACAATGCAATATATGTAGGGGTAACTGATAAAACTCGATTTGACGTTACATCGATAAAAGATAAAGAAGCTTTATTTAACGTCGCATATCCGAAACAAATAACATAAGCTCTCCAGAGCTTTTATTGCGACAAACAAAGTATCCTTAAAGAAATACTTACCTGCCTTCATTTATCTTCCTAGGACTACCCCTGATAATGCGAGCGTCAGGCAAGGGAGCTCCTAGTACCATTTTTGCGCCTTTGGTATGGCGCGGCCGAGGATCGAACCCGCGACCTTCCATTCCCGGAGCGGACGCTCTACAACTAAACTATCGGGGCCGGTAAGAATGTCGGTCTTTTCCACGTCTTATCGGATTCGTTTGCATCGAGGGTGTTAATTGTTCGATTGCAGCATACACACGAAATTGCAAACGGATAAAGGGAGACAGTCGCGTATGTGATGCTGTAGGTTTGTCATGCGCTGGCTCAATGTTAAGTTATTGAAAGCATCGCTCACTGCATGATACTCCACCACTGCATGCCAATGCCAAGCATTTTTTCGGTGTTTCTTGAGCAAACAACATTAGAAATGGGACAGTCTTGATACAATCTACTTTCTATATCTCCTGATAGTCAAACTAGATTATTCCATTTGTTACAGAAACTACAGGCAAATACAAACTATTTTTTTCAGATAGCCTAAATAAAGCAAGACAACTCCAGTATCACAACAGGCAGTATAGTATCCTATACATCTGTAAAGTTTCATCGAGCTGTTTCTATACAGTATAGATATGTAGGTCAAAAAGCTATTTTGTTACAAGGCAGACAAATCAAAAGTGAAAAAGCCAGAGTAAGAGTTTTGTCCACAATATAGCAGCGTTTAGTACTCAATATATCTATGAAGTCTATGTTGAAAGGAGCTTTGGGCCAAAAAAAAACCAAACAAAAAAAAAAAAAAAAAACATTTTTCACATATTTTGTTTGAGTTGAGGTAATATTTCCCCATCAACACTATTTGGGTCATTTTGGAGATATTGCTTTTGATTTTGTGGGACTTTTATCCGACATTGAGATGAAATGCCAGCTCGAGCCCTACCGCCCATAGAAACAGCTAGGGTTTAAGGAGCGGTCCGACTCGCATCAATTTTCCTGGACAGGCTTGGACCTAAACGGTTTACCAGTACTCAAGTTCGGTTGGTTTCAGTTCTGTGCGGAAGCACCATGCAGCCCAGTCTATTTCGCCAAGTACAAAAAAGGTAACTAAAGGCCTAAAAATGGTTAGGGTAGGGTTCCTTTGTCAAAATATGCTTCATTTAGTGCTCTATACATCTGTATAGTTTCGTCAACGTATTTCATATAGTATTGGAGCTATGGTCCAAAAACTATTTTTATTTATATCAAAGACAGATAACTCAAGAACCAGAATAGTCAGAGTGACCATCCTTGGGCAAATGCTCATTTAGTCTTTTTTTCATCTGTTAAAGTTATACAGATATTCGGTATAGCAATTTGAAAGAGTCACAGGCCAAAACACATTTTTCACATTTGTTAAGGGCAGATGAATCAAAATCAATGATAATCAGAGCAATGATCATTGACCACAATATGCTTCCTAAAGTGGTCTATATATCTGTAACGTTCAATCCGCATATTCCATTTAGGAAAGGAATAAATAACGGATTTTATCATTTAACAATCTCAAACTGCATTTCCCCGATACCAATGATAAAGAAAACCAGTGCTTCAGCTGAAGTGCACGACCCGCCGGATGCTTTTAATTTTATGAGTGTCACCATATATTGGTATGGCGGCCATTTTGGTCATGATATCAATCGGCCCAACGGTTTCCGAGGAGAAGCAGTTCGAAAATTTTCACATTTTTCGCCTCGCCGAGGCTATACTAAATGGAATGTAATATTTTGCAAGTTCATTGGTTAGATCTCATTGATATCTATTAGTATGCCAAACATTGTTTAAATATTCCAAGCGGTTAAGTCACTATCACTAATTTTCACAAACGGGTTACGGACGGACAGACAGCCTGACAGACTGACAGAATGACACGTTGATTTTAGGGCACTCTTAGAAAATCAACCTACTTCAGTCGGTCGCTTTTTCTGCGGGTCGTGCAATCTGCGGAAAAATACTCAAGTTTTGATCGGAAACGTAATATCACGTATTTGGAACTTACAAGGGCCATTTTCCTGGACGAAGTATGGTAGAGCTGTGGTCCTTGGCAAAAAATATGCTCCATTTAGTGGTCTGTAGATCTGTGACGTTTCATCCACATATTCTATTTAATTAAATGGATAAGGGGCCGAAATTCATTTATTGGGAGATGTCAACTTTGTCAAATGTTAACGGTTTTTGTTCAATCCCAAACCACACACCTCCGATACCAATTTTATACAAAATGTAAAGGAATCATTGAAAAAAATATCGATAGCAAGTGTCCCCAAAACCATCTATTACGACTTGATAAGGACAATGACTCTGTCAATGCACATTAACAATCCTAAACCACACATTCCGCGTGTTTGTATGTATATCCAAGTAGAAAACCCGTGCCAAAAAAAAAAAAAAAAAAAAAAAAAAAAATCAAGTAATCGATCGTAAATGCCCCAAAACCACTTATTGAGAACAGAAAAGAGCCATAACTCTGTCAAAAATTGACAGACTTTGCCCTTTAACAGTCCCAAACAACACGTCCCCTATAATAATAATAACCAGTGCTTCAGCTGAAGTGCACGACCCGCCGGATGCTTTTAGCTTTATGAGTGTTGCCATATATGGGTATGGCGGCCATTTTGGTCATGTGACCTGGACCTAAAACGGTTCCCCCAATCAATGCGCCTTATCGTAAGGAGCAAAAAAATGTCTTATACTTTAGTACAGTATTCTGAATCGTTTGCAGGATAAAATGCATTCTCACTTTTCCAATACAAAAGCATATGTGTCAAAATTTGACCTAGGCACAAAGAAGGTCAAGGTCAACCCATGGTCACCATTTTAGCAATTTATGATGGGCCTACGTCCCAGATGCTATTAATCAAGTTTCGTGGAAATCTGCCCAGTGGTTCTGGAGAAGACTATCTTTGAAGGGTTTTTACCATATATGGCTTGACGGCCATTTTGGTCATGTGACCTGGACCCCATGAGCAAATTTTGGTTTCCCCCATCCCATAGAGGCTCCATATGAAATTTGACTTCAATCGGCCCAACGGTTTCTGAGGAGAAGCAGTTCGAAAATTTTCACATTTTTCGCCTCGGCGAGGCTATACTAAATGGAATGTAATATTTCGCAAGTTCATTGGTTAGATCTCATTGATATCTATCAGAATGCCAAAAATTGTTTAAAATATTCCAAGCGGTTAAGTCACTATCACCAATTTTCACAAACGGGTTACGGACGGACAGACAGACAGACAGACCATATATGGCTTGGCGGCCATTTTGGTCATGTGACCTGGACCCCATGAGCAAATTTTGGTTTCCCCCATCCCATAGAGGCTCCATATGAAATTTGACTTCAATGAGCCCAACGGTTTCCGAGGAGAAGCAGTTTGAAAGTTTTCACATTTTCGCCCCGGCGAGGCTATACTAAATGGAATTTTATATTTCGCAAGTTCATTGGTTAGATCTCATTGATATCTATCAGTATGCCAAAAAATGTTTAAATATTCCAAGCGATTAAGTCACTATCACCAATTTTCACAAACGGGTTACGGACGGACAGACAGACTGACAGACAGACAGACAGACAGACAGACAGACAGACAAAATGATGCTATGCTGTGTGTATTCATTAGAATCGTCTCATCGAGACGATTCTAATGAATACACACAACAGACATTTTCGTGGCAAAATATCTCCCTAAATTATCACTAGGTGTTAGCGAGAGCTATGGGAAGAATCCTGTAGGAGCAGTCTGATTTGAGTCCACACTCTTTGCCTGTAAGTAAAAAAAAAAAATTAAAACATTTGCAAACAAGAGGGTCATGATGGCCCTGGATCGCTCACCTGATCCACACTGTAGAAATGAAATGGTAGGTAATATAGTAAGGTGCCTTGTCAGAAGGTACATGCCAAATATCAAGGCTATATCTCAAATGGTTCAAAAGTTACGATAAAGTAGGTCAAAGGTCAAGGTTACAAGTCAAACTTTTTGTCTGGGTGAGAAACCCTTGTCACAAGGAACACACATGCCAAATATGAAGGCTCTATCTCAAAGGGTTCAAAATGTATGATTAAGTAGGTCACAGGTAAAGGTCAAGGTCACATGTCAAAGTTTTTTGTATGTGTGGGAAGCCCTTGTCACAAGAAACCTATATGCCGAAAATGAAGACTCTATCTCAAATGGTTCAAACGTTATAATCAAAGTAGGTCAAAAGTCAAGATCACAAATCAAGCTTTTGTATGGGTGGTAAGCCCTTGTAGCGATAAGCCTACATCCCAAATATGAAGGCTATACCTAAATGATAACAAAGTTATGACAAAGAAGGCCAAAAACAAGGACACAGGTATGAGTGGGAAGCCCTTATCACAAGGAACTTATATGCCAAATATGAAGGCTTTATGTCAAATGGTTCAAAAGTTATGATAAAGTAGGTCAAAGTTATGGTGCTAGAATGAGTGTCATACATATGGCGTCCCCAGCACACCTATGCACCCGACACACACCGCGACTCACCAGACACGAGTGGAGTAGGGAGCATGTGGCGGAAACCAATGTTTAAACATCATGCCCCCGCCCGCCCCCGCAATAGCGACCGCGTACCAACGACGCATGCCACGCACTACAGGCGCAGAGACCGCCACATGAACGAGAAAATTAACTCTATGTATTTTGTTTGTTTGATTTGAGGTTTAACGTTCCCGTCAACACTGTAAAGGTCATTTTGGAGACGTTGCTTCCAATTGTGTGGGACTTTTACCCGACATTGAGATGAAATGACATCTCAAGCCCTGTCGCCCAATGAAACCAATAGGGTTTATTAGCATGGACGGTCCGCCTCGCACCGCGGTTCCTGGACAGGCTTAGATCCTCTAAGCGGTTTACCAGTACTAGTATCATCTCTATGTAAAACATAAAAACATTGCTTACAAGGACATCAGTTGTGCAGACCTGGTCAGATACATATAAATTTCAATATTGTAGTAAATGAAAGATGCAATTTGCTGTTATTCACGTTTTAAAATTTAGTTATCAAATAATGCGAGTGGTCCCAGCAGTGCTTGCAGTGTTTCGCAAATCATTCAACCTAATTAAATTTATGTCGTGTCTGTTATGACAGTGGTTCCAGATGCTGGGGTCGTAGGGGAGGGGATAATTTAAAATAAAATGCATCCGTTGATAGAAATTATGCAAAAAGATCCAAAAATAATGGCGCCAAAATAGCCAATAAATTTTTAAACAAATACTAGTTTGTCTGTAAACTAGGGTAAGACACTTGCATGATAAAAGAGTAACCTATCCCGGTTTAAACAGTAGATGTACTTCTAATTATAAGACCAGGAACCTCTCTACCCTTAAACGAAACGAAATTCCAAGGGAAGTTGAGCTGGTCCCCTGGATGTATGTGTATGAAGACTTTTATCTTATTAGATTTCAACGATGATATTTAGCACTCGACATGAACATGTACTTAGCTTCCATGAATATGACAAAAGAAAGGTGAAAGTTAAACATGCAAGGCAAAGGAAAAAAAAAAAACAACAAAAAAAAAATCTGCAATCTGTGACAAGCAGCTTTGTCGTAGCACGTGCCATAGAGAACACATGCTTTTACATACTGGAGACAGTCCCCATATGTACGAGCTTCACGAGCGCTACAAATGTTAGTCAACACACTCTTATACACAGGCAGTAAGACCACATAAAATTAAGACTAAATCTGCTGTTAAAACCTTATTGAGAAAGTTTCACTTATTCTATCTCTGTGTGTTTCACACCCAGTGTCTCCCAATAAGAGATCACCTTTGGGATTGTTCAAAAGTGGTTTTTAACTTTTGAACAGTCCCAAGGGTGGTCTTAATATAGGAATCTTACTGTACAGTGAGAAAATATGGGAATACGAAAATCTGTTCAAAACATAGGTAGTTCGAGCCACTGAGGGTTGTTATTACCTCCGCATTAAGACACGTGCTTCTATAAAATGATGGTATGCTGTGTGTATTCATTAGAATCGTCTCATCGAGACGAATCTAATGAATACACACAGCAGACATTTTCGCGGCAAACTATCTCCCTAAATTCTCACTAGGTGTTAGCGAGAGCTATGGGAAGAATCCTCTAGGAGCAGTCTGATTTGGGTCCACACTCTTTGCCTGTAAGCAAAAAGATTTTTTAAAACATTTGCAAACAAGAGGGTCATGATGGCCCTGGATCGCTCACCTGATCCACACTGTAGAAATGAAATGGTAGGTAATATAGTAAGGTGCCTTGTCAGAAGGTACATGCCAAATATCAAGGCTATATCTCAAATGGTTCAAAAGTTACGATAAAGTAGGTCATAGGTCAAGGTTACAAGTCAAACTTTTTGTATGGGTGAGAAGCCCTTGTCACAAGGAACATACATGCCAAATATGAAGGCTCTATCTCAAATGTTTCAAAATGTATGATTAAGTAGGTCACAGGTAAAGGTCAACGTCACATGTTTAAGTTTTTTTTTGTATGTGTGGGAAGCCCTTGTCACAAGAAACCTATATGCCGAAAATGAAGGCTCTATCTCAAATGGTTCAAACGTCATAATCAAAGTAGATCAAAGGTCAAGGTCACATATCAAACTTTTGTATGGGTGGTATGGGTGGTAAGCCCTTGTAGCAATGAGCCTACATCCCAAATATGAAGGCTATACCTAAACGATAACAAAGTTATGACAAAGAAGGCCAAAATATGGACACAGGTCAAAATCTTTTGTTTGAGCGGGAAGCCCTTATCACAAGGAACTTATTTGCCAAATATGAAGGCTTTATGTCAAATGGTTCAAAAGTTATGATAAAGTAGGTCACATGTCAAGATCAAGGTCAAGCTCACAGGTCATTTTTCGTATGAGTGGGAAGCCCTAGTCACAAGGAATCTATATGCCAAATATGAAGGCTCTATCTCAAATGCTTCAAACGCTGTTGTGACAAAGTAGGTCAAAGGTCAAGGTCATAGGTCAAGCTTTTTGTATGGTGGGAAGACCTTGTCACAAGGAACATACATGCCAAATATGAAGGCTCGATCTCAAATGGTTCAAAAGTTATGATAAAATAGGTCACAAGTCAAGGTCACAGGTCAATTTTTTTGCATGAGTGGGAAGCCCTTGTCACAAGGAACCTACATGCCAAATAAGAAGGTTCTATCTCAAATGGTTTAAAAGTTATGGCAAAATGACCTAGTGATCTACATTTTTTAATCGACATGACCCCAATTCGGACTTGACCCAGATATTGTCAGTAAGATGATCATTCTGAGCGAGTTTGATGATGATCGGACAAAAACCGTGGCCTCTAGAGTGTCCATAAAGTTCTTCTATGATTTGACCTACTGTCCTACCTTTTGACTCGACATGTCCCATATTGGAACCTGACCGAGATATTATCAAGGTAACCGTTTTGAGCAAGTTTGATGATGATCGGACCAAAACTGTGGCCTCTATTTAGTTCACAAAGTTTTTCTATGATTTGACCTACTGACCTACTTTTTGTCCCGACATGACCCATATTCGAACTTGACCGAGATATTGTCAAGATGATCATTCTGAGCAAGATTGATGATGATTGGACGAAAACCGCGGCCTCTATACTAGAGTTCACAAGTTTTTTCCTATGATTTGACATCCTACTGACCTACTTATGGAGCCGAACTTGACCGAGATATTGTCAGGAGTATCATTCTGAGGAAGTTTGACGATGATCGGACCAAAACTGTGGCCTGTAGTGTGTTTACAGGGTTTTTCTATGGTTTGACCTACTGACGTACTTTTTGACCCACATGACCTATATTCGAATTTGACTGAGATATTGTCATAATGATTATTCTGAACAAGTTTGATATCTGACCAAAACTGTGGCCTTTAGTGTGTTCATAAGGTTTGTCTATGATTTGGCCTACTGAACTACTTTTTGACCCGATGTGACCCAAAATCAATGATGACCGAGATATTGTCGTGATGACTATTCTGAACATGTTTGATGCTGATCGGACAAAAAACTGTGGTCTGTAGAGTGTTTACAAGGATTTTGTATGATTTGACCTAATGGCCTACTTTTTGACCCGACATGACCCATATTCGAACTTGGTCCAGTGTTATGCATAAGAATTTATTTTTCTGATTCCCACTTTCACCCCACTGGGTGATCTGTGTTGGATTGTTAAAGGATATCATTTTTCATTTAGGACTGTGGATTCTGTGGGATCAAGGAAAATAGATTCATTCAGGATATTTCATAACAGAGCTAAGTACATTTAATTTTCTTACTTCTACAGGTTGAAGAGACCTTGTAAATAAACTTTGTTAAATTTTTCCTGAAGGCTTGTTTGCTTTTTCTTTCTGCTACGCCTGGCTCGTAACACGATATTGTCATGATGATCATTTTGCGCAAAATTGATGATGATCGGCCCAAAACTGTGGCTTCTTGTGTGCTCACAAGGTGTTTCTATGATTTGACCTACTGACCTACTTTTCGCCTCGACATAACCCATATTAAAAAATGACCCAGATATTGTCAAGATGAACATTCTTAGCAAGTTTGATGATGATCGGACAAAAACTGTGGCCTCTAGTATGTACGCAATGTTTTGCTATGATATGACCTACTGACCTACGTTTTGACCCGACATGACCTATACTCGAACTTGACCAAGATATCGGCATGATGAGCATTCTGAGCAATTTTGATGAAGATCGGACCAAAACCGTGGCCTCTAGTGTGTTCGCAAGGTTTTCCTATGATTTGACCAACTGGTCTACTTTTTGATCCGACATAACCCATATTCGAACCTGGACGAGATATTGTCATGAAGATCATTCTGACCAAGTTTGATGATGATTGGCTTAAAACTGTGGCCTCTAGAGTGTTCACAAGGATAGATTACGCACGCACGACGGACGACGAATGACAAAGCCGGACATCTCACAGACACAAAAGCTCACCATGACCTTCGGTCAGTTGAGCTAAAATATTCAGCAGACATAAGCAGACGACATTTTCAGATGTAGTTTTCTCGGCGGCTTAAAGGTTAAGATCCATTTACTAAGAAGCCAAGGTGTGAACTGTGTGGGGAAAAAGTTCTCTCTGACAACAACTCTTCGATCTCACGTTTACTCTCACAGGATCAGAAGTTACATTCTTCTGACATGTTTCTGAGGTTTTCCTTCTGAGGTTTTCCAACTATTGGAAGACTTAACATGAGCTGTCACCAGACGGTGTAGCTCGCCTGGAAATGTGCGTCTGAGGTAACGGACATAGGTGGCTGCATTGCTGAATAAACCTTTGAACCTTTATCTATCATCTTACCAGACATCAATTAAACCCATGAAATGGTTTGGAAATATGAGCTCTTAAAAACTTTAACATATAATTTCTAAGTCCAGTCCGTGACCTTGAACTTGAGTTCATATGCATTGTCGGGGGTATTGGTAAATTAACTTGTGGGCCTTTATCTGTCATCATACCAAATATGAATCAAATCCATCATATAGTTTGGAAAATGTTAGCTCATAACAATCTATTATCATGCAAAATATCATTCAAATCTAATTTTTTAAGTCCAGGATCAGAAGCCACATATGTGTGACGTTTGTTTCTGAGGTTTTACAACTATTGGAAAACTTATCATGAGTTGACATCAGACGGCGTAGCTCGCCTGGAAAAGTGTGTTTTAGATAATAGACTCAGATGAGTGTATTTCTGAATAAACCTTTGAACCTTATCTATCAACATACCAAATATCATTTAAATCCACCATACGGTTTGGAAACTATGAGCTCTTAAAACCTTAACATACAATTTCTAAATCCAGTCCGTGACCTTGACCTTGAGGCCATTGGTATGGGCGGGTTACTGCTGACTACATCTTTGAACCTTTATCTATCATCATACAAAATATAAATCAAGTCCATCGTATGGTTCGGAAAATGTATGCACTTAAAAACTTAAACATAACACAATATTGAGGTCATAGTGCTAAATAAAAATTAGGACCTTTCTCTATCACCATACTAAGATATAATATAAATTCATAATATGGTTTGGAAAATATGAGTTCGTAAAAACCTTAAAATGAAAAAATTCTAAGTCCGTGACCTTGACCTTAATGTCATTGGTATGGTCTGGTACATTGCTGAATAAAACTTTTGGCCTTTATCTATCAGCATTCTGAATCCGGATATTAGCCAAATCCAACATCGGTTTTGAAACTATGAGCTCTTAAAAACTCTAACTCTGGTCGCCCATCACGAAAACATGCTTATATAATTTTGACCCCCTTAAACCCCATTTTTATATAGTAAAACCGGGGTTTGCAGGGGTATACATTATTTTTATTATTTCCGCTAAAAACATAGATTGTTGATACTCGTTAGAACCGCCGAGGCGGTTCTAACGAGTATCCACAATCTATGTTTTAAGCAGAAATAAGAACAACAACATATTTTTTTCTCTGAAAATTTACATTTTTCGGTGGTATTTGTATAGGGGTGTTTTCGTAATGCCGACGCCGATTCCAACGCCGACCCTGGCGCCATCGGCGACACCAATGCCTAGTGCAGTGAACTAAAAAGCACACGGATGTGCACAAGAAGGATGCCGCCGCTTGCAACTGTTTTGTCTGTGGGCGAATTGTTTCTAAAATATCACATAAAAGTAATGCATGTTTCGGATGACAGTCTGTAGTTTGTGATAAAAAGTTAACAAAGCTGAAAACGTTGCTCCAGGAGCAATTTGATCAGGATCTACACTGTTTGCCATTCAGTCTGCACCTTTTAGACTCCTTGCTGGATTGTGAAACACATTTGTTAATATTTTAGGCGAACTACAGCAAATGTATAAGGTTTCCGAATTCTTAGGATTTTACGGTACAGTGCCACATTCAAAGAAAAAAGGATGTTTGTGAAACACGAACATGTCCCCAGGCAGGGTCAATTCTTTCTTCAACAGGTCACAGGTCAAGGTCACAGGTCACGATGTTTGTTTGAGTGGGAAGCCCTTGTCGGAAGAAACCCACATGCTAAATATGAAGGCTATATCTCAAACGGTTCAAAAGTTATGACCAATGATTTTTGTTTTCTTTAAAGTAGGTCCAGGTCAAATGTTATTTCGTTTGAGTGGAAAGCCCTGACACAAGGAACCTACATGCCAAATATGAAGGCCATATCTGAAAGGGTTCAAAAGTTATGACCAATGTTAAGTTTTTCTTTTAGGTAGGTCACAGGTCAGGGTCACAGGCTTGAAACCCTTGTCACAATGAACCTATATGCAAACTTTGAAGGATCTATCTCAAACGGATCAAAAGTTATGGCCAATGTTATTATTTTTTTCTTTTATGTAGGTCACAGGTCAAGGTCATAGGATAAAATGTTTTGAATAAATATGAAGCTCTTGGCATAAGGAACCTACATGCCAAATATGAAGGCTCTATTTCAAAAGTTATGACCAATTTTAAGTTTTTTTTAAGTAGGTCAAAGGTCAAGGTCACAGATCAAAAGTTTTAGATGGGTGTAAAGCCCTTGACACAATTAACCTTCATGTAAAATATGAAGGTTCTATCTCAAACCATTCAAAAGTTATAACCAATGTTATTTTTTTCAATAAAGTAGGTCACATATCACGGTTAAGGTCACAGGCTGTTCACAAATAGAAATTGCAACAGAATTAAAACACACTGGTGAACCCATAGTATAGTTTGTATATGTAATGTTTATTGAGACTATCTTCGCCTAATGATACAAAGGATCGCTTCTCAACATGATGAAGATCCAAGATTTCCAATGCACAAAGTACAGGTATACTGAGTTGTAGTTCTTGCACACGAACCTTGTATGTACATGTACAATTGTGACAAGTACCAGCAATATATCTCAAAGGTATTGGAGTTTTAGCCATCACAAGATTATACTGTCAGGGGAGATAACTCTCTTAAACCAAGGCTCTCAGAATTGTGGTTCTTGTGCATGACTCGCCTGCTTAACCTCATGTATACCTGTATCAAGTAAATCAATATGTCTCAAAGGGTATTGAAGATATGGTGACCACAAGGTGGCCGTACTGTTATATTGACAGGTGAGATATCTCAAATACCACAGCATCAACAGTTGTGGTTCTGGCGCATGACATGCCTTATACCTTGTATACAATTGTCCCAAACTCCTTCAATATATCTCAAAGGGTATTGGAGTTATGGCCATCACAAGGTTATATTGTCAGAGGAGATAACTAAAAAACTAGGGCACCCGAAGTTGTAATTCTTGCTCATGACACACCTGCTTAACCTCATGTACATCTCCACCAAGCACCACCAATATGTCTCAAAGGGTATTGGAGGTATAGTGATCACAAGGTGGTCATACTATTATATTGGAAGGGGAGATAACTGAAATACCCAAACACTAGAGTTGTGGTTCTTAGGCATGACACGCCTTCTCCACCTTGTTCACAATTGTGCCAAGTACCATCAATATGTCTCAAAGGGTATAGGAGTTATGGCCATCACAAGGTTATATTGTCAGGGGAGATAATTAAACAAGAGGGCCATGATGGCCCTGGATCGCTCACCTGATCCATAGTGTAACAAGTGGGCCCCAGAGAGGGCCATTATTGGCCCCAGGGCTTTAATGTACATAATGTTGAGGGAGGTCTTAAAGGTGAAGCTTCATACCAAACATCAACAAAGGCTAAAATTTGAACAATCTTGTCAAAGGTCCACTAGATGAAGCTACACATCAAATATCAAAGACCTGGGCCTAGCGGTTTCAGAGAAGAAGATTTTTAAAGATTTTGCCTATATAAGCCTATGTAAAATCAAAGGGCCCCGGGACAGGGGCATTTTTTGCCCCAGCACTATAGTTTGAACAATCTTGGTAGGGGTCCACTAGATGAAGCTTCATACCAAATATCAAAGTTCTGGGCCTTGTGGTTTCAGAGAAGAAGATTTTTAAAGATTTTCCCTATATAAGCCTATGTAAAACCAAAGGGCCCCGTGGCAGGGGGGGATTTTTTGTCCCAGCACTATAATTTGAACAATCTTGGTAGGGGTCCACTAGACGAAGCTTCATACCAAATATCAAAGTCCTGGGCCTTGTGGTTTCAGAGAAGAAGATTTTTAAAGATTTTCCCTATATAAGCCTATGTAAAACCAAAGGGCCCCGGGGCAGGGGCATTTTTGGCCCCAGCACTAAAATTGGAACAATCTTGGTAGGGGTCCACTAGATGAAGCTTCATACCAAATATCAAAGTCCTGGGCCTTGTGGTTTTAGAGAAGAAAATTTTTAAAGATTTTCCCTATATAAGCCTATGTAAAACCAAAGGGCCCCGTGGCGGGGGCATTTTTGGCCCCAGCACTATAATTTGAACAATCTTGGTAGGGGTCCACTAGATGAAGCTTCATACCAAATATATAAGACCTGGGCCTTGTGGTTTCAGAGAAGAAGATTTTTAAAAATTTTCCCTATATAAGCCAATGTAAAAGCAAAGGGCCCCGTGGCGGGGGCATTTTTGTCCCAGCACTAAAATTTGAACAATCTTGGTAGGGGTCCACTAGATGAAGCTTCATACCAAATATCAAAGTCCTGGGCCTTGTGGTTTCAGAAAAGAAAATTTTTAAAGATTTTCCCTATATAAGCCCATGTAAAACCAAAGGGCCCCGTGGCGGGGGCATTTTTTGTCCCAGCACTAAAATTTGAACAATCTTGGTAGGGGTCCACTAGATGAAGCTTCATACCAAATATCAAAGACCTGGGCCTTGTGGTTTCAGAGAAGAAGATTTTTTAAGATTTTCCCTATATAAGCCTATGTAAAACCAAAGGGCCCCGGGGCGGGGGCATTTTTGGCCCCAGCACTGTAATTTGAACAATCTTGGTAGGGGTCAACTAGATGAAGCTTCATACCAAATATCAAAGACCTGGGCCTTGTGGTTTCAGAGAAGAAGATTTTTAAAGATTTTCCCTATATAAGCCAATGTAAAACCAAAGGGCCCCGTGGCGGGGGCATTTTTTGTCCCAGCACTATAATTTGAACAATCTTGGTAGGGGTCCACTAGATGAAGCTTCATACCAAATATCAAAGTCCTGGGCCTTGTGGTTTCAGAGTAGAAGATTTTTGAAGATTTTCCCTATATAAGCCTATGTAAAACCAAAGGGCCCTGGGGCGGGGGCATTTTTGGCCCCAGCACTATAATTTGAACAATCTTGGTAGGGGTCCACTAGATGAAGCTTCATACCAAATATCAAAGACCTGGGCCTTGTGGTTTCAGAGAAGAAGATTTTTAAAGATTTTCCCTATATAAGCCAATGTAAAACCAAAGGGCCCCGTGGCGGGGGCATTTTTCGTCCCAGCACTCAAATTTGAACAATCTTGGTAGGGGTCCACTAGATGAAGCTTCATACCAAATATCAAAGTCCTGGGCCTTGTGGTTTCAGAGAAGAAGATTTTTAAAGATTTTCCCTATATAAGCCTATGTAAAACCAAAGGGCCCCCGTGCGGGGGCATTTTTGGCCCCAGCACTATAATTTGAACAATCTTGGTAGGGGTCCACTAGATGAAGCTTCATACCAAATAACAAAGACCTGGGCCTTGTGGTTTCAGAGAAGAAGATTTTTTAAGTTTTTGGTGAAAAAAATCTGTTTTTGGCTCCTGTGACCTAGATGTGCAACGGACCGGAACCATTTGACCCATATTCAAACTTGACCGAGATATTGTCATGATGATCATTCTGAGCAAGTTTGATTAAGATTGGACCAAAATTGTGGCCCCTAGGGTGTTCACAAGGTTTTTATATGATTTGACCCGCTGACCTACTTTTTAACCCGATATGACCCATATTCGAACTGGACTGAAATATTGTCACAATGGTCATTCTGAGCAAGTTTCATGATAATTGGACCAAAACAGTGGCATTCAGAGTGTTCACAAGGTTTTTCTATGATTTGACCTACTGACCTACTTTTTGACCGGACATGACCCATATTCGAACTTGACCAAGATATTGTCATGATGATCATTCTGAGCAAGTTTGATTATGATTGGACCAAAATTGTGGCCTCTAGGGTGTTCACAAGGTTTTTCTATGATTTGACCCGCTGACCTACTTTTTAAGCCGACATGATCCATATTCAAACTTCACTAAAATATTGTCACAATGATCATTCTGAGCAAGTTTGATGATGATTGGACCAAAATTGTGGCCTCTCGAGTGTTCACAAGGTTTTTCTATGATTTGACCTACTGACCTACTTTTTTACCCGACATGACCCAAATTCGAACTTGACCGAGATATTGTCATGATTATCATTCTGAGCAAGTTTGATGATAATTGGACCAAAACTGTGGCCTCTAGTGTGTTCACAAGAAAAAGTTTACGCACGACGGACGACGGACGACGGACGACGCACGACGACGCCGGACATCTTACTGTCACAAAAGCTCACCATGACCTTCGGTCAGGTGAGCTAAAAAACAAGGGCATCCAGAGTCGTGGTTCTTGCACACAACACGCCTGCTTAACACCATGAACAACTGTACCAAGTACAATTAATATGTCTCAGAGTATTGGAGATGTCGCCACCACAAGGTAGTGATTCTATTTATTGGAAGAAGAGATAACTAAAAAACCATGACACCCAGAGTTGTAGTTCTTGTGCATGACACGCCCTCTCAGCCTTGGGAACAACTGTGCCAGGTACCATCAATATATCTCGAAGGGTATTGGAGTTATAGCCATCACAAGATAGTCACTCTGTTTTATTTGAAGGGGAGATAACTAAAAAAAAAAACATGACAGCTAGAGTTGTGGTTCTTGCTCAAGACACGCCGTCTCAGCCTTGTGAACAATTGTGCCAGGTACCATCAATATATCTCAAAGGGTATTGGAGTTATGACCATCACAAGGTAGTCATTCTATTTTATTAAAATGGGAGATAACTAAAAAATTATGGCAGCCAGAGTTCTAGTTCTTGCGCCTGACACGCCGTCTCAGCCTTTTGAACCATTGTGCCATGAACCATCAATAAATCTCAAAGGTTTTTGGAGTTATGGCCATCACAAGGTTGCGCTATAGACGGACGGACAACCGGACAGACGCCAGGCTGATCACTATATCCCCCGAACCTATTCGGTCGGGGGATAAAAAGGAAATTTACAATTTCGAAATCAAAATCATCGCGTTTATCATAAATTTTGCAAGAAACAAACCCATCTTCAATAGATGTAAATCCAAAAACGCAGCCTCGGTATCAGAAGAATTTGCTTTATTTAACTGAAGCTCTGGGTGGGTGTGTGTGTGTGGGGGGGGGGGGGGGGGGGGGGGGTAAATTTGACTGATCAAACCATCGAAACAGGTATTAAATATTTAATAAATCATCCAAATATCTAGAAGTCGAGCTAAAAGCTTCAATGATTTCAGATTGGTTTTCAACAGAAAGGGACATCATGAAGTCTCTCATAAAAAAAACAAAAACAGATCAGCCACAAGGGGTGTGCATTTAGTACCCATCGGAATACCCACAACTTGTCTAAATAACTTAGTACCAACTCTTATGTAAATATTGACAAGTAGAAAGGCAAGAACGCACTTTCTGACATGACCATAAAGTATAACTTTTATTCTCTTCAGAAGTGAAAAAAGTCTAATGGAGAGAGATCAGGTGAATAAGGTGGATGCTCAATTAATTAAAAGCAACAATCGTGAATGGCAGCCATAGCAATAACAAACTTGTGAACAGGAGCATTGTCCTGATGGAACAACACACCTTTAGTGAGCTTTCTGCGGCGCTTAAGTTTAATATTTTCCTGTAACTGCGTCCGAAGTGAAGCATTGTGTGTCATTGGTTGTTTGTCCCTTTTGGAGATAATCTATCAGCAGAATATCAACTGCATCCCTGAAAACCGAGGCCATAACCTTCCCAGCTGATGGAACAATCTTTGCCTTCTTTGGCGGGGGTGAGCCAGGGTGTTTCCATTGTGGTTTGGACTCTGGGGTAAAATGATGGACCCAGGTTTCATCCTTAGTGACAAATCTCTGACGAAAGTTGGCAGGATCTTCCTGAAAAAGGTTAAGATTAGCATGCGATAATGTGCGCCTGGTATACTTCTGATCAATTGTCAGAAGTCTTGGTACCCATCGGGCTGAAATTTTTCTCATTGCAAGATCCGGTCAGAATGGAATGTACTCTATCCTGTGAAATGACAACTCTACTGGCTATATATCTTTATGTGACTCGTATGCCAGTCATTACAATATCATGGACTTTATTGGCCATTTCTGTGGTTGCAACATTGACAGGCCTTCCAGGACTGGGGTCATCCTCAAGGCTCTGTCTACCATGCTTAGATTCCGCCACCCACCTTTTTCCTGTAGCATATGAACGGGCATCTTTCCCTAGTGTTGCTGCCATATCATTATGGATATCCTTTGGCGTTAAACCTTTTTTTATATAAATATTGGATCACTGCTCTTTCACCGATTTTGTCCATTTTGCAAAAGCTGCTTGCCTTGTTTACATTAGAGTGCTACCTCGTCAGTATTAACTGACCAAATGAGACCAGTCCTAGAGTACATGGCCCAATATAGTCAAAGAATAGTAGGACTTGAAAATAACCTCTGCATACCTCCTTCAATAGGGGGCTCACAACATATCGATCAGCCCTCGTAGGTGTGATACATCACGAAAACATGCCTATATATATGGTAAAACTGGGGTTTATAGGGGTAAACCTCATTTTTCTTGTTTGCTCTAAAATATAGATTGTGGGTACTCGTTAGAACCGCCTAGGTTCTAACAAGTACCCACAAACTATATTTTGAGCAGAAATAAGAAAAATATCACAATTTTTCATCTTAAAATTGTGTTTTTCGGCATTAAAGGTTACACTGTATCAGTATAGACGTGTTTTTGTGATACAAAGAAGCTTTCAGTGGATCAGTAAGGATAACAAACACTGTATCTATGGCAAATACTTTATATCTTTACAAAATTTACATATACAGGAAATTTTCACTGCAACAACATAGTTCTACATAAACAATAAAACCCCACAAACAGAGAAGAGGGGATAGAAAAGGCTGGGGACCAACAGTATATTAGAAGGGGACTCTATGTGAGTATCTGTTGATCATATCCTTGTTAATTTGTTTCCATAAAACTTGGTGGGTTTGCATTATAATTGTCTTCAAAGATAATACTAATGTAAATCCATCAGGTATAATGAAGAAATGGAAATACAGTAAACTTCCTATGTTAAGACCACCTTTTGGACTGTTCAAAAGTGGTCTTCAAGACCACTTTTGAACAGTTCCAGAGGTGGTCATTGACCAGAGGGCACTGTATGCAGAAAATAAAAGTAATGAATACATGCAACCTACTAAATGAGCTTTTTAAAGCTAAATTAGTCTTAGTTTTAGGTGGTCTTGATAGTGGAATTTCACTGTATAATCCCAAAATCGACAATTAAATTGAAATACTCAACACATATGTTTCTGAGGTAACTCCAATGTGAAATCATACATCATAAAGCCCAGGATTGGAGAGAAGTATCCATGTAATATAAGAGTTTATTAATTGACAATCCTGTATTGATTGGAGGTCATCCATATTAACACCAGGTCAACCACTATTAACTGAGGTCAAGTGAGGTGAAAAAATCATATTTTTTTAATTGTGTCAATCAATAAAATTGTCATTAATCAAGTAATTTCGCATTGAACAAGTAAGGTCCTCGGTCAGCTGCATTGGCCCTCCGCATTTGGCCGAGGGCCAATGCAGCAGACCTCGGGGGCTTGGAGAAATAGATTGGGCTGCACGATGCTTCCACGCAGAGCTGATACCGACCGCACAAGAGTACTGGTAAACCACTTAGAACGTCTAAGCCGGCCCAGTAAAATTGCTGCGAGTCGGCCCGTCCATGCTTATAAACCCTATTGGTTTCAATAGGCGGCAGGGATGGAGATATCATTTCATCTCAATGTCGGGTAAAAGTCTCCAAAATGACCTAAATAGTGTTGATGGGGTCGTTAAACCTCAAATCAAACAAAATCGGACCTGTACCTGGGACAATACGAATAACTTGATTAAGATCATTATAATAATAAACACCTCATCAATGAGCCAGGGCTTAGACAAAGGTACAGGTTGCCTTTTGTCGCAACCACATATGGCCCTAGGTTGTTAAAAACTTTTTTCATGCTCAACACAGATGAGTTTTAAAATTTGTCCTACTCATATATTTCAAAATGCCAACAATTAAAATTTATAAGCAGGATAAACAACTTTCTTTGCTGGTCCAAGCAGACTAAGTGCCTCACCGTATAATGCTTAAAAGCATCCTGATTTTTATGCTCGTTTTGGCATGAAAGAAATTGAATATCCTCAGGCCAAGATTTTTATGCTCAGTTGGGTTTAGCATGATGTACAGTAGAACTTCGATGGCTTGATCACGGATGGCTCGTTTACCGTGGATCTGTCGAACCCATTCTTGAGCCCCTAGCGAAATCCTCTACATAAGAAATAGTGGGGGATAATAAAGGAAATTTTAGTCTTTTAGCTTGCCAATGTATGCTGTGTGTACTCATTAGAATCGCCTCGATGAGGCGATTCTAATGAGTACACACAGCATGCATTTTCATTATAGAACACCGAAAAGATGTCTAAAAGTATCTCGTTATGCCTCCTAACAGTAACCTCAGTGGCTCGAACTAGCCCTGTCTCGAACAGATTTTCGAGGTCCCATAGGTGTTCGAGCCATTGAAGTCCGACTGTATATCAGTTTCCAGTGACTACCAGCATGAATGTGCAGGTTGATCTGAGTCTGTGCTGGTCACAAATGAGCCATGTCAGAAGAAAAAGAGATTTTCAGCATTATGCAATGATGAAGGTCAGCTGCAGTTCAAGCAGAACCTTCATTGCCAACATCAGGCATTGATAATCTCCAGGTTTGTAGCTAAAAATCATACACCTTTACCTTGTCCTGCTGAGCCCAGATATGTCTGATCTTTCAAACACTGGAGATCCAGATCAGATGGCTTCTGAAGAAGCCATCTGATCAGGATCTTCATTGTTTGTCATTCAGTTTATGAATTTGTTGCAATTATTTGCATCAAGAACTCTCATTGGTTGATAATCAGTGGTGGGTGTGGCATATTTAAATATTCAGCAGGTCAAGCGTCAACTTCTTTATAACACTCATTATAACGGTTTTGGATATAACAGGTTTTATAGCCAATTCCCAAAAATGTATAGATGATACAGAACTAGAAATGTGTCAATATGACACAGACGCCCCCGCCAAAGGGCCCACCTCACCCCCAAAAAACATGTTGCAACAACAACTGTTTTTGGACGGCATAGCTCAACTGGAAAAGTGTCCTTGAGGTCATATGCACAGGTAGGGATATTGCTGATTAAAACGTTGGACAAACAACAATCATCATACCCAATATCAACCAAACCCATTAAAAAGTTGGGACAATATGAGCTCTTAGGATCTTTAAAATTAAAAATTTTCTAAGTCTGTGACCTTGCCCTTGAAGTCATGGGCAGGGTCGCTGGTTTGGCTGAATGGAACTTCAGACCTGTATCTATCACCATTCCAAATATGAAACCAATCCATAATTTGGTTTGGAAAATATGAGCCCTAAAACCTTTTTGACCTTGAGGTCAGGGATGGGGATATGGCTAAATAAAACACTGGATCTGTAACTATCATCATACCAAATAGGAAGCAAATCCATGATTCGGTTTGGAAAGTAGGAGCTCATAAAAAACTTTAAATTAAACAATTTCTATGTCTGTGACCTTGATCTTTAGGACACGTGCATGGTGGGGGTATTGCTGAATATCACTCTGGACCGTTATCTATTAGCAAACCAAATATAAACTCAATGCATCATATGAATGGGAAAATATCAAAATCTTAAAATATCTAACTGAAAATTTCTCAGTTTGTGACCTTGACATTGAAGCCATAGGTATGGGTGGGGAGGGGGGGTGGGATTGCCAAATAAAATTTTGAACCTGTATCTATCATCATAGCAAATGTAAGCCAAATCTATAATATGGTTTGGAACCAAATCCATAACAAAAGTTCAGATTCTACCCGGTACAAATATATGATCATGCCAATGGCAGGGGCATAAAAACTGACCATAAATGGTCAAAATGATAAGCACTGCCTACATACTTTGTGCCTGCTTGGCTGACCCCGAGTCGTTTACATTGAAAATTTCTAAGTGTGTGACCTTGACCTTGCAGTCATCATACCAAATATGAACCTTCCACCAAATGGTTTGGAAGTTTGGAAAATATGAGTTCTAAAAAGTTCAGGCTCTACCTGACACAAAAACCTGAGGTTACAGGATCACTTAGGTACGTACAGACACATGAACAAAAGGAAAACCAAATATCTATATCCCCCCCCCCTCCCAGGGCATAAAAAATATGACCATATAATCTATACATTTTGCTTGGTGTACATCACAGAAGTAAGACAGATCTAAGTATTGTACTGGTTGAAAGATCCGGAAAATGTTTTCTTGTGATGCACTTGTAGCTTTGGTTGTACACTGGCTCATTTATTATTTTACTCAGTTTGTCTAGGACAGTACCTGAGGCAATGCTACCAGTCTCCCTCTCACTAAAACTGGGCAATTCAACTAAAAATTATGAGATTTGGAGCAGCTAAACGGCTATGATGGTGATAGGTGACCAGCAGAGACTTGGCTTGGCATATCGCTAGTCTAATTAGACATCACTGAGACAAACAACTGAGCCAGAGAACAAAACCTACAAGAATACTGTGTCACCATGAAACATTCAGATGGCCTGATTTCATCAGTCATCTTTGATCACTTACTGTAATGATCATAAGTATTGGGACAGATAGGCCTAAGCAAACAGTGCAGACCCAGATCAGACCCCTCCTGGGTCTACAGTTTGCTTTTCTTTCTGCACGTTTTAGACTCCTTGTTGGATCATGAAACAAATTTTTTACAATTTTAGGAGAACTATAGTCCTCAAGGTGTCCGAATTTCTGTTGTTGTTTTTTTTTTTAATAGCAAGTCATATTAAGCTTATTGTAGGTTTTGTCTTGCAATGAGCTCATATCAACGTTGATGCAACACCATGGCTCTGATACAGCACTGTCTACATGCTTTGTGCCTGCTTGGCTGACCGGGGAAAACTCTGACCAGACGTAAACATTTACAGAGAGTCTCTACTGTTTTATATGTTTGTTATGCCTTTAACACTTATCTTGCTGTTCACGACAACCCCTATCTTTGCAAACAGTGTAGATCCAGATCAGATGGCTTCTGAAGAAGCCATCTGATCAGGATCTACACTGTTTGGCATTCAGTTTATGAATTTGTAGCAATAAATAGCATCAAGTAATTTGATTGGTTGATAGACAGAAATGGGTGTGGCTTAAATGAATATTCAGCAAGATAAGGGTTAAGCATCCTATCTAACACTGACCACTATGAGCAATCCACAAAGCTTGTTGTTAAGCCTTCTCTTGCTGAATATTCAGTTTAGCCACACCCATCTCTGACTTTGAACCAATCAGATTACTTGATGTAATTCATTCCTACAAATTCATAAACTGAGTGTCAAACAGTGTAGATCCTGATCAGATGGCTTCTTCAGAAGCCATCTGATCTGGATCTACACTGTTTGCAAAGATAGGGGTTGTCATGAACAGCATGATAAGAGGTAAGCGGTTTCTGACTGTGTGAATACAAAGAACTAAAATTGCTACATCATTAACCAATGTATGAATTCTTACAATGAACAGACCATATTAAAGATTTTATTTCAAGTTAACAACCTTACAATGAACAGACCGTATTAAAGGTTTTATTTCAAGTTAACAACCTTACAATGAACAGACTGTATTAAAGGTTTTATTCCAAGTTAACAATCTTACAATGAACAGACTGTATAAAAGGTTTTATTCCAAGTTAGTTACAAAAGATTTTCTTGTATGACCAGCTACTATGGTATGCTTCAGACAAGGAGGGGTAAAGAGGGGATGACTGATTGATTGACTGGTTGTTTTGTTTAACATCAACTCTTGAGTCATTTTGCACCATCTCCCAGAGAAAGGGAGAAGAGAGATAGAAGAGGTAGTAGAGGAGATGAAAGTGAGGATCAGAGGTGAATAGAAGTATAGAAAGAGAAGAAATAACAACACTCCTCCTTTAAACTTAATTGCTGCAAGGACAGCAGGCCTTGCCCAACTGTAAGCCAATATCAGCTGGACACGCGAGTGAAACGTAATGCATGTCACCTTTGCTTCACCCAATCGGCCCCCACCCATCGTGGCTTGAAGAAGTATATGGGCTGCATGATGCTTCCAATCAGAGCTGAAACGGACCCTCACACGAGTACTGGTAAGGATCTAAGCCTGCCCAGGCAAAGCGGTGCGAGTCAGCCCGTCCATGCTTATAAACCCTATTGGTTTCATTGGGCGAGAGGGCTTGGGATGTCATTTCATCTCAATGTCGGGTAAAAGTCCAACAAAATTGGAAGCAACGTCTCCAAAATGACCTTTACCTCAAATGAAACAAACAAATTGCCTCACCCAACCACCCAGGTAAAGAGGATGATTAACATTATCCTGCTGAATAAATTGATTTAGCAACACCAGCTAATGACTATCAACCAAATTACTTGATATAATGTTTTATTCAAAGCTTGTTTAACCCTTGTCCTGCTGAATACATTAATTTTACCACACTCATTTCTGACTTTCAACCAATCAAATTACTTGATATGTATTTATTCAAATTGTCAGTGAAGATCCTAAACAGTGAGTAAAATTCCGCTATTAAGACCAACTTAAATAAAGAGTAATTCTGCTTTAAAAAGCTTATTTAGAAGGGTGCAGTAATTCTTTCTTCGCGTTTTCTGCACACAATGTCCTTTGGTCAGGGACCACCTTTGGGACTGTTCAAAAATGGTCTTAAAGACCACTTTTGAACAGCCCCAAAGGTGGTCTTAATATAGGAATTTTAAAGAATTTTCTTCTTAAGAAGCCATATGATCAGAATCTACACTGTTTGCAAAGCTAGGGGTTGTCTTGGTTCAGCAAGACAAAGGTTAACAACAGGAATTCTTGAAGAAAAAAAAAAGCCAAAAAGCTTATCAGTTGGAAATTTCAGTAGCACATAAACTTCCATTTTTGAAACTTAACAGGTCAGGATATTAGAATAAAATACTGTAAGTATTGTTTGTTTGTTTAAATTGACGTTTAACTACCCCATCAACACTAATTATGTCATTTTGGAGATGTTGCTTCCATTTTGTGGGATTTTTACCCGATACTGAGATGGAATGACATCTCAGGCCCTGCTGCCTAATGAAACCAATAGGGCTTATAAGCAATGGACAATCCAATTCACACCACTGCTTGGGCAGTCTAAGTCCTTCTAGTACTCATGCTTGCAGCATCATGCAGCAAGATCTATTTCTCCAAGCCCTGATGAGCGGAGGCCAACTGTCCGTATTTAGGTGTACTTGCAAGCTAAGATCATTTTTACAAGTGAGACAACTGTTGTTCATGAAGACAAAAATATATTGAAAGAGTTGCCTCCCAAGAAGAAACACTTATTCAGCTAAACCCATATATGACTATAGAATATTTCACCTAAGGAGTGGTCCATTTCCTCTAATAGGGGTGTAAGGCTTCTATAGTTGAGCCCCGCCAAGCGAATTTGTATCTTCGAGCATTCTGTCATGACAAATTTTAACTGCGCATGCCCAACCATTCAGAGGGGCCAGGGATATGGCTTTCTGTCTGAAGGTTCCTCTTGATTCACTGCTTGTATGAGCGAGCAGCGAAGGTTCTGGCGAGACGGCGCGGATGCGCAGGCTTGCCTGAACCTTCGCTGCATAGGCGATAAGTACCAAAATCGCTTGACGGGGCCCAGTTTGTGTAAGGTCTACAAAATGCACACTTTGAGCAAACAGTGGAGATCCAGATCAAATGCCAAACCCTGTGGCATCTGGTCTGGGTCTACACTATTTGCTTATGTCCCCCACAAAAAAGGAATGCTAGGCATATATGGGTTAACCCATTTTGTACCGGAAACCCCAAAACAGGTAATTAGCAAACAGTGCAGGCTCGGATCAGATGCCACAGAATGTGGTGTCTGATCCAGACTTGGCGTTTGCAATTCAGCCATTTTCTGAATATCTTTTGAAGAAAACACAACCCGACACCCCTAAATTTTCAAATCAAATTGCACTATATAAAAAGTGGAAGGTTCCATTCAGTACAAAAAATAGTTACCGGTAAGAGGGTCACATAGAAGAGTCTGCTGTTCAGTGAATTATTAATCCTTAACCCAATGTATACTGGTGGACTCTTCCATCACTATATTTTGGACAACTCCACTTGTCATATAAGGGGTTTCCAGCCTATTTTTTCATTTATTCTATTTTTGATGGAAAATTCTGTTAGCAAATAGTGCATGCCCTGATCAGACGCCGTATTCTGCGGCGCCTGATCTAGGCCTGCACTGTTTGCCAAGGTACCCCTTTAGGGGATTCCCGCATACAATGGGTTAAACTGCTTAACCCTTATCTTGCTGAATATTCATTTAAGCCACACCCATTTCTGTCTGTCAACCAATCAAAGTTCTTGATGTAATTTATTGCTACAAATTCATAAATTGAATGTCAAACAGTGTAGATCCTGATCAGATGGCTTCTTCAGAAGCCATCTGATCTGGACCTACACTGTTTGCAAAGATAGGGGTTGTCGTGAACAGCAAGATAAGAGTTAAGACTGGAGTAGACAATTTTTAAACTTTTACACCTTTTTGGAGAAAACTTTGCTTGACATTTCATGTGAAACAGCTTGCATACAAAAAAAAATTCTGACACATGAAATGTCGAGCTGGGTTTTCTGAAAAATAATGGAACAATATTGGAATATAATGGGCTGCTTTTCTGCCTGGTGCTTACTGTACTGATTAATGATTCTTTATGCCTGTTCTGAAGACAAAAAGGTCATGTAATCTGACCCCAAATTAAACCTATTAGATGAAAGTCAAGTTATAAACACTAGAGTAGGAAATAATCTGTTTATCTTTTAACCCATTTTGTACCGGAAACCCCTAAAGGGGTACCTTGACAAACAGTGCAGGCCCAGATCAGACGCCGCAGAATGTGGCGTTTGATCAGGGCCTCCACTGTTTGCTAAAAGTTCAGTCATTTTCCAAATCAATTCTGATGAAAACACAACCTGACACCCCTAAATTTTGAAATGGACTCCTGCTATATATAACGAGGAAGATTCCATTTGGTACAAAAAGGGTTAAATAACTGTAATCATGAGAATAAGAAAACCGTTCAGGACAAATATGCTTAAACAAACAATGTACACCCAGATCAGACTGCAGTCTGATCAGGGTCCACACTTTTTGCCATTCCTTCTGTACCTTTTGGACTCTGCTGGATCGTGAAACAAATCTGATAAAATTTTAGGTGTATTACAGCAAGACAACAAGGTGTCAGAATTTTTAGGATTTTTACGCTATGTAAAGACGGTTACGGATATAACACATTTTGGAAAACGAATCCTTAAGATGTTAACCCTTATCTTGCTGAATATTCATTTAAGCCACACCTATTTCTGTCTATCAACCAATCAAATTACTTGATGTAATTTATTGCTACACATTCATAAACTGAATGCCAAACAGTGTAGATCCTGATCAGATTGCTTCTTCAGAAGCCATCTGATCTGGATCTACACTGTTTGCAAAGATACGGGTTGTCATGAACAGCAAGATAAGGGTTAAGATTATATAGAACAAGAACTCCCCCAAAGGGTATGTTGCACCTCTGTAGTTCTCGAGATGTGCACTTGAATATTTGGATTGAAAAGCAGGTGCCATAAAACTGCCCCTAAATTGTCACTATATATATTTGCTTGGACATAGCATGATTAACTTACAAACATTCTGCCTTGGAGCCCTACAATTATAAGTGTTATAAAGAGTCTGTGGTACTATACATATAAAGATGACAAAAGAATGCAACAGGCCACTCAGTAATGAAGAATTTTCTCATACTAAACTCATTGAGCATAGAAATTGTACAACTATCTAAATGAAATGCCAACATGTTCAGGCTCATAAATATTAAAATACTAACTTTTTACTAAGCTAAGCATGCCATGACTTTATGATCTTTTGAAAAGCTTGATCCATCGTTCAACTAAAACTTTTTCTTATTTACTTGCCTTTTCCCCCTAGTGCTCCTGTTTTTGGCTCGGGTCACATGTGAGACACGTAATTCTGCAACAGAAGCTCAGGTGATTTTTCTCCGGGTACTCCGGTTTTAGCCCACCTCTGATTAACGATCAACTGGATACAAGTGAAATAATCTTGAAAGGGCTGTAAAACCAACACCCCCCCCCCCCCCCCCTCCACAAAATGCTGGTTTTATTTTTTGCAACTGTGATCTTGTTTTTCCAATTTCAACCTCAGCAAACTCTTCCTTTTTACCACAATGATCCTTAGTATTTGGACAGATAGGCTTACGAAAACAGTGAAGACCCAGCTCAGACTGCTCCTGCAGGAGCAGTCTGATCAGGGTCTACACTGTTTGCCATTCTGTCTGCACCTTTTAGACTCCTTGCTGGATCATGAAACAAATTTGATAAAATTTTAGGTGAATTACAGCAAGTCATCAAAGAGTCTGAATTTTTAGGATTTTTACAGTATGTATTGAGAAGAGTACATTTTCAATTTCATGGGTGCTAATCACTTATCTAAGAAATATTACTGTAAAAATCACAAAAAAAATTGATGAGAAAGCAATATGTCAAACCTTGAGGGTCATTTAATACTGTCTTACAAGGAAAGGGAGAAAAAGAGATTAGGTAGAAAAATGAGTGTTTTCTTGAGAAAAAAAACAGACAAAAAAAACAAAGAGAGATGTCGTAGAAAAATGAGTTTGTTTCTTGAAAAAAAAAAAAATAATAGATGTTTATGAAGAAAATAAATGTCCCAGTGTTAACAATTTCTATGAACAGACAAAACTTGCTTAACAGTAAATTTCAAGGCTTTAGGAAAGAAAATTGGGGCTAAAAATATTGTAAGCTTTTGCAAGTTTAACTGGGTTGCTTCAAGTAGTCATTATTGTAGAATCTGTGACAGAAATGTCACACTGTGTAACAGGAAGGTGAAGTCTTATCTGTATCTAACCAGTTGGTCTTCCACCTGCATGTTTTGAACAGTCAGTTCAGAATCTTGTTCAAATTTTAGGGGCTACAAAACAACCTCTTTAAAACACTATTGTTTGGAGTCCAAAAACAGAGACCATTAATAATCATTTTTCTGTATCTATAAATTTTTGAAATGAATCTTGAACCATCCTATATCCAAATCTGTGTTATAATTAGGTTTATTAAGAAGAATTACCTTATTTAACCCTTGTCCTGCTGAAGATTTATATATGCCACACCCACTACCGATTATCAACCAATCAGATTACTTGATGCAAATTATTGCAACAAATTCACAATCTGAATGGCAAACAATGTAGATCCTGATCAGATGGCTCCATCAGAAGCCATCTGATCTGGATCTACATTGTTTCAAAGATAAGGCATATCCGGGATTAGCAGGACAAGGGTTAAGTATTCAGACACCTCAACTTCTTCCAATATGAACAAGTATAATTTACATATCAACATTATGTCTTAATCATTAAGACACAACGTTGATTAGTAAATCGCACTTGTTCAAGTTGTAGATCTTGTTTGTTTGTACTGGAGTTCAATGGCCCAGTCAACACTTTTTAGGTCATTTTGAGCCGGTCAGTTTACCAATCCACACTTTTCCTGTGCAAGCTTATATGTAAACGGTTAACCAGTACAGAGCACATTCTTTCGCCAGAAACTGACAACTGCCCTTATTGAATCAGCAGAAGGGAGAGAATGACCATAGAAAAGATTTCATAATCAATCTCCACAAAAGAATGTTGCCGAACCCAGCAGGTATCGAGTTCAAGTTGTATGTAGAACATGTATGGGAAGAAGTTGTGGTGTCTGAATACTCATCAGCTACATTAATTTTGTAGCTGGATCAGTGACAAACTGTGTATACTGATGACACAGTGCATTCTGTGGCAACTCATCTGGGTTTACACGGTTTGCTCAGGCCTATCTGTATGAATACATACGATATGTGTACTTTGACCATCTAAGGTGAACTGACATACTGAAGACGACTTCTTCCTTTCCTTGTTTTTAACCCATTTCATACTGGAAACCCCTGAACGGATAATTGGCAAACAGTGCAGGCCCAGACCAGATGCTGCAGAATGCGGCGTCTGATCAGGGCCTACAATGTTTGCAAAAAGTTCAGCTATTTTCCAGATAAATTGTGAAGAAAACTCAATCTGACACCCCTAAATGTTGAAATAGACTCCTACTATATATAATGAGGAAGATTCTATTTGGTACAAAAGGGGTTTAAATTCTTGCAGCTTTTTTAAAAAGAAGGATTAACTATAGATAAAGGGACAATTCTTTCCTTTTTTCTGGGCCCAGTTGTTCTAAATTAAAGATGTAGTTTGTTAACGTTACTTAACATATAGTTAAAACTTTGATCATTAAATAAGCCAAATGTACTAATATTTTCACTTTTCACAGAAAAAATACCGGAGTATTAGATAGTGCACATACTAGAACAGGGGTAGCCCCTATGTGCCCTTGGCGCCCGATTACCTTAAAAACATCCGTCAGTCAGTCAGTTAACAATTTGACCACTAACAAGATGGTTCTGTTAAGACTGCTGTGAACAACTGGACCAACAGTTGGCTGTGACACAGCTGTCTCGTAAAAATTAAGTTATACTAAGCGCTTGATCAGTACTGCCAACTGACAAACACCCTTTTTGAACCAGTTGAAGTGATTTTTTTTACAAAATGGCTGAATATTTCATATAAAACAGTGAAAGGTTTGATCGGATGCCACTGTCTTGCTGAATCTGACCTGGACCTGCACTGTTTTCCAAATTCCCCAATACGTTTCTATTGATAAACTGGCCAGTGCCATTTTCTGTTTGTTGTGCACATACTGCAAGGTACACCACAACCTCTTTATAACACTATTAATGGGGTCCAAAGCAGAAACCGTGTTAGTTAAACAACAGTGTTATATCCAAACAAAAATGTATAGATTATATAGAAAAATGACCATTTATGGTCATTTTTCTATATAATTTATACATTTTTGGGATCCATCTTGAAACCGTGTTATATCCATAACCTTGTGATAATGATTATTTGTTTGTTCGATATGAGGTTTAACGTCCCCATCAACACTGTAAAGGTCATTTTGGAGACGCTGCTTCCAATTTTGTGGGAATTTTACCAGACATTGAGATGAAATGACATCTCAAGCCCTGTCGCCAAATGAAACCAATAGGGTTTATTGGTATGGACGGTCCGCCTGTGTGATAATGAACCGTGTTATAATGAGGTTGTGGTGTACTATAGGACAGTCTCTGAGAGAGAAGAGTGTGTGTGTGAGAGGCAGAGTGAACAGAATTAGCCCAGTGGCAGAACATCATAAGAAAATGTGTTCCTCCAGCCAGTGACAACACTGATCAGTCTGTGTCTCTGTATTCAGATGGGAGTCATTGCTCCTTAGGGATAGACTGAGTACACTACATTTTCTTGCGGACAGCAAGGATGCTGATCAGACTGCTGATGTAAAGGCTGATTCTGAGCTTTTCTAGGCTCCTGTATTAGACATCACATTATCTCATACCTCTTATTCTGCTGTTCACGACAACCCCTATCTTTACAAACAGTGTAGATACAGATCAGATGGCTTCTGAAGAACCCTTATCTTGCTGTTCACAACAACCCCTATCTTTGCAAACAGTGTAGATCCAGAACAGATGGCTTCTGAAGAACCCTTATCCTGCTGTTCATGACAACCCCTATCTTTACAAACAGTGTAGATCCAGATCAGATGGCTTCTGAAGAAGCCATCTGATCAGAAACTACACTGTAATTCAGCTTGCAAAGTTGAATACATAAATTGCATCAAGTAATTTGATTGGTTGAATTGTAAATGGGTGTGGCTAAATTAATTAATGTAGCGGAATAAGGGTTAACATGGCTCAAAACTGAAGTGACTGTAGAGGTTGGTGTTTCAACAATGTCAATGTCAGTATACTGCTAACAAAATTTAATGTAGGTACAGGAATAAAAGCCAATACTGAATGAAATTTAAATCTTGATTGTAAAATATGGCAGCTGATATATAAATCATATTCACAGAAGTCTACAAAAGGCAATATACAATCACTGATATCTGACTGATGCAAGTTATTTCTACTTGTCTGTAACCCACAAATGATACGTGTATAGGAAATGGTAACACAGTCACAACAATATTTTGTCTCCCTCCACACAGGGGATCAACTCTAAAAGGAAAGAATTTGCTCCTCTTTCCTTCTTCAAATTTTGGATGATTTCTTCCTTTTTTTTTTCTTCTTCTTTTTTTTTAGAAAAAACTAGAAAAAGTGTCCATAGGACACGGATGCCCCCGCCAAATGCCATTCATAAAAAATATTACAAATGTACTTCAAATCAATCATAAAATATATGCATCAAGGGCAGATAATCCAAAAACCAAAAATGCTTGAGTTGTCTTCCTTGTTCATGACACATCGTCTCAGTGTGATGAATGCACCTGTGAAGTTTCATGAATATATTCCATACGGTTTAGGAGTTCTGGCCCGAACACGGTTTACTATACGGTACTACGTCATGGGCAGATAATCCAAAAACCAAAAATGCAAGAGTTGTCTTCCTTGATCATGACACATCTTCTCAGTGTAATGAATGCACCTGTGAAGTTTCATGAATATATTCCATACGGTTTAGGAGTTATGGCCCGGACACGATGTCGGGACGGACGGACAAACGAACGGACGGACAGGGGTAAAACTTAATGCCCATCCGCTATTCTCCGAATAGGCGGGGGCATAAAAATGTCGGGTGAATCCCTCACCCTCACTGCAGCTTCTGGTTTGCATATACACTCACTGGGTCATCCAACTTTTAGCCAGTGGTATCAAAGAATGTGGGTAGAGGAGCAGGGTAGAAGAGCATGTTTGAAACTGTTCACACAAGAGCTATTTTTATGGTGTGTATGCAAGTCTGTTATAACACAATTTCTGTTTTGGAAGTTTGATAAAGAGGTTAAGGGGGCTAGACAAACAGGAAAAAGCTGACTGATTTGACACTCGGTTTATATTCAGCCCAATACAATTCATTTTTGGGTTAACTGTTTGTTAACTGAAAAAAAATTACTACCTAATTGTCCATGTGACTGTTGACGCCCATGTACATAACCACTGAGAAAAAAGTAAAATCTGGACTGGGCGCATGTACAGGGCAATGGCAAACAGAGTAGACCCAGCCCAGATGTTGTATTATACAGCCTCTGATCAGGGTCTACATTGTTTACTTCCAGTAAGGAACTGAACATTTCAGGACGTCTGATCAGGGTTTACACTGCTTGCTTACAGCCTAGGAATGGATGGTTCAGGACTATTTTCCTACCCTACACTCAGGAGACAATCAAGCCACCAGTTCTGTCACTGCTTTCATGTCTTTATCTGCCAAAAATTTAAGGGGAATGGATACACCTTCAGGGGAGGCAACTCCTGCAAAAGTATTTTTGTCTCCCATGTGAACAGGTGTCAATTCTAAAAGGAAAGAATTTGCTCCTCAGGAGCAAATTCTTTCCTTCGAGAGTAGACTCCTTTTTCCTTGGGATAGAGTTTATTGGAAAGCGAACAGGAAGTCCCAAAAGTTGTCTCCCTTTGAAAAATGACAGAAAAATCTGCCAGGTGTTCCCATTCCCCTGACAAATATAAAAGAGAAAAGGATAAGAAGAGAAAAAGATCAGAGAATTTAAAAAGCCATTTAAATGGGACATTTCCATATGAAATAGAAGACTATATTCATTGAAAAGGGGGGGGGGGGGCGTATCAAATAGTTTGACTATGTAAATCTATTACAGAGTGACTATTTTGATTAAAGAAAAATTTAAATAACACAATATATATCCTATTAATCAAACAAAATAGATCATTAACAGACGAAAACTACACACACCTCTGTATAAAGACTGTCTCCGCTCAACAAAAAAAAAAAAAAATCACAAGCTCATTATCATCATACTGTTGATGAAACGAGGATATATCTCTATATAATAACTATACTTATTAAATACCTTCGAGTGAAATACATATTTACATGTCTATATGTACATTCTAGGTAGAAAATAACAGTAATCACACTAACTAGTCAATATTTACAATCACAAGCTGAAATCTTGTAAGTAAAACAAGTTCATTATAGTATGGTAACAACTTTCTATTTACACATGAAGTCCTACTGAGTCTTCTCAAATTAGTAACAAAATATATGAAGTATTTCATGATCATATGACGGGTAACAAAATATATGAGCCCCGCCAAGCAAATTTGTGTCTTCATGCATTCCGTCATGACAAACTTTAACTGCGCATGCCCAGCCATTCAGAGGGGCCAGGGATACGGCTTTCTGTCTGAAGGTTTCTCTAGATTCACTGCTTGTATGAGCGAGCAGCGAAGGTTCTGGCGAGACTGCGCGGATGCGCAGGCTCGCCTGAACCTTCGCTGCTCGCATAGGCTATAAGTACCAAAATCGCTTGACGGGGCTCATATGAAGTATTTCATGATCATATGACAGGTCATAATAATGAATGAGCACTGTGTAACGTAAGAAACAAATTTCTGTACGATGACAATATATTCATTTCTGTGTAAAAACAAACATTATTATATATGATTGGCAACCCTAGTTGCAATCAAACAATGAGACAAAAAACACTTGAGCCCCAGCATGAGAGAACCTGTCTTCAGGTCTGCCACCAGTTCAGACCCAAACCAGCCTGCTAACCTACATACACTAGTAAGTCTTGAAATTTTTTTCTGCAGGAACTATAAGCATTGCATTTTCCAAGCAGCAAACACAAAGGTGCGTGGCCATGGAGCATGGATCAGCACCTTTGTTGTTTGTAAACGAAATAAAACAGATTTACTCACAATATGGCTCATTTAATACAGTACAGGTATATTGTGTGTTCCCGACACACATAATAGTGATAAACTAACAAGCCAAAATCAAAAGATGCATATATTCAAAAGTTAAACTATGCATATTCTTAATTCATGTCTAACATCTTTATCAGAGCAAGATGAGCGGAGTCTCAGACCCATGCAAACACAAATTTAGTCCATAGGCAAATAAAGGTTCATGCAAACCTGTGCCTATACTTTCACTAGAACCACAATTGTCTAAACCCATAGAACCACAATCATTTACGCGTGTATTATGTTTCTGAACCAAAAGAACCAGCATTGTTTATAAATGCATGTGTAGTATGTGTCTAAAAACACAGAGGCATAATTGTTTACATGTGTAGTATGTGTTTAAAACCACAAAACCACCATTGTTTACATGTGTGTAATATGTGTCCAAACCCATAGAACCACAACTGTTTACACGTGTTGTACGTGTCTAAACCTAGAGCCACTATTGTTTACAAACATGTAGTATGTGACTAAACCCAAAGAACAACAATTGTTTATACATGTGTAGTATGTGTCTAAACCCATATAACCATATTTGTTTAAACATGTGTAGTAAGGGTCTAAACACATAGAACATTTGTTAATACATGTGTAGTATACATATACATGTGTAGTATGTGTCTAGACTAATAGAACCACAAAAGTTTAAACGTGTAGTATGTGTCTAGACCCATAGAACCACAAATGTTTAAACATGTGTAGTATGTGTCTTAACCCATAGAACAACTGTTGTTTATATGTGTAAAGTGTGTCCAAACCCATAGAACCACAACTGTTTATACATGTGTAGTATGCGATCAAAAATTGTTTATTCCTATGAAGTATGTGTTTAAACCCAAAGAAGTAAAACTGTTTACATCATTCTGTAGTATAGTAAAAACAAAACTCCAAGGCCCAGTTGTTCAAAGTTTTAAAGGATTTATCAAACCCTGTGTTAAATTTTCATCACTCAAAAACATTAACATACTTTTTTCCACAAATTTTGTGTGCTGCAAAAAAATCTGGTGTATTATTTGTTTTGTTTGTTTGATTTGGGGTTTAATGTCCCCGTCAACACTGTATATGTCATTTTGGAGACGTTGCTTCCAATTCTGTGGGACTTTTACGCGACAATGAGATGAAATGACATCTCAAACCCTGTCGCCCAATGAAACCAATGGGGTTTATAAGCATGGAAGGGCCGACTCGCACCGATTTGCCTGGGCAGGCTTAAATTCTCTAAGCGGTTTACCAGTACTCGTGTACGGTCAGATTCAGCTCTGCGTGGAAGCATCATGCGGCCCATCAAGCCCAAATGGGTGGGGGCGATTGTATTAAGTAGAATGATTTATGTTTCCACCATCATAGCACCAGAGGCATATTGAAGATAATCATGGGACAATTTTCCATATTTATTCTTAGAAACATATGCCGAGAGTACTTGTAAGAATTCCCACACTAAGGCAATCCTAACAAGTAACTGGAACATATATTTTAATGGAGAAATAAGAAAATTATCCAATAAACTATCATAAGTATTTTCTTTTTATCTGTACAGCAGCCATGCACCATTATTTGAGTTTGTTAATGGCAATTCAAAGAACAGGTCCAATATATACAATGCAAGATATGTGCCCAGCATGCAAACACATATTTCAGTGATCTCTGTTTTAAACAGAGATTCAGTACTCATTTAACATGGCTCAGTTCAGCTATCTTATGTAGTGGTAACAGTCCCGCCTCACTGCCAAGACTGTGTTAATTTATTTTTCACCAAAATGTTACGTTTATTTTTCATGAAATTCAAGAGTACATGTTTCTGTCATTTACCCTCTTCAATTAATTCTGATTATAGAAGTCACTGATGAGATTGGCAGGGCAGAGGTGTTTAGGTGCTGTCTATAAATGTCAAATACAATGAGATCACAAGAAGATTCAATAGAGTGCCTTTTCCATGCTTTTTGCAAGCAGACCAAAACATTTTAAAAAAGTCCAATTTAACCCTCATCTTGCTGAATATTCAGTTTAGCCACACCCATTTCTGACTTTGAACCAATCAGATTACTTCATGTAATTTATTCTTACAAATCCATAAACATCATGTCAAACAGTGTAGATCCTGATCAGATGGCTTCTTCAGAAGCCATCTGATCTGGATCTACACTGTTTCCAAAGATAGGGGTTGTCATGAACAGCAAAGAACCTGGAAAATGAAGTTCAAAAGATAATGTAAAATATTGTTTTTTTTTCCAACTTATATTTATATTTGGAAATAAATTTGTAAAACATCACAAATAAGAGCTTGCAGGTAAACTTTAACATAATGCTGATGCCGGACACTGGGGTTTATGGCAACAGCTTCCCCTAACTTTCGTAATAACTAATGTATCTTAAGTTCAAAGCCCAGTTTTCAAACTTCAGCTACTCACATCTTTTTCAGCAGAAATACAACTTTCTAGAACAGTTAAGATTTTGACTGACAATAAATAACCTTGTTAAGCTAACGGGACATTGAACAACTGTGCCAGGCATTTCATGTTATATACATGTATAGAATGATACAGTAGACTGAAAAAGTAGGTCAGAAATGACATAATTTATCTTGCAGAATTGCAGGTGTAATCCTCGATATGGTTGCACGCAGTTTTAGCACAATTTTTGTTCCCAGTTTCCTCAGTTACTCATCAGAGCTCTCTTAACAGGTGAGCTTTTGTAGATACTAAATGTGCCGGCGCATGACAAAACCTAAAATAAGACCGGTCCGACCTGCAGACTCAAATCAACTGCACACCAATCCACTATGACAAGACCTTATGTTTATGTCTCTTTGCATATATATTAGCCTATAGTAGATACATGCAATCAGCGAAGACTCTGATCAGACTGCACAAATGCGCAGGTTGATCTGAGTCTTCTCTGGTTGCTCAAGACTTCTTGTAGATTTTGTCATGCGCTGGCTCAAATGCAAAATTATGTCTTGAAAACTTTAATGCAAAACTTTAACACATCTTTTTTTAGTCCATGACTTTGATCTTAAATCATTGTTTTTGTTTGTTTGTATGGAGTTTAACAGACCAGTCAACACTGTTTAGGTCATTTTTGAGCCGGGCAGTTTACCTATCCACACTTTTCCTGGGCAGGTTTATACGCAAGCGGTTAACCAGTACAGTGCACATTCTTTTGCCAGAAACTGACAACTGGCCTTCTTGAATCAGCCAAAGGGAGAGAATGACCGTTGAAAAGATTTCATGATCAATCTCCACAAAAGAATGTTGCCGACCCGGCAGGTATCGAACCCGCATCCTCCTGATCACCAGTCAGACGCGCATCCGAATGAGCTACCCAGGCCAGCCTTAGATCATTGGCAAGAGAATGGAAAATGCTGATGTGAAATCAATAGAGGGGGAGGAGTAATTGGTTAATTTAAATCTATCAATATAGCAAATTGCACCATACGGTTTGGGAAAAGTGAGATCTTGAAAACTTTAATGCAAATCTTTTCTGAGTCCATGACCTTAAACTTAACTCTTATCTTGCTGTTCACGACAACCCCTATCTTTGCAAACAGTGTAGATCCAGATCTGATCAGGATCTATACTGTTTGGCATTCAATTTATGAATTTGTAGCAATAAATTGCATCAAGTAATTTGATTGGTTAATAGACAGAAATGGGTGTGGCTTAAATGAATATTCAGCAAGAGAAGGGTTAATGTCATTGACAAGGGAATAGTTATTGCTGAATTTATCATTTAATCAAAAGATTCTATCAAACCAAACATATCTTGTGGTTTGGAAAAAATGAATTTTTGAAAAATTTAATCTAAAAATATTATATATAAGCCAAATCCATCATATAGTTTGAAATATTGAGGTCTTAAAATCTTCCTGCATAAACATAACAATGTGTGGATGACAAGGTGAATTCTGATGCCAGGGCACCATAGCACACCTGGAGGCCTGGACTTAGTGCAATCATGCTGATGACAAAGAAACGGAACTGTGACTAACTCCAACTGCCTTCTGAACTCTGACTGCATTACTAAAAGCTATTTTCCTTTTACATCTGAAGCACTGTAGTTTTTTCTCTGTTCCATAGTCAGGAAGCAGTTGACTGTATGCTCTTACGGCTGATAATTCATAATCATGTGGCAAATCTTGTCTGAGCTAACCACAAACTGTCCAATCATCAGCACACTTGCACTTGCAGAAAGAAGACCAGCTTTAAAATGAGCCGGGGCACAGCATTTCCTACAACTTACCATGTACACACAGCGAAGAATCATATCAGCCTGCACATCCATATAGTCTAACCAGAGACTTCTCTTGCTGCATGAAGGAGCATTGGGCCCTTAGCTATCCTTAGAGCACACAAAGCAGAGTCTGATCAGACTGCATGGAATTACAGGCTGATCGGAGTCTTCGTTGGGCGCACATGTCTGATTGCAGGTTTTGTCATGCGCTGGCTCAAATGGTAAACAAATGTGTCAGCATATGTTCTTTGCTTCACATGTATGTTCAGAACCACCAATTTATTTCCATATTTTTCTCATTAAACCATACAAACCTAGACTGGGTGCTTTCGAAAAATAGATTGTGGTTACTAATAGGGCTCATCCGGAATGAAAATTGTAATGTGTGTGATTTCATAGCTTAATTTCAGTTTAACATCTAAAATTAAGTGAATGTAAATAATTCTGACAATGGTTGAGGAGACAGGACAATTTCAATTTTCTTTTTTCTAAAATTGGTAATTTTAAAAATATCCAGTATCGTGTAACTTAATGTGTGGTAATGATCCTAAGTACTGAGACAGAAAAGCCTAAGCAAACATAGCAGACCCAGATCAGACTGCTCCTGAAGCAGCAGTCTGATCAGGGTCTACATTGTTTGCCATTCCGTCAATACCTTTGGACTCCTTGCTGGATCAAGAAGCAAATTTGTTAAATTACGGAGAATTACAGCAAATTCTCAAGATGCCCAAATTTTATTTTTTTTTTTTCCTTATGGTATTCTTAATGACTTGCCACTGTAACAGCTAAGTGCCAAATGCCAATAATTCTATGCAGTAGTAATTCTAGCAACTCAATACCTTGATGTACCTCCAAAATCGTTGTTTGTACCCATCTAGGTTAAAACTCAGCATTTTATTGTATGTTTTCATTTTTCAAGTATTATATCTCAGGAACTATTTGAGATATTTTGTTCAAATTTTCAGCATCTGTTATCAGAGAGAGAGAGAGAGAGAGAGAGAGAGAGAGAGAGAGAGAGAGAGAGAGATGCCAAAAAATTTTGTGACCAAAATTCGATAGTGTTCCACTCACTGGAGTGATACATAGATACATAAAAAACATATAAATAAACGCTGTTCATTCATTATTTTGGAGCAAGTTCTATCCTGGAACGTGAAATCCGTTTCTAACTTTTGAGTATCTTTCACTGCGTTTCTAGCACCAAACTCTTGCTTCAGAGTTAACACCTCCAGATAGCATACAACTCTTTGTGCCTAGCATCCACAACTTCAATTCCTGAGCCATGTTACAACAAACTTAAGTGACACACATGGATTGGACCCAGATCAAACAGCCTTGGTAGTTTGGAGCTCTGGTGGCTCACGTACACAGCAACATTAGCTTTACAGACTTGTTAGTAGATTAACTAGTTAACCCTTCTCTTGCTGAATATTCCTTTTAGCCACACCTATCTCTGACTTTGAACCAATCAGATTACTTGATATAATTTATTCCTACAAAGTCATAAATTGAATGTCAAACAGTGTAGATCCTGATCAGATGGCTTCTTCAGAAGCTATCTGATCTGGATCTACACTGTTTCCAAAGATAGGGCTTGTCGTGAACAGCATGATAAGAGTTAACACAATACCTGGGGCAAGTTGTTCAAAACTAACAACATCGTTAGCTAATGTATCGCTAAAACTTTGATCATTTATTATGGCAAATATACTACTATTTTTGCTGAAAAATGTGAGCAACTTTTGCGAATGCAAAAGCTGCTCACATTTTTTTCAGCAAAAATACCAAAATTTTAAATATAAAACTTGCTTGAACAGTCAACAGTTTGACCACTAACAAGTTCGTTAAGCTAACAATGCTTTGAACAACTGGCCCCTGGACATTTTAGATGAAAAAAAGTGTAGCTTTTGCATAGTTTTGCTGAAAAAATAGCTTTTGCAAACACAAAAGCTACTCGCATTATTTGCAGCAAATACAATATAGTGTTTGTTTGAATGGAGATTTAACGTCCACATCAGCACTATTTGGGTCATTTTAACTTCCAATTTGTGTGACTTTTACCCGACACTGAGATGAAATGGCATCTCAAAACATGCCGCCCAATGAAACCAATAGGGTATATATGCATGGATTGGCACTACTTTTCCTGGGCAGATTTTGATCTTAGTGGTTTACCAGTACTCATGTACCATTGGTTTCAGCTTTGCCTGAAAGAACCATGCAGCCCAATCTATTTCTCCAAGCCCCGCTGCATGGGGGCCCAAAATATAGTGTACATGTATATATTACCATACTAAATGGTCCAGTTGTTCAAAGCATCACTAACTAGTTAACCCTTATATTGCTGAATATTCATCTAAGCCACACCCATTTCTGTCTATCAACCATTCAAATTACTTGATGTTATTTATTGCTACAAATTCATAAACCAAATGCCAAACAGTGTAGATCCTGATCAGATGGCTTCTTCAGAAGCCATCTGATCTGGATCTACAATGTTTGCAAAGATAGGGGCTGTTGTGAACAGCAAGATAAGGGTTAATGTTGGGAAAGTGAAATGTTCAAGTAAGTACAATACCTAACTTCAGATAAGGGGATTAACGAGGATTATTAACCCATTTTGTACCAAATGGAATCTTTCTCTTTATCTATAGCACAAGTCCATTTCAAAATTTAGGGGTCTCAGGTTATATATTCTCCAAAATCTATTAAGAAAATGGCTGATATTTTTTTAAATAGTGCAGGCCCTGATAAGATGCCGCAGAACCTGGCGTCTGATCTGGGCCTGCACTGTTTGCTAATTATTTGTTTTGGGGTTTCTGGTACAAAAAGCGTAAAAGGTTCTGTGGCATCTAATCTGTGGCTGCACCATTTGTTCATTGCACATTTTGGGGTTTCTGGTACAAACAGGGTTCAAGGATCTGCGCCATCTGATCTGGGCCAGCACTGTTTGCTAATTACCCATTTTGGGGTTTCTGGTACAGAAAGGTTAAATGTTCTGCAGTTTCTAATCTGGGCCTGCACTGTTTGCTAATTACCCCTTTTGGGGTTTCTGTTACAAAAAGGGTTGCGACGAATTTTCCTTTATCCACTTCTGAAACCTATGTTGCAGACACTTGTTAAGAATCCAGGTGATTCTAATAAGTTCTATTAACCCTTTTTGCACCAAATGGAATCTTCCTTCTTATATATAGCACAGGTCCATTTCAAAATTTAGGGGTGTTGGGTGGTGTTTTCAACAAAATTTATTTGGAAAATGACTGAGCTTTTAGCAAACAGTGGAGGCTCTGATCAGAGGTCGCATTCTGCGGCGTCTGATCTGGGCCTGCACTGTTTGCCGGGTACCCGTTTTGGGGATTCTGGTACAAAATTGCTTAAAAAAAAGAGTACTGGTTACCACCCAGGAAATCCTGCTCATAATGCTCAGATGTGAGCAAGTAGCAGTAATAGGAGAAAAACGAGAGAAAAAAAAAGGTAATCCCTTGGAAAGGACTACAACATGGACCTGAAAACTAAGAGTTTTTCTGGGCCAGTCTAGCTAGTTTTGGCCAAGTAGGCCTCATCAGTGACCCTGAAATATTTTCCAAAAGTCTGCAGTGGAATTAATGATCCGAAAAGACTAGAAACCACAGGTTTTTATGAAAAGGAAAGATTCTCTTTGTTACACCTTATCTGGAGCTTTGCTAACAATATCTAATGCCCCTGTATTTCTGCTTAAAAAAGTGAGAAGCTTTTGCAAAGCAACACATTTTCAAAGAAAAATATTAGTGCCATTGCCATATTAAACAAGTTTAATGTTGGTTTAGACTGAGCTGTCAGTTTTTATATTACTTAACCCTTCTCTTGCTGAATATTCAGTTAAGCCACACCCATTTCTGACTTTGAACCAATCAGATTTCTTCATGTAATTTATTCCTACAATTTCATAAACTGAATGTCAGTGTAGATCCTGATCAGATGGCTTCTTCAGAAGCCATCTGATCTGGATCTACACTGTTGAAGCCAGAAGCCATCTGATCTGGATCTACACTGTTTCCAAAGATATGGGTTGTCGTTAACAGCATGATAAGAGTTAAGCTTTCTTATGAGAAAAGGTTCCAGGCCTGACATGTGTTTGAGGATGTGCAGTCTGATCTGGGTTTTTGTATGTCACTTTGTTTTTGTTGCCTTTTTTTGCTTTGGGCAAGCACTGAACTCATTTCTGTAACTCTCTACACAAAACTAGTGTGTGCTGGAAAATAATCATCTGTGATCCCGGGATGTTCGACGTCGTTTATTCACAGGTGCTGGTTCCACAGGCTGTGACTCAACTAGAAAAGAAACATAGACAATGTGAGCTGCACCAAGCAGAACTTGTCATACATGTGCATATAGGGGAGACAACAATCTGTCTGTGCAACAGCTTAGCTTATAGAAACAGGTCATTAAAACAAGAGGCCCATGGGCCATTATGCTCACCAGAGTTCAGGCGGGCACTGCCTACTGGCAGCCATGTATGGTTTCAATTTATCGATTATAAGGTCTCCCAAACAAACCCCCATTCCATGTGGACTCTGTATCTGAAATATTAGGCCTTTTATGAAGTGGAGGGGTGGGACTTGGATCCAACAGAGCCAAGGTTGGTATCACTGAATGCATTTTATCGTAAGGAACAAGAATATATATGGTTTAGGGGTGAGGATGTGTACAGTTCCAGAGATATAAAGCCTTTTAAGCTGTGGAGGGGTTGGAGCAAGGCCCTGGCAGACACCAGGAAATCCAAGATTGTTGTCCTAGAATGTGTCTTATCATTAGGACCAAGAAAATATATTGTTAAGGAGTGGGGATCTGAAATGTTTCTGAGATATGAGGCCTTCTTATGAAGTGAAGAGAAGAGGAATAGCCCCAGTGGACCGCCAAGTTGGTGTGACTGAATATTTCTAATCACAAGGAACAAGAATATATATGATAATGAGGTGGGTATCTTAATGGTGTCTGAAATATATGGCCTTTTATAAAGTGGATGGGTGGGCAATGGCATCGACACATTGCCCTAGCACAAATACACCAAACTTGATGTGGCTGAATGAGTCTTATCAAAAGGGGCACAAATATACATGCCTTAGGGGTGGGGATCTGAACAGTTTCTGAGAAAACTTATAGAGCAGACACGAAAATGCAAGTTATAATATTCAAAGGGCAATAACTCTGAAAGTAGGAAAGCAAGAGTTACGGTTCATGTGTTCTGCACGTCCTCTCATGGTGTTTAACATTTATGTGAAGTTTCATGAAAATATATCAAGCGGTTGAAAAGTTATGGAGCGGACATGAAAATGCAAGTTAAAACATACAAAGGGCAATAACTCTGAAAGTAGAAAAGCAAGAGTTACGGTTCATGGGTTCTGCATGTCGTCTCATGGTGTTTAACATTTATGTGAAGTTTCATGAAATATATCAAGCGGTTGAAATATATCAAGCGGTTGAAAAGTTATGGAGCGGACACGAAAATGCAAGTTAAAACATACAAAGGGTAATAACTCTGAAAGTAGAAAAACAAGAGTTACGGCTCATGTGTTCTGCACGTCGTCTCATGGTGTTTAACATTTATGTGAAGTTTCATGAAAATATGTCAAGCGGTTTAAAAGTTATGGAGCGGACACGAAAATGTTAACAGACACACACACAAACACACAGAAAATACGGAAACTATATACCCCCATGGCATACTGCGTATGCCGGGGGTATAATTATATGGTTTAGGGGTGGGGATCTGAATAGTTTCTGAGATATATGGCCTTTTTTGCACTGGAGGGGGTGGGGTATGGCCCCGGCACACCCTGGGGGACCCCCAGGTTAGCACTAGAAATGCGTCCATAGGACACGGATGCCCCCGCCTGAAAATATGTCTATGTTCGTATTCATCCATAGAAAGTTATTGACCGTGTTTAAGTTTTGGATCCTTTTTTCATGTTGACCTCTAAGTATGACCTTGACCTTGTAGGTAAGGACCCTGGTTTTATGTGAGGCAGATTGTCTCATGATGGCCAACATTTCTGCCAAGTAATTTCAAAATCCATCCAGAGATATGAAAGTTATTGACTGCGTTTAAGTTTCGGACCATTTTTTAACTTTGACCTCTAAGTATGACCTTGACCTTGGAGGTACGGATCTGGGTTTGCATGTGACACATGGTCTCATGATGGTTAATATTTCTTCAAAGTAATTTTAAAATGCATCCAGAAATAAGTAAGTTATTGACTGCGTTTAAGTTTCGGACACCTTTTTTTGACCTTTGACCTCTAAGTATGACCTTGACCTTGGAGGTACGGATCTGAGTTTGCATGTGACATATCGTCTCATGATGGTTAACATTTCTTCAAAGTAATTTCAAAATCCATCCAGAAATAAGTAAGTTATTGACTGCGTTTAAGTTTCGGACCCTTTTTTGACCTTTGACCTCTAAGTATGACCTTGACATTGGAGGTACGGACCTGGGTTTTGCACGTGACACGTCCTCTCATGATGGTTAACATTTTGGCCGAGTAATTTTAAAATCCATCAAGAAATAAGGAAGTTATTGACTGCGTTTAAGTTTCGGACGCACGGACGGACGAACGGACGGACAGGGGCAACGCTATATGCCCTTTCCACCATTCTTCGAATGGCGGGGGCATAAAAACTTTAACATAAGAATTCTAAGTCAGTGACCTTGACCCCAAGGTTATGGTCATGAGCGCTGATGCAGCTGCTATTCAAAAATTTGAGACTATATTTGTATCTATAACCATACCGAGTATAAACTAAATCCATCCAAATATAAAGAAGTAATGAGCTCCTAAAAACTTTAACACAAAACCTTTAACATTAAATTTCTAAGTCTGTGACCTTGATAGGTGCTGATACTGCAGATAAAAACTTTAGCCCTGTATCTATCACAATACCAAATATGAACTTAATCCATGTTCACATAAAGAAGTTATGAGCAACTAAAAAACTTGAACGCAAAAACTTTAATATATGTGGACGCTGACGGTAGTAGAATAGCTTACTGGAACAACAAAGTTCCTAATAATATCTGAGACACTCTCAACACCAGTCTCACAGAGTTTACTCCAGTACTTTGCATTGGAACAATAACAACTAGACAAAAGTGCCCAGTGGGGCACGTATACCCCCGGCCAGTGCCATCACCTCAGCTGAAAATAGCAATGTCAAAAGCTTCTTTGCATATACAGGCCATATTCCATAGAATGGCCATTTTCAAGATTCAAAGGGCAATAACTCTGAAAGTAGGAAAGCAAGAGTTATGGTTCATGTGTTCTGCACGTCGTCTCATTGTGTTTAACATTTATGTGAAGTTACTTGAAAATATATCAAGCGGTTGAAAAGTTATGGAGCGGACACGAAAATGCAAGTTAAAACATACAAAGGGCAATAACTCTGAAAGTAGAAAAGCAAGAGTTACTGTTCATGTGTTCTGCATGTCGTCTCATGGTGTTTAACATTTATGTGAAGTTTCTTGAAAATATATCAAGCGGTTGAAAAGTTATGGAGCGGACACGAAAATGCAAGTTAAAACATACAAAGGGCAATAATTCTGAAAGTAGAAAAGCAAGAGTTACGGTTCATGTGTTCTACACGTTGTCTCATGGTGTTTAACATTTATGTGAAGTTTCATGAAAATATGTCAAGCGGTTTAAAAGTTATGGAGCGGACACGAAAATGTTAACAGACACACACACACACAAACACACACACACACACACAGAAAATACGAAAACTATATACCCCCATGGCATACTGCGTATGCCGGGGATGCCGGGGGTATAACTACAGAATGGTTGTGTAATATACGTAAGCCTTTGAACCGTGTAGACATGTACAGATAGCAATGCAAACACTGTACATCAAGATGAGTTGGCTCCAAATGAGTTGGCTCATCAGGATTGTTTGTTATGCTGTTTATACTTATTGACTAACTCTTATCCTGCTGAACATCACCACCCCTACTTTTGCAAACACATCCTGATCAGATGGCTTCTGAAAGCCATCTGATCAGGATCTTTACTGTCATGCAGTTTGTGAATTGAATTTTGTTTGTTTGTTTGATCTGAGGTTTAACGTCCCCGTCAACACTGTAAAGGTCATTTTGGAGACTTTGCTTCCATTTTGTGGGACTTTTACCCGACATTGAGATGAAATGACATCTCAAGCCCTGTTGCCCAATGAAACCAATAGGGTTTATTAGCATGGACGGTCCGCCTCGCACTGCGGTTCCTGGAAAGGCTTAGATCCTCTAAACGGTTTACCAGTACTAGTGTGCAGACAAGATTCAGCTCTGCGTGGAAGCATCATGCAGCCCATATATTTCTTCAAGCCCCTATGGGCGGGGGCGTTTGTGAATTGAATGAATACACTGTATAAAGTAAATATGACTGGCTGATAGGCATAAATGGGTGTGGCTAGACTAAATTATCAAGCAGTAATTAACCCGTGTCCTGCTGAATATTTATATATGCCACACCCACTACCGATTATCAACCAATCAGATCACTTGATGCAAATTATTGCAACAAATTCACAATCTGAATGGCAAACAATGTAGATCCTGATCAGATGGCTTCGTCAGAAGCCATCTGATCTGGATCTACATTGTTTCAAAGATAAGGCATATCCGGGATTAGCAGGACAAGGGTTAAGTTAACCCTTGACCTGCTGAACCCGGATATGCCTTATTTTCCAAACAATGTAGATCCAGATCAGATGGCTTCTGATGAAGCCATCTGATCAGGATCTACATTGTTTGCCATTCAGATTGTGAATTTGTTGCAATAATTTGCATCAAATAATCTGATTGGTTGAAAATCGGCAGTGGTTGTGGCATATATTAATATTCAGCAGGACAAGGTTTAAGCTCCTTGATGTGTCTCAATTCACCTCAGAAACCCAGGCATGTAGGAGTTAGAGGGCACATCATCCACAGAAAAGTATGTTGAGATAAGAAAATGGAACAAGAAGTTGTTTTTTTTTTATCTCTTACAGCCAAGATGTTCAGAGAAAAGGAACCATTTTAGCAAGGTCAAATTGATTAATGATCAATGCCTTCACTTCTTTTTGCACATTAGGGCGAAGGCTAGAGTTGACACGATAGTTCATAAAGCCAGTGAACCACAAAATGTAGATCAGGGTCAAATATGGATGCTTGCGTTACAGTTGCCATACCTAGATGCAAGTTTGTAACAAGTATCATTAATGAAGCTCTAATAGTTCTTGAGAAATGGACTTGAATATATGGGAGTATGCTATGTTTGGTGCAATATTTCACTAAGTCAGTGGTCCATGAAATGCAGGTCAGGGTCAAATATGGATGCTTTCATTATTTGCCATTATTTCCTAGATGAAAGTTTCTTGAAAGATGTTTTTGAAAATTAAAGATGTTTTTGAAAATTAGGCTGAGCACTAGGGTGGTTGCAAATGTTAACAGCTTGACAAGTTGAAGAACAGACAGATTTAACCCTTGTCCTGTTAATCCCGGATATGCCTCATCTTTGAAACAATGTAGATCCAGATCAGATGGCTTCTGACGAAGCCATCTGATCAGGATCAACATTGTTTGCCATTCAGATTGTAAATTTGTTGCAATAATTTGCATCAAGTAATCTGATTGGTTGATAATCGGTAGTGGGTGTGGCATATATAAATATTCAGCAGGTTAAGGACAGAATGGAAAATCAGGCTTAACAGAACATGTCGGGTATATTGGTTCCATCCAAAATAACGTTAAAAAGGAGCTGACAGAGAGTGAAACTGTCTGACATTGTCTACAAAGGCTCCTTTTCACCATTACCTTTAGTTTTAGCAGATCTAGTTGTTCTCTTATTTTCTTGGGTTTCTTCATGTTGGTCTACCACAACCGGAGAGTTACGGCCCCTTGTTCTACTTCTTACCGGTGATTTATCACGAGAACCTGGCGAAAATAATAAAACAGTTTCATTCAAATGCTGAGCAAGTCTGATGACTATTGCACCAAAACTGTGGCCTCTAGGGTGTTCACAAGCTTTTTCTGTGATTTTACCTACTTTTTGACCCGACATGACCCATATTCTAACTTGACCGAGATACTGTCATGATGATCATTCTGAGCAAGTTTGATGGAGATTGCACCAAAACTGTGGCCTCTGGTATTCACAAGGTTTTTCTATGATTTGACCTACCTTCTGACCTGATATGACCCTTATTCGTACTTGACCGAGATGTCAATCTTGAGGTCATTTTGAGCAAGTTTGAAGGACCAAAACTGTGGCCTCTAGAGTGTTCACAAGGTTTTTCTTTGATTTGAACTACTGATCTACTTTTAGGCCTACACGACACATATTCAAACTTGACCAAAATATTGTCATGATGATTATTCTGACCAAGTTTGATGATGATTGGACCAAGACTATGGACTCTTAAAAGTGTTCACAAGGCTTTTCTATCATATGGCCTACTGACCGACTTTCTGACCTTACTAACCTGATTTTTCACTTGATATGACCCATATATAAACTCGACCGAGATATTATCAAGATGATCAGTCAGAGCAAGTCTGATGATTATCGGACCAAAAATGCGGTTTCTATGGTGTTCACAAGGTTTTTCTGTGATTTTACCTACTTTTTGACTCCACATCAGAAAATTCTGATTCTGACATGACCCATATTTGAACTTGACCGAGATATTGTCATGCTGATCATTCTGAGCAAGTTTGATGGAGATCAGACCAAAACTGTGGCCTCTGGTTTTCACTTGTTGTAAGTATTTCAATGATTTGACCTCCTGGTCCACTTTTTTGTTCTGACATGACCCATATCCACCTTATGTATAGCAGGAAACTTCTGACCTGATATGACCCTATTGGCTTCATTGGCGACAGGGCTTGAGATGTAATTTCATCTCAATGTCGGGTAAAAGTCTCACAAAATTGGAAGCAACATCTCCAAAATGGCCTATACAGTGTTGACGGGGATGTTAAACCTCAAATCAAACAAACAATATATATAGCAGGAGACCATTTCAAAATTTAGGGGTGTCAGGTTGTTTTGCTTCAAAATCTATTTGGAAAATTTCTTTTTTTTTTTGCAAACAGTGAAGGCCCTGATCAGACGCCGCATTCTGCGGCGTCTGATCTGGGCCAACACTGTTTGCCAGGGTACCTGTTTTGGGGTTTCTGGTACAAAAATGGGTCAACTGAAAATTGACAAAAACTATCCTTTAATGATCACCAAATAACCACCTTATCTGTTGCTATGAAATTTAGTACTGTCTCACCTGATGCATTCTGTGGCTTATCCAGTACAGTAGATGGTGACTGCCTGCTTCTCCGACTTTGTGAATTTCTCCGAATCTCTTCAGCTTTAGCAGGTTCAACCTTTTTCTCAGGCACTGTCTTTGTTAGCACTTTCACCTCTTTTTTACTTTCTTTCCCTGGAATAAATTTTATTTTTTCTTTTTCTTTTTCCTCTGGATGCACACTTTTAACATTTGTTCGTGCCCTAAGACCACTTTTAACAGTATCAATTAAAGACTGAGTATTAGAATCATCCAACTGTTTTAAATCATTACTATTTGAAACAGCAGAGGAACTCATTGTATCCAACTTAGGTCTTTTACTTAGGTCCTCTGACGAACCATCACTTTCACCTGTATTTGTTCTTTTTCTACTCCTAAGCTGTCTAGGAGCTGTATCTATTTCCCCAGACATTAATTTCTCCTCATGTGGATCTTCCAATGGAGCAGCATGAGATCTATGTCTAACTTTGGTATTTTTTGAACTTTCACTGGTTTCTGAAGATTCTGTCAGTTCAGACCTAACATTTTCCTTATCACTATTCAATGAGACAGTTGTGGTTGATCCTGTGCTTGTGGCTAAAGTAGCTGCACTAGATACAATGGACAGATTAGAATTCTCTACATCAGAAGTCACTGAAGTAGCCTCACCACCAACCTTATCACAATCACTTTTAACATCCTTCACATTATCACAATCTTTATGTATCTGTCCACTATCAGATAAATCCTGTTTTGACTGACTAGTTTCTGAAAATTTAACAAGTTCTAATGCCATTTCACCTTTAGGTATAGTCACCAATGAAGTATCTCTTCCAGAACAAACTACTGGCACTGGTTTACTTTCAGTTACTGGCCCTGAACCAACTGTCAAATTGCTTCTTGCAGCTGATGTAGGTGGGTGCACTGCACTTGTGGCAGAAGTATTTACTAAATACTTTTCACTAGAAATCCTTAAAATTGATGGCATTTCCTTTACCTCTGAAACTAGTACACTAGAATCACAGTTTACAATTTTTGTATCAGAGGGGGTTGAATTTTGCCTAGACAGAACTGGTATTGATTGTTCTGAAGTGTCATCATTGGATGAAATATTATGTTCCTGATTTGAAGCACTGTTGATAGTTAACTGACACGATATACTTTTTTGTGACACAGAGGTATTATGAGAAGGCAGTCTTTCAGCTGATATTGAATGAAGGTTTGCAGTTTCTTGCAACATTTCTGACAAACCCATTTGTTGATATGGACTTTTGGGCTTCTCTTCATGTTTAAGCAATGGATACCTTGCATTGTAAGGATGCAAAATTGGAGGACCAAGACCAGTAGAGTTCAAACCGGGTATAACACTTGCAGTTTGCTCATTAGCACTGACATTTGCCATTTTTGCTTCACTATTGCACACTGATGTTAAAACATTAGCACTGGTAATAGCACTAGATACTGGAACTGGGTTTGGTAATACCCCAGGTAATGTATATGTATTAGAGGAAATTAAAGCACTGTTTGTAACTGATTCACTAGTGTAAGTTTTATGGGATAAAATTGAACTAGTTACTGCTGGTACTACCGTAGTAGACGCTTGAGACACACAACTTAACACTGATCCCGAACTGAATGTTGATTCTGTGTGTTGTAAGGATGGTGGACCAAATTCTTCATTTAAAGTAGGACTACTGATCTGAGGTAATGGATTCACAAGATCTAATGGTCCATCAAAACAGAAACCTGTGATAGACGGAGTGATAGAATCAATGTCAAAATGAGATACATCATTAACAGGAGTTTTATGTCCCGAAGCCGAACCACGAGCATTTGCTTTTGTTAATGAATTATTACTGGATCCCTGCTCAACCATGGAAGCACTGCTTGAGGGGGATCGGCTTTTCTGATGAGGTAGTGAGTTATCTAACGGAAGGGGTTTCACAAGTTTTTGCACTGATTCTGTTAGCCTTTTTGGAAGTGGAAGTGAGGAGGCATATGGAAATGGAACAGTATTTGCCACTCCCGGAGAAGACCTCCTTGCACCACATGTGACATTGGTCCCTTTCTGTTCATCAGCTGTCTTGCTAACTTTTGTACTTATGCAGTTCACAGAGTTATCATTTTGCAATGATGTCACCGTTGTTGATGCAATGTTATGCTGTGGGTTACTACGCACAGATGCAATGTCAAAACCACTGTGAAGTTCTAAAGAAGTTGGAACCTGTCCTTTCAAATTAATTCCAACTGGAGATCTTGATGGACTGTTTGGCTGGTCTGTACCATTAGTTGCTGGTGGTACAGCCAACTGCGCCTGAGCTGCCTGCTGCTGTAACTGCTGAAATATTGGTCGTAACTCCTCCAATTTCCGCTGCAAAATCACTGGATCTTTGGTTCCAGCCAGAGCAGAGAGACGAAGCTGAGGGTGTGGATTGTGATATGCTTCCAAGGATTTTAATATTGCCAAATTGTCACTATTGCACTGTGGAGAAATTCTTGCCACATCCACACCACCAACACCAGTGTGTAACAAATCTCTTCTGTTTTCAACATCAATTCCAGGGAACCCTGCATAATGAGCCCTGGACAGAGATGGGCTAGAATATGGAGGAACTGTAGACTGAGAAAAAGGAGATTTTCTTTGTTCACTATACGGTGATTTAGCTTGCTCACTGCGTTGTAACCCTACATGAGATTCACTCCTGACAGGTAAATGTGAAGCAAAGTCTTGTGCAGTAAGGAAAGGCATACGAGAGCCAACAACACTTGATACATGTTCAGAAGTTCTTGGACTACCAGTATTTCTAGGACTATTACTAGTCCTTGGACGAGGGCTTCCCCTTGGACTATTTCTAGGGCTGTATTTCTTTTTCTGCATAGAAGGATTTTCCTGATTGCCTGCAAGTAAAAAGATAACCAAATAAACTGTGAAGCAGAGAAGCTTAGCACCAAAAATGCATACTGTAATATCCTAAGTATTGGGATAAATAGGCTAAAGTAAACATTGCAGACCCAGATCAGACGGCTCCTTCTGATCATGGTTTACACTTTTAGACCCAGATCAGAATGCTCCTGATCAGGGTCTACACTGTTTGCCATTCCGCCTGCACCTTTTGGAGTCATTGCTGGATTGTTAAACAAATTTGATAAAATTTTAGGGAAACTACGGCAAGACATCAAGGTGTCCCCGTTTTTAGGATTTTATGGTAACAAAGACAATTTTGGATTATATTTTCTTATTTGTACATAAAATATATGATGTGGTGTGGAACCTGTCAGAACTGCCTTGATGAGCTGATTCTTACAAGGACCCACAACACATCATTTTTATCTGAGTTGTGGTCAGCTTTTGAACCCATCCTCTAGATATATTTTGAGGTCAATCAAAAAGTCACATGGAACATATATTTCAGATATTACATTTCAGAATCATATAGTGTCTGAATATTAAGGCAAAATCATTGAACCATGAAAATAGGCCATACTGACCTAGATATATTTCTATGTCAATCATCTGGTCACATGGAACTTATAATTCAGGTTTGAAGTTTCTCCAAGAAAAAGTATTCAAAATATATGGCAGAATCACTGAATCATGAAATATAGGTCACACTGACCTAGATATATTTTTATATCATTCATCGGGTCATATGGAATCGATTATTTAGATATGAAGTTTCTCCATCAAATAGTATTCAAGATATAAAGCAAAGTCAATGAACCATGAAATATAGGTCACAGTGACCTAGATATATTTTGAGGTCAATCATGGGGTCACATGGCACTAATATCCCAGGTATGACATTTCTGCAACAAATAGTCTTCAAGATATAAGGCAAAATCACTGGACCGTGAATTGTAGGTCACCGTGACCTTCACCCTTTTACACTTGAACCAATGCCTCATGGTTGGCTGATGTATAACCAATTGTGTCTATCACTTGTAAGCATAATGGAAAGGTATACAACAAATTACAAAGGTGTCCTAGATTTTGACTCCTAGCCCTACCCCCCCCCCCCATCCCCCACCCACCCTCTGAGGCATGAACCCAGGGGTGTGTTGTCTTGGAATCTCTGGAGACACTCCCAGGTATCCAAGTTGTAAATATGAATTTGTGATGAGTGACTGTTGAGATATAAGTTTTTCAAAAACTTTAAGGCAGTATTACATAGGTGTTCCAGATTTTGTCCCCTAGCCCCACCCAAGGGCATGAAGCTTGGGGTCTGTTTTCTTTGACCATCAGAAGACCCTCCCAGGTACTTAAGTTCCAAATATGAGTGCTCTGTGATGACTGACTGTTAGTATATAAACATTTGAAAAGCTTGAACACATTGTGATCACATGCAAACGACAAGAGGAACATAATGGTCCTATATTGATCACCTGAGCTAAGAGATTAACATAAGAGTCCAGGGCAGGGCAATTTTTGGCCCTAGGTCTATAATTTGAATTATCTTGATAGAGGTCCACTAAATGAAGCTTTATATCAAATATCAAAGGTCTGGGCCTTCCAGTTTCCGATAAAAAGATTCTTAAATGTTTTCCCTATGTAAAACATGTGGGCCTCGTGGCGGGGCCATTTTTTGCCGTTGGGATATAATTTGAACAATCTTGGAAGAGGTCCACTAGATAAAGCTTCATACCAAATATCAAAGATCTAAGCCTTTTGGTTTCAGACAAGAATATTTTTAAAGGTATTCCCTATATTAGTCTATATAAAACCCAGACAGTGCCATTTTGGGCCGCAGGGCTATAAGTTGAACAACCTTGGCAGACGTCCACTACATGAAGATTCAAACCAAATATCAAAAGGAACTGGCTGCTGTGAGGTGAGGCTGCTGACAACCACCTGATATAAAACTTGTTAACAATGATTAGGTTTTATTTTACATGATGTGGAAATAGATTTTTAAGTTCTATTTGCTATCCTATCACCAACTGGGGCTAATACTGGCTGCCTGAAGAACAAATTCAAACCATGAGATTTGGGAAAAAATGATGGTTCTGAAGGACATGGTCTTCAGTCTGCAACTGTGGTTTTTGTTTGTTTGACAACTATTTCTGAATAGCCTCTTGTGTCAGTCAAGGTTTTGGATGGAAAAGTACATGTGTTTGCCAGTAACCATAAAAAACTAGAATTTGTTTTCTACAAAAACACAGATGTCTCCCCCGTTTTTGACCTCTAAGTATAACCTTGACATTGGAGGTATTGAGCCGGGTCTTGTGTGCAACACATCATCTAATGAAGATAAACATTTCTGCAAAGTAACTTTAAAAATGTTAAAAAAATTTCAAAGGGCAATAACTCTTAAAAGGGGCATAATCCGGATGAGAAAAAAAATACGCGTCAGCTTATTTTCCATTAGGAATGCATATATGAAATTTCAAAACCATAGCATACACAGTTCTAAAGTTATGCTATGCATCCCTTTTAGCATTCATTACAATGGGCACAAATTACCAAAATGACAAAGGGCCATAACTCATAAAGTATTTTTCGGAATTTTGTCAAAAGTTAATCAGTTCATATACTCATCACCATCAATATACTCAACAACTTTCAAGGCTCTAGCTCCAATAGTGTTTGAGAAATTTTGCTGACAAGATTTTATTGAAAAAATTTCAAAGGGCAATAACTCTTGAAAGGGGCATAATCTGGACGAGAAAAAAAATACGAGTCAGCTAATTTTCCATGAGGAATCCATATATGAAATTTCAAAACCCTAGCATACACGGTTCTAAAGTTATGCTATGCATCACTTTTAGCATACATTACAATGGGCACAAATTACCAAAATGACAAAGGGCCATAACTCACAAAGTATTTTTCGGAATTTTGTCAAAAGTTACACAGTTCATCTACTCATCACCACCAATATATTCACCAATTTTCAAGGCTCTAGCTCCAATAGTTTTTGAGATATCTTGCTGACAAGATTTTATTAAAAAAATTTCAAAGGGCAATAACTCTTGAAAGGGGCATAATCCGGACGAGAAAAAAAATACGAGTCAGCTAATTTTCCATGAGAAATCCATATATGAAATTTCAAAACCCTAGCATACACGGTTCTAAAGTTATGCTATGCATCACTTTTAGCATACATTACAATGGGCACAAATTACCAAAATGACAAAGGGCCGTAACTCACAAAGTATTTTTCGGAATTTTGTCAAAAGTTAATCAGTTCATCTACTCATCACCACCAATATATTCACCAACTTTCAAGGCTCTAGCTCCAATAGCTTTTGAGATATCTTGCTGACAAGATTTTATTAAAAAAATATCAAAGGGCTATAACTCTTGAAGGGGGCATAATCCGGACGAGAAAAAAAAATACGCATCAGCTAATTTTCCATGAGGAATCCATATATGAAATTTCAAAACCCTAGCATACACGGTTCTTTAGTTATGCTATGCATCAAAAGCGTAACGGACAGACGAACGGACAAACGAACCAGAACCAATATGCCCTTCCAACTTTTTCAAAGTTGGAGGCATAAAAAGGCCCCTTTTTGTTCTTTGACCTCTTAGTACGACCTTGACATTTGAGGTACCAACTTGGGTCATGCACGCAACACATCGTCTTATGGTGGTTAACATTTCTGCCAAGTAATTTCAAAATCCATCTAAAAATAAGAAAGTTATTGACAGAACACAAAAAAAGGCCCCTTTTTTGACCTTTAACCTCTATGTATGACCTTGACCTTTCAGGTACCAAACTGGGTCATGCGTGCAACACATCATCTCATGGTGTTTAATATTTCTGCCAAGCAATTTCAAAATCCATCTAAAAATAAGAAAGTTATTGACCAAACACGAAAAAAAGGCCCCTTTTTGACTTTTGACGTCTATGTATGACCTTGACACTTGAGGTATCAAACTGAATCATGCATGCAACACATCGTCTCATGAAAGTTAACATTTTTGCCAAGTAACTTCAAATTCTATCTAAAAATAAGCAAGTTATTGACAAAAGCGGAAAAAAGGCCCCTTTTTTACCTTTGACCTCTAAGTATGACCTTGACCTTTGAGGTACCAACCTGGGTCATGCACATAACACATCGTCTTATATTGGTTAACATTTCTGCCAAGTGATTTCACAATCCATCTCAAAATAAAGAAGTTATTGACAAAACACGAAAAAAATGCCCCTTTTTTTACCTTTGACCTCTAAGTATGACCTTGACCTTCGAGGTACTGACCTGCCTGATGCACACCTCACATCGTCTCATGGTTGTTAATATTTCTGCCAAGTAATTTTAAAATCCATCTCAAAATAAGAAAGTTATTGACAAAACACGAAAAAAAGGCCCCTTTTTTGACCTTTGACCTCTAAGTATGACCTTGACCTTTGAGGTACTGACCTGCCTGATGCACACCACACATCGTCTCATGGTGGTTAATATTACTGCCAAGTAATTTTAAAATTCATCTCAAAATAAGAAAGTTATTGACCAAATACGAAAAAAAGGCCCCTTTTTTGACCTTTGACCTCTAAGTATGACCTTGACCTTTGAGGTACCGACCTGATTCATGCGCACCACACATCCTCTTATGGTTGTTAATATTTCTGCCAAGTAATTTTAAAATGCATCTAAAAATAAGAAAGTTATTGACCGGACACGATTTGCCCATACATATATACATACCAACAAACTTCCAAGGGAGATAATTCAAAAAGTATAAATGCGAGAGTTATAGTTCTTGCGCACTGCACGTCGTCTAATGCTGATTTATATTTATACTAAGTTTCGTGACGATAGCTCCAACGGTTTTCAAGTTATAGAGCGGACACGAATGTGTGACAGACAGACAGACGGACAGACGGACAGACAGACAGACGGACAGACAGACAGACGCCCGGGGGAAAAACAATATGTCTCTCCGAAAAAATTTTTTTCGGGGGAGACATAATAACAACAATCAGACTAACAGTATGTGCAGCCTACCGGAATGTGTAGCTATCAGTTTGTTTCAAATTTTGAGCCTGGGAAAAATAGTTAACAAATGAAAGCATTGGTGGCCAGTGGTGGATTGTTTTCTGAACTTTGACTTTAGACTTTTTTCATTATCTTCAATACTGATTAATGGACTGACTCAAATATTTGACCACCCTGGTACTCGAAAAGACAAATTCACTGATACCAACCTGGGACCCCTGGGGGTAAGTCCCACTCCCTCCAGTCCATATAGACTTGCATCTCAGAAACCATTCAGAGTGGGATGCCGCACCCCCTCCAGTTCCAGAGGCATTGAAAAATTAGCCCAAAATTAATTTTGCCAAAAAGGGCCCAGATTAACTGTTAGATGACTAAATAAATCTGAAAATTCGGAATATGATAAACTATGTCTATAAAATTCTGTAAGAGGTTCACCCCGTCCATGGGTCCCCAAAGACATGAACCCCACCCCACATACACTTCATAAACGGCTTAATACATCTCAGAAACTGTTCAGATCCCTGCCGTTAAACCATGTATATTCTTAAGACACATTCAGTAATACTGACTGTGGTTCCCCCCGCGATTCCCCACATCTCCGGTTCAAATAAGGCCACCAGAGTCAAACTGTAGATTTTCTTTTGTTCCAGCATTTCAGTTACTTCACGCCAGTGAGTCTTTATCATTGTTCTGTTTCTGTTTTGTTTGTTTGAGATGAGGTTTAAAGTCCCCATCAACACTATTCAGGTCATTTTGGAGACATTTGTTCCTATTTTGTGAGACTTTTCTGAGCTGGAAAATTCTCCAAAATTTCACACCTCCTGCATGACCAAGGACATAAGATTTTGGTAAATTTCATAGGGACAAGACAAATTCTCACTCGCTCTCCAAAATTTTTACTATCATGGCTAGCGGACGAGTGGAATTTTCCAGCCCTGCTTTTACCCTACATTCAGATGAAATGACATCTCATGCCCTGCCGCCCAATGAGACCAATATAGGATTTATACGCATGGATGGTCGGACTCACACCACTTTGCCTGGTCAGGCTTAGACCTTCTAAGCGGTTTACCAGTACTCATGTGCGGTCAGTTTCAGCTCTGAGTGGAAGCATCATGCAGCCCAGTCTATTTCTCCAAGCCCAGATGGGTGGGGCGAGATTTATTTCAGTACTAGTTTGATTTTTATTATCTCGGAAATGTTGCACTGATGAATGTGGGCTTACACCTCAGAAACTGTTCAGATCCCCACCCAAATCCTTAAGATACAACAGTTGCCGTCTGCTTTGACGTCTGCTGGTAGCTTATGAAAGTTATTTTTGCAAACAGTGATGACCCAGATCTAGGTGAAGTCAGATCAGAGTACACACTGTTTCCAGTTTACAAAAATACTTTTTTAAAATGATATTTTTAATGTAAAATTAATTTTAATTAATAATATACCTACCCATCACTACAATTATAGCCTTTTCACCAGACGCAGGTCTGGGACAGTCTGACACAAAAAAAATCTAGCCAGAAATGCCACCGGCATGTCCCTTTTCCCGTGACCTCCCCAGCGTCGAGTCCTGATTGGTCGCTGATGTCACATGACCTATCAGACCAATAGGCAGACGATACAGGTCACGTGACCGCGATTTTCGCGCCGAGAAGGTCATTATTTCTTTCAGGAAAACAAATATTTCAGGCGGGGCTGGGAGGCGGGACATACCATTGTAGTGATGGGTAGGTATATTATTAATTAAAATTAATTTTACATTAAAAATATCATTTTAATATCAAATATAACTACCCATCACTACAATTATAGCCTGAATTCAAAGCAAGTGGAGGGTTGGATGAAAAATAAAGTTACACATACCTAACTCCTCCAACCTTGGTTGTTTATACCCCTTTTAAAACCATCCAATGATGGTAACGTAAGGGAGTATCCACCATGACTGCAAGGGATCCAAATCCAAAATTCACAAGTGGAGAAGATAAATGGACAGGAACCGGAGTCAAAATAGAAGGTTCATACCTATTCAAACAGGCTAACAAACAACCAAGAAAAATAAAATCCCAAAATAAGTGCTGCTCATAATAGATTGAGAAGCTACTAAACTACCCAAGGAATGAGTACCACTACGAATGGGAACCAAGCTCCTTAGGTGAAGGGATGAAAAGTAGCGTTGGAACATCCATTACGCAGTAAGAAAAAAAAACATTCTGAAGAAAAAATGGAGTTCCAATATGCCCAAAATGTAGAAGGTTCTAACCTCATACTGTATTCTGAATGATAATAGGGCAGAAGTGAAATTAGCATATACTGGTAGAAGCTTTATCACTTTACAAATCCACTTTGCAGTCAAGGATGGTTAGAAATATATCCAAAACCCCTTGATTGGAAAGAAAAAATTCTCATGATAATCTCGAAACGTTTTAAACGTTCTAATGTATACAAAAAATTCACATTAGCCTACGATCCACGAATCCTGGAAATGACAGGATAAATAATAGTTTCAGACAAGGTGATTTATAGCCTGAAACAAAAATAGGTTGAATGAGAAGAGAAAAAGAAGTCATTGTTCTTCTCATACCTGAAAACAACCCTCTGCAATTGGCAAAGCATGACTATAACTTCTACTAACTGAAGCAAATGTCAAATGAAATACAGCTTGATTATCAAATGAACAAAAGAAGCTGAATTCACCGGATCGTAAGGTGGTTTAGAAAAGACCACAACACTCATGCAAGATTCCATTTGGATTCGAAGTCCTGGAAACCTGTCGGCATAGTGAAAAACCCCTTTAATAAGCTGGTGATGGTAGGGTTTAATGAAAAAGTGTGAAGCCGACTAAAATTTTAACATGTTCGAGATTACTGATCTGTACCCTTCTCTTAGATGAAATAGAAATTGAAGGGTAGAGAACAGACAGAAAAAGAAATCCAGTAAAAAACCTCCCTAGAGGAATTGTCTGGATTTATTTCCCTTTTTCTACACCAACTAGAAAATATCTTCCATCTTCCAGAGTAAAACTTGAGAGTGGAACCAGAAAAGTGTCTACCTCTGGTTTGATTCCTGACAACATCTGGATGTGTAAGTAAAGCATTTCTGGATTGAAATGGAATGCCTGACCCACACCTTTAAGATATTTGATCTGGAACTACTAGAAGACGGGTTGCAAGTCTTGAGACTAGGCTCAGAATGACTAAAAAACCAAGATCTCTGAGGCCATAGGAGGCGTAATCAGAATGGCTCGGCTTTTGGACGCTTGAATTTTTTCCTAGAACTAGAGGAATACAGTTGAATGGTGTAAACGCATATGTAAAAGATTCCCCCAATCTAGAGATTTTAAATCAACTGCACGTTCCAGGTGATCTGAAACTTGAAACATAATGAAAGTTGATTGGAGAACCGAGTTGTTTGGACATTTGATTAAAAAAGGCCCAATAAAGGTTCTCTCCATTTGAGAAAACGCCCTGTAGAGAACGGATCGTGAACTGGTCTATAGGGGCGATCCCAATGACGTAATCTGCCCTGGAGGTGTCCGACAAGGATAGACATACCTTCCTGAAGACACCAAGTTATAATCTTCCATGTAAAAGCCAACAGGGAAGAGTAATGAGTCACTCCCTGATAAGTAGAAAAAACTACACTATTCATTTGTCTGGAGTAACAATAATGAAGCTGTTCCTCAGTTTGGAGCTATGAAGAACTGATAAACCAAGGAAATTTGTCTGAAGTTTCAGAATGTTTATACGCATACACACACATATATATATAGCCCCGCCTAATATAGGCCCCACGTTCCCTGAACAACTAATCCCTGAGGTTCGAAGTGGGAAACCAACCTGAAAGGCTGGCATGCGAAAAAAAAAAAAAAAACAAATAGGGAATAGTCTCTAAAAGAGGAGACCCCATTTGATACTGAGGGATTCATAAATCGTAGAGAGCAATCTTGATAATGGAATTTATTGCTCCTATAGACCGTATGGTATTTCCAGTGATAATGTTAGCAAAAAAAAACTGGAAAGGTCTAAGATGAGATTGTCCAGGGAAACTGGATCCAATTACTAAGTTTCTAAAAAAGGGGAAACAAACCCCTGACATAAATCGAAAGTTTTTCGGGGCATGAAAAAATTGGAGAAGTATCTCTGAGGTAGAATCAATTTCAACTTCTCGATAAAGTGTATGAAATCTAAATTCACAATAACCTGTACACGTTAAGACAAGGTATGATAAACAGTATTTGTAAAAATGATGACAAAACCCATCATCGGAACACTACACAAGATTGGGGCCTAATTCTATGATGAGAGCTGCTTAATTAATTTCTATTAAGTTGGTGAACAGGGAAAACATTGATCCGTTGACAAATCCAACAAAGGAAAGGCAACGGACTGATACACAAAAATTCCATCCAAGGTGAAACGAAGGTATTTGCGTAATGAGCTATGGATGGAGATGTGAAGGTTAGCGACCTTTAAAACTACGGAAATCGTCCCCGAATTTGGGGAATTTGACCTGACTAATCGAGGACGAAGTTTCCATTTGAGATGATCGACTCACATCATCTTGTTAAGTGTGAGAAGTCGATGATGAGTCGATTTTCCCATTTTCTTCTTTTCTTTTCATTGATCCGTTGACAAATCCAACAAAGGAAAGGCAACGGACTGATACACAAAATTCCATCCAAGGTGAAACGAAGGTATTTGCGTAATGACCTATGGATGGAGATGTGAAGGTAAGCGTCCTTTAAAACTACGGAAATCGACCCCGACTTTGGGAGAATTGACCTGACTAATCGAGGACGAAGTTTCCATTTTGAAATGATCGACTTGCATCATCTGTGTTAAGTGTGAGAAGTCGATGATGAGTCGATTTTCCCATTTTCTTCTCGACCAGAAAGATCCGCCTGTAGAAGCCTGGGGAAAGGAGAAGTTTTTCTACTTACACGGCTTTCTTTTGGAGAAGAACCCTTCCTCTTCCAATAAAAAGATTTCTTTTCTTGATACTATTTACCAGAAATAGTATTTGCATGTGAGAAAGAGAAAGGATTCCTAACGAACTCAATCCAGTAACCCTTTCTCCAAACTCATAAAACTCAAAATATATTTGATAAAAGAAGCCAAGGCTTGATAGAACTGAAATAGCTCGGCTCCTACTGGAAGAAGATGAAGAGGAGGGGAAGGAAGAAAGTCATTTGTTAGACTTGTGTCTTCCTCTATTGGGAGATTTCGTTCCAGTCCGACCTCTGGAACGAAAGGACCGTGTACCCTGATCTGAGAATGATCTACTAGTAGATGGGGACTGATTGAGATCTTCTAGTCGAGGGTGATAAGCACTTAAAAGTCATCGGAAGTAGTCGAAGAGCGTCTCTTGGTTGCGGTACCTGTACTTGATACGCTCTCCGAAGACTTCAAAAAAGACGAGTGCCCACGGTCTTGAAGCTTGATTCTGAAAACGTTGGGAAGACATGGTCCGCTTATAGTTTTAGAATCAAGAGGCGCTGAGGCTCTAAGTTTTCATTTACTATGCTCAGTAAAAACTGAACCAGTTATCAAGAGCAGAGTTGCGCCAAACATGCAACATGGTGGTATACAGCCATGGCATGTAAAAAATGACCGGGAAATAAACAAAAGCATTAGAATAGCAGCTATATGGTCGGAATGCTCTTGTTTGAAGGCAAAGTGGGTAGAACTAGAATACCAGTCATAATGAGAACCCACTTAATAATAGTCCTGGTAAGAAGCTCCAATGTTAGAGCGTCGAAACAGGAAGTAATGCCAATTTCCCTGACGTCATATATACAGAGACTGAATCTGGGTCAAATTTAGGAATTTCATAAGAACAAAAAATTGATGTTTTTTGTTGTTAGAACCAATGTTCCAAGTTCTTTTCGCACGAGTGCCCCCGGTCTTGAAGCTTGATTCTGAAAACGTTGGGAAGACATGGTCCGCTTATAGTTTTAGAATCAATAGGTGATGAGGCTCTAAATATGTCCTTCTCATAATCGCTAAATAGTAAGGACGAAAAAGGACCAACCTCTGAGTATTGATATATCCCCAGAGGATAAATCACTAGGCCCAGATTCAGCTCTAGGGGCAAAACACTTGAGGCTCAATTAAACTTCCCCAGTGTTAGGCCCTTTATTGTATATAGTGCACTGAACATGCGAAATTGCCGAATCAAAATTGAGCATTCAAGGAGCCGTGCCTAAAACGATCAAGGCCGAATCGGCCCAAGGCCGAAACGACCCACCGAAATAGGCCGAATCGATCCAGGTGCAAATTCGGGTCGAAAACGACCCAGGCCGAAACGACTCAGTACCGAAACGTCCCGGATTCACTTGCAATAGTTACGGTATTCCAATAAACGATGCCCAAATCTGTATGTTTTACAAGGGAAAACAATCCAATTTAATGATTATGATAACAAAAATTTATCATAATAAGAGGAAAGAAGCATATGACCAAGGTAAACTAAGTACCGAAGGTCCGGAAAGGTTACCCGATAAAAACCGGGATCGGAACAGTACCAAAATTCGTATGTAACATGGATTCGGAAAAAAATTTTGGGCATAGGTTCCCCGCACCCCGGAGTCCCCGCAATTATGAGCAGGGTCTCTACGGGGCGGTCGACGAACCTATCCTAGTCAACCCAGGCCCAAATGGGAGGAGGGGACATAGACTGGCTCATCTTGATTCGGCAATGGTGACCCACACGAATTGGATGGATTCTGTTTAGAAGATACTATAGAAAGGCCACAAAGGGACCTGAATATTATCCATCTGCATCGTGGGATTTATAAGTGCTAAACAAAGACGGGTCTTGCACATGTTCAAAACTAAATTAATGCTGAGAATTTTTATTCAGCGATACAACGTCTTCCGATACCGGAAGTGGAAGGAACACGTACAAAAAACGTCCTCTTTTCTGGCAATTTAAGTTTCCACAACGCCGACTTCTATTAAAACATTACCAGGAATAATACGAGCGTATACCCTGGCACATAACATGAAAAGAAGTGTGGTGCTTATCAAAAACCAAAAACGGTTGATCACATGATAAACAAAACTTCCAAGTGAAATTTCAAAACGGCGGACAACCACTACACATGTAATGTCGGCAGAAACACACGAAATAAAGTCTCTAAGAATTTCGGAATAAACAGTAAGCTTAAAAAGCCTAAGTACGTTGTGGAAACTCAAGGTAAGTGCAAAATCAAAAAAGAATAAAACACTTATCCGTTTATTCATTCTTCCATGGAATGTAGTTTGACCATCCTATCCCAAGCAAGTCTGAAAAAATAATGACCTTCTCGGCGCGAAAATCGCGGTCACGTGACCTGTATCGTCTGCCTATTGGTCTGATAGGTCATGTGACATCAGCGACCAATCAGGACTCGACGCTGGGGAGGTCACGGGAAAAGGGACATGCCGGTGGCATTTCTGGCTAGATTTTTTTTGTGTCAGACTGTCCCAGACCTGCGTCTGGTGAAAAGGCTATAATTGTAGTGATGGGTAGTTATATTTGATATTAAAATGCAGCAGACAATCCGAACAGATGACATGTTGGATGGATGTTTTCCTGGCATCTTAATGGCTAAATCATTTATGTTCATTGATGCTTTTGCTAATGACAAGACACATTCAATGACATCAGCCGGTGTCCCCTTGGGGTATGCCTCACCCCAGTTACTCAGACTGATCAATGCACAACATGTTAGCTGTCTTGCGATGTCATCTTTTTCAGTCATGTTCCGACAAGCAGTGCATATATATGTTACGAAGTTTTCACGCAAGATTACTTTGAGCCCCAATTAGCAGGATTAAACAGTTACGCTTTGGTTATAAATTTATTACCTATTTATCTATGTTAATCCGAAGAGGCCTGCATGCAGAGCATGCTCTATTAGTTATTACCGCTATTCATCTCAAGTATCCGATAATATTAGTGCCCTATCGGTCGCGTCGGCACCTTTGAACTTAACAATGCTCAGCATCACTAGCAGCGCATTATAAAAGATACTTTGCGTCCCTGCGAGGTATTTTTTCACAGCCAACACTAAACTCCGTTCAGAAAATCTGAATCATCGATTTTTTCGTTTCTCGCTTTTAATACTCATTTTAGCCCATATATCACTATGGGAAAGTTGTAGACCTCACCCTCCGCCGATTTCTCCAGCAAGTTGTATGCCTCTGCGACAGTCAGGAAAGGCTGTGATTATTTGGAGAAAATTGCAAAACAAAGAAATGAGACCACAGACCAGGGCTTCAGATAATTTTGTTTTCAAAAGAGTACAGTACTCGTCCTTTTTTAAAAAAAGGAGTAACGAGAAATTTTTAATGAGTACTGAAAAATAAACCAAAAAACTTTATTTTGCAGCCTCGACACAATGTTTTTATGGACTGATTTGTGGCCAGGTGTACTGTTTGTTTTCTTATAGATACACATATTCAATATCTGTGTCTATTAGAAAACAAGCAGTATGCCTGGCCACAAATCAGACAAAACAATGCCATATTGAAATCTCTTCTGAGCAGTTTGTTGACGGAGAAATTCAACTTTTAGGGTTCAGTTCTCTCGGCAGATACCGGTAGCAGGACTTCAATGGCTGATTATTGTGGCCAAAGAGTTTCTAAAAATATAGAATATCAGCTTCACTTTATTGTCCAAGATATGGAATGAAACTCGTATTCTTTAAAACTTTTATAATTCCTTTTCAAAACCATATTCTCAATTTCATCATATATTGTCCATGGTTATTTATTTTCTTTCACCCTTCGATCGTGGGACCCATCGTGTTTCCTTACAGGCAATGTTATAATCGGAACCAGTTACTGGGTCAAAAATCTGTCAGGACCTTTCTCACAAAAAGTGCGGCAGAGACAGACTCCTGATCGGCTGAAAAGAACTTTAGGATTGCAGTGCTCCAGCTACGATTTTAGGGCAGAGGGGCGCTGGGCTGGGTAGGGTACTGGGTAGGGCATGGGTTAAATGGGCACCATTTTTTGGTTTATGAAATGCCATCAAAATCGTTATGATCAATTGGCTTCTCACAAGTAAGTGAAGCTAGTGGTACTGAAGTCTCTACTGGAATTCTATTTTTTTATATTTACATGCATTCCACAAGTAAGTGGTGTACTGGGTCGAAGCAATAGCCACGTTTATTATTTGAAAAACATTTGAACATTTAACTTCTAGGTATCTTTTAATATAGAATTATAATATTTAAATAAAAAATAATTTGTTTGATTCATCTGAAAGCGTGTTATTATTTAGCAATACAAAAAATAACCGATGACTGAATAAGTAATCTGTTCAAGGGAGACTACTCAATAATTATCCATGTCATTTGACGTTTCAGAACTCAGGCTGAACGTGCGTCTTCACTGGTTGCCAATGATCTGCAAAGACTCTGATCAGCTTGATCAGTCTGCGACAGTATTACAAGTAAACAGTGTGTATACCGAGCTGCGTCGCACAACACCTTGCAAAGACCCAGATCAACATGCGCAACCCGGGAAACCTTTTTTCTCACCTATCTCTGAGTAGCCCTGCAAAAGGCTCTTGGGGTCAGCGAAGACTGGGCAGTTTGCAATGATGGGCAGGCTACTCCGAGTCTTCACTGGTCACACGATACTCAAAGACTTAGACCAGCACGCGCAACCACTATGTAAGTCAGAACAACATGCGCAACAACTACGCAAGTCCGTTTGGATAACCCAGCTTGTAAAATCACCGATGCGCAGACTGATGCGCGTCGATACTGTTGAGCAATGACCTGCTCATCCAATCAATACGGCCAATGAAGGCTTGCGCGCATGCGGACTGATCCGAGACTTCACTGCTCGCTCGTCTTACTGTAGTTCAGATTACTCCGGTTTACGCCCACCTGATTAACGATCGGATCGGCTCTGTATGTGATATAATCTTGAAAGGACCGTAACCCCAACCCCAATAAAACTGATTCCCTTGAAATAATTTATGAATACATAATTTTCCCCGTGTGAGAATTTCCCGCCTTTTATTACACACGTCATTTATTTCATGTGCGTTCCAAATACGCTCTCAAAAAATATTAAATGCGTAATGCTAATTTGTTTTTCGTACCTGATACGCAGCAGATTTGAAAAAAGGGAGTATCCTCCCAATTATTTTCGTAATTTACGCGGTACGCAGCCTTATCTAAAGCCCTGCACAGACTAAGTCCATTTGATGATGATTGTCAGGTAAAATAATAAATATTCAAATCCGTGTGATGTCCTTTATAAATAGATATGCAATTACGACACACCTTACATTCGAATAGCTAGATAGAAGCTCACTAGGAACGGGGAGCCACTAGTGCGATGTGCTGTCAACAGTGGTCAAAATGAATTATTCCGATATCAAATGTGGTGTCACAGCTAATAATTTTCCATGAAGTGATCGTGCAAATAAAATATAGACGCCCTTGTAATTTACAAGAGCAGTGACCACTTCTATATATGGTTTAAAAGGGTGTGTCGAACCTGTCAGAATGTCTTAGTCTGTGAAAGAAAATTAGGATTTTGCAATTTTCTCCAAATAATCACAGCCTTTCCTGGCTGTCGCAGAGGCAAACGACTTGCTGGAGAAATCGGCGGAGGGTGAGGTCTACAACTTTCTCATAGTGATATATGGGCTAAAACGAGTATTAAAAGCGATAAACGAAAAAATCGATGATTCAGATTTTCTGAACGGAGTTTAGTGAAATCGTTTTGCAAAATATTTTTGTTTTTAAAATTTCCAATAATGTGTGTGATTTCGGGTTTAACGTCGCTTTCAACAATTTTTCAGTCATATCACGACGGTGTCTGGTTGCAACAGGGAGCTCAATGCTCACTTTTATAGTGCTGCCTCATTGAAGTATCATGTCCCAGACACATTACATGATACCACACCCAGTCACATTATCCCGACACTGGGTCGACCAGTCCTAGCTCTACCCCGTAAATCTGAGTGCCAAGCGAGGAGCAGCTAGTACCATTTTTAACGACTTTGGTATGTCGCGGCCCGGGATCGAACCCGCGACCTCCCGTTCCCCGGAGCGGACGCTCTACCAACTGAGCTATCGGGGCCGGTAAATTTCCGATAAAATCCGGAACTTGCTGTACGTACCGGTACAGCCAAAAAGTACCACGTTATGTACCACCGGAAGAAAATACCGCAGTTTACTGGTGCACTGGTTTTACTACGCACCTCTACTAACATCTTACCAAAATGTTTCTACAGCTTAACAATTACATGCTTCAACCTTAAGTTAATCGATTATTAAAAGATCATAAATCCCAAGAACTTAATATAGTTCTTTCAGGTCTTGGTTGATAAAGAATTACCCAACCCATCCAGACCACATCGTAAACTTTCAACCAAATTAAAAATATCTAATGGTAATTTCTGGACTTCCTTTCTATTCACATCTATGTGGTTAAATTATAATCACATACCAGCAGATACAGCTGCAGATTTATATTTGTTCTAAGAACATCAGTATGCAACCTACAATATAGACATAAACCAAGAGTCGTGGGTTCTATCCTAGGCTTCTTTAGACCTTCGGATGAGTCTTTAAACTGAGGTTCTGTCTCCGTATGACCTTAGATGTTGGTGGGACGTAAGACTCAAACACACACACACACACACAATATATAGCAATACTGAATAATAAAATATATAGCAATACTGAACTTGAGCGAGCAGTCGATGGCAAGCCATCGCAAATCCCCACTCTTTTGCCATATATACGTGACATAGCAGACGTGACCTTTTGACCTAGTGACCTAGTTTTCGACCTTACATGACCCATATTCAAACCGGACTCAGATATCATCAAATCAAACGTTCTGGTAAAGTTTCATGAAGTTTGAAGCAAAACTACTGTCTCTAGAGGGTGAACAAGGATTTCAAGGAATTTGACCTAATGACCTAGGTTTTACCTGATATGACCCATATTCGAACTTGACCCAGATATCATCAAGACAAAACTTCTGGTAAAGTTTCATGAAGAGTGAAGCAAAATTGTGGTCTCTAGAGGATGAACAAGGTAAATGTTGACGACGCACATCACATGATGAATGATGCATGACGCACTTACGATGGACAAAAGGTGATCACCTTGAGCTTTGCTCAAGTGAGCTAAAAAATGTGGTCTCTAGTGTGTAAACAAGGTTTTTCTATGATTTGACCTACTTTTTGTACCCCTATTCGAATTTGACCTAGATATTGTAGAGATGATCATTCTGAGCAAGTCTGATGATGATTGGACCAAAACTGTGGCCTCTATTAAGAGTGTTAACAAGGTTTTTCTATGATTTGACCTACTGACCTACTTTTTAAACCCACATGACCCATATTTAAACTTGACCTAGATATTGTGGAGATGATCATTCTGAGCAAGTTTGATGATGATTGGACCAAAACTGTGGCCTCTAGAGGGTTAACAAGGTTTATCTATGATTTGACATACTGACCTACTTTTTGATCCCACATGACCCATATTTGAACTTGACCGAGATATTGTCAGGATGATCATTCTTAGCAAATTTTAGGATGAATTGGACCAAAACTATAGCCTCTAGAGTGTTAACAAAGTTTATCTATAGTTTGAACTACTGACCTACTTTTGGATCCCACATGACCCATATTCAAACTTTACCGAGATATTGTCAGGATGATCATTCTGAGCAAGTTTCAGGATGATTGGACCAAAACGGTGGCCTCTAGTGTCTTAACAAGATTTTCCTATGATTTGACCTACTGGCCTACTTTTTGACCCGACATGACCCATATTCGTACATGACCAAGATATTGACAGGTTAATCATTCTGAGCAAGTTTGAGGATGATTGGACCAAAACTGTGGCCTCTAGAGTCTTAACAATGTTTTTCTATGATTTGACCTACTGACCTACTTTTTGACCTGAAATAACCCCTATTCGAACTTGACCGAGATATTGTCAGGATGATCATTCTGAACAAATTTGAGGATGATTGGACCAAAGCTGTGGCCTCTTTATAGTCTTAACAATGTTTTTCTATAATTTGACCTACTGACCTACTTTTTGATCCCATATGACCTGTATTGGAACTTGACTGAGATATTGTCAGGATGATCATTCTGAGCAAATTTGAGGATGATTGGACCAAAACTGTGGCCTCTAGAGCGTTATCTAGGTTTATCTATGATTTGACCTGCTGACCTACTTTTTGACCCGACATGACCCATATTTGAACTTGACCGAGATATTGTCAGGATGATCATTCTGAGAAAGTTTCAGGATGATTGGACCAAAACTGTGGCCTCTAGAGAGTCTTAACATGGTTTTTCTATGATTTGACCTACTGACCTACTTTTTGACCCGACATGACCCGTATTCGAAATTGACCAAGATATTGTCAGGATGATCATTGAGTAAATTTGAGGATGATTGGACCAAAACTGTGGCCTCTAGAGGGTTAACAATGTTTTTCTATGATTTGACCTGCTGACCTACTTTTTGACCCGACATGACCAACATTCGAACTTGACCGAGATATTGTCAGGATGATCTTTCTGAGCAAGTTTCAGGATGATTGGACCAAAACTGTGGCGTCTAGTCTTCACAAGGTTTTTCTATAATTTGACCTACTGACCTACATTTTGACCTGACATAACCCATATTCGAACTTGACCCAGATATCATTAAGACAAACATTCTGGCAAAGTTTCATGAAGACTGAAGCAAAATTGTGGTCTCGAGTCTTAACAAGGTAAATGTGGACGACGCACATACAATGGACAAAAGGTGATCACAAAAGCTCACCTTGAGCTTTGCTCAGGTGATTTAAAAAGCTATTCAATTCATGTTTTATACAGCTGGTTGTCAGCAGCCTCACTGGCTGGTGACAACCAGTTGTCTGTAGCCTCACAGTCTGGTGACAACTGGTTGTCGGTAGCCATCGCCAATATCAAAAGCAGTGAGAGTCGGACCGTCCATGCATATCAACACTATTGGTTCCATACGACAACAGGGCATGAGATGTCATTTCATCTCAATGTCGGGTAAAAGTCCCACAAAATTGGAAGCAATGTCTACAAAATCACCCATACAGGGTTGATGGGGACGTTAAACCTCAAATCAAACAAACCAAATATCAAAAACCTGGGACTTCTCGTTTCAGACAAGGAAGATTTGTAAACGTTTTCCCCATAAAAGCCAAAGTAAAACATGTGGGCCCTGGGGCGTGGCTATTTTTGGCCCCAGGGCTGTAATTTATACAATTTTGTTAGAGGTCCATTAGATGAAGCTTCACACCAAATAGCAAAGACCTGGGCCTTCTGGTTTCAGACAAGAAAATTTTTAAAGGTTTTCCCCATATAAGCCAAAGTAAAACATGTGGGCCCTGGGGTGTGGCCATTTTTGGCCCCAGAGCTATAATTTAAACAGTTTTGGTAGAGGTCCATTAGATGAAGCTTCACACCAAATAGCAAAGATCTGGGACTTCTGGTTTCAGACAAAGGTTTTCCCAATATAAGCCAATGTAAAACCAGTGGGCCCTGGGGCGGGACCATTTTTGGCCCAAGGGCTATAATTTGAATAATTTTGGAAAAGGTCCACTAGATGAAGCTTCATACCACATATCAAAGACCTGGGCCTTCTGGTTTCAGAAAAGAAGATTTTAAAAGGTTTTCCCTATGTAAGCCTATGTTAAACCAGTGGGCCCTGACCAGGGGCATGTTTGGCTCCAGGGCTATAATTTGAACACTCTTGGTAGAGGTCTGCTAGATGAAGCTTCATGACAAATATCAAAGAACTGGGCCTTCTGGTTTCAAACAAGAAGATTTTTAAAGGTTTTTCCTATATAAACCTATGTAAAACCAGTGGACCCTGGCACAGGGCATTTTTGTCCCAAGGACTGTTATTTGAACAATCTTGGTCGAGGTCCACTAGATGAAGCTTCATACCAAAATTACAGTTCTGTATCAAAGACCTGGGCCTTCTGGTTTCAGAAAAGATTTTAAAAGGTTTTCCCTATAAACATGATAAAGGCCTATGAAAAACCAGTGGGCCCTGGTGTGGGGGCATTTTGGCCCCTCGGCAATAATTTGAAAATCTTGGTAGAAGTCCAATAGATGAAGTTTCATACCAAATATCAAAGACCTCGGCCTTGTGGTTTCAGAGATGAAGATTTGAAAGATTTTCCCTTTATATAATATATAGGCGAGGTCTGCTGACAGCCGGCTGGCACCAGACTTTTAGGTCTAGTGACAGCCGGCTGTCACCAGACCTAAAAGTCTGCTGACAGCCAGCAATAAAAATTGTTCAATATTAAGTACATTTGTATTTCTTTTCCACTTTTAAAATTATTCTTTTTCATGAGATACTATACTACTTTCTAAACTTTGTTATGTTATATAGTGAAAATTGAATTGAAAAGTTATTATTAGTTGTATATAATTTAGCTAATATATCATGGGGAGGTCTGGGTGGGTGGGGTTCATTCAAATGATATCGGTCTGGTCCGTGGTCTTTTATTAACTTATTCTAAACTAAAGCTTGAGGCATACAACTGATAAGGTTTGGAAATCGTTTGGTATGCTGCCAAACTATGCAAAAATATGTCACTTTATTTGGACTTTGTGAATTTTGCACCTCCCAGCTTTGCTTGTTCTTGTTAAAACTTCTTTTATATCAGCTTGGTAGTTTGTTTGATTTGTGGTTTAAGGTCCCTGTCACACTGTGTAGGTCATTTTGGAGATGTTGCTTCCAATTTTGTGGGACCTTTACCTGACATTGAGACGAAATGTTATCTCAAGCCCTGTCGCCCAACGGGCATGGGTGGTCCGACTCTAATGCTTTGCCTGGGCAGGTTAAGATCCTCTAAGCGGTTTACCATTACTTGTATGTGGTCGGTTTCAGCTTTGTGTGGAAGCATCATGCAACCCATCTATTTCATTAAGTCTTAATGTGCGGGAGCCAATCAGCTTGATAGGGTCAAAAAGAAGTACAATATATGGAAGAACTTGCCAAATGAGTCTATAATAATTTTGTCGCCCAGCAAAGGGGATGGGGAACTATTACAGGCTATTGGGCAAGGTCTTCCACATATTTTACTAAGCACATCACTAAGAACAGAAATAACAGTGACTAAGTTTATGACCCTGACTCAACTCCATTGGGGCTTTGGGAAATAGACTGGGCTACATGACGCTTCCATTGAAATCCATCGAATTTGAGTACTGGTGGACCGCTCAAGTCTAAGCCTGCCCAGGAAAAGGCAATGTGAGTCGGACTGCTCCTTTAACCCTAGCGGTTTCTATGGGCGGTAGGGGTTGAGATGTCATTTTATCTACATGTCAGGTCAAAATGACCTTAATAGTATTGACAGGGATGTAAAACCTCAACACAGCCAGACAAAACAAAAATTCTGTTGTATGTCTTCTGGACCAAATGATGATCTCTAGTCTAATATAGTCTATTATCAGTTCAACACACAAAATACTTGACTAAATTTTGATGACCATGACCTACTTTTCAAGGTCAAAAGGGCCCAACATATTTTCGAAAATTCCAACTTTTCCCCAATTTGCATCTCCTGAACCAAATAATGAATTCCAGCCAAATTTGAATAGATTTTGATGACCTGGATCTACTTTTGAAGGTTGCAAGGGTCCAAACAGAGTTCAATTTTTTGCTTATCTTCACCATGTTCACCATATCTCCTGATCCAATTACAGAACTAGAAATGTACCAAGTTAGACCAAAATTCATCAATTTTTTAATGAGTTGGGATACAGAAAAACCATTTTGGGCTGAACATTAAGTTTTCAGGAGTCAGTCACCTTCAAAATTAGGTCAAGGTCCCCAAAATCTGGAGTAATCAAACCTTTGGTTGGTTTGGTAGGTGGTAATGAAGCTTGACCAAAATTCATTGATTTATTTATTTATGTGTGCAGACTAGTCATTTTTGGTCCGAAATTGACAGCTTTTAGGGGCCTGTGCCCTTGAAAATAAGGTACATGTATAAACATGATAAAAGGTCATCAAAACGTAATGACACTCCCCCATCCTAGTGATATAACCATCTAAGTTTGGTCGCAATAGCTTCAGGTGATACAGTGCCTCAAACAGGTCATGCTAAGTCGCTGGCATCAATGCAGACAGGATCCGCATCTAATACATGTCCCTCTCCCCTTGTTTTTTTTTTGGTTTTTGTTTTGGATTCATGGGTATTTCAAGATTAGTTTGAGCGGACTGTTAGTTGGTGAAAACTGAAGTACCTAGAGAAAAACACCTGACCTTCCCTTGCAGAACTTGGCGACACACAAGTCATGACCTGAGCCAGACTCGAACCACAGCTCACAGCAGTGTGAGACCTAATGATTAAGTCTTAAGAGTAAATGCTCCTACCCCCTATGCCAGTTTGTTTGTCATGGCAACATAACAAAGCCTAAATGAGACCGTCCTCATTTTCAAGCCAAACAGTTATTGGGATCATATTTATAGTGCCTGGTTGGGGCATACTTTTCGTATAAAAAAACTGTTTATTTTCTTTATTATATGTAGTTGAAAGCGGCAAGCCCCTTGGCTAGGACCTGTATTTGTTCTTATGCTAGGTGGATTTTGGTAGCATGCACTTTATTCCAGGAGACTTCCCCATTCAGTGAATCACCAGTTGAGTTCCCATTATATTACAATTGCAGCATCTGTCTTCTATGTTATGTTTGTTCAAACCCAGATGCAGTGTGTGCCTATCACCCCCACCCCACCCCCACCCCCAACCCCACTGCTTTGCATATGCAAAAGCAACCAGTGATGGATTTAAGCCTAAGCCCAGCTTTATCCACAAGTTGGAACTTGTAAGTTCTGCTGGTGATATGCCTAGAAATATTCTTCTTGCTATTTACTGATTATGGTTTCTAAGTTGCAAATTTATTGCAGCATTAATGTAACACTTAGTTTGACCAAAAATAAAAGTACACATAAAAAAATATTGCATCCTTCACTATTCAACAAAGTTCTGTTAGTAGTATAGTATCCCATAAAAGACGATAAGTTTAATAGTAATAATAATAATAATAATAATAATAATAATTGACCTTATTTATAGAGGGTAACACATTTAGTAAACTAGTACTAATCTTCCATGCGGCCCTCTTTTCCTGGGTAGAAACCAGTACTACGCAATGTGGATAAAGTCACTTGCTCAAGGAAACAACACTTGCCGCTCGTGGGGATCGAACCCGTTACCTCTCGATCCCGAATCCGATACTTTACCACTGCACCACAGCGTTCCACAAGAATATGAAGACAGTGAAGAATATGCTTATTATTGAACAAATATTATAGCCGGCTGTCAGCAGACTTTTAGGTCTGGTGACAGCCGGCTGTCACTAGACCTAAAAGTCTGGTGCCAGCCGGCTGTCAGCAGACACTTCCTAATATATAAGTCTATGTAAAACCAAAGGGCCCCAGAGTGGGGGCATTTTTGGCCCTAGGGCTATACTTTGATCAATCTTTGTATAGGTCGGCTAGATGAAGCTTCATACCAAATATTAAAGACCTGGGCCTTGCGGTTTCAGAAGAAGATTTTTAAAGATTTTCCCTAAATAAGCCTATGTAAAACCAAAGGGACCCGGGGCTGGGGCATTTGGGGCCCCAGCACTATATTTTAATCAATCTTGGTAGGGGTCCACCAGATGAAGCTTCATACCAAATATCAAACACCTGGGCCTTGTGGTTTCAGAAAAGATTGTTTAAGTTTTCAGAGCCAAAAAATCTATTTTTGGCTCCTGTAACCTAGATGTGCAACAGACCGGAGCCTTTTGAACAACTTTGAAAGGGGACCACCTAAGGATCATTCCTAAGGTGAGCTAAAAAAGAGGGGGCACTTATTAGAGACAAAAAGCTTACCAGAGCAGAAAGTTGAAAATCAATGTTTTGTGGACTGTAACCTCAAAACAATTATCACTGCACCACATAATGGTCTAACTATATTTATGAACTTTCAGCTTCATCAGATATTAACCCTTGTCCTGCTGAATATTCATATATGCCACACCCACGACAGATTATCAACCAATCAGATTACCTGTTGCAAATTATTACAACAAATTCACACTCTGGGTGACAAACAATGTAGATCCTGATCAGATGGCTTCTTCAGAAGCCATCTGATCTGGATCTACATTGTTTCAAAGAAAAGGCATACCCGGGCTCAGCAGAACAAGGGTTAATTGCAGGAGAAGTAAGCCACAAACAACTATATATCAATTTTCCGCTTGATTAAATGCTCACTGCAGGAAAAGTAAGCCATAAACAAAATGTTCACAGGAATTTTCATAGGGGCATACTTCTATAAATATTTGGTGGACTGTAACCTTGAAATAATATGCACTGCTCCACATCTTGGTCTAACTACATCACAGGCTGGTGACAACCAGTTGTCAGCAGCCGGTTCCTAAGTTTTTTGGTTAAGGCAAGACAGACACTCAGAGAAAAGCAATATAGGTATGGTACTTTTTCAGAATATAGGTCTTGTGATGTTAAGTATGTGTGTGAAGTTTCATGAGAGTAGGGCAAATCCTTTTTAAGTTATGACCGACTTTACGTTTTTTGGTTAAAGCTTTACAAATACACGGACAACAGCAATATAGTTGTAGCCAGTGTGGGGCCCTAATAATATGCACTGCTCCACATCATGGTCCAACTATATATCAAGTTTCTTCTTGATCGAATTTTCATTGCAGGAGGAGTTATCAGGAAACAAAATATTTACAGAAATACTCGAAGGGGCATAACTGTAATATTTTGTGGAATATAATCTGGAAAGAATATGCATTACATCAGGTCATGGTCTTACTACCTACTATGTTTCAGCTTGATCAGATAAAAACTGTAGGAGTTATCCGGAAATGAAAAAGTTTACAAAAAATTTCAAAGGGGTGTAACTCTGTGAATATTTGGTGGACCGTAACCTCGAAGTGATGTGTACTACATGAGGTGTACCACACCAAGTCATGGTCTTACTATCTACCAAGTTTCATCTTGATCGGATTAAAACTGTATGAGGAGTTATCCGTTAACTCAAGTTAACATAAAACTGCAAGCCATGCACCATGCCCCGTCACTGCACTTATATAGAAAAAAGTCTAAGTTAAAAGTGCAAAAATGTGATAAAAATAATTCAGGACTCTGAAAAAACAATATGCATATCTTCACAACATGCTAAAAGCATTTGTAGAGTTCCAAAAGGATTCGCCAAAAACTGTAGGAGGAGTTGCGCACACAAGGTACATATTCCCTATACATTTCTATAGTATTAGGGCTAAAAAAAAGTCCAATTTGAAAATGCAAAAAAGCTATAAAAAAAACTAGAGAATGCGACCAGTGGGTCACATATACCCCCGGCCAGCGCCATACTCTGATATAGCTTTCAAGCTTGTATGTAATATGAATGAAGATGTTAAGAAGTTATAAGAATCTATAAAATTTAATGTGTTTGGTTTTGATTTGTTTGATTTGAGGTTTAACGTCCCCGTCAACACTGAAAAGGTCATTTTGGAGACGCTGCTTCCAATTTTGTGGGACTTTTACCAGACGTTGAGATGACATCTCAAGCCATGTCGCCCAATGAAACCAATAGGGTTTATAAGCATGGACGGTCCGACTAGCACTGCTTTGCCTGGGCAGGCTTAGATCCTCTAAGCTGTTTACCAGTACTTGAGTGCGGGTCGGATTTAGCTCTGGCATCGTGCAGCCCATATATTTCTTCAAGCCCTATTTTAGCAGTTTTGGTAGAGGGTTACATTCCTGTGAAATTATTTTGAAACCAGACCATTAGCCTAGGAGATGTTGTTTAAAGGTTTTTCTATTGTTAGCTCTGGCGGTCAGTTTGTTCAGCCGAGTGGAACCATTTTAGCAATTCTGGTAGAGGGTCACCTATTTTTAGCTCTGGTGGCCATTTTGTTCAGCAGAGCAGAACCATTTGAGAAATTCTGATAGAGGGTCTACCAAGGAACATTCATATAAAATTATTTTGAAATCAGACCATTAGCGTTTGAGATGATCTCGTTTATAGTTCTTTTCTATTTTTAGCTCTGGTGGCCATTTTCTTCAGCAAAGAGGGTTACCGAAGAAATATTTCTGGGAAATTATTTTGCAATCGGACCTTTAGCCTTGGAGGAGATGCTGTTAAAGGTTTTTCTAAGGTTTTCTATTTTTAGCTCTGGTGGCCATTTGTTAATTGCAGTGGAACCATTTTAGCAGTTCCGTTAGAGGGTCATCTAAGGAACATTCCTGTGAAATTATTTTAAAATCAGACCATTTGTTTTTTTCTATTTTTAAGTCTGGTGGCCATTTTTTTCAGCGGAGTGGAACAATTTTAGCAATTTTGGTAGAGGGTCACCAAAGAAACATTCCTGTGAAGTTATTTTGAAATCGGATCATTAGCCTAGGATGAGATGTCGTTTTAAAAAAGTTTTTTTTTAAGGTTTTTCTACTTTTAGCTCTGGCGGCTATTTTGTTCAGCAGTGCTGAACTATTTTAGCAATTTTGGTAGAGGGACATCCAAGGAACATTCCTGTGAAATTATTTTGAAATCAGACCATTAACCTAGGAGATGTCCTTCAAAGGTTTTTCTATTTTTAGCTCTGGTGGCCATTTTGTTCAGCCGAACGAAACCATTTGAGCAATTTTGGTAGAGGGTCACCCAAGGAATATTCCTGTGAAATTATTTTAAAATTGGCACTGAGGTTTCAGAGGAGATGTAAATTTAAGAAATTATTGGCAGACAGGCGGACGGACGCTGGACGCCAGACAAAAAGAGATCACAATAGCTCACCTTAAGCACTTCGTGCTCAGGTGAGCTAACAAGATACGATTATAACAAACCGATTATACAGTCTCCCAAAGGAACCCATACTCAAATGAGAACCCATTTGAACTCTATATCTGAAATATTACGCCCTTTATGAAGTGGAGGGGGTGGGGCATAGACCCAACAACCCCCTGGTTTGTATCACTGAATCCTCTTATCAAAAGGAACAAGAATATATATGACTGAAGGGTGGGGATCTGTAGGGTTCCTGAGATACAATGCCTTTTAACCAGTGAAGAGATAGGGCATGGCCCAGGTGGACTCTAGGAAGACACAAGATTGTTGTCACTGAATGTGTCTTTGCATAACCCAAGAATATATATGGTTTAGGGGTGGGCATCTGGATAGTTTCTGGGAGGCCTCTTTATGAAGTAGAGAGGTGGGGAATGACCCCTGAGGACCTGACAGGACCCCCAAAAGTTGGTGTGACTGAACACATCTTATGATAAGGAACAAGAATTATATATATATATGAATGGTTTCAAAGATATGTGGCCAGAGAATAGATTTCATGTTCAATCTACATGAAGGATTTTGTACTTTGTTGCAACAGGTGATTATGTTATTACTTTTTGTACAGGTGAGATAAAAATTGAGGTTTCACCTGCCAATTACTTTATAACTAGAGAAAGCGACCAGTGGGTCACGTATACCCCCGGCCAGGGCCATACTCTGATATAGCTTTCAAGCTTGTATGTAATATGAATGTAGATTTCAAGAAGCTATAAGAATCTATAAATGTGCTTGTAAAAGCTACTAACATAAAATCTCTAAATGGACCAAGGGAGTGAGGGCATCAAAGTTACTGATGGAGTGGGAGTATCAATGTTACCGAAGCAGCAGGGTGGGTTATGCATCAATGAAATCTTTGGACTGGTATGCAACATCGATGCAAGTATCAATTGAATTTGTCTTTGAGTTTAGAACATACAGGCATCTATAAACTTTGTCATAAAACTTTAACCAAATGTAAAATTTCTAAGTCCGTGACCTTGAGGTCAAGGTCACCCTGGGTGGGGGAAGGGACATACATCACGAAATGTTGGAACTGGTACATTGATGCAAGTATCAACTGAATTTGTCTTAAGAGTTTAGAACATACGGGCATCTATAAACTTTGCCATAAAACTTTAACCAAATGTAAAATTTCAAAGTATGTGTCCTTGACTACAAGGTCACGGTGGGGGTAGGACATGCATCAATGAAATCTTAAGACCAGTATGTAACTTCAATGTAAGTATCAACTAAATCTATCAAAGGGTTCAGAAGATACAATGTCTCAGAAACTTTGATGCAAAACTTTCACCAAATGTAAAATTTCAAAGTCTGTGACCGTGACATCAAGGTCACTGTGGGGGGTGAGACATGCATCAATGAAATCTTTAGACCAGTATGTAACTTCAGTGTAAGTATCAACTAAATCTATCAAACGGTTCAGAAGATACAATCTCCTAGAAACTTTGACGCAAAACTTTAACCAGAATGTTAATGGACGGACAGACAGACTGCTGGACAGACAGAAGGATGGAAAGACGGACACATGGAAGGACAGTCGGAAAAACAGACGAATGAAAACTATATACCCCCATAGCAAATTTCGTATGACGGGGGTATAATGAGGTATTCAGAGCCCTAGATAAGCGTGCGTAATGCGTTTTCACTCATATTTTTATGTGAAAAATGCATTAGAAATGAAACCCAAACGTATGAAAACGTACCGAAATACTGCCGGTATGCAAAATCCCGGTTTTTATCAGACGTAACCGGAATTGCAGTATTTGCTAATCGAACACCCTATAATCCCAGGCCTCCTAGTGGCCCACCTTGAAAATATAGGTTTTTACATAGGTTCTTCTTACTCAAAATATAGGTTATTTACAGGCTTTTCAATAAAAATACAGGTTTAAAAAAAGGCGATCGCTATTGACAGCCGGCTGTCGATAGCGAATTCGCTATTGACAGCCGGCTGTCGATAGCGAATTCGCTATTGACAGCCAGCAAACTAAATTGATGAAAATGGGTTATTGCAAATTATTGTATGTTTTACTTTATAAACATTTATGGACAGGTTATTTTATATAATTTACTATATAATGGCTTCAGGTACTGTAATTATCCAGTCAGTTGGTCTTTACCATGGAACCTGCTAAAGTAGTGATATTACCAGCTGTTCCAATGATTTGGTGACTGTCTGATACATATCATTTCTTTGACTAAGAATATTGTGAAGCCTTATTAATCTTCTTAATGCAAACAAATATTTACTGTGTCGCCTCTGACCGAGGCCATTGTTAGGGGAAATTCCTGAGTTTTTAGCTCACCTGAGCCGACGGCTCATAGGTGAGCTTATAGTATGGTAAGGCTCCGTTGTCTGTCTGTCGTCTGTTGTCTGTCAACATTTTCAAACATCTTCTCCTCTGAAACCCCAAGGCCAATTGGAGTCATATTTCATGTGGAGCATCCATGGGATGGGGGGAATGAAAGTTTTTTTGCAGGGTCCAGGTCACGTGACCAAGATGGCTGCCATGCCCATATTTATAAGGTAAAAACCCTTCAAAAATCTTCTTTTCCGAAACCAGTGGGCCCATTGGCCTGAAACTTGGGATGTAGCATTAGGGACTCGGGTCCATCATATTTTGTTCAAATGATGACCCTTGGATGACCTTGACCAATTTTAGGCCAAGGTAAAATTTTGTCCCATAGACTTTTGTATGGGGAAAAGTCAAAACCGTGTATTTTTTGGAAACTATTGCAGTCTGTGATCTGAAAATTAATAGATACAGTATTAAGCTAAATGGGTGGATGAAACTACATGAGTATTCAAGGTCAAGGTCATTCTTTGACCTTTGTTCAAAGTCATTCAGATATGAGAATTAAAACTTATTGGACGGATTTTTCAAGGAAAAATTCCGTCCTTTAGAATAGCGATGTCCATGCGGGCGTCCGCGTCCCAGTTTACCTTTTGGTTAATTTTTCCCAGAAACCACAAAGCCAATTGTAACGAAATTTCATCAAATGGACCTCTACCAAGATTCTTCAAATAATAGCCTTGGGGCCAAAAATGTCCCTGCGCTGGGACACAATAGTTTTACATAGGCTTATATAGGAAAAAAAACTTTTAAAAATCTTCTTGACTGAAACCAGAAGGCCCAGGTCTTTGATGTTTGGCGTGAAGCTTCATCTAGTGGGCCTCTACTGAGATTGTTCAAATTATAGCCCTGGTGCCAAAAAATGCCCCCATGCCACGGCTAACTGGTTTTACATAGGCTTATATAGGGAAAACCTTTAAAAATCTTCTTGTCTGAAATCAGAAGGCCCAGGTCTTTGATATTTGGATTGAAGCTTCATATGATCTAGTGGACCGCTACCAAGTTTGTTCAAATTACATGTATAGCCCTTGGGCCAAGAATATAATAGAGACACTGATACTCAGGTGAGCGATTCAGGGCCCACAGGGCCCTCTTGTTTCACAAGTTATCTATGCGTCATATCATGGCCAATCATGCATATGGAAAGGGAACAGATTTATAGGACAAACTGACATAGTAAAACTCCAAGGTCCACAACAATTAACCATTGTCCTGCAGAATGAATTAATTTTGCCACACCCATTTCTGTCTATTAACCAAATAAATTGCAGAATACACAATGTATAATGTATTTGTCCAGTTCACAAACTGAATAACAAACATTTAGATCCTGATCAGTTGGCTTATTCAGAAGCCATCTGATCTGGATCTACACTTTTTTCAAAAGGTAGGGATTGTCGTGATCATCAGAACAATGGTAAATAGTGATCTGTTGGAGATGTAGATAGGACAATCGACAATGTTATTTTAGCTCCCACCCATTGGGGCTTGAAGAAATATATAGGCTGCATGATGCTTCCCACAGAGCTGAAACTGACCCGCACACAAGTACTGGTAAACCTCTTAGAGGATCTAAGCCTGCCCTGGCAATGCGGTGCGAGTCAGCCCGTCCATGCAGCTTATAAACCATATTGGTTTCATTGGGCAGCAGGGCTTGAGGTGTCATTTTATCTCAATATCCGATAAAAGTTCCTCAAAATTGGAAGCAATGTCTCCAAAATGACCTTTACAGTGTTGATGGGGACGTTAGACTTCAAATCAAACAAACAAAACAATGTTATTTGTTTCCAGCCCATTTAACGTTCCTTCAAAGCGCTAGACCCATTTTGTCTAGTCAGTGGTTAAAGAACAGATACATGTCTACTGACAATCAGACAACTGGGCCTTGGCGTGGACATCAGTCTTATGCTAAGGTGGGCTTAGAGGTCTAAATGTCTCTCAGACTAAATGCTGAGTAAGCTGTTACAAAAGCCTGATGTGAAACTGAACTGCACCACAGCTCTAGATAAGGAGGAAAACCTAGATATTTAGATAAACTTTCCTCAAGACTGGTGTTAACCCGGTATTTCTGGTATCTGTTGGAAAAGCCTCAACAAGGCAATTCTAACACGTACCCATAACATATTTTATTGCCAGACGTAATCTTGTTACTCCTTCTCCAGAGCTCTAATGTGCCTTCTCCTATGTTGGGATAAGGCTCATGTGTGACATGAAAATGTCTTTTCGTTTGTGCACTTATACTCAGCTGTACACATTGCTCCAGATTAGCAGCTCCTAGTATATCTATCCAATTTTGGAATTAAAAGAAAGGCGATCGTTATTGACAGCCGGCTGTCGATAGCCAACATCCAAAATTTTAAAAGTGATCTGCTAACTTGTACAGTAACAAGAGCTGTTGCATGACAGCATAGCTCACCTATTTTGTGCCTTCAAGATATAAGGTAAAACTACTGAACCATGAAATATAGGTCACACTCAGCTAGATATATTTTGAGGTCAATGATCAGGTCATATGGAACATTTATTCCAGATATTACATTTCAGAATCAAATTGTGTCTGAAACATAAGGCAAAATCATTGAACCATGAAAATAGGTCACATTGACCTAGATATATTTATATGTCAATCATCTGGTCACATGAAACCTATAATTGAGGATTGAAGTTTCTCCAGAAAATAGTATTCAAAATATTTGGCAGACTCACTGAATCATGAAATATAGGTCACATTGACCTACATGTATATGTATTTTGTGGTCAGTCATCTGGTTACATTGAAGTAATATCCCAGGTTTAACATTTCTCCATCAAAATAGTATTCAAGATAATATAAATAAGCAAAATCACTGACCCATGAAATATGTCACAATGACCTAGATATACATGTACTTTGAGGTAAATCATTTGATCACACAGAACTTATAATCCATGTGAGACATTTCTCCATCAAATAGTATTCAAGATAACAGGCTAAATCACTGAACCATGAAATATAGGTCACAGTTACCTAGATATAATTCAACGTCAAACATGGGGTCACATGGAATATATAATCCAGGTATGACGTATCTTCATCAAATAGTATTCGAGATAATAGGCAAACTCACTGAACCATGAAATATAGGTCACAATGACCTGGATATATTTTGAGGTCAATTATCAGATCACATGAAACTAATAATCCAGGTGAGACATTTCTGTCAAATAGCATTCAAGATAGTAGGCAAAATCACTGAACTATGAAATATAGATCACAGTGACCTAGATATATTTTGAGGTCAATCATGGGGTCACATGGAATTAATAACCCAGGTATGACACTTCTCCATCAAAAAGTATTCACGGGCCTCCGTGGCCTAGTGGTTAAGAGCGCTGACTCTTGATCATTAGGTCTCTCAGCACTGTGGTTCGAGCCTCGCTCGGGTCACATGTGAGACGCCAAGTTCTGCAACGGAAGGTCAGGTGGTTTTTCTCCGGGTACTCCGGGTTTCGCCCACCTCTGATTAACGATCGGCTCGATATGAGTGAAATAATCTTGAAAGGGCCGTAAAACCAAAACCAAAAAAAAAAAAAAAAAAAAAATCAAAAGTATTCAAGATAATAGGCAAAATCACTGAACCATGAAATATAGGTAACACAGACCTAAATATATTTTAGGCTGCGTCTCCTGACAACCGGTTGTCAGGAGCATTTTTGCTATGTAAAATGCTCCTGACAACCGGTTGTCAGGAGCATTTTGCTATCTAAAATGCTCCTGACAACCAGCAATATTTTTCAAATAAAAACCTGCTTTATTAGCATTATTTTGGTTACTTAACACAGTATTTTTAGTTTCTTGATACATGTTTAATATTTTTTGTCTTCTCTGGTATTTTAACATAACTACTGGATTGAAAATTAAAGAGAAAAAACATATGGTACTTGCAGAATTTAGTGTTTTATTTAATACTGAAAATAAATACCAACTAAATATAGGGTCAATTTCACTTGAGTGCCATGGAAAAAACATGTCATCAATTCCCTTTTAGAGAATATATATGGTTAAGGGGTGGGGATCTGAACAGTTCCTGAGATATATTGCTTTTAATGAAGTTTAGGGGTGGGGCATGGCCCCTGGCAACCCCAGGGCGGCATGCTGATGTCACTGATTGGGTCTTATAATTAAGAACAAGAATATATATGGTTAAGGGTCAGGGCTCTAAACAGTTTCTCAGGTATATGGTCTTTGGGAAGTTGAGGGGTGCAGCATGGCCCGGGCACGCCACGGGTGACCCCTAGGTTGGTGTTACTGAATGTGTCTTTTCATAAAGAACAAGAATAAATATGGTTTAGGGGTGGGGATCTGTAAGGTTTCAAGTTTGTTTGATTTGAGGTTTAACGTCCCCGTCAACACCGTAAAGGTCATTTTGGAGATGTTGCTTCCAATTTTGTGGGACTTTTAACAACACTGAGATGAAATGACATCTCAAGCCCTGTCACCCAATGAAACCAATATGGTTTATTAGCCTGGACGGTCAGACTCGCACCGCGGTTCCTGGACAGGCTTAGGTCCTCTAAGGGGTTTACCAGTACTAGTGTGCGGGCCGGATTCAGCTCTGCGTGGAAGCATCATATAGTTCATACATTTCTTTAAGCCTCTATGGGCAGGGGCCAGTAAGGTTTCTGGAATATTGGGCCTTTTATGAAGTGGAGGGGGTGAGCATGGCCCCGGCACATCCTGGGGGACCCCCAGGTTGGTGTTTCTGAATGCCACTTATCATAAGGGACAAGAATATATATGGTTTAGGGGTGGGGATCTGTAAGGTTTCTGGGATATTCTGCCTTTTATGAAGTGGATGTGGGTGTGGCATGGCCCTGGCACATCTGGGGGGGGGGACCCCCAGGTTGGTGTCACTGAGTGCTTCTTATTATCAATATATATGGTTAAGGGGTGGGGATCTGAATGGTTTCTGAGATAAATGGCACTTTATGAAGTGGAGGGGTGAGACATGGCCCCGGCACAACCTGGGGGAGCCCAAGTTGACATAAAAGCATATGGCTGAGAGAAGTTTACTCAAGGAAAATTTCTATGAAAGCAAAATATCAGCAAAAGTTTGACAGTAAATGTCATTTTTCAATTTTCCTCATTATAAGTCTATGAAAAACCTAAGTTGCCATAGCAACCATCTAAATGGCTGAATTTCATAAAAAAAATACCTGTAAAGGCAAATATGGTGAATATTTTCATGAAGTCTCTGCCTCCTAGAGCTTATGGTTTTTGAGATGATTTTTAAGTATTTTTTTTTCTATTTTTTTTTTCATCATTCAATAAAAATGAGCAGTAGGCCTAAAATCATTGTCATAACCTGTTTATAGGGTAGTAGATAGATCAGATAGTAGATTGCCTAAGGAACATTTTTATGAAAGCATTGTCAAAATATCTGCAGAGGCTTGGCAGTAAATGCCATGTGGAGCATCCATGGGATGGGGGAACGAAAGTTTGTTCGCAGGGTTTAGGTCACATGACCAAGATGGCCGCCATGCCCATATAAGGTAAAAACCCTTCAAAAATCTTCTTCTCCAGAACCAGTTGGCCGATTAGCCTGAAACTTGGTATGTAGCATAAGGGACTCGGGTCCATCATATTTGTTCAAATGATGACCCTTGGATGACCTTGACCAATTTTAGGCCAAGGTCAAATTTGGTCACAAAGACTTTTGTATGGGAAAAAGTCAAAACCATGTATTTTTTGGAAACTATTGCAGCCGGTGATCCGAAAATTAGTAGATGCAGTAAGCTAAATGGGTGGATGAAACTACATGAGTATTCAAGGTCAAGGTCATTCTTTGACCTTTGTTCAAGGTCATTCAGATATGAGAATTAAAACTTATTTTTCTCAGAAACCACAAAGCCATTTGTAACGAAATTTCATATGAAACTTTTAAAAACAAGGAAATGACAATTAATCAATATGAATTTGGTCACATGACCAATATGGCCCTCATGCCTATATAAGGTAAAAACCCTTCAGAAATCTTCTTCTCTGGAACCAGTGGGCCGATTATCATGTAACTTGGTATGTGGCATTGGGGACTCGGCGCCCATCAAAATTTGTTCAGGTGATGACTCCTGAATGACCTTGACCTATTTTAGGCCACGGTCAAATTTGGTCGCATAGACTTTTGTGTGGGGAAACAGTCAAAACCGTGTATTTTTAGGTCACCTGTCACGTAGTGATGAGATGAGCTTTTGGAATCACTTTTTATCCGCCGTGTGCCCGTGAGTGTGTGCATCCGTCCGTCCATCCCAAAACAATTTCTTCAAACAACATCTCCTTCTAAAACTCTAAACCACTGATCGTATTTTGACCAAACTTCACAGGAATGATCCTTAGGTGGTCCCATTTCAAAGATGTTCAAATCCATTGCACATCTAGGTCACAGACGCTAAAAATAGATTTTTTTTTTACTGAAAACTTTGAAAATCTTCTTCTCTGAAACCACATGGTCCAGGTCTTTGATATTTGGTATGAAGCTTCATCTAGTGGACCTCTACCAAGATTGTTCAAATTATAGCCCTAGGGCCAAAATCCCCCCGCATCGGGCCCACCAGTTTTACATAGTATTATATAGGGAAAACATTTAAAAATCTTCTTGTCTGAAACCAGAAGGCCCAGGTCATAATTTGGTATGACGCTTCATCTAGTGGACCTCTACCAAGATTGTTCAAAATATAGTCCTGGGTCCAAAAATGCCCCCATGCCAGGGCCCACTGTTTTCACACAGGCGTATATAGGGAAAACCTTTAAAAATCTTCTTGTCTGAAACCGGAAGGCCCAGGTCTTTGATATTTGGTATGAAGCTTCGTCTAGTGGACCTTTACCAAGTTTTTCAAATCATAGCCCTTAGGCCAAGAATGTAATAAAGACACTGATACCCAGGTGAGCAATTTAGGGCCCTGTGAGCCCTCTTGTTTCACAAGTTAACTATGCATCACATCATGGCCAAACATGCATATGGAAAGCGAACACTTTTATAGGACAAACTGACTTAGTAAAACTCCAAGGTCCACAACAATTAACCATTGTCCTGCTGAATGAATTAATTTTGCCACACCCATTTCTGTCTATTAACCAAATAAATTGCAGAATACACAATGTATAATGTATCTGTCCAGTTCACAAACTGAACAACAAACATTTAGATCCTGATCAGTTGGCTTATTCAGAAGCCATCTGATCTGGATCTACACTGTTTTCAAAAGGTATGGGTTGTTGTGATCATAAGAACAATGGTAAATAGTGATCTGTTGGAGATGTAGATAGGACAATCCACAATGTTATTTTAGCCCCTGCCCATCGGGGCTTGAAGAAATAGATGGGCTGCATGATGCTTCCCACAGAGCTGAAACTGACCCGCACAGGAGTACTGGTAAACCTCTTAGAGGATCTAAGCCTGCCCAGGCAATGCGGTGCAAGTCAGCCCGTCCATGCTTATAAACCCTATTGGTTTCATTGGGCAGCAGGGCTTGAGGTGTGATTTCATCTCAATATCTGATAAAAGTCCCACAAAATTGGAAGCAACGTCTCCAAAATGACCTTTACAGTGTTGACGAGGACGTTAAACTTCAAATCAAACAAAAAAAAACAATGTTATTTGTTTCCAGCCCATTTAACGTTCCTTCAGAGCTCTAGACCCATTTTGTCTAGTCAATGGTTAAAGAACAGATACATGTCTACTGAGAATCAGACAACTGGGCCTTGGTGTGGACAACAGTTTTCCCTTGTAAGGCTTATGCTAAGGTGGGCTTAGGTCTAAATGTCTCTCAGACTAAATGCTAAGTAAACTGTTACAAAAGCCTGATGTGAAACTGAACTGCACCACAGCTCTAGATAAGGAGGAAAACCTAGATATTTAAACTTTCCTCAGGACTGGTGTTAACCCGGCATTTCTGGTACAGTATCTGTTGGAAAAGCCTCAACAAGGCAATTCTAACACGTACCCATAACATATTTTAATGCCAGACCTAATCTCGTCACTCCTTCTCCAGACCTCTAATGTGCCTTCCGCTATGTTGGGATAAGGCTCATGTGTGACATGAAAATGTCTTTTTGTTTGTGCACGTATACTCAGCTGTACACATTGCTCCAGATTAGCAGCTCCTAGTATATCTATCCAATTTTTTAATTAAGAGAAAGGCGATCGTTATTGACAGCAGGCTGTTGATAGCCAACATCAAAAATTTTAAAAGTGATCTGCTAACTTGTACAGTAACAAGAGCTGTCGCATGACAGCATACATGTAGCTTGCCTGTTTCGCGCCTTCAAGATATAAGGTAAAATGAAATATAGGTCACACTCGGCTAGATATATTTTGAGGTCAATGATCAGGTCACATGGAACATTTATTCCAGATATTACATTTCAGAATCCAAATTGTGTCTGAAATATAAGTCAAAATCATTGAACTATGATATGGTCACACTGACCTTGACATATTTCTGTGTCAATCATCTGGTCACATGAAACTTATAATTCAGGATTGAAGTTTCTCCAAAAAATAGTATTCAAAATATTTGGCAGACCCACTGAATCATGAAATATAGGTCACAGTGACCTACATGTATATGTATTTTGTGGTCAGTCATCTGGTTACATTGAAGTAATATCCCAGGTTTAACATTTATTAATTTAAATAGTGTTCAAGATAATAAGCAAAATCACTGACCCATGAAATATTGGTCATAATGACCTAGATATACTTTGAGGTAAAACATCGGATCACACAGAACTCATAATCCAGGTGAGACATTTCTCCATCAAATAGTATTCAAGATAAAAGGCCAGATCACTGAACCATGAAATATAAGTCACAGTGACCTAGATATAATTCAACGTCAATCATGGGGTCACATGGAAAAAACAATCCAGGTATGTTATTTCTTCATCAGATAGTATTCGAGATAATAGGCAAAATCACTAAACCGTGAAATATAGGTCACAATGACCTGGATATATTTTGAGGTCAGTTATCAGATCACATGAAACTAATAATCCAGGTGAGACATTTCTACATCAAATAGCATTCAAGATAGTAGGCAAAATCACTGAACCATGAAATATAAGTCACAGTGACCTAGATATATTTTGAGGTCAATCATGGGGTCACATGGAACTAATAACCCAGGTATGACTCTTCTCCATCAAAAAGTATTCAAGATAATAGGCAAAATCACTGAACCATGAAATATAGTTCACACAGACCTAGATATATTTTATGGTCAATTATCTGGTCACATGGAACTAATAATCCAGGTATGACACTTCTCTATCAAATAGTATTCGAGATAATAGGCAAAATCACTTAACCATGAAATATAGGTCACAGTGGTCCCAGGTACTTAAGTTCCAAATATGAGTGCTCTGTGATGAGTGACTGTTGAGATATAAGCATTTGAAAAACTTTAACACAGTGTGACGGGAATGCAAACCTGCACTCAGACGACCGAGGTGACAATAATAGCTCTCCATGTACTCCGCACAGGCGAGCTAAAAATAATTGCATATACATTATTTAGACTCCTTTATTTATTTATTGAGATTCTCAATAATCTATAAAACAAAATACTTTATTTATTTATTTATTTATTTATTTATTTTAGCCACAGCATGGAGTTACATCTTGTAGAGTTCCAACCATTTATGCCTTAAGTGTAATGAACACTTTAATAGTTCATATTATTTTGATAAAAAATTTTCTTTTGTATGAAAAAAGTTAAATAGTTCACTTTAATATTCTATAATTATTTCATTTTTATTTATGCATTCATGTTTTTTTATCAGATTATATTCATTCATATATAAGTATATATATCCAATATCTTAGCTGGCTGTCAATAGCGAATTCGCTATCGACAGCCGGCTGTCGATAGCGAATTCCTCTTCCTTTCAAATATTATCTCTATATAAGTCTATGTTAAACCAAAAGGTCCGGGGGGGGGGGGGGGGGGGGGGGGGGGGGCATTTGTCACTAGATGAAGCTCCATCTTAAACATGTATCAAAGACATGGGCCTTGCAATTTCAGGGAAGAAGATTTTTAAATATGTCCCAATATAACTCAATATAAAACCAAAGGGTCTGCGGGCGGGGGCATTTTTGGTCTCATTGCTATAATTTGAACAATCTTGATATAGGTCCACTTGATGAAATTTCACACCAAATATCAAAGACCTAGGCCTTGTGGTTACAGAGAAGACTTTTCAAGATTTTCCCTATATATATATATACAAGTCTGTGAAAACCAAAGGGCCCAGAGCGGGGGCAAATTTGGCCCCAGGGCTATAATTTGAACAACCTTGATAGAGGTCCACAAGATGAAGTTTCATACCAAATATCAAAGAGCTGGGCCTTGCAGTTTCAGAGAAGAAGATTTTCCCTATACACTACATATAAGCCCATGTAAAACCAAAGGGCCCCAGGGCAGGGGCCTTTTTGGCCCAGCACTATAATTTGAACATTCTTGGGTCCACTATTTGAAGCTTCATACCAAATATCAAAGACCTGGGACTGTTTCAGAGAATATTTATTTTAAGTTTTTGGTGAAAAAAAATCTATTTTTGGTTCCTTTTTGTATTGCACGGATGGATGCACGGACAAAAGGTGATCCCAAAAGCTCACTTGCCTCTATGTGACAGTGGGCTTAAAACATAAACCTTCAATCCCCCAGCCCAAGGATGCTACAGATAAAATTTGGGTCAAATTGGCTTTGTGGCTTCAGAGGAGATGTCATTTGAAAGTGTTGACGCCAGTTGACGACGTATTTCAGACGATGACGGATAACTGCCTATCCTATAAGCTCCCATGCAGCCTTTGGCTCTGGTGACCTAAAAAATCTGAATAAAAATTACATGAATTAACTTCAATTAAGTTCATTTGAATACTAAAAAAAAATGACAAAAAAGCATTAAACATGTATCAAGAACCATGAAATACTAAAAAGGTAACCAAAATAATACTTATATTATAGGTTTATATTGGAAAAATATTGCTGGTTATCAGGAGCATTTTTGATAGCAAAAATGTTCCTGACAACCGGTTGTCAGGAGCATTTTATATAGCAAAAATGCTCCTGACAACCGGTTGTCAGGAGACACTTCCTATATTTTATGGTCAATTATTGGGTCACATTGCACTAATAATCCAGGTATGACATTTCTCCATCAAATAGTATTCGAGATAATAGGCAAAATCACTGTACCTTGAAATATAGGTCACAGTGGCCTAGATATATTTTGACGTCATCAGAAGACCCTCCCAGGTACTTAAGTTCCAAAAATGAGTGCTCAGTGATGAGTGACTGTTGAGATATAAGCATTTGAAAAACTTTAACACAGTGTGACGGGAACGCAAATGTGCACGCAGACGACCAAGGTGACAACAACAGCTCTCCATATACTCTGTACAGGCAAGCTGAAAATAACTGCAAATACATTATTTAGACTCCTTTATTGAGATTCTTAATAATCTATTAAACAAAATATTTATTTATTTATTTATTTTAGCCACAGCATGGAGTTACATCTTGTAGACTTCCAACCATTTATGCCTTAAGTGTAATGAACACTTTAATAGTTCATATTATTCTGATGAAAAATTTTCATTTTTATGAAAAAAGTTTAATAGTTCACTTTAATATTCTGTAATTATTTCATTTTTATCTATGCATTCATGTTTTTTTATCAGATTATATTCATTTATATATATAAGTATATATATTGAATCTTAGCTGGCTGTCGATAGCCAATTCGCTATTGACAGCCGGCTGTCAATAGCGAGTTCGCTATCGACAGCTGGCTGTCAATAGCCACTTCCTTAAAAAAAAGAGTCTTCCAAACTTACATAAAGATTTAAAACTGAAGAAAAAATATTTGATGAATTTTTGTGCCACAATTACTCAGATAAAGTTGATCTAAATTTTACAAAGTCCGAGCGAGCGAAGCGAGCAAGGAAAAAAAAATACAATTTCTTGACAGCTTTCATCACTTTTTATGGGACTAAAAAGTAAAAAAATAGTAGTGCATTTTGAAGAAAAGTTAGGGTTGAGTCGCCAGAAGGTTCAAAAAGTGAGATATAGGTTTTTTCATGAAAATACAGGCTTTGTATAGGTTTTATGAACAAAATAATGGTTTTATAGGTTTGGCACAAAATTATAGGTTATTATAGGTTTTGCTAGGAGGCCTGTAATCCGTTTCATTCAAACGCTTATCAACTTTTTTGTTCGAATTGTAAGCGCTTGGACCACAGTGCAATCAATCAAACATGGCTTCTCATCGTCAATTAAACGTCCATGCTGGACGTTTCAAGAAGAATTACGCTGAAAATTGTAAGAAGATTGTAAGAAAACTTATTGACAGTGTGATCACAACGGTAAATGATCGTTCAGAAAAGGGCCAAAAAGCATTCTGGCACAACTGTTTCATTCATTAATTCTTTACTCATTGACTTTTCAATTTTCCGCATTCGAATTTAAAACTGGGAGTAAAATACTCATTAGCTGAAAACCTTATCTAGAGCTCTGGGTATTATTTTAAGTTAATTTGATGCCAAATACAGCCCTTATTAACACTAAGTCTTTCAAAGGGTTACCCACCTTGTCCCTTCATCTGACACTCCTGACCCAGTCCTGAGGGTTTAGGACTACTTGCTGCCATCTTTGGACTCTTTCTGTTGCTGGATTCACTAACTGATGGACTTCTACAATGTTCCATACTGTTAACCATGTGATAGTGATCTTTCATCTCTTTATTAAACATTGTTTGATCACTCATAAAATGTTCTAACTTGTCTCTCTTCAAAGTTCTTGATACTGTATCTATTTTAGAGTTTACTAATGCCTCAGCTTTGCTATATGGAGGGATGATTTTGTGATTTTTTAGGACTTTTGGGAAATCTGTCATGGTTGTATAACCAACAGTCATAACTTTAGAATTTGGTGGTGTTTGTTTCAAAGGATCTAATAACTGAGGTTTGGCACAATCAAAAGAATTATTACTTGACTGACTCGCTTTGTATTCACAATCTGCAGCATTATCCCCAGGTTCAGATGGGTCTTCAGACCGTTCTGATGAACTACCAACACCTGAGTCATTATTGTAGGACTTTAAATGGGGTTCTATATGAGTCACTGTGTTAACAGATGCCGGGTCCTGTCCTAAATGAGGCTCTATTCCAATACCCTGACTTGAACATTCTGAATCACCATTACTGTCTGGAGATCCAGTAGGTTTGTTAACACTATTATGTTTTACCTCATGTAAAGGTTTATTGAGCAACTGAGAAGGAATAGATTTCACATTACTTTCCTGAGGTATACCAACTTTATCCACCTTTGTGGCAGTTATTTGGCCCAATGATGGCACTGTTTGTTTCCCATCAGACACTATAGGATGTTCTTTCACTTTTGGTGGCATAACTTGCTGTCCCAACTTCTCAGTCTTTTTAATATCTTTACACTTCTCTTTATGAATCATGTTAATAAATTCTTGCCGGATGGCTTCACGTTTCTGTTCAATACTATCACTAGAAGTGCTGCCACTTAACTGACTAGAATTCTCTGACCATTGAGAAACACGTCCAACTGCAGCGCGATGCCCAGGAGATAATTCTGATGAAAACGTTCTTTGGTTGCCAACATTGGTTTCTTGATTATCATTTCTGATATGTGTTGATATCAAATTTGAGATAATATCTCCTGCCTTGCCTGAATGTGATTTAGGACCTACAGACTTTGGAGACACCTTTTCTGGGCTGGTGTCAGAAAGATTTTCTATTGGCTCCAGTACACCTGTTACAGGATTTATTATTTTACCAGCAGTATTTTCTAATTCAGTTTCTACTTTATTTCCGCTGGACTGTTGACAAGTTAATGGCACATGATCATCACGTTCATTTTGAACACTAGTATTATGCATAGCCTGAGGATGCTGTAACAAATTATGATCTTTGACACTGTCCATGCTGGACAATTCACGATTAATACATGGTGCTTCTGAAAGGGACACAGACACTGACTGAGTATACATCGGTGAACTTGATGAATGTTGCGACACAGATGATGATAACACAGGATTCGGCACACTTTTAATTGACAACTCTCCCTCAGAACCTGGCTTTGGCTTTTTCTCACGAGGTTTACGTGGCTTCCTCTTCTTTTTTGGTGGTGGTAAGGCATCTGGATCAATTGAGGGAGGAATTTTTCCAGTTGCCAAGAATGAGGACAGACCTGGATCATTCTGAAGTAAATTCACCAGAAGAGGACTGGCAGACGTAGCGCCAAACCGTAGCTTCTGAAGATTGTTCATGTATGAGCTGCCTTGTGGATATGGCGGTGGAGGTGGGAGTCCCGCTAAAGAGTTGCCAGGACCAAATGGTAATCCGGGCGGTAAACCAGGAGGTAACCCAGGGGGCTGGGAAAATTTAAGACCTGATGGTAATCCTGGGCTTCTGCTTGGACTCTGTGCATTTGTGGATGGACTAGTAGTTGCTGGGTGTGTGGAATGAAAAGCTTCCCCTTGATGACCTGGATATATGTTATTTGGCCGAGAAGTATATTCTCCGAGATGTCTGGTTTTATCCACATCGGCCTGACCAAAAAGGGAGTCAATTAAGGAACTTCCCTTCATTAAATAGTCCTGAATATTTTTCCTAGTTGCCTCCACATTGCTAGGCCCTGGGCCTGGAGGCCTCAGAACGTCTAGTGAAGGTGAGTGAGAATCAAACACAGACACTGACGAACCAGCTGCTGCCTCTGCAGTCTTAAATACCAAATGAGTCCTTTCATTATTACGTCCTGCTATTGTTAATGAAATATGTTGGTCGAGAATCTGAACGGCTAGAACTCCTAAGTCCCTCAGTGTGGTGTTGCCTTGTTGTGCCAATTGTTTCAGACGTGCTGCAGCCTCCCGTGGGATATTAAATGTCACCCTCACACTATTCCAAGGTTCAACCTTCTTGAGAATCAACTTGTTCTTGTCTGGAAAAAAAAGTAAAACATTTAAGGGGAATGGGAACATCTAGAAAAATTTTCTGCCATTTTTCAATGGGAGCCAATTTTTGAGACTTCCTGTTCGCTTTTCCATAGGTTCAGTCCCACTGAAAAAGGTGTCTGTTCTTAAAGGAAAGAATTTGTTCCCTATAAGAAAATTCTTTCCTTTAAGAGTTGACTTCTATTGACATGGGAGACAAAGTTACTTTTGCAGGAGTTGAGTTACCTCCCCTGAAGGTGTATGCATTCCCATTAACTAAAGAAGGAAAAGCTGGCATTGTATAAAAAATTTTAATGATCAAAGGGGCTACTTTAATTATTAATTTAACTGCTTAAATGCTGACTCTGGATTAACCTGCATAGGACTAGCGTTCCATTCATTATCATAATCATTATTTAATTCATTCCATTCATTATCATTATTTCATTTGTTCAATTGATTATCATTATTTCATAGGATTGACAAGACATAAGACATCACAGAATGCAGCATTAGACCTGGATCTACACTGTTTGTTAAAGGACATGCTTTTCTTGTCAAACTTACTGCAAACAATTCAAACCTAACACCACTAAAGTTGGAAATAGAATACTCCTAACTTTAGAGGGTGGACAAATCCGTAACATATATAGGTTAAATTTTAATATTATTGCAGGCAAGAGGGTTTGTTTTGTAAGAGAACAAGGGATAATTCGTAATTATATTCAGATGTGATGTCATTTTGTGATGTCATAGCACAGTGATGTCATGCCCACTGCAGTCACAAATACTTTTGAACTTATTACAGACATGTTTCAAATGAGACTGTATGAGATTATTGTACTGGACAGTAGTATTAATGCTTTTTGTGAGACAACCAATTATAAATAAGTTCTGAATAGTAAGATCTGTAAAACAGAAGACAAGGCAATGACCAGGAATTGATACAAATAACCCCTAGCTACCATCATTGACACCAAAGGGAAAGAAACACAGACATGAAATAACTAGACACTAATGGAAACATAAATAGCGGAAAACCAAAAGGACAGTCACTTTCCCACAAAATGGTCAATTGGCTATCCAAAACAAAATAATATAAGCGATACACACACTCGAAAGCGAAGACAATTACAATATCCCCACTTTTTTTAAAAGCGTGGGGACAAATATTGATGCTTGCATTGAAGTTGCAATCCCTAGATACAAGAGCTCCAAGTAACATTAATTAAGCTCTTATAATTCTTGAGACCTAAACTTGACTATTTAGGTGAATGCTAGGGTGGTCACAAATTTTCAGTCAGTGAACCATACAATGTAGATCAAGGTCAAATGAGACAAGTTTGTAACAAGTATCGTTAATGAAGCTCTCGTAGTTCTTGGTTCTTGAGACTTTATTTGACCATTTGGGTGATTTTGTTTGTTTGAATTGAGGTTTTACATCCATGTAAATACTATTTAAGTCATTTTGGATATGTTGCTTCCAATTTTTTTTAACTTCAGCCCAATAGTATCTCAAGCCCTTCCGCCCAAACAAACCAAAAGGGTTACTGAGAGTTGGAGAGATCTAATTCAATGTAATGTTGGTTGGTGCCTGATGCTCTGTCTCTGGTCGGGCCCATCGGAGTCTGTTGGTTTTCTTTTGCTCCAGCATTTCAGTGGTTTCTTGCTGTCGAGTCCTCACCGTAGTTTCATCTCTGTGGTTGTTTGATTTTTGTGTTCACAGAGATGTTGCACTGATGAGTTAGGAGGCCTTCAACATGTTCAAGCGGACTGAACAAATTATTTGTCTAAATCGCGGCGGCAGTAAGGGCGAGGATTGTTGCAAAAATAAAATCGATTTAAGCCACCCAGTGGAATTCTTTTCACTGACCGTTCCAAGGCGGTCCTTCTGTTGCGGTTTATTTTTGTTATGGTTTGTCTTTGGGTGTTTGTGTCGCTTATATTATACCCCGACCTCGTTATAGCATGATTCGTTACAGCACGAATTCAGATAGAACATGGTTTTGGTTTGGACCCCATATTTTCCCCAACCACCATTTATAAATATTATCCAAGGATTCTGTCAGGTTTTATGCACAACTTTATTTTCCTCCCACTTTTGACTGCAGTAATACGGTAGCTAACACAGTCTATAACGGTACTTTTTGATATTTATTGCAGGCCTGCAAACATGTCAGCTGAGTTGAATATACGGTATTTAAACTTGTTTAGCTTGACATGCATGATAAACATGAACTGCCATCGGTGTTGGCTTAGCGAGATAAAGAGACTAAAGAATTCACAAATTCTTCTAAATTATATTTCCGCAGGGAAAATAACAAATACAGTCAAACTTCAATGGCTCGAACCCCTTTGGGACCTCGAAAATCTGTTCGAGACAGGGGTAGTTCGAGCCACTGAGGTTACTGTCAGGAGGTATAACGAGATACTTTTAGACAACTTTTCGGTGTTCTATAATGAATATGTATGCTGTGTGTACTCATTAGAATCGCCTCATTGAGGCGATTCTAATGAGTACACACAGCATACATTTGCAAGATAAAGGACGAAAATCTCCTAAATTTTCTCTCACTATTTCTTATGTAGGGGATTTCCCTAGGGGCTCAAGAACGAGTTCGACCCAGCCATGGTAAACGAGCCATCGGTGTTCGAGCCATCGAAGTTCTACTGTAGTCTATGAAATAAAAATCACACTTTTTCAAATTATTCCAGCTTAAAGAATTCAGTTATGCAACCAGAAAAAATATTTATCGCGCTCTGTTAAGGATCACTGCTCAGCAGAAATTTTAAACATCGATGCAGTGTGTGTGTGTGTGAATTCTGGTTGAACGTCCCTTTCAACAATTTTTCAGTCATATCACGACGGTGTCTGGTTGCGACAGGGAGCTCAATGCTCACTTTTATAGTACTGCCTCACTAAAGTATCATGTCCCAGACACATTACATGATACCACACCCAGTCACATTATCCTGACACTGGGTCGACCAGTCCTAGTTCTACCCTGTAAATCTGAGTGCCAAGCGAGGAGCAGCTAGTACCATTTTTAACAACTTTGGTATGTCGCGGCCCGGGATCGAACCTGTGACCTCCCATTCCCCGGAGCAGACACTCTACCAACTGAGCTATTGGGGCTGGTAAACATCGATGCAGACAATGTGATCAGTCAACTGCAATAAAACTGATTTTCAAGGGCTGCATGCAAAATAAAGTCATATTTATTCCAGCTTAAAAGCAAATGATAAAACATATTCATGATCCATTTTCGCGGTAACAAAATCATTCAAAGACCATGTGCGCCATTAAAAAATTGTTTAAAATGGCTAAAATATTAAGGGTAAGACATTCCAAGGGAAGTAATTCAAATTTCTCGCAAGTGTTGACCATTGGCCGGTGCCGAACTCTAACCTGGTAATTTTACCATTGAAATCTATGAACGGTACTGTAGTTCGGTACGGTCCTGGACGCTCAGTTACAACAAAGTCTTGCCAGGAACCAGCTATCAAAATGGCGTCATACTCGCTGTCAGATCGGACAATTTTCTTGATATAAACATGGTTTATCAGCTGGTTTCGATTAAAGTGACTTGTTTGAATTGATGGGCCATGGTATTTACTGCCATTGATTAGTTCTAACACAATTTTAGTCGGGAAATATGATTATTAACCGGACCGCACATCATCTTGTTTGGAAAACTATTGATCACAATAGTGCCAATGGTTGATCTGTGACAAATACGGTCGACGTTTATAACACCATTCGGTTAACTAACACGGTCCATTGGTTGGACCCGAGTTCCGTATTATAACGAGGTTTAGGTGTATTTTGTTTTGGATAGCCAATTGGCTATTTTGTGGGAAAGTAACTGTCCTTTTGGCTTTCCGCTATTGTTGTTTCATGTTTGTGTTTCTTTCCGTTTGGTGTCTCTGATGGGAGCTGTGGGTTAATTGTATCGATTCCAGATCATTGCCCCCACTTCTATTTAAATGTAGGGATGGTCCAACTGGCACCACTTTGTCAGGGCAGGCTTGGTCCCTCTAAGTGGTATACCAGTATATGTACTCATGTGCGGTTGGTTTCAGCTCTGTGTGGAAGCATCATGCTGTTTCTCCAAATCCGATGGGTGGCCACAAATGTTGATGGTTTGACAAATGGATGGAAAATTGGACTCTTCTTATATTGCGCCCTGCTAACAGCACATATGGCACAACTAGTCATTTTCCTTCAATATATAATCTGTACTTTTTGTCATATAAAAAGTTTGTTTAATGCTGTTTTTGCTTTGGATCCCAACAATAGTTTCATAAAGAGGTTGTGGTGAACCTCTGCCAATGCCTAAAAATGCTTAAAGATTAAGTTTTTCTTACCTGTCAAGAGTAGATCTTTAAGTGAAGATTGAAAATCATCAAGACGATCCTTCAGGTGAGGATCGTCAAAATCTCCCTCACAGGTGAACACAGTTTCGATGTAGTCCTCCTGAGGACCCATGCTGAACTGAACTCGCCTGAAAAAAATATGATTAAATGTAAGTACAGGCAAACCTGAGACTAATTGGCCGACGAAGATGATTATAGCGATCAACTATGGTTTTTCATACATTAACATTCGGCGGGTCCCCGAGGAAGCTGTTTGAGCACGGGGCCGCTAGGCCGAATGTTCAAATATCTTTCGAGGGATCTGGCGAATGTTAATGCAATGAAATAACCATGGATGATTGTTGTTCTTGCATAACTTACGATTCCGACAGCAAATTTTGACGAAAACACCCAAAAGCCCCATATAAACTCCATATAAACTCTTCAAATGCGACCGCAGAACCAACATGGCAGCCAGTTCAGAATGTGGTTTACAATGACGTTGTTACGCAGTAACCATCTGACGTCATCATAGAACCCTAAAATGCTACGTTCAGGGTGCTAATGTTATGTCGCTCAACTTAACGTAAACAAAGCAAGGCCAGTCTTGTGATATCAAAAGCTCAAAATCCATGTTCAAACAGCACACAAATTTCATGATTTAAACATGGTTTTTGCTGTTTGAGCACGGCTTTCTGTCCATTTGACAATGGCTTCAAACAGCCATGCCATATTTATACAAGAATTTGTGTTTAACGATGTGCCAACCCTCTTTTTTCATAAGCGTCAAATGATTGCTTAGTATTGAGGATGTTGAAATTTTTGTTTGTTTGATTTCAAGTTTAACGTCCCCGTCAACACTGTAAATGTCATTTTGGAGACGCTGCTTCCAATTTTGTGGGACTTTTACCCGACATTGAGATGAAATGACATCAAAAGCCTTGAAGCCCAATGAAACCAAAAGGGTTTATAAGCATGGACGGGCCGACTCGCACAGCTTTGCCTGGGCAGAAAAATATATAACCGCAATGACTTCAGCACCCATTTTCGTAAAATCATTCTTCGATATAAAAAGATTGGGTACAACATGGATATTATACGACAGACTGCATGCATGGTAGTTAACCCAATCAAGGTTGGCAACTTTGCTTCCCTCTTTAATTGCACGCCGGTGGGTCAGGCCTCAGATTCTATGACAGCTCCAACGTAAAGGCTTATTGAAAATTAAAGAGATAATGTTGGTTGGTGCCTGATGCTCTGTCTCTGGTCGGGCTCATCGGAGTTTAACTGTTGGTTTTCTTTTGCTCCAGCATTTCAGTGGTTTCTTGCTGTCGAGTCCTCACCGTTGTCTCACCTCTGTGGTTCTTTGATTTCTGTGTTCACGGAGATGTTGCACTGATGAGTTAGGAGGCCTTCATGCGGACTGAACAAATTATTTGTCTAAATCGCGACGGAAGTAAGGGCGAGGATTGTGGCCACGTAAAATTGATTTAAGCCACCCAGTGGAAATCTTCCACTGACCGTTCCAAGGCGGCTCTTCTGTGGCGATTTATTTATGTTGTTGTTTGTTACTTACTGTGTGTATCACTTGTGTCTTTTAATTTTGGATGGCCATATGGCCATTTTGTGGGAAAGTAACTGTCCATATGGCCTTCCTTTGTTTAGGTTTCCATTATGGTCTGGTCGCTTAATGTTTGTATTTCTTTCCCTTTGGTGTCTTTTATGGATGGAGTAAGTTAATTGTATCAATTCCTGATCTTTGTTTTACTTCTACTTTAGATCCTCTAAGCGGTTTACTAGTACTAGTGCGCAGGTTGGTTTCAGCTCTGCGTGGAAGCATCATGCAGCCTATATATTTCTTCAAGCCCCAGTGGGTGGGGGCCGTGGGATGTTGAAATTAAACAAGAGGTCCATGATGGACCTAATTTGCTCACCTGAGTTATGATGTACTAACATTGTTGTTTACAGGTTTTCTTATATTTAGCTCTGACAGCCAATTTGTACAGAGGAGCAGAGCCACATAAGCACTTTCGGTAGAGGTGTCACTCAAGGAACTTTTCTGTCAAAGTTATTTTAAAACTGAGACATTGGAAATGTTCTTTAATTATTTTTCTGTCTTTACCTCTGCAGTCATATGGACATTTTGTTCAGCAGAGCAAACCTATCAGCAATTTAAGCAATCATCAGTACATAGTGGAAAAAGATAAAAACAAATGGAAGAACCAACAACACTCCCCCTCTACCCTTACCTGCTGCAAGGACAGCGGGCCTTGCCCTGCTGTAAGCCAGTATCAGTTGGATGCCCCAGTGACGTAAAATACACATCGCCTTTGCCTCACCCAACCACCCCTCAATCATCAGTACAATAATAATACTTTGAGATGGGATGTTTCAATGGAACAGACCTGAGATGAGCCATACCGTTTAATCAATTTTTTGGTACAAAAATTAAAGAGAAGTATTTCTTTGAATTGGGTTTGAAATCGCGCCATTGACACTATTTTTGGCTCTGCTGGCCGTTTTGTTCAGTGGATTTGTTTGATTTGAGGTTTAACATCCCCATCAACACTGTAAAGGTCATTTTGGAGACCTCACTTTCAATTTTGTGGGACTTTTACCCTACATTGAGATGAAAATGACATCTCAAGCCCTGTCACCCAATGGAACCAATAGGGTTTATAAGCATGGACGGTCCGACTTGTGCGCACCACTTTTTGTTCAGTGGAACTGAACCATTTTAGCAGTTTTGGTAGAGCGTTACCCAAGGCGCATTCCTGTGAAATTATTTTGAAATCGGGCCATTAGCCTAGGAGGAGATGTTGTTTAAAGGTTTTTTTTTTTTCTCTTTTTAGCTCTGGCGGTCAGTTTGTTCAGACAAGTGGAACCATTTTAGTAATTCTGGTAAAGGGTCATCCAAGGAACATTCCTGAGAATTTATTTTGAAATCAGAGAATTAGCCTAGGAGATGTCAATTAAAGGTTTATCTATTTTTAGATCTGGTGGCCATTTCTTTTAGCGGAGCAGAACTATTTTAGCAATTTTGGTAGAGTGTCTCCAAGAAACATTCTTGTGAAATTATTTAAACAAGAGCTGTCACATGAAGGCATAGCTCCCTGTTTCGCGCCTTAAAGATATTTATAAGGTAAAATTACTGAACCATGAAATATAGGTCACACACACCTAGACTCATTTTGAGGTCAATGATCAGGCCACATGGAACATATATGCCATATATTAGATTTCAGAATCACTTTGTGTATGAATTATAAGGCAAAATCAATGATTTGAGGTTTAACGTCCCCGTCAACACTGTAAAGGTCATTTTGGAGAAATTGCTTCCAATTTTGTGGGACTTTTACCCGACACTGAGATAAAATGACATCTCAGATTTCAGAGAAGATTTTCCCTATATAAGCCTATATGTTAAACCAAAGGGACCGGGGGCAGGGGCATTTTCTGCACCAGGGCTATAATTTGAACAATCTTGGTAGAGGTTCACTAGATGAAGCTTCATACCAAATATCAAAGACCTGGGCCTTCTGGTTTCAGACAGAAGATTTTCAAAGGATTTCCCTATATACATGTAAGCCTATGTAAATTTGTTTGATTTGAGGTTTAACGTCCCCTTCAACACTGTAAAGGTCATTTTGGAGAGGTTGCTTCCAATTTTGTGAGACTTTTACCCGACACTGAGATGAAATGACATCTCAAGCCCTGTCGCCCAATGAGACCAATAGGGTTTATTAGCATGGACGGTCCACCTCGCACCGCGGTTCCTGGACAGGCTTAGATCCTCTAAGCGGTTTACCAGTACTAGTGTGCGGGCCAGATTCAGCTCTGCGTGGAGGCATCATGCAGCCCATATATTTCGTCAAGCCCCTATGGGCGGGGGCGGGCAAAATCAATGAACCATGAAAATAGGTCATACTGACCTAGATATACATGTATTTCTATGTCAATCATCTGGTCACATGGAACTTAGAATTCAGGATTGAAGTATCTAAAAAAAAAATACTATTCAAAATATTTGGCAGAGTCACTGAATCATGAAATTTAGGCCACACTTACCAAGATATAATTTCGAGGTCAATCATGGGGTCACATGGAATAAATAATCCAGGTATGACGTTTCTTCATGAAAAGTATTCAAGCTAATAGGCAAAATCACAGAACCATGAAATATAGGTCACACTGACCTGGATCTATTTTGAGGTCAAGCATGGGGTCACATGGAACTACATGTAATAACCCTCACGTGTGAGACGCCAAGTTCTACAACGGAAGGTCAGGTGGTTTTTCTCTGGGTACTCCGGTTTTCGCCCACCTATGATTAACGATTGGCTCGATATGAGTGAAATAATCTTGAAAGGGCCGTAAAACCCCAACCAAAAAAAACATGTAATAACCCAGGTATGACATTTCTCCATCAAATAGTAATCAAGATATTAGGGAAAATCACTGAACCATGAAATATAGGTCACAATGGCCTGGATTTAGTTTGTGGTCAATAATCAGGTCACATGCAATAAATAATCCAGGTGTAACATTTCTTCATCAAATAGTATTCAAGATAATAGACAAAATCACTGAACCATGAAATATAGGTCACAGTGACCTAGACACATTTTGAGGTCAAGCATGGAATCACATGGGACTAATAACCCAGGTATGACATTTCTCCATCAAATAGTATTCAAGATAATAGGCAAAATCACTGAACCATGAAATATAGGTCACACTGACCTAGCTATATTTTGAGGTCAATCATGGGGTCACATTGAACTAATAGCCCAGGTATGACATTTTTCCATCAAATAGTATTCGTGATAATAGGCAAAAACCCTACCATGAAATATAGATCACAGTGACCTAGATATAATTTGCGGTCAATTATCGGGTCACATGGAACTAATAATCCAGGTGTGACATTTCTCCAGCAAATAGTATTCGAGATAATAGGTAAATAACTGAACCATGAAATATAGGTCACAGTAACCTAGATATATTTTGCGGTCAATTATCGGGTCCCATGGAACTAATTATCCAGGTATGACATTTCTCAATCAAATAGTATTCGAGATAATAGGCAAATCACTGAACCATGAAATATAGGTCACACTGACCTAGATATATTTTGCAGTCAATTATAGGCTCACATTGAACTAATATCCAGGTATGACATTTCTCCAACAAATAGTCTTCAAGATATAAGGCAAAATCACTGGACTGTAAAATGTAGGTCACCATGACCTTCAACCTTTTACACTTGAACCAATGTCACTTGGTTGGCTGATGTATAACCAATTCTGTCCATAACTTGTTAACATAAGGGAAAAGTAATAAACACATTACAAAGTTGTCCTAGATTTTGACCCCTAGCCCACCCCATCCCCACTCCCAGGCATGAACCCAGGGGTGTGTTGTCTTGGAATCTCAGAAGACACTCCTAGGTATCCAAGTTGTAAATATGAATGCTTTGTGATGAGTGACTGCTGAGATATAAGCATTTCAAAAACTTGAAAACAGTATTACATAGGTGTTCTGAATTTTGACCCCTAGCCCCACCCTGGGGCATGACCCCAGGGGTCTGTTTTCTTTGAACATCAGAAGACCCTCCCAGGTACTAAAGTTCCAAATATGAGTGCTCTGTGATGAGTGACTGTCGAGATATAAGCATTTGAAAAACTTAAACACAGTGTGACGGGAACGCACATGCAAACGCACACGCGCACTCCATCCGAGGTGACAACAATAGCTCTCCATGTACTTCGTACAGGCGAGCTAAAAATAGGACAATTAGCCTTGGAGGGGATGTCGTTTGATGGATTTTCTATGTTTTTTTTCCTATTTTTAGCTCTGGCAGCCATTTTTTTTAGCGGTGCGGAACTATTTTAGCAAATTTGGTAGAGGGTCATCCAATGAACATTCCTGTGAAATTATTTTGAAATCAGACTATTAGCTTCGGAGGAGATGTCATTTAAAGGTATTTATATTTTAGCTCCGGCGGCCATTTTGCTCAGCAGAGCGGAATCATTTTAACAATTTTCGTAGAGGGTCACCTAATAAATATTCCCGTGAAATTATTTTGAAATTGGACCATTAGCCTAGGAGGAGATGTCATTTAAAGGTTTTACTAAGGTTTTTTTCTGTTTTTAGCCTTGGCTACCATTTTGTTCAGCAGAGCGGAACTATTTTAGCAATTTTGGTAGAGGGTCATCCAAGGAACATTCCTGTGAAATAATCAAATTATTTCAAAATCAGACCATTGGCCTAGGAGGAGATGCTGTTTAAAGAGTTTTCTATTTTTGGCTCTGGTTGCCATTTTGTTCTGCGGAGCAGAACCATTTTAGAAATTTTGGTAGTGGGCCACCCAAGGAATATTCCTGTGAAATTACTTTAAAATTGACAGATTGGTTTCAGAGAGGTCATTTGAAGAAATTGTAGATGGACAGACAGACAGATGGATGCCAGACAAAAAGCGATCACAATAGCTCATCTTGAGCACTTCATGCTGAGGTGAACCAAAAATGTTAGAATGCTAATGTTTAACAAGATACCTTTTGGCCACTATGCTCACCAGAGCTCAGGGGGGCACTGCCCACTGCCAGCCATGTTTTTAATTAAAAAGGGAAACCCTGTGCCCAAGGTTGCAGCAGTTAAAATGTGGACCCATTCAGCCATGTAGCTTCAGAGGTTGTGGAAATTATTTTGAAATCGGACCATTAGCCTGGATGTCGAATAAAGTTGTTTTTTTGTATTTTTAGCTCTGGTGGCCATTTTGTTCATTGGAGTGGAACCATTTTAGCAATTCTGGTAGAGGATTTTGTTTGATTTGAGGTTTAACATCCCCGTCAACACTGTAAAGGTCATTTTGGAGACGTTGCTTCCAATTTTGTGGGACTTTTACCCGACATTGAGATGAAATGACCTCTCAAGCCCTGTCGCCCAATGAAGCCAATAGGGTTTATTAGAATGGATGGTCCGCCTCGCACTGGACAGGCTTAGATCCTCTAAGCGGTTTACCAGTACTTGTGTGCGGGCCAGATTCAGCTCTGCGTGGAAGCATCATACAGCCCATATATTTCTTCAAGCCCCTATAGGCGGGGGCGCTCTGATAGAGGATCATCCAAGGAACATTCCTGTGAAATTATTTTGATATCCAACCATTGGCCTAGGAGGAGATGTCATTTAAAGGTTTTTCTAAGGTATTCTACGTTTAGCTCTGGCTGCCATTTTGTTCAGCAGAGTGGAACCATTTAAGCAATTTTGGTAGAGGGTCATCCAAGGGACATTCCTGTGAAATTATTTTGAAATCTGACCATTAGCCTAGGAGATGTCGTTTAATGGTTTTTTTTTTCTATTTTTAGCTCTGGTGGCAATTTTTTCAGCAGACGGGAACCATTTTAGCAATTTTGGTAGAGGGTCACCTAATAAATATTCCCGTGAAATTATTTTGAAATCAGACCATTAGCCTAGGAGGAGATGTTGTTTTTCTAAGTTTTTTCATTTTTTCAGCTCTGACGGCCATTTTGTTCGGCGGAACGGAACTATTTTAGCAATTTTGGAAGAGGGTCATCCAAGGAATATTCCTGTGAAATTATTTTGAAATCTGAACATCAGCCTAGGAGGCGATGTCGTTTAAAGGTTTAATTATATTATTAGCTCTTGTGGCCATTTTGTTCAGCGGAGCGGAACCATTTTTGCAATTTTAGACTTAGTGTTTCCCCCCAGCCCTATTTAGCATGGTGCGGCGCCATGCCCCATTTCTCTAGCATCATGCCCTTTTTCAGATATAGTAAATGTTGCCCTACATTTTGGTACAAAAATCATCGAAATTGACCAAAAAATATCAAAGTTATGCCTGTTTAAATAAGACCTATTTCAGACACTTTTTAGCAATAAATTGTTGCCTCTTTGACATGGTTGACTGCTAATCCCCCTGTTTATTGTACTAAATTATGTCACTTTAAGAAGTCATAACTGTGTTTTGATAACAAGTATGAGTGACACCAATTAAACAAATGAAGTGTGAAAGTGTGCCTGACCAGTGTCATGTCAGTTTTTGTGTGTATTAAAGAATGTGAGCTGTGGCCCAAACATGTTCTAAACTTATCTTGCTTGTATCAGTGATCACCTTGCTTGCAAAACAGACTACTAACACTGTTTTTACTTTCAATTCTCCTAAAATCTAATACTTTTTCTTCTATCACACTTTTCTTTTTCTGACGCGCACAGCTGCACATAATCCTCGCGAGAGGGTGCTGCAGGATATATAGATAGATAGATACTTGTCACCAATGGTTAATGTATTAAATATATCTCTTCTTAGCATAAAAAGACAGGCAGTATAATTTAGCACTGAAGACAAAGGATACAGAAGGATCTTTTTATTTCAAGTTGAGAGATGTGCCCTTTTTAACAAACTTGTTTGTATTTAAAGTGCCCTTTTTACATACTGAAAGTGCCCTTTTTCATGACCAGCACCATGCCCTTTTTAGGAGTTTGGGAAAACACTATTGGTAGAGGGTCACCTAATAAATTTTCCCTTGAAATTATTTTGAAATCCAACCATTAGCCTCTGAGATGTCGTTTAAAGGTTTTTCTATTTTTAGCTCTGGTGGCCATTTTATTCAGCGGAGCGGAACTATTTTAGCAATTTTAGTAGAGGGTCATCCAAAGAACATTCCTGTGAAATTATTTTGAAATCGGACCATTAGCCTAGGAGGATATGCCGTTTAAAGGTTTTCTATTTCGAGCTCTGGTGGCCATTTTTTTCAGTGGAGCGAAACCATTCTAACAATTTTGGTAAAGGGTCACGCAAGGAATATTCCAGTGAAATTATTTTAAAATTGGCACTGTGGTTTCGGAGATGTCATTTGAAGAAATTCTTGACGGACGGTACCCAGACAAAAAACGATCACAATAGCTCACCTTGAGCACTTCGTGCTCAGATGAGCTAAAAACAAAATGGATGAAATCATTACTACAGTCACTGTTAGGGAGTGCCTATCAAGTACAATTATCTTACCCAAACATTTAGGGGCCCTTAACTTTTTATCTGGTTCCCAAACATTTGGGGGATCCCAAACATCTGTGAGTTTAGGGTTTATTTGCATGGATGGTCCGTCTCGCACCGCTGTTCCTGGACAGGCTTAGAACTCTTAGCGGTTTACCAGTACTAGTGTGCGGGATTCAGCTCTGCTTGGAAGCCTCATGCAGCCGTGTGATTATGTAATATTATGTAATGATTAATCAGGTTACCTAATTAACTTAATCCACACATTTATTTACCAGAGGCGGCAAACATCAAACAATGGAAGAACAGTTTCCACTAGCGGAAAATCTCAAAATGTGCATAAGTATTAAAGCTAAGATAACCATCACTCTGGAAGCAGCAAGCTATTTTTTAGGCAGTGGGTCATTCTGTAGGTGGTGGGGATAAATATAGAGCAGCTCCCCATGGTGTTTTTTTTCTTGAATAGCCCCGAGGGAATGAATGTTGATATGCACAATAAACATACAATGTTAGGCCATTGCAATTTTCCTAACTCGTTCTGTCACTCTTAGCCATTTTTATGTGGGTGATATAATAACTAGGAATCATTTATAACAGTTACCCGATAGTATCACGATAGTATCGTGATAGTATGTCCCGATAGTGATAGTATCGTGATAGTAGTTTCCACGATAGCAATAGTATCACGATAGTCAAAATTGGCCTCGATAGTCAGCCCTAATTTTCGAGGTATACTATGAAGACACTGGAATATTGCAGAACTGAGGTGTTTGCACTGTACAAATTTTCGACCAGAAAGGTATTTTTTCAGCCGCGGGAACAAAAAAAAGTCACACGGGGCAAAGTCATGGGAATACAGGGGGTGAAGGAGTTCAACCACCTTTTCCTGCTTCAGTCTTGCACAATGAACGCCTTGTGCGATGACGCATTGTCATGTAGCAATCTGACATTGGCCAAACCAGTTGTGGGTCTTCGTTCTTTGAAATATTTCTTCAATTTTCGAAGAACATTATTCTTGTAAAACTTCGCATTTACAGATTTGCCTTTAGGCACAGCAACCTGAATAGCAGGGCCCTGATTTGAAAAGAACATGGCATACATTACCTTCTTGACACTCATGGTCCGCTTTGCAATGCATAGTCTTTTACAATACTTTGTTGCCCATATTTTGTTCTGAATCTTTCGTTTTGGCTCAAAAAAGTGAACTCATGTCTCGTCACCTGTGACGACATTGGCGAAAGACCGTGCATTGTAATTTGGAAACTTTTTAAGCAGCATCTTGGCGTCATTTTTTGCTCATCTGTCAACAGATGGGGAATCCATCTAGCACAGATCTTTCTCATTTTCAAATCCTGTTTCAGAATTGTATGAGCTGCTCCTAATGAGATGCCAACCATACTAGCTATTTGCCTAGTGGTGTATCGTGCATTGGTAGCAACTATTTCTTTCACTCTAGCAACCATCTTGGCAGATGTTTCTCTTTTCGGCCGACTATCATGTGGCGTATCTTCTGTTGAGCCTAGCCCACAGCTGAATTTCATACACTGTCGGAAAAGGCATTTCATTACGCCCATAAACCGAACATATTTCATCAAAAATGTCTTTGCACCGTATACCAAGAATACAACCATTCTTAATATAGGACCGTATTTCAACAGCGTACTCTGACCTTCTTCCAACCATGTTTTGTATTAGTATACAAGAGTAGACAGTGTTTATCGAACGATATACATGGCTAAAGTCAACGAATTTTAACAGGTTTAGTATCAATGTAAAGGTAAAATGTTTTTCTACGCTGTGATATTCATTTCCAGGTGATTTTCGCATTAGTGCATGAGAAAACGTTCTACTTGCATTCATATTTGAACAGTCCTCGTAGCATAGGCCTGCTTAGAAACTTTTTTCTTCAAATAACAATGCCATAAAAGAAAACCACACAGTGTTACTAGTACATTTTTCCCCGATTTCAGTCAAAATGTTGATAATTTTCCCAAATCTAAAGGCCCCGTCCCATTCCTTAAACAGGATGAAAAGACCCCTGCCTTGCTCTCTTTGGTAGGAGACTGTGCAAGGTGTGCCCTTTTGACATAAGGTGCTGCATTGCGAATTCCTTTTCTTTTTTTTTTTTGAGTAGCACCCTGCCCTAATTTCAGTCTGTGGGAAACACTAGTATTTTTTACAATGCTAAAAGTCTAAAGTCTAGAGAGAAAAAAAAGAAGAAAACAAGATGTGTTTGTGAAACACGAACATGTCCCCGGGCATGGCCATTTTTCATTCAAAGTTGCTCACAGTTCAAGATGTTTGTGTGGGAAGCCCTTGACACAAGAAACTCACATGCCAAATATGAAAGCTCTATCTTAAACGGTTCAAAAGTTATGAACAATAATATTTTTTCTTTAAAGTAGGTCAAGGTCACAGGTAAAAAAAATTTGCATGAATGTAAAGTTCTTGTCACAAGGAACCTACATGCCAAATATTAAGGCTCTATCTTAAACGGTTCAAAAGTTATGGACAATTATATTTTTTCTTTTAAATAGGTCAAATGTCAAGGTCATGGTCCAAACATTTTGCATAAATGAAAAACCTTAATCACAGGGAACCTACATGCCAAATATGAAAGCTCTATCCCAAACGGTTCGAAAGTTATGACCAAAAATGTTTATTTTTTTAAGTTGGTAAAAGGTCAAAATTTTTGCATGAATGTAAAGCGTTTGTCACACGGAACCTACATGCTAAATATGAAAGCTGTATCTCAAATGGTTCAAAAGTTATGACCAATGTTAAATTTTTCTTTTATGTAGGTCAAAGGTCAAGGTCACAGGTCAAATTTTTTTGTGTGAATGTAAAGCTCTTGTCACAAGGAACCTACATGCAAAATATGAAGGCTCTATCTCAAACCGTTCAAAAGTTATGACCAAAATGTGATTTTTTATTTTAAGTAGGTCAAAGGTCAAGGTCACAGGTCAAAATTTTTTGCATGAATGTAAAGCTTATGTCACAAGGAACATACATGCTAAATATGAAGGCTGTATCTCAAGTGGTTCAAAATTTATGACCAATGTTAACTTTTTCTTTTATGTAGGTCAAAGGTCAAAATTTTTTGTGTGAATGTAAAGCTCTTGTCACAAGGAACCTACATGCAAAATATGAAGGCTCTATCTCAAACCTTTCAAAAGTTATGACCAAAATGTGATTTTTTATTTTAAGTAGGTCAAAGGTCAAGGTCAAGGTCACAGGTCAAATTTTTTTGCATGAATGTAAAGCTAATGTCACAAGGAACATACATGCTAAATATGAAGGCTGTATCTCAAGTGGTTCAAAAGTTAAGACCAATGTTATTTTTTTCTTTTAAGTAGGTCAAAGGTCAAGGTCAAGGTCACAGGTCAAATTTTTTTGCATGAATGTGAGGGTCTTGTCACAAGGAACCTACATGCATAATATGAAGGCTCTATCTCAAACCGTTCAAAAGTTATGACCAAAATGTGATTTTTTATTTTAAGTAGGTCAAAGGTCAAGGTCAAGGTCACAGGTAAAATTTTTTTGCATGAATGTAAAGCTAATGTCACAAGGAACATACATGCTAAATATGAAGGCTGTATCTCAAGTGGTTCAAAAGTTAAGACCAATGTTATTTTTTTCTTTTAAGTAGGTCAAAGGTCAAGGTCACAGGTCAAATTTTTTTGCATGAATGTGAAGGTCTTGTCACAAGGAACCTTCAGGCCAAATATGAAAGCTCTATCTCTAACGGATCAAAAGTTATGGCCAACGTTAAAGTTGTCCATGTACAAACCAACAAACGGACAGGGCAAAAACAATATGTCCCCGCTATCGCTACCGGGGACATAAAAACAAAAAAAACAATGCAGTCCAGCAAACTCCAAACCTTTAATTTATTGATCACTGCATGCTTGTAGAAAAAACAAATATTGAAGGTCAAGTGTCAAACTGTTTATTGTACAAATTATAATCCAATAATTATCCAGTAGCCAATGTAGAGTGTAACGATGCATCAGACCATTAATGCATTGCGACAGGCACTGGGCCGATAGTACTGCATCGATGGTAAAGTTAAACATTGATGACAATCGCCGATAGTGTTTTGAGCTATCCTTAGTTTCGACAGTTTTCTATCTTTTTTCAGATAATTCCCGAAGTTGTTTTCATCCTTAAATCTACCTGCATCTTGTACCCGGTCATGGGTCAAACTGGATATTGTCCCAATAATCTAGCTGTCAGTGGGGGTCAATGCCTACTTGTCGTGAGATAAAGGCAATAAAATTACAGCCGAATCATGATTTGGCAGTAGCCTACAGGTACATGGTGTTTATGCATCCTATGTGTCATGCATTATCCGCTTACACCCAATGTCAGTATAGAGACAGTACCCTGAAAATTCCTTCATTGAACTGGTAAATTTACAGCTTTCTGAAGCACATTTCAACAGTAAACACTTTGCTGCTTATTCACTTCGAAATAATTGACATGTCCCACCACGCATATTATGGTTACGCTAATCTGCAAACTGTCTGTAAGTCAGTGGTAAGAAAAGTGATAATTAATGCGTGTTTACTCAATGGTATCAGGGATAGTTTTGGCCCAATATATTGATGAGCCCAAAAATGGGCCAAGGGCCCATCTTCCATTCATTTACATGAAAAAATAAAAAATTTGATGGGCCTTTTTTTTTTTTATTTTTATGGGCCTTTTGGAAAAATTGATGGGCCCAAGAATCCTTAACAAACACCTTACAGCAAAATTAACATCAAATTTGAATAGCTTATATATGGGGCCCGAATAAAAATCAAATTAGATTCAGCCTATAACTAACAGTTTTCTCATAGATAGTTCAGGCCCATCCCAGAAATATCCCTGCGGTATTTATTATCAAAGGGTGCCGCCCGCATTAGCAAGTAAAGCGAAGTCTGCACATGTCACTACCGCTTCAAAAGGTGCAAAATTTTTTTTTCTATTTGATGTTTGAGAGGATTCTTATTTTGTCAATAGCAGACATCAAAGTATGGAATTTGTGTCGTCCTGCAAAGAATGTTTATAATTTGGGCATCCAGACATGTTTATACAGCCGAGGAATTAATTTTAAATCTTGGACACGGTGTTTTCAAAATGGGCACATGGAAATACCACACTAGACAAGAGGACCATGATGGTCCTATATCACTCACCTGAGCTAAGAGCTATTAAAGAGTTTTGCACGTGCCCCAGTGTCCTGTTTGAGACAAGACTTTAAAGGTTTTTCCCTAATATGTCTGTGTAAAGTGAGTGGGTGGGCCCCGGCGTGGGCCATTTTTTGGTCCCAGGGCTATAATTTGAACAATCTTGGGCTATAATTTGAACAATCTTGGTAGAGGTCAACTAGATGAAGCTTCATACTAAATATCAAAGACCTGTGCCTTCTGGTTTCAGACAAGAAGATTTTTAAAGATTTCCCTATAATGTCTGCATAAAACCAGTGGGCCTCGGCAGGGGGCATTTTTGGCCCCAGGGCTATAATTTGAACAATCTTTGTAGAGGTCAACTAGATGAAGCTTCATATCAAATATCAAAGACCTGGGCCTTCGGGTTTCAGACAAGAAGATTTTTAAAGATTTTCGATCCCTATATAAGCCTATGTAAAACCAGTGGGCCCCCGTGCGAGGCCATTTTTGACCCCAGGGCTATAATTACAATAATCTTTATAGCGGTCCACTAGATGAAGTTCATACCAAATATCAAAGACCTGGTTTCAGCCAAGATGCTTTTCATAGGTTTACTCTATATAAGCCTATGTAAAACCAGTGGGCCCCTGCGCGGGTGCATTTTTGGCCCCAGGACTATAATTTGAGCAATCTTGGTAGAGGATCACTAGATGAAGCTTCATACTGAATATCAAAGACCTGGGCCTTCTGGTTTCAGACAGGAAGATTTTTAAAGGTTTTCCCTATCATAAGCCTGCATAAAACCAGTGCACACCAGCGTGGGGCATTTTTGGCCCCAGGGTTATAATTTGAACAATCTTCGTAGTGGTCCAATAGATGAAGCTTCATACCAAATATCAAAGACCTGGGCCTACTGGTTTCAGACAAGAACATTTACGAAGGATTTCCCTATATAAGCCTATGTAAAACCAGTGGGGTCCCCACGAGGGGGCATTTTTGGCCCCAGGGCTTAAATTCGAACAATCTCGGTAGAGGACCACTAGATTAAGCTTCATACCAAATGACCTGGGCCTTCTGGATTCAGACAAGAAGTTTTTCCCTATATAAGCCTATGTGAAAACAGTGGGCCCCGGTCCAGGGACATTTTTGGCCCCAGGACTATAATTTGAACAATCTTGGTAGAGGTCCACTAGAAGAAGCTTCATACTAAATATCAAAGACCTGGGCCTTCTGGATTCAGACAAGAAGTTTTTTAAAGGTTTTCCCTATATAAGCCTATGTAAAACCAATGGGCCCGGGTCGGGGCCATTTTTGGCCCCAGGGCTATAATATGAACAATCTTGGTAGAGGTCCACTAGATGAAGCTTCAAACCAAATATCAAAAACCTGGGCCATCTGGTTTCGGACAAGAAGATTTTAAAAGGTTTTCCCTATATAAGCCTATGTAAAACCAGTGGGCCCCCATGTGGGGACATTTTTTGCCCCAGGGTTGTAATTTGAACCATCTTCATAGCAGTGCACTAGATGAAGCTTCATACCAAATATCAAAGACCAGGGCCTGCTGGTTTCAGTCACGAAGATTTTCAAAGGATTTCCCTATATAAGCCTATATGTAAAACCAGTGGGCCCCGGCACTGGGCCATTTTTGGTCCCAGGGCAATAATTTGAACAATCTTGGTAGAGGTCCACTAGATGAAGCTTCATACCAAATATCAAAGACGTGGGCCTTACGGTTTCAGAGAAGAAATTTTTTAAAGATTTTCCCAATATAAGCCTATGTAAAACCAAAGGGCCCCGGAGCGGGGCCATTTTCGGCCCCAGGGCTATAATTTGAACAATCTTGGTAGAGGTCCACTAGATGAAGCTTCATACTAAATATCAAAGACCTGGGCCTTCTGGTTTCAGAAAAGAAGATTTTTAAAGGTTTTCCCTATAAAAGCCTATGTAAAACCATTGGGCTCCGTCCTGGGGCAGGGCCATTTTTGGCCTCAAGGCAATAATTTGAACAATCTTGGTAGAGGTCAACTAGATGAAGCTTCATACCAAATATCAAAGACCTGGGCCTTGCGATTTCATAGAAGAAGATTTTCCCAATATAAGCCTATATGTTAAACCAAAGGGACGGGGAGCAGGGGCATTTTCGGCACCAATGGATTTAATTTGAACAATCTTGGTAGAGGTTCACTAGATGAAGCTTCATACCAAATATCAAACACCTGGGCCTTCTGGTTTCAGACAGAAGATTTTCAAAGGATTTCCCTATATAAGTCTATGTAAATTTGTTTGATTTGAGGTTTAACGTCCCCTTCAACACTGTAAAGGTCATTTTGGAGACGTTGCTTCCATTTTCGGCCCCAGGGCTATAATTTTAACAATCTTGGTAGAGGTCCACTAGATGAAGCTTCATACCAAATATCAAAAGATCTGGGCCTTCTGGTTTCAGACAAGTAGATTTTTAAAGGTTTTCCCTATATAAGCCTATGTAAAACCAGTATGCCCCAGGGCGGGGCCATTTTGGCCCCAGGGCAATAATATGAACAATCTTGGTAGAGGTCAACTAGATGAAGCTTCATACCAAATATTAATGACCTGGGCCTTCTGATTTCAGACAAGAAGATTTTTAAAGTTTTTTTTTCTTATTTTCCCCTTTTGTTGCCATGGCAACCAGAGTTCTGCAGGGTTTTGTTTGTTGGATTTGAGGTTTAACGTCCCCGTCAACACTGTAAAGGTCATTTTGGAGATGTTGCTTCCAATTTTGTGGGACTTTTGAAGCCAATAGGGGTTATTAGCATGGACGGTCCGCCTCGCACCCCAGTTCCTGGACAGGCTTAGATCCTCTAAGCGGCTTACCAGTACTAGTGTGCGGGCCTGATTCAGCTCTGCGTGGAAGCATCATGCAGCCCATATATTTCTTCAAGCCCCGATGGGCGGGAGTTCTGCAGGGAATGGAATTCTTTGAACAACTTTGAGAGAGGACCACCCAAAGATCATTTCTGCCAAGTTTGGTCAAAATCTGTTCAGTGGTTTAGGAGATGTCGTTTAAAGGAATTGTGGACGGACATCCGGACGGACGACGCCGACAATGAACGAATGACCTATCACAATAGCTCCCCCGGAGCCTTTGGCTCAGGTGAGCTAAAAATAAAGAAAATAAAAAAGTGATACGATTTTCTGTTTATTTGCAATAATATAATATTTTAAAAGATTTTATCAAGCAACAAAAGAAACATACAAATGTTTTTTGTTTTTTTTCATAAAACAATGACATTCAATAAGGTTGCAGTCGGGGATGACACTGTAAGGCATGTTCGGCATGTTACTGATAACGTCAGGGGTCGGCCGGGGCTGATTTGGATTTAAAAATTTCTAAACCCTAATCTCTATTGCATTCCTTTTCACAAACACGAGATCGACTGTGTACCAAAACACGAGACTTATATTAAGAATTTCCCCCGGTCAGAAGATTCAAATCTATCCATATCACAGGTCCTGGTGTATGTCGTTTGTTTGTTTTGAGGTTTAATGTCCCCATCAACACTGTAAAGGTCATTTTGGAGATGTTGCTTCCAATTTTGAGGGACTTTTAACAGAAACTTAGATGAAATGACATCTCAAGCCGTGCCACCCAATGAAACCAATAGGATTCATAATCATGGACGGGCTGACTCGCACCACTTTGCCTGGGCAGGCGTAGATCCTCTAAGCGGTTTTCCAGAACTCGTTTGGGTGTCAGTTTCAGCTCTGCTTGGAAGCATCATGCAGCCCATCTATTCAGACTTGCCTACCCCTTGTGACAGAAAATAGTAAGATCCCCTCCAAAAAATTGTAAGATTCAAATTTTATTCGTAAGGGTTTTAAGGTATCCGATGCGAGGTCAAAATAAGCCCACTTCCTAGAGATTTTTTTAAAAATAAATTGACCGATTCAGCTTTTCTTTTTTCCCTATGTTTTTTTCCTTTGTAAAGGCATCCATCTTTGCCGCTCATACCAAAACAAATTTGTTAAATGAACTCTGGTTGGATCACTTCCCTCTCACTAGCCAATGAAATTTAATTTAATTTCGCAATGGGAGTAAGCCAGGAACGACAACTATTGTCTTCTTCCGGTATAAACTTGTGCTTACCCGAACCGAAATAATCGTGTTGATTTACCGATTTTTTTAAAAACACCGAAAATCGTACAGAATTCGGCCGTGGTCGCAAGGTCGTAATTTGGACATGACAATAGTAAGCCAAATCGTAAGGGTAGGCAAGTCTGATTTATTTCTTCAAGCCCTGATGAGTGGGGGCCGGCATGTCTTTTGACACGTCACAAGTAACAATTCTGATTCTGAATCGTATGCATTGCTGACCTAGTTTTTCAGTTATCTACTGTTAAGTCACTATCATGTCTGAAGTGTTTTTTGAAGACAGACAAAGATTTCATTGCCTTCGTGAAGAGTTTACGTTTATTTTGATTAAGAAACTGATCTTACATTGTCACTGTGAACTGATACATGTACTTGGTAACTTCTATTAAAATGAGTCACCCAGCTCTTCCAGGAAGATCGACACTTCAAGGAACTAGATGCTCCTGGGGAGCTGTTTCCTCTTGTAGGGGCAGACAGAAAAGCAAACAGTTTACAACAGTTGTCCCTCTGTGTAAATTATCTTGTTTATTTCTTTATGCAGTTAATACATACAGAATAACAGTTCAAATATTTGAATAGTTTTTATTTCCTTCTAAATCAAGAAAATTTTTTAGGCAATAGTTTTGCACTATTATTGCAATAGTATTCAGCAATAGTAATAGTATCGCAATGGTGTGTGTGAATTCGGGTTTAACGTCACGTTCAACAATTTTTCAGTCATATCACAAGGGTGTCTGGTTGCGACAGGTTGCTCAATGCTCACTTTTATATTGCTGCCTCACTGAAATATCATGTCTCAGACACCAGGGATCAGCCGAGGGGGCGATTCGGGCGACTTCTTCGCCCCAAGTTCAAGAACTTCGCCTGACCAGCCAGGAAAAGAGAAGTTGACTTCGCCCTGTTTTTTCTGACTTTTTTTTTTCTTTGTCTCCAGGATGCGAAGTAATATCCATCGATAAAGGCACAAAGTTGATAACAAAAACGCTTATTGATAATCCGATAATTAATAATCCTACTCCATGTGTTAATTGCTCGAGTCAGAAACTGACCACCTGTAGCGTTGAGCACAAGTTGTCAGATCAGTTAATTATGTACATAGGTGAATCCAGATCGGCATCTTTGATCTTATTTCATGGCCACTTAGACTGAGTAATCAGACTTGTCCGCGCAGCATGAGACAATCGGTCTTTTTGATCTTGGCATTATGATCGACGCATGAAAAACATGCGCCTCATTTTATAGATAGAGGTGCGACTTTAACCCTTTTTTACCAAATGGAATCTTCCTCCTTATATATAGCAGGAGTTCAAATCAAAATTTATGGGTGTCAGGTTATGTTTTCATGAAAATTTATTTAGAAAATAAGTTAATAACTGAACTTTTAGCAAACAGTGGATGCCCTGATCAGACACCGCGTTCTGTGGCGTCTGATCTTGGCCTGCACTGTTTGCCAGGGTACCCGTGTTGGGGTTTCTGGTACTAAATGGGTTAACAGGATTACCTTAACAAATAAAAACCGTGACGTCAAGTCACGATCAGGCGTTAAGATGGGAACTAGAAACAAGAGGGCCATGATGGCCCTGGATCGCTCACCTGATCCATAGAGTAACAAGTGGGCCAAGGGGAGGGCCATTATTGACACCAGGGCTATAATGTGCATAATGTTGAGGGAGGTCTAAAAAGGTGAAGCTTCATATCAAATATCAACAAAGGCTTTAATTTGAACAATGTTGGCAAAGGTCCACTAGATGAAGCTACACACCAAAATATCAAAGAACTGGGCCTTGCAGTTTCAGTGATTTTTTTTTTAAAGATATTCCCATTCCCCGGAGCGGACACTCTACCAACTGAGCTATCGGGGCCGGTGTGTATCACAATGGTTCTTGCTGCAATGTCAATATTATCGCAATAGTCATTTTCTGACTATCGTTATGCTCTACATCCCTAAGCCAATGCAGACCGCTTATGCAATACCAGAAGAACCACTATCAGAGTGTGAAATGTCGGTAGGTGTGGATATTTTTGCATCAACCAATCGGACAGTGTATACATGTATGTAAAGTTCGTTATCTGAATTTTTGCTACATGAAAGCGGTAAACCAGTTAATATGGGAAAGGTCATTGCTTGATTGACAGATACCACAACTATCAAAATGCCTCCTGATGCTCCCGATTAATAAATTAATGACTGACACTAACAGTGTTTCTTTTTTAATTATCCGGTGATGATTAGGCAACGGAATCTCACACTTGCCTATCAAAATACCTCACTGTCACCCGCAGTGCCAGATAAGCTTTGTATTTTCATAAATTACGGATTTAAAATAGCAAAATAAGAAGTGTTATTTGAATCGTACCATTTACTCAGATTGTCTCGTATTTACGTTGCCCACATTTCTGGACCTAGGGAATGTCTATTTACATGTCTGTCTACAGTTTTTGGCTCAAAAGCAATGAATAGATTGTATAAACTGATAGTTTTCAAGACACTCGCTTCCTCGGACCAACATAGCCAACAGCTAAAGTAGTAGCTTTCCCGCTCTGCGATCAGAAAACTGACTATCTTGATTGGGAGCGGCATATCTCAGAGATGGCATATAAACCATCTAGGACTTTGGGATTCCTCAGATGTAATTTGGCCTTTGCAAGTAGGCAGACAAAGGACTTGGCAAAAACGTTGGTTCACCCTCGGCTTGGGTGTAGGTGGCCAGTTTGGCATCACTGGTGTTGAGGCTCATATTCAGGGGGAGGGGGGTGTGCAGGGGGCGGCTGCTCGGTGGGCCTGTCTGTGATGGCGAGATGGGGGGTGGCGTCGGTGACATGCTTGATGAGCTTGTGTGTCCGTCCCTGGGGGGCGTGTCGTGGGCAGTCCTCTTTAACCTTCTATAGACGGATCCAATATTTTGACATGTGACCTTGTTTACATGTCATTGTACATGCGCAAAATTACTTTTCCTTTGGATAACAATCTTTCGTGGTTGGCAAAAAGCCCCTGGTTCCATATAAATATTTTAAAAATAGGTTTAATATTGCGGGCATAATTTAGTTTACTGTCACTGAAAATCTATAGAATTACACTTTAAATGAGTAGATAAATATATTTTAGAGTTCATTCATGCATCTTCTGCATTTAGACATTCATTTTATGCATTTCTTTTTTTATATACTGCAACACCCCCTCGGGAGGATTACTAGCTAAGACATGTCTACTAAAAAAGTTTAAAGGTCAATTTTGTCATTTCGATTCCAAACAAAATACATGTTTAGAGAAAATAACTGTTAAACATATGCATTTACTATGGCGATAAACGGCCAGAGGTTTTTACCCACTACTGGCAAGTCCCGGCAAATAGTACTACTGAGTGATGACATGTTTGGATGTGTCTATGGGATACACTCTAGTGCAGTGTCTGTTGGTGGAGGTGGGTGAATGACACATGCAATAGGGTCAACCCAAACAAGGGCATCAAAAGTAAACAATGTCTTGCCTCTACTGCAGTGAATGCCATGACCCCAGGGGAGTTCAGAGCTAGGAGTGTAACGATGCATCGGACTATCGATGCATTGCGATAGGCACTGGGCCGATAGTACTGCATCGATGGTAAAGTTAAACATCGATGACTATTGCCGATAGTGTTTTGAACTATCGATAGTTTCGATAGTTTTCTAGATCACAAGTTTTGCAGATTATTCCCAAAGTTGTTTTCATTCTTGTACCCGGTCAAGCGTCATAATTAACTGTATATAGTCCTAATTATAATCCAATAATCTCCCGTGTCAGTGGGGGGGTCAACGGCTGCTTGTCGTGAGATAAAGGCAATAAAATTACAGCCGAATCGTGATTTGGCGGTAGCCGACAGGTACATGGTGTTTATGCATCCTACTTGTTATGCATTATCCACTTTACACCCAATGTCGTTATAGAGTCAGCACGCTGAAAATTCCTTCATTAAACTAGTAAATTCACAGCTTTCTGAAGCACATTACAACAGTAAACACTTTGATGTTAATTCCTTTCGAAATAATTGACACGATGACTTCACATATTTTGATTACGCTAATCTGCAAGCTGTCTGTAAGCCAGTGATAGGAAAAGCGACAAATAATGGGTGTATACACAACAGTATTTCTTATCAAAGGGTGCCGCCCACATTAGCACGTGAAGCATGGGAAGTCTGCACATGTCGCTACCGCTTCAAAAGGTAAAAAAAAAAAAAAAACTGTTCTGGTTCATGTTTTAAAGGATTCTTATTTTGTCAATAGCAGACATCAAAGGAAATGAAAGAACGTTTATAATTTGAGCATTCAGATATGTTTATAAACCCGAGTAATAAATTTTATATCTTGGATACCTTTTATTAAAAATATGCACCATTGAAATACCGCACTTTAAAACAATTACAACTTCAACCTCATTATAACACAGAACTCTGGCTGGTCCAATAAACAGACCGTGTCAGTTAACAGAATCGTGTTATAAACTCCGACCGTATTTGTCATGGACCAGTCTATTCTACTATCACGCTGTAAACACAAGCCTCCGGCGCTATCGAAAAGTCTGTATAATTTTCCGCATGCCAAGGTGTGAAAATAAGGTCAAATTCTGTCTCTAATTTGCGTTTATCCCTCATTCATAAAATATAACCCACAATCAATGGGCAATAGATTTAATCGCTCCTAAGACGATTAGCTATATCTAAGGGTATATGTATGTGTAATAAAAACGGACTAATCTACTGTGTCGTGAATGGTTATGTTTTGGCGCCAAATAGCAGACGCTTTGCGTGAAAAGTCGAACGCTTTAATTTGTGCGAACACATCTTCCGGGGATAAGTCTGAGGTTGTTTCTGGGGTTAAGTCGGGAGCAGGGTGCAGTTTTCTATCCACCTCTATTCACAACCGTTTAGATGTCGAGAAAATATTTTTTACCGGCTCCAAATAACTTTTTTCATGAAAAGAATATGCCCCAATAAAATAAAACAATGACATTAAACGTATATGGGGTTGCCGGGGATTCAGAAGACGTCATTTACCAATCGCTAGCAGAAAAACAGTAGCGGTGGTTTGTGGACGGTGGATTTTATGGCGATTTGGATGGCGGAAAATTTTGATGTTTGCCTTGAACTTGCTTGTAGGGCAGGTGTGAAAGTTTGGGTTCGAATTGGCTGGATGAGTCCTCGTTTTGTGGCTGGATCACTCAATTATAAACTAAGCTGCAATATTTATTCTCTTTTCTCGCTAAGCTGACAATTTTGATCTTTTGAGTATAAAGGCTGCAGCTCGTGTTAATCATGCGTGTCAAGCTAAATGAGTTTATATAATTGTATCTTTAATTACCATGATTACTAATTAGATAAGCTATTATGACGTGTCTGCAATTAACTTGAGAAAGGACCGTTATTGGTGGTGACAACTAAAGTATGTTCTACCCTATTACCCCACTTAAAGTCGGAGAAAAATAAAGTTATTGTGCTTAAAACTCGATAGAAACCTTGGATTATATTTTTAAATGTTTGTTGGTGAAAATTTGGGGTCCCAGTTTATTTTATTTGATTAAGAAACTGATGGTACATTCTCACTGTGAATTGAAACATGTACTTGACAACTTCTATTAAAAGAGTCTCCAGGAGGATTTACACTTGAAGGGAAAAAGATGCTAGTGGGGAGCTGTTTCCTCTTGTAGGGACAGGCAGAAAAGCAAACAGGAGTATGCAACAGTTGTCCCTCTGTGTGAATTATCTTGTTTATTTCTTTTATGCAGATAATACATACAGAAAAACAGATGAAGGTTTGAATAGTTTTTTATTTCCTTCTTAAAACAAGAAATATCTTTCAGGCAATAGTATCGCAATAGTATTGCAATAGTAGTCAGCAATAGTAATAGTATCGCAATGGTTCTTCCTGCAATGTCAATACTATTGCAATAGTCATTTTCTGACTATCGTTACATCCCTATTCAGAGCCCCCCAGTGTAAGATTGAGACTCGGGCAGGGAGGGTGGGGTGTATACGTTTTGGTAAATAGTTTTAAGGACTCATCCAGTGACTTCTTTTTTTTATTATTTATTAGCTAAATTCTGAATTTAGCCACCCATTCAACTGAGGTAATGGCCTAATGTGACCGACTCAATATAAGAAGATAGATAGACAGATTGAACAGTGCGGAGCAACTTTAGAATCTGTCCGCCACTTCATATTACCTATCCCTAACCCTTACCCCAATGACCTGACTAACCTAACCCTAACCCTAACCTAACCCTCACCTAGCCCTAACCCAACCCTAACAATCAGTGACCTACTCCTAACCCTAACCTAACCCTAACCGTCAGTGACCTATTCCTAACATACTAATGTCAGTAAACAGTGGCGGACAGATTCTAAAGTCTAGCCGCTTATTTCTCAGATTATCTGGTATTTGCAAGAAAGGAATAAAAACAGACTCCACAAATTAGCTTTAAAAATGAATGTTTCTATTGTTTCTATGCACTGACGTTTCCGAATTTATTGTTGAGAATGAAAACTGGCCACCATTTTCCTTTTTGCAAAAACCGAACTACTACAAACACGATAGTGCCAAGTAGCGTAAAAACGAAGGCTTGTCAGTTATGAAAGCAATTAAATGTTTGTCTGCACTAACTTCTAGCACAGAAATATTGTAGAGAAACAGGATTTCATCGCTGGTAGATAGTGGCAAAGTATGGAGTTCCTTTTCAGGGCTAATCGGCCATGATCGTGACTGTGGTGGAAGTTGTCACGAAATTGCAATACTTTTACAGTGGCCTGAAAGCTTATTTTCACATGCTCAGGATAACAGTAGATTTTTCATTTAATTTTTAAGGAGTAATAGGCTTCATGATACCTGTGGAGGTAGTAAAACCTTCCTAGAAATGACCTTGTTTTCTCAACGCCATGGAACAATAACAAGTGCCGCCATTTGCAATACTCTCACGACGCATGCGCTTGTCAACTACGGAATGCTGGGAGTTTGGAAAAGTAGGTGGCGGGAAGCGCAAATCAGCTGATTTGGGATTTCTTCCTCAATTCTTCTTTTCTTTTTCGCCTAATACTGCTACTCGCTCACATCTGAGCATTACGAGCAGGACATTCTGGATAGTAACCATTACGTTTTTTCTTTTCTTTTTAGCAATGTGGATGGAGAATGGAGTGACGGTTGTGGGACAACTCGGCACATAGCAAACTCGGCACATGACAAACTCGGCACATAACAAACTCGGCACATGACAAACTCGGCACATAATTAGCTGTTTGGGTCAATTATCTGTTGTTCACTTGGTAATGATAATTGCATAACCAAACAAATAATCAAATCAAATTAAAGTTACCTGTGAAATAGGGACCAAACATCAATATTTAATGCACTAGATCTTTATTAAAAAAAAAAAAAAAAAAAAAATATGAAGATTTTTTTTCAATAAAATTTCAAATATTTAATTTTCAAATATTTAAGTTGTTTCTTAAATTTACCAGCGAATAAATCTTAAAAAAAAAAAAAAAAAAAAAAAAAAAAACAAGACATAGGTTGTGGGTACTCGTTAGAACCGCCTCAATGAGGTGGTTCTTACAAGCACCCACAACCTATTTTTACTGAAAACAAGGAAAAAATATCGTTTGACAAGACGCCCATCAACTCGGCAGGGCAATCTCTTGTTTGACAATATGCCCATCAACTCGACTGGGCAATCATGGGTGGCAATGCGTCTCAAATATCAGATTCAAAGCTTTAGTCATCGTCTGATTAATCAGATAACTAGTGTAGCAATTAAGTCATATCCAGAGCTTATTGATTTAGACGTTTTTTTTTTAAAAAATGCAAAAAAAAATAAATAAACTAGATCTAGAAACTTTTTTTTATTTAATAAGCATATATATAATTATTATTATATAAAATAATGATAATAAAACAGGCAAATAAAGTATTAATGCACAGCTTAATAAGCATTATAAGTATTGTGGGCCGAGTTTGCTATGTTCCAAGTTTGTAGGGGCCGAGTTGGTTATGTGCCGAGTTGGCTATGTGCCGAGTTTGCTATGTGCCGAGTTGTCCCGATACCAAGGACACAACACTTTGGTCAGCGTGAGGATCGAACCCGCAACCTCTCGATCACAAATCCGATGCGCTACCACTGCACAGAGCGCCCCACGATTCTTAAAAAAAAAAAAAAAAAAAAAAAAATAACAGAACACCAAATCAGCTAATTGCGCTTCCCGTCGCCAATTATCTCCAAATTCCATTTTTTCCGTTGGATGAAAGAAATCTTGCCTGTTACTCCATACACCTCAAGAAGAGTAATATATGGCATATAGAAAAGAGAGAAAGAATAAAAAGGTTTTCAGTCATTTCAGGATGTTAAAATCTGAATCATGAGGAATTTTGAGTATTTTGGCAGGCTGTGTAACCGACATAAGTATAAACCTGATGATAATGAGTAAATGATGTTGACGATGTTGATGTGTTGAGTTATTGGAAATCTGAAATCAGACCTGTCCGGAAAGACTCCAGTCAGGACTGCAGGGTATGTCAGGAAGCTGATCATTTCTCTTGTGGCTGATCTGTTCTTGTATTGTTATGAAAGAGACTTCATTTTGTCGCTTTCCATTGATAACCAATCTGAAATTATTGAAGCTTTTAGCTCTACTTCTAGATATTTAGATGATTTATTAAATATTGATAATACTTATTTTGATGGTTTGATCAGTCAGATTTACCCCCTAGAACTTCAGTTAAATAAAGCAAATTCTTCTGATACCGAGGCCCCGTTTTTGGATTTACATCTATCTATTGTAGATGGATTTGTTTCGTGCAAAATTTATGATAAACGCGATGACTTTGATTTTGAGATTGTAAATTTTCCTTTTTTGGATGGTGATGTTCCTCGTGCGCCATCCTATGGCGTTTATATTTCGCAATTAATTCGATTTGCTAGAGTGTGTAGTCATGTAACTGACTTCAACACTCGTAATAAATTATTAACGGCTAAACTCCTTAATCAGGGCTGTCGGTACCATAAACTACGCAAAGCCTTTTCAAAATTTTATAGACGCCATTCTGATTTAATTTCAAAATTCAATATTGGACTTAAATCTCTTCTGCAACAAGGTCTATCGGAACCCGAATTTTATGGTGACTTAGTATATAAATTCAGAAAAATATATAACCGCAATGACTTCAGCACCCAATTTCGTAAAATCATTCTTCGATATAAAAAGATTGGGTACAACATGAATATTATACGACAGACTGCATGCATGGTAGTTAACCCAATCACGGTTGGCAACTTTGCTTCCCTCTTTAATTGCACGCCGGTGGGTCAGGCCTCAGATTCTATGACGGCTCCAACGTAAAGGCTTATTGAAAATTAGAGAGATAATGTTGGTTGGTGCCTGATGCTCTGTCTCTGGTCGGGCTCATCGGAGTCTAACTGTTGGTTTTCTTTTGCTCCAGCATTTCAGTGGTTTCTTGCTGTCGAGTCCTCACCGTTGTCTCACCTCTGTGGTTCTTTGATTTTTGTGTTCACGGAGATGTTGCACTGATGAGTTAGGAGGCCTTCATGTGGACTGAACAAATTATTTGTCTAAATCGCGACGGAAGTAAGGGCGAGGATTGTGGCCACGTAAAATCGATTTAAGCCCCCCAGTGGAAATCTTCCACTGACCGTTCCAAGGAGGCTCTTCTGTGGCGATTTATTTATGTTGTTGTTTGTTACTTACTGTGTGTATCACTTGTGTCTTTTAATTTTGGATGGCCATATGGCCATTTTGTGGGAAAGTAACTGTCCTTATGGCCTTCCTTTGTTTAGGTTTCCATTATGGTCTGGTCGCTTAATGTTTGTATTTCTTTCCCTTTGGTGTTTTTTATGGGTGGAGTAAGTTAATTGTATCAATTCCTGATCTTTGTTTTACTTCTACTTTCCACTACCCTACTCGAGATAGAAACACTTTGGTTTGATTCTTACAACTTTGCCAGGACAGTTTGGGGATATTCAATCCCCGGACAAACTAAGTGATCATGATATTGTCTCTGGATTTTTGAAAATCTTCATACCACCTATAAAGAAACCTCGTAGAAAGGTATACTTATATCAAAAGGGTGACTATGAAACTATGAGGAAGGATGCCCTAAAATTTGCAAGAGAGAAATACTTTAATGGTCATTCAGACGCTCGGTCTGTCCAGGAGAACTTTGATTTGATAAAGTCTTTCATTCAAGCTTCGTCCGAAAATCATATTCCCTCCAAAACTAGCAGGTCTGTATCTTCAATTCCTTGGATCACACCAGAAATAAGAAGAAAAATTCGGAGGAGAAATAAGATTCATGCTAAAGCAAAAAAGTCGGGAAGTGGTAAACTCAGAGCAAAATTTGAAAACTTGAGACGAGAAATTAAAAATGACATCAAAAATCAGCATGATCAGTATGTAAATAACTTGGTAGGTGATGTAAAGGCGAATCCCAGAGACTTCTACAGATATATCAATAGCCAGAAGAAAGATAGGCAAGTTATCCCACCCCTTAATAAAAGAGGAGGGAACGGGGTCGCTGAATCGGACTCTGAAAGGGCAGAGGAATTGGTTGGTCAATTCAATGATGCATTTAATAAAACTGAGTTCAACGAGGTTCCATTGACTGGAAGATCGGCCCCTTTCATGGAAAATATTGTTGTATCCTCTGCGGGAGTGATCAAATTACTTAAAGGCTTGAACCCTTCTAAAGCTTTAGGGCCTGATGAGCTTCATCCTAGAGTCCTGAAGGAACTAGCAAACGAGTTGGGTCCAGTTTTTGCTCATCTTTTCCAACAATCTCTCGATACGGGTGAAATTCCCAAAGAATGGCTCCTAGCGAACATCTGTCCACTTTTCAAAAAAGGGGACAGGGCTCTTGCTCGTAATTATCGCCCGGTGTCACTGACCTGTGTTCTATGTAAATTGCTTGAACACATAGTCTGCTCAAACATCATGACCCACTTGGATGAACATAAACTTTTGTCAGACAGACAACATGCATTTAGGAAAAGGCATAGTTGCGAAACTCAGTTGAGCACGGTTATTAATGATTGGGCAAAAATCCTGGACAAAGGGGGGCAGGTGGACACATTTATTCTGGACTTTGAGAAGGCTTTTGACGCCCCTCCTCATGAACTACTTAAATCCAAATTATTTGGTTATGGAATTGGTGGGAAGACTCTTAAATGGATAGATTCCTTCCTTTGCTACAGAAAACAGCGTGTTGTTGTTAATGGTGAATCTTCAGTATGGGCGCCAGTTTTGTCTGGAGTCCCACAAGGGACCGTTCTTGGTCCTCTATTGTTCTCACTGTACATCAATGATATTTCCACTGATATTGACTCAGAAATAATACTGTTCGCAGATGACTGTGTTTGTTACCGGGAAATTAGAGATACAGATGACTCACTGAAACTTCAGGCTGACATAGATAGATTAGGATGTTGGGCCAGAAAATGGGGCATGAGATTTCAACCAGTTAAATGCAATATTATGCAGATAACAAGGAAGAGATCTAATAAAGTTGAGGCTTCTTACACCTTAGAGGGAACGGTCCTCGAAAATGTGAATTCCATTAAATACCTTGGTGTGACAATCACTCACGTTTTGAGATGGAATACACACATTAGCAATATGTGTACAAAGGCGAATAGAACACTTGGTTTCCTGAGGCGAAATCTTCATCAGTGTCCTCAGGATGTGAAAGAAACAGCATACAGGGGACTTGTTCGCCCAATCTTGGAATATGGTAGTTGCATCTGGGACCCAAGCGGAGTGGTCCTAAATGAAGAAATTGAAAAAGTTCAGAATAGAGCTGCTAGATTTGTAACTGGAAATTATTGCTTTGAAACTTGGAGCATAACTGGAATTCTAGGAAAATTAAGATGGGAGTCTCTAAAGAAAAGGAGAAGAGACAGTAGGCTCATACTCTTATACAAAGGTCTAAAGGGTGCTGCCAGCATTCCAACAGATGACCTTGTTCCCCCAGCTAGGCATTGTAGAAAACACCATTCAATGACGTTTCAGACCCTTACTGCAAGAACGGATATTTATAAAGAATCGTTTTTCCCCCGAACCATTAGAGATTGGAATGCCCTTCCCAATTCTATTATTCTGACGGCTGAAGGTGCTGAGGATTGTGTAGCTAAGTTTACATCTTTGGTTAGAGCTAGGAACTAACTTCCCATATCACAGGTCCTGGTGTATGAATGTCATTTGACGTGTCACCAGTAACAATTCTGATTCTGATTCTGATTCTGATTCACTATTGATGTTTCCATTAGGGTCAAGTTGTTTCATCTTTGTGTTTCTTTCCCTTTAGTTTGGCCCCCGCCCATAGGGGCTTGAAGAAATATATGGGCTGCATGATGCTTCCACGCAGAGCTGAATCCGGCCCGCACACTAGTACTGGTAAACCGTTGAGAGGATCTAAATATGTTCTATAAAAGGGTTATCCTTTGGAAGCAAGGAATACACCACAGAAGTGAAAAATATGGAGTGTACATGTTTTCTGAGCCAGACTAGCTAGTTTCGGCCAACATCAGCAAACATGGCCCACGCTCCACGGAAGTCCCGGGCATCAGGAATTATGAAATTATGAATTGTGTGTTTCTTCTTTTAACTCTGGTCGAGGTGTAGCAATTAATGCACATGAGTCACTATCATCAATAGAAATTGAAAATCTGTCAGCTATGGATTTTCAAGAGTCGGTTTGGTGCTGTGTGACTTTGAATAACAATGACAAACTACTCATTAGTAATATATACAGATCGCCGAATAGTTCTTCGGAAAATAGTGATACTTTGAATACTTTACTGAAGTCCGCTGTCCAGCTGGATTACTCTCACTTATTAATAACAGGTGACTTTAATTATAAGTAGAAGTAAAACAAAGATCAGGAATTGATACAATTAACTTACTCCACCCATAAAAGACACCAAAGGGAAAGAAATACAAACATTAAGCGACCAGACCATAATGGAAACCTAAACAAAGGAAGGCCATAAGGACAGTTACTTTCCCACAAAATGGCCATATGGCCATCCAAAACCAAAAGACACAAGTGATACACACAGTAAGTAACAAACAACAACATAAATAAATCGCCACAGAAGAGCCGCCTTGGAACGGTCAGTGGAAGATTTCCACTGGGGGGCTTAAATCGATTTTACGTGGCCACAATCCTCGCCCTTACTTCCGTCGCGATTTAGACAAATAATTTGTTCAGTCCGCATGAAGGCCTCCTAACTCATCAGTGCAACATCTCCGTGAACACAAAAATCAAAGAACCACAGAGGTGAGACAACGGTAAGGACTCGACAGCAAGAAACCACTGAAATGCTGGAGCAAAAGAAAACCAACAGTTAGACTCCGATGAGCCCGACCAGAGACAGAGCATCAGGTACCAACCAACATTATCTCTCTAATTTTCAATAAGCCTTTACGTTGGAGCCGTCATAGAATCTGAGGCCTGACCCACCGGCGTGCAATTAAAGAGCATTGGCTGGTCAGTAATTGAGTCAGCAACGGGTAAAGAACATGATGAGTCAATATTTCTTGAGAACATTAGGTATTTGTATTTGACAGAGCATGTGATGCAATCTATGAGAGTTCGTGATAACCAGAATGATAGTTGTTTGGATCTGATTTTTACAAACGAAGAACTTATGGTTGATTCTTTGGAGTATTTGCCCGGTTTAGCTTTGGGCGACCATTTTTAAGTTCTTTTGTTTAATTATGTATGTTACATCCCCCCAGATACTACTGGCCCTCCGAAACTAAATTTCTTTAAAAGTGATTATGTAGCTATGAGGAAGGTCCTCTGTGACATAAACTGGGAATTTGACATGGATGATTGTGCAGATGCTATTTGGGAAAAAATTGTGAACACTCTAAAAATATTATAGAAGATTATGTACCGGTAAGTGCGCACATTTGTTCATATAAGCAACCATGGATGACTAGAGAAACTGCCGAAAGTATTGACAAGAAACGGAGGGCATGGATAAAATTGAGAAACTGTCCTAGTGAATCGAACATTTCCATGTATAAGATATCTCGTAATACAGCTACGAGTACAATAGGGTCAACTAAACACAATTGTGAAAAGAATATATGTTCTAAAGTAAAATATGAACGAAAACTGTTTTGGAGCTATGTGAAGTCTAAATGTAAAACAAGAGATAAAGTATGTGAATTAATGAAGAAAAATGGTACTTTAATTAGCTCGGCAAGGGAAAAAACTGAAGACTTGAATAACTTTTTTGTAAGTGTTTTTACAAGAGAAAATTTGACATATATATACCAGTTTTATCTGTTCGGAACATTAATACAGAACTTTCCTTGTTTAATAGCAACCCCGAAGAGGTGTCAAAAAAGTTGAAAGTCGTATAAGCTTCAAAATCAGCTGGTCCTGATGGCCTTCACGGCAAATTTCTTCTAGAGCTGAAAGATAGTCTGTGTGAACCATTAACTCTTACTTTTAACAAATCGCTCGAGTCAGGAGTGGTACCTGTCCAGTGACGGAGAGCGCACGTATCTCCTATTTTTAAGAAAAGCGACAAGAAGCAACCAGAAAATTATCGACCAGTCAGCTTGATTCGCGTGGTTTGTAAAATTATGGAGTCATTGGTTAGGGACAGATTGATGTCATACATGGATGAAAATAATCTCTTCTCTGAGCATCAGTATGGGTTTAGAAGTGGCCGATGTGCTACACAACTACTATGTGTCCTTTTGGATTGGTCTAAAGCCTTGGACAATTATGAAAATATAGATGTGGTGTACCTTGATTTTAGGAAGGCTTTTGACACTGTTCCTCATGCGAAGTTAATTAATAAACTGTATGCATACGGAATAAGAGAACACCTCAAAACTTTGTCACAAAAAGAAAACAAAAAGTTGTAATTCAGGGCGAAGAGTCCTAGTGGGCAGACGTAGCCAGCGGAATACCTCAAAAGTCTGTTCTCGGCCCTGTCTTATTTTTGATGTACATCAATGACTTGCCCGATGCTGTCAAAAAATTTGTTACCATCTTTGCTGACGACACGAAAGAAAACACAGTTATTCGATCAGTTCAAGACACCATCGAAGTCCAAGATGATCTATACTCAATGTCAAAGTGGTCAGAGGAGTGGGAAATTGGTTTTAATGCAAAGACATGTAAAGCAATGCTTATGGGAAATTCTAATCTCATAAGTCAGAGGAGTGGGAAAGTGGTTTTAATGCAAAGAAATGTAAATCAATGCATATGGGAAATTCTTATCCTAAGATTGTATACTATATGAAGGAAGGAGATAAAAATACATATTCAGGAAGTGGAGGAAGAGAATGATTTGGATGTGACTTTTTGTGACACATTGAATAATAGAAGTGAAAGCAATGATCAGGAATCGATACAATCAACCCACAGCTCCCATCAGAGACACCAAAGGGAAAGAAGCACAAACATGAAACAACAGACCTAATGGAAACATCAGTATGGAAAGCCAAAAGGACAGTTACTTTCCCACAAAATGGCCAATAGGCTATCCAAAATAAAATAATATAAGCATCACAAACACCCAAAAACAAACCATAACAAAAATAAACCGTGTTAGAAGAACCGCCTTGGAACGGTCAGTGGAAACGAATTCCACTGGGGGGGGGGGGGTGTTAAATCGATTTTACGTGGCCTAAATCCTCGCCCTTACTTCTATCGCGATTTAGACAAATAATTTGTTTAGTCCGCATGAAGGCCTCCTAACTCATCAGTGCAACATCTCCGTGAACACAAATAATCAAACAACCACAGAGATGAAACAACGGTGAGGACTCAACAGCAAGAAACCACTGAAATTCTGGAGTAAAAGAAAAGACAATAAGACCCCGATGGGTCCGACCAGATATAGAGCATCAGGCACAAGCCAACATTACCTTGAATTAGATCTCTCTAATTCTCAATAACCCTTTACACTGGAACCGTCATAGTTCGACAAGCATATACCCTGCTAGCATTCTACATAAATCTACAGCGGGCCGTTAGCGGCCCGTCAGCTACCCTGACGGGCCGCTAACGGCCCGCTGTAGGTTTATGTAGAATGCTTACTGGGTTTTGAATTGTGTCAATAAAGCCAACAGAATATTATGTATCGTCAAAAGGTCATTCTCATATATGGATTCTGAAATGTTTTACAATTGTAGAAATTAATTAGGCCCCACTTAGAATATATAAAAGTGGTTTGGAATCCGTATTTAAAGATGGATATATTTTTGATTGAAAATGTTCAGCGTCGAGGGATTAAGTTAGTTCCGGAGCTAAGGCATCCGTCTTATGAAGAAAGATTGAGAAAATTGGGTCTTCCAACACTGAATTATAGAAGATGTAGAACTGATATGATACAGGTCTATAAAATTCTGAATCAGATAGATAATATCCCAGACGAGAAGTTTTTTACAGTGTATTTGGATTCTAGAACGCGTGGGTATAGTTTTAAACTCAAGAAAGGGCACAATAGAACAAGGCGTAGAGCTTGTACATTTTCTCAATGTGTGGTTAACCCATGGAACAGCCTTCCCTCTTCGTGTGTGGAAAGTACACCCATCAACAGTTTTAAATCAGCTTTGAATGTCGCCTGGAAGGATCATCCGCTTAAGTTTACCTGTACATGTACATAGTTTTATAAGACTTTTAGCGCAATCCCAGAGTTTTAGAGTTCAAAGTTATGATGTGATCTAAGAAGACTTCGATCAGAAGCCGAAATCGGCGTTGGCAAACAGTCTATGCTTAGACGACGGCCTGGTTCCCGTTAGTTACACGTAAGCGAAGTATTACCCTTTGCTGAGGTCTGAGAAAAATGCTTGTTCCAAGATAGGTAATCAGATATGTTAATTCCAAGATACCTAGCGTTTTTAGTAGTTTGTAGGGATACTCCATGTAGTATGTGACTGGACAGGGTAGGTTATTTCTTTTTGTTTATTCAGAAGACCTTAAATTTGTCTGGGTTGATGGTGAAGACCAGGATTCCAGTTTTGTGAGATCAGCTTTCAGAGTTTGACAATCTGTTTGGTTTTAGATTGAGATACATAATAGTATCACCGGCAAAGAGTCCAATATTGCTTTTAATTGTTTCCGGCATGTCATTTATAAACACGAGGAAAAGTCATAGACCCAGCACTGATCCTTGGGGCACGCCTGACAGAACTGGAAATGCGTCAGACTGTTCGCCCTTAAGAACGACCCTCTTGGTTCGATCGGAAAGGAACGACCGGATCCATATCGTCATCTCATGATTGATTCCAAGTATATGGAGCTTAAGCAAAAGCCTTTGATGGTCAACCTTATCAAAGGCATTGCTAAACGTCCATGACTATTACGTCAGTTTGGCCTTCTTGGTTAAGTGTGTCATACAAATCCTGTGTAAATTGAATAAGCTGGTTTCACAGCTTAGACGACTACGAAAACCATGTTGATTTTGGAAGAGCAGATTGTTTTTGTCGAGATGGGCCATGATATTTGAGCTGATGATATGTTCCATGACCTTGCAACATATACAGGACAAAGAAATGAGCCGATAATTTGGGACCTTTTTTTGTAAAGTGGCGTGAGGAAGGCATTTTTCCAGCCAGATGGGGCTGTGCCTTCTAGTAGGGAAGTGTTAAAATGTCTGTGAGGATTGGAGCAGTCTCCAAATGAAGTTCTTTTAAGATACGGGAAGAGATGTTGCCTGGGCCTGCTCCCTTGCCAGTATTTAGCATGGCGAGTTGTTTTAAAACTCCGTTAACAGTAATGGTTATGTCCTGCATTGCGGTAAATGCTGCATTTTCTGGGAAGAAACAATTCTAAGATATGACGAAGTTTGAGAGGCACAAGTTTCGTAAATTCTAAACTGATTATAAAAATATTGCATGGTAGTCAACCTAATCACGGTTGACAATTCTGCTTCCCTCTTTAATTGCACGCCGGTGGGCCAGGCCTCAGATTCTATGAAGGTTCCAGCTTAGTGAGAATTAGAGAGAATCTAATTCTATGTAATGCTGGTTGGTGCCTGTGTCTCTGGTCGGGCTCATCGTAATCTAACTGTTGGTTTTCTTTTGGTCCAGCATTTCAGTGGTTTCTTGGTGTCGATTCCTCACCTTTGTTTCATCTCTGTGGTTGTTTGATTTTTTGTATTCACGGAGATGTTGCACTGATGAGTTAGAGGGCCTTCATGCGGACTGAACAAAGGAGCAGTCCCTATAAGGCCCTAACTTTGCAGACTCAATATAGGATGTATAACTGTAATGTGGTGAAATTTCAGATCCGCAGATGTAATTTTATTGGCTCTATGAGCAACCAAAGTGGGTGGGATAATTCTACCCCATTAAGAGACGTGTGGTTCTTACGCTATTATCTCTAGCACAAAGCATTCTGGCAAGTGGGTCTTTTTAGTATTGTTTAGACCTTTATAGACATTAAACATAATATATATGTTTTTGTGGAAAAATTCTTCATTTTACCACTATACTCACTTATAAGTCGTACCTAAATTTCGGCTAAATTTACTGACCGTCCTTACGCAAAACCGCAACATAAGTTTATTTCCAAAGCTATTGCAAAACGATTTGACAGGGATAAATAAGATATAATAGGCATTACCAAATTATGAGCAATTCTTTCTACTGTAATTACTTATAGAGTTATCTGCCCCTGAATCCAGTTTTATGTCATATTTTCTGTCATATTTAAAATCTATAGATATATGAAAACGGATTCTTCAAAACAGTCAAAAACTCAGCAAACAATGGTTTTCTGTTGATCTAATGAAGTTATTAGGTGATTTCTAAATATCTTCTTTGATATTGAGTTAAACAATATGGGTGGCTTACATACAATCCTTTGCTATTTCTACACTAAAAATCCCTTGGCTTTATGTCAACTCATCTTAATAAATCTATCTCACTGACAATTTAGATGAAGTTAGAAAACTTTCTTATAATCCTTAGAATAAGGCTCCTTCTAGGTCATAGTTACCTAGTAGATAACATTGAAATATTACTGGACTTAATAAATCTTGTATTACATCACAACATTTATTTTGAAGCTTTTCAGTTGATTTTGCTTGTATTTCGAACTGCAGCCAAAATTGTTAGTAGAAAATTGTGGTTCATCTTACCCAGATTCCACAGCAGTTTTAGGCTTCATATATGCTTTCAGGTAAACCAAGAAATGATTGCTTGCAGAGCCTATCAAGCACTTGCTTACTCTGTCCCTTCACTTGTATATCATTTTGGAGCCTTCATTAGTCCCTGTCCTTTGATTCTGGTACTCTTTGAGCCTTTCATTTAACTCTTGACACCACATATATGCATTTATCTTTTATCTACTTACCAACTGTTAGGTTTTTTTAGAATTTACCTCTCAAGTGATTTTGACAGCCAATTTTCAATAGATTATCAGTTTTGGTTGACCAACAATTGCTTAGAGATTTGACAGGAAGCAGAGACACTACACATATCCTGCTTTAGACACCGACAGATATGGTAGAAATCCAGTGAACGAAACAAGCATTCAATATTTTACACCTGAACCCATGGTGAATGTTGGCTGGACGTAGAGGGTCCTCCGTCCCACTGGTAGTCTGTGCTACCGACCATTCAAAGGCAGTGGTTCTGATGTGGTTCATGTAATACTTTGGCCTGTTGATGTACCCTTTGTGTGTTACATTGGTTGTGTGTCTTTTGTTTCACATTTTAATCACCCCTTGTGAGTTAGAAATTGTTGATTTTTTGCATGTTATATGTGTATATTGGAGTCTAACTATTGGTTTGCTTTTACTCCATCATTTCAGTGGTTTCTTGCTGTCGAGTCCTCACCGCTGTTTCATCTCTGTGGTAGTTTGATTTTTTTGTGTTCACGGAGATGTTGCAATGATGAGTTACGAGGCCTTCATGCGGAATGAACAAATTATTTGTCTAAATCGCGACGGAAGTACGGGCGAGGATTGTGTCCAAGTAACATCGATTTTAGCCGCTCAGTGGAATTCGTTTCACTGACCGTTCCAAGGTGGTTCTTCTGTCGCGGTTTATTTTTGTTATGGTCTGTCTTTGAGTGTTTGTATCGCTTACATTATTTTGGATAGCCAATTGGCCATTTTGTGGGAAAGTGACTCCTTCTTCTTTCCCTTTGGTGTCTCTGATGGGAGCTGTGGGTTAATTGTATCGAAATAAAAGTAGAGGCAATGATCAGGAATCGATAAATCAACCCATAGCTCCCATCAGAGACACCAAAGGGAAAGAAACACAAACATGCAACAACAGACCCAATGGAAACACCAACAGCGGAAAGCCAAAAGGACAGTTACTTTCCCATAAAATAGCCAATAGGCTATCCAAAATAAACTAACGCAAGCGACAAAAACACCTGAAGACAAACCATAACAAAAATCCTGATCATTGCCTTCACATCTATTTTGTATGTCCTTGCTTTGGCCACATCTTGTGATTGTGGCTTTCCCTGAACCTTTCCTTTTTACATTTGTTAAGGGGTTCACAAGTCTGATGTTTGACTTTGGTACGTTTGTTTTCTATCCTGTTCTCTATTAGACCGAGAAGGATGTTACTGTTACAAATGGATTTAGTGCTATGTATACCCGGTAACCATCTATCCTTTCTATTCAGCTTCATCCGACTCACTTGATGCCCTCCAAGTGTTTATGGCTGCATCTACGACGCGGTCAATGTGAGCTCTGTTAGGTTTAGTGTTAGTATTTTCTGTACTGCGTCTTAAGTACTCGAGTACAGATGCCATAATGTGCACAACAACCAACTGTGCACGCCCCACTTCATTCCAAATATGTTCTATAAAGGGTTATCCTTCGGAAGCAAGGAATACACCACAGAACGGGAAAATATGAAGTGTACATGTTTTCTGGGCTAGAGTAGCTAGTTTCGGCCAATTAGGCCTCATCAGCGACCCTCAAATATTTTCAAAATTCCATAATGTAATCAATGATTCCAATGGACAAGAAAATATAAACTATACTATGCTGTAGGGCAGGGAGACTTTTTACGGCCGCCACACATCAGCTGTAGTGACGTTAAATATGTTATATAAAAGGGTTAAGTCTCATTCCAAAGTCTGGAGAAGGCGGCATTGAACCCACGAATCCTCACATGGAATAAAGTTTGTAGGAAAAATGGCCATAAGTGGGCAAAACTTAGTAGAATAAAGTATGATTTGCTTACTTACCTCGAAGCATGCTTCACAAAGGAATAAAAAAGTAACTATGGTATGTATCTGACACCACAATGAATTAGATATAAATAGATATTAACGATGCAGTAGATGATACAAATAATATAAGATTGAAACTTTAAGGTTTCAAATTATTTTCATAACCCGATGTCAACGAAATTGTTAAAACAGATACCTGCAGCACCTTTCAAGACGTTCTACGGTATGCGTCAGTATATTAAACTGTCATTTGTTGGACTTTTTGAATTACACTTTTTTCAACAAAAGCTGAATCAAACAAGTAAATTATTTGAAACAGTTGTCAAAAACGTGTAAACAGGGCAAACAACTTTTTAACCATAGGTCTACTAAATTCTATTTACTTAGTTTATACCAGTTTTTTTTGTTCGATTGCCATGAAAGCTTCAAGCTAATTGAGTGGAGTGGGGCAGTGCTAAGTTGCGTGTCTTGCCCAATGACACAGCTTGCCTCTGTGTCTCTGGTGGCCGGATTTGAACCAACAACCTCGCGATTGTAAGTAGAACGCACTAGCCACTGAGCTATTGAGGCTATTTACTTTTAATTGAATGTAAAGTAGAGCAAAAGAATAAATATAGAAACTCATGCAAAAGTAAGTGTTGTCATTCAATCAAAGATCAATTTCTTTATTGCTAGACATTTCTGGTCTAACGAATGTGAACAATTATTGTTTCTACCATCAGTTATAGTATGCGCTAGTGCTTACTCTTCACTAGTGTGATTTGTGAAGATGACTTTACATAAAGCCAAGGAATTTTTGCAGTAGAAATAGCAAAGGGGTGTATGTAAACCACCCATATTGTTTAAGTCATTATTAAAAAAGATATTTACAAATCACCCAATAGCTTTATTATATCGACAGAAAACCATTGTTTGCTGAGTTTTTGACTGTTTTGAAGAATCCTTTTGCATTTTTTTTTTTAGATTTTATATATGAAACAAAATATGACAAAAAACTGGATTCATGGGCAGATAACTCTATAAGTAATTACAGAACAAAGAAATGCTCATAATTTGGCAATGCTTATTATGTCTGAATTATCCCTGTCGAGTACTTTTGCAATAGCTTTGGAAATAAACTTATGTTGTGGTTTTGCGTAAAGACGGTCAGTAAATTTAGCTGAAATTTAGGTTCTACTTAAAAGTGAGTATAGTGGTAAAGTGAAGAATTTTACCACAAAAACATATACATTAGGTTTAACATCCATGAAGGTCTAAACAATATTGAAAAGACCCACTTGCCAGGATGCTTTGTGCTAGAGATAATAGCTTAGGAAGCACAGGTCTCTCAATGCGGTAGACTTACCCCACCCATTTTGGTTGCTCATAGAGCCAATAAAATTACATCTGTGGATCTGAAATTTCACCACATTACAGCACATATATCATATGTTGAGTATGCAAAGTTTAAAGAAAATCAAAAGTGGCCATAAAATGGGCCTTATAGGGAATGGGCCTTATAGGGACTGCTCCTTATTTGTCCAAATCGCGACGGAAGTAAGGGCAGGATTGTGGCCACGTAAAATCGATTTAAACCCCCCGCCCACCTCACCCCCACCCTCCAGTGGAATTCGTTTCTCTGACCGTTCTAAGGCGGTTCTTCTGTCCCGATTTATTTTTGTTATGGCTTGTCTTTGAGTGTTTGTATCGCTTACATTATTTTGTTTTGGATAGCTAATTGGCCATTTTGTGGGAAAGTAACTGTCATTTTGGCTTTGCACTATTGATGTTTGTTTCCACTAGGGTCTGTTGTTTCATGTTTGTGTTTCTTTCCCTTTGGTGTCTCTGATGGGAACTGTTGGTCAATTATATCGATTCCTGATCATTGCCTTCACTTCTGTTTAGTATGGTTGGTACCATTGGATTTCAGGCTGTTTATTTCTTTACTATCAGCTTTTTGGTGCTTTAAAAAGGTATACAGCCGTTTTTGGGTGATTAAACTCAGAGGGGTTGTCCTGCTGGTCAGTTATGATTGATTCATTGAAGTTGATATAGTTATATGACACTCTTAATTTCTTTTGAATAGGATGCTTTCAAATTAAATTTAGCTTTTATTTTGTTGTTTGATCTGTTCTGTTGTAGTTTATCATAAAGGCGATCAATTTGGTTGGAATGCATTTGTCTGATAATTTGTAAAGCTGAGCTTTAAATTTCGACCATTTAGTGGTTGTATCTGGCTTTGACATGTTTTCTTTATATTGTTTTCGTAGACCTTCATATCTCTGCTGAAGCTATCCCAATCTGTCTTTTTGTACGTGGTTTCCTACCAAGGCTGATTGTCATTTCGTGATGAACAACGTCATGATCTCCAATGCCTAGTGGAGAAGCATCTGTGTACTGTGAACAAGTGATAGTTCATTCAGGTCGGATCTTTTTCAACTTGCTCCAGACTGTAAGGTGTTGAAGAAAGACTCATAGACTGAACGGCAGGGACACTTTTGGATGATCTGTTCAGTTTCCCAGTCTATGTTGGGGAGATTAAAATCTCCAAGGGCCCAGATGTGGCTTGGTTTAGGGATTTTAGACGGGGAACTTTGCAGACCAACGATGCTGTCCAGGTCATTTTCTTTAGGTTTGCATAAAAAAAGCAAACATATGCATTTTTCAGTCGTGGGATGTCGTTTTTTGCCCACGCGATTTCTGTGTCAGAGTCAAGGTCTGGTTGGCTGACAGATTTAAGGTGTGTTTAATGGCTAGGAAAACACTACCACCTTTTTTACTTTTACGGTCCTTTCTGAATATGGAGTAGGTGTTTGTGTTAAAGATTTCATTGTTATGATGGGAGTCATTTAGCCAGACTCATGCTAAATGTGCAGAAAATACCTATAATAGGTGCCTAGGTTTCTCATTAAAGTTTACACAAACTGTTAAACTTTAAGGGGTGTCCCCGATCGGTAAAGCTGATCATGACACAGTCCTTGTTGGATATGATATAAAAGTTAAACGAATCAGACAAGTCCCGCGTAAAGAATATCTATATAAACGTGCGAATATGGATGGTCTGCAAGACCGCATGGCGCGATTTAAGGATTCGGTATATAGGAAAGGTGAAAATATGATGCATCAAATTATAGACTAGTGTTGCTGATATGCATCTGTTTCAAAATCCTGGAGCATATATTAGTTAGCAACATCATCCAGCACCTAGCCTTTGAGAGCATTCCTGCTGACTGGCAACATGGTTTCCGAAGTCAAAGGTCTTGTGAAACTCAACTAGTTCATTTTTACCATGACATTGTGAGCAATCTGGATGGGCCATAAACCGTGGCCACAAACAGACTGACTTGATCATCATTGACTTTGCCAAGGCCTTTGACATGTTACCTCACAGAAGGTTGACCCCCGCCCATCGGGGTTTCGAGAAATAGATTGGGCTGCACGATGCTTCCACGCAGAGTTGAAAATGACTGCACATGAGTTCTGGTAAACCGCTTAGACGGACTAAGCCTGCCCAAGCAAAGTTGTGCGAGTCAGACCGTCCAGTGTATATAAACCCTATTGGTTTCATTGGGCTGCAGGGATAGAGATGTCATTTCATCTCAATGTCGGGTAAAAATTCCACAAAATTAGAAACGACGCCTCCAAAATGACATAAATAGTGTTGACGGGGACGTTAAACCTCAACCAAACAAACAAAACAAACAAACCTCACAGAAGGCTATTGTATAAACTGGACTATCATGGGATAAGAGGATCCACTCAAAGGTGGATTAGCTCATGGCTCTCTGGGCGTTCACAAAAAGTTTTACGCCATGGCCAAGCGTCTGATCCAATCCCTGTTTTATCTGGTGTCCCGCGAGGTTCAGTCCTTGGACCGGTCCTCTTCTTGGTGTTTATCAATGATCTCCCTGATAATACCAGGTCATCGGTCCGTTTGTTTGCTGATGATTGTGTCCTGTATTGGAACATATATTCTCTTTCTGACAGTCTTTTTTTACAAGATGGCCTGGATCGACTTGTGCAGTGGGAAGCCGATTGACAGATGAAGTTCAATGTGGCCAAATGTCATCCAATGAGGGTATCACGACACCCTCCGGACAAGCAAATTTTGGAGCACATTCAATCCGCCAAATCTCTTGGTATCACCATCACTGGCGATCTTGATTTGGGTCAACATATAAAACAACTAGGACTTTAGGATTCCTTAGACGTAATTTGGACTTTGCACCTAAGCAGAAAAACGATGCTGCATATAAAACGTTGGTTCGTCCTCAACTTGAATATGCACCACCCATTTGGCATCCCTATGTTAAAACTCAGGTTCAGCAGGTGAAAAATGGGTAGAGGACAGCTGCTCGATGGACCTGCCGGCGATGGCGAAATAGAAATAGCGTCGGTGACATGCTTAACGATCTGGAGTGGCCGTCCCTAGAGGCCCGTCGAGACCAGTCCTCTTTAACCTTCTTCTATCAGATACACTCTGATATAGTGTCTATCAATAAAGATAGATAATTGATCCTGTTTCATGCGGGTATACGGCGTCCCGCAAAACCCCATGCTGACAAGAAGACCGGGGTTGATCTCTGACAGGTGGACGGACAACTGTGGGGTAAGGCACAAGAAAGATGCTATATAGAAGACATAAATTATCAACACTAACTATTTATAACAATACCAACACTAAACACTACATTTATTTGTTTCTATATTCATTTCACGGCGCACGCCCCGAAGGCAAAACTACGTTTTGTGCTCGGGACGGTGATGTGAATATTATATAGAAGCAAATAACATAATAAACCAACAACAACAACAGCAACGACAAAAAATAATAATAATAATAAAAAATAACCGGCAAAAACCAGCAAAAAATATAAGTCTACTTGGGGTGGATTATTTCGACGCACTGGTGCACCCGGGGTTTCACATGAAGAATCGCTCTTCTTATCGCAAGTCAGGGTCTTAACTCCTGTTCATTGCCTTCACTTCCATTTTATTTAATCTCTGGATATTTGGAATATTCTATTCCATTAGAACTTCTGCCAGTCAACTGGTCTGGTCGGTCAGATTTATGGGGATGCCCACCTCTGCAGGGCACTTCTTCCATGTGACTCGTACCAATACCTGCTCCTATAGACCAGGGAGCAGCATGTCATCACACGTCATCTTGATATTATGTGCCTGCAAATGACGATAATCAACTAAAATACGGTTCACGAAACGTATACACTATATCATGATCCCTGCCCAGGAGAAGTCTGAATATGTTCATGCATAAACCGTTATTGCGCATGCGCCGACCAGACAAACAGGCTGTTCAGTACATGTGATAAATAACCGCGCAGCAGAACTCAACTTGACTGTGCAACAAAATATCAGCAACCAGCGCTTGAAACAAGAATACTCAAAATTTATGCTTCCTTACTGAGCACTACAGAAATCAATTAATGCTAACTACAACTGAGCATAATACTCATCAAATTCATGCTCACTACATTTGCACAGATAAGAGGCAATTGAACAGACCGCGCTTTTACGCTACCTGGTCACTCGTCAATTACAGGAAACATATCAAACTCCATTTTATATCCTTCTAGGCGACACGGCTCACAAATATAGCTATTCACAAACCCATTATATTAACAACAGCTAGAAATGAAAAACGGGAAGATTTTTTTTTCTATTCTACACAACATTTGTCAGTGTTTGATAGGGATCAACACTGTTTCCGTAAATTATTTCCGTAATTGTTAGGCACAACGTCAGAACCGCCTTCCCGACGTCACCAACGCCGCTTAGGCCGTTATAACCTGTGGCGACCAAATACCCTAACTTATCACCATCACGTTCTTTACATGTACATACACGTACAAACAGATTTCTTAAACAGAAACGGCATCATAACAAAATGAACTCGTAATTACTCTTTAACATTTTTTTTCTACACAACATGGACATGCTTGCAATACCAATTCATCACGGTTCATCATCACGGATAACCCGACAGACTGTTGTCTAAGAGTTCGCCCTGATGATGAAGATATGGTTAAACCCGTCTTAACTTTACGTTCCCTCAAGACCTAATGTCAAATAGAGACGGAACCAGGGTTTTCTAACAACCGATAGTCAAAAGCTATGGATCGAACAAGTGACCCGACGTTTATAAAAATATATTTTACAAAAAGGGTCTATAAAAGCCTAAATGAATCTAGAATGAGCGAGTGTCCGAGTTTTACGTCTCACCAACATCTAGGTTCATACGGAGACAGGACCACGATTTTAAGACTCATTCGAATTCTGGAGAAGCCTGGGATCGATCCTGCGATCCCCAGTTGGTAAAGCGAGTATCATAATCACTACACCACAGAGGCTTCTAAAGCGAATCCAGAAGAGGCTTCTAACTGTTGGTTTTTTTTCTTTTGCTCCAGCATTTCAGTGGTTTCTTGCTGTCGAGTCCTCACCGTTGTCTCACCTTTGTGGTTCTTTGATTTTTGTGTTCAAGGAGATGTTGCACTGATGAGTTAGGCGGCCTTCATGCGGACTGAACAAATTATTTGTCTAAATCGCGACGGAAGTAAGGGCGAGGATTGTGGCCACGTAAAATCGATATAAGCCCCCCAGTGGAAATCTTCCACTGACCGTTCCAAGGCGGCTCTTCTGTGGCGATTTATTTATGTTGTTGTTTGTTACTTACTGTGTGTATCACTTGTGTCTTTTTATTTTTGGATGGCCATATGGCCATTTTGTGGGAAAGTAACTGTCCTTATGGCCTTCCTTTGTTTAGGTTTCCATTATGGTCTGGTCGCTTAATGTTTGTGTTTCTTTCCCTTTGGTGTCTTGATGGGTGGAGTAAGTTAATTGTATCGATTCCTGATCTTTCTTTTACTTCTACTTTTTATATGGTATGGCTTATCCTTTGGACCTCACTGGTTCCGAAGTTAGCAACTTTATGTCAAGTTGTATTTGGTCAGTCCGTCCTGGTACACTCGACAGTACGTCCGGGTATTTTTTCATTAACGTCTCTATTTCTTTACGCTGTTCCTGCGTTAACGTGTCTGAAATATTGGCGTCCTTAAACGCCTCTGGTTGCTTTACTGTAGGAAAAGCGCAATCTTCCAATGAGAACACGTCAACGTCATCATTCTCAGTTGACGGGACGGATTCTGCAGAAAGCAAACAATGTGACGTCACATTTTGACGCTCCACATATTGTTTCAGAATGTTAGCGTGATATGTGTTAACATTACCATTGACGTCAATCTTATAATCCATTCTGTTAACTACCTCAACTTCTTCATAGGGACCTTTCCATTGAAGCAATAATTTATTACTGTCTGTGGGTAGTAACGAGAGTACTTTATCGCCGACGTCAAATTTACGCGACCTCGCGTCGTTATCATAATAAGCTTTCTGCTTAATCTGAACCTTCTTTAAATTATCACTCTATACTCGGTAAAGCTATTGCTTCTGGGTATCTCGTCGCATAGTCTATCATTGTAAAAATATACCGAGATTTCCGATCTGAGCTAGGCTCAATTGGACCAACTATATCCACTGCCACCCTCGTAAATGGCGTATCAATCAATGACATTTCTCCTAGAGGTACTTTAGTGACCCGACCTTTCTGAATGGTTCTCCCGTAGCATTCTGAAACTAGTGAACAGACGCATTTCTTTCTACTCTCAAAATACTAACTTAATACCTCCTATGTGGTCGTTGTTTGACGGCTCCAATATGCCAACACTCTTCAGCAAGAACTTGGTGGTACTAAGGCATATAAACTGCAGCCTTTGGCTTTAGAGAGGGCTTTAGTTGATGGCCACATTTGTCATCCAGCCACCAAGTTTGCTGTATGTTTTACAGAAGGCCAAGACAAGCTTCCTACATTATATCGGTTACCTTAACTTCATAAAAGACCATATAAAGCACGGTTTATTGCAAATTCAAGCTCTTGTACCACCACTGAACTCTCCAAATTATTAACTTCATGTTTTACTGCCATCACAAAACATGTGATTAAATATTGCGACAAAGTCTTTGAAACTTCAGGGAGAAATATGTTTTGGTCTATACAAATTCTAATGAAGTTTTAAATAAATCGAAATCCAGACGTTTTCGTACTTGAAATCTGTCTACTTATGATTGTTTCCATCCTTTACACTTAACTCCCTCATAATCTTATAAAAGAAAAAAAACTTAATGATTTAACGGAATTGACATTTCATAGGGAAGACTCACTCTATCTTGCATGTAATGTAAGAAATGATTTTTTCACTTTTGAAGAGCATACAAATTATACTTTATGCTCATGTCAGAAACTGTGTGAAGCTCTCACCTTTACACTTGACAATATTTACTTATGATTTGGTACTAAGTTATTTAGACAAGTTGTGGGCATTCCGAGGGTTACACATTGCGCACCACTTGTGGCTGATCTATTCTTGTTTTGTTATGAAAGAGGCTGCTTTCGTTTTGTGACGGGGGAGACTTCATGATGTCCCTTTCTGCTGGGGCCGGTCTGGGCTCCTTGGGGCTTTTAGCTCCACTTCTAGATATTTGGATGGTTTGTTGAATATTGATAATACCTATTCCGGTGATTTGATGAGTCAAATTGCCCCCCCCCCCCCGAGCTTCAGTTAAATAAAGCAAGTTCTTCTGATACAGAGGCCCCGTTTTTGGATTTACATCTGTCTATTGTAAATGGGTATGTTTCTTGCAAAATTTATGATAAACGCGATGATTTTGATTTTGGGATTGTGGGTTTTCCTTTTTTGGATTGTGGTGTTCCTCGTGCACCGTCCTGTGGCGTTTGTGTTTCGCAGTTAATTCGATTTGCAAGCGTGTGTAGTCATGTAACTGACTTCAACACTCGTGCAAAGTTGTTGGCGGTTAGGCTTCTTAGTCGGGGTTGTCGGTGCCATAAACTACGCAAGGCCTTTTCGAAATTTTATAGACGTCGTTCTGATTTGGTTTCAAAATTCAAAATTGGACTTAAGCCTCTTCTGCAGCAAGGTCTATCGGAACCCGAATTTTATGGTGACTTAGTATATAAATTCAGAACAATAGGCCTCTTCTGCAGCAAGGTCTATTGGAACCCGAATTTTATGGTGACTTAGTATATAAATTCAGAAAAATATGTAATTGCAATGACTTCAGCAACCAATTTCGTAAAATCATACTACGATATAAAAAGATTGGGTACAACATAAATGTCATATGACAGACTGCATGCATGACAGTTAGCCCAATCACGGTTGACAACTTTGCTTTAATATTTAATTGCACGCCGGTCGGTCAGGCCTCAGATTCTATGATGGTTCCAGCGTAAATACTTACTGAGAATTAGGGAGAATCTAATTTTATGTAATGTTGGTTGGTGCCTGATGCTCTTTCTCTGGATGGGCCCATCGGAGTCAGACTGTTGGTTTTCTTTTGCTCCAGCAAGTCATTGGTTTCTTGCTGTCGAGTCCTCACCGTTGTTTCATCTCTGTGGTTGTTTGATTGTATGTTCACGGAGATGTTGCACTGATGAGTTAGGAGGCCTTCCTGCGGACTGAACAAATTATTTTTCTAACTCGCGAGGGAAGTAAGGGCGAGGATTGTGGCCACGTAAAATAGATTTGTAAAAGCCCCCCCCCCCCCACCAGTAGAATTCGTTTCACTGGCCATCCAAGGCGGTTCTTCTGTCACGGTTTATTTATGTTATGGCTTCTCTTTTAGTGTGTGTATCCTCAAGTGACTGTCCTTTTGGCTTTCCGTCGTTAATGGTTCCATTAGGGTCTAGTTGTTTCATGTTTGTGTCTCTTTCCCTTTTGTGTGTCTAATGGGAGCTATGGATTGAACGATTGTATCTATTCCTGTGCATTACCTTCACTTCTATTTTGATCGAACGACCATGGCGGGAAAGTCGTGACGTCACTCTGGGCCAACCAGACTAAAGTATTTGTTTCTCTGGTAAACAGTGTACAAGATGGCGGAAATGTAAGAAAATCTGTTGGCCCAAGGGAAAATACATATTTCAGTTTTGTAAAAGCACATTCATTTGTAATAGCGTGATAGCTCAGTGGTTGGTGCATTTGCCTCTGATGCTAGGGACCCCGGGTTCGATCCCCGGCAGCGGCGATAAAATTTCGGTGTCCCAACACGCTCCATTGGCATCATTTGCAGGGATGAATGTCATAAAGTGCACCCTCCTTCGGATCGGGACGTTAACTGTTAACTAGACCCCACACACACACACACACGTGCAGGGAGAACCTTGCCTTACGCAGGTTAAAGAAACCCTACCATCATTACATGATTACTGTGTAGCTTTCATCATACACAACCGGAGTGTATGTAATATACAACTGCGAGTTATGGTCAAATGTGGCCGATCAGAATCACAGTTGTTACTGGTGACACGTCAAATGACATTCATACACCAGGACCTGTGATTTGGGAAGTTAGCCCCTAGCTCTAACCAAAGAGGTAAATTTAGTTACACAGTCATCAACACCTTCAGTTGTTGAAATAATCGAATCGGGAAGGGCATTCCAATCTCTAATGGTTCGTGGGTAGAACGATTCTTTATAAATGTCAGTGCTTGCAGCTTGCAGTAAGGGTCTGAAACGCCAATGAATGGTGATTTCTACAGTGCCTAGCTAGGAGACAAGGTCATCTGTCGGAATGCTGGCAGCACCCTTTAGACCTTTGTATAAAATAATGAGGCTACTGTCTTTCCTCCTTTCCTTGAGAGACTCATGTTTTACTTTTCCAAGTATTCCAGTCATGCTCCCAGTTTCAAAGCAGTAATTGCCTGTTACAAACTTAGAAGCTCTACTCTGAACTTTTTCAATTTCTTCGTTAAGGACCGATCCACTGGGGTCCCAGATACAACTACTATATTCCAAGATTGGGCGAACAAGACCTTTATATGCTGCCTCTTTTATATCCCGTGTGGACTGATGAAGATTTCGCTTCAGGAAACCAAGTGTTCTATTTGCCTTAGTACACATGTTGCTATTATACTACATGTACTAATATGTACACATGTTGCGCAGGTAAGTATTTATTAATTGTTAATTTATACTCTGTTTGTCCCAATAAGAGCTCCATAGAGCTTATGCTATTTGTTTCTTATATGTGACGTTAAATAAAGCCTCTTTATCTTTATCTTTTATCTTATAATATGAGTATTCCATGTCAAGTGGTGTGTGATTGTCACACCAAGTTATTTAATGGAGTCCAAATTCTCGAGAACGGCCGTTCCCTCTAAGATGTAAGAAATATGTTCTATAAAAGGGTTATCCTTTTGAAACAAGGAATACACCGCAGAACGGAAAAAAATGGAATGTGCATGTTTTCTGGGCCGGACTAGCTAGTTTCGGTCAATTGGGCCTCATTAGTGACCCTCAATTTGATTAGATCAGACCGATCGCAGTATCAGTAGAAAGAAAGAAAGAAAGAAAGAAGATGTAAAAAGTGCACAATATGAGAGACAGAATCGGTGCTGCTATTTCTGCGGTGTTCAAAACGGTGATCTTCCTAATACCAATCGTGTCATGGGTGCTGCCATGTTTGTTTACCAAAGATCTACCTACACTTGTGAAGGAACATGCGCAGTTTGACTTCCGCTACTATAGCCCGGTCGATGACCAGACACGTTCCTTAGACTGCTGCACAGACTCCCGACTCCGGGTCGTTTCGCCCGTGGGTCGTTTCGAAGGGTCGTTTCGTCCTGAATTTAGGGGTGGGTCGTTTTGCCCTAATGAGGTGAGTCATTTCACCCGTGAGTCGTTTCGCCCGTGGGTCGTTTCGCCGCAATTATATTTTTTTGGGTATACGGGGCTTGGAGATATAGATTGGGCTGCATGGTGCTTCCACGCAGATCTTGAAACTGACCGCACTAAACCCCTTAGAAGGCCTTAGCCTACCCAGGCAAAGTGGGTACATGTCAGACCGTCCATAGTACATATAAGCCTTATTGGTTTCATAGGGCTTCATAGCCTTTGAGAGCATTCTTGCTGACTGTCAACATTGTTTCCGGAGTCAAAGGTCATGCGAAACTCAACTACTTCAATTCTTTTATGACATTGTGAGCAATCTGGTTGGGGCCATAAACGGTGGCCACAAACAGACTGACTTGATCATCATGGATTTCGCCAAGGCCTTTGACAAGGTAGTCTCAGAAGGCTATTGTACAAATTGGACTACTATGGGATAAGAGGATCCACACATAGTTGGGTCAGCTCATGGCTTTCAGGGCGCTCTCAACAAGTTGTTCTTGTACTGATGCAGTCCCTTTTCTATCCGGTGTCCCAAAAGGTTCGGTCCTTGGTCTTGGTCCGGTCCTCTTTTTGGTATTCATCAATGATCTCCCTGATAATATCAGGTCATCTGTCCGTTTGTTTGCTGATGATTGTATCCTGTATAGGGACATATATTCTCCTTCTGACTGTCGCATTTTACCAGATGACCTGGATCGACTTGCACAATGGGAAGCAGATTGGCAGATGAAGTTCAATGTAGCCAAATGACATTCAATGAGGGTGTCACGACACCTTCCGGACAAGCAAATTAAATATGATTATACTCACCAGCAAACTTTGGAGCAGGTTCATTCCGCCAAATACCTTAGTATCACCATCACTGACGATCTCGATTGGGGTCAACATATCTCGGAAATAACATCTAAAGCAACTAGGACCTTAGGATTCCTTAGACGTAATGTGGCTTTTGCACCTCGGCAGACAAAGGATGTTGCATATAAAACATTGGTTCGCCCTCAACTTGTATATGCTTCACCCATTTGGCATCCCAATGTTAAAACTCAGATTCAGCAAGTGGAGAAGGTGCAGAGGACAGCTGCTCGATGGACCTGCAAACGATGGCGAAATAGAAGTAGCGTCGGTGACATGCTTGATGAGCTAGAGTGGCCATCCCTGGAGACCCCTTGTGAGCAGTCCTCCTTAATCTTCTTCTACAAGATACATTCTGGTACAGTACCAATTAACAAGGATGGGTACTTGACCCCTGAAACAATGGGCATCAAGAGCAAATAACTCACAGTATCGTAGGTACCGGTCCTATAGTGATGCCCTGAAAAACTATTTCTTCCCTAGAACTATTCCTCAGTGGAATAGTCTTCCATCTTCTGTGGTGAATGCCAAGACCACAGAGGACTTCAAAGCCCGCACAGTATAAGATTGAGGCTCAGAGGTATGCGTTTTAGGATACTTCTGTGTTCGGATTGTAAATAGTTTTAAGGGCTCATCCTGTGATGATTTTTTTCATGCTAAAATCTAAATTTAGCCACCCACCTAACTGAGGTAATGGCCAAATATTACCGATTTAGTATGAGAAGATAGATAGATAGATAGATAGATAGATAGATAGATAGATAGATAGATAGATAGATAGATAGATAGATAGATAGATAGATAGATAGGGCGGAATGGCTTGAAATGTCATTTCATCTCAATGTCTGGTAAAAGTCCCACAAGGCTGGAAGCAACGTCTCCAATATGACATAATTAGTGTTGACGGGGACGTTACACCTCAGTCAAAAAAAATTCTCAAACATTTGATAGCTCAGTTGCCCAAACCAAACATAGATGGTTCAGCTGCACCAAACGAGGATATTACAGTATATAGATACTGAATAAACAGGCCAGAGCACATCGACTCCCCATGCCCCCTCCACTCCTTTATAAACCAAAACATATACCTTAACTCAATCCATGTGTCCTAAATTAAAAAATGGGCGAAACGACCCACAAAATTGGGGCGAAACGACCCACCAAATTGGGGCGAAACGACCCACCAAATTGGCGCGAAACGACCCACGAGCGAAACGATCCAGGGCGAAACGAACCAGGGCGAAATCGGTTACCCTAAAGTGCGAAAAGGACTCCTTTTCGCGACGGACATACCCTAAAATGCGAAAAGGACTTTTTTTTTTATACGAAACGGACAATTACTGTTAGCGAAAAAGACTGCTCTATACTTTTGTTGCGGTCGAGATGGAACATGGAAGTTCTTGTAGTAATCTCGTTCATTAAAATGAATATATATATTTTAAAATTTGATTTTGATGATGTTCCTTGCATTTGAACTGATTTGGGGTTTAACGGCCCCATCAACACTATTTAGGTCATTTTGAAGACGTTGCTTCCAAGGACTGCTCTATACTTTTGTTGCGGTCGAGATGGAACATGGACGTTCTTGTAGTAATCTTTTTCATTAAAATTATTTTTTTTTAATTTGATTTTGATGATTTTCCTTGCATTTGGATTGATTTGGGGTTTAACGGCCAGGTTTAAAACATCATCACGTGAACCAGTCCGTGAAACGAACACCCCTAATCCCCACTTTATATAGACAAAAATGTAGTTTACGGGGGTATTAACGGCCCCGTCAACAATATTTAGGTCATTTTGCTTCAAATTTTGTGGGACTTGTACCCGACATTGATATGAAATGACATCTCATGGCCTGCTGCCCAATGAAACCAAAAAGGTTTATAAATATAAACTCGGGGAGGCTTAGATCCTCTATAAGCTGTTTAGCAGTACACATGTGCGCGGCCGCTTTCAGCTCTGGGTTGAAGCATCGTACAGCCCAATCTATTTCTTAAAACCCCAATAGGCGAGGGCTTTGACAGTTATAAAGGTAATCTTTCAAAGCAATTGTATGGCCCAGCCATTCGTATATTTCTGCAACGGAAGGTCAGGTGGTTTTTCTCCGGGTACTCCGGTTTTCGCCCACCTCTGATTAACGATCGGCTCGATATGAGTGAAATAGTCTTGAAAGGGCCGTAAATCCAAAACCAAAAAAAAAAAAAAAAAAATAAATAAATAGATAAATGAGTTCACTTCTACCGGTTTAAAACATCATCACGTGAACCAGTCCGTGAAACGAACACCCTCTAATCCCCACTTTATATAGACAAAAATGGAGTTTACGGGGGTATTAACGGCCCCGTCAACAATATTTAGGTCATTTTGGAGACGTTGTTTCCAAATTTGTGGGACTTGTACCCGACATTGATATGAAATGACATATCATGGCCTGCTGCCCAATGAAACCAAAAAGGTTTATAAATATAAACTCGGGCAGGCTTAGATCCTCTATAAACTGTTTAGCAGTACACATGTGCGTGGCCGCTTTTAGCTCTGCGTTGAAGCATCGTGCAGCCCAATCTATTTCTTAAAGCCCCAATGGGCGGGGGCTTTGACAGTTATAAAGGCAACCTTTCAAAGCAATTGTATGGCACGGCCATTCGTATATTTTTCTTTTTACTGGCGGTACCGATAACTACAGAATATTCTTCTGATTCTGTTTCCGTACTTCCTCAAACCTCTGTTACGGCAAAGATTTTCCGACGCGTAGTCTTTTGATATAGCTAAATATAACACAAAAGTCGCCATTTTCATAGCAAGGAATCAGAAAACTGATGACAAAAAGAGCAGAAATCAGCTTAAATGCCTTCAACAAAATTCACTCACACGATAGGGACACTTAAGTGATTAACTTTGGCACATATGCGAATGCGATCTGTCACTGATTTATCGATCATTGATTAAATCAAGCATATTGATTTAATTAATAAGCCTATTGATTTAATTAAGAATTATTAAATGAGTTCAAGCAGGCCTCCGTGGCCTAGTGGTTAAGAGCGCTGACTCTTGATCATTAGGTCTCTTACCGCTGTGGTTCGAGCCTCGCTCGGGTCACATGTGAGACGCCAAGTTCTGCAACGGAAGGTCAGGTGGTTTTTCTCCGGGTACTCCGGTTTTCGCCCACCTCTGATTAACGATCGGCTCGATATGAGTAAAATAGTCTTGAAAGGGCCGTAAAACCAAAACAAAACAAAACAAAAATATAATTAAATGAGTTCATTTCAACCGGTTTAAAACATCATCACATGAACCAGTCCGTGAAACGAACACCCCCTAATCCCCACTTTATATAGACAAAAATGGAGTTTACGGGAGTATTCAATATTTTTTCTTATTTCTGTTCCAAGAAATAGGTTGAGGGTACTCTTTAGAACCACGTTGTAACGAGCACCCACGACCTATGATTGCAGTAAAAAAATACCACGCATTTTCATCAGAAAATATATCGAGAATTCACTGTGTCGCACGGACGTGTTATCATAAAAACCCCACTTTATGTAGATAAATGAGCAATTTTAATTAAAATTGAAACTGCCTTTAAAAGCATGTTTTCCACTGAGTCCTTACATTCGTTCATTTCACAATGGCGAAAACAGACATATGTTCAGTTTGTTCTGATAAATGTCTTACGGATTCTCTCTCTCTCTCTCTCTCTCTCTCTCTCTCTCTCTCTCCCCGACTATACTATCTGTCTCGCCCCCGCCCATCGGGGCTGGGAAAAATAGATTGAGCTACATGATGCTTCCACGCAGAACTGAAACCATAAAAATGACTCACTGAGGCTGTTTTAACGAGTGCACACAACTTCTCGGATAAGAAGTAAATATGTATATCTATGGATATCTATATCTGTATGTATGTCTCTCTATCTCTCCCTGTTTGACATGTAAACCCAAAACAACCCCTCTCTATCTCTCTCTCTGTTTGTCTCTACATCTCTCTCTCTCTCTCTCTCTCTCTCTCTCTCTGAAATACTATCTGTCTCGCCCCCGCCCATCGGGGCTTGGTAAAAAGATTGAGCGGTTTTAACGACTACACACAACAGCCTGGATAAGAAGAAAAACAATGTATACATATCTGTCTGTTTGTTTCTCTTTCTCTCTCTCAGAACTGTTTTCGTTTTTGTTTTGTTATGGTTTCTTTTGTTTGCTTTCTCTTCATCACGAAAACACACCTGAATAATTTTGACCCCCTTGAACCCCACTTTTATATAGTAAAACTGGGGTTTACAGGGTAAACCTTGTTTTTCTTATTTCTGCTCCAAAATTAAGATTGTGTGTACTCGTTAGAACCGCCTCGATGAGGCAGTTCTAACGAGTATCCACAATCTATATTTTGACCAGAAATAAGAAAACAATCACAATTTTTCAAAATGATTTATTATATTAAATTAGAGTTATATTACAAAGGCGACGGTTCAAGTAAGATAGGCGCACGCCCCGAAGGCAAAACTACGTTTTGTGCTCGGGACGGTGATGTGAATATTATATAGAAGCAAATAACATAATAAACCAACAACAACAACAGCAACGACAAAAAATAATAATAATAATAAAAAATAACCGGCAAAAACCAGCAAAAAATATAAGTCTACTTGGGGTGGATTATTTCGACGCACTGGTGCACCCGGGGTTTCACATGAAGAATCGCTCTTCTTATCGCAAGTCAGGGTCTTAACTCCTGTTCATTGCCTTCACTTCCATTTTATTTAATCTCTGGATATTTGGAATATTCTATTCCATTAGAACTTCTGCCAGTCAACTGGTCTGGTCGGTCAGATTTATGGGGATGCCCACCTCTGCAGGGCACTTCTTCCATGTGACTCGTACCAATACCTGCTCCTATAGACCAGGGAGCAGCATGTCATCACACGTCATCTTGATATTATGTGCCTGCAAATGACGATAATCAACTAAAATACGGTTCACGAAACGTATACACTATATCATGATCCCTGCCCAGGAGAAGTCTGAATATGTTCATGCATAAACCGTTATTGCGCATGCGCCGACCAGACAAACAGGCTGTTCAGTACATGTGATAAATAACCGCGCAGCAGAACTCAACTTGACTGTGCAACAAAATATCAGCAACCAGCGCTTGAAACAAGAACACTCAAAATTTATGCTTCCTTACTGAGCACTACAGAAATCAATTAATGCTAACTACAACTGAGCATAATACTCATCAAATTCATGCTCACTACATTTGCACAGATAAGAGGCAATTGAACAGACCGCGCTTTTACGCTACCTGGTCACTCGTCAATTACAGGAAACATATCAAACTCCATTTTATATCCTTCTAGGCGACACGGCTCACAAATATAGCTATTCACAAACCCATTATATTAACAACAGCTAGAAATGAAAAACGGGAAGATTTTTTTTTCTATTCTACACAACATTTGTCAGTGTTTGATAGGGATCAACACTGTTTCCGTAAATTATTTCCGTAATTGTTAGGCACAACGTCAGAACCGCCTTCCCGACGTCACCAACGCCGCTTAGGCCGTTATAACCTGTGGCGACCAAATACCCTAACTTATCACCATCACGTTCTTTACATGTACATACACGTACAAACAGATTTCTTAAACAGAAACGGCATCATAACAAAATGAACTCGTAATTACTCTTTAACATTTTTTTTCTACACAACATGGACATGCTTGCAATACCAATTCATCACGGTTCATCATCACGGATAACCCGACAGACTGTTGTCTAAGAGTTCGCCCTGATGATGAAGATATGGTTAAACCCGTCTTAACTTTACGTTCCCTCAAGACCTAATGTCAAATAGAGACGGAACCAGGGTTTTCTAACAACCGATAGTCAAAAGCTATGGATCGAACAAGTGACCCGACGTTTATAAAAATATATTTTACAAAAAGGGTCTATAAAAGCCTAAATGAATCTAGAATGAGCGAGTGTCCGAGTTTTACGTCTCACCAACATCTAGGTTCATACGGAGACAGGACCACGATTTTAAGACTCATTCGAATTCTGGAGAAGCCTGGGATCGATCCTGCGATCCCCAGTTGGTAAAGCGAGTATCATAATCACTACACCACAGAGGCTTCTAAAGCGAATCCAGAAGAGGCTTCTAACTGTTGGTTTTTTTTCTTTTGCTCCAGCATTTCAGTGGTTTCTTGCTGTCGAGTCCTCACCGTTGTCTCACCTTTGTGGTTCTTTGATTTTTGTGTTCAAGGAGATGTTGCACTGATGAGTTAGGCGGCCTTCATGCGGACTGAACAAATTATTTGTCTAAATCGCGACGGAAGTAAGGGCGAGGATTGTGGCCACGTAAAATCGATATAAGCCCCCCAGTGGAAATCTTCCACTGACCGTTCCAAGGCGGCTCTTCTGTGGCGATTTATTTATGTTGTTGTTTGTTACTTACTGTGTGTATCACTTGTGTCTTTTTATTTTTGGATGGCCATATGGCCATTTTGTGGGAAAGTAACTGTCCTTATGGCCTTCCTTTGTTTAGGTTTCCATTATGGTCTGGTCGCTTAATGTTTGTGTTTCTTTCCCTTTGGTGTCTTGATGGGTGGAGTAAGTTAATTGTATCGATTCCTGATCTTTCTTTTACTTCTACTTTTTATATGGTATGGCTTATCCTTTGGACCTCACTGGTTCCGAAGTTAGCAACTTTATGTCAAGGTGTATTTGGTCAGTCCGTCCTGGTACACTCGACAGTACGTCCGGGTATTTTTTCATTAACGTCTCTATTTCTTTACGCTGTTCCTGCGTTAACGTGTCTGAAATATTGGCGTCCTTAAACGCCTCTGGTTGCTTTACTGTAGGAAAAGCGCAATCTTCCAATGAGAACACGTCAACGTCATCATTCTCAGTTGACGGGACGGATTCTGCAGAAAGCAAACAATGTGACGTCACATTTTGACGCTCCACATATTGTTTCAGAATGTTAGCGTGATATGTGTTAACATTACCATTGACGTCAATCTTATAATCCATTCTGTTAACTACCTCAACTTCTTCATAGGGACCTTTCCATTGAAGCAATAATTTATTACTGTCTGTGGGTAGTAACGAGAGTACTTTATCGCCGACGTCAAATTTACGCGACCTCGCGTCGTTATCATAATAAGCTTTCTGCTTAATCTGAACCTTCTTTAAATTATCACTCTATACTCGGTAAAGCTATTGCTTCTGGGTATCTCGTCGCATAGTCTATCATTGTAAAAATATACCGAGATTTCCGATCTGAGCTAGGCTCAATTGGACCAACTATATCCACTGCCACCCTCGTAAATGGCGTATCAATCAATGACATTTCTCCTAGAGGTACTTTAGTGACCCGACCTTTCTGAATGGTTCTCCCGTAGCATTCTGAAACTAGTGAACAGACGCATTTCTTTCTACTCTCAAAATACTAACTTAATACCTCCTATGTGGTCGTTGTTTGACGGCTCCAATATGCCAACACTCTTCAGCAAGAACTTGGTGGTACTAAGGCATATAAACTGCAGCCTTTGGCTTTAGAGAGGGCTTTAGTTGATGGCCACATTTGTCATCCAGCCACCAAGTTTGCTGTATGTTTTACAGAAGGCCAAGACAAGCTTCCTACATTATATCGGTTACCTTAACTTCATAAAAGACCATATAAAGCACGGTTTATTGCAAATTCAAGCTCTTGTACCACCACTGAACTCTCCAAATTATTAACTTCATGTTTTACTGCCATCACAAAACATGTGATTAAATATTGCGACAAAGTCTTTGAAACTTCAGGGAGAAATATGTTTTGGTCTATACAAATTCTAATGAAGTTTTAAATAAATCGAAATCCAGACGTTTTCGTACTTGAAATCTGTCTACTTATGATTGTTTCCATCCTTTACACTTAACTCCCTCATAATCTTATAAAAGAAAAAAAACTTAATGATTTAACGGAATTGACATTTCATAGGGAAGACTCACTCTATCTTGCATGTAATGTAAGAAATGATTTTTTCACTTTTGAAGAGCATACAAATTATACTTTATGCTCATGTCAGAAACTGTGTGAAGCTCTCACCTTTACACTTGACAATATTTACTTATGATTTGGTACTAAGTTATTTAGACAAGTTGTGGGCATTCCGAGGGTTACACATTGCGCACCACTTGTGGCTGATCTATTCTTGTTTTGTTATGAAAGAGGCTGCTTTCGTTTTGTGACGGGGGAGACTTCATGATGTCCCTTTCTGCTGGGGCCGGTCTGGGCTCCTTGGGGCTTTTAGCTCCACTTCTAGATATTTGGATGGTTTGTTGAATATTGATAATACCTATTCCGGTGATTTGATGAGTCAAATTGCCCCCCCCCCCCCCCGAGCTTCAGTTAAATAAAGCAAGTTCTTCTGATACAGAGGCCCCGTTTTTGGATTTACATCTGTCTATTGTAAATGGGTATGTTTCTTGCAAAATTTATGATAAACGCGATGATTTTGATTTTGGGATTGTGGGTTTTCCTTTTTTGGATTGTGGTGTTCCTCGTGCACCGTCCTGTGGCGTTTGTGTTTCGCAGTTAATTCGATTTGCAAGCGTGTGTAGTCATGTAACTGACTTCAACACTCGTGCAAGGTTGTTGGCGGTTAGGCTTCTTAGTCGGGGTTGTCGGTGCCATAAACTACGCAAGGCCTTTTCGAAATTTTATAGACGTCGTTCTGATTTGGTTTCAAAATTCAAAATTGGACTTAAGCCTCTTCTGCAGCAAGGTCTATCGGAACCCGAATTTTATGGTGACTTAGTATATAAATTCAGAACAATAGGCCTCTTCTGCAGCAAGGTCTATTGGAACCCGAATTTTATGGTGACTTAGTATATAAATTCAGAAAAATATGTAATTGCAATGACTTCAGCAACCAATTTCGTAAAATCATACTACGATATAAAAAGATTGGGTACAACATAAATGTCATATGACAGACTGCATGCATGACAGTTAGCCCAATCACGGTTGACAACTTTGCTTTAATATTTAATTGCACGCCGGTCGGTCAGGCCTCAGATTCTATGATGGTTCCAGCGTAAATACTTACTGAGAATTAGGGAGAATCTAATTTTATGTAATGTTGGTTGGTGCCTGATGCTCTTTCTCTGGATGGGCCCATCGGAGTCAGACTGTTGGTTTTCTTTTGCTCCAGCAAGTCATTGGTTTCTTGCTGTCGAGTCCTCACCGTTGTTTCATCTCTGTGGTTGTTTGATTGTATGTTCACGGAGATGTTGCACTGATGAGTTAGGAGGCCTTCCTGCGGACTGAACAAATTATTTTTCTAACTCGCGAGGGAAGTAAGGGCGAGGATTGTGGCCACGTAAAATAGATTTGTAAAAGCCCCCCCCCCCCCCACCAGTAGAATTCGTTTCACTGGCCATCCAAGGCGGTTCTTCTGTCACGGTTTATTTATGTTATGGCTTCTCTTTTAGTGTGTGTATCCTCAAGTGACTGTCCTTTTGGCTTTCCGTCGTTAATGGTTCCATTAGGGTCTAGTTGTTTCATGTTTGTGTCTCTTTCCCTTTTGTGTGTCTAATGGGAGCTATGGATTGAACGATTGTATCTATTCCTGTGCATTACCTTCACTTCTATTTTGATCGAACGACCATGGCGGGAAAGTCGTGACGTCACTCTGGGCCAACCAGACTAAAGTATTTGTTTCTCTGGTAAACAGTGTACAAGATGGCGGAAATGTAAGAAAATCTGTTGGCCCAAGGGAAAATACATATTTCAGTTTTGTAAAAGCACATTCATTTGTAATAGCGTGATAGCTCAGTGGTTGGTGCATTTGCCTCTGATGCTAGGGACCCCGGGTTCGATCCCCGGCAGCGGCGATAAAATTTCGGTGTCCCAACACGCTCCATTGGCATCATTTGCAGGGATGAATGTCATAAAGTGCACCCTCCTTCGGATCGGGACGTTAACTGTTAACTAGACCCCACACACACACACACACGTGCAGGGAGAACCTTGCCTTACGCAGGTTAAAGAAACCCTACCATCATTACATGATTACTGTGTAGCTTTCATCATACACAACCGGAGTGTATGTAATATACAACTGCGAGTTATGGTCAAATGTGGCCGATCAGAATCACAATTGTTACTGGTGACACGTCAAATGACATTCATACACCAGGACCTGTGATTTGGGAAGTTAGCCCCAAGCTCTAACCAAAGAGGTAAATTTAGTTACACAGTCATCAACACCTTCAGTTGTTGAAATAATCGAATCGGGAAGGGCATTCCAATCTCTAATGGTTCGTGGGTAGAACGATTCTTTATAAATGTCAGTGCTTGCAGCTTGCAGTAAGGGTCTGAAACGCCAATGAATGGTGATTTCTACAGTGCCGAGCTGGTAGACAAGGTCATCTGTCGGAATGCTGGCAGCACCCTTTAGACCTTTGTATAAAATGATGAGCCTACTGTCTTTCCTCCTTCCCTTGAGAGACTCCTGTTTTACTTTTCCAAGTATTCCAGTCATGCTCCCAGTTTCAAAGCAGTAATTGCCTGTTACAAACTTAGAAGCTCTACTCTGAACTTTTTAAATTTCTTCGTTAAGGACCGATCCACTGGGGTCCCAGATACAACTACTATATTCCAAGTTTGGGCGAACAAGACCTTTATATGCTGCCTCTTTTATATCCTGTGTGGACTGATGAAGATTTCGCTTCAGGAAACCAAGTGTTCTATTTGCCTTAGTACACATGTTGCTATTATACTACATGTACTAATATGTACAAATGTTGTGCGAGTAAGTATTTATTAATTGTTAATTTATACTCTGTTTGTCCCAATAAGAGCTCCATAGAGCTTATGCTATTAGTTTCTTATATGTGACGTTAAATAAAGCTTCTTTATTTTTATCTTTTATATGAGTAATATATATCAATAATATGAGTATTCCATCTCAAGTGGTGTGTGATTGTCACACCAAGTTATTTAATGGAGTCCAAATTCTCGAGAACGGCCGTTCCCTCTAAGATGTAAGAAATATGTTCTATAAAAGGGTTATCCTTTGGAAACAAGGAATACACCGCAGAACGGAAAAATATGGAATGTGCATGTTTTCTGGGCCGGACTAGCTAGTTTCGGTCAATTAGGCCTCATTAGTGACCCTCAATTTGAATAGATCAGACCGATCGCAGTATCAGTAGAAAGAATGAAAGAAAGAAGATGTAAAAAGTGCACAATATGAGAGACAGAATCGGTGCTGCTATTTCTGCGGTGTTCAAAACGGTGATCTTCCTAATACCAATCGTGTCATGGGTGCTGCCATGTTTGTTTACCAAAGATCTAACCACACTTGTGAAGGAACATGCGCAGTTTGACTTCCGCTACTATAGCCCGGTCGATGACCAGACACGTTCCTTAGACTGCTGCACAGACTCCCGACTCCGGGTCGTTTCGCCCGTGGGTCGTTTCGAAGGGTCGTTTCGTCCTGAATTTAGGGGTGGGTCGTTTTGCCCTAATGAGGTGAGTCATTTCACCCGTGAGTCGTTTCGCCCGTGGGTCGTTTCGCCGCAATTATATTTTTGTGGGTATAAGGGGCTTGGAGATATAGATTGGGCTGCATGGTGCTTCCACGCAGATCTTGAAACTGACCGCACTAAACCCCTTAGAAGGCCTTAGCCTACCCAGCCAAAGTGGGTACATGTCAGACCGTCCATGGTACATATAAGCCTTATTGATTTCATAGGGCTTCACATTGATTCTGAAATTAATCATAAACGTCATTTCTTCAAAATATCCTTCATTAATAAGGGTATGGATTTTATAGATTTGCCCAGTATCTTCCGTGAGAGATCGGTGCTTTCTTCCATTCCTGCTTATTTTCAAAATACTGAAACACCTATAATTTGCTATAAATATAACAAACCTGTTAGATCTATCATTTTTAATTTCAATAAACTTGTTTCAGATCTTGATATTGATACTAATACTCCTGATTCATGTGATTGTAAAAACTCAAAGTATTGCAATGCCAAGAGGTGCAGATGTTGTTCGCATTTAAGCACTGCGTCTACCGTTACTTCATCTGTAAACGGTAGACGCTTCTCTGTAGTTAACATGTCTGATTTGACATGACAGTCTACAGATTTAATTTATCTAATTACTTGACGTGCTGCAAACTGTAATATGCAGTACGTCGGTCAAACTAACCGCATGCTTAAAACTAGATGGAACGAGCATTATCGTAGAATGAGTAAGCCTAAGAAAACTGACACTTTCTTGTACCGTCACTTTCGACGTACAGGTCATTCTGTAAATAACATTATTATACAACCAGTGGAAAAACTTTATTACGATGCAAATTCTACATCTAGATTCAAAATAATCAAAAGACATGAAGCTGAACTGAAATGGATTAAATTTTTACAGACCCCTTTTCCACTGGGATTTAATGACAACATTTATCATGAGGGTAATATTTCCAGAATGCCGGACTTTGATATTTTTTCACTCCTGGAATGTCGAAAACGCAGAACTAGATCTCACGGCACCAGGAAAAATGGTAACTTTAAACGTAAATCACGTGCGTTTAAACGAAACAATACTAGACTGAAGTGACTGTCAATTATATTATTAAATCATGGACGCCACTCTATGCTTTCATTTTTAAGTTCATTACCCGTTTCTGTTTTACGTCTTCTGGACACCGAGGCGAATAAATTCTACGATAGTTCTCATCAGTTATATGATGCGGCTCTCTTAACTAGAGGCTATACTCAGCATACTCTCCGTCCTTACATTGATTCTGAAATTAATCATAAACGTCATTTCTTCAAAATATCCTTCATTAATAAGGGTATGGATTTTATAGATTTGCCCAGTATCTTCCGTGAGAGATCGGTGCTTTCTTCCATTCCTGCTTATTTTCAAAATACTGAAACACCTATAATTTGCTATAAATATAACAAACCTGTTAGATCTATCATTTTTAATTTCAATAAACTTGTTTCAGTGTAGAAGTAAAACAAAGATCAGGAATTGATACAATTAACTTACTCCACCCATAAAAGACACCAAAGGGAAAGAAATACAAACATTAAGCGACCAGACCATAATGGATACCCAAACAAAGGAAGGCCATAAGGACAGTTACTTTCCCACAAAATGGCCATATGGCCATCCAAAACCAAAAGACACAAGTGATACACACAGTAAGTAACAAACAACAACATAAATAAATCGCCACAGAAGAGCCGCCTTGGAACGGTCAGTGGAAGATTTCCACTGGGGGGCTTAAATCGATTTTACGTGGCCACAATCCTCGCCCTTACTTCCGTCGCGATTTAGACAAATAATTTGTTCAGTCCGCATGAAGGCCTCCTAACTCATCAGTGCAACATCTCCGTGAACACAAAAATCAAAGAACCACAGAGGTGAGACAACGGTGAGGACTCGACAGCAAGAAACCACTGAAATGCTGGAGCAAAAGAAAACCAACAGTTAGACTCCGATGAGCCCGACCAGAGACAGAGCATCAGGCACCAACCAACATTACCTTGAATTAGATCTCTCTAATTCTCAATAAGCCTTTACGTTGGAGCCGTCATAGAATCTAAGGCCTGACCCACCGGCGTGCAATTAAAGAGGGAAGCAAAGTTGCCAACCGTGATTGGGTTAACTACCATGCATGCAGTCTGTCGTATAATATCCATGTTGTACCCAATCTTTTTATATCGAAGAATGATTTTACGAAATTGGGTGCTGAAGTCATTGCGGTTATATATTTTTCTGAATTTATATGCTAAGTCACCATAAAATTCGGGTTCCGATAGACCTTGTTGCAGAAGAGATTTAAGTCCAATATTGAATTTTGAAATTAAATCAGAATGGCGTCTATAAAATTTTGAAAAGGCTTTGCGTAGTTTATGGTACCGATAACCCTGATTAAGGAGTTTAGCCGTTAATAATTTATTACGAGTGTTGAAGTCAGTTACATGACTACACACTCTAGCAAATCGAATTAATTGCGAAATATAAACGCCATAGGATGGCGCACGAGGAACATCACCATCCAAAAAAGGAAAATTTACAATCTCAAAATCAAAGTCATCGCGTTTATCATAAATTTTGCACGAAACAAATCCATCTACAATAGACAGATGTAAATCCAAAAACGGGGCCTCGGTATCAGAAGAATTTGCTTTATTTAACTGAAGTTCAAGGGGGTAAATCTGACTGATCAAACCATCAAAATAGGTATTATCAATATTTAATAAATCATCTAAATATCTAGAAGTAGAGCTAAAAGCTTCAATAATTTCAGATTGGTTATCAATGGAAAGCGACAAAATGAAGTCTCTTTCATAACAATACAAGAACAGATCAGCCACAAGAGGTGCGCAATTAGTACCCATCGGAATACCCACAATTTGTCTAAATAACTTAGTACCGAATCTAATATAAATATTGTCAAGTAGAAAGGTGAGGGCATCACACACTTTCTGACATGACCAAAGTGTATAATTCTTATGCTCTTTAGAAGTGAAAAATGCATTTCTGACATTACATGCAAGATAGAGAGAATCTTCTCTGTGAAAAGTCCATTCAATTAAATCATTAAGCTTTTCTTTTATAAGATTATGAGGAAGTGTAGTGTAAAGAGTGGAAAAATCGTAGGTAGACAGACTAGAAGCACGAAAATGTCTAGATTTCAATTTATTTAAAACCTCATTCGAATTTTTTATAGACCAAAACAGATTTCTTCCTGATCTTTCAAAGACTTTATCACAATATTTAATTACATGCGTTTTAATAGCAGTAAGACAGGAAGTTAATAATTTAGAAAGTTCAGTGGTAGTGCAAGAGCTAGAATTTGCAATAAACCGTGCTTTGTAAGGTTTTTTATGAAGTTTTGGTAACCAGTATAGCGTAGGAAGCTTGTCTTGGCCTTCGTTAACACACACAGCAAACTTGGTGGCTGAAAGACAAACATGTTTATCTACTATAACTCTCTCTTCAGCTAAAGGCTGAAGTTCATAGGCCATAGTACCACCAAGCTCCTGCTTAAGCGTGTTAACATAGTGGAGCCGTCACACAACGACGACGTTGTTAGCGGCCTTGTCTGCAGGGGCCAAAACAAACTTCTTATGAAATTCTTGAATACCTAGTTTAAGATGACGTAAAGACGTCTTGGGCTTAGGAGGTAATAAGTTAGTATTTTGAGAATAGAAAGAAATGCGTTTATTTACTAGTTTTAAAATGCTAAGTTTCCAGTCCTTAAGGGCTTTATGCTCAACATACTCTCGCTTACACCATCGATTACCGAATTCATTCAAGGAAGCAGCGATTTCATCTCTACATTTACTGAAATCAATTTTAGAAGGAAACCGATATTTCGGTCCTTTAGAAATTATATTCCTTATCCTAGAATCAGGAATAATTTTCAAATTGCCAGTAATTACATGACCAGCAGCAGGATAGCAGATCTTGATATTGATACTAATACTCCTGATTCATGTGATTGTAAAAACTCAAAGTATTGCTATCCTGCTGCTGGTCATGTAATTACTGGCAATTTGAAAATTATTCCTGATTCGAGGATAAGGAATATAATTTCTAAAGGACCGAAATATCGGTTTCCTTCAAAAATTGATTTCAGTAAATGTAGAGATGAAATCGCTGCTTCCTTGAATGAATTCGGTAATCGATGGTGTAAGCGAGAGTATGTTGAGTGTAAAGCCCTAAAGGACTGGAAACTTAGCATTTTAAGACTAGTGAATAAACGCATTTCTTTCTATTCTCAAAATACTAACTTATTACCTCCTAAGCCCAAGACGTCTTTACGTCATCTTAAACTAGGTATTCAAGAATTTCATAAGAAGTTTGTTTTGGCCCCTGCAGACAAGGCCGCTAACAACGTCGTCGTTGTGTGACGGCTCCACTATGTTAACACGCTTAAGCAGGAGCTTGGTGGTACTAAGGCCTATGAACTTCAGCCTTTGGCTGAAGAGAGAGCTATAGTAGATAAACATGTTTGTCTTTCAGCCACCAAGTTTGCTGTGTGTGTTAACGAAGGCCAAGACAAGCTTCCTACGCTATACTGGTTACCAAAACTTCATAAAAAACCTTACAAAGCACGGTTTATTGCAAATTCTAGTTCTTGCACTACCACTGAACTTTCTAAATTATTAACTTCCTGTCTTACTGCTATTAAAACGCATGTAATTAAATATTGTGATAAAGTCTTTGAAAGATCAGGAAGAAATCTGTTTTGGTCTGTAAAAAATTCGAACGAGGTTTTAAATAAATTGAAATCTAGACAGTTTCGTGCTTCTAGTCTGTCTACCTACGATTTTTCCACTCTTTACACTACACTTCCTCATAATCTTATAAAAGAAAAGCTTAATGATTTAATTGAATGGGCTTTTCACAAAGAAGATTCTCTCTATCTTGCATGTAATGTCAGAAATGCATTTTTCACTTCTAAAGAGCATAAGAATTATACACTTTGGTCATGTCAGAAAGTGTGTGATGCCCTCACCTTTCTACTTGACAATATTTATATTAGATTCGGTACTAAGTTATTTAGACAAATTGTGGGTATTCCGATGGGTACTAATTGCGCACCTCTTGTGGCTGATCTGTTCTTGTATTGTTATGAAAGAGACTTCATTTTGTCGCTTTCCATTGATAACCAATCTGAAATTATTGAAGCTTTTAGCTCTACTTCTAGATATTTAGATGATTTATTAAATATTGATAATACCTATTTTGATGGTTTGATCAGTCAGATTTACCCCCTAGAACTTCAGTTAAATAAAGCAAATTCTTCTGATACCGAGGCCCCGTTTTTGGATTTACATCTATCTATTGTAGATGGATTTGTTTCGTGCAAAATTTATGATAAACGCGATGACTTTGATTTTGAGATTGTAAATTTTCCTTTTTTGGATGGTGATGTTCCTCGTGCGCCATCCTATGGCGTTTATATTTCGCAATTAATTCGATTTGCTAGAGTGTGTAGTCATGTAACTGACTTCAACACTCGTAATAAATTATTAACGGCTAAACTCCTTAATCAGGGTTATCGGTACCATAAACTACGCAAAGCCTTTTCAAAATTTTATAGACGCCATTCTGATTTAATTTCAAAATTCAATATTGGACTTAAATCTCTTCTGCAACAAGGTCTATCGGAACCCGAATTTTATGGTGACTTAGTATATAAATTCAGAAAAATATATAACCGCAATGACTTCAGCACCCAATTTCGTAAAATCATTCTTCGATATAAAAAGATTGGGTACAACATGGATATTATACGACAGACTGCATGCATGGTAGTTAACCCAGTCACGGTTGGCAACTTTGCTTCCCTCTTTAATTGCACGCCGGTGGGTCAGGCCTCAGATTCTATGACGGCTCCAACGTAAAGGCTTATTGAAAATTAAAGAGATAATGTTGGTTGGTGCCTGATGCTCTGTCTCTGGTCGGGCTCATCGGAGTCTAACTGTTGGTTTTCTTTTGCTCCAGCATTTCAGTGGTTTCTTGCTGTCGAGTCCTCACCGTTGTCTCACCTCTGTGGTTCTTTGATTTCTGTGTTCACGGAGATGTTGCACTGATGAGTTAGGAGGCCTTCATGCGGACTGAACAAATTATTTGTCTAAATCGCGACGGAAGTAAGGGCGAGGATTGTGGCCACGTAAAATCGATTCAAGCCCCCCAGTGGAAATCTTCCACTAACCGTTCCAAGGCGGCTCTTCTGTGGCGATTTATTTATGTTGTTGTTTGTTACTTACTGTGTGTATCACTTGTGTCTTTTAATTTTGGATGGCCATATGGCCATTTTGTGGGAAAGTAACTGTCCATATGGCCTTCCTTTGTTTAGGTTTCCATTATGGTCTGGTCGCTTAATGTTTGTATTTCTTTCCCTTTGGTGTCTTTTATGGATGGAGTAAGTTAATTGTATCAATTCCTGATCTTTGTTTTACTTCTACTTTGCTATCCTGCTGCTGGTCATGTAATTACTGGCAATTTGAAAATTATTCCTGATTCTAGGATAAGGAATATAATTTCTAAAGGACCGAAATATCGGTTTCCTTCTAAAATTGATTTCAGTAAATGTAGAGATGAAATCGCTGCTTCCTTGAATGAATTCGGTAATCGATGGTGTAAGCGAGAGTATGTTGAGTGTAAAGCCCTAAAGGACTGGAAACTTAGCATTTTAAGACTAGTGAATAAACGCATTTCTTTCTATTCTCAAAATACTAACTTATTACCTCCTAAGCCCAAGACGTCTTTACGTCATCTTAAACTAGGTATTCAAGAATTTCATAAGAAGTTTGTTTTGGCCCCTGCAGACAAGGCTGCTAACAACGTCGTCGTTGTGTGACGGCTCCACTATGTTAACACGCTTAAGCAGGAGCTTGGTGGTACTAAGGCCTATGAACTTCAGCCTTTGGCTGAAGAGAGAGCTATAGTAGATAAACATGTTTGTCTTTCAGCCACCAAGTTTGCTGTGTGTGTTAACGAAGGCCAAGACAAGCTTCCTACGCTATACTGGTTACCAAAACTTCATAAAAAACCTTACAAAGCACGGTTTATTGCAAATTCTAGTTCTTGCACTACCACTGAACTTTCTAAATTATTAACTTCCTGTCTTACTGCTATTAAAACGCATGTAATTAAATATTGTGATAAAGTCTTTGAAAGATCAGGAAGAAATCTGTTTTGGTCTATAAAAAATTCGAATGAGGTTTTAAATAAATTGAAATCTAGACAGTTTCGTGCTTCTAGTCTGTCTACCTACGATTTTTCCACTCTTTACACTACACTTCCTCATAATCTTATAAAAGAAAAGCTTAATGATTTAATTGAATGGGCTTTTCACAGAGAAGATTCTCTCTATCTTGCATGTAATGTCAGAAATGCATTTTTCACTTCTAAAGAGCATAAGAATTATACACTTTGGTCATGTCAGAAAGTGTGTGATGCCCTCACCTTTCTACTTGACAATATTTATATTAGATTCGGTACTAAGTTATTTAGACAAATTGTGGGTATTCCGATGGGTACTAATTGCGCACCTCTTGTGGCTGATCTGTTCTTGTATTGTTATGAAAGAGACTTCATTTTGTCGCTTTCCATTGATAACCAATCTGAAATTATTGAAGCTTTTAGCTCTACTTCTAGATATTTAGATGATTTATTAAATATTGATAATACCTATTTTTATGGTTTGATCAGTCAGATTTACCCCCTAGAACTTCAGTTAAATAAAGCAAATTCTTCTGATACCGAGGCCCCGTTTTTGGATTTACATCTATCTATTGTAGATGGATTTGTTTCGTGCAAAATTTATGATAAACGTGATGACTTTGATTTTGAGATTGTAAATTTTCCTTTTTTGGATGGTGATGTTCCTCGTGCGCCATCCTATGGCGTTTATATTTCGCAATTAATTCGATTTGCTAGAGTGTGTAGTCATGTAACTGACTTCAACACTCGTAATAAATTATTGACGGCTAAACTCCTTAATCAGGGTTATCGGTACCATAAACTACGCAAAGCCTTTTCAAAGTTTTATAGACGCCATTCTGATTTAATTTCAAAATTCAATATTGGACTTAAATCTCTTCTGCAACAAGGTCTATCGGAACCCGAATTTTATGGTGACTTAGTATATAAATTCAGAAAAATATATAACCGCAATGACTTCAGCACCCAATTTTGTAAAATCATTCTTCGATATAAAAAGATTGGGTACAACATGGATATTATACGACAGACTGCATGCATGGTAGTTAACCCAATCACGGTTGGCAACTTTGCTTCCCTCTTTAATTGCACGCCGGTGGGTCAGGCCTCAGATTCTATGACGGCTCCAACGTAAAGGCTTATTGAAAATTAAAGAGATAATGTTGGTTGGTGCCTGATGCTCTGTCTCTGGTCGGGCTCATCGGAGTCTAACTGTTGATTTTCTTTTGCTCCAGCATTTCAGTGGTTTCTTGCTGTCGAGTCCTCACCGTTGTCTCACCTCTGTGGTTCTTTGATTTCTGTGTTCACGGAGTTGTTGCACTGATGAGTTAGGAGGCCTTCATGCGGACTGAACAAATTATTTGTCTAAATCGCGACGGAAGTAAGGGCGAGGATTGTGGCCACGTAAAATCGATTTAAGCCCCCCAGTGGAAATCTTCCACTAACCGTTCCAAGGCGGCTCTTCCGTGGCGATTTATTTATGTTGTTGTTTGTTACTTACTGTGTGTATCACTTGTGTCTTTTAATTTTGGATGGCCATATGGCCATTTTGTGGGAAAGTAACTGTCCATATGGCCTTCCTTTGTTTAGGTTTCCATTATGGTCTGGTCGCTTAATGTTTGTATTTCTTTCCCTTTGGTGTCTTTTGTGGATGGGGTAAGTTAATTGTATCAATTCCTGATCTTTGTTTTACTTCTACTTTTCATAGCCGGAGTCAAAGGTCATGCGAAACTCAACTACTTCAATTCTTTTATGACATTGTGAGCAATCTGGATGGGGCCATAAACGGTGGCCACAAACAGACTGACTTGATCATCATGTATTTCGCCAAGGCCTTTGACAAGTTACTCTCAGAAGCCTATTGTACAAATTGGACTACTATGCGATAAGAGGATCCACACATAGTTGGGTTAGCTCATGGCTTTCAGGGCGCTCTCAACAAGTTGTTCTTGTACTGATGCAGTCCCTTTTCTATCCGGTGTCCCAAAAGGTTCGGTCCTTGGTCTTGGACCGGTCCTCTTTTTGGTATTTATCAATGATCTCCCTGATAATATCAGGTCATCTGTCCGTTTGTTTGCTGATGATTGTATCCTGTATAGGGACATATATTCTCCTTCTGACTGTCGCATTTTACAAGATGACCTGGATCGACTTGCACAATGGGAAGCAGATTGGCAGATGAAGTTCAATGTAGCCAAAGACATTCAATGAGGGTGTCACGACACCTTCCGGACCAGATAACTTTGGAGCAGGTTCATTCCGCCAAATACCTTAGCATCACCATCACTGACGATCTCGATTGGGGTCAACATATCTCGGAAATAACATCTAAAGCAACTAGGACCTTAGGATTCCTTAGACGTAATTTGGCTTTTGCACCTCGGCAGACAAAGGATGTTGCATATAAAACATTGGTTCGCCCTCAACTTGTATATGCTTCACCCATTTGGCATCCCAATGTTAAAACTCAGATTCAGCAAGTGGAGAAGGTGCAGAGGACAGCTGCTCGATGGACCTGCAAACGATGGCGAAATAGAAGTAGCGTCGGTGACATGCTTGATGAGCTAGAGTGGCCCGTTGTGAGCAGTCCTCCTTAATTTTCTTCTACAAGATACATTCTGGTACAATACCAATTAACAAGGATGGATACTTGACCCCTGAAACAATGTGCATCAGGAGCAAATAACTCACAGTATCGTAGGTACCGGTCCTATAGTGATGCCCTGAAAAACTATTTCTTCCCTAGAACTATTCCTCAGTGGAATAGTCTTCCATCTTCTGTGGTGAATGCCAAAACCACAGAGGAGTTCAAAGCCCGCACAGTATAAGATTGAGGCTCAGAGGTATGCGTTTAAGGATACTTCTGTGTTCGGATTGTAAATAGTTTTAAGGGCTCATCCAGTGATGATTTTTTCATGCTAAATTCTAAATTTAGCCACCCACCTAACTGAGGTAATGGCCAAATATTACCGATTTAGTATGAGAAGAGAGAGAGAGAGAGAGAGAGAGAGAGAGAGAGAGAGAGAGAGAGAGAGAGAGAGAGAGAGAGAGAGAGAGAGAGAGAGAGAGAGAGAGAGAGATAGATAGATAGATAGATAGATAGATAGATAGATAGGGCGGAATGGCTTGAAATGTCATTTCATCTCAATGTCTGGTAAAAGTCCCACAAGACTGGAAGCAACGTCTCCAATATGACATAATTAGTTTGACGGGGACGTTACACCTCAGTCAAACAAAATTCTCAAACATTTGATAGCTCAGTTGCCCAAACCAAACATAGATCGTTCAGCTGCACCAAACGAGGATATTACAGTATATAGATACTGAATAAACAGGCCAGAGCACACCGACTCCCCATGCCCCCTCCACTCCTTTATAAACCAAAACATATACCTTAACGAGCGGCAAGTGTTGTTTCCTTGAGCAAGAGACTTTATCCACATTGCTTAGTACTGGTTCTACCCAGGAAAAGAGGGCCACATGGAAGATTAGTACTAGTTTACTAAATGTGTTACCCTCTATAAATAAGGTCGATTATTATTATTAACTCAATCCATATGTCCTAAATTAAAATATGGGCGAAACGACCCACAAAATTGGGGCGAAACGACCCACTAAATTGGTGCGAAACGATCCAGGGCGAAACGAACCAGGGCGGAATCGGTTACCCTAAAGTGCGAAAAGGACGCCTTTTCGCGACGGACAAACCCTAAAATGCGAAAAGGACTTTTTTTTTTTATACGAAACAGACAATTACTGTTAGCGAAAAAGACTGCTCTATACTTTTGTTGCGGTCGAGATGGAACATGGAAGTTCTTGTAGTAATCTCGTTCATTAAAATGAATATATATATTTTAAAATTTGATTTTGATGATGTTCCTATCATTTGAACTGATTTGGGGTTTAACGGCCCCATCAACACTATTTAGGTCATTTTGGAGACGTTGCTTCCAAGGACTGCTCTATACTTTTGTTGCGGTCGAGATGGAACATGGACGTTCTTGTAGTAATCTTTTTCATTAAAATTATTTTTTTTAATTTGATTTTGATGATGTTCCTTGCATTTGGATTGATTTGGGGTTTAACGGCCCCGTCAACAATATTTAGGTCATTTAGGTTTAAAACATCATCACGTGAACCAGTCCGTGAAACGAACACCCCCTAATCCCCACTTTATATAGACAAAAATGGAGTTTACAGGGTTATTAACGGCCCAGTCAACAATATTTAGGTCATTTTGGAGACGTTGCTTCCAATTTTATGGGACTTGTACCCGACATTGATATGAAATTACATCTCATGGCCTGCTGCCCAATGAAACCAAAAAGTTTAATAAATATTAACTCGGGCAGGCTTAGATCCTCTATAAGCTGTTTAGCAGTACACATGTGCGCGGCCGCTTTCAGCTCTGCGTTGAAGCATCGTGCAGCCCAATCTATTTCTTAAAGCCCCAATAGGCGGGGGCTTTGACAGTTATAAAGGTAATCTTTCAAAGCAACTGTATGGCCCGGCCATTCGTATATTTCTGCAACGGAAGGTCAGGTGGTTTTTCTCCGGGTACTCCGGTTTCGCCCTCCTCTGATTAACGATCGGCTCGATATGAGTGAAATAGTCTTGAAAGGACTGTAAATCCAAAACCAAAAATAAATAAATAAATAAATAAATAAATAAATAAATGTGTTCATTTCTACCGGTTTAAAACATCAGTCCGTGAAACGAACACCCTCTAATCCCCAGTTTATATAGACAAAAATGGAGTTTACGGGGGTATAAACGGCCCCATCAACAATATTTAGGTCATTTTGGAGACTTTGCTTCCAATTTTGTGGGACTTGTACCCGACATTGATATGAAATGACATCTCATGGCCTGCTGCCCAATGAAACCAAAAAGGTTTATAAATATAAACTCGGGCAGGCTTAGATCCTCTATAAACTGTTTAGCAGTACACATGTGCGCGGCCGCTTTTAGCTCTGCGTTGAAGCATCGTGCAGCCCAATCTACTTCTTAAAGCCCCAATGGGCGGGGGCTTTGACAGTTATAAAGGTAATCTTTCAAAGCAATTGTATTGCCCGGCCATTCGTATATTTCTCTTTTTACTGGCGGTACCGATAACTACAGAATATTCCTCTGATTCTGTTTCCGTACTTCCTCATACCTCTGTTACGGCGAAGATTTTCCGACGCGTAGTCTTTTGATATAGCTAAATATAACGCAAAAGTCGCCATTTTCATAGCAAGGAATCAGAAAACTGATGACAAAAAGAGTAGAAATCAGCTTAAATGCCTTCAATAAAATTCACTCACACGAAAGGGACACTTAAGTGATTAACTTTGGCACATATGTGAATGCGATCTGTCACTGATTTATCGATCATTGATTTAATCAAGCATATTGATTTAATTATTAAGCTTATTGATTTAATTAAGAATTATTAAATGCGTTCAAGCAGGCCTCCGTGGCCTAGTGGTTAAGAGCGCTGACTCTTGATCATTAGGTCTCTCACCGCTGTGGTTCGAGCCTCGCTCGGGTCACATGTGAGACGCCAAGTTCTGCAACGGAAGGTCTGGTGGTTTTTCTCCGGGTACTCCGGTTTTCGCCCACCTCTGATTAACGATCGGCTCGATATGAGTGAAATAGTCTTGAAAGGGCCGTAAAACCAAAACCAAAAAAAAAAAATAAAAAAAATAAATGAGTTCATTTCAACCGGTTTAAAACATCATCACGTGAACCAGTCCGTGAAACGAACACCCCCTAATCCCCACTTTATATAGACAAAAATGGAGTTTACGGGGGTATTCAATATTTTTTCTTATTTCTGTTCCAAGAAATAGGTTGTGGGTACTCTTGAGAACCACGTTCTAACGAGCACCCACGACCTATGATTGCAGTAAAAAATACCACGCATTTTCATCAAAAATATATCGAGAATTCACTGTGTCGCACGGACGTGTTATCGTAAACCCCACTTTATGTAGATAACTGAGCAATTTTAATTAAAATTGAAACTGCCTTTAAAAGCATGTTTTCCACTGAGTCCTTACATTCGTTCATTTCACAATGGCGAAAACAGACATATGTTCAGTTTGTTCTGATAAATGTCTTACGGATTCTCTCTCTCTCTCTCTCTCTCTCTCTCTCTCTCTCTCTCTCTCTCTCCCCGACTATACTATCTGTCTCGCCCCCGCCCATCGGGGCTGGGAAAATAGATTGAGCTACATGATGCTTCCACGCAGAACTGAAACCATAAAAATGACTCACTGAGGCTGTTTTAACGAGTGCACACAACTTCTCGGAAAAGAAGTAAAAATGTATACATATCTATGTCTGTATGTATGTCTGTCTCTATCTCTCCCTGGCTCTCTCTCAATATTTGACATGTAAACCCAAAACAACCCCTCTCTATCTCTCTCTGTCTGTCTCTACATCTCTCTCTCTCTCTCTCTCTCTCTCTCTCTCTCTCTCTGACTATACTATCTGTCTCGCCCCCGCCCATCGGGGCTTGGTAAAAAGATTGAGCGGTTTTAACGACTACACACAACAGCCTGGATAAGAAGAAAAACAATGTATACATATCTATGCCTGTCTGCCTGTTTGTTTCTCTCTCTCTCTCTCTCTCTCTCTCTCTCTCTCTCTCTTTTGTTTGCTTTCTCTTCATCACGAAAACACACCTGTATAATTTTGACCCCCTTGAACCCCACTTTTATATAGTAAAACTGGGGTTTACAGGGTAAACCTTGTTTTTCTGATTTCTGCTCCAAAATTAAGATTGTGTGTACTCGTTAGAACCGCCTCGATGAGGCAGTTCTAACGAGTATCCACAATCTATATTTTGACCAGAAATAAGAAAACAATCACAATTTTTCAAAATGATTTTATTTATTAAATTAGAGCTATATTACAAAGGCGACGGTTCAAGTAAGATAGGCGTGCTTGGGAAAAGTGTGGGTAGGTCAATTGCTATTATATTGCATAGGCGGCGGTTAAAGTAAGATAGTAATTAATGTCAACAACTTTATAAATACCATGTTGATGACACGTGCCGTATGCAATAATCCGTTATTACAGTTAACAAACTTATAGAAGAATACATACCGGAAAGAAACCATACACGTGCCTAGGGAAAGTGTGGGTAGGTAAATTGATATAATATTGCATATAGGCGGTGGTAAAGTAAGATAGTCATTAATGTCAACAGTTTTATTAATACAATATTGATGACACGTGCCGTGCTCCAAAACACAGCGAAACTTCTATGGCAATTTGTGACGCGGCCATTATTTAAACTAAAAATACAGCAAAACTTCTATGGCTAGAATTCAGATGACATCAGACAGTATTGCAAAGAATGGTTTATGGCGGTGCGCATCCCCCGTCGGGGATTGCATCATACGCATTTTGAATGACTATCGATGGCGATGATTAATAAGACCTGTTGTGATAACTATTAGTGGCTATATAACGTTTTTGTTGAGGCATGTAAATTGTTTTTGTTATGTCTCGGTAAGCGAATGCATGCTTCTTAAAAGTTTGTTCCATTAAAGTTCATCCCAGCGGGCACATGACGTAAATGTGACGTCACTCGGCTCAACATCATGACGTTTATGCAACGCCAAATCAACGTCAGTTGCACCGGCGTTGATTTGACGTTACCCTAACGATGTGTGCTCGCTGGGATATGTAAGCCTGCAATGCAGGAACTTTCCCTGAGGGCACACAGCGTGTATGCAACATCGAATCAACGTTAGTGAAACGTCATTACCCTGAAATGACGTTGCTTAAACGTCATTTGTCCGCTGCGGGGTTTGCTTCTTGTCAATATAAGCAGATTGCTATATATTCCATCAGCTACGTATATTCGCTTGCCGGGTCTCAACACATCTACAGGACCTGACTGCTAATAGAAACCCATTAACGCTCAGTATTTAGTTATGATACGACTTTGATCAAATAATTAGTTGTAAAAAACTTGTATCTGGGAGTGTCAACAGGAGAGTAGAAAAGTTATACGAAGAGAGAGAGAGAGAGAGAGAGAGAGAGAGAGAGAGAGAGAGAGAGAGAGAGAGAGAGAGAGAGAGAGAGAGAGAAATACTTTATATTTGTCAAAAGAAAAACATAAACAATAATGAAAAAAATAATAAACAATAATGAAAAAATAAAAATGGCTAGCAAATGGTATGAAACGACTGTCTTGTTTTGTGGGTGACAATATCACAGAATCAGAATCAGAATCAGAATCAAAATCAGAATTGTTACTGGTGACACGTCAAATGACATTCATACACCAGGACCTGTGATGCGGGAAGTTAGTCCCTAGCTCTAACCAAAGAGGTAAATTTAGCTACACAATCATCAGCACCTTCAGCTGTCGAAATAATCGAATCGGGAAGGGCATTCCAATCTCTAATGGTTCTGGGGAAGAACGACTCTTTATAAATGTCAGTTCTTGCGCTAAGGGTCTGAAACGCCAACGAATGGTGATTTCTACAGTGTCTAGCTGGGGGAACAAGGTCATCTGTTGGAATGCTGGCAGCACCCTTTAAACCTTTGTATAAAAGGATTAGCCTACTGTCTTTTCGCCTTTTCTTGAGAGACTCCCATTTTAATTTTCCAAGTATTCCAGTCATGCTCCCAGTTTCAAAGCAGTAATTGCCTGTTACAAATCTAGCAGCTCTATTCTGAACTTTCTCAATTTCATCGTTAAGGTCCACTCCACTGGGGTCCCAGATACAACTACCATATTCCAAGATTGGGCGAACAAGACCTTTATATGCTGCCTCTTTTACATCCTGAGGGCACTGATGAAGATTTCGCCTCAGGAAACCAAGCGTTCTATTTGCCTTAGTACACATGTTGCTAATACGAGTATTCCATCTCAAGTTGTGTGAGATTGTCACTCCAAGGTATTTAATGGAGTCCACATTCTCGAGGACCGTTCCCTCTAAGGTTTAAGAAGCCTCAACTTTATTAGGTCTCTTCCTAGTTATCTGCATAATATTGCATTTAACTGGCTGAAATCTCATGCCCCATTTACGTGCCCAACATCCTAATCTATCTATGTCAGCCTGAAGTTTCAATGAGTCATCTGTATCTCTAATTTCCCGGTAACAAACACAGTCATCTGCGAACAGTCTTATTTCTGAGTCAATGTCAGTGGAAATATCATTGATGTACAGGGAGAACAGAAGTGGGCCAAGAACGGTCCCTTGCGGGACTCCAGACAAAACTGGAGCCCTCTCCGAAGATTCACCATTAACAACAACCCGCTGTTTTCTGTAGCAAAGAAAGGAATCTATCCATTTGAGGGTCTTTCCCCCAATTCCATAGCCAAATAACTTAGATTTAAGTAGTTCATGAGGAGGGGTATCAAAAGCCTTCTCGAAGTCCAGAATAAATGTGTCCACCTGTCCCCCTTTGTCCAAGATTTTTGCCCAGTCATTAATAACTGTGCTTAGCTGAGTTTCACAACTGTGCCTTTTCCTAAATGCATCTTGTCTGTCTGACAAAAGTTTATGTTCGTCCAAGTGGGCCATGATGTTTGAGCAGACTATATGTTCCAGCAATTTACACAGAACACAAGTCAGAGACACAGGGCTATGATTACGGGCAAGAGCCCTATCTCCTTTTTTTAAGAGTGGACAGATGTTTGCTAAGAGCCATTCTTTGGGGATTTCACCCGTATCAAGAGACTGTTGAAACAGGTGTGCAAAAACTGGACCCAACTCATTTGCTAGTTCCTTCAGGACTCTAGGATGAAGCTCATCAGGTCCTAAGGCCTTACTGGGGTTTAAGCCTTGAAGTAATTTGATCACTCATACAGCTGTCACAACAATATTATTCATGAATGGGGCCGATCTTCCAGTCAATGGAACCTCCGTGAACTCAGTTTTATTAAACGCATCATTGAATTGACCAACTAGTTCCTCTGCCCTTTCAGAGTCTGATTCAGCAACCCCGTCCCCTCCTCTTTTATTAAGGGGCGGGATACATTGCCTGTCTTTCTTCTGGCTATTAATAAATCTGTAGAAGTCTCTGGGATTTGCCTTTACATCACCTACCAAGTTATTCACATACAAATCATGCTGATTTTTTTTTTATATCAGTCTTGATTTCACGTCTCAAGTTTTCAAATTTTGTACGAAGTTTACCGCTTCCCGTCTTTTTTGCCTTTGCATGAATCTTATTCCTTCTGCGAATTTTCCTTCTTATCTCTAGAGTGATCCAGGGAATAGAAGATACAGACTTACTAGTTTTTGAGGGGATATGATTTTCGGCCGAAGTATGAATGAAAGAAGTTATCAAATCAAAATTCTTCTGTACAGACCGAGTATCTGATTGACCATTAAAGTAATTCTCCTTTGCAAATCTGAGTGCATCCTTCCTCATAGTTTCATAGTCACCTTTCTGATATGAGTACACCTTCCTCCGAGGTTTCTTTATTGGTGGGATGTGAATTTTTTAATATCCGGAGACAACATCGTGGTCACTTAGTTTATCTGGGGAATGAATGTCTTCGAATTGTCCTGGCAAAGTCGTAAGGATCAGATCCAATGTGTTCTTATCACGAGTGGGGAAGTTAACAATTTGTTCAAGGCCATGATCGTTCATAACGCCAATTAATATTTGTCCTTCCGACTGACTCAGCATTGTGCCTTGTTTGCTGAGCCTGTCGGACCAAGCAATGTCTCTGAAGCTGAGGTCACCTAGAACATGTACAGCCGGGAGATTTTTTACCCTTATGCTGCGATTTAATGCAATCCAGTTGGTCTTTAAACAACTGGAAGTTTTCGATTGTACCATTTGGTGGTCGATACCAACTTGCTACGAAGTGGGAAGTTTTATTTGCAAAAACCTTAACCCAGACCGATTAATGGTCATTCAGACGCTCGGTCTGTCCAGGAGAACTTTGATTTGATAAAGTCTTTCATTCAAGCTTCGTCCGAAAATCATATCCCCTCCAAAACTAGCAGGTCTGTAGCTTCAATTCCTTGGATCACACCAGAAATAAGAAGAAAAATTCGGAGGAGAAAATTTAATAAGATTCATGCTAAGGCAAAAAAGTCGGGAAGTGGTAAACTCAGAGCAAAATTTGAAAACTTGAGACGAGAAATTAAAAATGACATCAAAAATCAGCATGATCAGTATGTAAATAACTTGGTAGGTGATGTGAAGGCGAATCCCAGAGACTTCTACAGATATATCAATAGCCAGAAGAAAGATAGGCAAGGTATCCCACCCCTTGATAAAAGAGGAGGGAACGGGGTCGCTGAATCGGACTCTGAAAGGGCAGAGGAATTGGTTGGTCAATTCAATGATGCATTTAATAAAACTGAGTTCAACGAGGTTCCATTGACTGGAAGATCGGCTCCTTTCATGGAAAATATTGTTGTATCCTCTGCGGGAGAGATCAAGTTACTTAAAGGCTTGAACCCTTCTAAAGCTTTAGGGCCTGATGAGCTTCATCCTAGAGTCCTGAAGGAACTAGCAAACGAGTTAGGTCCAGTTTTTGCTCATCTTTTCCAACAATCTCTCGATACGGGTGAAATTCCCAAAGAATGGCTCCTAGCGAACATCTGCCCACTTTTCAAAAAAGGGGACAGGGCTCTTGCTCGTAATTATCGCCTGGTGTCACTGACCTGTGTTCTATGTAAATTGCTTGAACACATAGTCTGCTCAAACATCATGGCCCACTTGGATGAAAATAAACTTTTGTCAGACAGACAACATGCATTTAGGAAAAGGCATAGTTCCGAAACTCAGTTGACCACGGTTATTAATGATTGGGCAAAAATCCTGGACAAAGGGGGGCAGGTGGACACATTTATTCTGGACTTTGAGAAGGCTTTTGACACCCCTCCTCATGAACTACTTAAATCCAAATTATTTGGCTATATATGGAATTGGTGAGAAGACTCTTAAATGGATAGATTCCTTCCTTTGCTACAGAAAACAGCGTGTTGTTGTTAATGGTGAATCTTCAGTATGGGCGCCAGTTTTGTCTGGAGTGCCACAAGGGACTGTTTTTGGTCCTCTATTGTTCTCCCTGTACATCAATGATATTTCCACTGACATTGACTCAGAAATAAGACTGTTCGCAGATGACTGTGTTTGTTACCGGGAAATTAGAGATACAGATGACTCACTGAAACTTCAGGCTGACATAGATAGATTAGGATGTTGGGCCAGAAAATGGGGCATGAGATTTCAACCACTGAAATTACAGGGAACGTACACCGGGATGTGTGACATCTATGGTGCAGAGCCTTGGCTGGGAATCCCTCCAACACCGCCGATACTTAAACAGACTAACTATGTTATTTAAGATACAGCATGGCATTGTTGACATCAGTCCAGACTTCGTCCAACCAAACGACCAACGCACAAGAGGATCGCAACGCCTCCGCCAGCTCCAGGCAACAAACGACACCTACAGGTACTCGTTCTATCCTCGAACCATCAGCGACTGGAACCGACTGCCAACAACTGTCACAGACCACCAGACTCTACAGGGATTCAGGGACAGCCTAGCCAACCTGCCTCCCTCACTCCTCACCTACTAGATCTCAACAGCATGTAAATAGTTTTAACGGGGGAACTTGGGTGTTTTTATCCGGCTTAATCGAGCATCGCAATTTTATCAACAGGGTAAACAACAATCTGAAGAAGATTTCTACCCTTATATTGGAAGAAGAAGAAGAAGAACCAGTTAAATGCAATATTATGCAGATAACAAGGAAGAGATCTAATAAAGTTGAGGCTTCTTACACCTTAGAGGGAACGGTCCTCGAAAATGTGAATTCCATTAAATACATTGGTGTGACAATCACACACGATTTGAGATGGAATACACACATTAGCAATATGTGTACAAAGGCGAATAGAACACTTGGTTTCCTGAGGCGAAATCTTCATCAGTGTCCTCAGGATGTGAAAGAGACAGCATACAGGGGACTTGTTCGCCCAATCTTGGAATATGGTAGTTGCATCTGGGACCCAGGCGGAGTGGTCCTTAATGAAGAAATTGAAAAAGTTCAGAATAGAGCTGCTAGATTTGTAACTGGAAATTATTGCTTTGAAACTGGGTGCATGACTGGAATTCTAGGAAAATTAAGATGGGAGTCTCTCAAGAAAAGGAGAAGAGACAGTAGGCTCATACTCTTATACAAAGGTCTAAAGTGCGCTGCCAGCATTCCAACAGATGACCTTGTTCCTCCGGCTAGGCACTGTAGAAAACACCATTCAATGACGTTTCAGACCCTTACTGCAAGAACGGATATTTATAAAGAATCGTTTTTCCCCCGAACCATTAGAGATTGGAATGCCCTTCCCGATTCTATTATTTCGACGGCTGAAGGTGCTGAGGATAGTGTAGCTAAGTTTACATCTTTGGTTAGAGCTAGGGACTAACTTCCCATATCACAGGTCCTGGTGTTTGAATGTCATTTGACGTGGTGGAGCGCGATAGCTCAGTGGTTAGTGCACTTGCCTCTGATGCTAGAGGTCCCGGGTTCGATCCCCGGCAGCGGCGATAAAATTTCGGTGTCCGAACACGCTCCAATGGCATCATTTGCAGGGATGAATGTCATAAAGTGCACCGTCCTTCGGATCGAGACGTTAACTGGAGGCCCCCTGTGCAGGGAGAACCATCCCCTGTGCAGGTTAAAGATCCCTACCGTGATTACATGATTACTGTGTAGGCTTTCATCCTGCAAAACCTTGAGTGTATGTAAAATACACCTGCGGTAATGGTTCAATGTGACCGACGCAGTATCAGAAGATAGATAGATAGATAGTCACCAGTTCTGATTCTGATTCTGATTCGGTGTCATTTTCAAGTTCCATGAAAGGCATGTGAGGGATGTCTCTATGAATAAGCAACATCACCTGAAAAAACGGTGCGGTGCCAGCTGGAAACAGAGGATAAACTTTTATCCTCTGGCTAACGTGGCAGGGCGAAATATCAAGCTCCTTTTCACTAAATTGACGGGCGTTTTCAATGCAATGACTCATTTTCGTATTAAAAAGTCCTTTTCGCATTTTAGGGTAAATCCTTTTCGCGAAAAGGACTCCTTTTCGCATTTTAGGGTAACCCAGGCGAAAAATGACTCAGGGGCGAAACGACCCGTGACCAGTGTATTGCTGGTTCCCCATTTCTCGTGCTGATGAAAAACCAGATTTTTTTTTTCAGGTATGTACATGTATAATCGATCTTTGCTATGTCAGCATTTCCCCGGTATATATAAACACGTACTTGAGCGTTATTTCAGGCTAACTTCGTTTCCGAAGTATACGACAATGAGCTCTCGTCAGAAAACTGTAAAACGTAAAGCAACAGAGGCCGCTGAACTGAAGGCAAAAAGGGCGAAAGGCGAGACAGACCTTGGTGACAATCTGAAATGGGAGCATGTTGGGGAGATTGTCAAAAGTGTGTGTCCCTTAATCGTATTATCATCATCCAGTTTGCCTGGGTGCCAAAAGGTTGCCGGCTTTGATATAGACTTCACAGTTATAAAGACAGCTAGTGGCCGGAGATTTGCAACAGGTATTGCCTTATTTCACCCATTCTTTGAATAATGTATAAAGGATCATCCTTAAATTTATTTCACATACAAATTAATACTAAATAACTGCCATCACTGATAGTTAACAACATAATCAGAGCCAATGGCTCCAAAGGCAATGTTGTATGCGTTTTCCGGATGAGCATATCGGTTTGTAATGACAGTCAAATGAGTCTATCTATCTTCATATACTGAGTCGGTCAAACTTGGCCATTACCTCAGTTGGGTGGTGCGCTAAATTTAGAATTTAGCAAAAAAAAAAAACAAAAAAAAAAAAAAACACACCCACTGGATGAGTTCTTAAAACTATTTACAATCTGCTTTCAGAGGTGTACTAAAACGCACACCTCTGGATCCCAATCTACACCATGCGGGCTTTGAACTCCTCTGCAGTTTTGGCATTTACCACAGAGGAGGGAAGACTATTCCACTGAGGAATAGTTCTAGGGAAGAAAGAATTCTTCAGGGCATCACTATAGGCCTGGTACCTACGATATTGACTGTTGTTTAGTTTTGATGCCCTTGTTTGAGTTGAAGTAGTCACAGGGGTCAAGTATTTATCTTTATTAAGAGACACTGTGTCAGAGTGAATCTTATAAAAGAAGGTTAAAGAGGACTGCTCACGACGGGCCTCCAAGGATGGCCACTCCAGCTCATCGAGCATATCACCAACACTGCTTCTGTTCCGCCATCGCCTGCAGGTCCATCGGGCAGCCGTTCTCTGAACCTTCTCAACCTGCTGAACCTGAGTTTTAACATGGGGGTGCCAAACAGGTGATGCATACTCTAATTGAGGTCTAACCAAGGTTTTGTATGCAACACCCTTTGTCTGCCTAGGTGCAAAAGCCAAATTACGTCTAAGAAACCCTAATGTCCTAGTTGCTTTAGAGGTAATCTCAGAAATATGTTGACCCCAATCAAGATTATCAGTAATGGTGATACCAAGATATTTTGCGGATTGGACATGTTCCAACGTATGCTGATGTAATGAGTAGTTGAATTTAATCTGCTTGTCTGGAGGGTGCCGTGACACCCTCATTGAATGACATTTGGCCACATTGAACTTCATTTGCCAATCGGCCTCCCAACGTGCTAGGCTATCCAGGTCATCTTGTAAGATAAGACAGTCAGAAGTAGTATATATGTTCCTATACAAAACACAATCATCAGCAAACAAACGAACAGATGACCTGATATTATCAGGAAGATCATTAATAAATATCAAGAAAAGGACCGGTCCAAGTACCGAACCTTGTGGGACACCGGACAAAACAGGGACTGGATCCGACGCTTGGCCGTCAAGTACAACTTGTTGAGTGCGTCCAGAGAGCCATGAGCTAACCCACTTAAGTGTGGATCCTCTAATCCCATAATGATCTAGTTTGTACAATAGCCTCCTGTGAGGTACCTTGTCGAAGGCCTTTGCAAAATCCATGATAATCAGGTCAGTCTGTTTGTGGCCACGATTAATGGCCCCATCCAGATTGCTCACTATGTCATGGTAGAACTGAACTAATTGAGTTTCACAAGACCTTTGACTTCGGAAACCATGCTGGCAGTCAGCAAGAATGCTTTCAAAGGCTAGGTGCTTGTTAATGTTGCTGACTAATATATGCTCCAGGGTTTTGCAACAGATGCATGTGAGCGACACCGGTCTGTAATTCGCAGCATCATATTTTTCTCCTTTCTTAAAGACCGGGGTTACAGTTGCTTGTCGCCAGTCATCTGGTACAGTGCCCCGAGCAAGTGATTCATTGAAAATAAAGGCCAGCAGGGGAGATATTTCAGCACTACATTCCTTAAGCACCCTGGCATGCAGACCGTCAGGCCCAGATGCCTTATGTATGTTGAGCTTGTCCAACAGTTTTGCGACCCCTTTGGGGTCAACTGTTATGTCCCCCATAGAGGGGAACGGACTTGTACCTTTTGATGGTAGCTCACCGTCAGCTTCACGTGTAAACGCCGATTGAAACTGCTTATTACATATATTTGCCTTTTCGCGTGATTCAGTTTTCAAAATTCCATTTTCTCTAAGTGAAGTGATCCCAAATGATTCTTTTTTCAGGGACTTTACAAATGACCAAAATTTCTTAACTTTTCCATTCTTCTGGGGGCCCTCGGGATCAATATTTTCATCATCAAAGGTAAAGATGCTGGAAACATGATTCCAATATGCATCTCTAATTACCTTTTGTACATGTGCTCTGAACCTTTTGTAATGGTTCTTCACGTCAGGATTGCTAGACTTACGAGCACGAAAGTACATTCTGTCACGTCTTCTGATTAGGTGTTTGATCGTGTTATCGATCCATGGTACACTATGCTTTGTTTTGGTCATTTTTATTGGTATGTACCTTTCCATGGCCGTCGTAAGTTCGGTCTTAAAACTGACCCACAAGTCATTTACTGACATGCGAGAGAGGTCAGAGGAAAGGAAGGAATCCTTAAATCGCGCCATATGGTCTCGCAGACCATCCATATCCGCACGCTTATATAAATATGAAGGTAATGAAGGTAGGTTGATCACTCATCGTACAAGTTTGTTTTGTGAGTTAAAAATCGAGAAAAAGATATCTGAATCAGAATTGTTACTGGTGACACGTCAAATGACATTCATACACCAGGAGAATGTGATGCTGTCCTCCGGTCTCTTAACTGGTTTCCTACCCAGTGGAAAGTTGGTAAATGTGAATGATCTTTTCTGAATCAGTTGAGGCGTGAGGTGACCGGTAGTGACGTCTTTATTTCCTTTCTACTGATACTGTGATCGATGACATTTGGCCATTACTCACAGGTGTGTATAACATACACTCCAGGTTTTGCAGCATGAAAGCCTACACAGTAACCATTTAATTACGGTAGGGTTCATTAACCTGCACAGGGGAGGGTTAAACGTCAGATGGTTATGGAAAAAGTAAAATCTTGACAGAACCAACGTCCTTGGCTGTTTGCTTAACTTGTTTGCATTAAGGTTAACGTCCCCGTCAAGACTATTTCCGTCATTTGGGGACATTACTTCCAACTTTGTGTGACTTTAACCCCTCATTGAGAGGCAACAACAGTTCAAGCCCTGTCGCCAAATGAAACCCAAAGGCATACCGTAATTCCCTGTGTATACCACGCACTTTTTTCACCCAGAAAACGGTAAAAAAAAATCCCCTGCGTGTAATACAATGGCATAGAAAAATGACATTGTTTTTCTCGAAAAGTCGGAAGGTCACGAAAACCCATTACAAATACAATGTGACACTTTGAGACCCTCATAAAGTTCGTTTGACATATTAATTCATTGAATCATTCATACCATTAAAAATGTAATCAATATTCCTACCTCAGACATCAACCTTTCATCCCTTTTTGGGACATCGGCAAACAGTGCAGTCCCAGATCAGACACCTCAGAAAGACGCCGCAGACATCTGATTTGGATTTACTCTGTTTGATGATTTATAACAGTTCAATTATGACACTATTGTTGATCCCTGGCATATAATTGCCACCCTGTGGTGCATGTCGATAAGGTGTGAAAATATGGTCAAGTTATGTCTCTAATTTGCGTTTATTCCCCGAAATTAAAAAAAATAATCCGCAATCAATGTGAAAATTATTTAATTGCTCCTAAGACGAGTTACTACGACTATTCTACTATCTCATGAATGGTTATGTTTTGGCGCCAAATAGCAGACGCTTGGCGAGAAAAGTTGAACGCTTTAAATTGTGTTAACACATCTGTATGCTGGTGTTGGTTATTGACACGGAGCTTACAGAAAGCGCTGTTTTCCACTACCGTTTTGCTATCGAGAATTCTTTTACCGTTTCCAAACAATTTTTATGAAAGAGATACGCCCCATTAAGATAAAACAATAGACACGTGTGGGGTTGCTGGGGTCCGATGACGTCATTTACCGATTGCGTGTCGATTCGCCCCAGTCAATTTCGGATGCACGGAAGTTCTATGCGCCGGATTCAAGTCTGCGGGTTGTCAAAGATCTATTTCAGCGAATCGGCCGATTCGCCCCCGTCAATTTCGGACGCTCGAAAAAAAATCGGTCGGTTCGCCCCAGTAAATATCGAATGCGCGGAAGCTCTACCATGCAACGGATTCAAGTCTGCAGCTTGTCCCAAATCTATTTCAGCGAATCGGCCAATTCGCCCCCGTCAATTTCGGACGCTCGAAAAAAAATCGGCCGGTTCGCCCCAGTCAATTTCGGACGCGCGGAATCTCGCCCGACGGAAAAAAATCGTACGTGATTTTTATTTTCTTTGCGTGATTCACGTAAGATTTTGCGTGAGTGGGAACTCTGAAATTTAATTATGATAATTAATGCATGTCAACAAAGTTTCAAATTGCACAGGAAATCGGGTTCCTTGAAGTCAGGCATGAATCACCGTTTTATTAACAGTAAATGCAAAATGGGCTTCTTTAATTGAGTGAGATGTTTGACTCACGCTGAGAAGGTGTTAATTATGGGATTAGCATAGAGAACGTGTGAATAACCAGAGGTGTCAAAATACTCAATCTACCTGTAGAAATTTCTGTCAATAACGCTATGGAGCACCTGCCTTGGGGGCATGTTGTCACAATTTTACCTTTGGAAAGAAACCTGTTTCTATCTTTCCTTGTTAAAGAAAACTGGGAAAACGCATTGTCATCTTTCATAACAAATGAATAACCGCACCCTTAAAATGTCACCTTGTCACACACCACCGTTATGGGTAAACGGAGAACTGCCTATGCTGCAAGAGAGAAACTAACCACTATTCTATTCTATAACTACTAGGAAATATACCTATAACCAGTCAGGCTATTTTGATAGTAGCCAATCAAAATTCGTGTACTTTCATTTTCAATCAAAATGGCGTCTGAGAAAAGCATTCTGTGATACTGGGGAAAAGCATGTGCGTGTTTTAGACTGGAATATATTTTTTTTCACATATCTTGGACTCAGAATTGAGGTGCGTGTTATAGATAAGTGCGTGGTATACACAGGGAATTACGGTATCTGCATTGGACAGTCTGACTGACACCACTTTGCCTGGGCAGGTTTAGTCCTTCTGAGCGGATTACAAGTATTCTCGTGTGGTCAGTTCCATCTCTGTGTGGAAGCACAGTGAAGTCCAATCTGTTTTTGTCAAGCTTTAAGGACGGGGGCACTTTTAGATTATCGATACACCTAAACTTACTAGCAACAGAATTGTCACGCCTGCTATTGTCCATGTGACAGTCGCTTGTAATGTACAAAATCGAGGCACAGGTTATTTATTGCAGCACCAATCTTCTCTGTGTGACATCACAGCACCGTGTTAAAAGGGAATGCTGTACAGGGCACATGTTCTGGGGCAATGCAAGGCCCAGACCAGATGCCACATAACACCAAGTAAGTAAGTTCTACGCAGCTTGCTTGAAATACTAGAGTTTAAGGGTAAAAAGAAACAGTGTAAATCTGAGTTCAACAAACAACAACCATTTTTTTTACAACATTTGACTTAATTTACGATTAATAGTCTCTGATCATGGTTTTTCAATAAGTTCTTGCATTAAAATTGATATAAAACATCAGTAGTTGCTATCAGTTTTTGTGTGTGTGTGTTTTTTTTTATAATCTGTGGATAAGTTCACATGTATGGTCAGATTTATTTGTATAGGGACTTGGTTTTGGCAGGGCAGAAAATCCACAACCAATATATTTTATTGTTGGTCAATAAAATATACACTGTAACAGAATGCATATTCTTGAGACTCAAGAATGTGTTCAAGTCAGCCATGGTAAATGAGCCATAGGTGTTCGAATCATCGAAGTTTCAATGTATAACAAAATTAAACTGCGACAGAAGAACTGTCTTGAGAAGATCAGCAAAAGTATTGCACCCGGAGTGGGTGCTTATTCACCGGGAAGGGGATAGGGGAGTGTAACGGGGGGGGGGGGGGGGGGGGGGGGTTGCTGGGTGGGTTGGCTTAAATTGATTCCTTATGGCCACAGTCCTTGCCCTTGGTTCTGTCGACATGGTTTAAACAAATAATTAGTTCATTCCGTCTTTCTAACTCATCAGTGCTACATCTTTGAAAACATCAAAATCAAACTACTACAGAGATGAAACAACGATGTGGACTCGACATCATGAAATAACTGAAATGCTGGAGCAAAAGACAACCAACAGGTAGACTCCAGTGGGCCCTACCAGAGACAGAGCTGGTCATATCCCAGCACTCTTTGTCACAGTTGCAGTTTTTGCATCAGACGATAATTATGCATTTATCCATTTTTTCAATCAGCCCTCCGATAGCAGAGTCGACTGATATATGCAGAGTCACCCAACACCATCGGAGCCATTGTAGAAATATTTGAAATGTGTGTTATTTTGATTTAATTTTTTATCTTTCTGGTTTCGAGAGAGGTTAGAGAACAGGTTCGCACGTAAATAATGCGAAAAATTACAGGCACATATGGATTTGACAGGAAAATCAGCCCACATTCCTTTGAAGAGCCGTTGACTCGCTATCGGTTACCTCACGCCACAAGTGATTTAGACAAGATCATTCACATTTACCAACTTTCCATTGTGTACTCCTGAAACCAGGAAACCAGTTAAGAGACGTGTAATAATATATTTTGTTTGGGTTCCAAGTGGATTAGGGCCCTGCAGGATGACAGATGTAATAGGTATAGAAAAACACAGACAACCTGGACAATGATCAGACTAATTTGGCTGGAGCGATAAGCAAACACTCTTCCACATTGCCATAAAAGACAACTAACTGGTACAGGAAGGAAGTAAACATACACTACATGTATATACCTGTACCCATGTTGCATTCTCTCCTTCACACTGACTGCTGGAAGCCAGAGAATCATATGTCAGGAATGAGTCTCAAAGGGTTATTGTTCTTTTTTTATATGCCCATTTGAAAAACGGTCATGTTGCCCCCCGCGTCCCTTCGACCGGCCGTCTGACTGTAAACTTTTCGTTTCCGGATAACTCCTACAGTTTACATCGGATCAAGCTGAAACTTCATACAAAGTTAGACCATGATGTGGGGCAGCGCATATTGTTCGCAGTTACGGTCCACCAAATATTAATAGAGTTATGCCCCTTTGATTTTTTTTGTAAAATTTTCGTTTCCGGATAACTCCTCCTACAGTTTACATCTGATCAAGCTGAAACTTCATACATAGACCATGTTGTTGGGCAGCGCATATTGTTTCGAGGTTACGGTCCACCAAATATTAATAGAGTTATGCCCCTTTTAAATTTTTTGTAAACTTTTCGTTTCTGGATAACTCCTCCTACAGTTTACATCCGTAGGTCCTAAATATTAATGGAGTTATGCCCCTTTGAAATTTTTTGTAAACTTTTCATTTCCGAATAACTCCTCATACAGTTTACATCCGATCAAGCTTAAACTTCATACAAAGTTAGACCATGATGTGGGGCAGCGCATATTGTTTCGAGGTTACCCTCCACCAAATTATAATAGAGCTATGCCCCTTTGAATTTTTTGTAAACGTTTCGTTTCCGGATCACTCCTCCTACATTTTAGATCCGATGATGTTGAAACTTTGCATACAGTAAAGCCATGATATGGAACAGTGCATATTATTTTGAGGTTACAGTCTGTCAAATATTACCAGAGTTATACCGCTTTCACAGATTTTTATAAACATTCCATTTCCGGATAACTCCTCTTTCATTTTTTTTTCGGCCCCCGCCCATAGGGGCTTGAAGAAATATATGGGCTGCATGATGCTTCCACGCAGAGCTGAATCCGGCCCGCACACTAGTACTGGTAAACCGCTTAGAGGATCAATGCCTGCCCAGGAACCGTGGTGCGGGATGGACCGTCCATGCTAATAAACCCTATTGGTTTCATTGGGCAACAGGGCTTGAGATGTCATTTCATCTCAATGTCGGGTAAAAGTCCCACAAAATTGGAAGCAACATCGCCAAAATGACCTTTACAGTGTTGACGGGGAGGTTAAACCTCAAATCAACCAACCAACCTCTTACATTTTACATCTGATGAGGCTGAAACTTTACATATAGTAAGACCAATGTGTAACAGTGCATACATGTATTCTTTTGAGGTTATTATATTACCAGACTTATTGCCCTTTCACAAATTTTTCTAAACATTTTGTTTGGATAATGTTTGGATAATTTTACATCTGATGAAGCTGAAATGTTAGGTATAGTTAGACTATGATGTGGAGCAGTGCATATTATTTCAAGGATACAGCCCACCACGTTTTGCCAGATTGTGCCTATATTATTTTGAGGTTATGGTCAATCAAATATTACCAACCATGAAAATTTGTTGGAGACAGGTAGTTTGAGCCATTGAGGGTTATTAATAGTGCCAGGTAAGAATATATGGAGCACATATTGTTACTTGCTTACATTCCGCAAACCCAAACTTGTACAACTGTCAGTATATATATGCTCCATCTTACTATTTGCCACGGGCGTATAATGTCCTGCTTGCGGAGCTCTTGTTTTCATTGGGTGCCAAATGTAACAAATACAGAAATATCACAACAACCCAGTTGGGTATTGATTGGATTTTTCTGCACCTGTTAAGATTAATACCCTGTGACACTTAGACGAACATGAAAACTTCATAATTATTGTAATGATCCTAAATATGGTATTGGAACAGATATGTCCATGCAAACAGTGTAGACCCAGATCAGATGGTTCCTTAGGAGCCGTCTGATCAGGATCAACACTGTTTGCCATTCTGTATGCACCTTTTTGACTCCTTGCTGGATCGTGAAACAAATTTGTTAAAATTTTAGGAGAATTGTAGCAAGTCCTCAAGGTGTCCAAATTTTTAGGATTTTTACAGTTCTCTGCATTACATTTCTATTTTGATAAACACACCCATATGCCATAATTGAGTCTTTTATACATGTAAGAGCTAGAATTTTCCAGATGATATTTGTCCCACCTGCTATTAGCATGGGGCGATATAGGCGCCCAGTTTTCCATCCTTTCGTTCGTTTGTCCCGTTCGTCCATTTGTCAAGGCGTCAACATTTGCGACCACCCATAATGTTCACCCTAGTTGTCAAGTTTATTTATCAAGAACTGTAATAACTTCATTAATGATACTTGGTACAAACTGTATCAGTAGATGTCAACTTAAATGCAAGCATCCATATTTGACCTTGACCTACATTTTATGGTTCACTGATTTTGTAAAATATTGTGACCTCCCTAGTGTTCACCCTAATGGTCAAGTTTATTTCTCAAGAACTATAAGAGCTTCATTAATGATAGTTGATACAAACTTGTTTCTAGTGATGGGAATTTTAATGCAGGCCTCCATATTTGACCAAGACCTACACTTTATGCTTCACCGACTTCATGAACTATTGCATCAACTCTAGTGTTCAACCTAATATTTAAGTTCATTTCTCAAGAGCTATTAGAGCTTCATTAATCATGATACTTGGTACAAGCTTCCATCTAGGAATGGCAACTTTTATGGAAGCATCAATGTTTGACCTTGGCCTAGATTTCATGGTTTGGGGACTTTGCGCCCCCACAGGCACGACATAGCCTTTTGCTGAATTGTTGTATTTATTATGTTTCTTATTTGTCATCATGATATAGACTGAGGGTGCTGGTTAGATCTGCCTCATTGAGATGGTTTTAACAAGTATCCCTGGGACCAGTTGTTCAAAGCATCGTTAGCTTAACAAGCTCGTTAGTGGTCATATTGTTAACTCTTCTAGCAAGTACAATATTGAAAATTTTGGTATTTTTGCTGAAAAAATGTGAGCCGCTTTTGCATCCGCAAAAGCTGATCGCATTTTTTTCAGCAAAAATTTCAGCATATTCGCCATGTTTAATGATCAAAATTTTAACGATATGTTAACTAACGACGTCGTTAGTTTTGAACAACTGGCCCCTCATGTCTTCGAGAAAAACTAAAGAAAATAATGAATACCGTAAAAATTCTAAAAAATCAGACACCTTAAGGGGAATGGGAACACCTGGCAGATTTTTCGGCCATTTTTCAAAGGGGGGCCACTCTCGGGACTTCCTGTTCGCTTTTCTGTAAACTCTGTCCCACAGATAAAGGGGTCTACTCTTAAAGGAAAGAATTTGCTCCTCAGGAGCAAATTCTTTCCTTGAAGAGTTGACCCCTTTTGACATGGGACACAAAGATTCTTCGGCAGGAGTTGCCTCCCCTGAAACTGTTCCCATTCCCCTTTAGGAATTCAGAGACTTAGTTCTCATTAACTCTAAATTTAGAGTAATGTACTCCAGCTGTCATATCTGACTCACAACTTTTTGGGAAGTCTCAATAGAAAAGTATGATAAATTTAGTCCAATTTCCAAAATCCTACTGAGAACCCTGGGACTTGCTATTATTCACCTAAAATATTAACAGAATGTTTCAAAATCCAGCAAGGAGTCCAAAAGGTGCCGATAGAATGGCAAACAGTGTAGACCCTTATCAGACAGGAGCAGCCTGATCTGGGGTCTGCACTGTTTACTTAGGCCTATTTGTCCCATTACCTAGGAACATTATGGTATCCTCATAAGCCCGACATTTCTCTATTTAAAATGGGGTATTCAGGGGTGTTCATTACATAGACTTACATGTGATAAAGTTGCTTTCACAAGGGTATTCATTGTTTTTTCTTGCACACCAGACAAGGAAATCCGTGATTTTACCCTGGGATAGAAATTTATGTTCTGACCCTGGTGTTCCGGCCCAAAATCGAATATAATCGCCTGTTTGACAAATGCACTGGTTGAATACGAAGTTGTATGCCCCGTTGTTAAGGTTGATGTCACATCACCTTACGTGACGTCACTAAACATTATTGTAGTGTCATCACAATATGGCGGACGTCGGTAACTGAAGTGACTGCAGCATTAAAATCTGAGCTAAGAAATGGAAGGTGCGCAAGAAAAAGAATCCTATATGGGTGTGAGGGGTGGATAGAAAAATCTGTCCCTCAGGATCACTGTCCGGCATCACTCGGCAAGCCTCGTGATGCCGGACAGTGACCCTCGGGACGGATTTTTCCATCCACCCCTTACACCCATATAAGATTCTTATATTCTTAGCCCATTGCATGCAGGATATCTTGGCAAACAGTGCAAGCAGGACCAAGTATGCCACGTCTGATCAGTGCCTACACTATCTGCTAACAGAATTTTCTGTCAAAAACAGAATAAAAATAGGCCTTACACTCCTTTTATGACAAATGGACTTGTCCAACATATAGCAATGGAGGAGTCCACTAGTATACAATGGGTTATTTTTGCTAAACACATAGAAAGTGGTTCTTGTTCTCTGAAGCTGAAGGCTTGTTTTACAAATTTCAAACGAAATGACCACTTGTATGATTACTGTATTTGTTTGTCAGATATACACCTGTGGACACAAAAGCGTTCAAACTTTGATGAGCTTCATTTCATTTTGACTTGAAACATCATTCAATATATCCTAACATCCTATCAGTCAGCTGCCAGACAGAAATAAATTCAAAACACAAGGTGGTGTACATTTCATTGTTGACTCCTTCACTGTCCAATCAAAATACATCTCAGATGTCACTCACAAAGTGTTTTCCAAAATTAGACCAATCAATTGCTTGATCTAGTTTTAGAATTCTTTGATGAATGACATTTGCTTGTCAAACTAACTTGATGCAAAGAGATTCATTGAAAGTTATTTCATAGGAGTTTGAATGCTTTTGTGTCCACAGGTGTATGTGTAGTACTGTATAAACTGATTTTAACCCTAGGGTCCAGAGACTGGGAGTGGTGGGATGATGCTGTACCAGGCAAGCTTAAAGAACTGAACAAAAGTGGTTACAGAGTAGTCTTCATCACTAACCAAGCTGGCATAGAAAAACTCAAGGTCACCATAGAAGAGATAACTATTAAGATTGAGAACATCATCAAAGAGCTGGGAATACCAGTCTATGTAAGCTTCTCTAGTAGATAGACCTGAATATTTTGCCACTTCGCCCATTTCGTACTGAATGGAATCTTCCACCTTATACATGTATACATGTGCAGGAGAGTTCATTTCCAAATTTAGGGGTACCATAATTGAGTTGGTTTTATAAATTGATTTCAGACATCTGAACTGTTTGATCTGGGTCTGCACTGTTTGTTTCCATTTTGGGATATCCCATATTAAACAGGTTAAACCTTCAAATGCTACAAATAATTCTAGAGCAGATGACAATCTAATCTTAGTAGATTTTATACCCCACCACACTAATATCAGAAGAGACGAGTTCTGTATCATTTAATTACTTCAAAAACACAAAGTGTCAACAAGTAGTTAATTTGGTGAAGATGAAATTTGTTAAATTAAACAATGAATATTAGAAAATCTCATTGACACTGTATGGAAACATGCCTGTTTTGCCTACCAATTAAAGAGGTTCTCTACTGGGGGAGGTAATTGACACATTGTATGCATATATTGAAATGTAAACAGTCACATGTCAAAACATTGGATCTCTCTATAATTTTCCATATTTAATAGTAAAAGATTTGACTGCATGTATTAACCATTGCAATAGATAAGGTTGGTATTTTGTGATAATTGAAGGATAGTTTTTGTCAATTTTCCATAAAACCTTTGTTATGGGTACAGAACCGCCTTGCCAAGAAGGTTATAATGAATACCCACAGTAAAGATCTGTTTGTTTGATTTGAGGTTTAATGTCCCTGTCAAGACTGTATAGATCATTTTGGAGAGGTTGCTTCCAATTTGCGGGACTTTTACCTGACATTGAGAAGCAGGCCCTGTCGCCCAATGAAACCAATAGGGTTTATAAGCATGGACGGTCCGACTGGCACCGCTTTACCTGGGCAGGCTTAGATCCTGTAAGTGGATTACCAGTACTCGTGTGCGGTCGGTTTCAGCTCTGCATGGAAGCATCATGCAGCCCATTTATTTCTTCAAGCCCCGATGGGCGGGGGCCGAAACACAGCAAAGATATATTTGGAGAAATAAGGAAAACCATCCCTAATTATCACAAAATACCAACCTTATCTTTTCCTATGTTAACCCAGCAAGCAGGGAGGAAAATTTTTGAGCCTATAGCAGTCTGATTTTATTACGGTAATTGTTTTCAGTGAAAATGAGACTTAATAATGCAATAAACGATTTACATGTAATGTCAAAACATGCTTGGTGCTTGAGGCATTAAGTAACAACATAAGTAGTTACGTCTAGGCCATGAACTGAACATTGTAGATTACACAAAACCTGGTCATGGATAAGGCTGGCAGGATTAATCGGAAAATCGGTTATTCAGTCGATAAACTCCACAAAAATGATTATCATTACTGATTTGCTTGCAATCGATTATTTGATAAGAACAATTTTCTACCCAAAGTTGTGCCTAAAATAGCTGTACGAGTGGCAAATAGTGCAGACTCAGATGAGACTCTGCATTCTGTGGCATCTCATCTGGGTCTACACTGTTTGCTCAGGTCTGTCTGTTCAAATACATATGGCAAAGTACAGCATATGGTAGGAGTCATGCTCAGACAGAAAGCCAGACAGGTAAACTTATGACAAAATCTTCAGTGATTACTAATCGATTATCGATCACAATGAAACGAATGATAAGCGATTATCTTTTCAGCTCCGATTAGCCAGCCCTAGTCATGGATCAAACCAGTGTCTCTTTACATGTCTAGAAAACATTTTATCATATGACATCGCGTCTGAGAGTGTAATAACGTCATGTAATAAACTTGATAATCCACTAGTGGATTAAATATGCAAATTAGTCAGATATGCCCCGTTACGTTACATGTACATGTACAATGTCCTTAATGACGTGGCGTTTACTAATGGCGGAATATTGACATTTTTGTTAATCAATCATGTAAAAAGGCGTTTTAAATGGCATATGATAAATAGAATCTTGCATTCGTGCTCATGTATTATTGAATTTATTAAACGAGTTGAAGAAAAGGGATAAAATGCTCATCAAAGCCTCGCATTTTATCCCTTTTCCTCAACTCGTATAATAAATTCAATAATGCATGAACACTCATATAAGATCCTCTATGTAATGAATCAACCATGTTGCTGTAAAGTGCAAATCTATGTTACAGAAGCAGATACTACACAGCAGTGTTACACTGACATACATATTTGTTTCAGGCCTTTATATGCACAGGAGAGAATCAGTACAGGAAACCAAGCACTTTTGTATGGGACTTGTTGGAGCAGAAATATAACGGAGGAGTCAAGGTAACATATAGTAGAACTCTTTCTTACTTTATTCGCTGACCCAGAAATGGATTTTTTGTTATTTTCTTTGCCCTTTTTTCCATCAAATACTATTGTTCCTTTTACTTGTTGTGATTTACCGGCCCCGATAGCTCAGTTGGTTGAGTGTCCGCTTCGGGGAACGGGAGGTCACGGGTTCGATCCTGGGCCGCGACATACCAAAGTTGTTAAAAATGGTACTAGCTGCTCCTCGCTTGGCACTCAGATTTACTGGGTAGAGCTAGGACTGGGCGACCCAGTGTCAGGATAATGTGACTGGATGTGGTATCATGTTATGTGTCTGGGACATGATACTTCAGTGAGGCAGCACTATAAAAGTGAGCATTGAGCTCCCTGTTGCAACCAGACACCGTCGTGATATGACTGAAAAATTGTTGAAAGCAACTTTAAACCCGAATTCACACACACACTTATTGTGATTTAAGGTATCATGGGGACATTTTCAGAATCTCAGTTGTATTTTTTGTGAAGAGGCAAGGGTGATGTCACTGATAGAAATTGGAATTCTGAAGTTGGCAAAACAAAATTTTCCAGCACCACTAAAATAATAGCACTGAGTGCACTAGTGCAGGGTTTTACATTGATTTTAAATTTTAGGGTCCAGTGGACTCAGGTGTAAAATAAAAACGGGGGTGGGGGGTCCAACCCCAAATAATAGGGGTCCAGGCTCATAGAATAATTTGACAACACCTATATTCCAGGTTTATGTTCTTTTATTTATATATAAAAGAAGAAAACCGAATGCAGCATATCCTTACTGCTTAATTGATATACAAAATAGAAAAGAGTAACTCTTACTGTTTTTGGTAACTTTCGTCTGAAAGAGATTACTTCTTTGAAAAGCTCAGTAGAAGTGTTTAACTATTCAAGTTGAATTAATAGTTTTGTAGCCAAACAGACTTGAAATGCCACTCGCATTTGGCTGCACATTTTTGGGTCGAGCCGGCCAAGTCGGCCGACGATGTTGAACTTGAAGTAGAAGCCTCGGTATCAGGGACTGCTGGCCGTGACTCCGAGAACTGACTCTTCTCAAGATAGTCTACGGTCATCCTGATTTTCAGAATACCTCTTAACCTCGTTGTAACACGGAACTTCGGGTCCAACCAACGGACCTATCTACATATACGGAGCCGGTCATATTTGGGACCCTGTTAGTTAACCAAATCGTGTTATAACACCTACCGTATTTATCAGGGGTCAGTCTATTCTACTATTACACTGTAAACACAAGCCCCCCAGCGCTATCGGTAAGCCTACACTGTTCCGCATGACAAGGTGTGAAAATAAGATTAAGTTATGTCTCAAATTGACATTTATGCCTCAAATTGAAGGAAATGTATTGTAAGGAGTTGAGGTGTCCGAATACTTCTATTCTCACATGGTGACTGCTGGTACTCATGAAGGAAAGCATTGGAGCAAATGCTTTTTGGATTGCTTGTCAATCAACCCAGTTATAAAGCACAGTTGCTTTTCATTGCTGAAGTCAATGTGATTTTGAGTTGTCTGAAACCCAAGTAATGTTTATTTATAGAAGATAGCCAGACTATCCTTATCACTGTGAGGTCTGAGTGTTGCATAAGAGGCATATTTCTATGATCTGGATGGGTTTGGCAAGCAGTTTAGGCCCAGATCAAATGTCACAGAATGCATTGTCTGATCAGGGTCTACACAGTTGCTTACTGTACAGGAATTTAAGGGTTAAATAAAACAGCCTAAGTTCTCATTCAGCACCATTTTTCCAGCTTACACATTATGCTTCCTAACCTGGCACATATACGAGGACTGTTCAAATATGAATGCAACTAAGCACGTAAAAATGATTCCGTGATAGATTTCGATGAAAAATTTATTTTGTCCCCTCAAAGTATTCCCCTTTAACAGATATTCAAACTTTCAGTCTTTTGATCCAATCATTGAATGCATTTTGGCAGTCTTTTCGAGGTATACTATGAAGGCACTGGAATATTGCAGAACCGGGTTGTTTGCGCTGTACAAATTTTCGACCAGAAAGGTACTTTTGCAGCCGCAGGAACAAAAAAAGCCACACGGGGCAAGGTCAGGGGGAATACGGGGGGTGAGGGAGTTCAACAGCCTTTTCCTGCTTCAGATAGTCTTGCACAATGAACGCCTTGTGCGATGACGCATTATCATGTAGCAATCTGACATTGGCCAAACCAGTTGCGGGTCTTCGTTCTTTGAAATATTTCTTCAATTTTCGAAGAACTTTATTCTTGTAAAACTTTGCATTTACAGATTTGCCTTTAGGCACAGCAACCTGAATAGCAGGGCCCTGATTTGAAAAGAAAATGGCATACATTACCTTCTTGACACTCATGGTCCGCTTTGCAATGCATGGTCTTTTGCAATACTTTGTTGCCCATATTTTGTTCTGAATCTTTTGTTTTGGCTATGTCTCGTCACCTGTGACGACATTAGCGAAAGACCGTGCATTGTAATTTGGAAACTTTTTAAGCAACTTCTTGGCGCACTGAACGCGTGTCTTTTTCTGCTCATCTGCCAACAGATGGGGAATCCATCTAGCACAGATCTTTCTCATTTTCAAATCCCGTTTCAGAATTGTATGAGCTGCTCCTGAGATGCCAACCATACTAGCTATTTGCCTAGTGGTGTATCGTGCATCGGTAGCAACTATTTTTTTCACTCTAGCAACCATCTTGGCAGATGTTGCTCTTTTCAGCCGACGATCATGTGGTGCATCTTCTGTTGAGCCTAGCCCACAGCTGAATTTCTTACACCAACGAAAAACTGTCAGAAAAGACATTTCATTATGCCCATAAACCGAACATATTTCATCAAAAATGTCTTTGCACTGTATACCAAGAATACAACGATTCTTAATATAGGACCGTATTTCAATGGCGTACTCAGACCTTCTTCCAACTATGTTTTGAATTAGTATACAAGAGTAGACAGTGTTTATCGAAGATATACATGGCTAAAGTGGACAGATTTTAACAGGTTTGGTATCAATGTATAGGTAAAATGTTTTTCTTCGCTGTGATATTTATTTCCAGGTGATTTTCGCATTAGTGCATGAGAAAATGTTCTACTTGCATTCATATTTGAACAGTCCTCGTATCAATCCTCAGCCCTTGTCTTGTACAAATATGTTGACTAACCACATCGTTAGTTTTGACCAACTGGGTCCAGCCTTTGCCTCTGCTGATCAGTGCTTCTATTTTCTCTACTTGGATGGTCTCTAGTTTCTACCAGTATATCGGAAATTTCGGGATTGTTGCTGATTTGTGTAAGTGAAGAGACTAGTTTGTATCTTACCTGATAAAAATGGCTGAAAACAGGTTTTTTCGTAGCTAGGCTTACATGTTTTGTGGTGTTTTATTTTTTCAGGTTGACAGATCACAGTCTATCTATGTTGGGGATGCTGCTGGGCGGGCTAAAAATTGGGCTCCCGGGAAACCGAAAGATTTCTCATGTAGCGACAGAAAATTTGCTGCAAATGTTGGCGTCAGTAAGTGCTACTAGACATAATCCCAATAAACCATTCAGTGTGTTTCCTAGAGGCAGTACCAGTTAAGGCCGACACGATTAATCGTATAATCTGTTAATCGATCGATAAATTCCACAAAAATGATTATCATTTCTGATTTGCTTTTAATCGATTACAATTTACTACCCAAAGTTATGCCTAAAATAGCTGGATGAGTGGCAAACAGTGCAGACCCTGATGAGACGCATTCTGCGGCGTCTCATCTGGGTATACACTGTTTGCTCAGGCCTGTCTGTTCAAATATACATATGGTCAAGTGCAACATATGGTAAGAGTCATGCTCAGACAGAAAGCCAGACAGGTAAAATTGACAAAAAGCTCACCGATTACTAATCGATTATCGATCACAATGACAGGACCGATAATCGATTATCTTTTCAGCTCCGATTAGCCAGCCCTAGTGCCAGTGGGATAATTTGGGGATTTGACAGCCCAAAACTGTAAGAGGTCAAAATGTAACTGATCTAACAAGCACAATATCTATTACATGCTTTATGCTGGAAACATGTTTATCATATGACGTCGCGTCTGGGAGACTATAACGCCATGTAATATTTTCGATAATCCACTAGTGGATTAAATATGCAAATTAGCTAGATACGCCCCGTAACGTTACATGTACGACGTCCTTAACGACGTCGCGTTTACTAACGGCGGAATATTGACATTTTTGTTAACAATCGTGTATAAAATGCGTTTTAAATGTCATATGATAACTAGAATCTTGCATGAGTGTTCATGTATTATTGAATTTATTAAACTCATTGAGGAAAAGGGATAAAATGCTCGGCACAGCCTCGCATTTTATCCCTTTTCCTCAACTCGTTTAATAAATTCAATAACACATGAACACTCATGTAAGATCCTCTATTACATAGCAACAGATAAGATGGGTGTTTGTAGATAGCTGAAGAATGTATGGGAAGTCAGTGGCAATTGTTAACCCTTATCTTGCTGAATATTCATTTAAGCCACACCCATTTCTGTCTATCAACCAATCAAATTACTTGATGTAATTTATTGCTACAAATTCATAAACTGAATGCCAAACAGTGCAGATCCTGATCAGATGGCTTCTTCGGAAGCCATCTGATCTGGATCTACACTGTTTGCAAAGATAGGGTTTGTCGTGAACAGCAAGATAAGAGTTAATATTGATATATAAACTTGTTATTATTGCATAAGTACCGTTCAAATTGTACCCAAAATGATTTTATATAAGAATGCCAGTTTGGGTTCAATTTAAATCAAATCATTCAATGGCCCTTCAGTAAACCTGAATGTAGTATACTCCAAACTGGGGTGTGGAGTTCGATTTAGGTGAATGAGTGTGATAAAGAAACCCATATGAAAATCTCCACTAATATTCTATACATTTCCAACTGTGAAGAACTTTCTTTCTTTTTTCCCCAGAATTCCAGACTCCAGAGGAGTTCTTCCTTGGGGAGCCACCTGCAAAGTTTGAATGGCTGACAGTAGACCCTAGTAGTATTTTAAAGAAAGGGACTGAAGCGGGGAAAAAGGAATATCATAGTAAGGTATGATACATTTACACTCACTTTCATCTCCTCAGAACTCGGGTGGCCTCGTTGAATTTGTAGGATGCACATTTGACTGGTGATCAGGAGGTGGCGGGTTTGATCATTGTCTCCACTTCTATTTTGATATCTGCCAACTAGGCAACATCCTTTCTTGTTGTTTATGGTCATTCTCTGCCATTTGCTGTTTCACGAAGGGCATTTGTCAGTTTCTGGTGAAATAATGTGCTCTGTATTGGACATTACGCAAACACGCCTATACGAATACATTGCCACCTTTATTGCCAAAAAAATGAAAATTTTATGATGAAAAATTTGTGATATTTTCTTATTTCTGCTCCAAATATAGATTTCTGCACCAAATATAGATTGTGGGCACTCGTAAGAACCGCCTCATCGATATTTTAGAGCAGAAATAAGAAAAATAAGGTATACCCCCGGAAACCTCAGTTTTACTACATAAAAGTGGGGTTAAAGGGGGTCAAAATTATATAGGCGTGTTTTCGTGATGTAACCACTTATATATAAACCTGCCCAGATAAAGTGTGGTAAAGTAAACTGACTGGCTCAATACTACAGTTGTTTGGGACATTAAACAAACAAACAAAAACCTTAGAACTCGAGACATCTTAAGAGTAATAGATTTCATTTCACAATGATTTCAGGGGAAGCAACTCTTAGAAATATATTCGTCTAACTTTTCAAAAGGGGTCTACTCTTAAAGGAAACAATTTGCTCCTAAGGGGCAGTGTTTCCAAAAAGAATGGAGCCCTTTCTTGGATTGTTATAGTTTAGAGCAATGTAAACAGGAGGTCACAAAAGGTGGCTCCCTTGTAAACATTACAGAAAATATGTTGTGTGTTGTTAATCATGTTTTGTCTTTTAAATATTTCCCACCCCCGCCCATAGGGGCTTGAAGAAATTGATGAGCTGCATGATGTTTCCACGTAGAGCTGAAACCAGCCCCACGTGAGTACTGGTAAACGTCTTAGAGGTTCTAAGCATGCCCAGGAAAAGTTGATTTGGGTCATATATGCATTGATTTTACTACTGGTACGTACTATAAAATAAATTTTTGTGTTGTGAGTACGGCTTCTGGCCCATACAGCATTGGCTTCTAACTGCGAATGTCATTGGTATTTATGCTAGAATTTTGTATTTTCTCCATGTTTAGTCTCCTGAGATGGTGGTAATGGTTGGTTGTCCAGCCAGTGGGAAGAGTACATTCAGAAGGAGGTACTTCGAATCACATGGCTATATTGCGGTCAACAGAGATACTATGGGAACAATGCAGAAATGTGTCAAGGTATATAGCAAATTTTTTCGAAGTGATTACCTGTATTAAGCAACCATGAAGTATTAACCCTTTCTGTACCAAATGGAATCTTCTATCTTGTATAGAGCAGGAGTCCATTTCGAAATTTAGGGGTGTCAGGTTGTGGTTTCTTCAAAATTTGTTTGGAAAATGGCTGGACTTTTTGCAAACATTGTAGGCCCTGATCAGATACTGCAGCATCTAATCTGGGCCTGCACTGTTTGCCAGGGTACCCATTTTGGGGTTTCGGGTACAAAATGGGTTTAGCAAGCTTGACCTGGTTCAGAAGTTATAAAATTTTTTTCATGCTCAACACAGCTGAGCATGAAATTTCTAATGCTCATAATTATTAAAATACAAACAAATCCTTCTGCCCCCGCCCATAGGGGCTTGAAGAAACATATGGGCTGCATGATGCTTCCACGCAGAGCTGAATCCAGCCCACACACGAGTACTGGTAAACAGCTTAGAGGATCTAAGCCTGTCCAGGAACCGCGGTGCGAGGCGGACCGTTCATGCTAATAAAACCTATTGGTTTCATTGGGCGACAGGGCTTAAGATGTCATTTCATCTCAGTGTCGGGTAAAAGTCCCACAAAATTGGAAGCAACGTCTCCAAAATGACCTTTACATTCTTGACGGGGACCTTAAACCTCAAATCAAACAAACAGATAAATCAGGCAAATTTCCTTCTCAGATCAGCACAGAATGTTATTTATCTTGCTCATAAATGTTAAAATGCCAACATTTGTTGGTATTTTAAAATTAATAAGCAGGGTGAATTTCATGCTCAAATGAGTTGGGCATGAAAGGAGTTTTATAATCTCACAGCCTGAGTTCCCCCAAAAAGGCAATTGCATTTAATTTCACCTGTATTAAGCAAGCACATGTATTTACCCTTTTTGTATCAAATGGAATCTTCCTCCTTATATATAGCTAGAGTCCATTTTAAAAATTTAGGGATGTCAGGTTGTGTTCTCTTCAAAATTTATTTGGAAAATGGCTGAACTTTTTGCAAATAATGCAGGCCCTGATCAGATGCCACATTCTGTGGCATCTGATCTGGGCCTGCACTGTTTGCCAACTACCTGTTTTGTGGTTTGCAGTACAAAATGAGTTAAACAAGCACCTTTTGAACATCCCTCAGGTGCTTGCTTAATACAGGTTGGTTATATGAAACAAGTATGACCACAAATGTAAGATTCTGTTTACTATACAACAGTTTTAACTTAGTTGAAATCATAGAGTTGTCGCTGATAAGGCATCATTTTATGACTTGATATTATTCACTGAACAGCAGAGAAGTCAGATGATATGCTAAAATTTGTTATGACAGGAACTGTCATGAACAATATGCGTCTTTGAGCATATTTTCACAGTGAAAAAAACTTCAATATGTGCAACAACTCTGTCAGCATGAAAAAAGTTTGGGTTAATGGCTGCATTTTTTGCAGGGGGCGGGTGGGTGGAGAGGGGTGGGTTGTGAAGGGGTTTACAACCCTCTCAAGATTATTTCACTTGTTTCAAGCCAATCTTTTATCATAGAAGGGCAAAAACTGAAGTAACTGGAGAAAAAATTTTCTGACCTACTGTTGCAGAACTTGGTGCCTCATGTGTGATTAAAGAGAGGCTCCAACTCACAGCGCTGAGAGACCTTATGGTTAGGAGACAATGCTGTTATCCAGTAGGCCATGGAGGCTATGCATACAACACATGAGACTGTCTAGATGTGTAGGCTGATCTTAGTCCTCATTCAGGGCTCTGTCTGTTCTGCAGGGCCGAAATTCAGCCCCTTTCCCAATGCCAAATAGCCTAAATTTTTCCCTATTCCACCATATTTTTCCCCCAAAAAATGAAAAAAATTACAGCCACAACAAAAGGAACAGAGAAAACAATACTTAACATACGAGGTTAACACTGGATAGTCAAGCTGAAAATTCACCACAGTGATCTACAGATCTGTATTGCACTGCTTAGCTATCAAATTCATAAGGCAATCATGAGCAAAATTCATCATCCTGGCATTTCTCCGATGAAATTATGTTCCCAATTTTGGTATTTTGTCAGTAACTTTTTTCCCAATTTTGCCTAGGGGCCTTTTCCCAAAATACCTGGATAATGCCCTGTCATTGGATGCACATGTCTGAAAACACCATCTCACATGACACAACGGGTCTCTTGGAACTATGGGAAGTTGTTCTTTGAACAGCTGAGGGTAAATCATTATGATAACTCAGTTGTGCGCTGAAATGGCATTTATTCTATCTCGAAAGCTAGCAATTTTTGGTTGAAAATGTTGGATATATTACTTATTTCAAGTCCAAATATAGATTGTTGGTGCTTGTTAGAACCACTTTGTCAATGCTCAAGCCATAGATTCTGACATTTGACTTTGACTGAAAAACTACTCAAGACTCAGTTAAGTACACAGATTTAACATGTGAAAGTCCATAAGTGGCATGCATATATTCAGAGGAATTATGCTGATTAAAACATGAATGTCCATTTAAGTTTCATTTTACATGTACAGTAATGATCCCAAGTATTGGGACAGATAGGCCTAAGCAAACAGTGCAGACCCAGATCAGACTGCTCCTGAAGGAGCAGTCTGATCAGGGTCTACACTGTTTGCCATTCTGTCTGCACCTTTTGGACTCGTTTCTGGATCATAAAATAAATTTGTTAAATTTTTAGGAGAATTACAGCAAGTCCTCAAGATGTCCAAAATTTTAGGATTTTTATGGTAATCAACTTGCTCAATCTGACCTTGACAGTGTACAACAGGCTATTATTATATTTCAAAACAATAAAAAAAAATTTTAGAAATTGTAATCAAGATATTTTACATGTTTTAGGCAGCCATTGATGCCCTAAAAAGTGGAAAAAGTGTAGTTGCAGACAACACCAACCCCTCTGTTTCTGCTAGAAAAGATTTCATAGACACAGCCAAGAAGCAAGGTTAGTGCCCATTGGACTTTTGTTCCACTCCATAGCCAGGAGAGTAACCCAATTGTATATTAGTGGACTCTTCCATTTCTATATGTTGGACACATCCATTTGTCATATAAGGGGTGTCAGTCCTATTTTTTCATTCTTATTCTGTTTTTGACGGAAAAATCCTCTTTGCAAACAGTGCAGGCCCTGATCAGACGCCGCATTTTGCAGCGTCTGATCTGGGCCTGCACTGTTTGCTAAGGTACTATTTTTAGGGTACCTCCCGCATGCAATGGGTTAAGAGCAGTTTTTCCTAACCCTTTCAACCCTGTGGACTTGTACTGATACTTAACCCTTATCCAGCTGCATAAATTAATTTAGCCACACCCTTTTACATTTCAACCAATCAAATTACTGGATGTTATTTATTCATTCAAACTCACCATCTGAATGACAGTATAGATCCTGATTAGATGTGTTCTACAGTGTAGAGCCTGATTAGAATCTGTATCTACACTGCAAAGGTAGGGGTTGTCATGAACAGCGGGATAAGGGTTAGGCAAATATTGTAGATCTAGATGATACAGCTCATATTGCACCTACACTGCAACTAACCAGTGTGGCACTTCCCTTTCTTCAGGGAACATTTAATTACACCATTAATTACCTTGAAATGTCCTTCTTTGGATCTTGAGGCATAAATTGAAAGAGGGATGCCTGTTTCAGCGCCATAATCGACCAGAAACACAGAAACAGCATGCAGAACATGCATCAATTCTGTTCCAGCTGTGAGATTTTTCTACTTTCAGTTTCACTTTGACTGGTTCTTATGATTACCCTGTTTGTAGTGATACATATTGACAAACATTAATAAGTACATATAGTCTAACAATTTCATGGTGCTTGGCAGTTTGCCTCAGTACAATACCAAGCATCTAATAATTTGAAAGAGAGTACCTGAAAGCAGATAATGGCTTTGCAGTCATACGGCCTTTTTTTACGGGTTACCAGAAAAGAAGTACCCCCGCCCATCGGCCCCCGCCCATCGGGGCTTGAAGAAATATATGGGCTGCATGATGCTTCCACGCAGAGCTGAATCCGACCCACACACGAGTACTGGTAAACCACTAAGAGGATCTAAGCCTCCCCAGGGAAAGCGGTGTGAGTGATGAACGGTCATTGCTTATAAACCCTATTGGTTTCATTGGGCGACAGGGCTTAAGATGTCATTTCATCTCAATGCCGGGTAAAAGTCCCACAAAATTGGAAGCAACATCTCCAAAATGACCTTTACAGTGTTGAAGGGGACGTTAAACCTTAAATCAAACAAACGAAACCATACCAGACTACCAGTAAAATGCGTCCATATTTGGTGCATGTATGTGCTGTGTGAGCTTGACCCGTATTTAGGAAAAAGGACTTGTAATTTACGGCTGTACAGCCCTTATCTGGAGCACTGAGCTGATGATTGACCACCGAATTTTAGGCCAATCACTAGTTAAGGGGAATGGATACACTTTCAGGGGAGGCAACTCCTGCAAAAGTATTTTTGTCTCCAGTATCAACAGGGGTCAACTTTTAAAGGAAAGAATGTGCTCCAGAGGAGCACATTCTTTCCTTTAAGAGTAGACCCCTTTTTCAGAGGGTCCGAGTTTATAGAAAAGTGAACAAAAAGTCCAGAAAGTTGTCTCCCTTTGAGGAATGGTGGAAAAATCTGCCAGGTGAACTGATTCCCCATGAATGTTTGCTTACGTTTTCTTTGCTTGGTACTCTATTTCAGGTGTTCCGTGTCGATGTTTTGTGATGAACACTCCAGTGGAGGTTGCCCACCACTTGAACTATGTCCGACAGACACAGACTAAGGGAAAAGTCAGAAGGATTCCTGATGTTGGCTATCATGTGTACAAGAAAAACTTCGAACTTCCCACTAAGGCTGAAGGATTTGCAGAGGTAGTCAGCATTGACTTTGCACCAAAGTTTGACAGCAAGAAAGATGAGGAAATCTTTAAGCAGTGGACTTAAACATACCTTCTTGCGTATCATCATCTCATCTTCTTGTGTCGTGCAGATCTGCTAGCATACTCGCACCATATAATTTCAGAAGTTTTCGATTACATTAACACATCCATGGGACATAGTGCATTCTGTCATGTATTCTTTTTTATCTCCAAAATAGTTATTTTTTGATGAAATTTTGTAAAATTTTTCTTATTTATACTCATAAAATAGGTTTTGGGTCTCATTTGAATAGCCTCATTGAGGTGGTAACCACAACCTATTTCTCGGAGCAGAAATAAGAAAAAATATTGTATGCCTCTGTAAACCTGAGTTTTCTCTGCATATAATGGGGTCATCATATGATAATTATCACACAAAATAAATGGATCAGAACTTTCATCTTTTCACTCTAGCACACAATATCAGAGTAATATGAAGCTTAAAGCAGAGCACAACAAAACCAACAAGAAGACCAGGAAACACTTAGATTGACATTATGATTACAGTAGAACTTCGATGGCTCGAACACCGATGACTCGTTTACCATGGATGTGTCGAACCCATTCTTGAGCCCCTTGCGAAATCCTCTACATAAGAAATAGTGGGGGATAATTAAGGAGATTTTAGTCTTTAATCTTGCAAATGTATGCTGTGTGTACTCATTAGAATCGCCTCGAGGCGATTCTAATGAGTACACACAACATACATTTTCATTAAAGAATACCGAAAAGATGTCTAAAAGTATCTCGTTATGCCTCCTGTCAGTAATCCTCAGTGGCTCGAACTACCCCTGTCTCAAACAGATTTTCGTGGTCCCAAAGGTGTTCGAGCCATTGAAGTTTGACTATACTAACCCATATGATTTAGGGTATTTCATATCTCCTAAATGGTTACTTCTTTGGTGAACCACAGCTCAGCACTTAGAAGGACTAAGCCTGCCCAGGCAAAGTGGTATGAGTCAGAACAGCCAATGCATATAAGCCTTTTGGTTTCATTGGGCAGCAGGGCTTGAGATGTCATTTCATTTCAATGTCGGGTAAAAGTCCCATAAAATTGGAAGCAACGTCTACAAAATGACCTAAATAGTGTTGACAGGCACTTTAAACCTCAATTCAAACAAACAAAACATTTTGTGATATGATGTTCCTTATTTATACTTAAAACATAGGTTGTGGGTGCCCGTTAAAACTGCCTTGTTGGGGCAGTTCTACAGAGTACCCACAGCCTAGGTCTTGTAGGTTTTGGGCACTCATTAGCACTGCCTCATTGTGGCTGTTCTAATGAGTACCCACAACCGATGTCTTGGAGCAGAAATAAGAAAACTACATGTATTGTATATCTTGCAGTTCCCAGCTTTATCTTTGTAATGTGGGATCTAACCCATCTAGTACCAGAAACCCCAAAATGGGTATTTGGCAAGCAGAGCAGGCCCAGATCAGACGCCGCAGAACGTGTCGTCTGATCAGGACCTACACTGTTTGCAGAAAGTTCAGTCGTTTTCCTAATAAATTTTGAAGGAAAGACAAACTGACACCCCTAAATTTTGAAATGGACTCCTGCTATATATAAGGAGGAAGATTCCATTTGGTTCAAAAAGGGTTAAAGGGATGTTTATTACATGGACTTGTTATTGTGATGAGCTGTACAGTCTGATGAGAGTCTTGGCTGTATGCACCAGTCTTATATGACTTTCTGTGTAATCTGTGTAATCAAGGCTCTATGGCCGCAATGACTCTCGGGTAATATCTCTTCGTAAATCTACAGTAACTGCTGTCTGGTATATTTGGGACTGTAATAATGGGATATAAGCAAAGAGCCTACCTAGATTAACCCTTCTCTTGCTGAATATTCAGATTAGCCACACCAATTTCTGACTTTGAACCAATTAGATTACTTGATGTAATTTATTCCTACAAATTCATAAATTGAATGTCAAACAGTGTACATCCTGATTAGATGGCTTCTTCAGAAGCCATCTGATCTGGATCTACACTGTTTCCAAAGATAGGGGTTGTCGTGAACAGCATGATAAAAGTTAACCCTTATCCTACTGAATAAATCTATTTTGCAACACCCATTTCTGACCATCCACCAATCAAATTACTTGATATATTGTAGTTGTTCAATTCAAATGACAAACAGTGTAGATTCTGATCAGAAGGCTTCTGATCTCTATCTACACTGTCTGGAAAGTTATGGGTTGTCATGTTCAGCAGGATAAGGGGTTTACAGGGGTCTCATAAAGAGATCTCATAGAGAGGCATAGTTTAGGAATGTTCTCCTCTAACAGGTTAACCCATGTTGTACAGGAAACCCCCAAACAGGTAATTGGCAAACAGTGCAGGCCCAGATATGGTGTCTGATCAGGGCCTACACCATTTTCAAAAATTTTAGCCATTTTCCAATTAAATTTTGAAAATAAAAAAAACAATTCTGACACCCCTAAATTTTGAAATGGACTGCTTGATATAAGGTGGAAGTTTCCATTTGGTACAAAATGGGTAAACACAATAACATGGCTGTAGATGAGGAGGATTTTTTGTTTGATTTGAGGTTTAATGTCCCTGTCAATGCTGTAAAGGTCATTTTGGAGTTGTTGATTCCAATTTTGTGGGACTTTTACCCGACATTGAGATGAAACGACATCTCAACTTGACAAGCCCTGTCCCCCAATGAAACCAATAGGGTTTATATAAGCATGGACGGTCCGACTCGAACCGCTTTACCTGGGCAGGCTTAGATCCTCTAAGCAGTTAACCAGTACTTGTGTGCGGTCGGTAATAGCTCTGCGTGGAAGCATGCAACCCATCTTTTTCTTCAAGCCCCTCTGGGCTGATGGTGAGGAGGGGAGATGAGGATTTACTTTATTTAGAGAATCTTACATTAGTGTTAATGTATTATTGAATTTATTAAACAAGTTGAGGAAAGGGGATAAAATGCGAGTTTAATAAATTCGATGAACACATAATTTATCACATGACTAGTAACGCATTTTATCCTTGATTTGTTTACAAAAATGTCAATGTTCAGTTATTAGTAAACATGACGTTGTCAAGGATGTCGAAATGTAACGTTATGGCACGTATCTAACTTATTTGCATATTTAATCCACTAGTGGATTATCAAATTTATTACGTGGCATTATTACACTCTCAGACATGACATCATATGACATCATATGATAAACAAACTTGTGTTGTGGATTCTTTGAATTACATGTACATGTAATTGCAAAAGTTGTTCAATTTTACCCTGATCCTGCTGAATAATTAATTCTGCCACACCCGTTTCTGACTATTGACAAATCAAATTACATGTACTTGTTGTAATGTATTAGTTCAGTTCATAAACTGCTTGACAGACAGAGTAGATACTGATCAGATTCAGAAGCCATCTGATCTTTAACAAAGATATGGGTTGTGATGTTCAGCAGGATAAGGGTCATCTAGATTATCTTTGCAGGTATCGTATATATATCTTTGACAGATTTTTGTTTTGCCAATTTATAAGAGTTTGCCCTTGATAAATGCAAAGAAGGGTTTCCCATTGATATCTTATCAGAGAAGAAAATGAACGATTTTGATCATGTTTCACATTGGCAATAAAATTGATAACACACCACAACCTTATTATATCACAGTTCGTTATAACACAGTTTAAAGTCTTTTTTGGATATAACCCAGTTTCAAGATGGACCCCAAAAATGTAAAGATTATATAGAAAAATGACCATAAATGGTCATTTTTCTATATAATCTATACATTTTTATTTGGATATAACACGCTTGTTAAATTAACACAGTTTCTGCTTTGGACCCCAACAATAGTGTTATAAAGAGGTTGGGGCTTACTTTGCTTGGGATTGTAATTTGGAATTTTTTTGTCAATTTATGCCGGAGTAACTGATTTGATTGCCATCAGAAAATGGTTTGATTTTCTATAGAAATCCTAAATCTTAATGTGTTCTATATTTTTAGGGTATACCTGCCATGTACTTAATGTTTTTATACAACTTGTTTATCATTTATTACATCATTCCATATTAAAGTTTATCATATATTACACGTGATACTAAAAACATATCGAAGTTTATCAAAAACTAAAAAACATATCATATTAAAGTTTTATGATTTTATTTAACTTCATTATGTGACTAATATTGTAGCTAATGTTGTAAAGTCTGTTCATATCTTGTGGCAGCACACTGTTTGCTTATGACTGGTAAATGGGGTAAGGGGCAATGAATGTGCATTCCCATGTCCTGCTGAATAAATTACCGTATTCGCCCTAATTACCGCACATGCTCCTATAAGCGCACACCATAGCTATTTTTGAAAAGGAAAATGCATAAGCGCACACTTTACAGACACCTCTCCATGGAAGCTCTCACAGTAAATCTATAAAAACTTACCGTTATTTCTTCAACAGTGAAGGCAATGCTTTAGTATTCTTTTCCGTCCTATTAAATATCAGGAAGCTATTGTTTTCGCATCGAGTGTGCGCTAATTAGGTAGATTTTTCACTGTGATTTTTGACACGATTTTGAAAAAACTAAGCGCACGGTGTGGTAATTAGGGCGAATACGGTAATTGTCAGACCCATTCCTGACTATCAGCAAATTAAATAACTGATAGATGATCTGATCAGGATCTGCAATTATTGCAAAGGTTGGGGTTGTTGTGTTCAGCATGCCATGGGTGAAGAGATGTATAGCTTTTGAAACTTGTTGATTTTGGCTTTTTACACTTGAAAGGATTGTGTTATACTGAAATTATTGATATGATTTTATAATGCTGGGATAAAATGTTACTGATGTAAGCAGGGCATGATAGCTCAGTGGTTAGTGCACTTGCCTCTGTTGCTAGAGGTCCCAGGTTCGAACCCTGGCACTAGCATCATTTGCAGGAATAAATGCCATAAAGTGTGCCATCCTATCCGATTAGGACTTTAACTCAAGGGCATGTGTTTATATGGAGTCACCCCATGTGCAGACTAAAGCTCTGTACCATAATAACATGGTATCATTACAATAACACACCTGTGCGGCATAGTGCAGTTTTTCAGTTCTCAAAAATGGCTACATTTCAGATGAAAATCTATGATATTTTTCTTATTTATACTGTAAACATAGGTTGTGGGTACTCGTTAGAACCAACTCAATGAGGTGGTTCTAACGAGTACCCACAACCTATGTCTTGGTGCAGAAATAAGAAAAACAATGTATACCCCCGTAAAGCCAAGTTTTCTCCATATAAAGTGGGGTTCGGGGGGTTGTTCATTTCACGGACTTGTTCACGTAATGTATTGGTATGCTTTACTTATTCATAGAAAATAAGGCTTGTGCATGCGAATCATGTGTCAAACCATGTTTTCTCTGAAAAATAATAATATAAAACACATACACACACACACACCCCCTTTGAAAATGTCATCTGCTAGTTGTGAAATGAGCCATATTGAAACTTACAAGATGATTTGTGCAACCAGTACAGACTCCGAACAACTTGAGAATCAAACCAGTTTAGCCAGAGCCAACCTGGAGAGCCTGTTAACTCTTATATATCCCAGCACTGTAGAAGTCTCATACAAACAGTGAAGAATCTGATCACTCTGCTTGGATGTGTAGGGTGACCTTAGTTGTTGCTTTTGGCTTCTTGTAGGTTTTGTCATATGCTGGCTCATATGTCAGTCTTGTTCCTGTTTTTTTTTCCTGTTTGCTTTTTCAATGTACATAAAACATGGTCCACGTGAATGTGACTTACCATATTTATCCTAAGTATTCTGACACCTAAACTCCTAATCATACTTGTTCTATAATTTCAACTAGAGCGCACAGTCGATGGGATGTCATCGGAAATTCCCACGCTTCAGTGGAGCCAAATATAACACTGCTCTCGCACACCCTCATTATGTAAGAATTTTGTTGCATTCCGGCCAATGATTAAGTAGTTAGCATGACAAACAGATGGACAGAGGGACAGAGAGAGGCGTTCACAATATCCCCAAACACTAAAGTGTGGGGATTACAAGTACAAATTTTTTTATACATTATCATTCTGACTTTTTACTTTTAATATCATCATAATTATTCATGCCGTTTAACCATCAACCGTTTGACGCTTATGACCCACAAAGAGGGTTGACGCGTCGTTAAACACGAAATCATCATCATCATCATCATTACAAGTACAAAACACTCCTCAATGTTGTGTCTAAAGATAGCAGGATGAACCGCAAACAGTGTAGACACTGATGAGATTGCGGCATCTCATCTGGGTCTACACTGTTTGCTCATGCCTGTCTGTCCGAATACGTATGGTAAATACGGAAATAAGTAATTATACCTGCGGCATACGGAGTATGCCATGGGGGTATATAGTTTTCATTTTGCTTTTCTACTTTCAGAGTTATTGCCCTTTGAATGTTATAACTTGCCCGCTCCATAACTTTTAAACTGCTTGACATATTTTCATGAAACTTCACATAAATGTTAAACACCATGAGACGACGTGCAGAACACATGAACAGTAACTCTTGCTTTTCTACTTTCAGAGTTATTGCCCTTTGAATGTTATAACTTGCAATTTTTACCATACACTTGTGTCCGCTCTGTAACTTTCAAACCGTTTGAAATAATTTCATGAAACTTAAAACAAATGTAAAGCACAATAATAGTATAGGCGAGTTCGACTTTCAATGTCATGACCTTAAGGTCAAGGTCACTGTGGCTATTTTTAGAAAAACTTTGTCATCGATCCAGCGCCTACATTTCTTGACCAATTTCAATATTACTTCACACAAATGTTCCTTATGACAATATTTCGAGCGAATTCGACTATCAAGGTCATGACCTCAAGGTCAAGGTCACTGTGGCTATTTTTAGAAAAACTTTGTCATTGGTCTAGCGCCTACATTTCTTCACTGATTTCAATATAACGTCACACAAATGTTCCTTATGACAATATCTCAACTGAATTTACCTTTCACGGTGGTGACCTCAAGGTCAAGGTCACTGTGGCTATTCTTAGAAAATCTTTGTCGTCGCTCTAGTGCCTATGTTCTTCACCAATTTCAATATAACTTCACACAAATGTTCCTTATGACACTATCTCGAGTGAGTGTGACGTTCATGCTCATGAGCTCAATGTCAAGGTCACTGGCTATTTTTAGAAAAACGTCATCGCTCTAGTGCCTTTATTTCTTCACCAATTTCAATATAACTTCACACAAATGTTACTTTTGATAATATCTCGAGTGAGTTCAACTTTCAAGGTTGTGACCTCACTGTCAAGGTCACTGTGGCTATTTTTAGAAAATCTTTGTCTTTGTCATGGCTCTAGTGCCTACATTTCTTCACCATTTCAATATAACTTCACACAAATGTTCCTTATGACACTATCTCGAGTGGGTGTTATGTTAATGCTTATGACCTTAAGGTCAAGGTCCCTGTGGCTGTTTTTAGACAAACGTTGTCATCGCTCTTGTGCCTTTATTTCTTCACCAATTTCAATATAACTTCACACAAATGTTCCTTATGACAGTATCTCGAGCGAGGTCAAGGTCACTGTGGCTATTTTTAGAAAAACTTTGTCATCACTCTAGCACTTACATTTCAATATAACTTCACACAAATGTTCCTTATGACAATATCTCGAGCGATTTCGACTTTCAAGGTCAAGGTCACTGTGGCTATTTTTAGAAAAACATTGTCATCAGTCTAGTGACAACATTTCTTCACTGATTTCAATATAACTTCACAAAAATGTTCCTTATGACAATACCTCGAGCGAGTTTGACTTTCAAGGTGAAGGCCACTGTGGCTATTTTTAGAAAAACTTTGTCATCGCTCTAGCGCTTACATTTCTTCACCGATTTCAATATAACTTCACACAAATGTTCCTAATGACAATATCTCAAGCGATTTCGACTTTCAAGGTCAAGGTCACTGTGGCTATTTTCAGAAAAACTTTGTCAACGCTCTAGCGCCTATATTTATTGATGCATTTTAATATAGCTTCACACAAATGTTTCTTATGATAATATCTGGAGTTGCTTTGACTTTCAAGGTCATGGTCTCAAGGTTAAGGTCACAGTGGCTATTTTTAGAAACACTTCATTGCTCTACGGCCTACATTTATTAACAAATTTTAATATAACTTCACACAAAAGATGCTAACGATAATATTTCGAGCAAGATCTACTTTCAAGGTCATGGCCTCAAGTCAAGGTCACTATGGCTATTTTTAGAGAAACATTGTCATCACTTTTGACATTGCTATTTTCAGCTGAGGTGATGGCACTGGCTGGGGGTATATGTGCCCCACTGGGCACTTTGTCTAGTAAAGGGGAGCACTTTCGAACAGACTCTAGGAACCTTATTGTTTCAATATCATTTTGAAAACTGGTCTTTCTGAGACAATGCTGCATATGCAGATACTGATAGTAGCAATATTAATTTTCTTTGTATGTTTCTTAAAATGCTTGCAGAAAGCATCCAAAAGATGAACTGCCTTAAATGGTTACCTTTTCCATAATAAATAATTCACTGTGGAAATTCAGATCTTCATTGGCCAGCATTTATTCTTCCAAAATATTCTTTTCAAAAAGTATAGCTCAGTATTCTTTAAAAAGTCTTTTCATCTTTTTTTTTAATTTGAAAAAAAAAAAAAAAATCTAAGCATATTGTTATTGTTAAGTGACAAACATATTGTGATTTAGATGCTGTTATTTTTTTTAATTTTAGACAAATCATTTTATCTTGTTTTGCTTTAGAATTCCATTATTCCTTTTGTTAGATGTTTCAATTTAGTTGTACATGTATTCAGAGTATGGTATATATACAATCTGTGTTTGTAATAAAAGAGTAATGAAAACATTGTTTTTTATACCTCATTTATATTCATCAGCTAGAATTCTGATTGGTCGAGAGCATGCCATGCGCAATAATCTGTCATATTCCCATGCAATATTCCCCTCTGATGTCACTGCTCAAAAGTGCAAGTGCACAATTGGATAAATCAGATTTTATCATTCAAGTTTTGCCCACCTCATAAGCTCAGTTGGATGTGGGTCTGACTGGTGATCAGGATGCGGGTTGGATACATGCTGGGGTCGGCAACATTCTTTCGTGGAGATTGATCATGAAATCTTTTCTACGGTCATTCTCTCTGTTCTGCTGATTCAAGAAGGGCAGTTGTCAGAGTCTGGCAAAGGAATGTGCACTGTACTGGTTAACCACTTACATTTAAGTTTGCCAAGGAAAGTGTGGATAGGTAAACTGACCAGCTCAAAAATGACCTAAAATAGTGATGGACAGATGGATGGATGGATGGATGGATGGATGGATGCAGACTCCATACCATAAGATGACCGTTTTGCAAAACTGGTGTATAAAAAGTGACGACACCATTTTTCACTGATATTTAAGCTCAAGGGCAGGTAACTCCAAAGACATTGGTCCTGGGAGGCCAAAATTCGAACTCAAAGCAACCGTATGCCTTTCCTGGTAATCTGCAAGTTTGCTGAAGATCAAATCAGAATTGGTTAAGAAAAGTTGAAGACGTATTTTGCCTTTGTAGGCCTATGGTAAAAATTTTCACACTCAAGGAATCCCGGATGTCAGAATCAAGCCAAAACTGGAATTTGTTTTTCTACAAAAACACAGATGTCTCCCCCTTTTTGACCTCTAAGCATGACCTTGACATTGGAGGTATCTTGTGTGCATCACATCATCTAATGAAGATGAACATTTCTGCAAAGTAACTTTAAAAAGTTCATAGAGAAATAATAATGTTATTGACCGTACACAAAAAAGCCCTGTTATACCTTTGACCTCTAAGTATGGCCTTGACCTTTGAGGTACAACACATCGTCTCATCATGGTAAACATTTCTGCCAAGTAATTTCAAAATCCATCAAAGAATAAGAAAGTTATTGACTGAACACAAAAAAGGCCCCTTTTCTGACCTTTGATCTCTAGGTATGACCTTGACATTGTAGGTATGAACCTTGGTCTTGCACACGACTTTCTGCCAAGTAATTTCAAAATCCATCTACAAATAAAAAAAGTTATTGACCAAACATGAAAAAAGGCCCCTTTTTAACATTTGACTTTTAAGTATGACCTTGACCTTTGAGGTACCAACCTGGGTCATGCACACACCACATCGTCTCATGGTGGTTAATATTTCTGCCAAGTAATTTCAAAATCCATCTAAAAATAAGAAAGTTATTGACCGAACACAAAAAGGGCCCCTTTTTCTTCCTTTAACCTCTATGTATGACGACCTTTGAGGTACCAAACTGGGTGATGCGCACAACACGTCGTCTCATGGTGGTTAACATTTCTGCCAAGCATTTTCATAATCCATCTAAAAATAAGAAAGTTATTAACCAAACACGAAAAAAGGCCTCTTGTTTACCTTTGAGCTCTATGTATGACCTTGACCTTTGAGATACCAACCTGAATCATACGTGCAACACATCGTCTCATGACAGTTAACATTTCTGCCAAGTAATTTAAAATTCTATACTAAATAAGAAAGTTATTGACAAAACACGAAAAAAGGCCCCTTTTTACCTTTGACCTTTGAGGTACCAACCTGGGTCATGCACACACCACATCGTCTCATACTGGTTAACATTTCTGCCAAGTTATTTCAAAATCCATCTAAAAATAACAAATTGACAAAACATGAAAAAGGCCCCTTTTTTACCTTTGACCTTTGAGGTTCCAAACTTGGTGATGCGCACAACACGTCTTCTCATGATGGTTAACATTTCTGCCAAGCAATTTCAAAATCCATCTAAAAATAAGAAAGTTATTGACCAAACACGAAAAAAAGGCCTCTTGCTTACCTTTGAGCTCTATGTATGACCTTGACCTTTGAAGTACCAACCTGAATCATACGTGCAACACATCGTCTCATGATTAATAACATTTCTGCCAGGTAATTTCAAATTCTATCTAAAATAAGAAAGTTATTGACAAAACACGAAAAAAGGCCCCTTTTTTACCTTTGACCTTCGAGGTACCAACCTGGGTCATGCACACACCACATCGTCTCAGGGTGATTAACATTTCTGCCAAGTCATTTCAAATTCCATCTAAAAATAAGAAAGTTATAGACCAAACATGAAAAAAGGCCCCCTTTTTTACCTTTGACCTCTAAGTATGACCTTGACCTTTGAGGTACCGTTCTGCGCCATGCGTGCCACACATCGCCTCATTGTGGTTAATATTTCTGCCATCTGAAAATAAGAAAGTTATTGACCGGACATGATTTGCCCGTGCATATATACATACCGACAAACTTCCAAGGGAGATAACTCAAAAAGTATAAACGCGAGAGTTATAGTTCTTGCGCTCTGCACGCCGTCTAATATTGATTAATATTTATATGAAGTTTCGTGAAGATAGATTTTGGAGTTATAGAGCGGACACGAATTTGTGATAGACGGACAGATGGAGAGACAGACAGACGGACAGAGAGACGCCCGGGGGAAAAACAATATGTCTCTCCGAAAATTTTTTTTCGGGGTAGACATAATTCTAACCCATCTAAGATATTATGCGTATCCTTGCTTACTAAAAGTTTGAAAAAGATCTAGTGGAAAAAACCTGAGAAAAAGTGGAGACACCGATGTTCGCTTATATTTTTACTCAACGGCGGATAATTCCAAATTCGAACTCGACATAGACTGTATACCTCTCATGGTTATCTGCAAATTTGATAAAGATCAGATCAGAAATTGCTGAGAAACAAGAGGCCCATGGGCCACTACGCTCACCAGAGGTCATGTGGTTTATACCATATACAGGAAAGATGCCCATCTTGGTCATGTGACAACAATACTACGAATAATGTTTAATTTCCTTACCCAAATAGAGGCTTTTCATGTAATTTGGTTTCAATCAGCACAGCTCTTTTACTGGAGAAGATAAAAATACTGAATCTGAGCCATTCAAGACAAAGGTCACCTTTGGAATTAATAAACTTCCATTCAGCTAACTGCAAATATCATTTTTGATGTCACAGCCTACCAGGCAATCAGAAATATCCACTACTTTGCCATTTTTCCATACAAATGTCTAAGTGACCAAATTTGACCTTGACATAAAACAGGTCAAGGTCAACCTAAGGTCGTTATTTGAACAAACTTGGTAGGGCCAGTGTCCCTGATGCTACATACCAAGTTTCCACATCATCGGCCATTCGGTTTTTGAGATGATGTTTAAAGTTTTTACCATATATGGGCATGGCGGCCCATAATGGTCATGTGACCCAGTCCTCACGAACAAACTTTTGCTCCCTCATTCCATAGAGGCTCCAAATGTAATTTGGTTTCAACTGGCCAAGTAGTTTAAGTGAAGAAAAAAATAAAAGTACTAAATCTGAGCCGTCCTGGACAAAGGTCGGTAAATGACCTTGACCTTTGGAACTGATAAACTTCCATCCAGCCGATTGTAAATACCATTTCTGATGCCACTAGCTAATATGCAATCAGAAAAATCCACTGTTTTGCCATTTTTCCATACAAATGTCTAAGTGACCAACTTTGACTTTGACCTAAAACAGGTCTAGGTAAACCAAAGGTCATCATTTGAACAAAGGAGCAGTCTCTATAAGGCTGTTTTCATGGCCATATCCGATTTCATTCGCTTCTTCAGTCGTATGTTGCTTCTGAGATTTGTTTAGGAAGTGAGGTATATGAGAATTGATTCCAAAATCCTTTAGTATATCTATAGCATCCCTGAAGGCTAGTTACAAAGGTGAGATGGGTTGTCGAATCAGCTAATGGGTTATTAAAAAGTGGAAAGCCCTTAGCAACACAATGTCCAATAGTCAAATACCATATGTTGGAGACTATATAAGGATTGTTTGCTCATTGTGCAATGCATTTAGACCACCTTTGGTAACAAGCAAAGATTCAGACAAAGTAATTGCTAGAAGAATGATGGCCCTAGCAAAAACTCTAAATAAGCTGCAGGATAAGGTTGTAAAAATGGCTGAGATAAAAAAATGGGTTATTTTGGAAAAACATCGATGATAAGAAACTTGAGAATTTCCCAGAGATGACTGAGGATGAACTCAGGGATTTGACAATGGGTATTTACCAGCTGAAACAAGCCAAATCCTACAGAGATGAACATTTTGACGACAATTGATCATTTGAGATAATGGCACAAAAAGAAGATGGTGTTCTCAAAGCACAGATACATTCTCGCCACACGTCTAATAAAACATATAACATGTGGGTTGAATATACACAAGGACTGAACCCAATCACTGGATAGTATTGTGGGTGCAGAAGTGGAGCTCGTACCGTAGGATGTTGCGCACATGTGGCTTCTGTTCTCTGGTATTTGGGATATTACCGGAACAAAACAGAAAATAGTGAAGCAAAACCAAGCCGGGAACATATTGATTTTGTTTATGATGCTGCTGTTGACACATGGAGTACATCTAACGATTCAGAGGAAGATCAGTAAATTAACAAATTCTTAAAGATGTCGTGAGACCATACGGGCTTATATTTAAGCACAGTATCAGTCTAAAATGAGGTTCCACAACATGAGCAAAGCCTGCTTTGGTGGTCAAAAATGTTTGACAGTTGACAAATGTTCCATTTGTACCTGGAAATTAAGAGTTCATAAATAACAAAAAAAAAAAAAAAAAAAAAAAAAAAAAAAAAAGGGAAATACTAGCATGCACGATTAAATCAAATGACTTCCTTGTCCACATCTATTTAATAATATTTGCTTGAAATCGGTTTTATTCACTTTCAAATGAAGTTGTGAGTACTACAAACGGATAAGTGCACTCCGATTTAAAAAATGGGTAAAATCCAATTTCAGGGGCAGGTAACTCTTTAAGTTTTATGAACTAACAATAATTCTGACATATACCTAGAATGACTATTACATCAACATTATATTTGTGAAAGATCTTTGAAATTAGTTGAAAACTGTAAAGGTGTTGTGGTTTTTCGTAAAGTTGGGGAATAAAAATTACTAATATTTGGGTACAACTTACAAGTGCGTATAAACTCTTCTCTTGTTTGATATTTATAAGACTGTTATCACCGGCTGTTATGCCTAAAAGGGTAGTAAGCATACGGCAAACATCGCCTCCAGTCATGCACTTTGAACAAAAATAATAGCATTTTTGTTGGTATACCCTTGATGGGGTGACATTACCCCACCCACTTTAATAGTGTATACAGCAAAAACCAGTAAACCAAAGAGTCTAAAAATTCACCATTTGACAGTCAATATGTACCAATTTGAAGCTACAAAGTTTAAAGGAAATCGGTTGTGGCCATGAAAATAGCCTTATAGAGACTGCTCCTTTGGTAGGGTCAGAGTCCCTGATGCTGCATACCAAGTTTCAAGATCATCGGCCATTCGGTTCTTGAGAAGAAATATTTTTAAAAGTTCTTACCATATATGGGCATGGCGGCAATATTGGTCATGTGACCTAGTCCCCACAAACAGACTTTCGTTCGCTCATTCCATTGAGGCTCCGCATGTAATTTGATTTCAACTGGCCGAGTAGTTTAAGTGAAGAAGATAAAAATACTGAATCTGAGGCGTCCTGGACAAAGGTCGGTAAATGACCTTGACCTTTGGAACTGATAAACTTCCATTCAGCTGATTGTAAATACCATTTCTGATGCCACTAGCTAATATACAATCAGAAAAAAAACACTGTTTTGCAATTTTTCCATACAATGTCTAAGTGACCAAATTTGACCTTAACGTAAAACAGGTCAAGGGCAACCAAAGGTCATCATTTGAACAAACTATGTAGGGCTAGAGTCCCTGATACTGCATACCAAGTTTCAAGATCATCGGTCATTCGGTTCTTTAGAAGAAGATTTTTAAAGGTTTTACCATATATGGGTATGGAGGCCATACTGGTCGTGTGACCAAGTCCTCCCAAAAAACTTTCGTTACCCCATTCCATAGAGGCTCCACATGTAATTTGGTTTCAATTGGCCGAGTAGTGTAAGTGAAGAAGAAGATAAAAATACTGAATCTGAGCTGTCCTGGACAAAGGTCGGTAAACGACCTTGACCTCTGAAACTGATAAACTTTCATTCAGCTGATTGCAAATACCATTTCTGATGCCACTAGCTAACATACAATCAGAAAAAATCCACTGTTTTGCCATTTTTCCATACAAATGTCTAAGTGACCAAATTTGACCTTGACGTGAAACAGGTCAAGGTGAACCAAAGGTCATCATTTGAACAAACTTGGTAGGGCCCGAGTCCCCGATGCTGCATACCAAGTTTCAAGATCATCGGCTGTTTGGTTCTTGAGAAGATTTTTAAAGGTTTTTACCATATATGGGCATGGCGGCCATATTGGTCATGTGACCCAGTCCTCCCGTACAAACTTTCGATCCCCCTTCCCATAGAGGCTCCACATGTGCTTTGGTTTCAATTGGCCAAGTAGTTTCAGAGGAGATGTTGTTTGAAAATGTTGACGACGCAGACGACGACGACGGACGACGGACCAAAGGCTATACTATAAGCTCCCCGGAGCCTTCGGCTCCTGTGAGCTAAAATGGAGACACTGTTTTCCCATTGTAAGTGTAAAATTACGGAACGTGTTTGTTTCCATTGCAACCACATTTCGGAGCTAAACTGGTCCAACACCTCGTGCAGTCAATCTCCCAATTCAGTGCTGTTATACATAACATTTGATCAAGATTCCTGCTACTATTAGCATGTAATCTAGTATAATCTGTTGCATGCGGGCAGATGGGACACATTACCTCGGGTGGGCACCCCAACTAGGAGTTGCTAGATCTCTAAACAAAGCTAGCTTGGGTAGGGGAACCCATAGCCTTGATTGGCAATGCGCCTTGGGGTTGGGTCCTTAAACAAAACCTAGCCTGGGTACATGAAACCCATAGCCTTGGTTGGCAATCCATCTAGGAGGTGCTACACCCATAAACAAAACTAGCCTGGGTAGGTGGAACCCGTAGTCTTGGTTGGCAATCCACCTATGGGTCATAGTTCCTTAAACAAAACCTAGCCTGGGCAGATGGAGCCCATAGCCTTAGTTGGCAATCCTTCTAGGAGTTGGTAGGTATGAACGAAATCTAGCTGGTCACATTCATTTATCTGGAGAGCCAGTGAGTTGTCAGATACTTGAATGTGCTGAGCTATATATCATGACAATCTTCTAGGAGTTGGTAGGTCTCTGAACAAAACTTAGCTTGTAACATTCATTTATCTGAAGAGCCGGTGAGTTGTCAGATATTTGAATGTGCTGAGCTATTTATAATGACCTCCAGGGCCCTGGGTATGGCGTAAAAATGCATCCAGCTGTGACACTCTAAATAGGTTGGGAATATGAGGTTGCCCATTATCACAGCTGCCTCTCCGCCTTCAGGGTTACGAGGCTGCTACAACCTGGCTTGGTGTACTAGCTACTGTGGTTTGGCGGATGATCATTGCTGGAGTTGGGAACGGCCGCTTGCTCGGGTGCCGTAAAAGAACTGAGTTGGGACGTCAGATAGGACAGGTGGTCCTGTAAAAAAGAACCGTCAAGATCAACACAGCAGTAACAAATTTATAATCAAGGTTAGGCGGTGCAAAGACATCAAAGCTCTGTTGGTTATGTCTCCGGCTTGGCCTCCTCTCACGCTGAGAGGCAGGGCAGCCATTGGGCCCATCAAGCAAGCACCTGAGGAAATTCCGGGTGGGAACACTCAATTTTAACACTTCGGGAGGAAGAGTTTGCGAGTTAGTGGAAACACTATCCCGCCGGGAATTGGATGTCAGGAGACCAGATACCGAGTTGGAAACTGCCGCACAATCAAGGGCAAGGACACCAAGTATAAGCTCTACTGGTCTGGAAACGATAAAGGCACTGTTGGTGTTTGTTTTATGTTTGATTTGAGGTTTAGCGTCCCCATCAACGCTGTATAGGTCATTTTGGAGACGTTGCTTCCAGTTTTGTGGGCCTTTTACCCGACACGGATGAAATGACATCTCACGTCCTGACGCCCAATGAAACCAATAGGGCACTGCTGGTGTAGGATACAGTTTTTGAAGTGCAAAGAGTCTCAGACAGAATAATCATGGTGAAGCTTGTAGTTGGTCAGTGCGGAGTTACCCTTTTGTAAGTGTATGCCCCGCAGAGTGGTTTAAGTGCTGAAGTCAAGGACTTGTTCTTTGACCAACTGCGTGCTGTGACTGCCATGATCCCAGGATCCGAACTCCTGATCCCATGCGGAGATTGGAATGGCCACATAGGCCGTGCAGGCACGGGATGCAAGGAAGTGCACGGTGGAATCGGGTATGGTAGACCTGAACCAGATGTTGAGGGTGAGAGGATTCTAGAGTATGTCCTGGCATTTGACCTGCTTCTTGGAAACACATTTCAAGAAACGTGACCAGTCATCTTATCAAGTCAGGAAGCGCAGCGACGCAGATAGATATCATCCTTTCCTTTTCCGCAGGATAATGCGCAAACTTGTCACAGATGTGAAAGTGATCCCTGGCGTGGAAGTAGCCCTGCAACATCAGCTACTTGTACGCAACATGAGGATTGATGTGCCACCTAAACCCAAGTGTAAGTTCACCCCGGTGGCCATACTGGTCATGTGACCCAGTCCTTACGAATAAACTTTCATTCACAAGAACCTCAGACAAGAAATCATTTCCAGGAGATTTTTCAGCCAGCATGCGAGTGCCTCAGTAGATGTAGCTGATGCTATCACTGAGGATATATGGAACAGCATCAAGACAGGTCTGCTCAAGACAACTGAAGAGGTGGGTGCCACAGCTTGGTCCCACCGCTGGCCTCGCGAAACCTGGTGGTGGATTGAGCATGTAAATAAGGTCATTTCAGCCAAGCAACAAACCTTTAAGGCATGGAAGACTGGTAAGGGCCCTCGGTATCTTATCTTGCGGCAAACCGCATAGCCGGATGTGTATTGCACCATGCTCGCCAAGAAGCTGAGGAGATCTACAAGAAACGGGTGCACCAGTGCGTCGAGATAATCCAACTCAAGTGGACTTATATTTTTGCCGGCCAGTTTTTTTAGTGTTGTTGGTTTATTTTGTTATTTGCTTCTATATAATTTTCACAATCACCCTCACACAAAACGTAGTTTTGCCTTCGGGGTGTGCGTCGGAAATGATTTTAGAAGCAAATAAATGTAGTGTTTAGTGTTGGTGTTGTATATATTGTTTGATTTGAGGTTTAACGTCCCCGTCAACATTGTAAAGGTCATTTTGGAGATGTTGCTTCCAATTTCTCGGGACTTTTACCCGACATTGAGATGAAATGACATCTCAAGCCCTGTCGCCCAATAAAATCAATAGGGTTTATTCGCATGGACGGTCAGCCTCGCACCGCGGTTGCTGGACAGGCTTAGATCCTCTAAGCGGTTTACCAGTACTAGTGTGCGGGCCGGATTGAGCTCTGCCTGGAAGCATCATGCAGCCCATATATTTCTTCAAGCCCCTATGGGCGGGGGCCACGGTCTTGTATATAACATCTTTTTGTGCCTTACCCCACAGTTGCCCGTTCACCTATCAGAGATCAACCCCAGTCGTCTTGTCAGCATGGGGGTTTGCGGGACGCCGTAAACCCACATGTAACACCTTTCCATCACGGATGATTGCAGCTGCAAGGTCGCAGATCATCGAGGCAACCACATCACCTGCTGCTCTTATCATCTCCACCAATATGCCAGAAGGGCCTAGTGCTTTGCTCGTCTTCATCTTGGAGATAGCCTTCTTAACCATATCAATAGTGATTGGGATGGGGGGCCTTTCACTGGTGGTTCATCAGACAGGTGGTCTGGGATCCAGACAAACCCAACATTGAGCAGCCTTTGGTAGTGTTCTAACCAGGCCCACTGCCTTTGAGGCTTCACTCATTGACATATTCCCAGCATCATTCTTTACTGAGTCACCTATGACATCGGCATTTTCTCTTCTCATATGGTTAGCAAGGCGGTATACTTATGAGAATTTAGGGTTAATATTCTTGTAGATCTCCTCAGCTTCTTGGCGAGCATGGTGCAACACACATCCGGCTATGCGGTTTGCCGCAAGATAAGATACCGAGGGCCCTTACCAGTCTTCCATGCCTTAAAGGCTTGTTGCTTGGCTGAAATGACCTTATTTACATGCTCAATCCACCACCAGGTTTCGCGAGGCCAGCGGTGGGACCAAGCTGTGGCACACACCTCTTCAGTTGTCTTGAGCAGACCTGTCTTGATGCTGTTCCATATATCCTCAGTGATAGCATCAGCTACATCTACTGAGGCACTCGCATGCTGGCTGAAAAATCTCCTGGAAATGATTTCTTGTCTGAGGTTCTTGTGAATGAAAGTTTATTCGTAAGGACTGGGTCACATGACCAGTATGGCCACCGGGGTGAACTTACACTTGGGTTTAGGTGGCACATCAATCCTCATGTTGCGTACAAGTAACTGATGTTGCAGGGCTACTTCCACGCCAGGGATCACTTTCACATCTGTGACAAGTTTGCGCATTATCCTGCGGAAAAGGAAAGGATGATATCTATCTGCGTCGCTGCGCTTCCTGACTTGATAAGATGACTGGTCACATTTCTTGAAATGAGTTTCCAAGAAGCAGGTCAAATGCCAGGACATACTCTAGAATCCTCTCACCCTCAACATCTGATTCAGGTCTACCATTCCCGATTCCACCGTGCACTTCCTTGCATCCCGTGCCTGCACGGCCTACGTGGCCATTCCAATCTCCGCATGGGATCAGGAGTTCGGATCCTGGGATCATGGCAGTCACAGCACGCAGTTGGTCAAAGAACAAGTCCTTGACTTCAGCACTTAAACCACTCTGCGGGGCATACACTTACAAAAGGGTAACTCCGCACTGACAAACTACAAGCTTCACCATGATTATTCTGTCTGAGACTCTTTGCACTTCAAAAACTGTATCCTACACCAGCAGTGCCCTATTGGTGTCATTGGGCGTCAGGACGTGAGACGTCATTTCATCCCAGTGTCGGGTAAAAGTCCCACAAAACTGGAAGCAACGTCTCCAAAATGACCTATACAGCGTTGATGGGGACGCTAAACCTCAAATCAAACACAAAACAAACACCAACAGTGCCTTTATCGTTTCCAGACCAGTAGAGCTTATACTTGGTGTCCTTGCCCTTGATTGTGCGGCAGTTTCCAACTCGGTATCTGGTCTCCTGACATCCAATTCCCGGCGGGATAGTGTTTCCACTACCTCGCAAACTCTTCCTCCCGAAGTGTTAAAATTGAGTGTTCCCACCCGGAATTTCCTCAGGTGCTTGCTTGATGGGCCCAATGGCTGCCCTGCCTCTCAGCGTGAGAGGAGGCCAAGCCGGAGACATAACCAACAGAGCTTTGATGTCTTTGCACCGCCTAACCTTGATTATAAATTTGTTACTGCTGTGTTGATCTTGACGGTTCTTTTTTACAGGACCACCTGTCCTATCTGACGTCCCAACTCAGTTCTTTTACGGCACCCGAGCAAGCGGCCGTTCCCAACTCCAGCAATGATCATCCGCCAAACCACAGTAGCTAGTACACCAAGCCAGGTTGTAGCAGCCTCGTAACCCTGAAGGCGGAGAGGCAGCTGTGATAATGGGCAACCTCATATTCCCAACCTGTTTAGAGTGTCACAGCTGGATGCATTTTTACGCCATACCCAGGGCCCTGGAGGTCATTATAAATAGCTCAGCACATTCAAATATCTGACAACTCACCGGCTCTTCAGATAAATGAATGTTACAAGCTAAGTTTTGTTCAGAGACCTACCAACTCCTAGAAGATTGTCATGATATATAGCTCAGCACATTCAAGTATCTGACAACTCACTGGCTCTCCAGATAAATGAATGTGACCAGCTAGATTTCGTTCACACCTACCAACTCCTAGAAGGATTGCCAACTAAGGCTATGGGCTCCATCTGCCCAGGCTAGGTTTTGTTTAAGGAACTATGACCCATAGGTGAATTGCCAACCAAGACTACGGGTTCCACCTACCCAGGCTAGTTTTGTTTAGAGGTGTAGCACCTCCTAGATGGATTGCCAACCAAGGCTATGGGTTTCATGTGCTCAGGCTAGGTTTTGTTTAAGGACCCAACCTCAAGGTGCATTGCCAATCAAGGCTATGGGTTCCCCTACTACCCAAGCTAGCTTTGTTTAGAGATCTAGCAACTCCTAGTTGGGGTGCCCACCCGAGGTAATGTGTCCCATCTGCCCGCATGCAACAGATTATACTAGATTACATGCTAATAGTAGCAGGAATCTTGATCAAATTTTATGTATAACAGCACTGAATTGGGAGATTGACTGCACGAGGTGTTGGACCAGTTTAGCTCCGAAATGTGGTTGCAATGGAAACAAACACGTTTCGTAATTTTACACTTACAATGGGAAAACAGTGTCTCCATTTTAGCTCACAGGAGCCGAAGGCTCCGGGGAGCTAATAGTATAGCCATTGGTCCATCGTCCGTCGTCGTCGTCTGCGTCTGCGTCGTCAACATTTTCAAACAACATCTCCTCTGAAACTACTTGGCCAATTGAAACCAAATTACATGTGGAGCCTCTATGGGAAGGGGGATCGAAAGTTTGTTCGGGAGGACTGGGTCACATGACCAATATGGCCGCCATGCCCATATATGGTAAAAACCTTTAAAAATCTTCTCAAGAACCAAACAGCCGATGATCTTGAAACTTGGTATGCAGCATCGGGGACTCGGGCCCTACCAAGTTTGTTCAAATGATGACCTTTGGTTCACCTTGACCTGTTTCACGTCAAGGTCAAATTTGGTCACTTAGACATTTGTATAGAAAAATGGCAAAACAGTGGATTTTTTTCTGATTGTATGTTAGCTAGTGGCATCAGAAATGGTATTTGCAATCAGCTGAATGAAAGTTTATCAGTTTCAGAGGTCAAGGTCGTTTACCGACCTTTGTCAAGGACAGCTCAGATTCAGTATTTTTATCTTCTTCTTCACTTAAACTACTCGGCCAGTGAAACCAAATTACATGTGGAGCATCTATGGAATGGGGTAACGAAAGTTTTTTGGGAGGACTTGGTCACACGACCAGTATGGCCTCCATACCCATATATGGTAAAACCTTTAAAAATCTTCTTCTAAAGAACCGAATGACCGATGATTTTGAAACTTGGTATGCAGTATCAGGGACTCTAGCCCTACAAAGTTTGTTCAAATGATGACCTTTGGTTGACCTTGACCTGTTTTACGTCAAGGTCAAATTTGGTCACTTAGACATTGTATGGAAAAATTGCAAAACAGTGTTTTTTTCTGATTGTATATTAGCTAGTGGCATCAGAAATGGTATTTACAATCAGCTGAATGGAAGTTTATCAGTTCCAAAGGTCAAGGTCATTTACCGACCTTTCTCCAGGACGCCTCAGATTCAGTATTTTTATCTTCTTCACTTAAACTACTCGACCAGTTGATATCAAATTACATGCGGAGCCTCAATGGAATGAGCGAACGAAAGTCTGTTTGTGGGGACTAGGTCACATGACCAATATTGCCGCCATGCCCATATATGGTAAGAACTTTTAAAAATCTTCTTCTCAAGAACCGAATGGCCGATGATCTTGAAACTTGGTATGCAGCATCAGGAACTCTGGCCCTACCAAAGGAGCAGTCTCTATAAGGCTGTTTTCATGGCCATAACCGATTTCCTTTAAACTTTGTAGCTTCAAATTGGTACATATTGACTGTCAAATGGTGAATTTTTAGACTCTTTGGTTTACTGGTTTTTGCTGTATACACTATTAAAGTGGGTGGGGTAATGTCACCCCATCAAGGGTATACCAACAAAAATGCTATTATTTTTGTTCAAAGTGCATGACTGGAGGCGATGTTTGCCGTATGCTTACTACCCTTTTAGGCATAACAGCCGGTGATAACAGTCTTATAAATATCAAACAAGAGAAGAGTTTATACGCACTTGTAAGTTGTACCCAAATATTAGTAATTTTTATTCCCCAACTTTACGAAAAACCACAACACCTTTACAGTTTTCAACTAATTTCAAAGATCTTTCACGAATATAATGTTGATGTAATAGTCATTCTAGGTATATGTCAGAATTATTGTTAGTTCATAAAACTTAAAGAGTTACCTGCCCCTGAAATTGGATTTTACCCATTTTTTAAATCGGAGTGCACTTATCCGTTTGTAGTACTCACAACTTCATTTGAAAGTGAATAAAACCGATTTCATGCAAATATTATTAAATAGATGTGGACAAGGAAGTCATTTGATTTAATCGTGCATGCTAATATTTCCCCCTTTTTTCTTTTTTTTTTTTTTTGTTATTTATGAACTCTTAATTTCCAGGTGCAAATGGAACATTTGTCAACTGTCAAACATTTTTGACCAGCAAAGCAGGCTTTGCTCATGTTATGGAACCTCATTTTAGACTGATACTGTGCTTAAATATAAGCCCGTATGGTCTCACGACATCTTTAAGAATTTGTTAATTTACTGATCTTCCTCTGAATCGTTAGATGTACTCCATGTGTCAACAGCAGCATCATAAACAAAATCAATATGTTCCCGGCTTGGTTTTGCTTCACTATTTTCTGTTTTGTTCCGGTAATATCCCAAATACCAGAGAACAGAAGCCACATGTGCGCAACATCCCACGGTACGAGCTCCACTTCTGCACCCACAATACTATCCAGTGATTGGGTTCAGTCCTTGTGTATATTCAACCCACATGTTATATGTTTTATTAGAGAATGTATCTGTGCTTTGAGAACACCATCTTCTTTTTGTGCCATTATCTCATATGAGCAATTGTCGTCAAAATGTTCATCTCTGTAGGATTTGGCTTGTTTCAGCTGGTAAATACCCATTGTCAAATCCCTGAGTTCATCCTCAGTCATCTCTGGGAAATTCTCAAGTTTCTTATCATCGATGTTTTTCCAAAATAACCCATTTTTTTATCTCAGCCATTTTTACAACCTTATCCTGCAGCTTATTTAGAGTTTTTGCTAGGGCCATCATTCTTTTAGCAATTACTTTGTCTGAATCTTTGCTTGTTACCAAAGGTGGTCTAAATGCATTGCACAATGAGCAAACAATCCTTATATAGTCTCCAACATATGGTATTTGACTATTGGACATTGTGTTGCTAAGGGCTTTCCACTTTTTAATTTCCCATTAGCTGATTCGACAACCCATCTCACCTTTGTAACTAGCCTTCAGGGATGCTATAGATATACTAAAGGATTTTGGAATCAATTCTCATATACCTCACTTCCTAAACAAATCTCAGAAGCAACATACGACTGAAGAAGCGAATGAAATCGGTTATGGCCATGAAAACAGCCTTATAGAGACTGCTCCTTTGTTCAAATGATGACCTTTGGTTTACCTAGACCTGTTTTAGGTCAAGGTCAAAGTTGGTCACTTAGACATTTGTATGGAAAAATGGCAAAACAGTGGATTTTTCTGATTGCATATTAGCTAGTGGCATCAGAAATGGTATTTACAATCGGCTGGATGGAAGTTTATCAGTTCCAAAGGTCAAGGTCATTTACCGACCTTTGTCCAGGACGGCTCAGATTTAGTACTTTTATTTTCTTCTTCACTTAAACTACTTGGCCAGTTGAAACCAAATTACATTTGGAGCCTCTATGGAATGAGGGAACGAAAGTTTGTTCGTGAGGACTGGGTCACATGACCATTATGGGCCGCCATGCCCATATATGGTAAAAACTTTAAACATCATCTCAAAAACCGAATGGCCGATGATCTGGAAACTTGGTATGTAGCATCAGGGACTCTGGCCCTACCAAGTTTGTTCAAATGATGACCTTAGGTTGACATTGACCTGTTTTATGTCAAGGTCAAATTTGGTCACTTAGACATTTGTATGGAAAAATGGCAAAGTAGTGGATATTTCTGATTGCCTGGTAGGCTGTGACATCAAAAATGATATTTGCAGTTAGCTGAATGGAAGTTTATTAATTCCGAAGGTGACCTTTGTCTTGAATGGCTCAGATTCAGTATTTTTATCTTCTCCAGTAAAAGAGCTGTGCTGATTGAAACCAAATTACATGAAAAGCCTCTATTTGGGTGAGGCAATTAAACATTATTCGTAGTATTGTTGTCACATGACCAAGATGGGCATCTTTCCTGTATATTGTATAAACCACATGACCTCTGGTGAGCGTAGTGGCCCATGGGCCTCTTGTTTCTCAGCAATTTCTGATCTGATCTTTATCAAATTTGCAGATAACCATGAGAGGTATACAGTCTATGTCGAGTTCGAATTTGGAATTATCCGCCGTTGAGTAAAAATATAAGCGAACATCGGTTTCTCCACTTTTTCTCAGGTTTTTTCCACTAGATCTTTTTCAAACATTTGGTAAGCAAGGATACGCATAATATCTTAGATGAGTTAGAATTATGTCTACCCCGAAAAATTTTTTTCGGAGAGACGTATTGTTTTTCCCCCGGGCGTCTGTCTGTCCGTCTGTCTGTCTCTCCATCTGTCCGTCTGTCACAAATTCGTGTCCGCTCTATAACTCCAAAACCTTTCAAGCTATCTTCACGAAACTTCATATAAATATTAATCAATATTAGACGGCGTGCAGAGCGCAAGAACTATAACTCTCGCGTTTATACTTTTTGAGTTATTTCCCTTGGAAGTTTGTCGGTATGTATATATGCACGGGCAAATCATGTCCGGTCAATAACTTTCTTATTTTCAGATGGCAGAAATGTTGTAACGGCGTCTGGCTATTCTCTGTTATTCTATGTACAAATGTTCTCATTGTTGTTTAGATTCATTTATATCTGTTTTAACAAAATGTACATACCGATCTTCGGTCCGAAATAGCCGTAGCCGATGCAAACCATGTGCCAACTTTGTCGAGTATATCCTGTGTAAAATAGCCATGTCATCTCCAGGTGCGTATATAACCATGAATATCTATTGTTTATTTTAGTATCCATATTCTTTTTATGCTCACACTTTCGCATTTGAAACAGTATTTTCCATCAAATGTTTGTTTACTTTTTGCTCAGCTGTTCGAACTCTCTGCGCACTGAACATACCATAAAAACCGAACGTTCCGTATGCTTGGTAGCATGGTAAGGAATGTGACGTCATCCAGACACAACGTCATCCAGCGCGAGCCTGGAGGGTATATAAGGAGCGTTTCGGTTGAAGTTCAGTGTTGCTGATTGTTGCGAGCAACCTGCTGTGGCTTTTGCCAAAACAAGTTGAGGCACCTAGGTCGTGTTTCGGCTTCATATAGCTGAAACGCGACTAGGTTCGCCTAGATTGGAAGTATGGTGTTGCTTAGACTGTCTATGCCTGAGTCTGAATTATGTTTGCTTGTTTGTTGACCCGGCACTCCCATCTGGGCGAATGTTTGCCTATCTAGGCGAAACATGCGTCCATCTGTGAGGAGCATTTAGTTAGTTATTTATTTACTTTTAGGCGACGTTGGCACAGGTTATCAATACATCTATATAAATTAATTATAAATTAATGGCTTTTCATAAGCAGTCATAACTTTGAATACTCTCTTTGTTAATAAGTTTGGCTAAGGTCGAGCTTTGCGCCGAGCTAGGCATAGTCCTTGTTACGCTGCGCCGAGGTGGGCGAAGCCGAGGTGGGCGAATATTTAAAACATAGACTGTTTGGGCTGTTGCAGGGTATACTTCGCTTCTGACAGCGTGGTGTAGCAACTTCTAAGCTGTCTATGAGCTTAATGTAACTTAATATCGTGCATTTAAAGCAAGATTCGTTTATGCCTAAACCAGAGGAATCTGCCTGGCTCGGATAAAGTAAAATCGACTTGGGATGGTTAGTTCGCCTAATTAAGAATGTTTTACCTAGCTAGGCTGAATGAGACCTTGCCAGGATGGGTGGAAGGTGCTTCATTAACGGTCTACCTAGTTGCTGTTTGTGGCGTTTGTCAAAGCATGTTGTAGCAACTTGTAGAGTGTTATGAATTAGTACTTGCACCTATCTGGGATGAATTCCGCCTGGCTGGGAAAGGACGTTCTATCAGTATCAAGTAGGGACTTAATATTGCACGTTGTGAGTGACTATTTTTCTGACTATTAAAGGAAAATACTCTTTGGTATGCCTTATAAAGCATGTTAAGTAACTTAAATTGTTAACATAATGGATGTGTTAAAACGTAAATTATCTTGTTTAATGGGAATTTTATTCAAAGTAGTAGATCACCTAGCTTAGGGGATTTCGCCTATTTAGGCGTGATTTGCGCCTACCTAGGCGTGATATTTCACCCATCTAGGTGAGGTTTGCGCCTATCTAGGTGTGGTTTAGGTGGAGCCGATGCAGTGTTGGTATCTTGTCAAATGTTGTTAGTAGTAACGTGTGAATCTAGATGTTGCATGATCACACGTGAATGACAAGTTTGATCTGGTAAAGGTTGTTAGTGGCCTCCACTTATATATGAAAGCTTCCACCTAGCTAGGCGTGGATATTATAATTAAATTGCAGTGGGACTAAATTTGTACCTTGTAGAATACCTCTTAACTTACTTTAATTGTTAACACAAGGTCAACTGTAAAGAATTTCTTCTTAGATGACAAACTGATTATTCTTTAAGAGACTGTGTTGTATAACGGCAACGGTTAGGGAAAGATTCATTAGTCAATCATAGGAGAATGGGTTATACAACTATTTGCAATCACATACGTAAAGCCTATCTTTGTTCTACATGGGCTAAGCGTATCTAATAATATCACCAACTATCCGCTATGTTTTTTTTAAACACTTAATGAAGGAATATAGATCCAATACTTGCTCTGTAACCTTAATAACCTGAAGTCATTGGTACACCTAGATAGGGACACCTCCTTCGTGGGCGCTGAATGTAAACAATACCAAACCAGTTTGTTACAGTGTTGTGGGCTTTACAGAAGTGCTTGTAAGTAACACCTGGGTTGTAATTGACTTGTATTAGGAGCGCCCATTTAGGTGAAATTGTTGGTGCGCCCATTTAGGTGAATTGTTGGTGCGCCCATTTAGGTGAATTCTCGGTGCGCCCATTTAGGTGAAATTGTTGGTGCGCCCATTTAGGTGAATTGTTGGTGCGCCCATTTAGGTGAATTCTCGGTGCGCCCATTTAGGTGAAATTGTTATTGCGCCCATTTAGGTGAATTGTTTAATGTACCTATTTGGGTGGAATCCAATCTCTTGAATTGGTGTGACTCTCAACGTTCAATGAATTGGTGCAATGTCTTGTGCAATGATAGAATGTTATGTTTACACACATCTGGAAGAAAACCTTTCTAGGTTAATGTCAGCATTTTAGGCCTTAGTAACTGTATTCTCTTAAAATAGGTGTTATAATGTGCGACTGCAGTAATTTGTTTTTGTTGTTCTGTTCACCTATGCCTTAGCCTAATAAGATAGTTTACTATAGACTGCACACACTATTGTCAGGGGTAACAAAATAAATTTAAGAAACTGAACCAATGGCTGGCTGTGTATTCTCTTCCCGGTAGTTTAGTGTACGACCCAGGTCGAACCCACATACATGTTATTGTAAGAGCACCATCACATCCTGACCATATCAACAGCTGTGCCGCTTGACCAGATGGTGTTCCATTACAATTTGGTGTCAGAAGTGGGATACTAATAAAAGCTTGTTAGACTAGAAAAAAAAATCACGGCGTGTGAAATAAAAAAAAACGCCATATATGTTTTGGATAAATTTCATTGTTAGCTACAGGAGCAAGCTGGCTTATGGTTGACTGGCTGGTACGCTTGTATGATTGTTTGAGCCTTTGGTCCTCTGTAGTTGGCAACCTTGAAAATAATTTGCTGAAATCCTGGTGTTTGGACTATTCTACTTGGGAAGTGAGTGTTACTACTAAACTGATTGTAATAATAGCACGAGTGAGTGTTACTACTAAACTGATTGTAATAATAACACAATCTTAATAAGGCAAACAGTTTATTTAAATCAAATGATGAGACACACATCAACACGCCCTCTACCCTACAACAAAATACAAATAACGAGATGTATGATGAGCACAGAGCTTGCTGATATTTTACCGCATTTCGAAAATACCAGCGAGATTTATGGTTGCCAGTACAGAGAAATATCTCTGTAACTGAGAAGTTGTTTGACGGGTGATACCCGCTCTCTTGTAAGTGAGCTTGGCTATGATCATAGACGTGATTAAAACACTCTTGTTGAGAAGCTTTCACACGGATTATGTTCAGTGAACAAGTCTGTTTACCAGACGCTGTGTGGGTCGCGAGCTTGAAGCAAGGGTGACCATCCCAGAGCTGGCGCAAGCTACAAAGAAATTGGTACGACTAAGAAAGAACTATTAGCTGTGTTATAGCAGTGAAACACCAGTATTTGATCGATTAACAGTTCCAAGTACAACCGATCAATAGCATGGGATTAAAACATTATTAGATGAGACCTTAAAAGCATGTACCTTTAATGTAGTGCAGCATGCGCGTTGAGTGCACAACCGTGCTATATTGATGCCACGTAGACCGTGTCATATGGATAAATGAATATACTGTGATCGATGTGAAAGAAGATATTCTCCGGAGAAGATAGCTGACTTAACTAAATGCAGGGTAAATTAATGCTGTGTAGAGTCGCCTTGGAAGAAGGCAATATCAGGGTTGACAAAGCTGTTGGAAGAAGACAATATCGGGAATGACGAAGAAGTCACCCTGCCCTGCATGTGGAGTGTTCTTCATGATGTTGCTTGCCCTAATGATGGGGGTGACCATGTTGCCACTCTATTTAGTGATGGTACCATCCAGAAACACAAAGTGTTTCTTTTGTTGAACAGGACAAAGATCCTGAGTTTAATGGGCCCAGTATAGCTGACGACGATTTCCGTGGTGGTGAGGCGCACACTTCCATTAGTTTAGGACCTGGAGCAGCAGAGGTGCTCTCTTCGGAGATGTTACATGGAATGTCCCAGTTCGGGGTTCCTCACTTCACGCATGCAACGCTTAATTCTGTATGCGATGGGGTGGATGCAGAAGCTCACTAAATTCTCAAAGGTCGTCATGCATATTATTGTATATTATTATTATTATTATTATTATATGGAAGACTGGTTGAATCATTTTGAAGATGGGACACTGTTTGGGAGTTTGTTTGAGACTGGGGATTATCCCGTTGAGTTGAATGTTGCTCATGCTGGCGTGACAACAACAGATGAGGCTCGTTATGACACTGCAGGGTCATTACGAGACTATGATTGGTACAAGCGCCTAAAACTCCGTCAGTCTTCAATCTGATCGGGAATGTAAACACAGCACATGTCGATTATGTTTAAGTGTTAGTCAGCAAACTTGTGGATCTGGCCAATCCACTTCTTCATGTGGTATGACATAGGAACATTATGGTATTACACAGGAATATATTAGTTCAAAACAAGAAGATGGTGATGTTTTGAGAAATGTATTACAATGGAAAAGAGATGCTATATACCTCTTTAATCTACGTTGGCACCTGTCTGCTTACTTACAATAAAAATTGAACGCAATGATAGCCTATTGACATGAAAAGAAAAAAATTAGGATTTACATATGAGAAACGATCACAGATGTTGGAAATGATGCTGAAAAGCTGTTCTTCGATAAGAAGTCTTTCACAGGTCAAATGAAAATATTCCTGGTGGACACTAAGGCAGACGTAAAACTTATGTAATAAAATCAGAAAGAGGTTCAAATGCTGGTGCAATATGCACAAAGATGTATGATATTGGTATAGAACGTGCTTAACTTGTGGGTCCAGAAAAGTGTCCCACAGGAATGCAAATGCACCTTTTGCTGGAATGCAATGTTGGATATCCAATGGACGCATTGGACACACGTGATCCAGTCATAAAATAAATATATATCTTATGGTTGTTTCCTGCTATTTCACGAAATTTGTTGATGCAATATCTTTGAAGACACAAGAGGCAAAATATGTTGCTTCGAAATAAGTGAAACGATTTATATCTATATCTGGTGTGCTACTGCAATGGCATACTGACTGAGGGTAGAATTTCTAGTCCAAAGTCTCCCAGGAAGTATGCAAATTCCTGGGTATAGACAAGACGAGGACTAATGTGCGACCTCAGTTTGATAGCATGGTTTAGCTCTTTAATAACATGATCTCATCATATACCTCTGACACTCAAAAGTGCTCGAATGAACATACATTACTACTGATGCTAGCATAAAAGTAATCTATTCACGAAACCTCAGCGATGCACCATGGATTGTTCATCATGGCAAACTAAAGCCTAATTTTGGGGCAGAGTGATTTAATAATAAGACAGCAAAAACACAAACATATAAATCAATGTAATTAGTGAAAAACAGTCATTTTCTTTTATATACAATCAGAATTTAATATACCCTTGTGATAGTGTAAGACCGTCAACTGATACATTAACCTGTGCCAACAAGCTGGTTGTCTTAATTTATATTCAAGCAATTACTTCTTACTTCTAGCCAAAACGACATAGAAAAACCAAATAAAAATAGACAAAGAAATGAAACACTTCACATACACAGCTTGTGTGTCTGTGATTGTCAGTCCACTGTTGGTTTAGTGGAGCTTGTATCTGAAGACATGCATTTTTAAAGATCACAAACTTTATTACAAAGCTAACTGAGAGCTACGTAAGATGTTCTAAATGCATTCCATTCTATGCATAATCATTTGTTTTTGATTATATTTGTGTTCATATCCTTTCCTGATTGACTGAGATAGTGATGTCGCTGTATTTATGACCTGTTTGCACTGAATGTTGTTTGCACACACTGCAAGTTGTACTTATAACCAGTTTGTGCTGAATGTTGTTGCACACACTGCAAGCTGTATTTATAACCAGTTTGTGTTGAATGCTGTTTATGCACATGACAGGTTGGATTGATAGCCCGTTTGCACTGAATGTTGTTTGCATACAATGCAAGTTGTATTTATAATCAGTTTGTGCTGAATGGTGTGCAAAAGTTTGTGCTGAATGTTGTTGCACACACTGCATGTTGCTGAAGCTGACCACTGTCTGTGCTTGTACCCTCGGTTGTCTCGGCTGACGATAACATGCAGAAGAAACATCCGAGTTGCTGAAGGTGAATGCTTTATCTTGTCTAACCTGAAATAGAAGGCATATATTTAAATTATACTTACCCACCATGCATTGAAAAGAGGAATGAAAGCAGTGATTAGTTAAATCATCTTTAACATAAAGCAACAACATCATAATTTTAACAATCGATAATTTTACATTTGCTGCGGCCTGGTGCAAGGCTGGTGACGGCTGTGATCAGACTGTTGGTCTGGCTTACAGATTTGTTGTTGGTTCTTAGTGCTGTGATGACCACTAATGTGGGGAATAATTGTTCACCTGACTGTCGATGGTAATGTGTTTGCTGATGTACACCATGTCTATGGTGGCAAGAGAAATTAACCACTTCTTGAGAATTTTCTCACCTTCTCTTGCATGCTGTATATCAAGTTTATGCGCTGTTCAAGCTTCTCACCGCGCAAATGTCAACTTGTATCGCCTATGCGTGGGTGTGCGCCTTCATTCCACCTACTGTACTATCGCTGGCTTGAGATGGGTGTAAAATTGGACTGTGACATTTCATGCGTACGCTTTTGTTCTGACAGAGATTGTTTGCATCTTATTTTTATATGTTGGAGGAGAAAGCTTTGAGACTAGAATGCTTACATCAACGAAGGACCCTGAGTCAGTGATGGCTAAGATATTGCACAGATATGTCTGGTTCCGCAAGGAAACAACGTCTTCTAAGACAGGGAAGCTCCACTATATAAAATTAGGAACTATTTCAAGTATTGTGGCAATTTCAACCAGGCGATGTTGCCAAGAATGAGAAAGTACAACTTGGAACTTCTGAAAGAACGTGAATATTTCAGAATAAAGGGTCTCCAGTAGCTAGTTAGAAGACGCATGTAGCACTTTGCTGAGTTGTATTGGGCAGACTATGGTTGTTAGTCTGCATCACTGTATGTTGCCCGTTCATATACATATATGAACTGAATGATGTTGGTTCATATTGGCATGTGAACCGTTGGAAGATGGTAAACCCGGGAAGATGACGCAGAATGGAGTCAACTATACACGATTAAAGAAATCGCGTTTAAGCCAGTTTTTCAGATCAATTGAAATTAAATTATAATTAAGTATAATTCGCGTTTAAATATATACACTTAAATTTGAAGCAAATGGACTAAAATGGAAACAAAAATAAACCCTCATTGCTATACATAGAGAAACATTATAATAACGCGAAGCCAACTGAAAGAAGACCATGGAATTAGATTCGTTAAGTTAGATCTTTAAGCATAGTTAGACAGTTTATTTTCATGGAATTATATAGAACCATAGTAATCTGTCTGTAGAGATAACATTACTTAAAAAAAATGAGTGATTTGGTTACAAAATTTTACCCTAATGATAATTTATAAAACTATTCGAAGTCAACATGATTTGTTTGGAGAGTTTTGAGGTATTCTTCACAAATCATGATAATCTTCCAGGGATGTTTCCTCTACAGACATTTGCAAGATATTGTTAGATAGCTTATCAACTGGTGGTAACTTGAACAAATATCTTTTCTCCAGGATATTTCTGTGCAAGAACTTTATAATGTTGTGAAGTTCTTGTACGGAAAACGTTTTGGGAAAGCTTTATTAAAATAATACAAAAATAAAAAAGGGAGTTGCGTGGAAACAGTTGTAAAATGTCCCCATGACTTCAGATATATCCTGACTGCATTTAGCATTTGATCACTTTGGCTAATGTTATTAGTTTTTAATCTTAGATGGATGTAAAATATGTAATGCCTTTTCGCATTGTTACCACAGTTTGAAAATGGCTGCCCTGAGACACAAGTACTTCTGTAAGGGATTCGCTAACCTTCATTTTGAGTGGCTGCTCAAATGTCAATCAAGTTCTGGTTCGTGAGTCTGAAGGAGGCAGTTGAGTTTCTGGCTTTATGTTCATGGTGTTTTCATGGCTGCAAGGCAATTTATGTAACTGCAAGACCTGTTCTGTATGACTGTATGCAAGACTGTATGTTGGAATTATTTTGTTATTTTACTTTACTTGACCGCTAATTGACATGAACCGTGTAGATTTTTGGCGGCCATATTGCTATTCATGATTTTTTTTATACTTCAGACAGCCTCATCTTTGTCTGGATTGCAATCTGCTTTTTTTTAATCATTGAAAGCATTGGACAGATACAGAGATCTGTATACTATATGTCTTTCTGGTTGGTGCATGCATAAAACGAGTTAATGCTATTCAGTAAGTTATTTAAGATGTTCATTGGATTTATCGGTCAGACTGCCTTACAGATTTTCTAACCTTGGATTCACTTTTAATTCATTTAAGTTAATTCCAAGGCTTGGTAAATCTTGCATTGATTTGTTAGCTGCTTAGTTTTTCCATGTATGTATGTAATTTGAATTTCACACGCAACAAATTTTGTTAACGGTCATAGAACGCAACTTACAGTGAGATCCTTGTATTGTTAGGTCTCTTGCTTTAGTTTACATAATAAATACTCTTTGAGTTTCTAAGAAATATAATCATAAAATCAAATTATCTTAGTTTTATGTGCACAGTGGTCTAAATGCTGAAATACCTTAATGCTAACTTATACAAAAGTTAGAAGTATTTGGAGGCCGGACACATGACTAAATGGATATTTTTCAGAGTGTGTTGATGCCTAGAGTATGCATGTTCAGCAGGCAATAACAGTCGTTGTCTGATGTAGATGAGAACTAGCATTTTGTAATGCAAATGTGTCCTTTAACTAAATGGCTATTAAGGTATATCACGAATTCAAGACATTGTCCGATGTTAGAGACTTATGTATATGTATTTTCTTTCTCTTACAAATATGAGGTGTGATCCGTATCACTCTTTGTTTTGATATTGGATTGAAAGAGTTGGCTTTTGTTTGGTTCATATATAGCACTTACATGACTACAATAGCTTTTATTTGATACGAGATGTGGTGGTATTGCACTTACTGCATAGACAAAACAGTATCTTGAGATTTAACACGATTTCTGCTCATATGCAGCTAATCTTCCATATCTTTCTATCCAGTTGCTTTAAAAGAGGGATAAAAAGGTGTACGTATGAAAGTGTTATTGCTATGTCCATGTAAATTTGTATTTTCCTGTCAGTGTTATCTAAATAATCAGCTGTTTTCGGCTGTGTGTTAACCAGCAGTTTAGTGTTCATTTTAGGCAATGTTTACCATAATTTAAGCTTAAATTGTTCTTACACGATTACCTGCCTCGATTTTGAATGAGCCTAAGAGGTCCACTTTTGAGATCATTCGTCATCCAGGTAGGTGAATCCGACTTCGTAACCGGACACAAGCAAGTTGCTTGTAATGGTTACAATTCGGAAGGTAACCTTCAGAAGAAAAATTGAAACAGAAATTTTGTGGGTGAACTTGTGTGTGAACTGATTCGTAAGTTAAGTGTCAACAATATGGATAACTTTATAGACAAAAATTAAGTTGTACTAGTATTAATTTGTGTAAAATTAATATTAACGGATGAATAATGATAATAGCCAGTTGCCTCCTTCATTGTTTTATGTATTGCAGAAATGCAACTGCCACTTTCCAAGCTGTATTCTTACATAACATTCCACATGGGGTCCATGCCTTTTCAAGGTAGGGGGCTGTTGTAACGGCGTCTGGCTATTCTCTGTTATTCTATGTACAAATGTTCTCATTGTTGTTTAGATTCATTTATATCTGTTTTAACAAAATGTACATACCGATCTTCGGTCCGAAATAGCCGTAGCCGATGCAAACCATGTGCCAACTTTGTCGAGTATATCCTGTGTAAAATAGCCATGTCATCTCCAGGTGCGTATATAACCATGAATATCTATTGTTTATTTTAGTATCCATATTCTTTTTATGCTCACACTTTCGCATTTGAAACAGTATTTTCCATCAAATGTTTGTTTACTTTTTGCTCAGCTGTTCGAACTCTCTGCGCACTGAACATACCATAAAAACCGAACGTTCCGTATGCTTGGTAGCATGGTAAGGAATGTGACGTCATCCAGACACAACGTCATCCAGCGCGAGCCTGGAGGGTATATAAGGAGCGTTTCGGTTGAAGTTCAGTGTTGCTGATTGTTGCGAGCAACCTGCTGTGGCTTTTGCCAAAACAAGTTGAGGCACCTAGGTCGTGTTTCGGCTTCATATAGCTGAAACGCGACTAGGTTCGCCTAGATTGGAAGTATGGTGTTGCTTAGACTGTCTATGCCTGAGTCTGAATTATGTTTGCTTGTTTGTTGACCCGGCACTCCCATCTGGGCGAATGTTTGCCTATCTAGGCGAAACATGCGTCCATCTGTGAGGAGCATTTAGTTAGTTATTTATTTACTTTTAGGCGACGTTGGCACAGGTTATCAATACATCTATATAAATTAATTATAAATTAATGGCTTTTCATAAGCAGTCATAACTTTGAATACTCTCTTTGTTAATAAGTTTGGCTAAGGTCGAGCTTTGCGCCGAGCTAGGCATAGTCCTTGTTACGCTGCGCCGAGGTGGGCGAAGCCGAGGTGGGCGAATATTTAAAACATAGACTGTTTGGGCTGTTGCAGGGTATACTTCGCTTCTGACAGCGTGGTGTAGCAACTTCTAAGCTGTCTATGAGCTTAATGTAACTTAATATCGTGCATTTAAAGCAAGATTCGTTTATGCCTAAACCAGAGGAATCTGCCTGGCTCGGATAAAGTAAAATCGACTTGGGATGGTTAGTTCGCCTAATTAAGAATGTTTTACCTAGCTAGGCTGAATGAGACCTTGCCAGGATGGGTGGAAGGTGCTTCATTAACGGTCTACCTAGTTGCTGTTTGTGGCGTTTGTCAAAGCATGTTGTAGCAACTTGTAGAGTGTTATGAATTAGTACTTGCACCTATCTGGGATGAATTCCGCCTGGCTGGGAAAGGACGTTCTATCAGTATCAAGTAGGGACTTAATATTGCACGTTGTGAGTGACTATTTTTCTGACTATTAAAGGAAAATACTCTTTGGTATGCCTTATAAAGCATGTTAAGTAACTTAAATTGTTAACATAATGGATGTGTTAAAACGTAAATTATCTTGTTTAATGGGAATTTTATTCAAAGTAGTAGATCACCTAGCTTAGGGGATTTCGCCTATTTAGGCGTGATTTGCGCCTACCTAGGCGTGATATTTCACCCATCTAGGTGAGGTTTGCGCCTATCTAGGTGTGGTTTAGGTGGAGCCGATGCAGTGTTGGTATCTTGTCAAATGTTGTTAGTAGTAACGTGTGAATCTAGATGTTGCATGATCACACGTGAATGACAAGTTTGATCTGGTAAAGGTTGTTAGTGGCCTCCACTTATATATGAAAGCTTCCACCTAGCTAGGCGTGGATATTATAATTAAATTGCAGTGGGACTAAATTTGTACCTTGTAGAATACCTCTTAACTTACTTTAATTGTTAACACAAGGTCAACTGTAAAGAATTTCTTCTTAGATGACAAACTGATTATTCTTTAAGAGACTGTGTTGTATAACGGCAACGGTTAGGGAAAGATTCATTAGTCAATCATAGGAGAATGGGTTATACAACTATTTGCAATCACATACGTAAAGCCTATCTTTGTTCTACATGGGCTAAGCGTATCTAATAATATCACCAACTATCCGCTATGTTTTTTTTAAACACTTAATGAAGGAATATAGATCCAATACTTGCTCTGTAACCTTAATAACCTGAAGTCATTGGTACACCTAGATAGGGACACCTCCTTCGTGGGCGCTGAATGTAAACAATACCAAACCAGTTTGTTACAGTGTTGTGGGCTTTACAGAAGTGCTTGTAAGTAACACCTGGGTTGTAATTGACTTGTATTAGGAGCGCCCATTTAGGTGAAATTGTTGGTGCGCCCATTTAGGTGAATTGTTGGTGCGCCCATTTAGGTGAATTCTCGGTGCGCCCATTTAGGTGAAATTGTTGGTGCGCCCATTTAGGTGAATTGTTGGTGCGCCCATTTAGGTGAATTCTCGGTGCGCCCATTTAGGTGAAATTGTTATTGCGCCCATTTAGGTGAATTGTTTAATGTACCTATTTGGGTGGAATCCAATCTCTTGAATTGGTGTGACTCTCAACGTTCAATGAATTGGTGCAATGTCTTGTGCAATGATAGAATGTTATGTTTACACACATCTGGAAGAAAACCTTTCTAGGTTAATGTCAGCATTTTAGGCCTTAGTAACTGTATTCTCTTAAAATAGGTGTTATAATGTGCGACTGCAGTAATTTGTTTTTGTTGTTCTGTTCACCTATGCCTTAGCCTAATAAGATAGTTTACTATAGACTGCACACACTATTGTCAGGGGTAACAAAATAAATTTAAGAAACTGAACCAATGGCTGGCTGTGTATTCTCTTCCCGGTAGTTTAGTGTACGACCCAGGTCGAACCCACATACATGTTATTGTAAGAGCACCATCACATCCTGACCATATCAACAGCTGTGCCGCTTGACCAGATGGTGTTCCATTACAATATTAACCACAATGAGGCGATATGTGGCACGCATGGCGCAGAACGGTACCTCAAAGGTCAAGGTCATACTTAGAGGTCAAAGGTAAAAAAGGGGGCCTTTTTTCATGTTTGGTCTATAACTTTCTTATTTTTAGATGGATTTTGAAATTACTTGGCAGAAATGTTAACCACCATGAGACGATGTGGTGTGTGCATGACCCAGGTTGGTACCTCAAAGGTCAAAGGTAAAAAAGGGGCCTTTTTTCGTGTTTTGTCAATAACTTTCTTATTTTTGATAGAATTTGAAATTACCTGGCAGAAATGTTAACTATCATGAGACGATGTGTTGCACGTATGATTCAGGTTGGTACCTCAAAGGTCAAGGTCATACATAGAGCTCAAAGGTAAGCAAGAGGCCCTTTTTCGTGTTTGGTCAATAACTTTCTTATTTTTAGATGGATTTTGAAATTGCTTGGCAGAAATGTTAACCATCATGAGACGACGTGTTGTGCGCATCACCCAGTTTGGAACCTCAAAGGTCAAAGGTAAAAAAGGGGCCTTTTTCATGTTTTGTCAATAACTTTCTTATTTGTAGATGGATTTTGAAATTACTTGGCAGACATGTTAACCAGTATGAGACGATGTGGTGTGTGCATGACCCAGGTTGGTACCTCAAAGGTCAAAGGTAAAAAAGGGGCCTTTTTTCGTGTTTTGTCAATAACTTTCTTATTTAATATAGAATTTGAATTTACTTGGCAGAAATGTTAACTATCATGAAACGATGTGTTGCACGTATGATTCAGGTTGGTATCTCAAAGGTCAAGGTCATACATAGAGCTCAAAGGTAAACAAGAGGCCTTTTTTCGTGTTTGGTTAATAACTTTCTTATTTTTAGTTGGATTTTGAAAATGCTTGGCAGAAATGTTAACCACCATGAGACGACGTGTTGTGCGCATCACCCAGTTTGGTACCTCAAAGGTCAAGGTCATACATAGAGGTTAAAGGTAGAAAAAGGGGCCCTTTTTGTGTTTGGTCAATAACTTTCTTATTTTTAGATGGATTTTGAAATTACTTGGCAGAAATATTAACCACCATGAGTCGATGTGGTGTGTGCATGACCCAGGTTGGTACCTCAAAGGTCAAGGTCATACTTAGAGGTCAAAGGTTAAAAAGGGGCCTTTTTTCATGTTTGGTCGTTAACTTTTTTTATTTGTAGATGGATTTTGAAATTACTTGGCAGAAAGTCGTGTGCAAGACCAAGGTTCATACCTACAATGTCAAGGTCATACCTAGAGATCAAAGGTCAAAAAAGGGGCCTTTGTTGTGTACAGTCAATAACTTTCTTATTCTTTGATGGATTTTGAAATTACTTGGCAGAAATGTTTACCATCATGAGACGATGTGTTGTACCTCAAAGGTCAAGGCCATACTTAGAGGTCAAAGGTAAAACAGGGCTTTTTTGTGTACGGTCAATAACATTATTATTTCTCTATGAACTTTTTAAAGTTACTTTGCAGAAATGTTCATCTTCATTAGTTAATGTGATGCACACAAGATACCTCCAATGTCAAGGTCATGCTTAGAGGTCAAAAATGGGGAGACATCTGTGTTTTTGTAGAAAAACAAATTCCAGTTTTGGCTTGATTCTGACAGCCGGGATTCCTTGAGTGTGAAAATTTTTACCATAGGCCTACAAAGGCAAAATACGTCTTCAACTTTTCTTAACCAATTCTGATTTGATCTTCAGCAAACTTGCAGATTACCAGGAAAGGCATACGGTTGCTTTGAGTTCGAAGTTTGTCCTCCCAGGACCAATGTCTTTGGAGTTACCTGCCCTTGAGCTTAAATATCAGTGAAAAATGGTGTCGTCACTTTTTATACACCCGTTTTGCAAAACGGTCATTTTATGGTATGGAGTCTGCGTACATCCATCCATCCATCCATCCATCCATCCATCTGTCCATCTGTAAACTTTTCGCTTCCTGATAACTGCTCTTACAGTTTTCATCCAATCAAGCTGAATCTTGGTCGAATGTTAAGACCATGACATGATGTGGCGCATAGCGTTTCGAGGTTACGGTCTACCAAATATTTACTGAATTACGCCCCTTTGAACATTTGTATAAACTTTCATTTCCGGATAACTCTCCCACAGTTTTTATCCGATCAAGCTGAAACTTGGTTGATAGTAAGACCAAGACCTGGTATAGCGCATATCATTTCGAGATTACGGTCCACCAAATATTCACAGAGTTATGCCCTTTGATTTATTTTTTTTAAACTTTTTAATTTCCGGATAACTCCTCCTGTAGTTATGTCTCCCCCGAAAAGAAAATGTTTTTCGGAGAGACATATTGTTTTTCCCCGGGCGTCTGTCTGTCTGTCCATCTGTCACACATTCGTGTCCGCTCTATAACTTGAAAACCGTTCGAGCTATCTTCACGAAACTTCATATAAATATTTATCAGCATTAGACGACATGCAATGGCGCAAGAACTATAACTCTCGCATTGATACTTTTTGAATTATCTCTCTTGGAAGTTTGTCGGTATGTATATATGTATGGGCAAATCGTGTCCGGTCAATAGCTTTCTTATTTTCAGATGGATTTTAAAATTACTTGGCAGAAATATTAACAACCATAAGACGATGTGTGGTGCCCATGAGGCAGGTCGGTACCTCAAAGGTCAAGGTCATACTTAGAGGTCAAAGGTCAAAAAGGGGCCTTTTTTCGTGCTTGGTCAATAACTTTCTTATTTTGAGATGGATTTTAAAATTACTTGGCAGAAATATTAACAACCATGAGATAATGTGTGGTGCGCATGAGACAGGTCGGTACCTCAAAGGTCAAGGTCATACTTAGAGGTCAAAGGTGAAAAAGGGGCCTTTTTTCGTGTTTATTCAATTACTTTCTTATTTTGAGATCGATTTTAAAATCACTTATTGGAAATGTAAACCAATATAAGACGATGTGTTGCATGCATGACCCAGGTTGGTACCTCAAAGGTCAAGGTCATACTTAGAGGTCAAAGGTTAGAAAAGGGGCCTTTTTCGGGTTTTGTCAATAACTTGCTTATTTTTAGTCAAGATAGAATTTGAAGTTACTTGGCAAAAATGTTAACTATCATGAGACGATGTGTTGCATGCATGATTCAGTTTGGTACCAAAAATGTCAAGGTCGTACATAGAGGTCAAAGGTAAAAAAGGAACTTTTTTTCATGTTTGGTCAATAACTTTATTATTTTTAGATGGATTTTGAAATTGCTTTGCAGAAATGTTAACCACCATGAGATGATGTGTTGCACGCATGACCTAGTTTGGTACCTGAAAGGTCAAGGTCATACATAGAGGTTAAATGTAAAAAGGGGCCTTTTTGTGTTCTGTCAATAACTTTCTTATTTTTAGATGGATTTTGAAATTACTTGGCAGAAATATTAACCACCATGAGCCGATGTGTTGCGTGTATGACTCAAAGTGGTACCTCAAATGACAAGGTCGAACTAAGAGGTCAAAGGACAGAAAGGGGCCTTTTTTAGTGTTCAGTCAATAACTTTCTTATTCCTGGATAGATTGTGTAATTACTTGGCAGAAATATTAACCATCATGAGACGATGTGGTGCACGCTAGACCCAGGTCAGTACCTCCAAGATCAAGGTCATACTAAGAGGTCAGAGGTAATTTTTTTTTTTTTGTGTGTGTCCAGTCAATAACTTTTTTTTATTTCTGGATGGACTTTATAAAGTAACCATGCAGAAATGTTCACCGTCATTAGACCATGAGTCATGTGCAAGGCCAAGGTCCATACCTCAGATGTCAAGGTCACATCTAGAGGTCAAAGGTAAAAAAGGGAAGTCTATTCCTTCCTTATTCTTTGATGGATTGTGAAATTACTTGGCAGAAATGTTAACCATCATGAGATGATGTGTTGTACCTCAAAGGTCAAGGCCATACTTAGAGGTCAAAAGTAAAAAAGTTTTTTTTTGTGTGTACGGCCAATAACTTTTTTATTTCTATGAACATTTTTAAAGTTACTTTGCAGAAATGTTCATCTTCATTAGATGATGTGTTGCACACAAGACCCAGCTCAATACCTCCAATGTCAAGGTTATACTTAGAGGTCAAAAACGGGGGAGACATCTGTGTTTTTGTAGAAAAACAAATTCTAGTTTTCATCTGAGTTTCAAGCTGAAACTTAGTAGGTAGTAAGATCATGACCTGATGGAGAGCATATTCTTTCGAGGTTATAGTCCACCAAATATTTACAGACTTATGACCTTTGAGTATTTCTGTAAATATTCTGATAGCAGATACAATTGACATTCAATCAAGCTGAAACTTGATATATAGTTAGAGCATGATGTTTAATATCCCTTTAATCGTTCGTCCGTCTGTCTGTCCACATTTTCATGTTTTTTTTTCTTAAAAAACTTTCAAACCGTGACACGCATCAACTTCGAACTTTAAACATAAGGTCACAGTAACAATACACGGTCTTATATCAAGTAATATTACTGAAGCATCAAAATTGCTAGAGTAATAGCCCCTTGTAGAATTCAAATTTTCAGCATGTTTTCTCTTTTTTTTTGTTTCGTCAAATTTCGAAATCATTATAAATATTCCAATAAAACTTGGTATAGTTATAGAGATACACGCATGTGTAGCAAAGGGCAACAACTCCAGCTGTAATAAATTTTAATTTTCAGTTTCAGATTTACTAAATAATAGTGGGGTTCAAGGGGATCAAAATACATCACGAAAACACGCCTATATAACTTTGACCCCCTTGAACCCCACTTTTATACAGTAAAACTGGGGTTTCCGGGGGTATACCTTATTTTTCTTATTTCTGCTCTAAAATATAGATTGTGGGTACTCGTTAGAACCGCCTTGATGAGGCGGTTCTAACGAGTGCCCACAATGTATATTTTGAGTAGAAATAAGAAAATTATCACAATTTTTCATCTTAAAATTTCTAATTTTTTTGCCAAAAAATTGGCAATATATTTGTATAGGCGTGTTTTCGTAATGATAGGCGGGTTTTCGTAATGCTCCTTGTATAGCTCGCAGGCTGTAGAGGTATATGCGATCGGCGATGACTCGTAAGTCACATTACGAATGCGTAGGCTGATATGAGTCTTCTCTGTTCACACCTGTGCCAGAACAGATTAGACAGTTATGAAGAAGCGTGATGCTGAAGGCTACCTGGGAAAACTGCCAGTACAAGTTTGTTCCCCTGATATTAGATCATACGAATTTTGCAGACTGTAGAGCTCGGACTGTTCAAATATGTTGCTGGCTTAAGTTTCCACAGAGCTTTAGAGTTAATTTCATTGAGTGTGCATCCTGAAGATGGTGAAAACAGAGTCACGAAATGTATTTTATATATGATTATGATCCAGTTGATGTCAAAATCACAACAATACATGTGTGAAGAGCTAAGACTCCCATCAGAATCATGCGAATTTTATTGCCTCTAAGCTATCCTCAGAGCACATTACAAAAGCACACCTATTCAAATACGCCTATTCAGATATTGAAAATTTTCCACCAAAAAAATGAAACTTTTGGAAGGGACTTGATTTTTTTATAAGTTCAGCGCAGAAGATAATATCTTGTGTGTATTATCGAACACGAACAACACAATAGCATAAAAATCTTAACAAGATGTGAACACAGCGACTAGAATGAGGTAACATTTCTAAACACGAAAACATGTAATCTTAAACAGACTGAATGAGCATTAGTCCGGCAGAAGTTTCACTGTACCTAGATTTGCGGTGTTTACAAAATGTTTTGATATATTTTAAGGCAGAGACCTTCTACTGTAAGAATATACTTGATGCCATCTTGTCACCCTTGGGCATTTCCAAAAACTCAAGATGGCGGCCAAGATGGCCGACAGGAAAATTCAAAATATGTACTTAATGCACTGGTTGTCCATATGTGTGAAGTGCAAACCTACATATGACATCAAATGTTTTTGGTTTTAATAAAAATCCTTCCAGACTGTTTTACATTTTTAAGTTCTGTTGTGTTGTTTACGTTACAAAATATTGCGCACTCCACAAAATCTTCATTCTCACCATCAGTTTAATTAATATGTTTCTCAATGGACATTTTACCTAAATATTACATTATTAAAAGACATACATTTAAGCTATTCAAAATAGAAGTAGAGGCAATGATCAGGAATCGATACAATTAACCCACAGCTCCCATCAGAGACACGAAACGGGAAAGAAAATATATATATATATATATATATATATATATATATATATATATAGTACTGTATATATACTGATTCTTAACCATTAGACAGGGAGGAGAAGTTTCCCCTTTTCAGAGGGTTTTTCCGTTTGTCTGGAAATTGCTGAATTAAAAACTATTGGATTTGCTCTGGTTAGGAACAGCATCACTAAAACCATGTGTGAAACGACAAGTCCTGCAACAAAGGGTCTGGTAGACTTTCTTTGGATACTGAGATTTTTGTCTGCATTAGATAAGTGTGAAGCATGGGATGTCGGGTGTTGTTTTCCTGAAAATTTGTTCGGAGAATGACTGGATTTTTGCAGGCACTGTTGGTACTGATAAGATGCCGCGTCCTGGTATGGGCCTGCACTGTTTGCCGGGATACCCGTTTTGGGGTTTCTGGTGCAAAATGGGTTAAAGGTGATAGTTTTATACCCAGATAATAGCTTATAAATAGATTACACCACAATCTCGCCGTGACACTGTTTGTGTGGCGCGTTTTTAGATATAGTATGGTATAGAGGATGGAACCATAGGATTTGTGGTTTTTATGTGGAAGTGGCCATAGGCAGTATAGATAATTGTAGTTTTTCTATATAAGCTGCGCATGTTTAACTGAATGTGACACAGTTATATATCTAACAAGGTCGATGCCCTGGACACTTTTTTTGCCTTAGACATTCATAATAGTGATATAGAGTTTGAGATGTACAGTAGAACTTTGATGGCTCGAACACCGATGGCCCGTTTACCATGGCTGGGTCGAACTCATACTTGAGCCCCTAGGAAAATCCTCAAGATAAGAAGTGGTGGGGGATGATTGGGGGATTTTGGTCTTTTGTCTTGTGGATGTGTGCTGTGTGTACTCATTAGAGTCGCCTCGGTGAGGCGATTCTAATGAGTACACACAGCAAACATTTTCATTATACAACATCGAAAGATGTTCAAAAGTATCTTGTTATGCCTCTGGGCAGTGGCCTAGAGTGGCTCGAACTACCGCTGTCTCGAATAAATTTTCATGGTCCCAAAGGGGTTCGAGCCATCGAGGTTCGACTGTATATAGAATATTAACATATGACTTCAAAATCCTCCACATAAGAAATAATGTGGGATAGTTGTTTTGTACCCGCTTTTTCGACGAAAAATCGGGTATAATATTTTCGTACCACAGTTCACTCTGGCGTCTGTCCGTCCGCCAGTCCGTCCGTCCGTCACGTTTCTTGTGATTGGAACTCCTCTGCAACCACTGAAGTTACACTTTTGAAACTTTGTATGTGGATGGTGCAAGGAGTGTGAATGGCGGTGGGCAACTTTTTTGTGACCTTGACCTCAACATGACCCCAAGGTCAAAGGTCAAAATTATGATTTGCCATATCTCCTAAACAATTGGAGTTACGCTTTTGGTTAACTCAAAATAAAATGAAATGAATATCACTGCAGAGGTACCATTAATAGCATACCGGAAAATGATCACCTTTTTGGTAGGTAGTTTTTTTAATATTCTTTATACTGTAAATATTTTGGTTTTGGTTTCCGTTTCTGCTCCTGCACACTTTTCTCAGTATGGCTCATTTTGGGTATGGATTCATAGAGACAGTTCGATTTGACATCTGAACCGTTAAGGATTTACTCACAGAACTGTCAAGGACTATCTGAAGTAACAAAACGGCGAGATTTGTTTCATTATGTTAAATCTAAAAAATACAACATTATTTGCTTACAACATGTTCATGTAAAGTCGCAGTTAGAGCCTTTTATTAAAGCCCAATGGGGTTATGATGCCTACTTTAGTTCATATACAACTAATAGTAGAGGGGTTATGATACTTATAAATAACAACTTTGAGCAAAACGTTGATAAAGTAATGGCAGACAAAAATGGAAATTATATTATTATGGATATAAGCATACAAGGAAAAAAGTTAACTTTAGTTAATCTCTATGGCCCAAATCAAGATAACCCTAATTTTTATACCACTCTGTTGCAAAAAATTGCTCAATTTGAAAATGATCAATTAATTTTATGCGGTGATTGGAATTTTATCTTGGATCCAGAAATGGATTGTGAAAACTATTTGCATGTCAATAATCCAAATGCAAGAAGGGTAATTTTAAACTATATTGAAGAAGAAAATCTTATAGACGTGTGGCGGGTGATGAATGAACATTGCAAGAAATATACTTGGCGGAGGTTAAATCCTACACGTAAACAGGCCCGCTTAGATTTCTTTCTGGTCAGTGAAAATCTATCACAATTTGTGGTTGACACTGATATTCTCTCGGGTTATAGAACTGATCATAGCAGTATTTTGCTAAATTTGAAATTAACAAATAATGAGAGAGGAAAAGGTTATTGGAAATTTAATAACTCTTTACTCAAAGATCCGGATTATATACAGAAAGTAAAAGAAACAATAGAAGAGGTAAAACAGACATACAGTTTAAATCAAAACAACATAAATGATATTGAAAACATTGAATTTAATATAAATGACCAGTTATTTTTAGAAACTTTATTAATGATGATAAGAGGTATAACTATTAAATATTCCTCTGAAAAAAAAGAGAAAAACTTCTGAAGCCGAATTAAAACTGGAAAACGATATTAAAGTATTAGAAAACGAAATAAATGCTAACTTTAATAATATCTCTGAAGAAAAAATACGTGACTTAATAACAAAAAAAGAAGAATTATTAAATATAAGAAAAGATAAAATAGATGGGGTAATGTTACGATCAAGGTGCCGATACCAAGACTTGGGAGAAAAGCCTACAAATTATTTCTTTAATCTTGAGAATAGAAACTTTACCAGTAAAGTAATTAACAAATTAATTGAGGAAGGGGTAGAATACACAGATACTAATGATATTTTAAACTGTCAGAAACAATTCTATTGTAATTTATATAATGAAAATGAACAGTTAAATGACGAAGGTATTGAAAATATTCTGGGAGAAAACGACAATAAACTTTCTGACCTTGATTCAGATCAACTTGAAGGCGAAATTACTTTCAGTGAACTAGGTGAAACTCTGAAAACTATGAAGAATGGGAAAAGTCCCGGTCAAGATGGATTTACTGTTGAATTTTTTAAATTTTTTTGGATAGATTTAGGCTATTTTGTTTTAAGATCTCTTAATTATGGTTATAGATGTGGAAATCTATCTATAACTCAAAAACAAGGTGTCATAACCTGTATTCCAAAACCAAATAAATGTAGACAAACCCTTAAAAACTGGCGTCCTATTTCATTGCTTAATGTAATCTATAAAATGGCTTCTGCGGTTATAGCAAATAGAATAAAAAATGTTTTAAATAAACTTATTCATGAAGACCAAAAGGGATTTTTATCAGGTAGATATATAGGCGAAAATATAAGAATGATTTACGATGTTTTATTTGAAACACAAAAACAAAATCTCCCAGGACTGATATTATCGATTGACTTTGAAAAAGCATTTGATACAGTTTCTTGGAAATTTATTGATAAAACTTTAAAGTACTATAATTTTGGACCCTCAATCAGAAAACGGGTAAGAATTTTTCAAAAAGATTCTGAATCCTGTATCATACAGAATGGCTTTATGTCTGAAAGTTTTAGTCTGAACAGAGGATGCAGACAAGGGGACTCAATATCTCCATACCTATTTGTTTTGGCTGCTGAAATATTGGGTCAGATGATAAGGAATAATCAAGAAATACGAGGCATCAATATTGATAACAAGGTTTTTAAACTAAGCCAATATGCCGATGATACTCAGATTTTCCTGGACGGTTCAGAAAGGTCTTTAAGGGAGACGTTAAATGTTTTAAATCAGTTTTATTTTTTGTCAGGACTTAAGGTCAATGTTGAAAAAACACGTTCTATTTGGATTGGAGTGTTGAGTAATTCGGTTACACGCCAATGTCGTGAATTCAATCTCGACTGGAATCAAGGCCCGTTTAAAGTACTTGGCGTTAATTTTTCAACTAATGTTAATGATGTTTGGGACTTGAATTACCACGAAGTTCTGAATAAAGCTGAAAATATTTGTAAACAATGGGCAAAAAGAAGGTTGACATTAATAGGTCGTATAACAATTATAAAATCTCTAGCCTTGGCTAAATTCACTCATTTATTTTTAGCACTTCCCAATCCTCCAGAAGATCTCATCAAGCAGATAAACCGATTTTTTTTTTTAAATTTTTATGGAATAATGGGCCAGACAGAATTAAACGCTGTGGTTCGAGCCTCGCTCGGGTCATATGTGAGACGCCAAGTTCTGCAACGGATGGTCAGGTGGTTTTTCTCCGGGTACTCCGGTTTTCGCCCATCTCTGATATACGATCGGCTCGATATGAGTGAAATAATCTTAGAAGGGCCGTAAAACCAAAACTTAAAAAAAATTATATATATATACTAAGCCACCATAGAATTCGGGTTCCGATAGGCCTTGTTGCAGAAGTGTTTTAAGTCCAACATTGAATTTTGAAACCAAATCAGAATGACGTCTATAAAACTTAGAAAAGGCTTCACGTAGTTTATGATACCGATACCCCTGATTAAGAAGTTTAGCGGTTAATAACAATACAAGAACAGATCAGCCACAAGCCTCATCGTGTATTAGTCATTTCATTCCTGTTAAGTTTCATATCTATGAAACGGCGGAGGCCTTCATCCGGACTGAACAAATTATCTGTCTAAATCGTGTCGGATATAAGGGTGAGGATTGTGGTCAAGTAAAAGCGATTTAAGCCCCACCCACCCCCCCCCCCCCCACACACACACACACCACCACCACCACAACCATTTTGGCTATTTTGTGGGAAAATAATTGTCCTTTTGGCTTTAAGCTATTGGTGTTTCCATTAGTGTCTAGTTGTTTCATGTTTGTGCTTCTTTCCCTTTGGTGTCTCTGATGGGAGCTGTGGGTTAATTGTATCGATTCCTGTTCATTGCCTACACTTCTATTTTGTTCCCGTTTAGGACACAGAAACATCCTCTGTCCCAGCACTGGAGGGTGAGCAGTGGTGAGATATCCAGGCATGAGGGTATTTTTTTTTTTCAAAGATTTTGGTGGCCAGCCAAAGGATCCAGAGGAGTCAACGCTACATACGACATGCTGCACTCCTGTTAAATATAGTGGAGAGGAGTGTAGTGGAAGTCGTTACTGGTCGGCTTCAAGATGCGTCATTGGTGGAAAACGACAGAGCCGGGTACCAAACGAACAAGCGCGTCGAGCAGGAGAAGCTCATACCATGCAGAGATATTGTGCCACCGTGGATAAATGACTCTTGGTGGAAGATTCTGGCGGAAAAGAACTAACATGTAAGACACCCCTAAAGTTACTTTAGAAACGAGTTTGCTTGCGCACGACTTTCTTTGTAGGCTGTTCAACCTCTCGATGTATAGGAATCCCATATTTAAAACTGGGCTGGGTAATAAAATGCATATTCCTTGCATTTTGTTAGAGCTGATGGATCATTTTGCATCAAATTTATAGTGCAGGTCACTCTTAACATACTGTCCATGTTAATGGTAGTGGGCCCAGTGACACATGATCTGGTTGAAACAGAAACTGTATAGACGCTATCTTGAAAGCGCTTTCCATTGTACTGGATGAAAATAGAAGAACTAAAATTAAAACAGTGACAAAAAATTAAAATGCGAGAGTACAGAACCAAACGTATGCTTCATTCAGTTGCTATGTCAATGTGAGCTTTATCTTAACGCTGTCCCCGTGTCAAATGTCATGCATTCTGAACGTTGTTTACATCTCAAGAGACGTCATTGGCGTCATGTCAATACCAACGCATCGACGTGAAATAAACTTTCTCGCGTAACGATTGCATTGGAAAAATAGGACCGGCTACAGAGAAATATTTCCTTATATGGAATAAATCAGAGGTGATTATCATTTAAATTCATTGAGGAATCGTTGTATCTTAATATATGATGTTATTTCATTCGAAGACGCGTTGTCTTATGATAAAAATTGTTAATGTTCATAATAATTATGTAATCTTCTTTAAGGTACATTGTATTTTGATATCCGTTTAAATCACAATGCGTAATTAGGCAGATGAAAGATCATCATGTTTCCACTTTGCTTGAAAGCTAAAACTCAAAAGTAAATTATATGTATACTACTCAAAGGGATCACTTTTAATATTTCAAATTTTGCACTGAAAATATAAAATATTCTTGACAGAATTTGTACTCGGTATATTGATAAATATCTTCAGCAGAAACTTGTATGCAATTCAGTACTCATGGAAGTGCACACTTATCAAAAAAAAACTTGCGTAACACTGCATTCCAATAGAAAAATCAAACTTCAGTGTTCCTATACTGAGCGTTACAAGGATTTCATTTTATCTGTGAAACTCTAAAATGCCTAGGGGACAATTAATAAAACGTCTGAGCCCCGAAAAAATGAATCCTGGCTCAGAATAATGGAGTCTGGGGTCTCTCAACGTCGTGTTGCTGGGATTCTGAATGTGTCTCAGAACGTGGTTTCCCGAATTTGGAGTCGGCTTGTTACCCACGTAAACCCTTCACACAGACACGGCGGGGGTCGAGAAAGGGCCACAACTCAAAACCAGGACCGTTTTTTGTTGATTCAGTCTCGACGTCGACGATTCAAACGGTGTAAATCCTAATGTTACGGTTGGTAAGGCTCTAGGCAAACAGTGTAACTCAATGTGTTACGGCTAGTAAGGCTCTAGGCAAACATGGCAAATACAGATGTTACGGTTGACGGGGCTCTAGGCAAACAGTGCAGATCCAAATGTTACGGCTAGTAAGGCGCCAGGCAAACAGTGTAAATCCACATGTTACGGCTGGTAAGGCACTAGGCAAACAGTGTAGATCCAAATGTTACGGCTGGTAAGACTGTTGGAAAACAGTGTAGATCCAATGTTGCGGCTACTAAGGCTCTTGGCAAACAGTGTAAATCCAGATGTTACTGCTGGTAAGGCTCTTTGTAAACAGTGTAGATCCAAATGTTACGGCTAGTAAGGCTCTCGGCAAACAGTGTTAATCCAGATTTTACGGATGTTAAGGCTACATTTGTATAGGCAAACAGAATAGATCCAAATGTTACGGCTGGTAAGGCACCAGGCAAACAGTGTAAACCCAGATGTAACGGCTGGTAAGGTGCATGGCAAACAATGAAGATCAAGATGTTACGGCCGCCTGGTAAGGCTCTAGGCAAGCAATGTAGGTCTAGGTGTTATATTTGGTAATGCTCTCTAGGCAAAGAGTGTAGACCCAGAAGTTACTGCTGGAAAGCCTGTAGGCAATCAGTGTAAAACAAGATATTGCGGCTGGCAAGGCTCTGTGCAAACAATATAGAGCCAGATACTACGGCTGGTAAGGCTTTTGGCAAACAGTGTACAGATGTTACGGCTGGTAAAGTTCTAGGGAAACAGTGTAGATCCAAATGTTACGGCGGGTAAGGCGCTAGACAAATAGATTAAATCCGGGCGTTACGGCTGGTAAGGCTCTTGTCAAACAGTGTAGATCCAGATGTTACGTGTGGTCAGGCTCTAGGCAAATAGTGTAGATCCAATGTTACGGCTAGTAAGGCTCCAGACAGTGTTAATCCAGATGTTACAGCTGGTACGGCTCTAGGCAAACAGTGTAGGCCCAAATTTTACGGCTGATAAGGCGCTAAGCAAGCAGTGTAAATCCTGATGTTACGACTGCTAAAGCTCTAGGCAAACTGTGTAAATCAAGATGTTACGGCTGGTAAGGCTCTAGGCAAGCATTGTAAATACAGATGTTACAGCTGGTGAGGCTCTAGGTCCAATTGTTACGGCTGGTAAGGCGCCAAGCAAACAGTGTAAATCCAGATGTTACGGCTGGTAAGGCACTAGGCAAACAATGTAGATCCAAATATTGCGGCTGGTAAGCCTATTGGCCAACAGTGTAGACCCAATGTTACGGCTAGTAAGGCGCTAGGCAAACAGTGTAAATCCAGGTGTTACGGCTGGAAAGGCTCTAGGCAAACAGTGTAGATCCAAATCGTACGGCTGGTAAGGCACTAGGCAAACAGTGAAAATCAAGAGGTTACAGCTGGTAAGGTTCTAGGCCAACAGTGCAGATCCAAATGTTACGCCTGGTAAAGCGCTAGTCAAACATTGTTAATCCAGAAGTTACGACTGGTAAGGTTCTTGGCAATCAGTGTTGATCATGTTGTAACGGCTAGAAGGCTCTAGGCAAACAATGTAAATCCAGATGTTACGGCTGGTGGGGCTCTAGGCAAACAGTGTATCTCCAAATGTTACGGTCGGTAAGGCTCTAGGCAAACAAAAAAATGTTACGGCTGGTAAGACTCTAGGCAAACAGTCTAGATCCAATGTTACGTCTAGTAAGGCTCTAGGCAAAAAAGTGTAAATCCAGATGTTACGGCTGGTAAAGCTCTGGGCAAACAGTGTAAATCCAGATGTTACGGCTGGTAAGGCTCTAGAAAAACTGAAAATCCAGATGTTACGTCTGGTGCGGCTCTACGCAAACAGTGTAAATCCAGATGTAAGGGTTATTAGGCTCTAGTCAAACAGTGTAAATCCAGATGTTACAGCTGGTAAGGCTCTCGGAAAATAGTGTAAATACAGATGTTTAGGCTGGTAAGGCTCTAGGCAAACAGTGTAAATCCAGATGTTACGGCTGGTAAGGCTCTAGGCAAACACTGTAGATCCAGATTTTACGGCTGGTAAGGCTCTATGCAAACAGTGTAGTTTCAGATATTACGGCTGATAAGGCGCTAAGCAAACAGTTTAGATCTATATGTTATGACTGGTAAGGCTCTAGGCAAACAGTGTAGATGTAGATGTTACGGCTCGTAAGGCTCTAGGCAAACAGTGTAGAACCGGATTTACGGCTCGTAACCAGTTCATCAGGATCTTCTTTTTTGCATTATGTTAATGAATGTAACCAAAAAGTGAGTTATCAGAATCTATGGCCAGGATCATAATAATGTGTGTGCGAGTGAATTCGGGTTTAACGTCGCTTTCAACAATTTTTCAGCCATATCACGACGGTGTCTGGTTGCGACAGGGAGCTCAATGCTCACTTTTATAGTGCTGCCTCACTGAAGTATCATGTCCCAGACACATTACATGATAACACACCCAGTCACATTATCCTGACACTGGGTCGACCAGTCCTAGCTCTGCCCCGTAAATCTGAGTGCCAAGCGAGGAGCAACTAGTACAATTTTTAACGACTTTGGTATGTCGCGGCCCGGGATCGAACCCGTGACCTCCCGTTCCCCGGAGCGGACACTCTACCAACTGAGCTATCGGGGCCGGTACCAGGATCATAATAAAATTTGAAAGTGTCCATACTTCATAAACTCAAAGTTGAATTTTGTTCCAGAAACCCCAAAACCCATTTTGTTCCAGAAACCCCAAAACGCGGTGTCTGATCAGAGCCTACACTGTGTGCAAAAAGTTAAGCCATTTTCCAATTAAATGTTGATGAAAAAACAACCTGACACCCCTTAATTTTGAATATATAAGGAGGAAGATTCCATTTGGTATAATGGGCAGAAACTCAATAATCAGGTCTCTGGCCGCTTTAGGTTCGAGCTGGGCTCGGGTAAAACTTGAGACGCCAAGTTTTTTTAAGGAAGGTCATGCAGTGTTTCAACGATCGGCTCTAAATAAGTGAAATAACAGTGAAACGGCCATAAAACCAAACGAGTTCCTGTCTTTGGTGTACTGAATTATTCGTTGCTGCCGTCCTGTAAAATATTATAGCAAAGACGATAGTTGCTCAGTCGCAAAACTTTGATAGGTACATGAATTACATAATTATTGATGATTTTCTTCTTTCTCGTAACAGCTTGTTACGTAATTGGCTAAGCAGGTGTCACCTCGTACCGAAGAGAAACGCATTCATGTTATACATCTGTCATTATTGACAAAGATCCATCTTAATCACATTTGAGAAATGTTATGTGTTTTAAGACGGCTGGTGAGACCAAGTCTAGTTCTGAACTGTATGTTGCAGATAGATCAACATAGGCTAGAGGAAGACAGCTCTGTTAGTGATGCCTTAGCTTTGGCTTTGCGCTGTGCACGATTTGGCTCATCATGTTTTCACTGATTCGGTTTGCCTCTTGCAATTTGTACCCTCGACACTGTTGGAATGTTGAAGTCCCTAAGGGAGGCGTTGGGGTGTCCCTGTAGCGCTTTTTCTGACCGCCATTGGAGCGTTTGCCCATTTCTAGTTCTCCACAGAGATTTTTTTTTTTTTTTTGCTTCTGATCTGAGCCTTCACTGTTTGCCATACTACAATTTTAGGAGTTTCCCGCCTAAAATAGGTTAGTTGAAAGAGTTTTCTTCCCGCGGATTACTCTTTTATTCTTTTCATTATATTTCATACATAGTGGGACTGGATCAAACGAGTATTGCAAGACCCGCAGAAGTCTGTCTCCAAGAATTTGCAAGAGAAAAAACAATACTCCTTCTCGCATATTAACTTCCATACCAGGCAGAAACTTCAAGCCCGCCTCGGTAGCTCAGTCGGACGCTCGTCTGGCTGGTGACCAGACGGACGCGAGTTTTTATAGCCACGTCCTCCGTGGTCGGCAGCAGTCTTTAGTGGAGATTGACCATGAAATCTTTTCTACGGTCAGTCTCTCCATTCCGCTGAATCAAGAAGGACAGTTGTCAGTTTTTGGCCAACGAATGTGCACTGTACTGGTTAAACAGTTATGTATAAGCCTGTCCAGATAAAATGTGGATAGGTAAACCCAGTACCGGCTCAAAATGACAAAAATAGTGTTGACTGGGCCGTTAAACTCCAATACAAACAAACAAAGAAACTCAAAATAAAAGGGAACGCATTTGCCTTTGCTAATGAAAGATTTGTTTTACAAAAATAAAACGTAATACAGTGATGCCCCATTGCGGAGTGTCCGTAAGTCCATCCGTCAGTGGCCAGTTTGTGAAAATCGCTGAAACTTTTAAAACGCTAGGATTGTTTTGATAAATTTGGTTAACAGATAGAAATTGATCAAACCTAACCAATGAGCTTGACTTATACCTAAATTCTTTATAAACAGCCTCATGGGGGCAAACTTTTCACTTACTGGCACAGACGTTTGTTTGTTTGATTTGCGGTTTAACTTCCCCGTCTACACTGTATAGGTCATTTTGGAGACGTTGCTTCCAGTTTTGTGGGACTTTCACACGACATTGAGATGAACATGTCGCCCAATGAAACCAACGGGATTTATAAGCATGGACGGTCCGACTCGCAACGCTTTGTCTGGGCAGGCTTAGATCCTCAAAGCGGTTTACCACTACTCGTGTGCAGTCGATTTCAGCTTTGCGTGGATGCATCATACAGCCAATCTATTTCTTCAAGCCCCAATGGGCGGGGGTCAACTGGCACAGACGTATACCTTACAAAAAGGAATAGTTTCATAATTGTTGGCACGCAGACGTATACTAGACTTAATCAACGATAATGTCCAATGTCAGACTTCTTTACAAATAGCTTCGCCGAGGCAAACTGTATGCAAACTGATTACGGACAAATAACTTTAAAATCACGATGAATGTAGATGCAAGGTCTAACCGCGGCAAAGTATTCACAAATTGATTTTCATACCGCTTGGAATATTTTGATATTTTTTGTCATGCAGATAGATATTAAAAAGGATCAAACCGACAAGATTTCTTTATAAATAGCCTTGCCGAGGCAAAATTTTCACTTACTGACACAGACTTATATAGGAATATGTTGATAATTTTTGGCATGCAGATTTATATTGCCAATATTGTCTAATGCAAGATTTCTTATTAAATAGCCTCGCCGAGGCAAACTTTTCACAAACAGATTACAGAGTATATTTTTTTAATCTAATTCGAACCCACTCTTGGGTCCTTTGAGACTTGATCCTATAGCTCCAGAAACCCGTGTGTTTTGGTCAATTTATGGAGGCTTGTTTCATTTTAACTTTAAAATGTATGTTGTGTGTATTCATTAGAATCGCCTCATTGAGGCGATTCTAATGAGTACACACATCATACATTTCTTTTAAAAAAGGCGAAAATATATCCTTAGGTCATCCCTGTTATGTCTCAGCTAGCAGTATCAGTAACCCTCAATATATCGAACTACCCCTATTTCGAACAAAATGTCATGGTCCCGAAGGTGTTCGAGTTATCGAAGTTCGTCTGTATCGTCTGTATCGTCTGTATCAATACAAATTGGATTCAGAAGGAAGTCATTTGACTTATTGTATCTGTATCCCGCATAACACACTGTGGTGAGACAAATAAACAGTGACTTGAAATAATGACTTATCAGTAATGACTATCTGTGTCTAGGATTACAAATATGGTAATGGTAATTATGCATAACTATTTCATAGTTTCAAACTAAGACAGTGTACACCGCAAAGTAAAGTAAACCAAAGTTATTTTGTGTATTTATTTTCCAGCGGCCCCCGCCCATAGGGGCTTGAAGAAATATATGGGCTGCATGATGCTTCCATGCAGAGCTGAATCCGGCCCGCGAAATAAGACTGGTAAACCGCTTAGAGGATCTAAGCCTGTCCAGGAACCGCAGTGCGAGGCGGACCGTCCATGCTAATAAACCCTATTGGTTTCATTGGGCGACAGGGCTAGAGATGTCATTTCATCTCAATGTCGGGTAAAAGTCCCACAAAATTGGAAGCAACGTCTCCAAAATGACCTTTACAGTGTTGACGGGGACGTTAAACCTCAAATCAAACAAAACAAAATTTATTTTCCACGCTGCTGGAGGCTCCACGGGGAGGAGAAGGGTATTTAGCAAATGCAGTAAAGGTGGTAATCTCAACGCAAGTATCAAGAATTTTATGTAGTCACCAAGTCCTTTAAGAGTTGACCCCTATTGATATGGGAGACAAAAATACTTTTGTAGGAGTTGCTTCCCCTGAAATTGTTTCCATTCCCCTTAAACCACTTGGAATATTTTGATAATGTTCGGCAAGCAGAGTAGACCTACTCAATTAGATTGTATGATGCCTGAATTCCATATAAATAGTCTCGATGAGTCTCGACAGGATGCCCCCCCCCACCCACGCACCACAAAAAAAATAAATAAAAAAATAAAAACAATAAAAACCTCTTGGTTCCTCTACTTTTTGTCTAAGTTTTTATCTGTCCCATTCTTTCAAAATGTTATAATAAAAGCGATATTTTATGGTTGTCCTACAAAAGATCACAACTTTTCTACTTGGTTATTTAAATATATGTCGTAGTCCAAATAGGAATTTAGCCAGATCCGGAATCTGGCTAGGCCAAATAGGAATTCTTATTTGGTCTAGGCAGATTCCGGATCTGGCTAAAATAATATTTCGTTAAGCCAGATTCCGGATCTGGCTAAAATATGTTTAGTACAAATAAGAATTCCTGTTTGGCTAGGCAGATTCTGGATCTGGCTAAGCTGGTCAGACCAAATAGGAATCTTTTTGGTATATGAACTATGCATGACTAACTACATCTCTTAAGATGTCAGCAGACCTGTGTCCATCCTTAAGAATAATTTGTTTGCTGTTTGGTGTTAGAGGATGCAACAGGAAATATAAAATCCCATTCTAAGAAAGAAGAACTTTTATGAATTCTTTTTCATGAATAGCCATAAAATTTTTGGGCAGGTACATGTAGTCAATTTCACTTGGTCAGAAGGGTGACAGCAATTAAAATATTTTAAGGTTGGTCTCATGTTTTTAAAAGACAAAAAAGATAAAAATTTTCATTTTTATAAGAACAAATTCAATTAATAAGAACAAATTCAATAAACAAAGTTATCTTCTACCACCAACTTCACTTAACCCATTTTGTACCAGAAACACTAAAACAGGTTATTGACAAACAGTGCAGGCCCAGATCAGATATTCTGCGGTGTCTGATCAGGGCCTACAGCGTTTGCAAATTGTTCAGCCATCTTCCAAATAAATTTTGAAGAAAACACAACCTGACACAAAAGGGTTAAGACATATAATATTGATGTTTCTCTATGTGTGTGCGTGTTTTCTTATTTCTGTTCTAAAACATAGATTTTTGCCTTAGATTAACTATGTTTTAGAGCAGAAATAAGAAAACTGATCCTCACCTTACATCTTAATTGGTCCCTGTATAAAGGAGAGTAAATCATAACAGCAAATCCCAAATGAGAGTCAGATTGATTATGATAAGGAAAACAGATTGTAGCATATATCATACATCAGGTCCATGTAATGAACACCACACTTTATAGGGAAATCTGGGGTTTACAGGGGTATCCATTTTCCTTCTCCAAGACGTAGTTTGTGGGTACCCCTTAAAACCTTCTCAAGCAGGCTTTAATCAGCACCCACAACCTATATTTAAGAAAAATTAAGAACAAATTCACAAATTTTCATCAGAAAAATAACCATTATGCACTATATAACACAAAGAAGTTACCGAAATGGAAGTAAGCCATCGTGAATAAGAAAAATATGTAGTAAATGCATGTCACAGCACTAAAAATTAAAAGCACATAGCTTGTTTGCTCAAAGTCTGGAAATGTTTCTAAAGAAATAGCACATCAATTTATAAGATCCAGTTTGTCTTTGTTCTCTCTGGTAATCTTCCACAGACTTTTGTTTCACATTCAAATTAAGCATTAAATTAATTAACCAGGACAAAGCATATCTAAAGCATTCTAAGAGAAGACTGAAATCAGCCTGAGACTCTGCTCAGTCTGAAGAAAATCTTCCATATTTGCATGAACACAATGAAGACTTTTTGGGTAATTTCCTACCTGTATTAATGCCCAGCAAAGACTCTGATCAGACAGCAGATGTGCAGTCTGATATGAATTTTTGTTGGGGTAATAATCAAATAAAAATTGTTTTGTCCTGGCTTTTTGGTGGCGCATCAAGTTCTACTGCAATTAAAATTTATTTTGACAACATGATGAATTTGGGTGACACTTTGTAGAACATTTAAGTCCAGCCTTTCTGCACTTGCACCGTTTGTTTATACAACTTCCACCACATGAACACGGTGAACTGTCTGTTGCTGCATTATTCCAACCAGTACAGTCTCTGGATGCTTTAATAAGCGAAACTTCTTTAAGGTTTGTTGCATCAAGATTCTCAAGTCCTGGAAAAACCACTTGTCGAAGATCAAGCATGTCATCTGAAGAATAGTTAACATTCAGAATTCCAGATGGAGTGTAAAGTTTATATGGACACTGAGCTTTTGGTTTCACAGATAAGACTTTACATGGAAGGACACTTGCACCAGTATTTGTTCTGTCAACTTTGTTTATCTTGATACCAACTGTGTCACCCTTTTGGAAAGATTTCCGTAGATGGGCCATTTGCTTTTAGTACTTGGATGCCTGTCGTTTAGCTGTTGCTAGGTAGTTGTCTCTTGCCAGTTTACGAACATTTGCATGTGGAGTGTCAGGTTCATCTTCCAGGATGTTGTTCTTATCCCAAGACACATATTGGCCGTCTTGAAGTGGTTCACCAAAAGGGTTGTTCTCAGTCGGCACGAAGTTTGCATAAAAAACACTAGTCACTTCGACAGCAACATGTGTCTCTGTGTTGATTGTTGTTCCATGGACAGTTGTGGCATCTTTCAGTACATGACCTTCGGCGACAATGCTTCCATCAGCATATAGTTGATACAGCCGGCTTCTTTTTTGTGTTGATTTGTGTGTTAAACATTTCAGCTGCTGGCTCTGTAGATGTTTTGTAGGGGTGTGTATGACTTGACTTGAACCTGGAGACACTACACCATTATCATTGGGTTCTGATGGTTCAAGGGAGTCCCAGAGGTTAGAAATTTCTTCTGCTGTAGGTTCTACGGGGACACCAGAACTTAGATGAAGAAGTAGAGCTGCTGCCTGAGTATCTGTTGGGTCTTCATCTGGTAAGGATACCTCATCAGTAATTGGGGAGCCATGGGAGTCAGAGATATTGTCATCTTGAAGGGATTCAATGTATGTTGCCTCCTCAAGAATGGTAGAGTCTACGTCTTCTCGTTGAGAACATTCGGATCAGTTAACGTTTGTAGTGTGAAGAAATCCTCTCTGGGGCGCTGTCCAAAAACAAGTTCATACGGGGTCTTGCCAGCTGCTTTAGCTGTTGATGCGTTGATAGCATGAACAACAAATTTCAAGCCTTTACTCCACTGTTCACCATTTTCATCGACCCATTTACCAAGTTTCACCTGAAGATCACCGTTGCCGCGTTCAATACAACCCTGACTCTGAGGATGTCTGGGACGACCATGTATGATGACAAGTCCAGGCCACAGGTTGGCAATCTCGTTGATAACCTTAGCAACAAACTCTCTGCCGTTGTCAGACTGGAGAATCTTAGCTGGGCCAAAGCTGCCAAAGATCTCGGTTAGCTTCTCTGCCACTTCTTTTGCTCGTTTAGATGTTAGTGGATAGGCCCTGCTGTATTTGGTGAAGTGGTCTCTTGCATGAAGGATCCATTTGTACTCTTCATCGGTTCTGCTTGTCATGTCGATCATGTCGACTTGTACTCTGGTAAGGAAGCCCAGAGAGATGATAGGCTTTCCAGCCTTTGGTTTCTTCAGTGGTTGCCTGGTGTTACATGTAGGACAGGTCTGGAGGAACATTTGGACGACATTGCGGTTGATCCAGGCATAGTTCTTTTATCACTTCATCAAAGGTCTTGTCTCTTCCTGTGTGAACAACCCTCAAGTGGCAGCGCAGAATGGTGTCAAACATCTCTTCCTTTGTTGTAACAGGTAGTGAGGTTTTGCTACAGTATAGAAGGTTTCTTGCACCAATAGTTTCCACCTTGCACTGGTTCTTAGACCAATGTTTGAATTTTGGACCATCATCACACTTTGTTCCAGAATCTAGTTGTAATGCCTGCAACACTTTATCATACAAGTCCTGGGTGATGATACATGTTTTTTTTATGAGTGGAACAGTACTTATCCAAAAGCTCGCATAATTTTTCCTTTTGCTCTGACATTTTTAATGTTTCACTAACTAAGACACTCTCATGTGCACTTGTTAACTGAATTCTAAGATAGTTTATAATGAAGAAACCATATGTGTTTGTTTTTAACACCAGTTGTAGTGATTAAACTTTAGGACATAAGCAATTATGAGATTTTCTTTCATATAATGTTAGAATGAAAATGGTCTTTGATTGTTTTTCACACATATTTGAATCAGGCAGATGATCAATTAAGCATGTAAGTAATTATCCAGAGTGCAGTAAATCCTAATTATTATCAAGTTTAAACCAATCTCTGAGAAATAAAAGTTCTTTAATCTTTTGTTGCTATATAATGTTAGCTTGAAAATGGTCTTTGTTTTTTTTTTACACATATTTTAATCAGGCAGATGATCAATTAAGTATGTAAATAATTAGCCAGGGTGGTCTAAACAAGACATTATCAAAGACAAAAATGAGTGCAATAAATATTTATTATTAAAGATTAACAAATCCCTGAGAAATTAAGCCAATTAATCAAAATTCAAACAAGGTCTGTTACAACAGATCCAGAATCTGCCTAGCCAAATAGGAATTCTTATTTGCACTAAACATAATTTAGCCGGATCCGGAATCTGGCTAAACGAAATATTAATTTAGACAGATCCGGAACCTGGCTAGGCCAAATAAGAATTCCTATTTGGCCTAGCAAGATTCCGGATCTGGCTAAATTCCTATTTGGACTACGACATATATATTAATTCCCTGCAGTACACATTTAAAAACAGTACAATTACCATATTAAGACCACCTTTGGAACTGTTCAAAAGTGGTCTTTAAAGACCACTTTTGAACAGTCCCAAAGGTGGTCTCCCTGTTTAGCATTCTCAAGGTGAAAAACACAAAGAAAATGTAACTGAAAAATAGAAGTGGAGGCAATGATCAGGAATCGATACTATTAACCCACAGCTCCCATCAGAGACACCAAAGGGAAAGAAACACAAACATGCTAATGAAAACACCAATAGCGGAAAGCCAAAAGGACAGTTACTTTCCCACAAAATGGCCAATAGGCTATCCAAAATAAAATAATATAAGCGACACAAACACCCAAAGACAAACCATAACAAAAATAAACCGCGACAAAAGAAACCTACTAAATATGCTTTTAAAAGTATAATTTAACTTAATGTTGGTGGTCGTAATAGCGGAATTTCACAGTATTGCTGATAGTTTGTATAATCAGAGGAAACGCTACCGTTGTCAGGGGATCTTGTCCCAGCCCCTCTTTTGTTTCCTCTATTTTACACGCCAAAGTGTTTTCGTCTTTTAACAGGTTTTATATTCTTAATCATGTGATTTTCCTACAGAACAAGAACTGTCATCAGACAAGGTAGCTCACCCGAAAGTGTCCTTGGGGCGACAGGCATAGGTCTGAAATAAGAAAGATATTGTATAGCCCCGTAGACACCAGTTTTCGCTATATAAAGTGGGGTTTAAGGGGGTGTTCATTTCACGGACTTGTTCACGTGATGTGGCGTGTGTTTGACTTTTGATTTCAAATAGTTGCAGTTCTTCTCACACCATCATTTTAGTATGAAAACTGCCAATATATGTGTAGAACATTTTATTAAACTTTCTTGAAAATCTTATTTCAGTAATTCACTGCATTTCAACATTGATTATTTTTATTTATTTTTTTTTTTTCAAATCATTTGTAGATATGGTATACCATCTTTAGTCGAGAAATTGCTAGTCAATATAAATAATACATGAATATATATATATATATATATATATATATGTGTGTGTGTGTGTGTGTGTGTGTGTGTGAATTCGGGTATAACGTCGCTTCCAACAATTTTTCAGTTATGTTACGATGGTGTCTGGTTGCGACAGGGAGCTCAATGCTCACTTTTATATTGCTGCCTCACTGAAGTATCATGTCCCAAACACATTACATGATACCACACCCAGTCACATTATCCTGACACTGGGTCGACCAGTCCTAGCTCTACCCCGTAAATCTGAGTGCCAAGCAAGGAGCAGCTAGTACCATTTTTAACGACTTTGGTATGTCGCGGCCCGGGATCGAACCCGTGACCTCCCGTTCCCCGGAGCGGACACTCTACCAACTGAGCTATCGGGGCCGGTAACTTTAAAATGTATGTTGTGTGTACTCATTAGAATCGCCTCATTAAGGCGATTCTAATGAGTACACACATCATACATTCATTTAAAAAGACGAAAATATATCCTTAGGTCATCCCTGTTATGTCTCAGCTAGCAGTATCAGTAACCCTCAATATATCTAACTACCCATATTTCGAACAAAATGTCATGGTCCCGAAGGTTTTCGAGTTATCGAAGTTCGTCTGTATCAATACAAATGGGATTCAGAAGGAAGTCATTTGATTTATTGTATCTGTATCCCGCATAATACACATTGGTGAGACAAATAACCTGTGACTTGAAAAAATGACTTATCAGTAATGACTATCTGTGTCTAGGATTACAAATATGGTAATGGTAATTATGAATAACTATTTCATAGTTTCAAACTAAGACAGTGTACACCGCAAAGTAAAGTAAACCAAAGTTATTTTGTGTATTTATTTTCCAGCAGCCCCCGCACATAGGGGCTTGAAGAAATATATGGGCTGCATGCTGCTTCCAAGCAGAGCTGAATCCGGCCCGCGAAATAAGACTGGTAAACCGCTTAGAGGATCTAAGCCTGTCCAGGAACCGCAGTGCAAGGAGTACGGTCCATGCTAATAAACCCTATTGGTTTCATTGGGCGACAGGGCTCGAGATGTCATTTCATCTCAATGTCGGGTAAAAGTCCCACAAAATTGGAAGCAACGTCTCCAAAATGACCTTTACAGTGTTGACGGGGACGTTAAACCTCAAATCAAACAAAACAAAATTTATTTTCCATGCTGCTGGAGGCTCCACGGGGAGGACAAGGGTAAATAGCAAATGCAGTAAAGGTAGTAATCTCAACGCAAGTATCAAGAATTTTATGTAGTCACCAAGTCCTTTAAGAGTTGACCCCTATTGACATGGGAGACAAAAATACTTTTGTAGGAGTTGCTTCCGCTGAAATTGTTTCCATTCCCCTTAAACCACTTGGAATATTTTGATAATGTTCGGCAAGCAGACTAGACCTACCCAATTAGACTGTATGATGCCTGAATTCCATATAAATAGTCTCGATGAGTCTCGAAAGGATGTTCCCCCCCCCCCCTCCCCTCACACACACGCACCACAAAAAATAAATAAATAAATAAAAACAATAAAAACCTCTTGTTTCCTCTACTTTTTGTCTAAGTTTTTACTGTCCCATTCTTTCAAAATGTTATAAAAGCGATATTTTATGGTTGTCCTACAAAAGATCACAAATTTTCTCCTTGGTTATTTAAATATATCTTTATTCCCTGCAGTACACATTTAAAAACAGTGAAATTACCATATTAAGACCACCTTTGGAACTGTTCAAAAGTGGTCTTTAAAGACCACTTTTGAACAGTCCCAAAGGTGGTCTCCCTGTTTAGCATTCTCAAGGTGAAAAACACAAAGAAAATGTAACTGAAAAATAGAAGTGGAGGCAATGATCAGGAATCGATACTATTAACCCACAGCTCCCATCAGAGACACCAAAGGGAAAGAAACACAAACATGCTAATGAAAACACCAATAGCGGAAAGCCAAAAGGACAGTTACTTTCCCACAAAATGGCCAATAGGCTATCCAAAATAAAATAATATAAGCGACACAAACACCCAAAGACAAACCATAACAAAAATAAACCGCGACAAAAGAAACCTACTAAATATGCTTTTAAAAGTATAATTTAACTTAATGTTGGTGGTCGTAATAGCGGAATTTCACAGTATTGCTGATAGTTTGTATAATCAGAGGAAACGCTACCGTTGTCAGGGGATCTTGTCCCAGCCCCTCTTTTGTTTCCTCTATTTTACACGTCAAAGTGTTTTCGTCTTACAACAGGTTATATAGTCTTAATCATGTGATTTTCCTACAGAACAAGAACTGTCATCAGACAAGGTAGCTCACCCGAAAGTGTCCTTGGGGCGACAGGCATAAGTCTGAAATAAGAAAGATATTGTATACCCCCGTAGACACCAGTTTTCTCTATATAAAAGGGGGTTTAAGGGGGTGTTCATTTCACGGACTTGTTCACGTGATATGGCGTGTGATTGACTTTTGATTTCAAATAGTTGCAGTTCTTCTCACACCATAATTTTAGTATGAAAACTGCCCATATATGTGTAGAACATTTTATTAAACTTTCTTGAAAATCTTATTTCAGTAATTCACTGCATTTCAACATTGATTATTTTTATTTTTTTTTATTTTTTTTCCAAATCATTTGTAGATATGGTATAACATCTTTAGTCGAGAAATTGCTCGCCAATATAAATAATACATGAATATATATATATATATATATATATATATATATATATATATATATATATATATATATATATATATATATATATATATATATGTGTGTGTGTGTGTGTGTGTGTGTGTGTGTGTGTGTGATTTCGGGTATAACGTCGCTTCCAACAATTTTTCAGTTATGTAACGATGCTCACTTGTATAGTGCTGCCTCACTGAAGTAGCATGTCCCAAACACATTACATGATACTACACTCAGTCACATTATCCTGACACTTGGTCTACCCTAGCTCTACCCCGTAAATCTGAGTGCCAAGCGAGGAGCAGCTAGTACCATTTATAACGACTTTGGTATGTCGCGGCCCGGGATCGAACCCGTGACCTCCCGTTCCCCGGAGCGGACACTCTACCAACTGAGCTATCGGGGCCGGTGAATATATCTGTGTTTAAACCTTGATGGTGTATAGTATGAGGTCATATGATAATTATTTGTGTCAATTATGGTACCCTGAGGAACACCAAAAACCACCATTCATTTCTAGCTTCATTAACAATTCAGATTTTTATAATAATAATAATAATAATAATAATGATAATAATAATAATAATAATAATTTCAGAACAGGTGTTTTTTTAATGTAATCTTAAGCCTGCTGAAGCTTAATATAAAACGATTGTTGAAATTGCAAGAAAAATGGATGGTTCTGTAAACCAGACAACTTTGATTGACTCTCTAATAAGTACGTATTGAACTGATGCAGTTTGCTTAAACAATTTGTTCGTTGGTTTTGGAGATTTACGGCTCAGTCAACACTGTTTAGGTCATTTTGAGCCGGTCAATTTACCTATTCACACTTTTCCTGGGCAGGCTTATACGTTTGTTTGTTTGTTTGATTTGAGGTTTAATGTCCCCGTCAACACTGCAAAGGTCATTTTGGAGACGTTGCTTCCAATTTTGTGGGACTTTTACCCGACATTGAGATGAAATGACATCTCAAGCCCTGTCGACCAATGAAACCAATAGGGTTTATTAGCATGGACGGTCCGCCTCGCACCGCGGTTCCTGGACAGGCTTAGATCCTCTAAGTGGTTTACCAGTACTAGTGTGCGGGCCAGATTAAGCTCTGCGTGGAAGCATCATGCAGCCCGTATATTTCTTCAAGCCCCTATGGGCGGGGGCGCAGGCTTATACGTAAGCGGTTAACCAGTACAGTGTACATTCGTTCGCCAGAAACTGGCAACTGCCCTTCTTAGATCAGTGGAAGGGTGAGAAAGACCTTTGGAAAGATTTGATGATCAATATCTCCACGAAAGTCTTTTGTCAACCCTGGCAGGTATCGAACCCGCGTCCACTTGGACAACAGTCAGACGCGTATCCGACTGAGCTACCGTGATAAGGGGAATAGGAACACCTTCAGGGCAGGCAACTCCTGCAAAAGTATTCTAGTTTGCCATGTCAATAGGGGTCAACTCTTAAAGGAAAGAATTTGCTCCTGTGGAGCAAATTTTTTCCTTTAAGAGTAGACCCCTTTTTCAGTGGGACAGGGCTTGTAGAAAAGGGAACAGGAAGTCCCGAAAATTGTCTACATTTGGAAAACGGTGAAAAAAGGTGCCTGGCATTCCTATTCCCCTTAGAAAGTTTGAAAAGTCTGATTGTGACATTGGAATGACACAGCTTGCTTCAATGGCTAAGAACATTGACGTTTTATTATTTTTTTATATATATAATTTATTCATATCAAGTTGACACAGTCACGAAGTATATTCCAGTGATTTGGAATATATGTACTAAAATATAAAAGTAGCATTACAGTCTTTTTCGTATACGGAACCCGAGAAGGGACATTTCTGTTCCAGTATCTAGCAGAACAGAATTTAAAACGATAAAATTAGAGTGGAGAGGAAAACAAGAAATATGTCGTTTAAACGATAATATGAAATAAAGGCACTGCCTTTTGAGCAAACAAACTCTTTACACCCCTATCAATCTTCATATACTGAGTCGGTCATATTTGGCTAAACATAAGGGGGGGGGGGGGGGGTCGTTGGATGAGCCCTTAAAACTATTTACAATCTGACTATCAGAGGTATACTTAAACGCCTACCTCTGAGTGCCAATCTATACTGTACGGTCTTTGAACTCTTCTGCCGGTCTTTGAACTCATCTGTGGTCATGGCACCTACCGCAGACGAGGGAAGACTATTGCACCGAGGAATAGTTCGGGGGAGGGGGGATGCTTTAGGGCATCACTATTGGCCTGGTACCTATTTTACTTTTGATATCCATGTTTGAGTTGAAACTGTTAAAGGGGTCGAGTATTTATCTTTATCGAGAGACCCTATACCAGAGTGTTCCTTATAAAATATGGGAGGACTTAGGTAGTTAATATTGGTGTAGAACATAAAAAATACCAGCAGTGGTAGCTCAGTGGTTGATGCACATGCCTCTGATGCAAGAGACCCCCGGTTCCAGGCAGTGGCAATAAAGTTTGGTATCCGAACATGTTCCATTGGCATCATTTGTAGGGATGGATGCCACAAAATGCACCGTCCTTCGGCTCAGGACGTGAACTGGAGACTCCCTGAGCAGAAAGAATAAACAAATCATACCCTCTGCAGGTTAAAGAGCGTTACCGTAAAACGTAATGTCATAATTACTGTCCTGCAAATCTCAAGTGTATGTACACCTGCAGGTAATAGATAGATATATAGATAGATATATAGATATATAGATAGATATATAGATAGATATATAGATATATAGATATATAGATAGATATATAGATATATATATAGATATATAGATAGATATATAGATATATAGATAGATTTTGTTTGTTTGATTTGAGGTTTAACGTCCCCGTCAACACTGTAAAGGTCATTTTGGAGACGTTGCTTCCAATTTTGTTGGACTTTTACCCGACATTGAGATGAAATGACATCTAAAGCCCTGTCGCCCAACGAAACCAATAGGGTTTATTATCATGGACGGTCCGCCTCGCACCGCGGTTCCTGGACAGGCTTAGATCCTCTAAGCTGTTTACCAGTACTAATGTGCGGGCCAGATTCAGCTCTGCGTGGAAGCATCATGCAGCTCATATATTTCTTCAAGCCCCTATATATAGATAGATAGATAGAATAGATAGACAGACAGACAGATAGGACACAGATAGGACAGACAGATAGACAGACAGACAGACAGACAGACAGACAGACAGACAGACAGACAGGTAGGTAGGTAGGTAGGTAGGTAGGTAGATAGGTAGATAGACAGATAGATAGATAGATAGATAGATAGATAGATAGATAGATAGAAAGATAGATAGATAGATAGATAGATAGATAGATAGATAGATAGATAGATAGATAGATAGATAGATAGATAGGTAGGTAGGTAGGTAGGTAGGTAGATAGATAGATAGATAGATAGATAGATAGATAGATAGATAGATAGATAGATAGATAGATAGATAGATAGATAGATAGATAGATAGATAGATAGATAGATAGATAGATAGATAGATAGATAGTCCAAGACTTTGCAGCAGGAATATATGAAGGTCAACAGATAGACACGGTCACTCTTGACTTAGCAACGTGGTTTTGACAAAGTTACACATGAATGGTTTTGGTTTAAACTTTATTTTAATTGCTTCACATACAAGGGTAAGAAAACAGACAAATACATATGGTCCAGGATTTGACAAAAAGCCAATGGCTTGTGCAAATGAATGGTTTTAGCACTGTCAACCTCAGACACGATCATACAGTAAAATTCCTAATTTAGACCACGTTTTGGACTCTTCAAAAGTGGTAATAAGACCACGTTTGAACAGTCCCAAAGGTGCTCTCTGACCAGAGGACACTGTATGCAGAAAATACAAAGAAAGAATAACTGTAGCTTACTAAATAGACTTTTTAAAGCAGAATAAGACTTAATTTTAGGTGGTCTTAATAGCTGAATGTTACTGAATACACCAGTTACAGTGGATTCAGATCTTCCTGACAACAGGGGCTAACCAGATCTGGTCACAGGCCTGATTACCACGATTGCCCCAGCTGTATCCGGTGTCCCAGGTGCAATGCTCAGACCTTTGTTGTTCTACCCATTTATAAATGAGCTGCCACAGAAAGTTAGCCCTGGAGTTCACCAGTTTGCTAATGACAGCCTTTTTTCTTGCACACCAGACAAGGAAATCCGTGATTTTACCCTGGGGTAGAAATTTATGTTCTGACCCTTGTGTTCCGACCCCAAATTGAATATTATCGCGTGTTTGATAAATGCACTGGTTGATTACGATCTCATGTGTTGCGTCGTCATGCGTGACGTCACTAAACATTCCTGTTGTGTCATCACAAAATGGCGGACGTCGGTAACCGAAGTGACAGCAGCATTAAAAATTCGCAATAGAAATGGAAGGTATGCAAGAAAAAGAATCCAATATGGGTGTGAGGGGTGGATAGAAAAATCCGTCCCTCGGGATCACTGTCCGGCATCACTCGGCAAGCCTCGTGATGCCGGACAGTGACCCTTGGGACGGATTTTTCAATCCACCCCTCACACCCATATAAGATTCGTATAATATCACGAAGTCTGAAGCATGACTGATACTGCACACTGGAGAGGGATCTTGACAGACTACAGCAATGCCTATAATGGGATATGGACTGGCAAAAGACTTCCCAATCCAACCAAATGTGCGACAGTGAGGGTAACAAAATGGAGAATATAAGTGAAGGCAATGGTCAGGAAACCTGGTCGAAGATTTGGTGCAACTTACATGTTAAAGATACACAACCATGAACTCTCAATCTTAAAGGCTTTAAAGTACCTGGGTATCATTTATTACAGAAACACGTCACGGGAATCCATTTCGATGCACCTGTAAAAAGGCAAACAGCAGCCTGGCGTTTCTTTGGAAGGGAGATAACCAGCTGGTCTGAAGATGTTGAGGCATGATGGTAGAGATCACGATTAGACTTATCCTGGTTGGTTGGTTGATTTGAGGTTTAACGTCCCTGCAGACACTGTATAGGTCAGTTTGGAGACGTTGCTTCCAATTTTGTGGGACTTTTACCCGACATTGAGATGAAATGACTTCTTAAGCCCTGTCGTCTAATGAAACCAATAGCATGGACGGTCCGACTCGCACCGATTTTGCCTGGGCAGGCTTAGATCCTCTAAGCGGTTTATCAGTACTCGTGTGCTGTCGGTTTCAGCTCTGCCTGGAAGGATCATGCAGCCCGTCTATTTCTTCAAGTCCCGATGGGCGGGGGCCGAGACTTACCCTGGATTATGCCCATCAGTATGGGACCCACACATAGTATCCAGCAGCTCGAGACGGTGCAATGGCGAGCAGCTTCGTTTCTCAGAAACCAACATTACCTCCCAAGTGATACAGCACCTTGGCCGGCAAACACACCAGCATTGACATCAAGTTGTCAATGCTAAGTATGATCTACATGCATCTCTTGGCTAAGCAGACAGTCATGCTTGCAGGTTCTCCGACCCAAAAGCGGAGAACAGTAGGGAATACGCCCCGGAGTATATGGACCGACATCTTCTGTCAACTCTCCTTCATCGGCACGGGCATCAGACTTAAGGGCCAACTTCCACAGAATATTGTCGCTTCTGGGATGCTTGAGGGCTTCAAAAAGGATCGTCCCTGAACTACATAAAAACCGTTTTTAAAAGCTTTTGATGTGTTCTGTTGTGAGTAAAAGGGCAAAGGTGACGGGAGTCTAACTGATATTGACTTACAGTTTGGGCAACGCCTTCTGTCCTTGCAGCAGGTAGGGGTAGAGGTGTGTGTGTGTGTGTGTGGTGGGGGGGGGGGCGTTGTTACTTCTTGTGTTTGTGCACTTTTATTCACCCCCCCCCCCTTCTCCCTCGTCCCCCATACTCTCTTCTTCTCTACTGCCACCTCTATCTATTTAGTCCTTTTCTCTGGGAGACGACTCAAAAATGACCCGCCAGGGTGGACGTGTCATTAAACCCAAAACAATTGTTTGAGCTTCACCGCCGCTATGTACTTAACCTTAGTATGATGATGCTCCAGTGTTGGTTCTGTGTGCACTTCATGGGAATTAGATAGGGTGACTCAGTAAGTTTGCAGCATGAACACTAAAGTACTAGCGTTATGCTATGGATTTGGGGCTCATCATCATTTTGTAAATCTAGAGAAGATAGAAATCCAAAGGTAGCCAGATAGCTCATTGTGTCTCTTACTATTCCCGGGGCTTTATTCTACACCCCTGAGTGTTTGTGAAAAGTCTTAATTGCTTCGCCAGACGAGAAGCGTTTTCCTCCCAACCGAGAAGCTCCGGTAAATGCTTCGGTAAATGCTCCGGTAACTCGTGGGTCCAATCGCGGCGCTGGATTTTACCGGCTTACATTTTCGGCTAAGAGCGGTACGTTTCATTTCATAAATGCGTGACGCAGTTTCGAACCATTCCCGCGACCAAACTTCAGCGTTTGATGAAACGGTCTCTCGAAGGTAGAAATTCGCAGGTATCCAAATATAACTGTTCCCATGGCTTTATTTTATACCAGAGTAATTTGTGACTATGTGAAAACTTCGTTTGTAATTGCTTGGCCAGACGAGAAGCGCTTTCCGGTAAATGCTTCGGTAAATGCTCCGGTAACTCGTTGGTCCAAGCGCGGTGCTTGGTTTTAACCAGCTAACAAACGCACGACGTAGTTTCGAAACTTTCCCGCGATCAAACTTCAGCGTTTGATGCAACGGTCTTCGAAAAGAGCTTTTAAAATTATTTCGATGCTTTTTGTGTTTCTTTTGTAATGGGACTTAACTCCTTCTGTTTTAGAAGCAATTTTGGGATGTGAATACAATTCTCATGAACTCTGTAAGGATGGCGGATTATCGCGATAAATTGAATGAGATTCCAGGCGAGATTTAGGCGCCTAAGTATATTGTTCCAGCCTCTCTACAGTAAAGCAAACACTTCGTGTGTTTGTTAATATGAAATAAAGGCACTGCCTTTTGAGCAAACACTCTCATTTAAAACCCTTAGATAGTGAATAGGTAACTGGACTGGATGCCCCCTGTGCAGGGAGAACCATCTCCTGCAAATAATGGTCAAATGTGTTCGATCGCAGTATAAGTAGAAAGAAAGAAAGATCCCTACCATAATTACATGATTACTGTGTAGGTTTTCATCCTGCAAACCTTGCGTGTATGTAATGTACACCTGCACGTAATCCTCGTGGGCGGGGGTGTTGCAGTATATATATATAGAGAGAGAGAAAGAAAGAATAGTGGTGTTTAACATCAAAAACACACCAACAGCGGTTGCTCAGTGGTTAAACCACTTGCCTCTGATGCTGGAGACCCCCGGTTCAATTCCCTGCAGCGACAATAAATTTTGGTATCCGAAGAACATGTTCCACTGGCATCATTTGTAGGGATAAATGACACAAAGTGTAACGTCCTTTCGGATGGGAACGATAACTGGAGCCCCATCCCACCAACCCCGAGCAGAAAGAATAATCTCCTCTGCAGGTTTGAATATCCTTACCGTAATGTCATGATTACCGCGTAGGCGTTTTTCCTTCAAATTCCAAGTGTATGTACACCTGCAAGTAATAATCAAATGTGACCTAACGCAGTAAGGATATATAGATAAGTAAACAGATTGAGAGAGAGAGAGAGAGAGAGAGAGAAAGAGAGAGAGAGAGAGAGAGAGAGAGAGAGAGAGAGAGAGAGAGAGAGAGAGAGAGAGGGGGGGGGGCGGGGGGGCTGAGTTTGGCAAAGTTTCACATGAATGGCTTGAGCACTGTCAAGCTCAGACACGACAAAATATAAATCACTGTTAAAAGCCAAACACCAGCCTTGTGTTTCTATGGATGGAAGATAATCAGCTGGTCTGAAGATGTTAAAGCATGATGGTAGAGACTATGATAAGACTTATCCTGGATTATGCCACCTCAGTATTGGGCCCGCATATAGTATCCAGCAGCTCGAGACTACAGGGGCCAGTTTCAAGCTTTTATTATAGGATCGTATATCTTTCCTCTCAAAAAGCTTGAAACTGCCCCCCCCCCCCCTGTGCTGGAGACGGTGCAACGGCGAGCAACTCGGTTTGTCAGTGGTGACTACCAGCATTACCTCCCGAGTGATATAATACCTTGGCCGGCAAACGGACCAGCATTGACATCAATATGTCAATCCTAGGCATGATCTGTCTCTGGGAATCCATGCTTACAGGTTCTCCGACCCGAAATCATTGAACAGTAGAGGATACTCCCTGGGGTATATGGACCGACATCTGCTATAAGCTCACATTCATCGGCGCGAGCATCAGACAAGGGCCAACTTCCAAAGAATATTGTCACTTCAGGGATCTTTGAGTGCTTCAAGAGGGATCTTCCCTAAACTACATACGAGAAATTGTTTTTCCAAGTTTTTAATATGTTCTGTTGTGAGGCAGAGGTGACGGGAGTCCAACTGATATTGATTTACAGTTGGGCATGGCCTGCTATCCTTGCAGCAGGTGGGGGTAGAAAAGGAGTGTTGTTACTTCCTCTGTTTGTACGCTTCCATTTCCCCTTTCTCCCCTGTCCCTCCCTCTTTTTTCATCTACAAACTCTTCTATCACTTTAGCCCCTTTCTCTGGGAGATGACACAAAATGACCGACCAGGGTTGACGTGTCGTTAAACCCAAAACAATTGTTTGAGCTCCATCGCCGCTTTGCACATAGCCTTAGTATGACGATGCTCCAGTGTTGGTCCTGTGTGCACTTCATGGGTAGAAAATTACATAGTTTGACTCAGTTAACTTGCAACATTGACACTTTAAAGTATTCTGAAGCACTAGCATTATGCTATGGATTTGGGGCTCATCATCACTTTGTAAATCTTGCGTAGGTAGAAATCCACAGGAAGCCAGATCGTAGCAAGACCTTCCGCCCCCAAGACGTTTCCCCCTAGTCGTTTCGTCTCCCTTTTTGGCCCCAGGTCGTTTCATCCCCAAACCCTATTTGTTTCACCCCAAACCACAAATCAAACAAACAATCAATAATTTTTGTGTAACATGTTCTCGTCACAACTCCCCGTGAAGCCACTTTTAAGGCCCGGTGTCGTCCGGTAACTATGGATCAGCTATCCTTAGACTCACGCGATGGGTCGATGATGCTACTTTAATATTTGCCTCTTCTCACCTCTGTTAAGTTAAAGATGAATAAAAGTTATCAATTGGAAATAAGTTTTACCTTTGACAGTGGGCGAAATGACTAGGGGGGACGAAACGACCAGGGGGAGTGGGGGTGGGGGGGGCGACCAGGAAGGAAACATCTTGGGGCGAAACGACTAGGGGAGGAAACGGTTTGGGGGCGAAACGACTCGGATTCAGCCAGATAGCTCATTGTGTCTCTTACTATTCATAGGGCTTTATTTAATGTCCCTGAGCAATAGTTTGTAAAAAGTTTTAATTACTTGGCCAGACGAGAATCGCTTTCCACACTACCGAGAAGCTCCGGTAAATGCTTCGGTAAATGCTCCGGTAACTCGTTGGTCCAAGCGCGATGCTGGGTTTTACCCGCTTACCTTTTCGGCTCAGTGCGCGTGACGTAGTTTCGAAACTTTCCCGCGATCAAACTTCAGTGTGTTGGAACGGTCATCGAAAAGAGCCTTTTAAAATTATTTCGACGCTGTTTGTGGTTCGATTGTAATGGGACTGGACTCTTTTTTGGTTTTGAGAAGAAATTTTTGTATGTGAATACAATTCTCATGAACTCTGTAAAGATGGTGGATTATCGCGAGAATTTGAACGAGATTCCAGGCGAGATTTGGGTGCCTAAGTAAGTTGTTCCAGCCTCTCTACAGCAAAGCAAACACTTCGTGTGTTTGCTATAATGTGACATATTTCTTGGTTTCCTTTCCACTCTGAAAAAGGAGGGTGGAATTTAAAACAATAAAATTAGAATGGAACAGAAAACAAAAATATGTCGTTTAAACGACATATTTCTTGTTTTCCTTTCCACCCTGCGAAAGTAGCGTGGAATTTAATACAATAAAATTAGAATGGAACAGAAAACCAAAATATGTCGTTTAAACGACATATTTATTGTTTTCCGTTCCACTCCGAAAAAGTAGCGTGGAATTTCAAGCAATAAAGATGTCGTTTAATCGACATAATTTTGATCTTCCATTGGTTAAAGATGTGTTTTTTTTTTGTTTTTTTTCCAACATAATATGTCATTTAAACGATATAATCCTAGCCTTCCATTGGTTGGCTTGTTTGTTTGATTTTAGGTTTAACGCCCCAGTCAAAACTGTTTAGGTCATTTTGGATACCTCGCTTCCAATTTTGTGGGAATTTTACCCGACATTGAGATGAAATGACATCTCAAGTCCTCCCGCCGAATTAAACCTAAAAGGTTTATATGCATGAATGGTCCAACTTGCAACACTTTTCCTGAGCATGCTTAGAACCTCCAAGGGGTTTACCAGTAGGCCTACTCATGTGCGGTTGCTTTCAGCTCTATGTGGAGACACAATGCTGCCCAGTCTATTTCTTCAAGCACTGATGTGCGAGGGCCGTCCATTGATTGTTATCACGGCTTATACTCAAATCATAGGTCATATCCAGAGAAACGAACCTAGGATCATAGTGTCAGCTGTCCTTTTCGTATGCCCGTCTGTCGTTATAACCGCCTCGCCAACCAATACCCACAACACAAGTATTGGAACAGAAAATAGAAAATGTATATATATACAGACGACCAGCTTATGTTTTCGCCTTGTGTTTCTGTGGGATGGAATACCAGTTTCTAACTTTAATATGAAGGAGAGAATTTACTTCTCGGTAAAGTTAGTCAGACAGACGGGCATGTGGAAAAGACTACTGACACTATAATCGTAGGTTCGTTTCTCTGAATGTGGTGATACGGCAGAGGCGTAGCCATGAATTTGACATTGGTGCGATCAAAACGTATACAACGCCTAAGTCGTGGAGCCCTCCTAGGGTGGGCTGGGGTGGGGGACGGGGTCCACGGAAATTTTCGAAAAACAATGGTGCATTCTGGTGGCTTCTGACGTATTTTGGGAAGGGTTTTTCTACTTGAATTATAGCAACAATTTTGCACTTTTTACCTAGAATATCTGTGTCAAAATTATTGGTGAGACTAGTCGCACCAATACAAAATATTGGTGCGACCAAATCGCACCAATCTCACCAACAGCTACGCCCATGATACGGGATGTGGCCTGAGTAGTTAGAAAGTAAAATTTCAACAAATATTGAACGTGTGTGGCTTAGAATAAAGCTATGAGAGTCACAATAAGGAGGATTGGTAGTTTCGAAAAATTGTTCAACGAGTGTATAATTCAAACGATTAAATCAGCAAGATGTGCAGAAAAATACATCTATTAGAGCGGTTTTAGTTAATTCACGCAACCGTCAATTCCTATAGAAATAATAAAACTTACTCAGTAGAAAAGGATATTATAAAAAATCAGGCTATATCCTGATTCTTTCCACTCCGAGAATAAACAGGGGACAGGGGAGAAAGGGGAAATGGAAGCGTACAAACAGAGGAAGTAACAACACGGGAAAGTTTGTATACGGGAAATTTTGTATACGGGAGAGAATCAGGAACAGTATATATACCGAAATTCCTACATTCTTTCTTCCCGTTTCCTTGCAGGGGAGGTATTCCCCCGAGTGTCTTAAAGGGTCTTCTTTGGGGACAATTCCAGGAGTAAAAGGGGCTTGGAATATTTAGGGGGTACAAAAGATATAGAGAGAAAATTGTTGAGACAGGCTCGGGAAAGTTTGTATACGGGAAAATTTGTATACGGGAGAGAATCAGGAACAGTATATATACCGAAATTCCTACATTCTTACTTCCCGTTGCCTTGCAGGGGAGGTATTCCCCGAGCGTCTTAAATGGTCTTCTTTGGGGACAATTCCAGTAGTAGGGACTTGGAATATTTAGCGGGTTTAAAAGATATAGAGAGAAAATTGTTGAGACAGACACGGGAAAGTTTGTATACGGGAAATTTTATGTACGGGAGAGAATCAGGAACCATATATATACCGAAATTCCTACATTCTTACTTCCCTTTGCCTTGCAGGGGAGGTATTCCCCGAGTGTCTAAAAGGGTCTTCTTTGGAGACAATTCCAGGAGTAAAAGGGGCTTGGAATATTAGGGGGTATTAAAGATATAGAGAGAAAAGCTTTCAGACAGACACGGGAAAGTTTGTATACGGGAAAATTTGTATACGGGAGAGAATCAGGAACAGTATATATACAGAAATTCCTACATTCTTACTTCCCGTTGCCTTGTAAGGGGGGGGGGGGGGGTGGGGGGGTATATCCCCGAGTGTCTTAAAGGGAATGACAATGCCATTTATTCCGTGAAAGACCGGTGCATTTAATATTAGAATTCACGGAATAAATCGCATAGTTTGTTATTGTAAATTACTGAGGCAGTTCGACTATCATACCATACTATGGTAGCTGAAGTCAAAGTGGACACGTTCTTCCCATGTTCTTTCACCGGTGTGATCGAACGCCCTCTGCTAGACCTTTGGTTAACAATCATGGTAGCCCTCCATGTCACGTTTGATTTTTTTTGGTCGACTAGGAAGATCACCATTTTGAACACTGCGGAAATAGAAGTGCCGATTCTATCTTTCATATTGTGCATATTTTACATATTTTTACAAATAAATATGATTAAACAACACTTTGGTTAACCACGGTTCGTGATCGAACTACTTCTCAGTCATAATTTACGGTATTACGTGGTCCCCGTGAAATGCATGCGTCTCATTGACATTGATCACGCACTACTACGTAAATTCATTTGGAATAAATCTGGGTGGACAAATTTTCCCGTTTTAATGTTTTACGAGAAAGAATCAGGATATAGCCAAAATCATACTATACAAAATAAGTTTTCATAATATATAAATCAATCATAGATATATCCTTTTTCCAGTCAAATAGAACATTATTTATTAGAATTTCAAGGGAGGTTAATATGAAGAAGTCGCCCGACTAACAAATTCAATCTGACATACACCCGTAAACTCTATTTTCCCCCAATAGATCTAGATCTATATAAAGTGGAAGATATCATTCCAGAAAAAAATGGATTTATGAGAACCCAAAATATACTGTCTTCAGCACACACATGCACACAAAAAGACGGCTAACTGTTAACCGTTTCACAAAAAGAGTAATTTTCTCGCTAATGATGCCTCTTTATAGCACCTTCCATATAATTAAAACACCCAGCCCAAAATTAACTAAACATCTATTGACATGAGCGATTCTCCTTCAGTGTCCCCCGGGTCACACACACACACACACACACACACACACACACACACACACACACACACACACACACAGCAGGATTATATTATAGGCCTCAGTCAAACGGAACCAATCTGTGTGGTCGTCATGCGTGATAACGCCGACCAATGGAAAGCTAGGATTACGTCGTTTAAACGACATATTATGCTGAAAAAACGACATGTTTAAACAATGGGAGACCAAGATTATGTCGATTAGACGATATCTTTATTGTTTTAAATTCCATGCTACTTTTTCAGAGTTGACAAGAAAGCACGAAATATGTCGTTTAAACGACATAGCCTAAGTTTGTTTTCTGTTCCATTCTATTTTTATTGTTATAAATTCCACCCCACCTTTTTCACAGAGGAAAGGAAAACAAGAAATATGTCGTTTAAACGACATATTTTTGTTTTCTGTTCCATGCTAATTTTATTGTTTTAAATTCCACGCTACCTTTTAAGAGTGGAGCAGAAAACAAGAAATATATTTTTCTTTTCTGTTCCATTCTAAATTTATTGTTTTTAATTCCACCCTCCTTTTTAGAGTGGAAAGTAAAACGAAAAATATGTCGTTTAAACGACATATTATATCGTTTGGTTTAAACAATATTTGTTCATTTCATTTTGACAAGTACATTCGAACAGTACATGTACAATTTACAATGACAGGATTTGAAAACAAGCGAAATGCTTATACTAATCATCTTCTTCATAGTAAAACTGGGTCCCACGGGTGTAAACCTTATTTTTACTATTTCCGCCCCAAAACACAGACCGCGGGTGCCCGCTAAAACCGCCTCGATGAGGCGGCTACAACGAGCACCAACAATCTACACTTCAGAGCAGAAACAACAAAAACACCGCAACATTTCATCCCAAAATTTTTACCTTTTCGGCGATAAAGGCTAAAATGTATTTGTATAGGCGTGTCTTCACAATAATGTCGCCAAAATTAGATATTCTATATATAAACAAAAAAAAAACACTGCATCTCATACAGTTCTAAATGTGTGACGCACAACCTTCAAAGTCCCACAGCACCACAAAAACACGCCTGAATTTTTCCTTTCTGACATTCATTATACACTCGTCGGAATCACCTCATGTGTATGTTAAGTACACCTGGGAGTAATGGTCAGATGTGACCGATCACAGTTAAAGTAGAAAGAAAGGAAGAAAAGAAACTGCTGCATACTTCAAGTATGTGAAATGAACGTGAGTGTTTGAGTTTTACGTCCCACCAACAGCTAAGGTCATACGGAGACATGACCTCGGTTTAAAGATTCATCCGAAAGTCTGGAGAAGCCCGGGATCGATCCTGCGACCCCTGGTTTACAAGACCAGTAGCGTAACCACTACACCACGGAGGCTTCTGTGTGAAATGAACGCAAGGTGTATTTTTGGACGCCTATTTTTGACCAGGTATTGACGTTTTTCTGGGTAGTATGTACAATTGGATAATCTTTGTAAGGAGGCGAATGGAGACCACTTCCATTTGCACATTTCATTTGTTACTTCAATAGTTGAGCATGAATCCAATGCTGCTTTGTTTGAACAAGAGGCACTTTGAAATGAAACAACAAAGATTGAACAAGATATTTGCATCACAATTCACCTATTGCTGGGATCGTGGCCATCAGAGTGTAGAGTTTTCTTCTTAATCTATCTAGAGCTAGGAGATGCATGCTTATTTTGCGTCGGCAGAGCTAGATTGATCGGTCCTGATTTTCTTCGACTGCAGTGGGAAAATCCTCAGTGAGCATTGTTGGCCGTATTGTTTCAACAACAGGTACATTGAACTGAAACACCATTTTTTTAAGCAAGATGTATCAAGAAAAATGTATCTACTGTATTATTTTATTCATAGCAGGAAAACTTTTGTTGTCGTTCATTTCATTTCGTTACTTCCTCTCGCCAACACTAACGGCTATTACTTTTGACACGGTCTGTGACACTGTGTGTGTAGTACTACCTCATGCAGTGGAATATACGGAGAAAGACACGTTTTTATCATTGAATTAGATGAAGCTGTAAAACGTGAAAAAGCTGGATTCGCAGCCAAGTTTGTTTATTTCGAAAAGATGAAAGTGTGTCCAAGGTAACAAGGAAGTTCAAGTTTTATCCAGTCAGGCTTGCTTCCGGCAACAGGAAGCTGTAAAACCGGAAGTACGAAGAAATTTTTGGCCTTAGTACTGTTGGCTTTTGAGGTTTTGAATGGGTGGGGTATGTTCATAAATAAATACACGTGTTACCGTTAAGCAACCAACTCTCGTTGTAAAATAACTAGAGCGGACGTGTCCTTTTCACCAGGATGCTAAACACAATCAAGTTTTCTCTGGTAGTGTATCATCGGCAACGACCTAGGTAGCACTCTCAGCGATCAGACAGTTTGCCGCCGTGCACTATCAGAGAGATCTTCGGTAAGCACTGCTTTTTGCACAACAGGATAAGTGTAAACAAGACTTGTTAAGCAATAGTACACGTAGCTGTCTGGCCCGGTTTATGGGCATATATGTCCGCTCCTGAAGTTTTTAAATCGTCTTTACTTAATCGTATGAAATTTGTACTTTCTAAGCATTATTCTAAGACTCTTAACAGCAGTTAACGTGAATTTTTTTTATCAAGCTAGAGAATGTATTATTAATTTATATTATCATATGACGTCGCGTCTGAGAGTGTAATAACGCCATGTATTATTTTCGATAATCCACTAGTGGATTAAATATGCAAATTAGCTAGAAAAGTCCCGTAACATTAAATGTACGGCGTCCTTAACGACGTCGCTTTTACTTACGGCGGAATATTGACATTTTTGTAAACAAACTTGAATAAAATGCGTTTTAAATGCCATATGATAAATAGAATCTTGCATTCGTGCTCATGCATTATTGAATTTATTAAACGCGATGAGGAAAAGGAATAAAATGCTCGGCAAAGCCTCGCATTTTATCGCTTTTCCTCAACTCGTTTAATAAATTCAATAATACATGAACACTCATGTAAGATCCTCTATTTAACTTATAACTATTGATTATAAAAATATGACTCAAGATATCATTTCCATATACCTGTTTTATTATTTCATATATTTAAACAGATAAGCACATCTGTATGTTTTATAAAAAGTAGAAGTAAAACAAAGATCAGGAATCGATACAATTAATTTACTCCGCCCATCAAAGACACCAAAGGGAAAGAAACACAAACATGAAGCGACCAGACCATAATGGAAACCTAAACAAAGGAAGGCCATAAGGACAATTACTTTCCCACAAAATGGCCAAATGGCCATCCAAAATAAAAAGACACAAGTGATACAAACAGTAAGTAACAAACAACAACAAAAATAAACCACCACAGTAGAACCGCCTTGGAACGGTCAGTGGAAAGAATTCCACTGGGGGGGGGGGGCTTATCGGAATCTAACTGTTGGTTTTCTTTTGCTCCAGCATTTCAGTGGTTTCTTGCTGTCGAGTCCTCGCCGTTGTCTCACCTCTGTGGTTCTTTGATTTTTGTGTTCACGGAGATATTGCACTGATCAGTTAGGAGGCCTTCATGCGGACTGAACAAATTATTTGTCTAAATCGCGACGGAAGTAAGGGCAAGGATTGTGGCCACGTAAAATCGATTTAAGCCCCCCAGTGGAAATCTTCCACTGACCTTTCCAAGGCGGCTCTTCTGTGGCGATTTATTTATGTTGTTGTTTGTTACTTACTGTGTGTATCACTTGTGTCTTTTGGTTTTGGATGGACGTATGGCCATTTTGTGGGAAAGTATCTGTCCTTATGACCTTCCTTTGTTTAGGTTTCCATTATGGTCTGGTCGCTTAATGTTTGTATTTCTTTCCCTTTGGTGTCTTTTATGGGTGGAGTAAGTTAATTGTATCAATTCCTGATCTTTGTTTTACTTCTACTTTTTAAATCGATTTTACATTGCTATAATCCTCGCCCATACCTCTGTCGCGCTATACACTAATTTTGTTTAGTCCGCATGACGGCTTCCTATCTCATCAGTGTAACATTTCCGAGAACATACAAATCAAAACACTACAGAGATGAAACAATTCAAAGCCGTCTTAAAATTTGTATTTCTGTGATAAAAGGCAACATCTTACTGAATGTAGATCTGTATATATGTTTCGAGTGTTGTACGGTGTTTTATATGTTATAGAGGACCACATGGTAGACTGGCAGTTTTGCTAAATGTGTAACCCTCTAGAAAAATTGTATAAATAAATAAACATAAATATACATAATCTGAGTCTTCGCTGATATTGTTTTTCTGACGACGCCACTGAAATGTTGCTATGAATATATTGTATATTTTTTATGAAAAGTGCTTTCCTCAAATAATTTCAAACTAAAAGTCTTTCTTCATGTTATCCCTGTTTGAAAATGTCTCATGTATCATCACCAAACACACCTATATTTTGACCCCCTGAAACCCCATGTTTATATAGTAAAACTAGTGTTTACAGGGACATACATTATTTTTCTCATTTCCGTTCAAAAGCATTTATGGTGGGTACCGAGGCGATTCTAACGAGTTCCAACGATCTATGTTTTGAACAGAAAAATAAATGTACCGCAAAGTTTTATCTGAAAATTTTCATTTTTGGTGGTAAAATTTCCAGTATATTTGAATAGGCGTGTTTTCGTAATGGTTTCTTCGGAGGAAAGTTATTTCTAGAACCATGGAAGACAATATTAAATATCATGAGTGTGAAATCTTAATGACCGGCATTTCTCATTTCTGTACATAGCTTTGAATATGGCTACAGCTGTAACCGCAGCTTGAATGAGACTTTTGGGTTAGACCCGCATCACGAAATCACGCCTGTATGCCGCCCTAAAATCGGTGCTTCTTTTATAAAGTAAAATATGGATTTATAGAGGTATACATTTTTTTTCCTTACTTCTGCTCCGGAACATAGATTGTAGGTTCTTGCGAGTTCCATCAATCTATAGTTCGACCTAAAATATGAACAATATCACTTATTGCTTTTTTTCCTAAAAAATTTTCATTTTTTTTTTCTTTTGGTGGTAAAATATTCAATTTATTTGCATAGGCATGATTTCGAAATGAAAAGGTAATGGAAAAACAAACAAGAAAATGTCCTCTTCTAAGCCATGCATGATAACATTTTAATCATATGCGTGCTAACCTTCAGCCTGAATATTCTGAATAAACTTTCTTTGAAATCATACTGAAATAAATAAATAATAAAATTAATATAAGTATAGGAAACGGACTTAATTTAATTTTGTTGAAGTAAACTTTGATAGCATAATAATACGGAAACGGAAATCAAACCAGCAAATAAGTATTAGTATGGTGTCTTATTAATTGATTATCCTATATTACACAAGGTCAACCAATATTCAAAAATCATTAATCACGATTTTAATTGTGTCAGTTAATAAAATTGTCATTAATCAAATAATTTCGTATTGGCACAGTTACAGGTCCACGGTCAGCTGTATTGGCCTCGGCCTTCGGCCTCGTGCCAATACAGCAGACCTCGGACCTGTAACTGGGCCAATACGAAATTATTTGATTAATAACATTATAATATTATTCTTCTCAAGAGTCCATTATTTATGTCTGGAGGCAATATTACCAAGGCGATATACGGACTGTGGTACTTAATCCTGTCAAATAGGTAACAAGCGTGCTAACTCCTCCAGGTATAACAAATCACCGATTTGACCAATATCTGACCAATTATTGAGGTTATCTTTCTTGATCTTCATTTCCGGTCATGTTAACGTTGCGTTGCAGATCATGGTATCTCGCATGTGACCCGAGCCAGGCTCGAGCCACAGCGGTGAGAGACCTAATGATTAAGAGTCGGCGCTGTTATCTGTTTTCAATAACTGTTATGAAAATTTCGACTTTCAGGGTAAGCATATGGTTCGGAGCATAGTGTTTCACAGATTCAATTTCTTGTTTCTATATAAACTATCTTAGACAAATGTCAATATGGGTATTACTGCTGTCAAAAACGGAGTAACTAGTTTTGTTTGAATCGAGGTTTAATATCCCCATCAACACTTATGTCATTTGGAGACGCTGCCTCCAATTGTGTCGGCCCCGCCCATCGGAAGAAATATATGGGCCGCACGATGCTTCCACGCAGAGCTGAATCCGACCCGCGCACGATTACTGGTAAACCGCTTAGAGGATCTCAGCCTGCCCAGGCAAAGCGGTGCGAGTCGGACCGTCCATGCTTAAAAACCCTATTGGTTTCATGCGGCGACAGGGCTTGAGAAGTCATTTCATCTCAACGTTGGGTAAAAGCCCCACAAAATTGGAAGCAACGTCTCCGAAATGACCTTTACAATGTTGACGGGGACGTTAGACCTCAAATCAAACAAAGCCTCCAATTTTGTAGGCTAACAATGAGATGAAATAAGATCTCAAGCCCTGTCGCCCGATAAAACAAAAGGCCTATGCGTTGGTCGGATTCCCACTACTTTGTCTGGGCAGGCCAAGTCCATCTAAACGGTTTTTCAGAACTCATGTGTTGTCAGTTGCAGCCCTGCGTGGAAGCACCAGGCAGCCCATCTACTTCTCCAAGCCCTGATGGGCGAATTGTTTGAAAACTGTACCTGCAGTCCAAACGTTACAATTTTGCTAAAACACCCGTGCGATATTGCGCATTTTTTCACATCTCCGAAATGGATACATTTCTGAAGGAAATCCGTTATAATTTTTATCCATATTGCAAACATAGGCTGTGGGTGCTCGTACCCACAACCTATGTCTTTCAGCAGAAATTAGAAATATAATGTATACCCCCGAAATCCACAGTTTTCTCCATATAAAGTGAGGTTTAGGGGCGTCTTAATTTCACGGACCTGTTCACGTGATGTCATCATGCAGATTATTGTTCTGAGTTTCTCGAATATGTGTTATATAGGCTTTAAATGAAGCCAGGTGATGAATTTTAATATCATCTGTGCACCGGCGAGACATCAATGTTAACTCGGTCTTCCAAACAACTTCATCTAAATGTTAATGTTATTGACATCTTGATCAAGTTTAAATGTGAGACATGTTGGATCAAATTATAAGTCTCAATCTCAAACCATGTTTGCACCCATGGAGCTGCAGTTTTAACCATTTATGTATTGCTTATATCTTGTTTTTGTTGGCCTTTTTACCATTTTGTTGCAAATAAATACACACAGAAAATAAAGCTATTACCCGAAACTGAGATAAAATGACTTCTCAAGCCCTGCCGCCTAGTGAAACCAATATGGTCTATATGCATGGACTCTAAAAAAGCCATCTTGTCAGGATAAACATTGTTTGCAAAGGCAATGGTTGTTTTGTTCATCATGGCATTTAACCTTTTTTATTTCTCTTCACTATCTATACGTGTGGTGGTGAAAGAATGCCTCCCCAAAATTTTACTATATATACTCAAACTTTGACCACTAAAACACATTTGAGACTAATAGATTTTGTTCGAGAGCTAGTAAAGTAGAAGTAAAACAAAGATCAGGAATCGATACAATTAACTAACGCCACCCATCAAAGACACCAAAGGGAAAGAAACACGAACATTAAGCGACCAGACCATAATGGAAACCTAAACAAAGGAAGGCCATAAGGACAGTGACTTTCCCACAAAATGGCCATATGGCCATCCAAAATAAAAAGACACAAGTGATACACACAGTAAGTAACAAACAACACCATAAATAAACCGCCACAGAAGAACCGCCTTAGAACGGTCAGTGGAAAGATTTCCACTGGGGGGGGGGCTTAAATCGATTTTACGTGGCCACAATCCTCGCCCTTACTTCCGTCGCGTGTTAGACAAATAATTCTTTCAGTCCGCATGAAGGCCTTCTAACTCATCAGTGCAACATCTCCGTGAACACAAAAAAATCAAAGAACCACAGAGGTGAGACAACGGTGAGGACTCAACAGCACGAAACCACTGAAATGCTGGAGCAAAAGAAAACCAACAGTTAGACTCCGATGGGCCCCGGGATGAATCAAAGCTCTTGATCAAAAGGTTGAGAACGAGGGTAATTCAAGCGTCTATAAAAAAATTGTGTGTTCTCAGATTCTGATATATTTGTCGACGGTCAGATTGGAATCTAGGCAGATTCGGAATCTGCCTAGGCCAGATTAGAATTCTAATTTGGTCTTGGTAGATCCAGAATCTGTCTAGGCCAGATAAGAATTCCAATCTGGCTATGCAAATTCTGGATCTGCCTAGACCAAATTGGAATCCTTAAAAATGGAACAAAAACACCATAAAATATTGGATATGTTAATTAGAATTCTAATTTGGTCTAGGCAGATCCAGAATCTGTCTAGGCCAGATAAGAATTCCAATCTGGCTATGCAAATTCTGGATCTGCCTAGACCAAATTTGAATCCTTAAAAATGGAACCAAAAACACCATAAAATATTGGATATGTTAATTTATAAATATATTGTGCCACTATTTCTTTTTTTATTCTTACTATATATAATACCAAAGGTAAGAAATACATAAAACTATACCCATCATGAATAAGTAGTCATCATCCTACAGCACACTGTTTGAACCATTTTCTAGTAAGCTAAAGCAGTTAGAATTACATGTATGTTCACTTAAAACTGTAAAATCTTTCATAAATTATCAGTCTGTATGTTACACATAAAATTTATTGCATTTTCAATTTACTGTATCTGATAAATCCTTTACTTTCATGTTTTCTTCTTATAATATTTGTTTTTATTGTCTTTTTCACCTTGTTATCTTAGCCAGATAGGCAATTAATATCAAATACAATAATAACAGAAGAATGCAGTGTATTGATTTCAGTTAATGAAATAAGTCATTTATTTATTTTTCAAAACATAATAAAAAAACTATTTTTTTATTATTATTATTTTTATTTTTTTTAGTTGGGTTGGGGCTGTATTTGTTTACACACAAATAAGACTTGCATCTGATTACCATAAAAATACTTAATTATTAAATAAAACATTTATGACAAATAATTATTAATATCGAGTCAAAATATATAACTTTAACAAGTAGATTCTAGTTTGGTCTAGGCAGATCCAGAATCTGCCTAGTCAGATTGGAATTCTTATTTGGCCTAGACATATTCTGGATCTGCCTGGACCAAATCAGGATTCTTATCTGGCCTAGACCAAATTAGAATTCTAATCTGGACTAGGCAGATTCCGGATCTGCCTAGATTCCAATCTGGCCTCCTACATATTCAAACAACTAATTATTTCAAAATACAGTAAAATGCCGCTATTAAGTTCACTTTAAATTAAGACCATTTCTGCTCTGAAAATCTTCTTAAGTAGGTTTCAGTTCTTCCTTCTTCCTGTTTTCGGCATACATAGTCCTCTGGTCAGAGACCACCTTTGGGACTGTTCAATAGTTGTCCTAAAGACCACTTTGAACAGTCCAAAATGTCGTCTTAATAGAGGAATTTTACTGTACCTGTCTTATACTTATCTCAAAATATGGCTATTTGCAGGTATGCAAATTTTCTACAGAATCAAGAGCGAATTCGAGTTAACTTTGGTAAATGAATTGTCAATGTTCGAGTTATCGAAGTTTTACGACATTTCCTTTAGGATCGCAAAGTTCAGATTAGGGTTTTGAAAAATGAATCTCGATATATGAACGTTAATGGGCGTAGACTGTCTTGCAATCCCTTTAGATGCAAAGAAAAACTCCATCTGAAAATGTCGTCTGTTTATGTCGTCTGTTACGCTTCTTGCAAACTTCTTTTTTTCCGACAGACAAACAGTGTGGACCCTGGTTAAACGGTTTCTAGATATCTGAGTCTGTACTATTTGCAACAATGACTTATAAAGTAGCTAGCAAATAACAAAGCAGACGACATTTGTTGTGATTGGCATCTTAAGGTTTAATGAAAAGTTTAACTAAAACCAAGAGTCCGGTATTCTAGCTAACATGTTCTTAGCTTCTAAATGTACAGCTTTATTTCTTTCCTGTTGAATACACTCGTAATACGAGACAAGTCAATAGGTAACCAGCTTATACCATTTCAAATCGACCGAGACAATGTAACGAGCCTCCGTGGTCTGGTGGTTAAGAGCGCTGACTCTTGATCATTAGGTCTCTCTACGGTGTGGTTCGAGCCTCGCTCGGGTCACATTTGAGACGCAAAGTTCTGCAACGGAAGGTCATGTGGTTTTTCTCCGGGTACTCCGGTTTTCGCCCACCTCTGATTAACGATCGACACGATATGAATGAAATAATATGAAAGGGCCGTGAAACCAAAACGAAATAAAGCACAATAAAAAAAAAAACAAAAAAAAACAAAAACAAAAAAAAAACAAAAACAAAAAAAAAAATGAGACAATGCCTTGTTTCAATGCATGTTTTTGGTATAGTAGTCGCAGATAAAATTGACTATAGAAGCTTCTTCCTTGCATATTCCAGTGGTCCATTTCAAAATTTAGGGATGTCGAGTTATTTCTTCTTCAAAATTTATTTAGAAAATAGCTTAACTTTCCGCAGACAGTGTAGGCCCATATCAGACGCCGCGTTCTGCGGCGTCTGATCTGGGCCTGCACCGGTTGCCCTGATACCCGTTTTGGGGTTTCTGGTTCTAAATGGGTTAATATGCTCTTTGTCTATGAGAAAGCAAATAACTAAAACGCTACGCAGTAATAGTGCATTAATTTTTAATGCTCAACTTGTTTGCAATATCACATTTTTAGAGATGGTACGGCTTTACATGTACAAAGTTCGAATACCTATAGTTACCAGTTTCTACCGTTACAATTCACAATTGCTCATTCATTGTCATTGTCACAGCATAGACTTATTTCACTAGAGCTACTACATGTTTATATTTATATATGAGTTGATCACATTGTTTACGTCACACCGACCAGATAGCCTGTTGTTTTGGTCCTATTGCTGATTTTCCATCCCGAAGCCTTGAGCTGTTCTTTCCATTTACTCGCCTTACATTCAAATATATATGTATAAACGCGAACAATTCAAGGTTTGGTTTGGGATGACCAGCATTGCCCAGTATTTTGTTAATAGAAAATTTGGTTTTGTAATACACAATCGACGCCTATATCGTATTTGCTCGGGCTATCTACTGGACTATAAGCAGTTGCTCTCAAGTCCATGTCCCTCCCAGCGTACAGTGTATACTCGGATAGGATGTCGCATTAAGCATCAACCAATCTGGGTCTACCCTGTCTTCCATATCTTTGGACAAATACTACATGCAGTGTATTAGGGCGTAACAGCCTGCGCTTGATGTAATGCAGCTATATCTTGGTCGCCGTACTCTGGGCCACGAACATACACTAACTGGTTCCCGTTTCGCGTCTGTGCCTGGGCCCGCTAGTGCGGCGACTTGGTTCGGTGATTGACATCCTTTGTATTGATATTCAGATATATTCTATGTCAAAAAAGTTCCTATACATAAAATTGCTTCTGTTACCATAGTTACTACAAATGAAAAATACACAAAAAATTGTTTTGTTTTTGGTTAGAGGGCTCATTTCTCCATGCAAAAGCCCAAACTGTTTTTGTTTATGTAAACTCGCCAGCCTGGGCTATTGTTTTAAACAACCAAGGGGTCACTGTCACAATTTCGCAGAATAAATCATTACAAACGCCAAGATTCAACACTATAAAAATTACACTTAGCACAAGATTTCTAAAATTTGATACATGTAACATTTCATGAGATACCCTGTGTGTCTATTTACAAAAGATTTGGAACTTAAGCTCCATTTGCTAAGAGAAAGGGACGATCACGTATAGGCCTCTAATTCTTTGAAGGTGTGTGCAAAATGATGTTTTCAATTGAAACTCCATAAAAAATTGCAATTGGCAGTGCTACATGCTAGATGAATTTTCTACATTATTTTCCATCATAGTTAACAGCAATGGTGGCAACAAAGTGATTTTTTTTAAGAAATTGCAAAAATGGAATGGCAGGTATAGAAATAACAACAGTTTAAAAAGTGCTATATTTTTATTGAAAGGGAGATAATCTGAGAATTTCGCAAATTAAAGTCTTGATTGTAGTGCAATATCATGAGATATTGTAAAGATAAAGTGAGTTTCGATGTTCAATGGATATTATCTTTCATCTCAGACATAAAATGATCATCTGCGCATGTGCAATGTCGAATTCCTTGCAAAACCGTTCAAGGCACATATTGGAAGACAACTCTTGAGCAGAATAGTACTGGCAAATGCAAATTTATGCATTTTGCAGCTAAACGTCCAATTCGTATGTTTACAGTTATCTTTAGCTGAATGGCTACCGGATAGCTACTAGAATTTACCCGGAACTTGGTGAAGTTCCTTTTTTGACCGGGTATATATGTAATTTATAATTTGTTATAGCAAAACCGACTTGGTTCAGCTCTATAGTTTATCAACGACCTTTGAGAGTTCGACGTTCAAGCGAGACAAGAATATCCCATGTTTTAGGGGAAGCAGGTTACGGATTTCCTTTTTCACAGGATTTTAAAATTATAAATAAGTTTTTGATAATGCCATTTATATGTAGAAGTCGTGGCCAAGTGGGTAATATGATGCAGTACAAATCTCAGTAAAACTATATCGCCCAATGTAAACTCCCAACTGAAGGCGACTTACCTAAAACATTGACTAGTCCAAAATCAAAATTGCAGTCACGTCTCACTGCGTTTTGAAAGACTATAAGTCCACATTGTTTACCTTAGAACTCACATGACCCAATTAGTAGCATATAATACCTGTACGATAGTCCTCTTAACGGAGTTGCTGCAGGATAGATAGATAGATAGATAGATAGATAGATAGATAGATAGATAGATAGATAGATAGATAGATAGATAGATAGATAGATAGATAGATAGATAGATAGATAGATAGATAGATAGATAATTTTATAGTTGGGCAAATACCAAACGTGAACAAGTCTGTGAAATGAACGCCCCTCTGGGCTCCAGTTTATATAGAGAAAAGATGGAGCTTAAAGGGGAATTCAATATTTTCTTATTTCTGCCGCGGGACATGAGTTGTGGGTGCTCGTTAGAACCGCCTCAACGAGGAGGTCCTAACGGCACCCACGGCATGTGTTTGCGGTATGAGTGGGAAAAACCATCACGGATTTTCACCAGAAAAGTAGCCATTTTGGAGATGTGTAAAAAATTGCACTGTGTCGCATGGGTGTGTTTCAACAATGTACCACTATACATGTCGTACCACAAAGGCAAAGACATACCTTTAGGCCGTATACGTCATCCATATCGAAAAATGCTTTTGTGACACTATCCCTATTCTCAGCGTCTATCTGCATGATTTTTTCGGGTGCTACAGTCCAGTTAACATACATTGTCACGTCAGGTTATTTCTCTGTATCAGTCTTTCTACCAACCTAAGTTAACATAGGCAAAACGGGCCTCCGTGGCCTAGTGGTTGAGAGTGCTGACTCTTAGACATTAGGTCTCTCGCCGCTGTGGTTCGAGTCTCCCTCGAGTCACATGTGAGACGCTGGGTTCTGCAACGGAAGGCCGGTTGGTTTTTCTCCGGATGCTCCGGTTTTCGCCCACCTGTGGTTGGCGGTCGGCTCGATATAAGTGAAATAATCTTGAAAGGGGCCGTGAAACCAAAGACAAAAAAAAAGCGACGTAGGTAAACAGCGTAGACTGTGATGGGGCGCCGCATAAGGCGACGCTTTACCGGGTCTTCACTGCTTGCTGTAAACACCTGTTTATTATAGAATATAAGGCGAGTCACAGCTAAAAGTTGACTTGTTCAAACGATAATCGAAATAATCCAGTCGGCTCAAATATGGCAATACTGATTTAATATTATAATCAATACACAAAGTTATGAACACTCCTGTCAACCGTACCTAAAGCATCTTCCCTCCAGGGGTTCTTGCTGCAGATGTCGCAAGAGTCCTACGTGGCGGGGTGAGATGTAGGATATAACTTTGCTCCCAGTCATCTCGTGGTTCTTGTTCCTTCTCATTTCGTTTCGGAGACGGGACCAAGTGCCATGAATGGTGTAAATTTTATTTATTACAAGAGCCATAAAGCCATAACTTGACTGACCACAACTGACAGCGGGGTTGTCTAGCGGTTAGCGCGCAAGCTGTTGACCATCACCATTGGCCACTGTTCGGGCGGTCGTTTTATTCATTTGTTGTATGTTAATCAGTCGCCCACTTCGGTGGTCGACTTTTCAGCTCGTGTTGACGTTTCCTTGACAGTGCATAACTACTAAATGCCTAGAGCCGCAACATCTGGAAAACGCGCCTATATAATTTTGACCCACTTGAACCCCACTTTTATATAGTAAAACTGGTGTTTACAGGGCAAACCTTATTTTTCATGTTTCTGCTCAGGGGTGTGGGGTTGTGGGTGCCCGTTGAGGGCCTCGACGAGGCGGCTCTAACGTTTGCCCACGGTCTGTGTTTTGCTCGGAAATAGGAAGAATATCAAACTTTTTCAGAATAAAATTATTGTATTTTCGGCGGTAGAAACTGATATTGTATTTGTATAGGCGTGTTTTCGTAATGGTTGGTTCGTTACGCATATAACATAAGCTAACTGTGGAAGCCTGGGTGTGACTTTGCTTCAACGCAGTCTTGCCGGAGCCACTGTTTGCCATTTCGCCGTATAGAACTAGACGCATGCATTTGAAGTAATGTCCGAGGTTGAATGGAACCACATATCTTATCACGGCTCACTCGACAAACGATGAACTATCACTGTTTTGTTGTGCAAAACATGTATTTTGTACGACACTCTGTGGTCGTGTTTTTGTTCTGTCATTTTTGTTGACCTGTTATGTAACACAATGGTCAAAGTTCTTACACAGGTTACACAATTACCTATCAACTCTTCATTCATGTCAAGGCTGTTCCAAGAGAAGTAACTCTTACACAATTCCATCACGAAAATATGCCTATATAATTCTGACCCCCTTGAACCCCACTTTTATCTTGTAAAACTGGGGGTTACAGGGGTATACCTAATTTTTGTTGTGTCTGCTCTGGAGTGTGGATTGTGGGAGCTCGTTAGAACCGTCTCGATGAGGCGATTATAGTGTGTACCCGAAATCGGTATTTTGGGCGGAAATAACACAAATATCAATTTTTTCATCTGAAATTTTCATTTTCTGGCGATGAAATTTGCAATGTATTTGTATAGGCATGTTTACGTGATGATACCCTCCGGAGTTGTGAGTGTCAGTCCGGTCGTCCGTCCGTCAGTGTCCCATTGTTCTGTGACTGCTCCAAAACCCTAATACCCTTTGAGATATTTTCACGTTACTTCACAGATATGTAAAGCGCTATCTGAAGACGTGTACAGCATATAAACCGTTACTCTGATTTTCCTAATTTTGGAGTTGTTGTCCTTTGAACATTGAACATAGGCATTTCTACCATAGTTTCGTGTCCGCTCCATAACTTCGACACCACTTAAGATATTTCGATGAAACTTTACAGATATGTAGAGCACCATGAGTTGACGTACCGAACATATGAACCATAACTCTGATTGTTCTACTCTTGGAGTTATTGCCCATTGGACTTTGAAGATAGTTGTTGCTATCAGTCTCGTACCCGCCCCATAACTCTTATACCATTTGAAATATTTTCACGAAACTTCACAGATATGAAGAACACTATCATACAACGTGCAGATCATATGAACCGTAACTCTGGTTTTCCTACTTTTTGGGTTATTGCACATTGAACATTGAACATAGCCTTTTCTATCGTAGATTCGTGTCCACTCTATACCTTTGCTGTAAGCTGAAAGCCGTCATTAGAGCTACCCTTTTATGACGTCACGTGATTATCCCTTTTCCTTTTTCTCTCATGTTTCACAATGTTATTATTTTTTCACTCATTACTTATCTTTGTTTTTGTATTTGCACTGCTCCACGGGGTCCCCTTTTCCAAACTGAACATCTACTGCGACTATGAAGCGACAATCTTGTCCTGCCCTGTATTCGCGTCCTTAAAGGAATTTCATTTTCTTGTTGACTGCATAACATAAATGAACATTGGTATTGCTGAATATAGGATGCATATAGGGCTGCATTATTGTCATTACTTAAAAATCAAAGGTCTATCTTGGTTCACACATTTTGAACTCGTCGTATTCCTTTCCTTATTGCTAATAACTGCGGTGACTGGTCCAGCAACAGAAAATTCAACGTCATCTGTTAGCTCTTTATCGTCTCTTGACGTAACTGCAATTAGAGAAAATTTTTCTCTTGTACATTACAATGTCCAAAGCCTGGCTAACAAAAAAGACCTTATACTCTCTGAATTTTTCAATTTTAGCATAATCAGTATTACTGAGACTTGGCTGGACCAGAGAACTTCTGATGAAGATATCGCACTCAACGGCTTCGTAATGTATCGACGTGACCGTACTGGGGACAATCACGGGGGTGTATGCGCTTATGTTCGCGATAATATCTTTTCCAAACGTAGACAGGATCTTGAACTCCCCAATTTAGAATGCGTTTGGGTAGAAATTATTATTCACAACAGAAAAGTTCTAATTGGTACGTTTTACAGACCACCTAACTCTTCTAACGCGACATTTCTGGCCATTGAAGACTCTATAGGGTTAGCTACAGACACCAATGCTCGCGACATACTAATCACAGGAGATTTTAACATTGACATGTCTGACAATAGAAGCAGCAGAAAAACCACAGACCTTTGTCTAGAACATGGCTTAGATCAGATAATAAACGATTACACACACTTCACAGAAACATCACACTCTACCATCGATCTCATCCTAACAAACAACAGCAACGGAATATTAATAAGTGGGGTAGGTGAACCATTTCTTGACCAAAACATTCGTTATCATTGTCCAGTATTTTGTGTTTCAAATTTCGACAAACAAAAAACGCCTACATTCAAAAGACACATTTGTTTATTTTATCAAGGTCATTATCATTCACTTTCTGAAGAACTAAGGAATACAAATTGGGAATTAATGAAAGACGTAGACATCAACAAGTATGCCCTAGATTTAACTGATTATCTCACGAAAACCTCTTCAAAACACATTCTAAACAAAACAATTAACGTCAGACCTTCGGATCCTAACTGGTTAAGCACACATGTTAAAAGACTTATAAGGAAAAGAAAACGTCTTTTACAATAAATTTAAGAAAACAAAATCTAACGCTGACGTTGAAGCATACAAACGCATTCGAAACCCGGTTAATAATGTAATTAGAGACTCTAAACAGAAAACAAACGAACAGTTGGCCGAAAAACTTAACAACGGATCATGAGGCCCCAAAGATTGGCGGAGAACACTAAAACACGTTATAAAGCCGTCTGAATCAAGCAAAATCCCTCCTTTAAATTGCAACGGTAACATATTCTCTGACAATAAGGAGAAAGCAGAAGCGTTTAATGATTTCTCTTCACAAAATATCATAGACGAAACAAATGTAAAACTTCCCGAAACTAATCCTACAAACGACCAAACTGTAACACTTCATTCTATCTAGCTCTCACCGTCTGAAATCGAAACATGTCTGAAGTCTCTCCATACGGGCAAAGCTGCAGGGCCTGATGCTATCAACAATAGACTCCTCAGGGAACTTTCAAATTCTATTTCTCATCCCCTATGCGACCTCTTTAACTATTCACTTTCAACCGGTCGAATCCCTGAATCATGGAAACAGGCTAATGTCACTCCGATACACAAGAAAAAACGACCCCTCCGACCCTTCGAACTATCGCCCTATCTCTCTTCTAAGTGCACTAGGCAAAGTTCTTGAGAAGCTTGTTCATAAGCATGTCTTTAACTTCTTCCGTGCAAATGGAAGAATCACTTGGATTTCAATCTGTTTTTGTCCCAGGAGATTCTACTGTGAACCAATTAATTGACATCTACAATATCTTCTGTAAAGCTCTCGACGAAGGCAAAGAAGTGCGTGCCATATTTTGCGACATATGCAAAGCCTTCGATCGGGTATGGCACAAAGGACTGCTTTACAAGTTGAACAGAGCAGGCATAACGGGCTCTCTCCTGTCATGGTTTACGAATTGCTTAAGTAATCGCTCGCAAAGAATAAAAGCAGGTGTGCCTCAAGGCTCCATTCTTGTCCCCTCCTGTTTTTAGTATATATTAACGACATCGTTAACCACATCCACTGTACAATTCGGTTGTTTGCAGACGATACAAGTCTTTATATTATTGTCGATAACCCGATCGAAGCGGCTCAATTTCTAAATGCCGTTCTTGAAAAGATACACCAATGGGCAAAAAAGTGGCTAGTCAGCTTTAATCCAGCAAAGTCCAAAGCTCTCCTGCTTTCTCGCAAAGTCAATAAACCTAACCACCCTCCAGTCACCATGAACAATCAGCCCATTATTGAAGTCAACGCACATAAACATCTAGGTCTTATATTCTCTAGTGACTGCACGTGGCATGATCACCTGGATGAAATTAGATCCAAGGCATAGAAAAGAATCAATGTCATGCGTAAACTAAAATTCTTACAAATTCGCTTGGCGGGGCTCATATGTTAACTATGTGCATTTTGTTTTCTCTTTGATATCTTGGATCGCGGAATGACATAATTGTATCGATTCCTGATCATAGACTTCACATTTATTTTGTTTTGATTGTTTGTTTGTTTTCTCGTTAGTCTTTTGGATGGACTCATTAAAATAGAAGTGTCGATTCCTGGGCTTTGCCATCAATTCTAAGGAGGAACGTGAGGTAAGCTGGATTTGGGGCACACTCTGAAATCTAAAAAGACGAAAAAGTATTCAAACTGCATTTAAATATGCACACATATGCGTCACAACGTTACACCGACGTAGATATGACATTGCGTAAGCGTCATGACGTTGCACAGACGTTGAAGTGACGTCACAATTACTTGATGTGCCTGTTTGGGTATTGCCGTTAGGCGGATAATGTGGAAACCCGAATTTTTATACTTAAGTTTTGCAGGTCGGATTGTTGCTTACATTGATGCACATCAGGTACGGTGTAACAGGACTCAGTCATGTGGGCGTGTCCATATAGCGAAGCGATAACGTAGTTGTATCAGCCCAGCAGGCACATGATGTAATTGGCACGTCACATCAATGTTGGTGCAACGTCATGACGTTTATGCAACGTCACATCAACGTCGGGCAACGTCATGAATTGGCACCGACATAAATTTGACGTTGCTCTAGCGGAGTGTGCCTTCTGGGAAGTGTTTATTTGATGCTGTTGCGCCGTATTCACTTACCTTTAACGAAACCCTGATTATTGGCGACTGTTGTGTTCGGTGGTCATTTAAATTCTGTGTATGTTGTTTATCTAATAGTGTAAACAACATTTATGGACGTTCGATGCTGTTATACCTTTATCCCGCTATTCACGACAACCCCTACCTTTGTAAACAGTGTAGATCCAGATCAGATGGCTTCTGTTCAGAGTTCACACTGCTTGTCATGCATTTTGTGAATTGAACAAATATACGATATCAAGTCATTTGATTGGTTGATAATCAGCAATGGGAGTGAAATAGTTAATTTATGCAGGATAAGGGTTAATTATCTCGTCAAACATATAAGCAAACCATTATGAAAATACGCCTACACAAATACACTGCAAACTTTACCACCGAAAAAACTAAAGTTTTCAAATGAAAAAATTGTGATATTTTTCTTATTTCTGCTCAAAATATAGATTGTGGGTACTCGTTAGAACCGCCTCACTGAGGCGGTTCTAACGAGTACCCACAATCTATATTTTAGAGCAGAAATAAGAGAAATAAGGTTCACCCCTGTAAACCCCAGTTTTACTATATAAAAGTGGTGTTCAAGGGGGTCAAAATTATATAGGCGTGTTTTCGTGATGTGACCTATTAAAGCCATTTGCTGTTTCGAGAATGAACGAGTCGTGATCAGATGGGCAAGTGGCGTTTATTCTAAATTTTTGCCTTCACTAAGGTCAAATTTATACTTTATCATGTCCCGGCCCATGTTACTGCGAGCAGCTTATTTATGAATGTTGTTTTATAAGTATGGTTATTGTTAAATTTATTCCAATCGATGCACTTCATGATGGAGTGTAATCGTCGCTGTATCTTGTTTATCTTAATTCTTCTACAGATATCTATCTTGATCTTGTACACTGCATTTCAGCTTTCGGATGGCATGAAGCTTTTGTACCAGAACATCTGGAAGAACAACGTTTGTCATGTGAATGGATCTATCATAATGAGTAATTGTTCTGATGATGTCTTCATAAATGGGACAAATCATTCCTTGTTGCCAGTGTCTTTGGCAACCCGGATAGCTTCCAAGAGTGGCGTTCCTATAAACAATATTACCGTTATTTACAAGAACAAAAACAGTGACACTAGTGATGGACATAATCAACAAATATCAGGCATTAAACCCAAAAGTCGCGTTCTAAACGCCGAGGAAAAAAATGTTTTGTCAAGGAAATCTTTGAAAAGCGTCAGTGAAACTTTCATTCAGAGTAACGTTACTCAACTAGTTAAACCAAAGCATCAGTATCTTATTTGCCCAGATCCCCTTGGGCGACTAGGTAATTTGATGTTCGAGTTCGCCGCCTCTGTAGGTATAGCTGACACTTTAAAATATAAACATGTCATTAAACGTACACATCCCCTAGTACAATATTTTAACATACCTCAGGTGGTTGACACAAAGGTGGAGAATTTAAAAGCGATAACTGAAAACCAGTGGAGAAGTAGAAAATGGAGAGAGAATAAAGATCACTTGTCTCATAATCTCACTTTGTCTGGATTTTTTCAGGCTTGGACATTTTTTCATAATGTCTCAGATGACTTACGGAGATTGTTTACTTTTAGATCTAAATATCTGAAACAACCAATTGAGTTTCTAAGAAACAACACCCCTAAAGTTAAAACACTCATAGGCATTCACGTAAGGAGAGGAGACTTTCTCACACAGGTCTCCGTAAGGGAAGGAAGAGTTGTAGCAAACAGAAACTATTTAAGCAAATCCATGAGCTATTTTCGACAAATATACAATGATTCTTTCTTTGTTGTTATAAGTGATGATATAAAATGGTGCAAGGATAATATTAATGGTAGTGATGTCACATTCAGCCCTTTTAAAACGGCTATAATAGACATGGCTATTATGAGTCTGTGTAACCACGCAATTATCACTTCGGGAACATTCAGTTGGTGGGGTGGGTGGCTCTCTGGAGGAACTGTTGTTTATTTGAACGATTTCCCTAAACCAGGGTCCTTGCTTGATCATTACTCGATCATAAGAAAAGAATATTACTTTCCATATTGGATCCCAATGACTAATGGATGACAAGCTCCACTTTGCATAGAGTAAACAGGGCTTTACGGATGTATACATTGTTTTAGCTCAACAGAGTGAGTGAGTGAGTTTTAGTTTTACGTCCCACCAACAGCTAAGGTCATACGGAGACGGGACCTCGGTTTAAAGACTCATCCGAAAGTCTGGAGAAGCCCGGGATCGATCCTGCAATCCCTGGTTTACAAGGCGAGTAGCGTAACCACTGCACCACTGAGGCTTCTTTAGCTCAACAGAGCCGAAGCTCCTGGAGAGCTTATAGTATATGCAGTGGTCCGTCGTCGTCTTTGTCTGTGTCTAAGTCTACGTCCGTATCTGCGTTTGCGTAAACATTTTCAAACGACTTCTCTTCTGAAACTACTTGGCCCCTTAAAACGAAATTACACGTGGAGCCTCTATGGGAAAGGAGAACAAAAGTTTGTTCGTAAGGAATGGGTCTCATTAATAATATGGCCGCACTGCCCATATATGGTAAAAACCTTCAATAATATTTTTCTCAGGAATCTAAAGGACAACGACGCTGACATAACTTAGACAAACTTAGTCAAACTATGGTGACCTTTGTCTTTCATGACCTATTTCAGCCCTATATCCATTTTGATCCGTGAGACCTTTGTATGTGAAAGAGGCAAAGCCTTGGCTGTTTTATATTCTGTTGTAGCCAGTGGCATCCAAATTGATATGCCGAGCAAGTATGCTCTGATTGTGACCTTTGGTTGACCTTGGCCTATTTTATGTCAAGGCCATATTTGGTTACTTGGGGATTTCTAATGAGAAACACAAAACATCACGTGAACAAGTCCGTGAAATGAACACCCCCTTAAAACCCACTTTATATAGAGAAAACTGGGGTTTAGGGGGGTAAACATTATTTTCCTTATTTCTGCTCCAAAACATAGGTTGTGGGTACTCGTTAGAACCGCCTCAATGAGGCGGTTCTAACGAGCACCCACAACCTATGTTTGCAGTATGAATAAGAAAAATATCACGGATTTTCATCATAAAAGTAGCCATTTTGGAGATAAGAAAAATGCAATATCTCGCACGGGTGTGTTATCGTAATGACAGCGGATTTTCTAATTCTCTTGTAGCCTTTGGCATCTTTGTAGTCAGCTGAATGGCAGTCATTAATTGTCACCAATAACGAGTACCAACAATACTTAACATATGAAAGAGGTTATTTACGAGACATGACTAAAAGCCTTATTCCACACGGACGGAAGGTCAGGTGGTTTGTATCCAGGTACTCAGGGTTTAGCCCGCCTCTGATTAACGATGGGCTCGATATAAATGAAAAAATCCATAAATTCGGTTTGGAAAATATGAGCTCTTAAAAATATTAACATTAAAAATTTCTAATTCTGAAACCTTGACCTTAAGGCCATGGCATAGAGATGGGGTTATGGCTGCATGAAACTTTGACCTGTATCTATCACCATTTCAAATATGAAGCAAATCCATCAAATTGTTTAGGACATGTGATCTCTAAAAAAACATATCATAAAAAAAGTCTGTGACCTTGACCTTGAGGTCAGAACTTTTGACCTGTAACAACCATCATATCATCTTATTAAATATAATGCAAATCAATTATATAGTTTAGAAAATATGAGCTATTAGCATACTTATATTTGAAAATTTCTATGTCTGTGACATTGACCTTGAGGTCATGCTGATAGGTTGGGGTACTACTGAATATCACTTTGGACCTTTATCGATGATGGCACCAAAAATAAACACGATCCATCATACGGTTTGGAAAATATGGACTCTTAAAAAAATCAACATTAAACTTCTCTAAGTGTGTGACCTTGACCTTGAAGTCTTAGGCACGAGTGGGGTTATTGCCAAATAAACCTTTGGACCTGTATCTATCATCATAGCAAATATAAACCAAATTTATCGTATGGTTTGAAAAATAACTTTTACATTAAAAAATTCTGAGTCTGTGACCTTTGCCTTGAGGTCATGGGCTTTGGCGGGAGTATTGCTGAATGAATCTTTGGACCGACAGCTATCATTTGAACTATTATGAACCAAATCAATCATTAAAGTTCAGGTTTTGTTTGTTTGATTTGAGGTTTAATGTCCCCGTCAACAATGTAAAGGTCATTTTGGAGAGGTTGCTTACAATTTTGTGGGACTTTTACCCAACATTGAGATGAAATGACATCTCAAGCCCTATCGCCCAATGAAACCAATAGGGTTTATATGCATGGACGGTCTACCTCGCACTCCGGTTCTACCTTGTACAAGTATCTTAACCTGAGTCTTAAAAATTAAAAAATTCTAAGTTGGTGACCTTTACCTTTAGGTCATGGGCATGGGCGGGGGTATTGCTGAATTGAATCTTTGGACCGACAGCTATCATTTTAACAAATATGAACCAAATCAATCTTTAAAGTTCAGGTTTTTGTTTGTTTGATTTGAGGTTTAACGTCCCCGTCAACACTGTAAAGGTCATTTTGGAGACGTAACTTCCAATTTTGTGGGACTTTTACCAGACATTGAGATTAAATGACATCTCAAGCCCTGTCGCCCAATGAAACCAATAGGGTTAATTAGCATGGACGGTCCGCCTCGCACCGCGGTTCTACCTTGTACTAATATCTTAACCTAAGTCTTAAAAATAAAAAAAAATTCTAGGTTGGTGACCTTGACCTTGAGGTCATAGGCATGAGTGGGGGTATTGCTGAATAAAACATAGCACCCATATTTATCATCTTACCAAATATGAACCAAAGCTATCATATGCTTTGGACGATATAAGCTCTTAAATAATAAGGTTCTATCTGGTACAAATAGCTTAACCAGAGTCTAAGTCTATGACATTGCCTTGAGGACATATATAAGTGGGGTATTGCTGAATTAAACCTTGCACCTATATATATCATCATACCAAATATGAATCAAACCCGTCCTATACTTAGGAACATATGAGCTCTTAAATAAGGCTCTACCTGGTACAAATACCTTAACCTGAGTCTTCAACATAAAAAATTTCTAAGTTCATAACCTTTACCTTGAGGTCATGCTCATAGGTGGGGGTAGTGCTGAATAAACCTTTGGACCTATATCTATCACCATTCTAAATATGAACAAAATCCATCGCAAGGTTTGGAATATATGATCTCTACCTGGTACAAAAACTTTAACCTGAGTCTAACAGGATTACGTACGTACGTACACACTTTCGTACAGAAGGACGTAAGTTCGGACGCAAGTACGCACGTACGCACGAACCCACCGACGCACGTACGGAAAACCGAAAAAACTATATGCCCCCGGCATCATCCGATGAAAATAGGAAAAAAGGTTTGGTTGCTATGGCATCTTAGAGTTTCCATTGAGTAATAATGGGAAAAATTGTAAAATGGCATTAAATGCCAAGCCTTTGCAGATATTTTGACAAAACATTCATACTAATGTTTCCTAAACAATCTCCTATCGGCAATATGATTTTTGGCATGCTGGTCATTTTCATTGATTGCCATTGAAACCAAAATGCAAACAACAGAAAAATAAATACTCAAAAAATCATCTCCTGAGATACCATATGGTTTATGAGGCTGAAACGTTATGAAAAAAGTCACCATATTGCCAGAACAGGTATTGTGTTGTTGTTTGTCTTTTCATAAGGTGTTTTTTGTGTAATTCGGCGCTTTAGTTTGGTTTCTATGGCATCTTAGAGTTTCCATTGACTTGTAATGGGAATAACAGAACATCGGCATTCACAGCCAAGCATTTGAGACATTATGACAGACCTTACACAGTACTGTTCTTTAAACAATCGACAATTCACCATATGGTTTTGTGCCTAATTCTCATTTCTGTCGGTTCCCATGGACAACTAAAAGCAAACAAAAATAAAAAAAAAATAAAATAAAAATAAAATAACAAACTTAAAAAAATCATCTCCTGAAAAACAATTTATATGCTCTTTGAGGCTAACACTTCAAGGAAATATTCACCATATTTACTTCAACAGTCTTTTTTTAGCTCACCGTCACGTAGTGACGAGGTGAGCTTTTGGAATCACTTTTTGTCCGTCGTCCGTCGTGCGTCCGTGCGTCCGTGCGTGCGTGCGTGCATAAACAATTTCTTCAAACGACATCTCCTCCTAAACCACTGATCGGATTTTGACCAAACTTCACAGGAATGATCCTTATGTGGCCCCCTTTCAAAGTTGTTCAAAAGGTTCCGGTCCGTTGCACATCTAGGTCACAGGAGCCAAAAATAGATTATTTTCACCGAAAACTTAAAAAAATCTTCTTCTCTGAAACCATAAGGCCCAGGTCTTTGATATTTGGTATGAAGCTTCATCTAGTGGACCCCTACCAAGATATTATAGTGCTGGGGCCAAAAATGCCCCCGCCCAGGGGCCGTTTGGTTTTACATGGGCTTATATAGGGAAAATCTTTAAAAATCTTCTTCTCTGAAACCGCAAGGCCCAGGTCTTTGATATTTGGTATGAAGCTTCATCTAGTGGACCCCTACCAAGATTGTTCAAATTATAGTGCTGGGGCCAAAATGCCGCCGCCCCGGGGCCCTTTGGTTTTACATAGGCTTATATAGGGAAAATATTTAAAAATCTTCTTCTCCGAAACCGCAAGGCCCAGGTCTTTGATATTTGGTATGAAGCTTCATCTAGTGGATCCCTACCAAGATTGTTCAAATTACAGTGCTGGGACAAAAAATGCTCCCGCCCTGGGGCCCTTTGGTTTTACATAGGCTTATATAGGGAAAATCTTTAAAAATCTTCTTCTCTGAAACTGCAAGGCCCAGGTCTTTGCTATTTGGTATGAAGCTTCATCTAGTGGACCCCTACCAAGATTGTTCAAATTATAGTGCGTGGGCCAAAAATGCCCCCGTCCCAGGGCCCTTTGGTTTTACATGGCTTATATAGGGAAAATCTTTAAAAATCTTCTTCTCTGAAACTGCAAGGCCCAGGTCTTTGCTATTTGGTATGAAGCTTCATCTAATGGACCCCTACCGAGGTTGTTCAAATTATAGTGCTGGGGCAAAAAATGCCCCCGCCCCGGGGCCCTTTGGTTTTACATAGGCTTATATAGGGAAAATCTTGAAAAATCTTTTCTCTGAAACCACAAGGCCGAGGTCTTTGACATTTGGTATGAAGCTTCATCTAGTGGACCTCAACCAAGATTGTTGAAATTATAGCCCTGAGACTAAAAATGCCCCCGCCTCGGGGCCCTTTGGTTGTACATTGACTTATATAGGGAAAATCTTTAAAAAATCTTCTTCTGTGAAACCACAAGGCCTAGGTCTTTGATATTTGGTGTGAAATTTCATCTAGTGGACCTCTATCAAGATTGTTCAAATTATAGCCCTGGGGCCAAATATGCCCCTGCCCCGAGACCCTTTGGTTTTACATAGACTTATATAGGGAAATCTTTAAAAATCTTCTTCTCTGAAACTGCAAGGCCCATGTCTTTGATAGTTGCTATGGAGCTTCGTCTAGTGGACCCCTACCACGATTGTTAAAATTAAAGTGCTGGGGCCAAAAATGCCCCCGCCCCGGGGCCCTTTGGTTTTACAGAGGCTTATACAGGGAAAATCTTGAAAAATCTTCTTCTCTGAAACCACAAGGCCTATGTCTTTGACATTTGGTATGAAGCTTCATCTAGTGGACCGCTACCAAGATTGTTCAAATTATAGCCCTGAGACCAAAAAAGCCCCCGCTTCGGGGTTGTACATTGACTTATATAGGGAAAATCTTTTAAAATCTTCTTCTGTGAAACCACAAGGCCTAGGTCTTTGATATTTGGTGTGAAATTTCATCTAGGCGACCTCTATCAAGATTGTTCAAATTATAGCCCTGGGGCCAAATATGCCCCTGCCCGAGACCCTTTGGTTTTACATAGACTTATATAGGGAAATCTTTAAAAATCTTTTCTGATACTGCAAGGCCCATGTCTTTGATATTTGGTATGGAGCTTCATCTAGTGGACCTCTATCAAGATTGTTCAAATTATAGCCCTGGGGTCAAATATGCCCCTGCCCGAGACCCTTTGGTTTTACATAGATTTATATAGGGAAATCTTTAAAAACCTTCTTCTCTGAAACTGCAAGGCCCATGTCTTTGATATTTGGTATGGAGCTTCATCTAGTGGACCTCTACCAATTTTGTTCAAATTATAGCCCTTGGGCCACAAATGCCCCCCCCCCCCCACAACCGCAAGGCCCAGGTCTTTGATATTTTGTGTGTAGATTCATCTAGTGGACCTTTGCCAAGATTGTTAAAATTATAGCCTTTGTTGATATTTGGTATGAAGCTTCACCTTTTTAGACCTCTCTCAACATTATGCACATTATAGCCCTGGGGTTAATAATGGCCCTCCGCAGGGCCCACTTGTTACTCTATGGATCAGGTGAGCGATCCAGGGCCATCATGGCCCTCTTGTTTATGAAATTCGGGTCTTTCGTTTAGTTGTTATGGCAACTTAGAGTTTCAATTTACTTGTAATGGGAAAAATCGAAAGGTTGCCGTATTTACTGCAAAGCTTTGCAGATATTTTAAAATACCTTTCACAGAAATATTTTTAAATAATCGTCTGTCCGTCATATGATTTTAGGCCAATGGTTGCCATGGAAACCAAAATGATCCATAAAATAAAATAAAACTAGAAATGTGTCCAGACGACACATATGCCTCCGCCCAAGGGCCCGCCTCACCCCGGAAAGCCATGTTGCAACAACAGCTGTTATTGGACAACATAGCTCTCCTGCAAAAGTGCCCTACCCATAGATGAGGACATTGCTGATTAAACCCTTGGGCAAAAAACTATCATCGTGCCCAATTTGAACCCAAACAATTAAATAGTTTGGAAAATATGAGCTCTAAGAGACTTTTACATTTAACATTTTCTATGTGTGTGACCTTGACCTTGAGGTCATGGGCAGGATCGATGGTATGGCTGCATGAAACTTGGGACCTGTATCTATCATCGCTCCAAATATGAATCCAAACCTTATAGTTCGGAAAATATGAACCTAAAAGCTTTAAAAGCATCACAAGACTAAGTCTTTTGTGACCTTTGACCTTGAGGTCAGCGGTGAGGGTATATACGACTTTGGACCTGTAACTATCATCATACAAAATATGAAGCAAATCCATATGGTTTGATGAGTATGAGCTCTTAATAAACTTTAATTAAAAAGAAATGTGTGTGACCTTGACCTTTTGGGCACGTGCATGGGTGGGGTTATTGGACCAGTATCTGTCATCAAATATTTGGAAAATATAAACCCTTAAATTTTTTATTGACCTTGAAGCCATAGGCACGGGTGGAGTATTACCAAATAAACATTTGGACCTGTATCTATCATCATTGCAAATATAAGCCAAATCCATAATGTGGTTTGGAAAATTTGAGCTCTTTAAAATCTTTAACATTAAAATTGTCCAAGTCTGTGACCTTGACATTAAGGTCATAGACATGGGTGCGGGTATTGCTGAATAACACATTCGACCTATATCTGTCACCATACCAAATGTGAACAAAATCCACCATAAACGTTCATTTTCTACCTGGTACAAATACCGTAACCAGGGTCTTTAACCCTTTCCCACTCAGATACGTGTTTTAACGTGTCTGTACCCTCTCACTCTCCCCACCCCCATATTAAGCCCCAGGAGCACCTAAAATCTGCATTTCCTACCCCTGGATAGTTATGTTTTCTTAAGGATTTGTTGGCCTTAAAAGTGACCTGTTTTGTGCGCGCCTCCCCACTTAAAATATTCTGGGGTGATTGAAGGGGGTTGGGTGTGCAACGCCCCCCCCCCCCACCTCACATCCGAAAAAATTTGGGTGTATGGCCCAACCGGCCGCTAAAATTTATATCTGAGGGTGTCTGGAGTCAAAAATGCCTCAAAATTGATGCTGATAAAACATGCTGCAAACAGTGAAAATGGCCAGTGCCAAACCCCTTAATTGCTACCTTGACAGCTGTGTGAAGATTAAGATTTGGTAAAAAATTCATGTGAAATCACACTTTTTGCCAACTTTGAGATGCCCCCTCATTACCATGACAACAATCATCAAGTCATGAAAGGTTGCATTTGAAAGGCTACTGCCCAATGAACATTCATACCGAGTTTTTTGTAAAACAGACCATCCATTATGAAACAATGGCAAGTTAAAGTTGTTGTCAGGTGCAACACTATGAAAATCAGCAAAATTCACAAACTCCCTGAGTGGGAAAGTGTTAATGAAGAAAATCCAAACTGACCAAAATAATGTTTTTTCATCATTTTATTGCAAGAAACAATATTTCAGATATAATTAATGCATTTTAGACTCAAATTCAGTATGTTACCAGATTTCAGTTAATGAAGAAAATCCAAACTGGCCAAAATAATGTTTTTTTTTTTCATCATTTTCTTGCAAGAAACAATATTTCAGATATAATTAATGCATTTTAGACTAAAACCAGTGCTTCAGCTGAAGTGCACGACCCGCCGGATGCTTTTAGCTTTATGAGTGTTGCCATATATGAGTATGGCGGCCATTTTGGTCATGTGACCTGGACCTAAAACGGTTCCCCCAATAAATGCGCCTTATCGTAAGGAGCAAAAATATATCTTATACTTTAGTACTGTATTCTGAAACGTTTGCAGGATAAAACGCATTCTCACATTTTCCAATACAAAAGCATATGTGTCAAAGTTTGAACTAGGCACAAAGAAGGTCAAGGTCATCCAAGGGTCACCATTTTAGCAATTTATGATGGGCCTACGTCCCAGATGCCATTTATCAAGTTTCGTGGAAATCTGCCCAGTGGTTCTGGAGAAGACTATTTTTGAAGGTTTTTTTACCATATATGGCTTGGCGGCCATTTTGGTCATGTGACTTGGACCCCATGAGCAAATTTTGGTTTGACCCATCCCATTGAAGCTCCATATGAAATTTGACTTCAATCGGCCCAACGGTTTCCGAGGAGAAGCAGTTCGAAAAGGTTCACATTTTTCGCCTCTGCGAGGCTATACTAAATGGAATGTAATATTTCGCAAGTTCATTGGTTAGATCTCATTGATATCTATCAGTATGCCAAAATTGTTTAAATATTCCAAGCGGTTAAGTCACTATCACCAATTTTCACAAACGGGTTACGGACGGACAGACAGACAGACCATATATGGCTTGGCGGCCATTTTGGTCATGTGAGCTAGACCCCATGAGCAAATTTTGGTTAGTCCCATCCCATAGAGGCTCCATACCAATTTTCACAAACGGGTTACAGTTTTTGGTTTGATTTGAGGTTTAACGTCCCCGTCAACACTGTAAAGGTCATTTGGAGACGTTGCTTCCAATTTTGTGGGACTTTTACCCGACATTGAGATGAAACGACATCTCAAGCCTTGTCGCCCAATGAAACCAATAGAGTTTATTAACATGGACGGGCCGCCTCGCACCGCGGTTCCTGGACAGGCTTAGATCCTCAAAGCGGTTTACCAGTACTAGTGTGCGGGCCGGATTCAGCTCTGCGTGGAAGCATCATGCAGCCCATATATTACGGACGGACAGACAGACAGACCATATATAGCTTGGCGGCCATTTTGGTCATGTGAGCTGGACCCCATGAGCAAAGTTTGGTTTCCCCCATCCCATAGAGGCTCCATATGAAATTTGACTTCAATCGGCCCAACGGTTTCCGAGGAGAAGCAGTTCGAAAATTTTCAAATTTTTCGCCTCGGCGAGGCTATACGAAATGGAATGTTATATTTCGCAACTTCATTGGTTAGATCTCATTGATATTTATCAGTATGCCAAAAATTGTTTAAATATTCCAAGCGGTTAAGTCACTATCACCAATTTTCACAAACGGGTTACGGATTTTTCGCCTCGGCGAGGCTATACTAAATGGAATGTAATATTTCGCAAGTTCATTGGTTAGATCTCATTGATATCTATCAGTATACCAAACATTGTTTTAATATTCCAAGCGGTTAGGGCACTATCACCAATTTTCACAAACGGGTTACGGACGGACAGACAGACAGACCATATATGGCTTGGCGGCCATTTTGGTCATGTGACCTGGACCCAATGAGCAAAGTTTGGTTTCACCCATCCCATAGAGGCTCCATATGAAATTTGACTTCAATCGGCCCAACGGTTTCCGAGGAGAAGCAGTTCGACAATTTTCACATTTTCGCCTCGGCGAGGCTATACTAAATGGAATGTAATATTTCGCAAGTTCATTGATTAGACCGTATTGATATCTATCAGTATGCCAAAAATTGTTCAAATATTCTAAGCGGTTAAGGCACTATTACCAATTTTCACAAACAAGTTACAGTTTTTGGTTTGATTTGAGGTTTAACGTCCCCGTCAACACTGTAAAGGTCATTTTGGAGACGTTGCTTCCAATTTTGTGGGACTTTTACCCGACATTGAGATGAAACGACATCTCAAGCCTTGTCGCCCAATGAAACCAATAGGGTTTATTAACATGGACGGTCCGCCTCGCACCGCGGTTCCTGGACAGGCTTAGATCCTCTAAGCGGTTTACCAGTACTAGTGTGCGGGCCGGATTCAGCTCTGCGTGGAAGCATCATGCAGCCCATATATTACGGACGGACAGACAGACAGACCATATATAGCTTGGCGGCCATTTTGGTCATGTGAGTTGGACCCCATGAGCAAAGTTTGGTTTCCCCCATCCCATAGAGGCTCCATATGAAATTTGACTTCAATCGGCCCAACGGTTTCCGAGGAGAAGCAGTTCGAAAATTTTCACATTTTTCGCCTCGGCGAGGCTATACTAAATGGAATGTTATATTTCGCAAGTTCATTGGTTAGATCTCATTGATATCTATCAGTATGCCAAAAATTGTTTAAATATTCCAAGCGGTTAAGTCACTATCACCAATTTTCACAAACGGGTTACGGATTTTTCGCCTCGGCGAGGCTATACTAAATGGAATGTAATATTTCGCAAGTTCATTGGTTAGATCGTATTGATATCTATCAGTATGCCAAAAATTGTTCAAATATTCTAAGCGGTTAAGGCACTATTACCAATTTTCACAAACGGGTTACAGTTTTTGGTTTAATTTGAGGTTTAACGTCCCCGTCAACACTGTAAAGGTCATTTTGGAGACGTTGCTTCCAATTTTGTGGGACTTTTACCCGACATTGAGATGAAACGACATCTCAAGCCTTGTCGCCCAATGAAACCAATAGGGTTTATTAACATGGACGGGCCGCCTCGCACCGCGGTTCCTGGACAGGCTTAGATCCTCTAAGCGGTTTACCAGTACTAGTGTGCGGGCCGGATTCAGCTCTGCGTTGAAGCATCATGCAGCCCATATATTACGGACGGACAGACAGACAGACCATATATAGCTTGGCGGCCATTTTGGTCATGTGAGCTGGACCCCATGAGCAAAGTTTGGTTTCCCCCATCCCATAGAGGCTCCATATGAAATTTGACTTCAATCGGCCCAACGGTTTCCGAGGAGAAGCAGTTCGAAAATTTTCACATTTTTTGCCTCGGCGAGGCTATACGAAATGGAATGTTATATTTCGCAACTTCATTGGTTAGATCTCATTGATATCTATCAGTATGCCAAAAATTGTTTAAATATTCCAAGCGGTTAAGTCACTATCACCAATTTTCACAAACGGGTTACGGATTTTTCGCCTCGGCGAGGCTATACTAAATGGAATGTAATATTTCGCAAGTTCATTGGTTAGATCTCATTGATATCTATCAGTATACCAAACATTGTTTTAATATTCCAAGCGGTTAAGGCACTATCACCAATTTTCACAAACGGGTTACGGACGGACAGACAGACAGACCATATATGGCTTGGCGGCCATTTTGGTCATGTGACCTGGACCCAATGAGCAAAGTTTGGTTTCACTCATCCCATAGAGGCTCCATATGAAATTTGACTTCAATCGGCCCAACGGTTTCCGAGGAGAAGCAGTTCGACAATTTTCACATTTTTCGCCTCGGCGAGGCTATACTAAATGGAATGTAATATTTCGCAAGTTCATTAGTTAGATCGTATTGATATCTATCAGTATGCCAAAAATTGTTCAAATATTCTAAGCGGTTAAGGCACTATTACCAATTTTCACAAACAAGTTACAGTTTTTGGTTTGATTTGAGGTTTAACGTCCCCGTCAACACTGTAAAGGTCATTTTGGAGACGTTGCTTCCAATTTTGTGGGACTTTTACCCGACATTGAGATGAAACGACATCTCAAGCCTTGTCGCCCAATGAAACCAATAGGGTTTATTAACATGGACGGTCCGCCTCGCACCGCGGTTCCTGGACAGGCTTAGATCCTCTAAGCGGTTTACCAGTACTAGTGTGCGGGCCGGATTCAGCTCTGCGTGGAAGCATCATGCAGCCCATATATTACGGACGGACAGACAGACAGACCATATATAGCTTGGCGGCCATTTTGGTCATGTGAGTTGGACCCCATGAGCAAAGTTTGGTTTCCCCCATCCCATAGAGGCTCCATATGAAATTTGACTTCAATCGGCCCAACGGTTTCCGAGGAGAAGCAGTTCGAAAATTTTCACATTTTTCGCCTCGGCGAGGCTATACTAAATGGAATGTTATATTTCGCAAGTTCATTGGTTAGATCTCATTGATATCTATCAGTATGCCAAAAATTGTTTAAATATTCCAAGCAGTTAAGTCACTATCACCAATTTTCACAAACGGGTTACGGATTTTTCGCCTCGGCGAGGCTATACTAAATGGAATGTAATATTTCGCAAGTTCATTGGTTAGATCTCATTGATATCTATCAGTATACCAAACATTGTTTTAATATTCCAAGCGGTTAAGGCACTATCACCAATTTTCACAAACGGGTTACGGACGGACAGACAGACAGACCATATATGGCTTGGCGGCCATTTTGGTCATGTGACCTGGACCCAATGGGCAAAGTTTGGTTTCACCCATCCCATAGAGGCTCCATATGAAATTTGACTTCAATCGGCCCAACGGTTTCCGAGGAGAAGCAGTTCGACAATTTTCACATTTTTCGCCTCGGCGAGGCTATACTAAATGGAATGTAATATTTCGCAAGTTCATTGGTTAGATCGTATTGATATCTATCAGTATGCCAAAAATTGTTCAAATATTCTAAGCGGTTAAGGCACTATTACCAATTTTCACAAACGGGTTACAGTTTTTGGTTTAATTTGAGGTTTAACGTCCCCGTCAACACTGTAAAGGTCATTTTGGAGACGTTGCTTCCAATTTTGTGGGACTTTTACCCGACATTGAGATGAAACGACATCTCAAGCCTTGTCGCCCAATGAAACCAATAGGGTTTATTAACATGGACGGTCCGCCTCACACCGCGGTTCCTGGACAGGCTTAGATCCTCTAAGCGGTTTACCAGTACTAGTGTGCGGGCCGGATTCAGCTCTGCGTGGAAGCATCATGCAGCCCATATATTACGGACGGACAGACAAACAGACCATATATAGCTTGGCGGCCATTTTGGTCATGTGAGCTGGACCCCATGAGCAAAGTTTGGTTTCCCCCATCCCATAGAGGCTCCATATGAAATTTGACTTCAATCGGCCCAACGGTTTCCGAGGAGAAGCAGTTCGACAATTTTCACATTTTTCGCCTCGGCGAGGCTATACTAAATGGAATGTAATATTTCGCAAGTTCATTGGTTAGATCGTATTGATATCTATCAGTATGCCAAAAATTGTTCAAATATTCTAAGCGGTTAAGGCACCATTACCAATTTTCACAAACGGGTTACAGTTTTTGGTTTGATTTGAGGTTTAACGTCCCCGTCAACACTGTAAAGGTCATTTTGGAGACGTTGCTTCCAATTTTGTGGGACTTTTACCCGACATTGAGATGAAACGACATCTCAAGCCTTGTCGCCCTTGTGGTTTAATTTGAGGTTTAACGTCCCCATCAACACTGTAAAGGTCATTTTGGAGACGTTGCTTCCAATTTTGTGGGACTTTTACCCGACATTGAGATGAAACGACATCTCAAGCCTTGTCGCCCAATGAAACCAATAGGGTTTATTAACATGGACGGTCCGCCTCACACCGCAGTTCCTGGACAGGCTTAGATCCTCTAAGCGGTTTACCAGTACTAGTGTGCGGGCCGGATTCAGCTCTGCGTGGAAGCATCATGCAGCCCATATATTACGGACGGACAGACAGACAGACCATATATAGCTTGGCGGCCATTTTGGTCATGTGAGTTGGACCCCATGAGCAAAGTTTGGTTTCCCCCATCCCATAGAGGCTCCATATGAAATTTGACTTCAATCGGCCCAACGGTTTCCGAGGAGAAGCAGTTCGAAAATTTTCACATTTTTCGCCTCGGCGAGGCTATACTAAATGGAATGTTATATTTCGCAAGTTCATTGGTTAGATCTCATTGATATCTATCAGTATGCCAAAAATTGTTTAAATATTCCAAGCGGTTAAGTCACTATCACCAATTTTCACAAACGGGTTACGGATTTTTCGCCTCGGCGAGGCTATACTAAATGGAATGTAATATTTCGCAAGTTCATTGGTTAGATCTCATTGATATCTATCAGTATACCAAACATTGTTTTAATATTCCAAGCGGTTAAGGCACTATCACCAATTTTCACAAACGGGTTACGGACGGACAGACAGACAGACCATATATGGCTTGGCGGCCATTTTGGTCATGTGACCTGGACCCAATGGGCAAAGTTTGGTTTCACCCATCCCATAGAGGCTCCATATGAAATTTGACTTCAATCGGCCCAACGGTTTCCGAGGAGAAGCAGTTCGACAATTTTCACATTTTTCGCCTCGGCGAGGCTATACTAAATGGAATGTAATATTTCGCAAGTTCATTGGTTAGATCGTATTGATATCTATCAGTATGCCAAAAATTGTTCAAATATTCTAAGCGGTTAAGGCACTATTACCAATTTTCACAAACGGGTTACAGTTTTTGGTTTAATTTGAGGTTTAACGTCCCCGTCAACACTGTAAAGGTCATTTTGGAGACGTTGCTTCCAATTTTGTGGGACTTTTACCCGACATTGAGATGAAACGACATCTCAAGCCTTGTCGCCCAATGAAACCAATAGGGTTTATTAACATGGACGGTCCGCCTCACACCGCGGTTTCTGGACAGGCTTAGATCCTCTAAGCGGTTTACCAGTACTAGTGTGCGGGCCGGATTCAGCTCTGCGTGGAAGCATCATGCAGCCCATATATTACGGACGGACAGACAGACAGACCATATATAGCTTGGCGGCCATTTTGGTCATGTGAGTTGGACCCCATGAGCAAAGTTTGGTTTCCCCCATCCCATAGAGGCTCCATATGAAATTTGACTTCAATCGGCCCAACGGTTTCCGAGGAGAAGCAGTTCGAAAATTTTCACATTTTTCGCCTCGGCGAGGCTATACTAAATGGAATGTTATATTTCGCAAGTTCATTGGTTAGATCTCATTGATATCTATCAGTATGCCAAAAATTGTTTAAATATTCCAAGCGGTTAAGTCACTATCACCAATTTTCACAAACGGGTTACGGATTTTTCGCCTCGGCGAGGCTATACTAAATGGAATGTAATATTTCGCAAGTTCATTGGTTAGATCTCATTGATATCTATCAGTATACCAAACATTGTTTTAATATTCCAAGCGGTTAGGGCACTATCACCAATTTTCACAAACGGGTTACGGACGGACAGACAGACAGACCATATATGGCTTGGCGGCCATTTTGGTCATGTGACCTGGACCCAATGAGCAAAGTTTGGTTTCACCCATCCCATAGAGGCTCCATATGAAATTTGACTTCAATCGGCCCAACGGTTTCCGAGGAGAAGCAGTTCGACAATTTTCACATTTTCGCCTCGGCGAGGCTATACTAAATGGAATGTAATATTTCGCAAGTTCATTGATTAGACCGTATTGATATCTATCAGTATGCCAAAAATTGTTCAAATATTCTAAGCGGTTAAGGCACTATTACCAATTTTCACAAACAAGTTACAGTTTTTGGTTTGATTTGAGGTTTAACGTCCCCGTCAACACTGTAAAGGTCATTTTGGAGACGTTGCTTCCAATTTTGTGGGACTTTTACCCGACATTGAGATGAAACGACATCTCAAGCCTTGTCGCCCAATGAAACCAATAGGGTTTATTAACATGGACGGTCCGCCTCGCACCGCGGTTCCTGGACAGGCTTAGATCCTCTAAGCGGTTTACCAGTACTAGTGTGCGGGCCGGATTCAGCTCTGCGTGGAAGCATCATGCAGCCCATATATTACGGACGGACAGACAGACAGACCATATATAGCTTGGCGGCCATTTTGGTCATGTGAGTTGGACCCCATGAGCAAAGTTTGGTTTCCCCCATCCCATAGAGGCTCCATATGAAATTTGACTTCAATCGGCCCAACGGTTTCCGAGGAGAAGCAGTTCGAAAATTTTCACATTTTTCGCCTCGGCGAGGCTATACTAAATGGAATGTTATATTTCGCAAGTTCATTGGTTAGATCTCATTGATATCTATCAGTATGCCAAAAATTGTTTAAATATTCCAAGCGGTTAAGTCACTATCACCAATTTTCACAAACGGGTTACGGATTTTTCGCCTCGGCGAGGCTATACTAAATGGAATGTAATATTTCGCAAGTTCATTGGTTAGATCGTATTGATATCTATCAGTATGCCAAAAATTGTTCAAATATTCTAAGCGGTTAAGGCACTATTACCAATTTTCACAAACGGGTTACAGTTTTTGGTTTGATTTGAGGTTTAACGTCCCCGTCAACACTGTAAAGGTCATTTTGGAGACGTTGCTTCCAATTTTGTGGGACTTTTACCCGACATTGAGATGAAACGACATCTCAAGCCTTGTCGCCCAATGAAACCAATAGGGTTTATTAACATGGACGGGCCGCCTCGCACCGCGGTTCCTGGACAGGCTTAGATCCTCTAAGCGGTTTACTAGTACTAGTGTGCGGGCCGGATTCAGCTCTGCGTTGAAGCATCATGCAGCCCATATATTACGGACGGACAGACAGACAGACCATATATAGCTTGGCGGCCATTTTGGTCATGTGAGCTGGACCCCATGAGCAAAGTTTGGTTTCCCCCATCCCATAGAGGCTCCATATGAAATTTGACTTCAATCGGCCCAACGGTTTCCGAGGAGAAGCAGTTCGAAAATTTTCACGTTTTTCGCCTCGGCGAGGCTATACTAAATGGAATGTAATATTTCGCAAGTTCATTGGTTAGATCTCATTGATATCTATCAGTATGCCAAAAATTGTTTAAATATTCCAAGCGGTTAAGTCACTATCACCAATTTTCACAAACGGGTTACGGATTTTTCGCCTCGGCGAGGCTATACTAAATGGAATGTAATATTTCGCAAGTTCATTGGTTAGATCTCATTGATATCTATCAGTATACCAAACATTGTTTTAATATTCCAAGCGGTTAAGGCACTATCACCAATTTTCACAAACGGGTTACGGACGGACAGACAGACAGACCATATATGGCTTGGCGGCCATTTTGGTCATGTGACCTGGACCCAATGAGCAAAGTTTTGTTTCACCCATCCCATAGAGGCTCCATATGAAATTTGACTTCAATCGGCCCAACGGTTTCCGGGGAGAAGCAGTTCGACAATTTTCACATTTTTCGCCTCGGCGAGGCTATACTAAATGGAATGTAATATTTCGCAAGTTCATTGGTTAGATCGTATTGATATCTATCAGTTTGCCAAAAATTGTTCAAATATTCTAAGCGGTTAATGCACTATTACCAATTTTCACAAACGGGTTACAGTTTTTGGTTTGATTTGAGGTTTAACGTCCCCGTCAACACTGTAAAGGTCATTTTGGAGACGCTGCTTCCAATTTTGTGGGACTTTTACCCGACATTGAGATGAAACGACATCTCAAGCCTTGTCGCCCAATGAAACCAATAGGGTTTATTAACATGGACGGTCCGCCTCGCACCGCGGTTCCTGGACAGGCTTAGATCCTCTAAGCGGTTTACCAGTACTAGTGTGCGGGCCGGATTCAGCTCTGCGTGGAAGCATCATGCAGCCCATATATTACGGACGGACAGACAGACAGACCATAATATAGCTTGGCGGCCATTTTGGTCATGTGACCTGGACCCCATGAGCAAAGTTTGGTTTCCCCCATCCCATAGAGGCTCCATATGAAATTTGATTTCAATCGGCCCAACGGTTTCCGAGGAGAAGCAGTTCGAAAATTTTCACATATTTCGCCTCGGCGAGGCTATACTAAATGGAATGTAATATTTCGCAAGTTCATTGGTTAGATCTCATTGATATCTATCAGTATGCCAAAAATTGTTCAAATATTCCAAGCGGTTAAGTCACTATCACCAATTACACTATGTGATATATTTTACTCATGTATCCAGGAAACGGGTTTGCGTTTTAAACCAAATATTAAATTCAAGCCAAATTCAAATTTTAATCCATTTTGCTTACGGCGATTAAATGCTTACACAATGTGATATATTTTATTCGAACATAGCCTTGCTTACTTCAAGAAAATGATTTTAATCTCAAACCTACTCATTATTTAAACTAACCTATCTTACCTGTTTTGAATGCCGGTTTTTATACGCCCAATAACAAACAAATATTAATTGTTACTATTTTTAAGATTTAGTTTGCTAAAACGTATATATGTTCATATGTGCTGATAATTAGTAAGATTTAATTCTTGAAGTATAGTTTAATGGTGATTATGGACTTGGTGGCGAATATCTTTGTGTAGCGAACGAGCTGAACTTGGATGTCATCTGGTCCATAATCTCTATTAAAGTACCTTTTTATTATCAAAACATTTTATCAAGTTTACAGTATATATTTTATATACTTGATTGTTTAAATTATGGTATTGTTTGTGTAAATATGTATATATTATGTCTGCATGTTTTTTATTTGTCTCGAGGACCACGAGGTAGAATAGTTACTTTGTAGCTAATTGTGTCATCACTCGTTAAACATTGTATAAATAAAATTTTCACAAACGGGTTACGGATTTTTCGCCTCGGCGAGGCTATACTAAATGGAATGTAATATTTAGCAAGTTCATTGGTTAGATCTCATTGACATCTATCAGTATGTCAAAAATGGTTTAAATATTTCAAGCGGTTAAGTCACTATCACCAATTTTCACAAACGGGTTAAGGACGGACAGACAGACAGACCATATATGGCATGGCGGCCATTTTGGTCATGTGACCTGGACCCCATGAGCAAATTTTGGTTTCCCCCATCCCATAGAGGCTGCATATGAAATTTGACTTCAATCGGCCCAACGGTTTCCCAGGAGAAGCAGTTCGAAAATTTTCACATTTTTCGCCTCGGCGAGGCGATACTAAATGGAATGTAAGGTTTCGCAAGTTCATTGGTTTGATCTCATTGATATCTATCAATATGCCAAAAATTGTTTAAATATTCCAAGCGGTTAAGTCACTATCACCAATTTTCACAAACGGGTTACGGACGGACAGACAAACTGACAGACTGACAGAATGACCGATTTACCGAATGACAGAATGACATGGTGATTTTAGGGCACTCTTAGAAAATCAACCGACTTCAGTCGGTCGCTTTTTCTGCGGCTCGTGCAATTCACTATGTTCCAAGATTTCCGTTAACCCTTTCCCACTCAGATACCTGTGTTTACGTGTCTGCACCCCCCTCCCTCCCGCCCCAATTTTAAGCCCCAGGAGCACCTAAAATCTGCATTTCCTACCCTTGGATAGTTATGTTTTCTTGAGGATTTGTTGACCTTAAAAGTGACCTGTTTTTTCGCGCGCCTCCCCACAAAAAATATTCTGGGGGGATTGAAGGGGGGCAACGCCCCCCCCCCCCCCACCCTCACATCCGAACAATTTTGGGTGTATGGCCCAACCGGCCGCTAAAATTTATATCTGAGGGTGTCTGGGGTCAAAAATGCCTCAAAATTGATGCTGATAAAACATGCTGCAAACAGTGAAAATGGCCAGTGCCAAACCCCTTAATTGTTGCCTTGACAGCTGTGTGAAGATTGAGATTTGGTCAAAAATTCATGTGAAATCACACTTTTTGCCAACTTTGAGTTGCTCCCTCATTACTATGACAACAATCATCCATCAAGTCATGAAAGATTGCATTTGAAAGGCTACTGCCGAATGAACATTCATACCGAGTTTGGTGTAAAACAGACCATCCATTATGAAACAATGGCTAGTTGAAGTTGCTGTCGGGAGCAACACTGTAAAAATCAGCAAAATTCACAAATATCCCTGAGTGGGAAAGGGTTAATATTGAAAATTTCTAAATTCATGACCTTGACCTTGAGCTCATGTGCATGGGTGGGGTATCACTGAATAAAATGAACAGGTATCTATCATCAAACCAAATATAAACTCAATTCATCGTACGATTTGGAAAATATCAATTCTTAAAAATATCTAATGAAAAAATTCTTCTAAGTCTGTGACCTTGACCCTGAAGCCATAGGCATGAGTGGGGATATTGCCAAATGAACCTTTGGACCTGTATCTATCATCATGGCAAATATAAGCCAAATTTTACCTGCATGGTACAAACAACTTAACCGGAGTCTTTAACATTGAAAATGTCTAAGTCTGTAACCTTGACCTTGAGGGCATGGGTGGGGTTATCGCTGAATAAAACTTTGGACCTATAATTATCATTATACCAAATATGAACCAATCAGTCAAATGGTTTGGAAAATATGTGTTGTAACATGTTCGGGCTCTACCTGTTACAAAAATCTTAACCTGAGGTTTTAACATTGAAAATTTTTAAGTCAGTGACCTTGACCTTGAAGCCACAGGCATGGGTGGTGGTATCCCTTAATAAAACTTTAGACCTATATCTATCATCATAAAAAATATGAACCAGTTCAATCAAATGGTTAGGAAAATGCAAGTTCTAAAAATGTTCAGGCTCTACCTGTTACAATAACCTTAACCTGAGGTTGCAGGATCACGTACACACATATGTACAGACGGACGTACACATGTACGCACGTACGGAAAACTAGAAAACTATATTCCTCCGGTATGCCGATGGCGGGGGCATAAAAACACTTCTTAGAAACCATATGCTCTATGAGGCTGAGACTTTATGGAAATATTCACCGGACCTGGTATTTGTCTTAACAGGGTTTTTGTTTATATATATAAATTTTGGCTTTTTAGTTCGGTGCCATGGCAACTAGCAGTGTCCATAGACTTATAAAGGGGGAAGTTTGCATTCAGTACTGTCAAGTGTCAGCAGATATTTTGGGAAATTCTTTCATAGATATATTATTTTAGCAATCTTCCATCTGTCATATAAATTAAGGCCTATTGCTCATTTTTATCTGTTGCTACTGGAAACCAAACTCAAAACAAATTATCTCAGAAACCTCATGCTCTTTGAGACTGAGACTCCATGAAATATTCACCATATTTGCTTTTACATGTTGCGTGTGTGCGTGTGCGCGCGCGCGCGCGCGTGTGTGTGTGTGGTTTGGCCCTCTTAAAACTTTCATAGAAATGCTCCTTAAACAATGTTCCTTTGTAAGTCATTTTGGAGACCCTGCTTCGTATTTTGTTGGCTGATAATGAGATGAAACAAGATCTCAAGCCCAAGCAAAAAGGCCTATGCGTGGTCGGACTCCCAACACTTTGTCTCTCCTTCTAAACGTTTCTTTCAGTACCCATGTGTGGTCAGTTTAAGCTCTGCGTGGAAGCACCAGGTTTGAAAACTCCATCTGCATTCCAAACGTTACAATTTCGCTTCATCATCAGAATGTTGGTCTGAATTTCTCAACCAACCTTGAATATGAGATATATCGGCTTTAACCCTTTTTGTACCACATGGAATCTTCCACCTTATATATAGCGGGAGTCCATATCAAAATTAAGGGGTGTCAGGTTGTGTTTTCTGCAAAATTGATTTGGAAAATGGCTTAAATCTCATTTTTTGATTTTTATTAACTTTTCACAAACAGTGTAGGCCCTGATTAGACGCCACGTTCTGCGGCGTCTTATCTGGGCCTGCACTGTTTGCGACTGTTTGTGAAATTATTCTTATTTATACTTAAAACATATACTCAGAGGCAATAAAAAGTATACAGTTTTTGATTTGGAATACCGGATCATGTATTGCTGTCTGTAATAAATTATGCCTATGTCCGTTTTTTCCAAACGTCTAAGTTTGTAAAACTCCAATTATTTTCTGTTGGAGTCATCCATGATGGAGTTATTGTCCTTTATTCATAATCAATATTTCCGAAAAAATCTCGTGTTGTACATGACATTCAAATCTATGCACACCGCAAAAGTCATATACGAATGTTCATCGATAAGACGCCATCATTACTTTGCCATTAAACCCAAACAAACAGCTTCAAACTCAATTGGAAGTTCTGTCGGTTCCGGATTATGTCCCTTTCAATTAAAATCATAGTGGATTGAATGAGTCTTTTTCTCAAATCGTGTAAGAGATATTCATTTGAAACTTTCGCATAAATTTTGTTTTCCTCGGCATTTTTATGTTTACTCCGTAGAGATTCCTCTAAAATTGCTCAAAGAAAGGTTAATCACCGATACAAATCCCAAAGAAACATAAAGCATTTAATCAAAGGAAGGACGTTAAAGTCGAAAATGACATTTTCTTTGACAAAAAATGTTGCACTTTACCTTTTGTTTAATTTAAATATGGGATATATTCTTGCCAATCAGTTCCCCTTCTTTGAATCTGTTGCATGAAAAATCATTTATTGAATAACACTTATTCGAAACACATGTTTAAAGGGAAACTACTCAAGACAAAATATTGGATCAGACCCCCTGTCCATTTCAAGTGACGCAATTTCATTATCCTTTAGTTAATGTTAACAGAAATTGCTGCAAATTATGCGGAAGTGGTTGTTCTTATTTATGATGCCACATTTGTATGTAGAGAAGGAGACTTTGGGACGCAAATCGGCATTCAGTAATCTGTATACTTACTTTTGCCTCTCAGTATAGGTTGAGGGTACTCGTTAGAACCGCCTCATTGAGGCGGTTCTAACGAGTACCCACAACTTATGTCTAGGAGCAGAAATAAGGAAAATAGTGTATACCCCGTAAACCCCAGTTTTCTCTATATAAAGTGGGATGTAAGGGGGTGTTTATTTCACGGACTTGCTAGCGTGGTGTTAAGGGGGATGGGAACACCTGTATATTTTACCGCCATTTTTCAAAGGGATACAACTTTCGGAACTTCCTGTCCGCTTTACTATAAGCCATGTCCCACTGTAAAAGGGGTCTGCTCTTAAAGGAATGAATTTGCTCCTCGGGATTTTTTTCTTTCCTTTTAGTGTTGGTTTAAACTGTATTTTATTTGTATCATAAAATATATGACATGTAAAGAGATTACAAACAATATATCTATACAAATGGGATTCAGAAGGAAGACATTTGACTTATTGTATCTGTATCCCGCATATTACACTCTGGTAAGACAACTAATCTGTGGCTTGAAATAATGACTTATAAATAATGACTCTCTGTGTTTAGGATTACAAATATGGTAATGGTAATTATGCAGAAATATCTCATAGTATCAAATTATGTTAAGAGTTGTAACAGTGTACATCGCAAAGTAAACCAAAGTTATTTTGTACAAAATGGAATCTTCCTCCTTATATTTAGCATGACTCCATTTTAAACTTCAGTGGTGTCAGGTTGTGTTTTCTTAAAAATTTATTAGGGAATGGCTGAACTTTTTGCAAACAGTGTAGGCCCTGATCAGACGCCGCGTGTTGCGGCGTCTGATCTGGGACTGCACTGTTTGCCAAATACTCGTTTTGGGGTTTCTGGTACTAAATGGGTTAAATAATACATTTATTTTCCATGCTGCTGGAGGCCCCACGGGGATGAGAAGGGTATTTACCAAATGAAGTAAAGGTGGTAATCTCAACGCAAGTATCAAGAATTGTATGTAGTCACCAAGTTCTTTAAGAGTTGACCCCTATTGACATGGGAGACAAAAAAACTTTTGTAGGAGTTGGTTCCCCTGAAATTGTTCTCATTCCCCTTAAACCACTTAGAATATTTTGATAATATTCGGCAAGCAGGCTAGACCTACCCAATTAGATTGTATGATGCCTGCATTCCATATAAATAGTCTCGATGAGGCACACTTTTCACTAACCGACAGGATGTATTTCGGCCCACCAAAATCAAATAAAAAATAAAATAAAAAGTAGAAGTAAAACAAAGATCATGAATCGATACAATTAACATACTCCACCCATCAAAGACACCAAAGGGAAAGAAACACAAACATTAAGCGACCAGACCATACTGGAAACCTAAACAAAGGAAGGCCATAAGGACAGTTACTCTTAAAAACCTCTTGTTTCCCCTACATTTTGTCTATGTTTTTATCTGTCCCATTCTTTCAAAATATTATAAAGCCGATATTTTCTGGTTGTCCTACAAAAGATCACAAATTTTCTCCTTGATTTTTTAAATGAGCCAGCGCACGACAAAACCTACAATAAGATGTGTGCGCCCATCAAAGACTCACATCAGCCTGCGCATCCATATAGTCTAACCAGAGACTTCTCTTGCTGCATGAAGGAGAATTGGACACTTAGCTATCCTTAGAGCGAACAATGAAGACTCTGGTGCGCATGCTGATATGAGTTTTCGTTGGGCGCACATGTCTTATTGTAGGTTTTGTCGTGCGCTGGCTCGTACACATTTACATGTTCCTGATATGTTTTATAATCAGGGGAAAAGCTGCCGTTGTCAGGGAATCTTGTCCCAACCCCTATTTTGTTTCCCCTATTTTATACGTCAAAGTGTTTTCGTCTTTCAACAGGTTATACAGTCTTAATTATGAACTGTCATCAGACAAGGTAGCTCGGCCGAAAGTGTCTTTGGGGCCACAGGCAAGGTGGGGATATTGATGAATAAGGTTTTTGGCCGATCTCTATCATCATACCAATTACTATATTGACCAATTCCATCATATGGTTTCGAAAATATGAGGTCTTAAAAACCTTACCATAATATTTCTAAGTCTGTGACCTTGACATTGAATCTATGGGTATGGGTGAGCATATTGCTTAATTAAAGTTTGGTCCTATATTTATCCTCATACCAAATATGAACCAAACCCATCATTTGGTTGTGAAAATAATAGCTCTTACCAAAAACTAACATAAAATAGGGAGTTCCAGCCTGTAGTAAAGTTCCACAGGGTTCTGTTCACGTAATGGTTTCTATGATATTGTGCATAATTACTGCCTGGTAAATGACTGTTCATTAATCAGCTATTTCACTCTCATATTTGTTTGCGTTATAAATCTGCATTGTTTTGTTTGTTTCCACATCTGAAAATAGGGGTACCGGCAAACAATTGTATTTATACATTCCAAATTTTGATGTTTTGGAGTTTTTTTTTTTTTTTTTTGTTTTGTTTTTTTTTTTTTTTTGGTTCTCTGGCATATCACTGTAGTCAGTTGTATTTATTTTATATCATATTTACTATTGTTCAGGTAAAGTTCCACAGACCATGCTCAATTTCATATGGACATCACGTGAACAAGTCCGTGAAATGAACACCCCCTGACACCCCACTTTGTATAAAGAAAACGGGGGTTTACGGGGGTAAACATTATTTTTCTTATTTTTACTCCGAGACATATGTTGTGGGTAATCGTTAGAACCGCCTCAATGAGGCGGTTCTAACGAGCACCCACAACCTATGTTTGAAGTAAAAATAACAAAAATATGACAGATTTTCATCAGAAAAGTAGCCATTTTGGAGATGTGAAAAATGCCCTATGTCGCATGGGTGTGTTATCGTAATGAAGAAATCCCAGACTTCACAATCATACAATCGTTTGGAGTACGATTGACTTTTGAATTCAAATTGTTGCAGATCTTGTCACACCGTCATTTTAGTATGAAAAATGCTCATATATGTGTAGAACATTTTATCAAACTTTCTTGACAATCTGAGGCCAGTAACAAACTGCATTTCAGCATTGATTTTTTTTAAACCATTTGTAGATATTGTTTGTTTGTTTGATTTGAAGTTTAGCGTCCCGTCAACACTGTAAATGTCATTTTGGAGACGTTGCTTCCAATTTTGTGGGCCTTTTACCCAACAATAAGATGACATGACATCTCAAGCCCTGTCGCCCAATGAAACCAATAGGATTTATAAGCATGGGCGGGCCGACTCACACCGCTTTGCCTAGGCAGGCTTAGATCCTCTAAGCGGTTTACCAGTACTCGTGTGCGGGTCAGTTTCAGCTCTGCATGGAAGCACCATACAGCCCATCTATTTCTTCAAGCCCCTATGGGCAGGGCTTTTTGTAAATATGGTATAATATTTTCAATCGAGACATTGCTCGCCAAATTTAAACCTTGATGGTGTATAGTTTGAGGTCATTTGATAATTATTTGTGTCAATTATGGTACCCTGAGGAACACCAAAAAGCACCATTCATTTCTAGCTTTCATTAACAATTCAGATTTTTATAATATTAATAATAATAATAATAAACATCTCAGAAAAAGCGTTTTTGCGTTTATTGTAATCCTAAGCCTGTCGAAGCTTAGTATAAAACGATTGTTGAAATTGCAAGTAAAATGGATGGTTCTGTAAACCAGACAACTTTGCTTGACTCTCTAATAAGTACGTATTGAACTGATGCAGTCTACTTAAACAAATTGTTCGTTCGTTCATTTTTTGAAATTTACGGCTCAGCAACACTATTTAAGTCATTTTGAGCCAGTCAGTTTACCTATACACACTTTTCCTGGGCAGGCTTATGCGCATTACGCAAACACGCATATACAAATACATTGCCACCTTTATCACCGAAAAAATGAAAATTTTATGATGAAAAAATGTGATATTTTTCTTATTTCTGCTCCAAATATAGATTGTGGGTACTCGTTAGAACCGCCTCATCGAGGCGGTTCTAACGAATACCCATGATCTATATTTTAGAGCAGATATAAGAAAAATAAGGTATAACCCTGTAAATCCCAGTTTTACTATATAAAAGTGGGGATCAAGGGGGTCCAAATTATATAGGTGTGTTTTCGTGATGGTAAGCGGTTATCCAGTACAGTGCCCATTCTTTCGCCAGAAACTGACAACTGCCCTTCTTGAATCAGTGGAAAGGTGAGAATCACCATGGTAAAGATTTCATGATCAATTTTTTCACGAAAGTCTTTTGCCAACCCTGGTAGGTATCGAACCCGCGTCCACCTGGTCAACAGGCTGACGCGCATCCGACTGAGCTACAGAGGCCGGCACTTCAGTGAAATGGGAACACCTTCAGGACAGGCAACTACTGCAAAAGTATTTTAGTATCCCATGTCAATAGGGGTCAACTGTTAAAGAAAAGAATTTGCTCTTGTGGAGCAAGTTCTTTCCTTTAAGAGTAGATCCCTTTTTTCAGGGGTCAACTGTTAAAGAAAAGAATTTGCTCGTGTGGAGCAAATTCTTTCCTTCAAGAGTAGATCCCTTTTTCAGTGGGACAGGGCTTATAGCAAAGGGAACAGGAAGTCCCGAAAGTTGTCTACCTTTGAAAAATGGGAAAAATGGTGGAAAAATCTGCCTGGTGTTCCCATTCCCCATAGAAAGTTTGAAAAGTCTGATTGTAATACTGGAATGACACAGCTTGCTTCAATCGCCAAGAGCAATGATGTTTAATTATGGTTGAGCCAGGTGTGCCATAACAACACAATCAATATTTTCTGATCTTTTAGCCCACTGTATAAACAGCTTTCTGTTGATAAAATGGAAAGACTAATGTTTTGGCTCTTTCGCCACACTGACAATGTCCCTTCAAGATCTGAAATGAAATACAATCGACTTTAATCACACCAACTGTCGCCTGCTGTACAAATCATTGTAAGAAAGTAATATTTAAGAAATAATCTCCACGTACCGTGTGTTATCGTGATTAACACACGGTGTTGGAGGGCAGATTGCGAAATATTAATTCACGACGGCGAAGCCGGAGTGAATTAATATTCGCATCTGCCCGACAACACCGTGTGTTAATCACGATAACACACCGGGTGCGTGGAAATTATTTCGATTCTAACATGATGCTAAACTGAAATACAGTAGTAACAAAGCGTTATCTTGGGGACTATTTTGCAGCGGATGTCGACAGAAGGAAATGTTTACATGCAACGTCACGATGACGCCAAATTGCACGCACCACGTTGACGACGTGAATTATCGCATATTTGCAAACGCTGACGTTTCCACTGGGTTCAATGGGAAAAACGTTAACGTCATGTTAGAATCTTAAATATGCTCTAGTTATATTCTTAAATATGATCCAGAAAGCAAGCACTTATTTTTAATAAACACGAATTAATATAATAGAGAAAACAGTTCAGTTCGATAAAAGGCTAAACGGTTGCCTTTCGAAACAAAGAACACATAAAGGAACGAAAATCGGAGACTCGGTTTTATCGAGTCTCTTCATACACAGCAAAATATTTTGCAAGGGTGCCTGTGCCTCCTAGCGCCGGCGTAAGCGATATTCGATTTTCAAAGTAGAACATATAATCTGCACTATGATGAAGCACGGGGAGAATTTTTACGGCCGCCACACGGAACTTAACACCAGCTGCAGTAAGGTAAAGTAAAAAGCTAAAAGCTTGTCTTTGGATACAAAGAACACATAAAATAACGAAAATTGGAGACTCGGTTGAGTCTCTCATACATAGTTACAAACGGTAGTGTGTTGTGGTTATTGTATGAAAATCAACACTGCCCAGCAAGAACGCAAATTAAATTGTCTTTATATGGGTTCTTCGATTCCAAAGACAACTTTATAGTTTTTTTTTATTTTACCTTACTGCAGCTGGTGTTCAGTGCCGTGTGGCGGCCGTAGAAAGTCTCCCCATGTGTCATCGCTAAATCATAGTGCAGATTATATTTTCTTTTCCTTTGGGATCATTGAAGTCATTCTGGTTACTTTGAAATTCGAATATCGCCAAAGCTGGTGCTAGGAGGCGTATGCAGCATCTGGTGATGCTCTTTTGACAAGGTCTTGTGTTTGTTTGTATGGAGGCTTAAAGTCCACGTCAACACCATTAGATCATTTTGGAGACGTTACATCCAATTGTGTTGGACTTGTGCTCGAAATTGAGATGAAATGGCGTCATAAATCCTGCCGCCAAAAGAAACTTTTCCGGACAGCCTTAGAAAAAGGCCATTTCAAAATTTTATAGACGCCATTCTGATTTAATTTCAAAATTCAATACTGTACTTAAATCTCTTCTGCAACAAGATCTATCAGAACCCGAATTTTATGGTGACTTAGTATATAAATTTAGAAAAAAAATTATAACCGCACTGACTTCAGCACCCAATTTCGTAAAATCATTTTTCGATATAAAAAAGTACAAAACAAATGTTATACGACAGACTGCATGCATGGTAGCTAACCCAATCACGGTTGACCACTTTGCTTCCCTCTTTAATTGCACGCCGGTGGGTCAGGCCTCAGATTCTATGACGGTTCCAACGTAAAGGTTTATGTTGGTTGGTGTCTGATGCTCTGTCTCTGGTCGGGCCCATTGGAGTCTAACTGTTGGTTTTCTTTGCTCCAGCATTTCTTTGGTTTCTTGCTGTCGAGTCCTCGCCGTTGTTTCATCTCTGTGGTTGTTTGATTTTTGTTTTCACGGAGATGTTGCACTGATGAGTTAGGAGGCCTTCATGCGGACTGAACAAATTATTTGTCTCATTCGCGACGGAAGTAAGGGCGAGGATTGTGGCCACGTAAAATCGATTTAAGCCCCTGTGGTTGTTTGATTTTTATGTTCACGGAGATGTTGCACTGATGAGTTAGGAGGCCTTCATGCGGACTGAACAAATTATTTGTCTTAATCGCGACGGAAGTAAGGGCGAGGATTGTGGCCATGTAAAATCGATTTTAGCCAAGTACTCGTGTTAGTTTTCGATCCGTGACGTCTCTTTAAATTCCTGCAGTGTCAACACAATATGGCTTGTGACTGCAGCATTGAAAATCCGCGCTAAGAAATGGAAGGTATGCAAGAACAGGAATCCAATATGGATGTGAGGGGTGCATGGAAAAAATCGTCCCTCGGGATCACTGTCCGGCATCACTCGGCAAGCCTCGTGATGCCTGACAGTGTCCCTCGGAACGGACTTTTCCATCCACCCCTCACACCCATATAAGATTCTTATATTCTTCAAGCCCCGATGGGCGTGGACCGAAGGAAAACCGAGCTTAACACTGTCGCAAGAAAATTTCTTTTTTTATTTAATTTAAGGATTCTAGTTCTAAACAGTTGGTGAGTGAGTGAGTATTTGAGTTTTACGTCCCACCAACAGCTAAGGTCAAACGGAGACGGGACCTCGGTTTAAAGACTCATCCGAAAGTCTTGAGAAGCCCGGGATCGATCCTGCGACCCCTGGTTTACAGGGCAGTAGCGTAACCATTACACCACGGAGGCTTCTCTAAACAGTTGGTACCCACCACAATGAACTTATACAATATTTGAACCCCAGAAAAATAGCTAGTTCAAAAGTCAAAACAAAGGACAAAAATTAATGTCACAGGTTGTTTTTGTATTTAAAATCTAGTTGTTCTGATTCCGATTTCGGTTACCGCGCAATTCGACAGATAGGATGTATGGAGAAGCATGAATGCAATTGTCTACTTACCGAAGGTTTGCACTTAAAAAATCCTAACCATCACGAAAAACACTTATACAATTTTGACCCCCTTGAACCCCATTTTATAGTAAAACATGGGTTAACAGGGGTAAACCTCATTTTTTCTTATTTCTACTTAAGAAATAGATCAGCTCTAACTGTGATTTGTTGAGTAATAAATCACAGTTTGGAGGTCAGTTGTAAAGTAGACAAATCACGAGCGCGTAGCTTTTTACAACTGACCGACAAACTGTGATTTATTACTCAACAAATCACAGATTAGAGCTGATCTATTTCGATTCTAACAGGCTGAAAATCGGCAATAATGCTGTTGTTTCCTTCAAAATCTCACAACTTTGCGCCATTGTTAAAAGAAATCCCGCTATAATTATTGACTGAAACACATGCATTTATATCATTTTCTTACGTTTTCGATGCGATAAAATGACGTTACACCGTCTAACGTCAAGGAATCGACTAGTGACGTCATAAATTTGCAGCTTTGAATGACGTCACTCGTCACGCTCTTCCGAGCTGTGATTTGTTGCAGAATAAAACACAGTTATTTTCCATTGCCTATATAGGCGCGCTGTGTTAGAATCTAAAATATAGAATGTGAGTACTCGTTAGAACCGCCTCGATGAGGCGGTTCTAACGAGTACCCACAATCTCGATGAGGCGGTTCTAACGAGTACCCACACTCTATATTTTGAGCAGAAATAAGGAAAACATCACAGTTATTCATCCTTAAATTTTAGCTTTTTCGGCGAAAATTTACGATGTATTTGTATAGGCATGTTTTCGTAATGACATTTATTTTCCGTTCTTGCGTGTTGTGTTAACCCTTCTCTTGCTGAATATTCATTTAAGCCACACCCATTTCTGTCTCTCAACCAATCAAATTACTTGATGTAATTTATTGCTACATATTCATGAACTGAATGCCAAACAGTGTAGATCCTGATCAGATGGCTTCTTCAGAAGCCATCTGATCTGGATCTACACTGTTTGCAAAGATAGGGGTTGTCGTGAACAGCAAGATAAGGGTTAATTTTCATAATTCAACCACAATAACTACCGTTTGTAACCATTTACTGGTTACATACATCCTAACTTATATACAAAAATATATATTTTTATATTTGGGGATGCACTTTTGACCATTTTTTGTTTTTGTCTGTTTGTATTGAGGTTTAACGTCCACGTCAACACTATAAGGTCATTTAGGAAACGTTGCATCCAATTTTGTGGGACCTGAATAATAGTCGTAGATGTGTGTGTGTGTGTGTGTGTTTGTGTGTGTGTGTGTGTGTGTGTGTGTGTGTGTGTGTGTGTGTGTGTGTGTGTGTGTGTGTGTGTGTGAATTCGAGTTTAACGTCGCTTTCAACATTTTTTCAGTCATATCACGACGGTGTCTGGTTGCGAATAGTCGTAGATATGATTGAGACTAGGTGGAGCTATCGTTTGTACCTGCCTTAGGACTATTTCATTAACAAAAGGTTATACTGGCCCCGATAGCTCAGTTGGTAGAGTGTCCGCTCCGGGGAACGGGAGGTCACGGGTTCGATCCCGGGCCGCGATCGAACCCGTGACCTCCCGACCATTTCGTCCGCTTGTAGAAAGCGTGTGAAAGGCACTACACCGAATCTTCTGGTGGACTCAGCGAATTTGACATATATTGACAATACCTGAATAGCTTCGCCTAGTCAATCCTATCTGCGACTACTATACCCGATAATGAGATGAAATAACATCTCAAGCTCTGCCACCAAATGAAACCAATACACATCACGAAAACACACATATACAATTTTGACCCCCTAGAACCCCACTTTTATACAGTAAAACTGGGGTTTCCGGCGGTATAACTTATTCTTCTTATTTCTGCTCTTAAATAAAGATTGTGGGTACACGTTAGAACCGCCTCGATGAGGCGGTTCTAACGAGTGCCCACATTCTATATTTTGAGCAGAAATAAGAAAAATATCACAATTTTTCATCTTAAAATTTTCATTTTTTTCGGCGATAAGGGTGGCAATGTATTTGTATAGGCGTGTTTGCGTGATGATGTTATATGCACCCACATCACTTTGCTTGGGCAGGCTTAGACATAGATGGTAAACCGGTACTCGTGCGCGGTCGTTTTTAGCCCTGCGTGGAAGCACCATATAACCCAATCCATTTCTCCTAGTCCCAATGGGCGGGGCCTATATTTGACCAGTTAAGAGTTGCGGATGCAGTTTTATTGTTCATGTGTGTTTCGACGATGTTGTTATCTGTCGAACCATCGTCATAATAAAAGCCTTGCAACACTTGCCTGAACGGGATGGATTCTTACAATTATTTGTGATTTAGATAATTTTCTTGCATATTCTAAGGCTAAATATATTCATACAGATGTGCTGTCCTTCCGGGAATATTGTTGCTATACTATAGTACTTGTACTTTTGTGTTTTACTTTCTTTTTATTGTCGTTATAGGGATCAACCATGGTTTTTCATGCATTTACATTTGCCGGATCCCGAGGAAGCTGTTTGAACATGAGGCCGCTAGGCCGAATGTTCAAATATCTTCTGAGGGATCCGGCAAATGTTAATGCAATGAAATAACCATGGATGATCGTTGTTCTTGCATAACTTTCGAATCCGACAGCAAATTTTGACGAAAACGCCCAAAAGCTCCATATAAAGTCTATATAAACTCTTCAAATGCGACAGGCAAACCAAAATGGCGGCCAGTTCGGAATGTTGTTTACAATGACGTTGTCATGCAGTGACGTCATCATAGAACCTTAAAACGCTACGTTCAGGGCGATAACGTTACGTCGCTCAATGTAACGTAAGCAAAACAAGGCCCGTCTTGTGATATCAAAAGCTCAAACTCCATGTTCAAACAGCACGCGAATTTCATGATTTGAACATGGTTTTGCTGTTTGAGCACGGCTATCGGTCCATTTGACAATGGCTTCAAACAGCTATGCGCATAGGTTTTTATGCAAGAATTGTAGTTCATACACTGTATTTCTTCATGTATGCGTGTCATAATTTTTGTAACGTGTTCATCCTCGCTGTAGGCAGCCGTTTTTCTTCTGCGAAAAAATAAATGGAAAGGTCTATTGTCAGTCGACTGGCACTAGCCAGTTTAACGTATTTTGGCTATTGCCAGTTGCTTCTTGTTTTTCGTAAGTTTTTTTACATGTAGTTTTGGAAGACAAATTTATATCATACGATTGTTATTATATTTACGAGCAGGTCATATTTCATACATACTGATCCTGGGCAGACAGAATTTCTAACATTTATGCATGGTATTGATATCGAAACCGTAAAATGGTATTCCTGTTGGTTAGTTCCTGCTATATACATCCGCGCCCATCGGGGCTTTGAGAAATAGATTGGGCTACACAATGCTTCCACGCAGAGCTGAAACTAACCGCACATACATGTAAGTACTGGTTAACCGCTTAGACGGACTAAGCCTGCCCAAGCAAAGTGGTGCGAGTCAGACTGTCCACTGCATATAACCCGTATTGGTTTCATTGGGTGGTCATTTCATCTCGTTGTCGGGTAAAAATCCTACATAACTTAAAGCAACGACTCCAAAATGATCTCAGTAGTGTTGACGGCGACTTAAACCACAATCAAACAAACAAACATATACTGCGCCGCACCGAGGCGGTTCTCCTCAATGTTTTTTTAGCAGTAAATCAGCTAAAGGTCCTTATGAGGACCCACCACAACCACCACCACTGTTATCACCACTGTATATCCAAAATAAACAATGGGCATACCTTAATCTCCTTTATTCTTTGCTTATAACATAGACTTTTCAGGTAAAACATAGGTTGGGGGTACTCGACAGAATCGCCTCGGTTCTGCCGAGTACCCCCAACCTATGTTTTACCTGAAAAAAGTACTCAAATTTCAGCTGAAAGATGCTAGATCTGGAGATAAAATTGAGTTTAAGATTTTCTTTCCTGATTCCCTGCTACATAGTTTCTTGTTTCCTACTACACACATGGATATTTTGCCGCATCGAGGCGGTTCTAATTAGTGTCCATCATCAACGGTTTTGCTGTCGAGTCCTCACCGTTGTTTCATCGGTGTCCAGTCATTTCGTACCCAAGTCAGTTCGAACCATTTTGGTCATTTCGTACTCGTTTTATTTTTCATTTTGGTCAATTCGTACCGATTTTGGTCATTTCTTACCCACTTTGGTCATTTCGTACCCACTTATATTTTTTTCTGGGAAAGGTGTTTGGTCATTTCGTACACAGATCTTTAAAAGTCGGTACGGATTGACTTTGGTGTGTTGAATTGTTCTTACAAGTAACGGGTAACTTTGGAGATAACTGGAGAATGCATTTGTTGTATTTGTTTTTTTTTTTGTTTTTTTTTTTGTTTTTGTTTTTTTTATTCTAACAAATAATGAAATTATATTTATCATATGACGTCGTTGATAAGCAGTGAATAATGTCGTGTATTCTAACACAGCGCGCCTATATAGGCAATGGAAAACAACTGTGTTTTATTCTACAACAAATCACAGCAAGGGAGAGCGTGACGAGTGACGTCATTAAAAACTGCAAATTTATGACGTCACTAGTCGATTTCCTTGACGTTAGACGGTGTAACGTCATTTTCTCGCATCGAAAACGTTAAAATAGGATATAAATGCATGTGTTTCAGTCGATAATTTTAGCGGGATTTCTTCTAACAATGGCGAACAGTTGTGAGATTTTGAAGGAAACAACAGCATTATTGCCGATTTTCAGCCTGTTAGAATCGAAATAGATCAGCTCTAGTTTGTGATTTGTTGAGTAATAAATCACAGTTTGTCGGTCAGTTGTAAGTAGACAAATCACGCGCGCTACGCGCTTGTGATTTGTCTACTTTACAACTGACCTCCAAACTGTGATTTATTACACAACAAATCACAGTTAGAGCTGATCTATTTCTTAAATAAAAATCGTATGATCACACGTGTAATAACACTTTGGCGGGATTAAGTAACGTCATGACGACGTCTATGTCAACAATGCGTTTTTCGCAGAAAAATTGTCAAATTAAAAGGCGATAAAATCCAATTTAAAGTAGTCATATGATAAAGAGAATCTTACACTCGTGGTCATTTCATATGAAATTTATGAAACTCGCCGAAGGCTCGTTTCATAAAATTCATATGAAATGACCACTCGTGTAAGATCCTCTATTTATCATATGACGTCGTTGATAAGCAGTGGAGTACGTCGTGTAATAAAAATCGTATGTCCACACGTGTAATAACACTTTGGCGGGATTAAGTAACGTCATGACGACGTCCATGTCAACCATGCATTTTTTGTGGAAAATTTGTCAATTTAAAAGCGATAAAATCCAATGTAAAGTGGTCATATGATAAACAGAATCTTACACTCGTGGTCATTTCATATGAAATTACCACTCGTGTAAGATCCTCTATCTATAACATAATATTTAATGACCTGGCACCGTGTAACAATACAAACAGATTTTACAATATCATACAACATATTTTACAAGTCAGTGGGGCTATAGTTTATGCCACTGCGAGTATGCGAGATTAAATTTTGCGTCATGATGCGTTCTGTTAACAAATAGCTTTTGAGTGTAGTTTGAAACTGTTTCCTACCTCGCGACATGTCAAACACGATGTATTCAAACATAGGTTTTGAGTCCTCGTTCGAGACTAAACCAAAGAGTTCCCACATTGACAACATATGTTTTGCCCGCAATAAAACACAATGTACATGTGCATGTATGGAAATTCCACTTTTCTGTATATTAAGTGAGGTTTACACGTTTGTTCATTACATGGACTTATTACATTAAGAAAACACGCCTATATAAGTACATTGGAAATTTTACCTCCAAAAAATGAAAATTTTAGGATGAAAAAATGTGATATTTTTTCTTATTTCTGCTCAAAATATAGAGCAGAAATAAGAAAAATAAGGTTTACCCCTGTAAACCCCAGTTTTACTACAGTAGAACTTCGATGGCTCGAACACCGATGGCTCGTTTACCATGGATGAGTCGAACCCATTCTTGAGCCCCTAGCGAAATCCTCTACATAAGAACTAGTCGGGGATAATTAAGGAGATTTTAGTCTTTTATCTCATCACGTGAACAAGTCCGTGAAATGAAGACCCCCCTAAACCCCACTTTATATAGAGAAAACTGGGGTTTACGGGGGTAAACATTATTTTTCTTATTTCTGCTCCAAGACATAGGTTGTGGGTACTCGTTAGAACCGCCTCAATGAGGCGGTTCTAACGAGTACCCTCAACCGATGTTTTGAACATTTATAACAAAAATATCAAGGATTTTCATCAGAAAAGTAGCTATTTTGGAGATGTGAAAAATGAACTATGTTATACGGGTGTGTTATCGTAATGTTACCAATCTTTCTTACATGCTTTTCAATGAATGATAGAGATTTATCAGTGAAATATAAATCGATATTTTCACTGTTTCAAACAGTGAAAATACGATTTTTTATTTTTCACTGTTTGGGACTACTTTTTTCTTCAAATCTAACTCTAATTTCAATTTTATCTTTGTCAGATAACTGAACAATACTGAAGACGCATAGCCCGTTCATGTGTGACGGGGACGTTACTGACGTCATTTATGACGCTGACGTCACGTCTTTTGTCGCGCGACGTTAGACTTGCCAGCAACTTCTTTGGAAAACTACTCTCTCAATTATTTCATTAATCATTCATAATAATACCACCCCAGGCCATTTCTCAGGTGCAAACTTTCAGTTTACACCCAATAGTATACCCACTAAACACGATGGACAGCACTAAATTGGCGCGAAACGAACAGGAACAAAGATAATTTTCTCCGAATGTGAGCGACACCATTAAAGACGCTAAATATTGCCTTTTGAAGTATGTAAGAAACAGAAAATTTGATTTTTTCAGTGCAAGATCAAATTTTATTTCACTCATGAACACCAAAACTGCTATTTTCACTCGTGGCTACGCCACTCGTGAAAATAAAAGTTTTGGTGTTCATTCGATGAAATAAAATTCAATCTTACACTGAAAAAATCAAATATCCTCTATATGCTGTATGTACTCATTAGAATCGCCTCGATTTTTCATTATAGAGCACCGAAAAGATGTCCAAGACTATCTCGTTATGCCTCCTGGAAGTAATCACAGTGGCTCGAACAACCCCCGTCTCGAACAAATTTTCATGGTCCCGAAGGGGTTCGAGCCATCGAAGTTCGACTGTATATAAAAGTGGGGGTCAAAATTATATAGGCGTGTTTTCGTGATGAGTTAACTGATGCGTGTCACAACCATTGTCCAAACAACTACTCGACAACCTCTCCGTTTGAGTACGTCGGAGAGTTCACAATTGAATAAGACTTCAGAAGCTGTGTTGTGGTCTGTTTTTTTTTCTGCCCTTACTCGTGCGAGTGTATAAAGTCGTACTTTTCCTCAGTAACCATTGTAATTTGGATGTCGATTTACTTACCAGGTGCAGAAGACGATTCAAGTTATAAAACGCCGGTGAACCAACAGTTTGTCGGATAAAACGGTATCTGTGGTAATATTTGTGTCACAAACGAATAAAAATATTTTATGATAGTCTTATCGTATGCCATGTTTTATCTTTATTATTGTCATGATTTTCACTTTCGATAAATGCCAGCCTAAGATCCTTCAGTTTCAGTTTTATTACAGTTTATTGGTATCTCTCTCAGTTTACAATTATTTGTAAATACATGAGATATACAATAACACGCAATTGAATAATGTTATAGCGGCAACCAAAATCAAAAGAAGTAAACAAAACTATTACGAAAATACAAACAAATAACGACAAATGTGTGAGGGCGACTCACTGTTATACGGATACTTTTCTCCCCTGGATATTGTATTATGAAATGGATTTTATTTTCTGCCGTTCATGGAAGTAAGAACGCAGTGGGTCGCGTGCAAAGTGAAGAGGTTCATGTAAACTTTGCTAGCGATCCGCAGTCGCTCTCACCCTCACGAAAAGCAGAAAAATTAAGTTATTTATTTATTGATTATCATTATTATTATTATTATTATTATTATTATTATTATTTACATTCTTTGTTCCTCGCCACTTTGCGAACAAAATGCTCATAGGACAAACTTTTAAAGTTGAAAACATTTACATGCTGTTTTTCTAGAAAAGCGGATCAGCGTTGACATCAACAACGTCCGTAGAGAACAGTGGTTTATACTGACGTCACTTGACGTCATTGAAAATCAAGTGGTTCGATGCGTTCATGGAAGTATGAACTACATTGTTTTCTATATGTTTACATTAGACTTTACATTGGGAATGTACCAGAGGAGAAAAATCCGTGGTTCCAACTAGTCTATATAAGTAGGATTGTCTCTCTTAAAATAATAATAATAATAATAATCGACCTTATTTATAGAGGGTAACACATTTAGTACTAGTACTTATCTTCCATGTGGCCCTCTTTTCCTGGGTAGAACCAGTACTAAGCAATGTGGATAAAGTCTCTTGCTCAAGGAAACAACACTTGCCGCTCATGGGGTTCGAACCCGGTACCTCTCGATCCCGAGGCCGATACTTTACCACTGCACCACAGCGCTCCACTCTTCATATCAGGTTGGCGACCGGGTCGGCGTAAAGATTCAGTGCAGCAAAAAAAAAAAAAAAGAGAAAGAACATAAAAAACGGGTATTGATTTCGTATCCAGTTGTTCAATTTTACTTGTCTGGTGTATGATGTAGACTAGGCTATAAATAAATTCTTCAAGAGGTGTGTAAAACTCGACCCTTCTTTTTATGTTAAGTGTACCGACCTCATATGAAGATGGAAACCGCCTTGTTCACTCATCCAATCAACACGCATACTTTTCTCGTGCGGGTATAAAGGCTTCCGTTGAGAAACTATTTGTGAATGGGAATACTTTTTTTTTTTTTTTATAGTGTCGAGCGGACATACGGCAATCATATTTAATATCAGGATGAACTGAAATCACCATCGCGTCGTGTCGATGCCGACGCAGCTTATATAAACCGCATCGGGATCGACACTACGAGATCGTTCTCCGCGTGTCCGCTGGAAAATTTGTGAGATTCGTCATTCTCAAAACGGATTAAGGTATAAAGTAATCACACATTTAGACTGCAATGCAAAATAAACTAAGATTTTCCAAATTGTTACCCAGCACTGTGGGTTGCAATTTAAGTTCAAAAAGCAAATACATTATGTAAAGCAAATTCAACAACAACAGTTTAAGACCAAATATAGTCCTATAAGACCACTAGACGAAACTTTATTGCCCAAAATGAGGCAAAATCCCCTATATTTTCAAACAAGGATACCGACAAGGCAGGAGCACTCACCCTTAAAATATTATCATTTTCAGTTGTTATGTACTCTCAAGTAGCAAAGACGAGGCATAATTTTCTTACTTTCTACATTTTTAAGCCTTTTGTGAAAATTTCACCGAATACCACATGGTAAATTTCATCGCCATCTTGGATTTCGAGAAAATTCTTACCCTGGATTTAGTGAAATTCAAACCCGTAGTATTTCCCTGTCAGTCGAGATCGGATGATGACAGTTACATCTTGCAATTGCTTAATCAATGGCTTTGCAGAATCATCAACCTGATCTTCATGTCATTTTACTTCAGGTGTTTTAAACGTCTTTCAAAATATTGACTTCGGTTTGTTTACAATAGAGAAATCTATCACGACCTCATCACTGTTTCAGCTGATTTGTGTTATTGCGCATGTATTAAAAACGGGATAAAATTTGATGAATATCATACGATAATTACAATTTAATAAAGCTATTTAAGTTCCGTTTTAGCAAAATGATTTACGACCACCCTTTTCGGCATTATGACTTGTTTTATGTTTTACTTTTTTGCGTATGTACTTTCCATTAAATGGTAATTCGGTTGTATCCGCTTTCTCTCGGACTGGTTTTCGGCACTAGAAAGCGTCATTGTCATAAAACGGGTCGAATCAAAGCCCCCGGGATCCAGCAGAATATAAACGGCGAAAAAACCCACATGTAGCAGACAGAAGCAATAACGTTTTCTTCGTTTTTGTAAGTGTTTTTGGCATTGATCATGAAATCAGTTTTGCGGTAATAGGGATATCATTTTAGTTTTTCGAATTCCACACCGATAGCCATGTCACACACTATGGGTTTTTGGAAATGAAGATGGAAACCGCGTATTTTAGCAGTGTAAGCAGAAACGGAAGATTTGTTGTCAAGTGACAAATTTTATGAAAATGAAAAGCAACATTAAAACAGATAAAAGCAGCATTTATCGATGTATTTTGCAGACTGGAATATTTCTTTATTTCAACTGTTTCTAGAAAACTTCCTTTGAAAATTAGCCACGGTTCTTGAACAAGGAAATTTATTATTATGTATGGTGGTTGCATTGTGTCATGGTAAACTGTTATTTTTCTACTGATAATGTGATCGGTCTGTCATGTCTGACCATTACTCGCAGCAGATTTGCAGGTGTACATTACATAAACTCCAGGGTTGCAAGATGAAAGCGTACACAGTCATGTAATAACAGTAGTGATTTTTTAACCTGCACGGGGGGGGGGGGGGTCTTGCATAGAGGGCTTCCAGTTAACATTCCGATCCGAAGGACAGTGCACTATGTGGCATTCATCCCTGCTAATGATGCCAGTGAAGCATGATCAGACACGAAAATTACCGCTTTATGGGATCAAACCAGGGATGGGGTTTCTTGCACCAGAGGCCACATCCTAATTCCTTCAGATGGGGGACGTAAACTTTTTTTGAGCTGGCTTGTACAAAAGCTGTTAATCAGTGCCAAGTAATTTAATGTAAGAAAATGACAACTGCCCTTCTTGAATCGGATGAAGTGATAGAATGAGAGTAGAAAAAATTTCACAGTCAGTCTCCATGAAAATTTGTTTCTGATCCACAGGATAAAGTCAGTAACAGTGTGGAAACTCACATCACATAAAAGAAGGAGAGCATAATGCAGCATCTGCTCCGGGCCTACACTGTTTGCATAAAGTTCAGCCATTTTTTAAATACATTTTGAAGAGAAACACAACCTGGCATTCCTAATTTTTAAAAAAATAGTCTTGCACTTGTTACATAGAGGAAAAAAATCTACCCCCTAGTGCCCCTACCTTGAGACAGGCACTTGTTTCAAAGAGAAAAAAAATCTACCCTTTTTTTTCTCTATGAAACTAGTCCCTGTGAAGTGGAAGATTTGATTTTGTACACAATAGGTAAAGAATGAAAACAGTACATTTTTTACTCTCCAGAGGTTGAGGCCCCGGCGATCGGGGCTTGGAGTAATACATCAGGCTGCATGGTGCTTCCACGCAGAGCTGATGCTGACCACACATTGTACGAGTACTGGCATACCACTTAGAAGAACAAAGCCTGCACAGGCAAAGTGGTATAAGTCGAACCCTCCAATGAATAGAACATTTTGGTTTCATTTGGTGGCAGGGCTTGAGATGTTTGTTTGTTTTGTTTGATTTGAGGTTTAACGTCCCCGTCAACACTGTAAAGGTCATTTTGGAGACGTTGCTTCCAATTTTGTGGGACTTTTACCCGACATTGAGATGAAATGACATCTCAAGCCCTGTCGCCCAATGAAACCAATAGGGTTTATTAGCATGGACGGTCCGCCTCGCACCGCGGTTCCTGGACAGGCTTAGATCCTCTAAGCGGTTTACCAGTGCTAGTGTGGGGGCTTGAGATGTCATTTCATCTCAAATGTCGGGTAAACTCCCACAAAATTGGAAGCATCATCGCCAAAATAACGTCAATAGTGCGGATGGGGCATTAAACCTCAGTTCAAACAGACTCTCAAGAGGTTATGACCAATTCAGACCACAGTAAATAGAAGGAACTACTTTCACCATGTGCTCAAGAGCAGCCATGTTTCTTCAACTTCAAGTGCATGGAGGTGGCAAGATGAAAATTTGGTCAATTTTGTAATGGGAAAGAATTTTTGAAAACCATTGGTAGGTTTTGTTAGGAGAGGTTATACAAAGGACTGATTTGTGCTAAAAAGAAACATTGGATGAAATGACAGCTCTGCAGTGACGTTTGAAATTTGACAATTTTCATCCTTATTGTTTTTGCCTTTTGAAAACTAAATGTTAGTAGCCATAGAGCTACATAAAGCCAAAATGTTATGCTTTCAAGGAATTAATCACCAAAAAATTCATATAAGTCATAATTTCTTTTTAAAACAATTTTCATATTCACACTTGTCACATTTTCAATACAGGTTGTCAGCCATTTTGTATAGTCCTTAAAGCATGTTTATTTCCTGTTTGGATTGGTCTCGTATAATCAGATGAAAGCGGTATTCTATCTCAGTGGTGAGTTTTCCATCATTCAAAGTAATAAACTTATGCAATGAGTACCCCGGCCAGCCAACATCGTTTTAGTAAAAGGTGGGGCTTTCGGGGGCATTCATCATTTCATCATCACAACCTCAAAAAGACAGATCGAGGGTACCCGTCCAAACTGCCTCATTGAGGCGGTTCGAACGTGTACCATCAACAGTTGTCCAGAGCAGAAACAAGAAAAACGCCATCCGAAATCCTCAATTTTCTCCAAAGGAAGAAAATATATATATATATGTACATACACATATACATATATATATATATTGGATAGGCATGTTTTCGCTATAATCCTTACATGGTCGTGAAATAATCACCACGAAAACACGCCCATACATATACATTGTAACCACTATCGCAAAAAAAAAAAAAGTGAAAACTTCATCCCTCCCAACTCCGAGCAAAATGCAGATTGTCGGTACTCGCTTGAATCGCCTCATCGAGGCGGCCCAAACGAGTACCCACAATCCACACGCTAGAGCATAAATAAGAAAAGCAAGGTTTACCCCTGTAAACCCCAGTTTTACTATATAAAAAGAGGCTCAAGGGGGGGGGGTCAAAATTAAATAGGCGTGTTTTGGTGATGATACGCAGTTTTATGATTCTACAGGTGAAGTAGTCCCCGATTTCTCCCTTTTTGTCGTCCATAAAGCAGGAACAGTGGGTGCCCATTGGTACGAAGTTGTTCCAACGGGCCACCACGGTCCGTGCTTCAGGACAGCAACAAGATATATGAAGTTTTACTCTTGGATCAGTGGGTCCCAGTAAGGGTGGGGGTGTCATCGCATGGACCTCTTAACGCAATTCACCATATTTGCATTATTTGCTGGCTCCCAGCTTGCACATTGTCAATATTGGAAAAACTGGTAACCAGACCCCCCTGACCTTGAAAGGTCAGGGGGGGTCTGGTTACCTGTTTTTCCAACACTGTTAACCTTCAGACTAGGAACCAGCAGATAATGCAAATAAGGTGAATACTAAAACTGCGCCTTACTAGTTTGTACTCTATTTAGATACGATTTAGTCACTCACTTTCGTTTGCAAAAGCACTCATACTCAGTCGCCATTTATCGTCATTTGAAATATTATACATATATATATACAATATAATATGTTGTGGCAAACGCCATTTTCACATCAGGTTGACAGGTCTATGCAATTTCGTTGCACAGACCTGTCAGGCGGAGGTAATGTAACTTTGTATCGGCTCACCAGGCCAGTTTAGCAGTTCCCACGGGATGCGGTTTTTGTCAAGCACTCAATGGGAACTCCCTTGCGTGTCTAGCGTCCCCATACAAAATACAGTGACATTCCGCTAACAGGACCACCTAAAATATGACTTATTTTGCTATAAAAGCTTATTTTGAAGGAAACACAATTTGTCTTTGTGTTTTCTGCCAACAATGTCCTGTGGTCAGGGACCACTTATGGGGCTGTTCAAAAGTGGTCTTAAAGACCACTCTTGGACAGTGCCAAAGGTGGTCTCAATATAGGAATTTCACTGTACAAATGGATAAAGATATTCATATTTCATATTACTTATTTACATGTTGCTAGATATTTGTAATCAGAGTTATCCTCTCGTTTTGACTGTTTTCATTATAACATCGATAAATGCCGTCAGGTTTTTCAATACTGCTGCGTCGGAATGGTTCATTAATTCGGACATCCTATGAGTGTTGGGTCGATTAATAAAATATGTTTTTATAAACCGTATGCGTTGGTCGTCAAAAAAGCTGCACTTGAAAATGTAGTGGAACTCGTCTCCAACTTCGGTCTTACAAAGCTGGCAGGTCCTTTCATGCAGAGGAATGTTGGTCCCGCGACCTGTCTCCACTGGTAGCCTGTGATTTCGCGTCCTAAATGCAGTTAGGATGCGACACTGCTTATTATTTAGCTTTAGAAAATAGTTGTTTAGTTCGAATGTAGATTTGAATATTCTGTAATTTATACCACTTGATGACAAACTGACAAGGGAATTCCAGGACTGTAAATACTGATCTATAACTTTTTGTTTGAAAGATGTGCGGAACCATTGTCTACAGAAATCATTTGGATATGTCCAAATGTTTGCAAAGCCGTTGGTCATTATAAGTGTTTTAACGTTTTCGAGCCATTTAGACTTGCATTTCCCTTGCTCGTGAAGTGTATGTAGCACCAAGTAAATCATATTCGACAATCTATAGCTGTTAAAATCTATAAGTTTCGTCCAGTAGGAAATGATCCTACCTTCGATATCGACCTTTAGCGGGAAAATCCCTGTTTCGCCATACACCAAATAAGATGGTGTACACTTTTTCAAATTTAGTATCATTTTAAGAAACTTGAGTTGGACTCTCTCTATGGTTTCTAAACTGCCCATATCTCGCAGCCGTAAAGGAGGATAGGTTTTATAAGTTTATTAAATAAATCTATTTGCATTTCTAATGGGAGGTTTAATACTCGAATTTTCCTTAAAAGGGAAAACATCGCGTTGTTTGCTTGTTCAGCAATATGCTTTTTACAGCTTATGTAGGTGCCATGTTTTGAGAGAAAAATACCGAGGTATTTGTACTCAGTCACTATTTCAAGTAAAGTGCCTTTGTAGAAAAACTGTAAATTCCTAGCGTCTCGACCAGAAGTAAATATTAGGATTTTTGTTTTATTGATGTTCACTGTCAATTTCCATTCATCACAATATTTCTCGAACAAACGAAGCATACCTTGTAAACCCTCTTTACTAGTACTAAATAGTACAGTGTCATCTGCGAAGAGCAAAATGAATAATTTAATGTAGGAGAATATAGTTTCTCCACTTGCTTCTACAGAGATTCCTCCAATATTATTGTGCATGAAATAGCCCTCCAGGTCATTAAGATAGAGCGAAAATAAAATAGGTGACATGTTCTCACCTTGACGGACGCCCTTTTCGCATGGGAAAAAAAGCAGAACTTCCGTCCGCTGATGAAACTCTGGATTTAATATTTTCGTACATGTTCTGAATGAGGGTTAGGCATTTTCCGTTTATGTTGTAATTTCGAAATTTGGTCCACAATCCACACCGCCAAACGCTATCAAAAGCTTGCTTAAAATCAATAAAGGCGCAGAATAATTTATTTTTAACTGCTTTCGATATTTCGATTAAAGTTTGGAATATGAACAAGTTATCAATCGTTGAAAGGCCTTTGCGAAATCCTGCTTGATTTTGAGAGATAATTTCATACTTTTCAGCAAATTCATATAATCTTTTGTTAATAACCGATGTAAACAGTTTACCGAGACAACTTAACAATGTTATGGGTCGGTAGTTTTCCTGTGAACTTGGATTTCCCTTATTTTTATATATAGGAAGGATGTCGCCAAGTGCCCAGCTTTCAGGCACTATTCCTGAATCAAATATTATATTGAAAAGTTTTGTGTATATTGGTAAAAATAAATGTGCTGTGCTTTTTATGTGCTCGTTAAGAATGTTATCAATCCCAGAACTTTTGTTATTTTTTAACTTCTTAATTGCGCATTGAACCTCTGTTTGGGTTATGGGCTGGTTTAGTTCTTGGTTAATGTTTCGTAGGTGGTCATCTTGCTGATTGTTCGGTGTATCGTCTGTGGATCGATCATTTTCATCACTGTTAAGTTTTTTGAAATATTCATAGAGGTCTTGTAACGGGGGGCAACGTGACTCTTTAGTTTCAGTCGAGTTTATTATTCGCCAGTAATCTTTCGCGTTTGTAGAGCGTAGAGTTCGTAATTTTTCTACTCTTGCATTTTTGAATTTTCTAACATTTTATGATATTTGATTTTTGTATTCTTTACTAACAATTTTTAGTCTATTTATGTAGTATAGGGTTTTATACTTGTTGTACAGTTTTCTTGTATAGTGGTATATGTTTCGCGCACTACGGCAGTCGCCATTGAACCATGGTTTATGCGTGATATTTTTATCCGATTTACGATGCTTCACGCCGAATGTTTCCTTTGAGTTTGAAATAAATATTGTTTCAATTTGTTTTACGATATTGTTTACATTTACATTTTCCGGATTTATATCGTTTACGCATCGTAAGATTTCGTCAACATCGGTCTGACAGCATCAATCTCTATTTATCCATCCATCCATTCAAATAAAAATTGTTTGAAAATTGTCGTCCTATCTTGTGGCAAATTAACAGTTTGGTTATCAAAAGTACAATAACATAATTAAAGACGCGAAAAGTTATCAAAATCAAAGCACTGAGAGTACTGGTGTGTCGATTGTCTCTGAGTGTAGATTGCGAAAATTGGTCTGAACATGGACTTAGACTGTTTCGTTAAACCCTTAAATTCGTGTACTGTAAGCAAACCGTGTAGACCACGATCAGACGCTGCGTTTTTTGGCGTCTGACCATTAAATTTCTGTAATGTAAGCAAACAGTGTTGACCCTTATCAGACGCCGTATCTTGGTCTACACTGTTTGCCAAGCCCTACCCATGGTCCCGGCCCTCTTACGCAATAAGCTGACCTCACTGCGATAAAATTAACGCTGATATTTTCTATAAATAAGTTTCATGGATTTCCTACAGATCAGTGGGAATCACGTGGACTCCAGCACTAATAGAAGTTTTGTACTTATAACTTTGGGTAGATCATAAACAATCAACCAAAAACATTTAAGTATCAATCAATTCTGGACAATTATCCAGTTTTACATAGCCGCTGTAATGCGTTCGTCTGTCCATCCATCCATAATGGTCCGGATAACGGTGTTTCAAAGTAGCCTCGTCCGACCCTCCGTCTGGCCATCCAAAACAACACATATGTACCAGTCGACTGTCACTATCCATTTCGACGTATTTTGGCTATTGCCAGTCGACTGTCACTAGCCATTTTAACGTATTTGGCTATTGCCAGTCGACTGTCACTAGCCATTTTAACGTATTTTGGCAATTGCCAGTCGACTGTCACTAGCCATTTTAACGTGTTTTGGCTAATACCAGTCGACTGTCACTATCCATTTTAACGTATTTTGGCTAATACCAGTCGACTGTCACTAGCCATTTTAACGTGTTTTGGCTAATACCAGTCGACTGTCAATAGCCACTCCGAAAATAAATAGTGAATTTGTCTACGAGTCTGCAAAGTTTCAAACTGATTGCTATAAAAATAGATGAGAAGTTACCCTCACAACGTACACATCGTCTAAGGTCAAATGCCTAATCTAAAGCCAGGAGAAAAGGGACGGAAAAACGAACGAACACGGGCCAGTTTGCTTTTATACTGATGCTATATATAAAAGTTTAGGATTCTAGAAGTAACCATTTGGTACCGTCTATAATGATCTTTAATTAGAGGATAACTGTATTCAAAATTGTCATTTGGGGAGGTCAATCGGCGGTTTTACGGTCGGAAATTTCGTTTTACGGTGACGCGCCAGCGGAGCCGTAAAACGGAACTTTCGAACGTAAAACTGACGATTTACCACGCCAAATGATAATTTTCAATACAGTTATCCCCATTCTAATGCACTTAATCTGTTGTTTTGTTAAAAATGAGAAGCGATGTTACATGATGACGTCGGGTTTCCGACAGAATATCGCAGAATATTTACATTTCCAGTGTAAAGTCTAATGTAAACCTATATAAAACAATTACGTTCATACTTCCATGAACGCATCGAATCACATGATTTTCAGTGACGTTAAGTGACGTCATTTTAAAACATTGTTCTCTACGGGCGTTGATGACGTCAACGCTGCTCCGCTCTTTGTAGAAAAACAGCATGTAAATATTTTCAGCTTTAAAAGTTTGCCACACAAGCATTCTTTTCGCCCAATGATGAGGGGCAAATAATGTAAATATAAAAAATAAACTTAATTTTTCTGTTTTTCATGAAAGTATGAACGACAGTGGGTCGCTAGCAAAGTTTACATGAACCCTTTCGGTGTTCATTTACTTTGCACGCGACCCACTGCGTTCATACTTCAATGAACTGCAAAAAAAAAAATTTCATTTGGGCCCCGTCAAGCGATTTTGGTACTTATCGCCTATGCGAGGAGTGAAGGTTCAGGCGAGCCTGCGCATCCGCGCAGTCTCGCCAGAACCTTCGCTGCTTGCTCATACAAGCAGTGAATCAAGAGGAACCTTCAGACAGAAAGCCATATCCCTGTCCCCTCTGAATGGCTGGGCATGCGCAGTTAAAATTTGTCATGACGGAATGCTCGAAGACACAAATTCGCTTTGCGGGGCTCATTTCTTAAATATACTGTCGCAAATTTTTGACGTTATCCAATCAAACGTCGCGTTACATACGTTAGTGCATTAGAATAGTATCTAAACCCCCCAAAATGGCTATGTGTAGACAAACGTTATATTGACGATAATTCACTTGCACATCTGCTGACCATGGCAAACAAAAGTCTGCAAAGTTTCAAATTGATCGGTATAAAACTATACGGCTTGTCCACAAAAAGTACCCACCGAGTGTCGTCACTTTTTGGAGGCGAAAAAATGGGGGAAAGGGGAATAACTGTAAGGAGAATCCAGACGGAAGGACAAAAAGTTTTCACGCTTTTATAAAATTTCATAAATATATCTCTCACTATTTTTGACTGCATGCAAGTGTAACGGACAGACAGACAGACCCAAATGAAACCGTCTGTTTTGTCGTCCACCTGTTACTTTAGAAAAGCATAGTTGCAAATCAGATGGACTCTAATAAGTGTTGTCACTGCCTGTATGCATAATTATTTTCGTAATGTTTGTCAGAAAATTCAGCAGATGACATAAATAGACGACATAATATGAGCCAGTGCACGACAAAACCTAGAATAAGACATGTGCGCCCAACGAAGACTCGGATCAGCATGCGCATCTGTGAAGTCTGATCAGAGCCTTCGTTGTGCGCTCTAAGGATAGCTTAGGGCCCGATGCTTCTCCATGCAACAAGAGAAGTCTCTGGTTAGACTATATGGATGCACAGGCTGATCTGATTCTTCGCTGAGCGCACATGTAAATTGTAGGAAATGCTTTGCCCCGGCTCATATTCAGATGCGTTTTTTCTTGGCATTTATGCGACGTTGGCAAACAGTGTAGATCCGGATCCAACGCCGCAGATGCGGCATCTGATCTGGTTATACAGTTTGATCAACTTAACACTAACAAAATACACATTCGCCTCATTCAACCACTCTAAATAGTCCCGAACTGAGACTGTTTCGTTTGGTCCATAAATTCCCGGTTTTAAGCAAACATTGCAGATCCCGATCAGACGCCGCGATTTGTGGTGTCTGATCTGGGTCTACATTTTCTGCCGATGTCCATGTACACAAGCCCAGTCCAGATTCAGCAGTTACACATCACCCTGGCATCACAGGGAGACGAATTCGCTGCTTATAATAACCGTTACCTGGATTTTGTACATGGTCCGAAATGATCACGTGGACAAGAGTAGGCAGGAAGTTTCTGTAGTTAGTATTTTTAAGTGGATTGGTGAAACAATCCACGTAAAAACTGAAACCATTTGCCACCTTTCGCATTTCATTTTACGAGTATCTCGCGATTGCAATGTCCATTGATCACACTCGCTTCGTGATGAGACCAGTAGAACCGTGCAAAGATACCCGAAGATGACAAATCTATAATTTTGCAGGCTTTCACTATATTTGGAGAATACTTCTAGCAGTAGGATTTACTTATCGTTTCTATGAGAATAAGAAAGCAGTCTGAAGGACAGCCGAATCCCCAGCCGCACTTTGTATCAAGGCTCAACCTTGTGATCTTCACCTTTGACCTTGACCTTAAAATGGCATGGTTTATTTATGGTTATGCGCATCAGCTCACTGTGTGGTATATTTCACAAAAGTTTAAAGAAAATCCTTTGAGGGGTAATGGAGATATGGAAGGGACAAAAAATTCAAAGTTTTAAACTAATGACCTTCAAAAGTGACCTTGACCTTGAGTCGGCATTGTTCATTTATGGGTTCTGCACATCAGCTCACTGAGGGAGATAATTGACCAAAGTTTAATGAAAATCCTTTGAATGGTAAAGGAGATATGGAAGGGACAAAAAATTCAAAGTTTTAAGCTCGTGACCTTCAAATGTGACCTTGACCTTGAGTCGGCATGGTTCATTTATGGATTCTGAACATCAGCTCACTGAGGTGGATAATTGTCCAACGGTTAATGAAAATCCTTTGAAGGGTAAAGGAGATAAGGTATGGACACAAAAATCAAACTTTTACATTCTTCACCTTCAAATGTGACCTTGATCTTGTGTCGATATCATTCAGTTATAGGTTCTGCACATCAGGTCAATGAGAAGAATATTTGACCAAAGTTTAATGAAAATCCTTCCATGGGTAAAGGAGATATGGAACGGACACTCAATTCCAAGTTTCAAACGCTTGACCTTCAAACGTGACCTTGACCTTGAGTCAGCATGGTTCATTTATAGGTTCTGCACACCAGCTCACTGAGACGAATGATTGACCAAAGTTTAATGAAAATCTATTAAAGGGTTCAGGAGATATGGAGCGGACAAGAAAAAGTTACGTACAGACAGACGGACGTACGGACTGACAGACGGATAGACGGAGATAAGTTCTGCACATCAGCTCACTGTGAAGAATATTTGATCAAAGCTAAATGAAAATCCTTCCAAGGGTAAAGGAGATATGGAACGGACACAAAATTCCAAGTTTCAAACTCGTGACCTTTACCCGTGACCTTGACCTTGAGTCAGCATGGTTCATTTATGGGTTCTGCACACCAGCTCACTGAGACGAATAATTGACCAAAGTTTAATGAAAATCTATTAAATGGTTCATGAGATATGGAGCGGACAAGAAAGTGTTACGGACAGACAGACCGACGGACAGACAGACAGATGAAGGCCATTCCTATAATCCCCGCTCCGCTTCGCGGCGGGGGATTAAAAATAATATTAATTCCTATTATATCTTAAGTAATATTTAAGACTTCTTCTGCTACCGCTCTTAAATGATGGCCGCCGCACAGAATATTCAAGTGATTTTGTTTATCTACAAAGCATTTTATGCTGCTTATTAACACTGGGTATTCAAAACATACATGACAACATATATACAAACAAAATGACGTTACGTCACCTAAAATGCAATGATACGTTACGCGGTTTCACAAACGGTTAACATGCGACGTTGCGCTAATAGGAATAATGATTCTATGAATATGCCATTTCTCCTTTTCTTTAACAAAAGCTATTTTCTTTCTAAGATGACTGATAAAAATTTAAATGTACAACATAATTGATCTCCATGAAATTTAGTTTATCATAAGGATGCAAGATGCGAATGAGAATCTTTACTTTTCGATTAGTCCCATTAATTTGACCTTCCTCCAATTAATATTAATAATTAAGAAACTGACTAAGCTTTAAGAGCAAATTATTCAGTATCTGAATAATGTTAAAGCAACCAATTAGTAATTGGACTATCTTTTGTTTATATTTGCACATCAACAGCTAACTAACAACTAAGTGTTCTTTTTCCAACTTTATCAAGTTCATACACGTGTGATTCACTTTATGCCTAATAATCATTGTTCAAAGTTCCTTCAATGTTTTATCACCAGCCCAGCGCACATAGTCTTTTAGGTATGCCGGTTCCCGTATGTTTCGCTGATTTCTGTTCCGTCGTACGGTAGTGTCTCCCGGTTTATTGTGTCTATTCTCGGTTTCGTTTGTCGCTGTACCCTGGTATGGTCTTGTTCTCCTCAATAGATCCTCCCTCCACCTCGGTTGGTCCTGGTCTCCATTGTATAATTAAGGCGTAACTGTACCAAATTTAGTGGCACAGAGGCCTTTCTGATATTTAATCTTCATCAGTGTGTCTCAACCCCAAAGTTCTGAAACCGAAACGGATGATGAACAAGTCCCGGCAAACGCAGCACAACCCCCTCCGAGCACACACCGACCGACGCAGATCATGAGACAGGTCAACTGAAGGCATCAGGCAAGAGACGCCTACATCAGCAAACATGGCCCACTCTCCACGGAAGTTCCGGGCATCAGGAAGGAGATGTCCAAAGTAGCGAGACTTGCAAAATTTTAAAATATAACAAAAAAGTGGCAACCAAATCCGCTAAGATACATGTCTCACCTGACAAGTCAGTCTTAGTTTTAGAAAAATTAGAATTTTTTGCTGCAAAAATTAAAGATATAATATAGTTATTTAAATCAGTACCTGAGTACTGACGTCAGCATCGCAGTATCAACCTCAGCACTGAGGAACTGATACTGAGCTGATGATACCTTCGGGGACGAACGAATCATCCACCAGCAGAGATACCGACCCAGTGGTTGCAATTAAGGCGTAACTATACCAAATTTAGTGACACAGAGGCCTTTCTGATATTTAATCTTCATCAGTGTGTCTCAACCCCAAAGTTCTGAAACCGAAACGAATGATGGACAAGTCCCGGCAAACACAGCACATCCCCCACCGAGCACACACCGACCGACGCAGATCATGAGACAGGTCAACTGGCGGCACCAGGCAAGAGACGCCTACATCAGGAATAATAGACGTCCCCCACCGAGCCAACATCAGCAAACATGGCCCACACTCCACGGAAGTCCCGGGCATCAGGAAGGAGATGTCCAAAGTAGCGAGACTTGCAAAATTTTAAATATAACAAAAAGTGGCAACCAAATCCTCTAAGATACATGTCTCACCTGACAAGTCAGTCTTAGTTTTATAAAAATTAGAATTTTATGCTGCAAAAATTAAAGATATAATATAGTTATTTAAATCAGTACCTGAGTACTGACGTCAACACCAAGACATTAATGGAAAGGCTAGACCTGGGCCCAGGATTACAATCGTTACTTAAGTTAAGGTCGACTTAACGATTTAAGGAGGAATTCTTATCTTAGTAAAGTATTTCCTTAAAAAGTGCATTCGAAAGCCGCCTATTTCATTTACTTAACTAAGTATTTAACTTCGGATGAAGTCGTAATTTTGACGGAAATTTTCACGAAGATAAGCACGTAAGTTTCAATTACACATTGATGTAGGCGGTGTAGCGTGAGATCTTTAAACCCGTGAGAACCTTAATACCAAGGCATATCTGCGCATGCGCACGAAGGCCGTGAGAAATGTCATCCTCTTCCTGTTAGCCACTGCTCCTTGGTTTAAAGTGTCTAAAGAAATCTGCTTATATTACGAACTTTAAATAGAACATTTTTATTACAGGCTTTATTTCTTTATTTTTATTTATTTGTTTATCTATTTATTTATTCGAAAGATGCGCGTATTAAATATGCCATAAATAGGTTTCCATGTGTTCAAAAAGAACAGAATATATCCGGGTACATGTATTTTCTTGAAATTATTACGAACCCCATTAAACTCCACTTTTATACAGTAAAACTGGGGTTTACAGCGGTGTATATTATTTTCATATTTCCGCTGGAAAACATACATTGTACGTACTGGTTAGAACCGTCTCGGCTAGGCGATTCTAAAGAGTACCTACAATCTATGTTTTCCAGCGGAAAAATGAAATACATCAGAATATTTTATCTAAAAGTTTGACGGTAAAATTTCAATATATTTTTAATAGGCGTGTTCTCGCAATTAATACTTTTAAAAAACAAGTTCTGTGGAAATTTTAAAATTATTATTCTGCCTAAATGGATTGGAACACTGTAGCTTAAGCCTGATCTATCTCAATATAAGTGCCTTTTTACAACAATAATAATAATAATAAATATAACAGGAATAATAACAATTATAATAAATAATAATGATAATATTAATCATAATTCGAGGCTTAGAGAAAACATGTACACTCTTACCTTTTCAGTACTACTGTGTATTCCTAGCTTCCAAACGATATTGAACCCTTCATGGAATTTGAATTTTAGGTATATACCAAGGTGATTAACATGTGTGATTTATGGTTTGACATTTCCTGTTGTCCCCATGCTTATCAAAACACACTGACTTATTTTCACACCTTTCTGCTTATATGGGGTACAACCAAACAGGTTTTCTCTTAACCCTTTCAACAAAAATTAATAATAATAATAATAATAATAATAATAATAAACAGAAGTTATTACTGAACGCACTGCTTACTGTCAACCAATCAAAATCGACCCCACCAGCCGGGGCTTGAAGAAACAGATGGGCTGCATGATAGCTAGGTAAGCAGGTAGGTAGGTATGTAGGTAGGGTGAATGGTCTGGTGGGCAGGTACATGTAGGTAGGCAGGTTTACTTTTAACGTCTTCCTTCGACGTTGTTTGTTTTGTTTGATTTGAGGTTTAACGTCACCGTCAACACTGTATAGGTCATTTTGGAGACGTTGCTTCCAATGTGGGACTTTTACCCGACATTGAGATGAAATGACATCTCAAGCCCTGTTGCCCAATCAAACCAATATGGTATATAAGCATGGACGGGCCGACTCGCACCGCTTTGCCTGGACAGTCTTAGGTCCTCTAAGCGGTTTACCAGTACTCGTGTGCGGTCAGTTTCAGCTTTTCGTGGAAGCATCATGCAGCCCATCTATTTCTTCAAGTCCCGATGGGCGGGGGCCAACCTTCGACGTTGTAGGTAGGTAGGAAGTTAGGTAGATAGTTTTTGTTTGTTCGTTTGTTTTGAGGTTTAACGTCCCCGTCATCACGGTACAGGTCATTTTGGAGACGTTGCTTTCATTTTTGTGTGACTTATGCTCGACATTGAGATGAAATGACATCTCAAGCCCTGTCGCCCAATGAAACCTATATGGTTTATAAGCATGAACGGTCAGACTCCGACCGCTTTGTCTGGACAGTCTTAGAGCCACTATGCGGCTTACCAGTACTCGTGTGCGGCCGGTGTAACGGTCAGTTTCTTCCCCGGCCCGGTTCTTCCCCGGGGAAGAACTGGGCCGGCCCGTTTCTTCCCCGGGGGAAGAACTGGGCCGGCCCATTTCTTCCCCGGTGGAAGAAACTAACTAGTCAGTTTCTTCCCCACCCGGTCAGTTTCTTCCCCACCTGAATTTTTTTCAGAATCATAGTCAACGAATAATTTTCAGCTCACAATTTGTTATAAATGAGAAAAGAGACCATTCTGAAGAAGTTCTGAGTCCTTTTAGCTTGAATGACAAAATTTGCTCTATGGTACACCATTCATGGAGATGCAATAAAATATGCATCCCAATTCAAGCATCTTTGATGAATTTTCTTTGCTTTTTAAGACATAAATTAGTATTATCTAAACAAATATAATAAGCCACAAATGTTTGACGCTCAAATCTAAATAGAATTTGGAGACTGGGTGGGCCGGCCCATTTCTTCCCCACCCCAGAGTTTTCTGTTTACAAAAAATTCTTGTGATAAATTTCCTTCGCTTTTTAAGACATAAATTGGTATAAACTAAAAAGATATAATAAGTAACAAATGATTGGAGCTCAAATCTAAATAGAATTTGGAGACTGGGGGTGGGGAAGAACTGGGCCGGCCTGTTTCTTCCCCACCCCAGTTTTTCTTTTTACAAAAAATTCTTGTGATAAATTTTCGTCACTTTTTAAGACATAAAAATGGTATGAACTAAAAAGATATAATAAGCAACAAATGTTTGGAGCTCAAATCTAAATAGAATTAGGAGACTGGGGATGGGGAAGAACTGGGCCGGCCCATTTCTTCCCCACCCCAGATTTTCTATTTACAAAAAATTCTTGTGATAAATTTTCTTTGCTTTTTAAGACATAAATTGGTATAAACTAAAAAGATAAATTAAGCAACAAATGTTTGGAGCTCAAATCTAAATAGAATTTGGAGACTTGGGGTGGGGAAGAACTGGGCTGGCCCATTTCTTCCCCACCCCAGATTTTTCTTTTTACAAAAAATTCTTGTGATATATTTTCTTCGCTTTTTAAGACATTAATTGGAATAAACTAAAAAGATATAATAAGCTAAGAATATGTTTGGAGCTCAAAACTCAATTAAATTTAGAAACTGGGGGTGGGGAAGAACTGGGCTGGCCTGTTTCTTCCCCAGCCAAGATTTTTCTGTTTACAAAAATTCTTGTGATAAATTTCCTTCGCTTTTTAAGACAAAAGTTGATATAAACTAAAAAGATATAACAAGCAACAAATGTTTGGAGCTCAAATTTAAATAGAATTTGGCCGGCCCGTTTCTTCCCCACCCCAGATTTTTCTTTTTACAAAAAATTATTGTGATAAATTTTCTTCGCTTTTTAAGACATAAATTGGAATAAACTAAAAAGATATAATAAGCAACAAGACGCTTATGACCCACAAAGAGGGTTGACGCGTCGTTAAACACGAAATCATCATCATCATAATAAGCAACAAATATGTTTGGAGCTCAAATCTCAATTGAATTTAGAAACTGGGGGTGGGGAAGAACTGGGCTGGCCCGTTTCTTCCCCACCCCAGATTTTTCTGTTTACAAAACATTCTTGTGATAAATTTCCTACGCTTTTTTAGACAAAAGTTGGTATAAACTAAAATGATATAAGAAGCAACAAATATGTTTGGAGCTCAAATCTCAATTGAATTTAGAAACTGGGGGTGGGGAAGAACTGGGCCGGCCCGTTTCTTCCCCACCCCAGATTTTTCTGTTTGTAAAAAATTCTTGTGATAAATTTTCTTCGCTTTTTAAGATAAAAGTTGGTATAAACTAAAAAGATATAATAAGCAACAAATGTTTGGAGCTCAAATCTAATTAGAATTTTGAGACTGGGGGTGGGGAAGAACTGGGCCGGCCCATTTCTTCCCCACCCCAGATTTTTCTGTTTGCAAAAAATTCTTGTGATAAATTTTCTTCGCTTTTTAATTGGAATAAACTAAAAAGATATAATAAGCAAAAAATTTTTTGGAGATTGGGGTGGGGCGGGACTGGGCCGGCCCAGTTCTTCCCCACCACAGACAACTTAAACATAATAATTGATTTAATTGTACATCACTACACAAGGTTGGGGAAGAAACGGGTCGCCCCAGTTCTTCCCTGCCTCAGACATCCTCTGATATAACTGACATAACTGTACAACACTAGCCAAGGGTGAGGAAGAAATGGGCAGGCCCAGTTCTTCCCCACCCCAGACACCTTCAACGTCATAATTGACTTAACAGTACAACACTTACCAAGGTTGGGGAAGAAACCCGCAGCCCAGTCCTTCCCCACCCAAGACATCTTCAGCAATATAACTGAAATAACTGTACAACACTACCCAAGGGTGGGGGAAGAAACGGGCCACCCAAGTTCTTCCCCACCCCAGACATATTCAGTGATATAACGGACATAACTGTACAACACTACCTAGGGGTGGGGAAGAAATGGGTTGGCCAAGTTCTTCCCCACCCCAACACCTTCAATGTCATAATTAGGGCCCCGCACTGAAAGTGTGGGTGCCCTATAGTAATCACTCTGTCCGTCCGTCTGTCTGTCTGTCTGTCTGTCCGTCTGTCCGTCCACAATTTTTTTTATCCTCCATAACTTTCTTATTCCTGGATGGATTTAAATATTACTTGTCAGAAATGTTAACCATAATGTGATGGAGTGTTGCGCACAAGACTCAGGTCCGTACCTCAAAGGTCAAGGTCATACTTAGAGGTTAAAGGTCTGTCTGTCCGTCTGTCCGTCCACAAATTTTTTTATCCTCCATAACTTTCTTATTCCTGGATGGATTTAAATATTACTTGTCAGAAATGTTAACCATAATGTGATGGAGTGTTGCGCGCAAGACTCAGGTCCGTACCTCAAAGGTCAAGGTCATACTTAGAGGTTAAAGGTCAAAAAAGGGTCTTTCCTGTGTCCAATTAATAACTTTGTTATTATTATTCATGGATGGCAGAAGTGTTAACCATAATGTGACGGAGTGTTGCGCGCAAGACTCAGGTCTGTACCTCAAAGGTCAAGGTCATACTTAGAGGTTAAAGGTCAAAAAAGGGTCTTTCCTGTGTCCAATTAATAACTTTGTTATTATTCCTGGATGGATTTAAATATTACTTGGCAGAAATGTTAACCATAATGTGGCCCCGCACTGAAAGTGTGGGTGCCCTATAGTAATCACTCTGTCCGTCCATCCGTCTGTCTGTCTGTCCGTCTGTCCGTCCACAATTTTTTTTATCCTCCATAACTTTCTTATTCCTGGATGGATTTAAATATTACTTGGCAGAAATGTTAACCATAATGTGATGGAGTGTTGCGCACAAGACTCAGGTCCGTACCTCAAAGGTCAAGGTCATACTTAGAGGTTAAAGGTCAAAAAAGGGTCTTTCCTGTGTCCAATTAATAACTTTGTTATTATTAGGGCCCCGCACTGAAAGTGTGGGTGCCCTATAGTAATCACTCTGTCCGTCCGTCTGTCTGTCTGTCCGTCTGTCCGTCCACAAATTTTCCTACTCCTCTGATAGCGCTGCCGGGGCCTTAGTCAGTTTCACTGACAGCTCTAGTTGACTTAACAGTACAATACTTACCAAGGGTGGGAAAGAAACTGGCCCAGTTCTTCCCCACCCAAGACATCTTCAGCAATATAACTGGCATAACCGTACAACACTACCCAAGGGTGGGGAAGAAACAGGCTGGCCAAGTTCTTCCCCCACCCCTGAGACTCCGAATTCTATTGAAATTTAAGTGCCAAACATTTGTTGCTTATTATATCTGTTTAGTTAATACCAATTTATGTCTTTAAAAGTGAAGAAAATTTATCACAAGAATTTTTAGTAAACAGAAACATCTGGGGTGGGGAAGAAACGGGCCGGCCCAGTTCTTCCCCACAACCCAGTCTCCAAATTCTATTAAGATTTGAGCTCCAAACATTTGTTGCTTATTATATCTATACTAATTTATGTCTTAAAAAGCAAAGTAAATTTATCACCAGAATTATTAGTAAGTAGAAACATCTGGGGTGGGGAAGAACTGGGCCGGCCCAGTTCTTCCCCACCCCAGCCTCCAAATTTTCTTGATAATAAAGCTCCATACATTGTTTGTTTATTATATCTTTGTAGTTTATACCAATTTTTGTCCTAAAAAGCAAAGGAAGTTTATCACAAGAATCATTAGTAAACAGAAACATCTGGGGTGGGGAAGAACTGGGCCGGCCCAGTTCTTCCCCACCCCCAGTCTCCGAATTATATTGAAATTTAAGGGCCAAACATTTGTTGCTTATTATAACTCTGTAGTTAATACCAATTTATGTCTTTAAAAGTGAAGAACATTTATCACAAATATTTTTAGTAAACAGAAAAATCTATGGTGGGGAAGAAATGGGCCGGCCCTGTTCTTCCCTGGGGAAGAAATGGGACGGCCCAGTTCTTCCCCACCCCCACTTTCCAAATTATATTTAGGTTGGAGCACTAAAGGGTTGTTGCTTATTATATCTGATTGATATCATAAAAAGCTAAGAAAATTAATCATAGATACTGGAATTGGGATGAAAATTTCCTTGGATCACTTGGATTCACTCTGACACAGTGTCTCTTAATAAAGATAAATACTTGACCCCTGTGACTACTTTAACTCAAACAAGGGCATCAAAACTAAACAACAGTCAATATCGTAGGTACCAGGCCTATAGTGATGCCCTGAAGAATTCTTTCTTCCCTAGAACTATTCCTCAGTGGAATAGTCTTCCCTCCTCTGTGGTAAATGCCAAAACTGCAGAGGAGTTCAAAGCCCGCATAGTGTAGATTGGGATCCAGAGGTGTGCGTTTTAGTACACCTCTGAAAGCAGATTGTAAATAGTTTTAAGAACTCATCCAGTGGGTGTGTTTTTTTTTTTTTTTTTTTTTTTTTTTTTGCTAAATTCTAAATTTAGCGCACCACCCAACTGAGGTAATGGCCAAGTTTGACCGACTCAGTATATGAAGATAGATAGATAGGATCTCCATATATTGTATGGCATAGAGAAAATTTTGCCATTCAAACTGTAAGGACTCAAAACTAATTCAGAATGGTTTCTTTTTGAATTTTTAACAATTTGTGAGGCATAAATTACTCGTTCTCTATGCTTCTAAAACAATTTCAGGTGGGGAAGAAACTGACTGGGTGGGGAAGAAACTGACTAGTCAGTTTCTTCTCCGGGAAAGAAACGGGCCGGCCCAGTTCTTCCCCGGGGAAGAAACTGACTGGGGGAAGAACCGGCCTGTTACACCGGTTTCAGCTCTGCGAGGAGACATCATGCAGCCAATATACTTCTTGAAGCCCCGATGGACGGGTGCGACAGGCCGGTAGAGTGGAGGTATGCATGTAGTTAGGTTTATCACGAAAACACGCCTATTTAAATATATTGACAAAATTTTACAACCTAAATCGAATTTTTTCAGATAAAAATCTTAATATATTTTCCTATTTCTGCACAAAACATAGATTGTGGGTACTCGTTAGAACCGCCTTGGCGCGTCAGTTCTAACGAGTACCCACAATCTATGTTTCTGAGCAGAAATAAGACAAATAATAAATATCCCTGTAAACCCCAGTTTTACTATCTAAAAGTAGTGTTTAAGGGGATCAAAAATATACAGGCGTGTTTGCGTGATGAGGTAGGAATGGTAGGTTTGGGCTAGTGGCGATGGGTATGTAGGTAGATCTATAGGAAGGTCGTAGGCAGGATTGTAGATATGTATATTTTGTTAGGGTAGGTAGGCAGGCAGGAATGTAGGTAAGTGGGTATTACGTATGAATATCGATAGAAAGGTATGTAGACGTATAGGCAGGTAGGAATGTAACTAAGTAGGAATGTTTTTTGTTTGAATTGGGGGTTTATTGTCCCCGTCAACACTGTATAGGTCATTTTTGAGACGTTGCTTCCAATGTGGGACTTTTACCCGACATTGAGATGAAATGACTTCTCAAGCCCTATTGCCCAATCAAACCAATATGGTATATAAGCATGGACGGGCCGACTCGCACCGCTTTGCCTGGACAGTCTTAGGTCCTCTAAGCGGTTTACCAGTACTCGTGTGCGGTCAGTTTCAGCTTTTCGTGGAAGCATCATGCAGCCCATCTATTTCTTCAAGTCCCGATGGGCGGGGGCCAACCTTCGACGTTGTAGGTAGGTAGGAAGTTAGGTAGATAGTTTTTGTTTGTTCGTTTGATTTGAGGTTTAACGTCCCCGTCATCACGGTACAGGTCATTTTGGAGACGTTGCTTTCATTTTTGTGTGACTTATGCTCGACATTGAGATGAAATGACATCTCAAGCCCTGTCGCCCAATGAAACCTATATGGTTTATAAGCATGAACGGTCCGACTCCGACCGCTTTGTCTGGACAGTCTTAGAGCCACTATGCGGCTTACCAGTATTCGTGTGCGGCCGGTTTCAGCTCTGCGAGGAGACATCATGTAGCCAATATATTTCTTGAAGCCGCCCGATGGACGGGTGCGACAGGCCGGTAGAGTGGAGGTATGCATGTAGTTAGGTTTATCACGAAAACACGCCTATTTAAATATATTGACAAAACTTTACAACCTAAACCGAATTTTTTCAGATAAAAATCTTAATATATTTTCCTATTTCTGCACAAAACATAGATTGTGGGTACTCGTTAGAACCGCCTTGGCGCGTCAGTTCTAACGAGTACCCACAATCTATGTTTCTAGCAGAAATAAGACAAATAATAAATATCCCTGTAAACCCGAGTTTTACTATCTAAAAGTAGGGTTTAAGGGGATCAAAAATATACAGGCGTGTTTGCGTGATGAGGTAGGAATGGTAGGTTTGGGCTAGTTGCGATGGGTATGGAGGTAGATCTCAAGGAAGGTCGTAGGCAGGATTGTAGATATGTATATTTTGTTAGGGTAGGTAGGCAGGCAGGAATGTAGGTAAGTGGACGGACTGACTCATCAGCTTAGTCCTTCTAAGCGGTTTACCAGAACTCATGTTGGTCAGTTTCAGCCCTGCGTGATTTCCCTCATTGCCCCCTATTAGTGTATTAAGTGACACTAAATTATCCTTTAACACTGCACTTCCTCTGATTACCATCTATCAATGTATCAAGTTTTATTTATTTACCTTCTATACTTCCATAGATATGCTCCGGACAAGCTTTTCACTGAGAAAAGATGGCGCCATAAATACAGGTGACAGAGTTATGGTTCCTGCATTTTGTAATCCCTCATGGTCCTCTCTCAGTGTATCAAGTTTCATTAAATTACCCATTATTCTTATGTTCCGGTCATGCTTTTAGAGATATACTTTGCGTGTGTGTGTGTGGGGGGGGGGGGGGTAAAATACAATTATCTACTTGCACATCAACACAACACCATGACCAAAAAGACCTGCTATGTTTCCAATTTATCGGTATCAAACTGTAGGCACAAGGTAACCACAGTGATGCACTTTAACAGTATTTAAAAGCTGAATGAAGCCTGCTAAATATTAAATTGATGATAATTCCAAAACCACATGCACATCCACAGACCATGACAAAAGGCATGAAAAGTTTCAAATTCATGGGTATAAAACTTATGTGGAGCTCGCACACAATGTACCCACGGTAATGCATAATAATAATATTCACGAACCCGAAAATGGCAAAGTCAAAGAGTCGGAAAAGGGCCTTTTTAATGAAAATGCCTAAACCACATGCACATCTTTTGATCTTCAAATTGTGTAAAATTTCAAATGTACCTACCATCAGCCGTCAAATGCCTAATTTAAAATGGGAATAAGTCTGCAAGAAGAACCAAGGCGAAAAAACTATGGGTCCGCTTATTTCTCAAGCTGATGCTACATATGGATTTTTAGGACCCTAGCTCGAACCATTTCCGGCCGTATGTAAAGAGTAACGGATACACGGAGAGTAATGGGTACGAACAGAAATGGCAAAGTTCGAAAGTTGAAAACAGTGACAAAAATAATACTATTGCTAAACTAGAATCGCGCAGTCGATGGCACGCTATCGCATATCCCCACGCTTTTTTGAAGATACGCCACTATATAAGTTCTCAATTGCAACTCCCACCCAATCTTAAGATCAAAATTCCGAAAGTGTTATGCACTCCTCAGACCAAAGACCTATCAGTTCCCAAAGTTTCATGTTTCTATCTGAAACGGCGTAGGAGGAGTATCCGGTAATCGTTAAAAAGGGGGTTATGGGGGTGAAAATCCAAGTTTTTGACCTCTGGTGACCTCAAACCTGACCCTAGGGGTCAAATTTTGATTGTTATGTATTCTACTCATTATGCCATTCGATTTGATATGTCATACGACCAGGTTCTGAAAACTTTGATCATGTCTTCACTGCTTGCCTAAAATACTGAATTTTAAGGGTTAAACGAACAGTTTAAGTCTCAGTTCAGGACGATTTTCCCAACCTGCATGCGCTGCCATCCTTGGGGTGGTATCGTTTTGGTGGGTGTCTCACATTTTACATCAAGAAAACACGCCTATATAATTTTGACCCCCTTGAACCCCACTTTTATATAGTAAAACTGGGGTTTCCGGGGGTATACCATATTTTTCTTATTTATGCTCTAAAATAAAGATTGCGGGTACTTGTTAGAACCGCCTCGATGAGGCGGTTCTAACGAGTGCCCACAATCTATATTTTGAGCAGAAATAAGAAAAATATCACAATTTTTCATCATAAAACTTTCATTTTTTCGACGATAATGGTGGCAATATATTTGTATAGGCGTGTTTTCATAATGATCTGTCGCTTAATATCTGATTGTGTGCTTAGTCACTAGTCAAACCTTTTAAAGCTGTTACATTGAAATGAAAAGATTGAAAGTAATTCTTAAGAAACACGTTTTCTGAAACTGAAGGAAGGCAATTAAGGGGAATGGGAACACCTAGCAGATTTTTCCGCCATTTTTCAAAGGGAGACAACTTTAGGGACTTCCTGATCGCTCTTCGATAAACAATGTCCCACTGAAAAAAGGAGTCTGCTCTTAAAGGAAAGAATTTGCTCCTCAAGAGCAAATTCTTTCCATTAAGAGTTGACCCCTATTGACATGGCGGACAAAAATACTTTTGAACGAGTTGCCGCTCCTGAAGGTGTTCCGATTCCCCTTTATATATTTCGATTTTAATTCACAGTAACAGCAGCTGATCACCAGATTGTATTTTGTTTGATTTGAGGTTTTACGTCTCCTTCAACAATATTTAGGTTATTTTGGAAATGTTGCTTTCAATTTTGTGGAACTTTTACCCGATACTGACATGAAATGACATCTCAATTCCTGCATCCAAATGAAACCAATAGGGTCTCTGGGAAGGCTTAGACCTTCTAAGGGGTTTACCAGTACTCGTGTGCCGTCGGTTTCAGCTCTGTGTGGAAGCATCATGCAGCCCAATTTCTTTCTCCAAGCCCCGATGGGCTTGGGCAATCACACGATTGTATTCTCAGTTCAACAATATACGAGCACATACTTTCTTGCACACCAGATAAGGAAATCCTAGTTTAAGCTTGGGATAGAAACTGTGTTCTAACCCTGGTGTTCGTACCCAAAGTCGAATATTCTCGGGTGTTTGATAAGTGTACTGGTTGAATACGACCTCATATGCGCCGCCGCTAAGGGTGACGTCACAGCACATTACGTGACGTCACTAAACATCACTGTAGTGTCATCACAATATGGATGACCGTCGGCAACCCAAGTGACTGCAGTATTAAAAACCCACGCTCGTAAAAGGAAGGTATGCAAGAAAAAGAATCCTACATGGATGTGAGGGGTGGATAGAAAAAACAGTCCCTCTGGATCACTGTCCCGCATCACTCGACAAGCCTCGTGATGCCGGACAGTGGCCCTTGGGACGGATTTTTCCATCCACCCCTCACGCCCATGAAAAATTCTTATAATATCAAATGGCTCTTCACAACAACACATAAGGCAATTGAGGGATTTTCCATATAAACCTATGCTGTGTGTATTCAGTAGAACCGTCTCAGCGAGTCAGTTCTAATGTACATCTTAGGTTGAATGGAGACTTGACAAAAAGTTATCATTTAATTCTTGTATATTGCCGAGCTCAAACAACAAGAACCATGCCCAAGTCATGAAATTCGTGTGCTGTTTCGAGCTTCTGATATCACAAGACGAAACTTGTTGCATTACGTTAAGCGACGTAACGTTATCGGCTTGAGCGTACCGTTTTAGAATGCTATGATGACGCCAGAGCGTTACAGCGTTACAACGTCATTGTAAACACCATTCCGCGTTGGTTTGCCGGTCGCATTTGGAAAGTTTATATGGAGCTTTTTGGCGTTTTCACAGGAGCTTGAAGTTGAATCTCTTCAGAATCAGAATCAGAGTTATTACTGGTGACACGTCAAATGATATTCAAACACCAGGGCCTGTGATATGGCCTTCAGCTGTCGAAATGATCGAATCGGGAAGGGCATTCCCTTTGACAAAAACTAACCAGGTGTACTGCGCCACGTGGTGTGCCATTATTCTTACCGCGTCCGCGGAAAGACCCTCTAAAATTACCACGACCAAGTGTATAACCACGACCTACATTCTGCGTATTCTCATTCTTAACCTGAGAACCTTGAGTCTCTAGGCGCATGTTAAAAATTTCCTTAACACCGCTATCCCCACCTCCAGTTGCTCCTACCTCTGCGCTATATAATTGTTTTCTGTCGGGGTTCTTAAAACATTTAATTGTTAAATGCCCCTTACCGCATATGCTACACTTGATATCCGATCTACCACTCGGTTTGTTTGAGTCCACTTTGTCCTGTTTACTCTGCGCTGCGCCTCTTTTATCGCGTTGCCCCTTATTAATGCAACTAAATACACCCCCGCGCGCTTCTGCAAACAAATCTGCCTCCCTAGCCATTTCATCTTAATTACCAAACTGTTTTGGCTTCAGATGTACATACAGTTCTCTATTACATGACTCCAGGAACTGATCCCTTGCCATGAAATCACAGAGAGCCGGAAAAGATTTTTCTGTCTTTGCCATATTCAGCCATTTTTCTAAATAACTTCTCAATCTACTACTGAACTGTATGAACGTTTCTGATTTCTCGGGCCTACTATAACGAAACTGCTTCCTAAATCCGCGCTCTGTCATGTCAAAATTCTTTAATAGAGCATCCTTTAACCATAGGGGCTTGAATCATGAAAAAAAAAAATGAAAAAAAAAAAAAAAAAAAAAAAAAAAAAAAAAAATTTTTTTTTTTTTTTTTTTGGTACTATATTAGAGACAAGGGGGGAAACTTCGGCTCCATTTTTTGGGGGGTTACCTCATTTTACCCAGTGTATCTTTTTCGCAAATGCAGTTTTTCACCTGCTTATTACGAATTATACAAGTTAAATATGTCCACTTTGCAACAATAATCCACCTCTGTCTGTCACTTGCAGGAAACATGTTTTTCTCGCATGGATTAACTCAGCAAAGCAAAATTCGGCATAAACGTGTGACAAAACTTTTCAGGTTTTCATCAATCACAAGCGAACTAGTGTTACGGAGGAAACTTTTTTCGCTTTCAACTGATGTCTTTCATTCAAATGAACCTCTCTTGACCAATTTGAATCCAAAATGATGTATTTGCAGCTCTAAATTTAGATTTTATTACTTTTACATCACTTTATGTAAAAGATCAAGAAAACAGTCGTCGCGAAGCTTGGTTTTTCTGCTGATTCCGGGCTGCTCTATCGATGAACTAACGACCGGTACGACCGGTGCTGTTTAATTTTTATACCGTTCGTAGTAGTGACAAATGAGCATTATCGCTATTTTTCTTCCATTTTCAACTAAACCCCAAGAGGGGACACAGACGTTGTATACTGCATATACTACAGTTTTGAGAGCTGAAAGAGTACACAGTCACGAGTTTTCAAACTCCTCCGAGCTTTTCTGCCTGACTTATTTGTTTGTAAGTTTCATAAAGATCCGATCAAAACTGAAGGGGCAGCAGTGCTAACAAGGTCGAAAATAGGCATTTTTAAGCAATCAAAGGCAGGTAACTCTATGATAAATGTGCCGACTTGGCCAGTATTCAAACTCATCCAAGGTTGTATTCCCAGCCACCTTACATGTAAGTTTCAGAAAGATCCGATCAAAACTGAAGGGGCTACGGTGATGACAAAGGTCAAAAATCAACATTTTCAGCCATCAAAGGGATATAACTCTACGATAAATAGGCTGACTTGGCCTGTTTTCGAACTCATCCAAGATTTTATCCCCAGCCACCTTACATATAAGTTTCAGAAAAATCCGATCAAAACTGAAGGGGTATGGTGATAACAAGGACGTAAATCTATGATAAATGGGCCGACGGGCCTCCGTGGCCTAGTGGATAAGAGCGCTGACTCTTAGTCATTAGGTCTCTCACCGCCGTAGGTTCGAGCCTCGCTCGGGCCACGTGTGAGACGCCAAGTTCTGCAACGGAAGGTCAGGTGGTTTTTCTCCGGGTACTCCGGTTTTCGCCCACCTCTGATTAACGATCGGCTCGATATGAGTGAAATAATCTTGAAAGGGCCGTAAAACCCAAACCAAAAAAAAAATGGGCCAACTTGGCCGGTATTCAAAGTCATCCTAGGTTTTATCCCCAGTCACCTTACATATAAGTTTCAGAAAGATCTGATCAAAACTGAAGGGGCTACGGTGATGACAAGGTCGAAAATCGACATTTTCAGCCATCAAAGGGACATAACTATATAGTAAATAGGCTACCTTGGTCGGTATTCGAACTCATCCGAGATTTGATCCACAGCTACATTACATAAAAGTTTCAGAAAGATCCGATCAAAACTGAAGGGGCTACGGTGATGACACGGTCAAAAATCGGCATTTTCAGCAATCAAAGGGATGTAACTCTATGATAAATGGGCCGACTTGGCCGGTTTTCGAACTCATCCGAGGTTTAATCCCAAGCCACCTTATATATATGTTTCAGAAACATCCGATCAAAACTGGAGGGGCTACGGTGATGACAAACATTTTCCCATTGTAAGTCTATGGGACCTTGTGATTGCCATAGCAACCAAAGTTTTCATGCGATTTCAAAAAAAAAAAACAAAAAAAAACGCTAATGTCATCAATGCCCCACCAGAGGCATGCTACAGATGAGAAATGATTGAGATCAGCCTGCAGGCTGCAGAGATATAGCTGCTCAAAAGTGTGGACGGACGACGGACGACCCACTATACTATAAGCTCCCCTGGAGCCTTCGGCCCAGGTGAGCTAAAAAACAGCCAGCTTGTTAAAATGCCATCAATACGTAAATGTTCAAAATGATGCAGCATGGAAACAAGTTGTTCCCTAATAATAATAATAATAATAATAATAATATAAATAATAATGATAATAATAATAAAATAATAATTGCAACATATTCCTTTTTATGTTTTGAAATTTTGATCCTGGGTCGCTAATGGCCAGTAAATGACAATAAGCACTATTTAGGTTGGGCCCATTGGGTGATTTAAGGGGACAGAACCCCTACAGTGCAGCACACACATGTTCTCTCATCCGCGAGTTTCTGAAGTGGACGCTTCTATTAATGAATTCGGCCAAATCCATTAATGGGGGGGGGGGGGGGGGGGGGGGGTGAGGGGGGGGGGAGTGTAGCGGGGATCATTTTACGGTCCCTTCGAGTTTATTTCACTCATATCGAGCCGATTGTTAATCACATGTGGTCGAAGACCGTAGTATCCGGTAAAAAAAAAAAAAAAAAAAAAAACATCAGGCCTTCCGTTGCAGAACACTTGAATGCCTTAAAATAGATGCCTTTTATGAAAGGTTTGATTGTGAAGTGCTTAGATCTGTTGAAAAAGTACTTGTATTAGCCTAGAGTGTATTGGAAAGTAAGTGAGAAATGGGGCCTTTTTCAATATATAGGACATTTAATTTTGGTGCTTTTGAGTAAAGCGGCATTCCAATCTTAGTGTTTCTCGACCAGGCTATTAAAAGGTTATAAATCGTTATTGATGCTCAATTCAGTCGAGCGTTAAATTTGTAATGCTCGCTAATTTTAAATACTAAAAGTTCATCAATTTTCCTGCTTAGATTTGTTTGTTTGATTTGAGGTTTAACGTCCCCGTCAACACTGCAAAGTTCATTTTAGAGACGTTGCTTCCAATTTTGTGGGACTTTTACCCGACCTTAAGATGAAATGACATCTCAAGCCCTGCCGCCCAATGAACAAATAGGTTTAATTAACATGGACGGGCCGACTCGCACCGCTTTGCCTGGGCAGGCTTAGATGCTCTAAGTGGATTACCAGTACTCGTGTGCGGGTCGGTTTCAGCTCTTCGTGGAAGCATCATTTCTTCATGCCCCGATGGGCGGGGCCGTTTCCTGCTTAGATAAGAACTGAATAATAGAATGTATGATGGGATTGAGGCTGAAACAAGGAATTTTCAAGCAAGTTTTCAGTTTAGTTAAGTATCATGTAGGGTTTTGTCGAGCACGAGACTTTAATTCACTGAAAACGAGCCCGAAGCCACGACCGCAATATTAATTATTTTTCTCACCCAAACACTTTAAGGAATTTATTTGTTTGATTAGATGTTAAAAGTGCCCATCAACAGGTCATTTGGAGACGTTGAATCCATTTTGTGGGACTTTTACTCGACATTGAGATGAATTGACATCTCAGGCCCTGTCGCCCTATGAAACCAATAGTGTTTATAAGCATGAACGGTCTGACTCGCACCGCTTTGCCCGGGCAGGCATAGATTCTTTGAGCGGTTTAGCAGTACTCGCGTGCGGTCGGTTTCAGCTCTGCTTGGAAGCGTCACGCAGCCCATCTATTTCTTTAAGCCCCGATGGGCAGGTCCGAAAACTTTAAAGAATGCGTTGTGAACTGCACAAATATATAGAAATTAATAAGCGATAAAGCACTTTCACACCAATGTAACATAACAAAATGTCAGTATTTTAATATTCATACCTCCTGGAGAATATCGTCATAATTTTTCCAGTGAGCCGCTAAAGTTTGTGTCTAAAGCATCCGTTTACATGTAAAGTGCTACGCATGAAATAAAAACCAGTGCATGTACATTTCATGACCTGCTTTCTTTGACACTTGACAGCAGTTTGATGACAAATTGAATGTCCATTTCATTAAAAGTTGACAAGGACATGTCATTCTGACTGTTAAAAATGTACATTTTAGGGGAAACTGAGAAGCTGCTCCCCTAATTGCATGGATAACAAAACATGCTACAGAAGACGGTTTTGAAAACAAAATTACCTCGGGCTCAATGTGTTTTTTTTTTTTTTGCAATGACTGACATAATGGGATAGCTAATAAACCCTAGAGTGAGCAGCGATACGAGGCAAAGAAAACAAACACTTAAGAAATGAAAATTATTTTTCTGCTGTTCATGATAGTACGGACGCAGTGGGTTGTATGCAAAGTAAGTGAACCCCATCATGTAAACTTTGTTAGCGACTCGCTGTCGTTCATATTTTCATGAAAAGCAGAAAAAATAAGTTTATTGTTTTATAATAACATTCTATGCCCCTCATCACTGGGCGAAAAATAATGCTTATAGGGCAAACTTTTTAAACTGAAAAACATTTACACCCATTTTACTACATAGAGAGGAACAGCGTTGACCTCACCAACGCCCGTAGAGAACCATGGTTTAGAATGACGTCACTTGATGTCACTGAAAATCATACCCCTCTAATTAATCTTAAGACTTCCACAAATTTAATCCAAATATCTGAGAGAGAGAGAGAGAGAGAGAGAGAGAGAGAGAGAGAGAGAGAGAGAGAGAGAGAGAGAGAACAGCTAACATTAGACAAAATACATGTTGAAACGCTTTTTCCTTGGTTTCCACTTATCACAAAGAAAAAAAAGAACGAAAATTCCTACAGGCCTATTGGCACCAAAACAGCCTTTGTTATTTAGGTAATAATATTAGAACACACGCTTAAAGTCGTCAGTCTTTCCGACCACTATGAATTCAAATTTGTAAAACAATTTCAAATTATTTCTAGCCGTATCTCTTTTAACTAAAATTCATAACCGTTTGGCTTAACACTGCTGCATTTTTATTTAATTTTTTGCTTAGCTAACCGTCGCCGTGTACCGGGAACGAGCGTTTAAACATAAGGTGACGATGTCGTGTACATAGCGGCCCACGCCCAAAGGGGCTTGAAGAAATATATGGGCTGCATGATGCTTCAACCGCAGAGCTGAATCTGGTCCCCCACTAGTACTGGTAAACCGCTTAGAGGTTCTAAGCCTGTCCAAGAACCGCAGTGCGAGGCGGACCGTCCATGCTAATAAACCCTATTGGTTTCATTGGGCGACAGGGCTTGAGATGTCATGTCATCTCAATGTCGGGTAAAAGTCCCACAAAATTGGAAGCAACGTCTCCAAAATGACCTTTACAGTGTTGACGGGGACGTTAAGCCTCAAGTCAAACAAACAAACAAACGTCATGTACACATGTTCTTTAGCACTCTGCCAAAAACACATAGATTTTATACGATAGCCGTTGTGCAAGAAACTGAAAAACATTTCCCCTTCAATACGGAGCTCTCTAGCAATCTCCTCGATAACGTGGGTTGTGCCCGTCCCAGCCTGGACATAAACAAGGCAGTTGGGCCCAGTTGGGCCTTGTTTTTTTAATCAGATCAAAGGCCGTCTTCTGCTTTTAAGTAAACATTTTATTTCCTTTTGTGCGCATGTGTCAAAAAAGTTACAGCGGCTGACATGAAGCGATGCAATACAAAATTCCCAGAGCACAGCCCATTATACGTAGAAACACCATCCAGTTATCTTAGCTGCGTAATACGTGTATACGTAGTCCTAGCAGAATATGTTACATTGACAAAATAAATTAAAGGAGAAATCAAGGCTATCACACACATTTTAACAGTAACAACTCCACTGCCGGAACGTAGTTTCCGAAGTTCCGGATTATATCTGTCCTGCACGTCCCGCCTTTTAAACACGACAATTATGGCAAGCGCCCGGGTTTCTGTACCGATCATTGACAGAACACTGCGGAAAGCGAAGCAAAAGTTGGAAAAATCTATATTTAGAGCTGCGAGTACATCTTTTTGGCTTCAAATTGGCAAAGCGAGCTAAAGTTAAATGAAAGACAACGGGTGAAAGTGAAAAAAGTTCCCCCCGTATCACTAGTTCGGTTGTGATTGATGAAAACCTGAAAATTTTTGTCACACGTTTATGCCGAATTTTGCTTTGCTGAGTTAATCCATGCGAAAAAGCATGTTTCCTGCAATTGACAGACAGTGGCGGATTATTTTTGCAAAGTGGACTTATTTAACTTGTATTATTCATAATAAGCAGGTAAAAAACTGCATTTGCGAAAAAGATACACTGGGTAAAATGAGGTAACCCCCCAAAATATTGAGCCGAAGTTTCCCCCCTTGTCTCTATTATAGTACCCAAAAAAAAAAAAAAAAAAAATTTTTTTTTTTTTTTTTTCATTTTTTTCATGATTCAAGCCCCTATGCTTTAACTTATCATAATCCGCCGCATCGTCATTTGACAACCAGTCATATACATCAAGTGCGCGCCCTTTAAGCAATGCACTTAAATACGCGGCCTAAACACTCTTATCCCATTTATTAGCCGTAGCTTATTTCTCAAACCTAGATAAAGCACATTTCATCTTAACCCGCTTCAAAATAAGGAAACTTAGGATCCCGGGCATGAGCCACCTTCTCATTTTTTTGCTTTTCAATTTCTAGCTTGAGCTTCACTCTCTGCATTTCTAATTGATTCCTTAATTCTTGGGCTGTAGCTCAAACCCATGTTTTATTTGTTCTAAATGGGCCTCACTAATCTCTTTTGCCTCCCTTTCACTCTGAATGTGTGCCATTTCAAGTTCCTTATCAACCTTCAACATAGCTAGTTCATGTGCCCTTTCGTTTTCGTTTTCCTCCCTTTCTTTTTCCTTTTCTTCTAACTTAGCTAGTTCATGTGCCCTTTCCTTTTCCTTTACCTCAGACCTTAACCTTTCTAAATCCCTTTGCTCTTGCCTTTCTGCCCGCTCAATACCTTGCTGCTCCTTAACAAAACCTTGTAAATCTTTCCCCTCATAACCTAACTCCTTTCCCATTTGCATTAAACGCTCTATTATTGATAACGTAAATCTCACGTTACTATCAAAACCACTATAAACTGATCAGTTATGATCAGTGATGATTGAATGGGCTTAACTAAAACGTTAAGATATATGTTATACGCGTTAATCTAACTAAAACGTTAGTTATTAAAGCACACGCGATTTGAAATAGCAATCACTTTCAGTAAAGTATGACGTTACGTACTGGTAGTCTAATATGACGTCATAAATTGAAGACGTTTAGAGTGAAAAGCTACAATCCGAAGTTTCATCACATTACTAAACTTCGATCATTACAAGTTACTATTAATGTTTCTATTACGCCATACCTAACCTCAATCCACAGCGTAAATATTAACGCTACCGTTATGTTAACGTCAGTAAATTGTTAACGTCACTACGTCAGAACCATGTGTGGTAAGATCAATTAGTAACTCCGGTTTAACTTAGTAGAATGTCAGGTAACACAATTAAGTGGGGTCTACTAAATACCTGCTCAGAAATTATGAACTTGTCAGTGTCCGTTTAGTTGAATACATGGATTTCGCACTTCATCAACACAGGAAGGAAGATTCAAGTTAATTTTCAAATGTGGCTGTCAATGCTTGTTTTTTTATGTTAATTTGATGTTTTAGAGCATAAATGTTCTTTTCCACAGCTGGGAACACCCACCAGAGATCAAATCCTCACTTCAATGACACAAAATGTTACATGTGGGTTTACGGCGTCCCGCAAACCCCCATGCTGACACGACAACCGAGCGTGATCTCTGACAGGTGTACGGGCAGCTGTGGGGTAAGGCACAAGAAAGATATCAAATGAATGACATGAATTATTTACAGTATCTATATACAACAATACTAACAGAAAACATCACATTCATTTGCTTCTGTAGCCCACTCACGACGTCCGCCCCGAAGGCAAAACGATGTTCTGTGCTCGGAACGGGGTGACGCGAATGTCTACAGAAGCAGATAACAAAAACAACAATAAAATAAGAAAAAGAAACACAAAACGCGACTGGCCAGATTGAACGTTCACTTAGGGTGAACCACTAAGCGCGCACTGTTGAAAACTAGTTTGTCGACCTGAAAACTAGTTTGTCGACCTTGTTGTCGACCACAAATTGATTTACATTATTAATGGATTCATATCCATTTAAACTTGAAGTCCCGGTAACTTCTTCGTGAAATCGATTCTAGGTGGTTTTCTAGAATCTGTTTATTCTGGTCCCGGCGGTTCTGTTATTGGGTCTGTCTGCCCTTGCTGGACACTGAACTGACAGCGTCGTACCAGTACCTGCTCCTATATGGCAGGGAGCAGCAGGTCACCACACATTGTTGTGCCTTTCAATATACTTTCATTGTCCCGTCACTATGTTGCGTGAATTCGTCACAACTTGACCTCCTGCTGAATAGTGTTCGTTTTTCAGGGTTTTTATATCTATGAATACTACCGGAAAATCATGCATACTCATATTAGCTCGCTAAAATCGTGGCGAGGTGAAGATGCGTCCACAATTAATGCCAGATAGCAAAAATCGAGTAGATAATGGATTTGCGTTCAAATAGTATTTCCCATAGGAAAAAATGATGAAACGACCCTATAAATCAATGGCATAACTCCCGTCAAAACGAACACACACACAACACGTGACTGGAATGAAAATTATATATGGCATAATTTGGCGGTTGGCGATTTTTAGGCAAACTTTATAGAAATTAGCCTTATAGCGGCCCACTGTATTGTAAAAACAGATCTCCACAAACCACTCTTGCATACATCGTATGATATGTGCATGGAGCAGCACATTTTGCCTACCGTATTTCACCTAAAATATTTCACTCGCACCGCCTTACCATATACCTACTAAAATAATTTAGATGTGCATAAGCACCAGAGAGGTTTCCTATTCCATCTTGTAACAGAACCTTCCCACCAAGACACCCCCTTACCTGCTTACCTAAATCTATCTCGCCCATCGGGACTTGAAGAACTAGATGGGCTGCATGATTCCCTACCACACCTGAGTAACGGGCCTCCCTGGCCTAGTGGTTAAGAGCGCTGTCTCTTAATCATTAGGTCTCTCACCGCTGTGGGTTCGAGCCTGGCTCGGGTCACATGTGAAATGCCAAGTTCTGCAACGGAAGGTCAGGTGTTTTTTTCTCCGGGTACTCAGGTTTTCGCCTACCTCTGATTAACGATTGGCTCGATATGAGTGAAATAATCTTGAAAGGGCCGTAAAACCACCTGAGTACTGGTAAACTGCATAAGCCTGGCCAGGCGAGTGATGCGTGTCGGACCGTCCATGAATAAAAAACCCTATTGGTTTCATTGGGCGGCAGGTCTTGAGATGTCTTTTCATCTCAAAGTCGGGTCCCACGAAATTGGAAGCATCGTCTCCAAATGACCTATATAGTATTGACGGGGACGTTAAACCTCAAATCAAACCTACCTACCCACCAAGACACATCTCCTTACATTGTACCTACCTACCTAAATCTATCCCGCTCCATGATGCCCGACCGCAGATGAGTACTGGTAAACCACTTAAGCCTGCCCAGGAAAAGTGATGCGAGTCGGACCGTCAATGCATATAAACCCTATTACAGTCAAACCTCGATAATTCGAAGTGCAAGGGACCGCAGGAATTCCTTCGAATTATCGAGAGTTCGAATTATCGAAATCGGCATTTTTCGGATATGTTCGGATTATTTTATTCAATGCAATTCAAATGACTATAATTCGAACTTCATTTCGGCGCTATGATAAAGAAACGGTAATAACTGCCAAAGCATTAAAGAAAATGAGGCACGTGTAGGTTAATCTCATCGTCTTTTATGCTTGACAGGGCTACGAAAGTAGGAAATAATAATAAAACTTGAACTTACATTTTTATTACAGCCATCAACAATAACAAAAATGAAGGTTGAATGCAAATTACTAAACCATTTTACTGACGAAATATTTAACCCCGCAAAAAGAACAACAGAACTGACAAACACTGATAGCTAGCAATGCAATTAAGCTCAATAATGTACCGTAATTAAAACACATAAAAAACATCAAATAAAATATTCATTGCGGACGAAATCAATTAAAGACACCAATTACTCAATAAAGGATCATCACCTGTAGTGTGGCCGTTAATCCGGTGTTAATTACCTGTATCTACTAATTCTTGAAGTCAGTCGGGTGTGAAGTGTAACAATCGAACTAGCCGCAAATTTTCGATGTGTGACCTTGATTAGCCAAGTAATATTTCGAATTAAACAGGGGATTTTAATAAGAATTTCTTTGATTGGGACCGACGAAACTGTTCGAAAAATCGAATTTTTCGAAAAATCGAAATTCGAAAAATCGGTAATATTTTTGCAATAACTTATAGAGAAAAATGTCGGGACCGCCAGTCGTCTTCGAAAAATCGGTAGTTTCGAAAAATCGGCGTTCGAATCACCGAGATTCTACTGTAGTTTCATTGGGCGGCAGGTCTTGAGATGTCATTTTATCTCAAAGTCGGGTCCCACGAAATTGGAAGCATTGTCTCCCAATGACCTGTATAGTTATTGAAGGGGGCGCTAAACCTCAAATCCAACCGTTACCTACCTACCTACCCAGCCACCCATCTACCTACCTATCTAGCAATCAAACCACCTACCTACTTACTTACCTACCTAAATAACGTCGAAGCAGAAGTTAGCAGTAAAAAGTCAGCTTGCCCCCGCCAATCGGGGCTTGAAGAAACAGATGGGCTGCACGAGGCTTCCATGCAGAGCTGAAACCGACCGCACCCGAGTACTGGTAAACCGCTTAGAGGATCTAAGCCTGACCAGGCAAAGTGGTGCGAGTTGGACCGTCTATGCTCATAATCCCTATTGGTTTCATTGGGCGACATGGATTCAGAAAATTGGAAGCAACGTTTCCAAATTGACCTTATGCAGTGTTGATGGGGACGTTAAACCTGTAATCAAACAAAACAAACAAGAAATGTCCCTACAGTTTTTCTTTTTTTTTTTTTTTTTGTAATTTGATAATCAACACCACTATGAATACGGACCATTTCGACCCTAAGTCCAGTCGCCCTGAGTGATCTCGGACGTTGCAGTTTGGCTTTGGTCTAGTCGGATCCCGATATAAGTTCAGCTTGACAGTGTTGTCTTTAATCAAGATAATATCCTTCTACATTCTATAGTATCTGTTTGTCATTGGGCCCCAGCCAATCGGGGCTTGGTGAATAAATAAATAAATAAATCAGTAAATAAATAAAGATTATCATATGATAACATCACTAGTAACACAGCTTCTAATTTCCTTAGATAGGCTTCTCCAGCATAAAATTAAAGTTTAATTTTAAAAGTGCCAGCATAATTTATCATTTAATATACTAAGAGAGTTTTGATACCCCAGTCTTTTATAGAGTTATCGTATTACACTTCTCACGGCTGAATTCTCTCACACCCCTCCGTGAGGGATTTCAGCCGCTTCCGGTGCGACTGAAGAATCTCACGGGTTCAATAATCTCACGCTACAGCGGCCCACAAATTTCCCGCGATCTGTCAAAAATCACTTCTTCTGCTTGATTTAATGGAGACAATAGGAAATATGATGGTTTAGTTGCCATTTCACTACATAAACCATGAAAAATGTTTAATACACTATAAAACCTGTTTCATTGAAGGATCACACTCGATCTCGATTTGTGCGGACAAACATTGGTCACAATGTAGCACCACGACATATTTAAAACGCTGTTTCTACGGGGTCTCTTTAGAAACAAGAAATCATACAATATTAGAATATGCAAAACTCGGTTTTAAGGAGTCCTTTTTGAATTGAGGTTTAACTATGTAGGTCATTTTGGAGACGTTGTTTCCAATTTTGTGGGACTTTTACCCGACACTGAGATGAAATGACGTCTCAAGCCCTGTCGCCCATTGAAACCAAAAGGCTTATATGCAGTGGACGGTCTGACTCACAACACTTTGCCTGAGCAGGCTTAGTCCTTTTAAGCTGTTTACCAGTACTCGTGCTAGTGTGGTCAGTTTCAGCTCTGCATGGAAGCACCATGCAGCCAAATCTGTTTCTTCAAGCCCCGAGGGGCGGGGGCTGAATCGGTTTTATGGAGTCTGTACATGATTCAACCCTTCTCATGCCGTTAGGCTTATCGCATAATATTGAAGTCGATAATTAAGAAAATAAAATATATTCTGTGCTATGGTGAAGAACACGGAAGACTCCCGCAGAAACCACCCAACACTTAACCCCAGCTACAATATTGTTTTCGGATGTCATCATTGAACATATATGTAGTTTATATAGTCATTAAGGACTAGATCAAACATCGTGCAGACAAACACGGAGAAAACCGTAGCACCAGTCGGAGTAAAAAATGGGATACAGAAATCTTGGATTTCCCCGTCTTTTTTATGAGTGAGGTCCTTATCTGCGTATAACCTTACAGTTGGTGAGACATAAAGCTCGCACTCACTCACCTCACAAACAAACTCAATCACTCACATGCCCGAGCTTACAAGAGAGGTGGTACGCCTCAAACTTATTTTTTATTGAGCATTTCAAGGCAGGGAGAAGAAGCATATGATTGGTTGTGGCCAATATCAGTTGGATGCCCCAGTGACGCAAGATACGCGACACCTTGCCTCAACCAACCAGCACAAGCCGACCACACGCGCCCTGAAGTAAACCACTTAGAAGGTCTAAGCTTGTCCAGGCAAAGTGGTGCAAGTCGGGCCGTTTATGAATATAAATATTGTTGGTTTCATTGGGCGACAGGGCTTGAGATGTAATTTCATCTCAATGTCGGGTAAAAGTCCGACAAAATTGGAAGCAACACTTCCAAAATCAAACCTAAATAGTGTTGCGAGGACGTTAAATCTCAAATCAATCAAAAGAAAAAAAAACTTTGTATTTCATAATTTTTTTATATCGGGAATCTTACACAAATGGTCCTTTCATATGAAAGTTACGAAACGGGCCATCGAGTTGGATTTCAAATGTGATTTTATTGCTTTTACTCATGACCATTTGCCCAGCAAAAGTACACCGTTGACATACGTTACAGTTGTTCACGCCAAAATAGTAATGATGACAACCTATAGAAAACAATGCTGTTCATACTTCCATGAATGCATCGAGCCACATGATTTTCAATGACGTCAAGTGACGCCAGTCTTAACCATAGTTCTCTTTGATCTCATTGGGCGTTGACGACGACAGTGCTGTTCCGCTCTATATAGAAAACAGCGTGTAAATGTTTTTCAGCTTTAACAGTTTGCCGCAGTAAGCATTTTTTCGCCCAGTGATGAGGACAAAAGAATGTAAACATAAGAAATATTTTTTTCGATGTTCATGAAGGTATGAACGACAGCGGGTCGCTAGCACAGTTTATATGAACCCCTTCGGAGTTCATTTACTTTGCAGGCGACCCTGTTCGTTCATACTTTCATGAACAGCAGAAAAATAAAAGTCATTTATTAAATGCAAGTGGCGCCATACAATTTCATGACACTGAATATAAAGACGGCATATACACCTTGTGAACAGTGTATGCGTAAAAGTAGCAGGACATGCATAAGCGTAGGAACATGGACCCGATGTGCCACAGGATCAGTTTTTAAATAACAGACAAAAGTGATATGCGCCAGCCTCCCTCTACCCCCCACACACACCTGTCGGCCCCCGCCCACCCATCGGGGCTTGAAGAAATAAATGGGCTGCATTGCGCTTACACGCAGAGCACACGAGTACTGGTTACCCTCTTACAGGATCTAAGCCTGCCTAGGAAAAGCTGAGCGAGTCAGACCGTCAATGCTTATAAGTATGTTCTATAAAAGGGTTATCCTTTGGAAGCAAGGAATACACCACAGAACTGAAAAATATGGAGTGTATATGTTTTCTGGGCCAGACTAGCTAGTTTCAACCCTATTGGTTTCATAGCGCGACGGGCTTGAGATGTCATTTCATCTCAAGGTCGGGTAAAAGTCCCACAAAATAGGAGCAACGTCTCCAAAATGACCTGCATAGAGTTGACGGGGCCGTTAAACACCAAACCAATCAATCAAACATACACACACCTACCTTGACAAAAACAAACAAGTCGTTTAAGACTCCCGAACCTTCCTACGCCAAACAATAAATTGTTGCCCTGTCCCCAGTATTATGTAAAGGGAAGTTTTATACAGCTCTATTCGTCGAAAACTTTGACACACCAAGGGAGAAATACATCCCAGTAGTATAATGTCCACTTGCACCAAAGGGAGAAAAAAGTAGCTCGACCGGGACCCGAAACAAGGGCCTCTCACATATGACGCAAACACTCTACCGTCTGACCTACTGAGCAGGACTGGTGATTTCGAGCAAATAAAAGCTCTCATGTTTGCCGTTGTTGATATATACATTCATGTGTCAAGGTCAAATCTTAAAAGTTAAGGTACCTACCTGGGTTACCTTAAATATTTAAGTATTTCCTTTGTTTAAGTATCGACTTAAACGAAAGAAATTCTTTGAAGCTCACTTTATACGACAGTTAAGTAAATACTTAGTTTAAGTAGGTACTTAAAATTTAAGTACGCATTGTAATCCTGGGCCCTGGATACCTTTTTGAAAGTAAACTATCTATACGTTTAAGCATAAACCGAAATATTAAGACCTGCATGCTTCAAACTGGTCAAAGAATGTGATAACTGTTCCTAAAATTAGAACTAAATTTGCATTCAAAACTTACTTCAAGACACAAAATTATATACTTCTCAACCTTAGTGAAAATGAGAGGTCATTGATGGCACAGTTTTGCTGTGGTATATTACCACTTAGGATAGAGACCTGTGGCCGGTTGTTCAAAACTAACGACGTTGTTAATTAACGTATCGTTAAAACTTTGATCAATTATTATGGCAAATATACTAATGTTTTTGCTGAACATATGTGAGCAGCTTTTACAGATGCAAAAGCTGCTCACTTTTTTCAGCAAAAATACCAAAATTTTAGATATATACTTGCTAGAACAGTTAACAATATGACAACTGACAAGCGCGTTAAGCTAACTATGCTTTAAACAATTGAACCCTGACGATTTGTAGGCGAAAGACCAGAAGACCGTTTATGCAGAGTGTGTACCAGTGCTGAAGTAGAGAATGAAAAACATTTCCTACTGAACTACTAATTTAAGAAACACTTGCCCTACCTGATAACTGGAATAACCTAAATGACACAGAAAGACTAGCCCTTTTCTTGAACTCTCATACTCCAAATCCGTGGTGTAGTGGTTACGCTACACGCCTTGTAAACCAGGGGTCGCATAATTGATCTCGGGCTTCTTCAGACTTTTGGATGAGTATTTAAACCGAGATCCCGTCTCCGTATGACCTTAGCTGTTGGTGGGACGTAAAACTCAAATACCCACTCACTCACTCATACTCCTACTGGTTAAAGTTTTCACACTTCGGAGAAGTAAATACTACCTAACTAGAAGTATACCGCCTTGCCCTCAGAAGTATACCGCCTTGCTAACCAGATGTGAAGAGAGAATGCTGATGTTGAAGGTGACAAACCAGTAAAGAATGATGAAGGGAGATGTCAATGAGTGAAGACTCAAAGCAGAGGGCCTGGTTAGAACACTACCAAAGGCTACTCAATGTTGAGTTTGACTGGGACCCAGACCACTTGTCTGATGAACCACCAGTGGAAGGGCCGCCCATCCCAATCACTATTGATATGGTTAAGAATGCTATCTCTCAGATGAAGACTGGCAAAGCACCGGGTCCCTCTGGCATAGTGGTGGAGATGATCAGAACAGCAGGTGATGCGTGTGCCTCGATGATCCGCAACCTTGCAACTGCAATCAACCGTGATTGAAAGGTACCCTCTGACTGGGAACAGAGTTTCATTGTCTGTCTCTACTAGGGTAAGGGCGATGCATTTGAACGGGGCAACTACCACGGTCTCAAGCTGACAGAACAGGTCATGAAAGTCCTGGAGAGGATTGTGGATGGCCTCATTAGGCAGTTGGTGTCCATCGACGTTTCCCAGTTTGGCTTCGTCCCAGGAAGAGGCACAACAGACGCAATTTTTGTTGTACGGCAGCTGCAAGAGAAGTATCTGGCGGTCAACAGGAGACGCTACATGGCTTTTGTATACCTGGAGAAGGCATTTGATCGAGTGCCTCGGAAAGTCATCTGGTGGGCACTAAGAGAACTTGGAGTGGACGAGTGGATTGACGCATTGTCATGCGAGTTCCGCTCTAGAGCCCCTGGGCGGACCTGTATGCTGATGGCCTTGTCATCATAGCTGAATCGCTTGAGGAATGTGTCAGGAGGCTCTTAACTTGGAAAGACGCAATGGAAGCGAAAGGGCTGACAGTGAATGCAGGAAAGACAAAGATCACGATCTGTGGTTCAGGTCTGGACCTCCTGCAGAGTACAGGCCAGTTCCTATGCGCTGTATGTCGCACTGGAGTTGGCAGCATTAGTATCTTTTGTAATGGCTGCAAGTTCTGGGTGCACAAGAAATGTAGTGGGCTCAAACGCTTGATAGAAAAAACCCTGATTACTGGTGCACACGGTGCCAAGGAACTGCACGGCCCTTAGATGGCAGACCATAGAGGGAACTCCAAGTTGGATCAGACAAGTTGGAGGTTGTAGCTTCCTTTTGCTGCCTATGTGATATGCCTTCAGCAGCGGGTGGTTGCGACCTTTCAACAACATCACGCGTGAAAACAGCCTAGAAGAAATTCAAGGAGTTGCTACCAGTTCTCTCTTCCCGCCACCTCTTGTTCAAGACACGTGGCCGTGTGTATAGCTCTTGTGTGCGGAGCGCAATGCTCCATGCCAGTGAGACATGGTCATTGACAAAGCCGAATCTCCAACGTCTTCAGCGGAATGACAGGGCAATGATCAGACAGATCTGCCATGTCAAGCCACAGGACACTGTCACCATCATGTCCAGTGAGTACCTTGAGCGTCTTGACATTGAGGACCTGGACCTCATCCTGAAATAGAGAAGGCTCCGCTGGTATGGACATGTGGAACGCTCCAACGGTGCAGTCAAGACTGCCTGTGACATACAGGTAGGTGGAAAGCGGGGGTCCGGAAGGCCCAAGATGACATGGAAGCAGCTGACAGAAAGAGATTGCAGAGAATGGAAGCTCTCTGCTATCGATCCTCATGATTAGTTTTGTTTGTTTGATTTGAGGTTTAACGTCCCAGCCAACACTATACAGGTCATTTTGGAGACGTTGCTTCCAATTTGTGGGACATTTACCCGACATTGAGATGAAATGACATCTCAAGCCCTGTCGCCCAATGAAACCAATAGGGTTTATTAGCATGGACGGTCCACCTCGCACCGCGGTTCCTGAACAGGCTTAGATCCTCTATGCGGTTTACCAGTAATAGTGTGCGGGCCAGATTCAGCTCTGCGTGGAAACATCATGCTGCCCATATATTTCTTCAAGTCCATATGGGCGGGACAGGCCTGGAGATCTGGTGTAAGATATGCCATGCGTGCAGCAAGCCAGCTACCTGGAAGGGGGGGGGGCACTTATGTGGACGTTGGGGTGTACCTGCACGTTAAAAATCCGTTGATGATGATGATGATGAACTAGATAAACTATTATTAGTCTGAAAATAAAAATTTATTATAGTAGGACCTGCGATTATTTGTTCTTGTTATAGTTTACTAATGACTTATAGACCTATTGTTTGTTTGTATTTTAGTTTAACGGCCCAGTCAACACTATTTAAGTCATTTTGAGCCGGTTAGTTTACCTATCCACACTTTTCCGCCATGGGCAGGCTTATACGTAAGCGGTTAACCGGTACAGCGCACATTCTTTCGCCAGAAACTGTCAAATGACCTTCTTATATCAGCGGAAGGAAGAGAATGACCGTAGACCGTGAAAGATTGTTGCCCACTCCGGCAGGTATCGAACCCGCGTCCTCCTGATCACCAGTCAGACGCGCAAGAGGACTGCTATAGGTGTTTATTCGTCTTGTCAATTCTTGCTTACTATTTATGGGTTGATAACATATGTCACTAAAATAAACAAATACTAACTTAATATATATGATAATTTGATGTTTTAATGACAAAATGAAATGGGAAAATAAATTGTCCTACACCAGCCCATTATTTACTAAGCGACTTACCTATCCGAATATCGACAAATTATCGGAGTGAGTGAGTGTTTGAGTTTTACGTCCCACCAACACCGAAAGTCTGGAGAAGCCCGGAATCGATCCTGCGAACCCTGGTTTACAAGGCGAGTAGCGTAACCCCTACACCACGGAGGCTTCTCAAATTAGTTTGCCTGAGTAAATTTCAGACTATTTCTGGGAATGGCAGTACAGACCGAGATCAGACTCCACAGAACGCAGACACCACAGAACGCGGGGTCTGATGAGGGCCTACACTGTTTGTTTACAGTACCGGACTCATCACGATATCAAGTCCATGAAACGAAGACCACTCTAAACCCCACTTTATATATGGAAAATTGGGGTTTACAGGGGTATACATTGTATGTCTTATTTTTGTTCAAAAACATAGATTGTGTGTACTCGTTAGAACCGCCTTTATTAAACGTAGATTGTGTGTACTCGTTAGAACCGCCTCATAAAGGCGATTCTAACGAGCACCCACAATCTTTATTGAAAGCAGACATAAGAAAGGTGTAACAAGTTTTTCCTAAGACAAGTTTACTAATGTGTTTAAGTGTAAGATGCAGCAGAAAGTGGCGTCAGATCAAAGTTTTTAGACTTTTGTTTACAGCACAGGAACAAAACGTCTAATTGAAAAGTTAACAGTCTATGTCTTCGTACACGATCATTTTCCAGCATACATCGACGATCGACCCACCATTGCTGCCAGTGCTTTGATTCTGATCTGAGATAGTCGTGAAACCAGTTAACAGATAGAATGGTGAACATATGTTTATTCACTCTTGCCATTTTTCCCTGTGGCTATTTCCAATTCACACGGCTGCTTATCACTAATAGCCGGGGACTTATAGAACAGAAGAACAGAACAAATCTTTATTTTGTAGACAGATCCTAGGCCACTTGGTGGCGTAAGGGAAAAATTACAACACATACCAACAAAGCAGAATAACATGTAGGTAGACAACTAAATAAATTTTATGTGACCTAAGCATACACCCGGAGTGTACCGACCTGACCTTCCGTTGCAGAACTTGGCGTCTCACATGTGACCCGAGCCAGAATCAACGCTCTTATCCACTAAGCCACAAAGGCCCCTTATTGTTGTAGGCATATATTTTAGTCAGAATGTCTCCGTCTTTCATTAACACAATTTCAGTTACCAAATTATGAATCATTCTCTGTTAAATATGTTTATGATTACTTCTAGAAATTTCGATAAGCCAATCAACATTTTCTTATTAGTTGACTGAAGCAGTGCCTTAAATTTCAAAATGTTTGGTCTTGTGCAAAAGTATTTTTTCAAAAACATTTTTTCTTTCATTGTCAAAGAAAGGACAGACATGCAGGTAATGAAATTCATCGCCAAGCTCACCATTATGGCATAAATTGCATTTTCTGTCTGCATATGGCACACTATCCCAGCGTCCTTTCTCGACAGGTAGTTTATGATTAGCCGTTCGAAATTTTAATAAATGTATGTTTGTCAGTTTAGTCAGGGATAAATATTTTTTTCTATTTCAGTATTCTACTTAAACAAAGCATAGTTTCTGCCTTTTGAGGAATCGAGCATACGCGAGTTCCAGTCTTGGATGTACAGTTCCTTAAGGGTTCGAGTTATATTTGCTTTTATAGCTTTAGGGTTATCTATCACAGTCTTGTAAAACATGTCGATTCGTCCTACTGATATTAGAATATCCTTGATGAAGTTTATCCTTTTGATGTTTTGACTATTGTTGGCTTCAGAAGTGTAGTTTATAAAGAAGTTTTGCTATTTTAGTATCTGCACAATTTTTTAAGGAAAGCCAATACCCGATCATCCTTGATTTAATTGTTATAATTAAACGGTGTCTACCAAGTTCCGCATGTAGCATATAGATAGGGGTTCTTTTTCGAAGTTTTGTAATTTTACGTAAAAACTGGTTATGTACATTCTCAATAATCTGAGTGTTGTGGAAATCCCAAATTTCGCAACCATATAATAAAACTGGCAAAATTGTATGATCGGACAAATACATTTGGATATCCAATGATAAATGAAGGTTTCTGATTTTCCTATAGAGTACATGTAAGGCTTTCCTTGCTTGTTCCACATTATGTTTAATTGCTGGGTAAAAGCTTCGAGATTTTGTGAAAATTACTCTCAGGTATTTGAATTCGTCACAAATAGTGATGACTGAATCTCCTAATTTGAATTCATATCTGTTAATGTTTCTTATTCCAAAAATCATTATCTTAGTTTTGTCAAAGTTTATTTTCAATTTCCGTAATCTATTATAGCTATAAAATGTATTTAGATTTTCTTGAAAGGTATCAGCGTCTTACTAAATATTACGGTATCATCTGCATAGAGGAGAACAAAAAGCTGTAAGTAAGTAGTTAAGTTCCCGTCAACGTATTCAAGGTTAACTCCAGTACACTGATTTTGTAGTAGATAGTCTACAGGGTCGTTTAAAAATATAGCAAATAACACTGGAGATAATTTTCATCCTGGCGTACTCAAGAGAAAATTTGAAAAAAAAAAAACGCTGATTGTTCTCCTCTAAGTTTCACACATGATTTGATATTGTGGTACATGTTAAATATAATTCTGAACATTTAGCCGTTTCCATTTCCAAGTAATTTTAACCAAAGCCCTACCCGCCAAACGGAATCGAATGCCTTGCTAAAATCTACGTAAGAACAAAATAACTTTTTTCTTTTTTTTAGTCTTAGTAGTTCTATTGGGGCGTGTAAACAAAATATGTGATCAGTAGTAGAGTAACCCGGTCTAAAGCCTTTCGACGTTTTAATAAGTCGGCCGTTCAAAAGGATAGGATAGATCAAAGTAGAAGATCGATACAATTAACTTATCCACCCATCAAAGACACCAAAGGGAAAGAAACACAAACATGAAGCGACCAGACCATATTGGAAACCCACACAAAGGGAGGCCACAAGGACAGCCACCCTCCGACAAAACGGCCAAATGGCCATCCAAAACAAAAAGACACAAGTGATACACAAAGCAAGCAACAAACAACAACACAAATACACCGCCACAGAAGAACCACCCTGGAACGGCCAGTGGAATGAACACCACTGGGGGGGGGGGGCCCAAATCGATCCCACATGGCCACAATCCCCGCCCTTACCCCCGCCGCGGCACACACCAACCTTGCCCAGTCCGCATGAAGACCCCCCCCCCACCCCCCAACTCACCAGTGTAACATCTCCGAGAACATACAAAACCAAAACCTACAGAGATGAAACAAGATTGAGGACTCGACAGCATACAACAACAGAATAGCTGGAGCAAAAGAAAACCAACAGTGAGATTCCGAGGGGCCCGACCAAAGACGGAGCATCAGGCGCCAACCAACATAAAGAATACTAAAATAAAATTCCGTTTATGTTTTTACGCTGGAACCGTCATATAATCTTAGGCCCGACCAACCGGCGCGCAACCAAAGAGGGAAGCAAAGCCGCCAACCGCGACCGGGCCAACCACCACGCACGCAGCCCGCCTTACAACACTCAGGCTGCACCAAACCCACACACACCGACGAACGATTTTCCGAAACTGGGCACCAAAGTCACCACAGGCATGCATCCCCCCAAAACTCATACACCAAACCACCACAGAACTCGGGTTCCGACAGGCCCTGCTGCAGAAGCGTCCCAAGCCCAACACTGAATCCCGAAACTAAACCAGAACGACGCCAACAAAATTCAGAAAAGGCCCCACGCAGCCCACGATACCGATACTCCTGACTAAGAAGCCCAGCGGTTAAGAATTTATTACGAGTGTTGAAATCGGATACATGACGAGACACTCTAGCGAATCGAATTAACTGCGAAACACAAACCCCGTACGATGTCGCACGAGGAAAACTTTGGCATTCTGGGTGTTGTCACATTTGTAAGTGGGGACAAGGTCTTCAAAACGGGCCCTTTTGCTAACCACCCGAATTATGTAAAAAAATGTTCACAACATAACAACGCTTTTTTCAAAACTTCAGGTAATCCTATAAAATATGTTTATGCCCCGTAATTTAGAAGCCATTGAGCCAATGTTCAATATATTGAGCCAATGTTCCCTGCAGTTTATGTCATTTAATACCAAACCATATTCTTTAAAATAATGTCTGAAAATAAACCCAGAATGGTAAAAAAATCTGCATTGTTTTTCTTAGCGGACATAAGCATTGGATTGAAATGATTTTTTTTTTATTTTTGCTTTCATATAAAGGGTCTATATATCTGTAATTGACAGTAGAAAAGTGGTGCAAATACGTGGAGTAATTCTTTTAAAAAAAAATGAAATTTAGTAAGCATTCCCCCATTTTTGCATAATTCACTATTGCGTTTTAAAGGTTTAATTCGTATAGAAATTGAGTAAAAGCCTTACTGGTTATAGTACCGTGGGTAGCTTGATATTTAAATGTCACAGTTGTACGGAATAAACATCCCGGTAAATAAACAAAGTGTATTAGTAATGTCAAAAATGCGGTGCTACGACTCGAGTATGTAGTACCGTAACGGCCCAAAAATTGAAAGTATCGATTAAATCTAGGCTATGTCATTAATACTACGCTACAAATGGAAATAACTTGAAGAACAACTATAGGTGTGCACGTGGGAATCGATGTTGGCGTATATTCCAACATTAAAGTTTTGTACTCTGCTGAAGCAAGGTAGTTTCTACAAGCCTAAGAAACGCATTATATTGTAAATACCCAAATGTAGTGTGTTATCTTGTCACACAAGACTGTAATACGACATACAAATACTGTATTTCGTAGGTACCCCCTACGTTAGTCTTCTTGTCTAGTTGGGTACTTTAACCAAATATTTGGCCTCTATTGCGGGCGTGATTTTTGCTGTCTTTTGCCTCCTCTGTCGGATTTCTTTCTTTTTCTTTTTCCTTTTTTCATAAGATTGTTCATTACACGAACGAGTCGATACATGATTGAATGTAGGATGTTCAGGTCAACATTTCCTTACATGCAAATGTTTTACCGAAAATGCAAATCAAATTTTGATAGAATGTATCTGTCTCATTGTTGATTGTCAACATAACGAGTCGTAGCCCGCCCAAAATCACTAGCCTGACTTTAAATGTCAGTGATTTACTGCATATGTGAAACTACAAAAACTCAAGTAATGGTATGCTCTTCCAACAACTTTGGTTGTCCGTTCAAACTGTTGCAAAATAACATGAGGCGCAAAAGTATTGACTGGACAAGATATATCAAATGTCAAACAAACAGTGATGAAAAACTTAGAGACGTTCTGTATGAAAATATATAATTGAAATGACTTCCGCATCCAATTTCGTAAAATCATTCGTCGTTAAAAAGGATTAGGTAGAACATAAATGTTATGCGACAGACTGCATGCATGGTAGTTAACCTTATCACCAGTGACAGCTTGCTTCCCTCTTTAATTGCACACCGGTGGGTCAGGCCTCAGATTTTATGACGGTTCCAGCGTAAAGGCTTACTAAGAATTAGAGAGAATCTAATTTTTTGTAATGTTGGTGGGTGCCTGATGCTCTCTCCCTGGCTGGGCTCATCGGAGTCTGACTGTTGGTTTTACTTTTGCTCCAGCATTTCAGTGGTTTCTTGCTGTCGAGTGCTCATCGTTCTTTCATCTCTGTGGTTGTTCGATTTTTGTATTCTCGGAGATGTTGCACCGATAAGTAAGGAGGCCTTCATGCGGACTGATCAAATTATTTGTCTAAGTCGCGACGAAAGTGTGGGCGAGGATTGCTACCGCGTAAAATCGATTTAAGCCTACCAATGGAAAATGTTTCACTGACTGTTCCAAGGCGGTTATTCTGTCGAGGTTTATTGGTGTTTTGATTTGTCTTTGAGGGTGTGTATTACTGATATTCTTGGTTTTGGATAGCCAATTGGCCATTTTGTGGGACAGTGACTGTGCTTTTGGATTTCCGCTATTAATGTTTCCATCTGGTTATTTCACGTCTGTGTTTCTTTCCCCTTGGTGTCTTTGATTGGAGCTGTGGGTTAATTGCATCGATTCCTGATCATTGCCTTTACTTCGTTTTTACCTCCTTAAGGGCTTTTTACCTTGGATGATTGGCATATACCCATGCCACAAAGTGCATCGACGCAAACTGGGAGACCCTGCGTTGGACGTATCATCTGTTTAGGTAAACGATATCTGTCGTTATTACATGAGTCAACGCATGTCAAAACTTACTATAAGACACGTGTGCCCAACCAACGAAGACTCACATCAGCCTGCGCATCCGCGCAGTCTGATCAGAGTCTTCGTTGTGCGCTCTAAGGATAGCTTAGGGTCCAATGCTCCTTCATGCAGCAACAGAAGTCTCTGGTTAGACTATATGGCTGTGCAGGCAGATCTGAGTTTTCGATGGGCGCACATGTCTTATTGTAGGTTTTGTCGTGCGCTGGCTCACATGATTTCATCCGTACGTTATGTACACCTGCGAGTAATGGCCAAATGTACAAAGAACAGTAAAATATGATCGATTTAGTGATATCACAAAATCAATTTTGTGAAATCGATTTTGTGATATGACCAATTCGATTTTCTGATATCATTAATTTGCGATATTTAATAATATCACTGAAAGACTTTACTGATATCACACAATCGAATGTGATATCATTAAATCGAAATAATTGTATTTCTGAATATAATTGATTGTTTGATTGATTGGTTGATTGGGGTTAAACGAAACATCAACCCTTGTGGGTCATTTTGTGTCGTCTCCCAGAGAGGGAGAAAAGAGATAGAAGAGACATCAAATGAAAGTGAAGGACAGGAGAGAAAGAGGAAAATGAATGGAAGTGTAGAAACTGAACAAATACCAATATCCCCCCCCCCAACCCTTACCTGCAGAAAGGACAGCAGGCTTTGGCCAACTATAATCAAAATCATTAAATATGAGTGGATTAGCAATGTCACCAAATTGAATTGGGGATATCACAAAATATCAAAGTGATATAAAGCAAACATTCAACAGCTATTTTGAACGAGGTCTTGTTATGAACTTATGAAGACGATAGCAGAATTTAACCAGAAGTTGCTCATTTCGAATGGAAAGCATTGCTGCAGTCATCATGCGGTTGATTACCGCCATATTTCTTCCGCTAGAACAATTTCGGGAGCCCTCATTATGGAAAATATGAGCTTGTGATATCACAAAATCGATTTAGTTATATCACAAATTCATTCCTATTTAGTGATATCACAAAATCGAATTAGTGACATCACAAAAAAGAATTTTGTGATATCACTATTTATAGAGATGAATTTGCGATATCACTAAATAAAATTAGTGATATCACAAAACCATATCCATTTTGTGGTATCACACATTCAGACTTACTTTGTGATATCACAAATTCGATTTTGTGATATCGCAAAATCAAAACTAATTTTTATGTGTCAAAAGTAGTTAGTGATATCGCATAATTATTAGTGATATCACATAATCAATTATGTGATATCAAAATGGGGGATAGATAGATAGATAGATAGATAGATAGATAGATAGATAGATAGATAGATAGATAGATAGATAGATAGATAGATAGATAGTGTGCTGATTGTTAATCATTAGGTCTCTCACCGCTGTGAGTTCGAACATGTGAAATGCCAAGTTCTGCAACGGAAGATGTGTTATGCTACCTGTTTGGAAAACAGCTGCTGACTCGGTTTACCTGTTGTTCGTTTTGTTTACTGTCGCTCCCTTGGGAAGAATTGGGATCTGATTGTATCTCTCTTTTTAATTTGCACATTTTAGACATTATACTTCAATTAGAATATTATACCAAAGACGGTTAATTTTATAAAACACAAATTCTGGGGTATAAAAATAAAACTGGAGGCAATGATCAGGAATCGATACAATTTACCCACAGCTCCGATAAGAGACACCAAAGGGAAAGAAACACAAACATGAAACAACAGACCCTAATGGAAACATCAATAGCGGAAAGCCAAAAGGACAGTTACTTTCTCACAAAATCGCCAATAGGCTATCCAAATTAAAATAAAATAAGCGACACAAACACCCAAAGACAAACCATAACAAAATAAATCGCGACAGAAGAACCGCCTTGGAACGGTTAGCGGAATCGAATTCCACTGGGGTGGGGTGGGGGGCTTAAGGTTATGGTCTTCTATTTACATTTCCATAAGCTTACATATTAATATTTGACCCTGTACCTGATAAATCTGCATTTCAAATGGATTTTCTTACCCCAAAACATGGTAAACAAACTGCCAACTACAACATTATACCAAAAAAACAAGGGTGTCATGTGGCAATTTCAAGCATTCTAGCTGTCTAAGGGAGGTAACCCTGCCTCAAAGTGAAAATTCAGTCTTGGAAACTCAGAGATACCACATATACAATTATTATCACAACAGAAAATTCAGGAGACAGTTCACTTTGTTTCCTTTATGCGTTTAATGCACATATAATACCCTGCAAGAAAAAAAAAATAACAGCTAAGTATTTCTCATCAGTTTCATAATTATATCCAATCAAATGTGACTATTGTCTCATACATGGCTAAAAGCCGGGTCCACAACCTCCTTTTCCAGGATCATAACCTTAAATCGATTATCTATTACCCTAGACATTCATATTTTATATGTAAACTTAGACCTAGCTTTTTTGTTAAAGCTAAAAAGTTTGGTTGTTACAAAATATGTATGGCTATATGGAATTATTCCTGGGAAATAGCACCCCAGAGAAATCGATACTTATTTTGATGGCCCAGGAAAGGGCCCAGAGTCGTGGATAAGCTACTCGCCTCATAAGTTCATGAGAAAAAATCCACACGTTGATCTGCTCCTTTTCAAGTTACAGTCAACCATGTTTGTTTACCCACTAGAACGGAGTAAATACAAACCAACATTTTTAAAGAAGTGGTGACCGTATAAAATCAGCAACAATTTCTTTGAGCTTGCAGATATATTTATAAAACATGCATCATTTTTTTCCCTCATACCTATCATTTTCTCACATTGAAATAAAACATGGGATATATACCCAATGGAAGCAAGTCTGGTATTTAGCTCGGTCCACAAATGATAAAACTTGGCAGCTCCCAGTATTTAGTGCAATGCTACCTTGAGCTCTGCGTGGAAGCACTATGTGGGTCAATAGAAGACCTTATTTAAGCAACGATTGTAATCCTGGGTCAAGGAATCTTAAATGTACAGCCTTAGACTTATAAAGTGTGATGAGATGCGATTTTTATAAGGTATCTTTAGTACATACCATGGATAAATGCACCCTTCCCCAGTTCCTATCAATCAAACAAAATCTCTTCAGTATATTTGCGAGAGTTTATAAGATAAAATGTGGCAAGCATGTGCAAAACTATTAACCAATATATGACAATTGAACCTCCCACCTATTAAGTTTGGGGAAGTCCATTTCCAGACAAAGGGTGTCAGGTTTGTTTTCTTTGGAGTAGTTTTACAAATAGGTATGTCCTCCAGCAAACAGTGTTGACCCAGATCAAACGCCGCGATCTGTGGTGTATGATCTAGGTCTACACTGTTAGCCAATGTCCGAAATATGGCCCGCTTGGCATATATGGGTTAATATCTACGATCAATATCAGTCTAGCACAGCCTTTGAAAATTAACTGAATTTTAAACACTTTACCAAGATACGGTGTAATCATTACGCAAACACGCCTATACAAAATTAATACATTGCCACCTTTTCACCGAAAAAATGAAAATTTTAAGATGAAAAATTGTGATATTTTTCTCATTTCTGCTCAAAATATAGATTGTGGGCACTCGTTAGAACCGCCTCATCGAGGCGGTTCTAACGAGTACCTACAATATATTTTAGAGCAGAAATAAGAAAAATAAGGTATACCCCAGGAAACCCCAGTTTTACTATATAAAAGTGGGGTTCAAGGGGGGGGGGTCAAAATTATATAGGCGTGTTTTCGTGATAATTAGTTCACAACAGGGTGAGATAAGAAGGATGAGGGTGAGATACGCGGGGTGAGATTAGATTTTCTAAGCCCTGTGCAAAAGCCGGATATTGCATCTAATCTGCGCCTATATATAGCATTAACCCCTTAGACGGCGAGAAAACCTACATCTGAAAATGTCTGCTTTTTTCGTCTGCTGAATCTTTTTGCAAACTTTTAAAAAATATTTTAGCATACAGGAAAAACACTGTGGACCCAGATCAGACTGCTCCTAGAGGAGTAGTCTGATCTGGGTCCACACTCTTTGCCAAAAAAAAAGAGTTTTAAAGTAACCGACAGACGGCAAAGCAGACGACAATTTTCGTGACTAGCATGTTATGGGTTAACCGCTTAAGTACCAGAAACCCAAAAACGGGTACCTTGGCAAACAGTGCAGGCCCAGATCAGACGCCGCAGAACGCGGCGTTTGATCAGGGCCTACACTGTTAGCAAAAAGTTCAGCCACTTTCCGAATAGAATTTTGAAGAAAACACAACCTGACACCCCTAAATTTTGAAATGAACTCCTGGTATATATATGAAGGAAGATTCCATTTGGTAGAACTTTACAGTGTTTTCTTGACATTTCATTCAAAAGCGAAACAACTCGAGCGGACAGCTTTCAAATTTTTCATTACGAGTTATATAAAATTAGATATCGATCCTGCAGGCCGAAACATGCATTATGCTGATAAAACGTTTTATGGTAAAGGATATATAAATAGTTTTAATTCTTTCTATATCATCAATTTTGAAGACTTTCTGTCATTCTCGGAGACATGAGTACAAAGCGGCGAGGCGGTAAACGCAAGGCATCTGAGGCTGGTGGACCCAAGGCCAAAGCATCAAAGAAGGAAACCGAGCTGTGCGATGATATGAAATGGGGAGAAGTAGGGGAACTTGTAAAGGGGATCTATCCCCTAATAACCTACACGTCAGCGTCACTGCCTGGTCAAGAGGAGGTCGCGGGATTTGATATCGACTTTACTGTGGTGAAGACAAAAAGTGGGAAAAAGTTTGCGGCAGGTGAATAATATAGTTTAAGAATCTTAATCGGATATGAGATGTGGATACAAATATCCGGCATTCGGGATCAGTCCGGCATCATGAGGCTGGTGGATAGAAAAAACCTGTCCCGAGGATCACGAGACTTTACCGATAGATGCGGACAGTGATTCCGAAGGATGGAATTTTCTATCTACCCTCACACCCATGTGAGATTGTTTTTCTTGTACATTTTCACTTCTGAAAGAGTGCAGTCACCTCGACTGTCGATGCTCGTCTTATTTTGATGACATTAATGTGGCTTTTTTATGTCACTGTACATGCGGGACGTCAATATGTGACGTCATATTCATTGGTGCACATTAAACGCTTGAAAATTCTAGATTTTATTCTATCCCAGAGTAGGATAACCTGTGTAGTATAAGTATTCAATGGTTAAGTCCAGGTTTTCGTGTGCAATAACAATTTCAATATCGTTGTAAGAATTAACCCTTATCTTGCTGTTCACGACAACCCCTATTTTTGCAAACAGTGTAGATCCTGATCAGATGGCTTCTTCAGAAGCCATCTGATCTGGATCTACACTGTTTGACATTCAATTTATGAATTTGTAGCCATAAGTTGCATCAAGCAATTTGATTGGTTGATAGACAGAAATGGGTGTGGCTTAAATGAATATTCAGCAAGATAAGGGTTAAAACCTCGACCAGGTAAGACTTAGACTGGTCTGGTACGTCTAAGGAGCAGAAACCTCTCAGAGTCTAGGGTTTCTGTAGCGGTATGGCTTGAGATGTTTGTTTGATTTGAGGTTTAACGTCCCCGTCAACACTGTAAAGGTCATTTTGGAGACGTTGCTTCCAATTTTGTGGGATTTTTACCCGACACTGAGATGAAATGACATCTCAAGCCCTGTCGCCCAATGAAACCAATAGGGTTTATTAGCATGGACGGTCCGTCTCGCACCGCGGTTCCTGGACAGGCTTAGATCCTCTAAGCGGTTTACCAGTACTAGCGTGCGGGCCGGATTCAGCTCTGCGTGGAAGCATCATGCAGCCCATATATTTCTTCAAGCCCCTTTGGGCGAGGGCGGGTGGCTTGAGATGTCATTTCATCTCAGTGACGGGTAAAAGTCCCACAAAATCTAAATAATGTCTACGGGGACGAAAAACGTCAAAGCACACAAACAAAAAGTATTTTGTGAATAATTGCCAATCCAGATCATATTTCAGTGTCCCGGTAGTTTCGCAGATAGTTGAGGGCCCGGGTTTTTAAAGCATTGTTAGCTTAACGGGTTCGTTAGTTGTCAATTTGTTTAACATTTTAGCATTATTTTTGCTGTTTAAATATGAGTAGCTTTTTTGCATTTGCCAAAGCTGGTCGCGCCTTTGTCTTCAGTATTATATTTGCCACAATAAATAATACGAAAACACGCCTATACAAATACAGTGCCAATTTTGCCGCCGGAACAACGAAAATTTTAAGATGAAAAATTGTGATATTTTTTATTTCTGCTCAAAAAAACTGACCCTAGGTCTCCTTTCTTGAAATGATTTCCTTTCTCCTTCTTTAGGAGTGCGGGATTGGGAGTGGTGGGACGACTCAGTGCCAGGCAAGATAAAAGAGGTCAGCGAGAAAGGTCACAGAGTGATATTTTTCACCAACCAAGCTGGAATTGAGAAGAAAAAGGTTCCCCAGCAACAGCTTCAAACCAAGATTGAAAATATCATCAAGAAGCTTGGCATTCGAGTGTTTGTAAGTTCTGTTCATTAGAATAATGCACCAATGTAGTGCAATGATTTCTGTTATAGTGGCAAAAAAGGCATTCACCTTATTTGCATTATCTGCTGGTTCCTAGTCTGAAGGTTATCAGTGTTGGAAAAACAGGTAACCAGACCCCCTGACCTTAAAAGGTCAGGGGGGTCTGGTTACCTGTTTCTCGTATATTGACAATGTTCAAGCTGGGAGCCAGCAAATAGTGGCAAAAATGACATTTTTCTGATGACATATTGTCATGTTTGTCTTATATTCATAGCTCTCGATAAGGCACTTTTTAGATCCAATTACGAAAGCACGCCTTTTCAAATATATATTGGAAAATTTTTCACCAAAAATTGAAAAAAAATCAGTTCGAAATATGTTTTCATATTTCTGCTCAAGACATATATAGTGGGAACTCATTAGAATAGCCTTGGCAAGTACCCTCAATCTATGTTTTGAGCAGAAATAGGAAAAATAAAATATACCCCCGAGAACCCAAGTTTTATTATTTAAAGGTGGGGTTAAAGGGTCTCAAAATTATATACGCGTGTTTTCGTGATGAAAAAGTACTGATGGTTTTCTTTTTTTTCTACACGAAAAGATATGTTATGGCTGCTCATTAGAAGCGACTGGGAAATAAGAAAACTATTATGTGGATATCCCCTCCTAGCTGGGTCTATAATTTCTGGTTTAAACATAGATTATGGTGCTCTTTAGAACCGCCTCCGTTAGAACTGCATCGGTTAGAACCGCCTCAGTTAGAACTGCATCAGTTAGAACCGTCTCAGTTAGAACTGCATCAATGAGGCGGTGCTAATGAGTATCCACATTATATTTTTCAGAGCACATCACGAAAACACGCCTATAAAATTTTGATCCCCTTGAACCCCACTTTTATATAGTAAAACTGGGGTTTACAGGGATATACCTTATTTTTCTTATTTATGCTCTAAAATGTAGATTGTGTGTGCTCTTATTGTGTGCTTGTTTGTTTGATTTGAGGTTTAACGTCCCCGTCAACACTGTAAAGGTCATTTTGGAGATGTTGCTTCCAATTTTGTGGGACTTACCCGACATTGAGATGAAATGACAGCTCAAGCCCTGCCGCCCAATGAAACCAATAGGGTTTATAAGCATGTACGGGCCGACTCGCATCGCTTTGCCTGGGCAGGCTCACAACCTCTAAGTGGTTTACCAGTACTCGTGTGCGGGTCGGTTTCAGCTCTGCGTGGAAGCATCATGCAGCCCATTTCTTCAAGCCCCAATGGACGGGGGCGATCGTATTGTGTGTGCTCGTTAGAACCGCCTCGATGAGGCGGTTCTAACGAGTACCCACAATCTATATTTTTAGCAGAAATAAGAAAACTATCACAAGTTTTCATCTTAAAATTTTCATTTTGTCGGCGATAAAGGTTACAATTAGAGTTTTAGTTTTACGTCCCACCAACAGCTAAGGTCATACGGAGACGGGACCTCGGTATAAAGACTCATCCGAAAGTCTGGAGAAGCCCGGGATCGATCCTGCGATCCCTGGTTTACAAGGCGAGTAGCGTAACCACTGCACCACGGAGGCTTCTAAAGGTTACCATGTATTTGTAGAGGCGTGTTTTCATAATGAGAAATAAGGAAGCTAACCCACTCCATTCTAAGCCTACATTCATATTCTTACGACATAAAAATCGTAACGATGAAAAGAAGCATAGCTGAAACAAAAATTCCGCCCATGGTGGGATTCGAACCCGGGTCGCTCGGTTCTAATGCTCAAACCACTAAGCCAAAGAGTCGACTCTCTGACGCAAAAGCTACATTGTCTACCAAGGCAGTCAATGGAAGGTACGGTCCGTAATACTCCCCTTTGTTCCGTAATCATTTTCTTGTTATACTAGAGGAAAAAAGCCTTTCGCTTGGCGCGGTCTATGAAGGCCCCACATGGATAGTGATGCTGCTATTTGTCATGTTTTTATTTTTATTTTTGTTCAGAGAATGGCATTTCTACACTATTAGAGCAATAACACTAAATTCATGGATGTTGGGGAGGAGAGGTATAATCAATACTATCATCCCGAAGCGTCAAGGCTGAACACATGTTCAAATGCCCAAGGTCGTAGTGCATGAGACAATGCCAATACGCTATGACTGTCCCTCAAACAGCCATGAGCTAGTTATTACGAAAACACGCCTATACAAATACATTGTAACCTTTATCGCCGAAAACTGAAAAAATTAAAATGAAAAATTGTGATAGTTTTCTTATTTCAGAGCAGAAATAAGAAAAATAAGGTTTACCCCTGTAAACCCCAGTTTTACTTTATAAACGCGTTTTCGATATGGTACGAAAAAACATCCATTTGAATAACAACGATATGAAGTTCTGGACAACAGCATGAGGTTGGAGTCAAACAATGTAGACTGTGATCATACTGTTCCTTTAAAGCGTTCTGTGGTCTTATCTGAGTCTGCATCGTATGATTTTATTGCTGCTTTTTAGAAAAATAATTTGTTCAGTCCGCATGAAGGCTTCCTAACTCATCAATGCAAACATCTCCGAGAACACAAAAATCAACCAACCACAGAGATGAAACAGCGTTTATTATTTATTATTATTATTATTAGTAGTAGTAGTAGTAGTAAGTGTTGTTGTTGTTGTTGTTGTAGTATTAGTAGTAGTAGTAGTAGTATTAGTAGTAGTAGTAGTAATAGCCAGTAAGTCTCTCCCCACATCGTTTGGGGGACTTTTAAATAATGCAATAAGTTTTTGCCCCCCCCCCCCTCACACACACACACATACACCACTTTGGAACTAAGGGAAGTTATAATTAACTTAAAAAAATCAAATTTTAGACAGACAAATTGGGAAATTGTGTAAAATAGAATATGTAAATTATTTTTTTATTATTTCCTGTTGTTAAATTGCTTTGAAAATAAATTTCTAAAACATCACAATTAAGAACATTAAGGTAAACTTTAACCAACTGCGACCGCTGCCGATGACGCCGACGACGGACGAGCTAAAAACCTTACTTTCGTAAGGCGAGTTAAAATCCGAAATCATGTACGAGTAGCAGCCAAAACTTGGGTTGTTTACATGCTCGGTGCATTTATAATAAACATTGTTCAACATCGACTCACGTGACACCACGTGATCTTTAACCTTTATCCTGCCGTTCACGACAACCCCTTCCTTTGCAAACTGCAGATCCAGGTCAAATGGCTTCATCTGATCAGGATCCACAGTTTGACATTCAGTGTGTGAATTTGCAGCAATAAATTACATCAAGTAATCTGATTGGTTCAAGTCAGAAATAGGTGTGGCTAACTTAATTATGCAGCAGGATAAGGGTTAAAAGATGTCAAATATAAACTATGCTTTACCATTATGATTGTATGATAAAGACATAAAGACGTCAACGGCGCTCTTCCGCCGCTGTTAATACATCACGAAAACATGCCTATATGAAACTCGAACCCCACCTTTATATAGAACAACTTGGGTTTGCAGGGGTAAACATTATTTTTGTTATTTCTGCTCTAAAATATGGATTGTGGGTACTCGTCATCGAGGCGGTTCTAACGAGTACCCACAATCTATATTTTGAGCAGAAATAATAAAAATATCACAATTTTTCATCTAAAATTTCGTTTTTTCACGGGTAACATTTGCAGTGAATTTGTAAAGGCGTGATTTCGCAGTGAGATAAACAACCAGATAAACACGATCCGATGTTATACACACTTCAATGAACTTTAAAAGAAATCCCATTCATTAAACATCCGAATAGACTAGGTGCAGGTGCATGAACTAGCTCTATATTTTCCAGGTATTCATATGCACGGGTGAAAACGAATATAGAAAGCCCAGTCCTTTGATGTGGGACTTGTTTGAGGAGAAATATAACAAAGGAGTAAAGGTCAGTTGATATTTTGGACACTTTTTCCTTTGGGATAAATACCAAAGAGGTAATCATTCAATCCATTTGGTGCTTTAGTACTTCGTAGACCAAAATCCGCAAAGCGCAGTCACTTATCACATTCTGTTCAGTTTACAAAACAAACACACATTGAGTACCTCTGATAAAAAAAGAATATAGAAGAGAAAGCAATGATCAGGATCGATACAATTAACCCAAACCTCCCATCAGAGACACAAAAGGGAAAGAAGCACAAACATGAAATAACTAGACCATAATGGAAACATCAATAGTGGAAAGCCAAAAGGACACTTACTTTCCCACAAAATGGCCAAATGGCTACCCGAAGCAAAGATATAAGCGATACAAACCATAACAAAAATAATCCGCGACAGAAAACAACCTTGGAATGGTCTGGGAAAACAATTTCACTTGAGGTGGGGGTGGGGGTGGCTTAAAACGATTTTACGCGGCCGCTGTCCTCGCCCTTTACTCAGTCTGGATTTAGACAAATAATTTGTTCAGTCTACATGAAGGCTTCCTAAATCCTCGATGCAACATCTCCGAGAACACAAAAGATAACAAACAACAGAGATGAAACAACGGTAGGCCTAAGGACTCGACAGCAACAAACCACAGAAATGCTGGAGCAAAGAAAACCAACAGTTAGACTCCGATGGGCCCAATCAGAGACAGAGCATCAGGTAGCAACTAACATTACATAAGTAAGCCTTTACGCTGAAACCGTAATACAATCTGAGGCTTGGTCCACCGGGAGGGAAACAAAGTTATCAACCGTGATCTGGATTAACTACCATGCATGCATTATGTCGTATAACATTTATGTTGTACCCAGTCTTTTTATATCGAAGAATGACTTTACGAATTTTGGTACTGAAATTATTGCAAGTATATATTTTTCTTAATTTATATACTAGGTTACCATAAAATTCATGCTCCGATAGACCTTGATGCAGAAGAGATTTAAGTCCAACATTGAATTTGGAAATTAAATCGGAATGATGTTTATAAAATTTAGAAAAGGCTTTGCGTAGTTTATGATACCGATAACCCTGTTTAAGAAGTTTAGCAGTTAACAGTTAGTAAGAGTGTTGAAATCAGTTTCATGATTAAACACTCTGGTAGATCGAATTTATTGCGAAATATAAACGCCATAGGATGCCGCACGAGGACCATCGCCATCACCATCCAAGAAAGGAAAATTTACAATCTCAAAATCATCGCGTTTATAATAAATTTTGCAGGAGGCAGACCCATCTACAATAGAAAGATGTAAATCCTAAACCGGGGCCTTGGTATCAGAAGAATTGGCTTTATTTAACTGACGTTTCGCGGGGTGGATGGGGGGGGGGGCGAGGGGGGTAACCTGACTGATCAACCCATCTTAAAAGGTAATCATCACTCTTTAGAGCCCACAGCGAAAACTATGAATGGACTGCGTGGATGCATAGCCTGATCCGAGTCTACGATGTGCGCACATGTAATTATTGATATATAGAATGACTGTTAGTAGCCATTTAACGCTTTTTTGACCGTTTTAACGTTTTCCTGCTGTGTGCAGTTGACTGCGAATAGCCACTCCGTAACTATTCACCATATTTGCATTATTTGCTGGCTCCCAGCTTGCACATTGTCAGTATTGGAAAAACAGGTAACCAGACCCCCCTGACCTTTTAAGGTCAGGGGGGTCTGGTTACCTGTTTTTCCAACGCTGATAACCTTCAGACTAGGAACCAGCAGGTAATGCAAATAAGGTGAATAAACTTCGTTGAAACAAAAACATCATATATTGATCGACAAAAAGCCGATCTTTAAAAGTCATTCTTGCCAATAGTGTGGACCTGATCAGAATGTCGTGTGAACTGGGTCTAAATTGTTTAGCCTTTTCCAAAAAATATTTTTAAAAAATGCAGGAAGCCGTCAGGTGCATTTTTTCTTTGCATCTTAAGGCATATATTATACGAAGTGGTGCAAAATAGTTTATAACTTGTATCAATAGAAATTGCCCCAAACGCTTATGTACCAAATCGAATCTTCCTCCTTATATAAAGCGGGAGTCCATTTCAAAATTTAGGCGTGACAGGTTGTGTGTTTCTTCAAATTTTAATTCTGCAGCGTCTGTTCCGGCCCACTGTTTTCCTGGTACCCGTTTTAGGGGTTCCAGTACAAAATGGCTTAAGGAGTTTGCGAATTGACCAATTGAGCCCCTCCAAGCGAATTTGTGTCTTCGAGCATTCCGTCATGACAAATTTTAACTGCGCATGCCCAGCCATTCAGAGGGGCCAGGGATTTGGCTTTCTTTCTGAAGGTTCCTCTTGATTCACTGCTTGTATGAGCGAGCAGCGAAGCTTCTGGCGAGACTGCGCGAATGCGCAGGCTCGCCTAAACCTTCGCTGCTCGCATAAGCGATAAGTACCAAAATCGCTTGACGGGGGCCAATTATTAAACCTTGCCTTTGCCTAGTCCATGAAAATATTTTATACATGTATTTCGGTTTGACGAACCTTTCAAGATTGTTTTCCTAATATCGATTCGACCGTTAAAAAATCGTCAGCGAAACGTGGAGTGTCCAAAGAAAGCATATAAATTTATAGATATATATGTCGCCTTAGATTATTTTTGAAATTATTTTGGCCCGTCGTTTGTGGTGAATACATTCTATATGTGCTGTTCGGAAATAAGCGTTTCGAATCGTACATATACATTATATAGTCGCTTATAAAGAAAGACAGAACTTAGGTTAACTTGAACAAATACAAAATTTCTAATTTTCATATTTGAGGGTAGGTTGACAGAGGAAAATCGATCTATGTTGGCGATGCGGCTGGGCGGGCTAAGAACTGGGCACCTGGTAAACCCAAAGATTTTTCCTGTAGCGATAGGAAATTTGCTGCCAATCTTGGCGTCAGTAAGTCCACCCCTTGACTAATGACAGATCATCACTAAAACATGCCTATATCATTTTTACCCCCTCAAACCCCACTTTTATACAGTAAAACTGGGGTTTCCGGGGTATACCTTATTTTTCCTATGTCTCCCAAAAACATAGATTGTGGGTACTCGATAGAACCGCCTCGTGCGGTTCTATCGAGTCCCCGCAATCTATGTTTTGAGCAGAAATAAGAAAAATAACACAGTTTTTCATCATAAAATTTTCATTTTTTTCGGCGATAAAGGTGGCTATGTATGTGTATAGGCGTGTTTGAATAACATGACTTTAAGAAAGCACACCCGGGTGCTAACATAGCGTATTTCATATCTCCAGAACACGCTTTTTCAGATGAAAGTTTGTGCCATTTTTTTATTATTTATATTTCAAATTCGAACATAGATTGTGGGCCGCCTCATTTAGACGGGTCTGACCAGCACCCACAATCTTTGTTTTGTTTTTGAGCAAAAATGAGGAAAATAATGCCTACCCCAGGCAAACCCGACTTTTCTTTTAAGAGGAATGGATCCACCTTCAGGGGTAGCAACTCCTGGAAAAGTATTTTTGTCTCCCGTGACAAATGGGGTCAACTCTTAAAGAAAAGCATTTGATTCTGAGAAGCAAATTCTTTGCTTTAAGAGTAGATCCCTTTTTCTGTGGGACAGGGCTCATAGAAAGGTGAACAGGTAGTCCCGAAAGTTGTGTCCCTTTGAAAAATGGCGGAAAAAATCTGTCTGATGTTCCCATTCCCCTTAAAGTGGGGTTTAAAAGGGTGCTAATTACATGGGTTTGTTAATCTGACAAGGGACTTTCATCATTGAAAGGAGTTCCAACAAGGGTTTTCGAAAAGAAATTTCAGAATATAAGAATCTTATATGGGTGTGAGGGGTGGATGGCAAAATCCGTCCCGAGGATCACTGTCAGGCATCACGAGGCTTGCCGAGTGATGTCAGACAGTGATCCTGAGGGACGGATTTTTCTATCTACTCCTTCACCCATATAGGATTCTATTTCTTGCATACCGTCAATTTCTTAGCGCGGATTTAACGCTGCAGTCACTTCGGTTACCGACGTCTGTCATATTGTGATATTTAGTGACGTCACGTAACGTGCTGTGACGTCAACCTTAATGACGGCGCATATGAGGTGCTTTTCAACAGTCCATTTATCTAACACGCGAGAATATTCGATTTTGGGTGAGAAAACCAGGGGTAGAACGGAATTTCTATCCCGAGCTAAAACTATGGATTTCCTTGTTTGGTGTGCAAGAAATACTTAAAAAAAACACATATTACCGACCATTGTGTGCGTAGGAAGATTTAACAACTTCAGATGAATAGGTTTGAGCTGGGCAAGAGAGCCATTTCACATCCGTTACAAATCGAGCTCAAGTACACTACGAGCATTGAGATTTTTTTATGTAATTGTTGTTGTGGTTTTGATTATTATTATTATAATTATTATTAGTATTATTATTATTATTATTATTTAATACATGATTTTGCAACGGAATTTTTTGTTGTTTTTTTCCTCAGCATACTCCGGTTTTTGCTTACTGCTTAACGATATAAGTTTTATATTCGGCTTTTCAGCTTAAATTATTTGTTTTCAGAATTTCAAACACCAGAGGAGTTTTTCTTGCGCAAGCCTGCTGCAAAGTTTAGCTGGCTGACTGTGAATCCAGCTACAGTTCTACAGAAAGTAACATCTTCGACAAAGAAAGAATACCATAGCAAAGTAGGTAACCTCACGTGATCAAGTCCGTGAAATGAACACCCCTCTTAACCGCACTTTATATAGAGATACGTGGGTAAACATTATTTTTCTTATTTCTACACCAAGACATAGGATGTTGGTACTCGTGAGACGGTTCGAACGAACCCAAGCAACCTATAATTACAGTTAAAATAAGAAAAATGTTACGGATTTCCATCAGAAAAGTAGCCGTTTTTCAGATAGGAAAAAAAATAGAATATAATTTATTTCCAATTCTGGGCCATTCCTGGCATACAATCATTGTGAAAAACTGACCTGATTAGAAAGAGGATAAAACAACAACATATAAACAACAAACAGCATTAAAAACTATGTCGCACGGGTGTGAAATGAGGCAGGCGTGTAGACAATACCGTAGCAAAACATTGATACGACGTTGCTGAAACAGCGTGTGTGTTTGTTATTTATTTATTTATTTATTTATTTTATCCAGTTGTAGTAAAGAGCGAAACTACAAATTAATTTTTGCAGGTTGATAATCAAATCACAAGATCGAACATCATGTAACGCCATCTTTCATGATACTCAAAGTAACATTTCTCAAATGAGAATTTGTAATTGCTTTGGAAACCCGAATATGACCTGAAATTCTTCAACCTTTTATCTAATAGAAGGTCTTTTACCAAGTTTACGGGTATCTGGTTAATAACATTTGAGCCGGGGCAAAGCATTTTCTACAAATTAAAATGTGCGCCCAGCGAAGAAACCGATCAGCCTGCGCATCCGCGCAGTCTGATCATAGACTTCGTTATGCGCTCCAATAATAGCTGAGTGCCCAATGCTCCTTCATGCAACAAGAGAAGTCTCTGGTCAGACTATATGGATGCGTAGGCTGATTTGATTCTTCGCTGGGCGCACATGTAAATTGTAGGAAATGCTGTGCCCCTGCCCGTTCAAACACATTTGAGCCAGCGCTTGACAAAACCAACAATAAGAAATGTACACCCAGCGAAGACTCAGATAAGCCTGCGCATCCATATAATCTAACCAGAGACTTGACAAACAGAATCATCAGTTTGGGGTAACCCCGGCTGAGGTTCAGGCTGAGTTTTTTTTTTTTGTAGGCTTCGCTTTGACCGATTTGGCCTTCCGTTTACGGGGATTTGTCATCTTGCATTACCTGTGAATAGTTCGGAACGTCAGCAAAGAATGAAATTTGCAATGAAAGCGTGCTACTTTTATACTGCTCGCCAACGTCGTGGAGCGAAACGTCATGAGCGCAGTTCAGTCGCCAAGAGCGTGGCATGAACGTGGAGGGAACGCACCCATGTTGCCAAGACCGTAGTGGAAGCGTAGCGAAAGCGTAGTAGTTAGGTTTTCGCAAATTGTTTAGTCGCCGCGGAATCGCCAGGATCGTAGCCTGGGCGAATATAGCATAGCGTGATCGCAGTGAACGTAGCAGAAGCGTAGCTAGATCGTGGACAAATTTCTTCGCGCTGTCGATACGATGTGACTACGCGCTTGCTACGATCCTGGCGATTCTGCTACGATACGGCTGCGCTCATGAATTTCTCGCTACGCCTTTACTACGCTTCTGTTGCGCTTCATCTGCTCGGCGCTTCCGCTACGTAAATTTTGAGCAGGGTCAAAACAAGCGCCGTGAGGTGGCGATCATGTAGCTTCCGATGCGCTTCTACTACGCTCATCACGCTTCTGTTGCGCTGTTGGCGATTCTGCTACGATCCATGGCGATTTGACCAAAAATTTGAAGCGTAGCGAAATCGCCGCCTAGAGGAATGGGGGTATAATGAAGAACAAATGACTGTATTTTTCTTATCAGATTATGCCCCTTTTTAGTTATGCCCCTTTGCAAAATATTGCAATGAAATCTTGTCAGCAAGATGTTATGTTGTAACGTAATCTGCTGATAGAGGATGATGAATAGATGAACTGATTAACTTTTGAAAAAAAAATGTTTTCTTGAGTTATGGCCCTTTGCAATTTTGGCCATTTTAAGCTTGTAAGCAAGATATCTCAAAAATCATCTGACCTTTTACCTTGAAATTTTACAGACTGGTGCGGGTTGCTAAGTAGATACACTCATTAACGTTTAAAAAAATCAATTTTTTTCTTGAGTTATGGCCGTTAAAAAATTTGGGCCTGTTAAGTTTGTAAGCACAATGGCTCTTCAACTATTTGATCTATTGTCTGAAAACTAGACAGGCTAGGGGACGATGCATATATGCTCTGAATAACATTTGAAAAAAAAATAATCTGAAAATTTCTTCTTGAGGTATAGCCCTTTGAAAATTTCGGTATGAAATTATGGCGTCCAAAATGCTCCACTGGATGAATGCCACAAAGTGCTTCGTCCTTCGGATTGGGGCGTTAACTGGAGGTCCCCATGTGAAGGGAGAAGCATTCTCTGTGCAGGTAAAAGATCCCTACCGTAATTACATTATTACTGTGTAGGCGTTCCTTCTGTAAACCTGGAGGGTATGTAATGTACACCTGCACGTAATCTTCGTGAGGGGATGTCGCAGTATATATAGGAAGAGAAAAATTCTGATCAGATGGTTTCTGAAACAGATGGCATCTGATCAGGTTGCAAAGTAAGATCATATCTTGTTTCAGAAGAACAAGGGTTGAAAGGGAATCCATATGTGGTGTCAATTACCCATATCTCGATAAAAAAGATAAAATAAACAAAACAAATTCATGATCCCAAAGTACGTTTGTGCATTTCAGAAGCAAGAAGTAGTAGTGTTGGTCGGGTGTCCAGCAAGTGGGAAGAGTACATTCAGAAAGAAATATTTGGAGCCCCACGGTTATGTAGCAGTGAACAGGGATACCCTAGGGACCTTTGATAGATGTGCTAAGGTAACAGAGTTTCTGCGACTGATACCTATGATAGTTTAGAACGTAGGTTCGATCCCCGCTGTGGCGGCAACATTCCTTCATGATCATGAAATGCTCCCTCACATACACCCATTTAAGTGGGGCAATTGTCAGCTTTTGGCGAAGCAATGTGCACTGCATTTTTAAAACGCGTATGTATTGGTCTATCCATGCAGGAAATATTCAAAACTGATCAGCTTGACACGACATTAAAGGGAATTGGAACACCTTCAGGAGAGGCAACTCCTGAAAGGAATTTTTGGGTCACATGTCAATAGGGGTCAACTCCTAAAGAAAAGAATTTGCTTCAGTGGGACAGGGCTTATAGAAAAGCAAACAAGAAGTCACGAAAGTTGTCTCCCTTTGAAAAATGGCGGAAAAATCTGTTAGGCGTTCACATTTCCCTTAATAGTAAATTACTGGGTCGATTATGTCCAAACCAAAACTAGACGACACAGAAGGCGATTTTTGATCAGCGTCTACACATTTGCTTTAAGTACAATAATTCAAATATATAAGTGAACAGTGTATTTAAATCAATGTTCATGACCGTTTTTCCAGCATATAATATTAGACATTTACTTTTGGATGAGTCTTGAAACCACGTTCCCATCTCGGTATGACATTAGGTGTTTGTGGGAGTTCACACACACACACACACGCACGCACGCACGCACGCACACACATGGAGACACACACACTGAGACAATCGACCCACAAGTACTGTCAGTGCTTCAATTTGTTGTTTAATTGTTCTGCACAATTATGTATATCGTAGTCTGGTATCTGGCATCTCACTGGACTTTCAATTTATGACTGTTTTGTCATATTTGTACATCATACAGCTAAACATAACGGAAAGAGACTTAATGTATTTTGGTCATTTTGAATAAAACATGAGTCCTTTGGCTTGACGGCCATACAGCATGATACGCTGCTGCCAGCATCCGCAACTAAACCTGAGCCTTGCCACGTTACATGAGGCATGTCCTACAATCAAAAACATATCTTAGCCCTTATTCTGCTAAACAGGACAGCCCCTACCTTTGGAAACAGTATAGATCCAGATTATGTGTAGCCGTATGATCTGGTTCCACACCGTTTATCATGCAGTTTGCGAAATGAGCAAATACATTTTATCAAGCAATTTGACTGGTTGATAGTCAGGAGCAACTAAAGGCTGTTCAGCAGAAGGTGACTGACTGAGACTACTGGATGGAGATTATCTATCACTGTAGAGTTTGTTGTAAGAAACCATCAGGCAAATATAGAGGATCTTACATGAGTGCTCATGTATTATTGAATTTATTAAACGAGTTAAGGAAAAGGGATAAAATGCGAGGCTTTGCCGAGCATTTTATCCCTTTTCCTCAACGAGTTTAATAAATTCAATAATACATAAGCACGAATGCAAGATTCTATTTATCATATGACATTTAAAACGCATTTTATTCACAATTGTTTACAAAAATGTCAATATTCTGCCATTAGTAAACGCGACGTCGTTAAGGACGTCGTACATGTAACGTTACGGAACGTATCTAGCTAATTTGCATATTTAATCCACTAGTGGATTATCGAAAATAATACATGGCGTTATTACACTCTCAGACGCGACGTCATTTGATAAATCAATTTCTTTGTATAGGTTGCTGTAGAGGCCCTTTCAGATGGCAAAAGTGTGGTTGCAGACAACACAAATCCTTCAGTTGCTGCCAGGAAAATGTTTATAGAGCGAGCGAAAAAGTTTGGTCAGTTAATTTTCTCTTTTAAACGTAATGACATTGTCTCCATTGTAGTATGTTTCAGCTTGTTATGAAGGTACTCTTTCATGATTCGGGAGTGAAAATAAGGATGTGTCTACTCTGGTCATCGGCACCAAAACAGAACGCTCTATAATAGTAGATAAACAGGCTGAATATTATTTATAACGGTACCAGGCTAACGCTACTTTTTTCAAAACGCAAGATAGCATGGACAACTTATAGAGAGCAATTAATGTCAACAAATATCCTTTCCAAACAACTTAATAGCCCCAACTTTATTGCATGAGAAAATGTCTTCCTTAGTTAACCCAATCACGGTTGACAACTTTGCTTCCCTCTTTAATTGCACGCCGGCGGGTCAGGCCTCAGATTCTGTGACGGTTTCAACGTAAAGGCTTATTTAGAATTAGAGAGATCTAATTCAAGGTAATTTTGGTTGGAGCCTGATGATCTGACTCTGGTTGGGCCCATCAGAGTCTAACTGTTGGTTTTCTTTTGGTCAAGCATTTCAGTGGTTTCTTGCTGTTGAGTCCTCACCGTTGTCTCACCTCTGTGGTTGTTTGATTATTTGTGTTCACGGAGATGTTGCACTGATGAGTTAGGAGGCCTTCATGCGAACTGAAAAAATTATTTGTCTAAATCACGACGGAAGGGCGAGGATTGTGGCCACGTCAAATCGATTTAAGCCCCCAGTGGAATTCGTTTCCGCTGACCGTTCCAAGGCGGTTCTTCTGTCGCGGTTTATTTTTGTTATGATTTGTCTTTGGGTGTTTGTGTCGCTTATTTTTTTTGGATAGCCTCTTGGCCATTTTGTGGGAAAGTAACTGTCCTTTTGGCTTTCCGCTGTTGGTGTTTCCATTAGGGTCTGTTGTTTCATGTTTGTGCGTCTTTCCCTTTCCCATGCTGGGTAAACACTGTTTGCCAATGTCCTAAAACAGCGCCGCTAGGCATATAAACGTGTCCTACAAAAAGACAGGGTCACCAACGATGGGCTTTGAAATAACAGCAGTTTTCGAAAAAGACAGACCGCGCATGATTGACAGTAAATACATTGATGACTGGTTTATCTGGCTGAATCTTCTTATTTCTTGAGTACCTAAGGAATAATTTCCATAGCTTCGGACAAGAAGTGGTTACGGATAATTTAGGGAGATATCCTAAATTTTGTCTTGAAAAATGTGTTTTATGTTCTCAACAGAATCGCCTCGATGCGTCCCATTACATACTTTTGTTTGAAAGATGACTGAAAACATATCCCGGGATTATTTTTAATACCGTCTTACTTGTAGCTATGATTAACCCCAGTGACTCGACATGATCCTATCAAGGTGTTTGAGTCATTGAAGTTCGACTATATATGGGCCCCGTCAAGCGATTTTGGTACTTATCGCCTATGCGAGCAGCGAATCAAGAGGAACCTTCAGACAGAAAGCCATATCCCTGGCCCCTCTGAATGGCTGGGCATGCGCAGTTAAAATTTGTCATGACGGAATGCTCGAAGAAACAAATTCGCTTGGCGGGACTCATATTGGTCATCATGTTAACGAGTCTTTTAAATGTACACCCCTCTGAACCCCACTTTATCAAGAGAAAAATGGGGTTTACGTGGGAACACATTATGTTCTTAATTTCTGATCCAAGACATAGGTTGTGAGTAGTCGTTTGAAACGCGGTTCTAAAGACCACCCTCAACCTAGGTGGCACCCTCAACCAAATAACACAATTTTTCATCAGAAAAATGTACGTTCTTTTAGATAAGAAAACATGCACTGTGTCTCACGCATGTGTAATATTCTTTCCTACAGGTGTTCCTTGTCGATGTTTCATCATGAATACCCCTGTAGATCTTGCTCACCATATGAATTACTTTCGTCAGACTCGGTCCAAAGGGAAGCATAGACGGGTACCAGATATTGCATATAACATGTTCAAATCCCAGTTTGAAGAGATCACCATGGGTGAAGGTTTCTCAGAGATAGTGAATGTTGACTTTGTACCGGCATTTGAAAACAAAGACGATGAAGATTTGTTCAAACAATGGACTTAAGTACATATCATGTTATTAACTATTTTCAGATGGGAAACCTCAAAACGGGTGCTCTAAACATGCGGTACTTGATTAGTAGGACGACTTCTAGTGTTACATAACTCCTGCATATTTGTTTTTCCCCTAAGTGCGTAAGATGTAGTATTCAGATTAATATTACAACTTATGATAAATGCATAAATACTTGTGACTGCAATACATTGAGAGGAATTCTGGAAAACCATTGCGCAAACACCCCTATACAAATACGTTGCCTCCTTTATCGCCGAAAAAATGAAAATTTTATGATGAAAAATTGTGATTTTTTCTTATTTCTGCTCCAAATATAGATTGTGGGCACTCGTTAGAACCGCATCATCGAGGCGGTTCTAACGAGTACCTACAATCTATATTTTAGAGCAGAAATAAGAAAAATAAGGTATACCCCCGGAAACCCCAGTTTTACTAAATGAAAGTGGTGTTCAAGGGGATCAAAATTATAAAGGCGTGTTTTCGTGATGAGCCCCGAGGTCTTGAATATGACAAAGTAAAGGCCCATATCAACAGGACAAAATATTCATGACTTATTTCCAGCCGTTTTCACAAAAGAGAGAGAGCGATCGTTAATTCCTGCTTGCTTTTTATACATTGTGTCTGTGTGTGAAGGGGGAAAGAATTTGTGCCGCGGGAACATCTTTTCGTTTAAGGCGAATGGGAATACCTGGCATATTTTTCCGCCTTTTTCAAAGGGAGACAAATGTCGGGACTTCAAGTGCTTTTTCTATAAGCCCTGTCCCACTGAAAAATGGGTCTACTCTTTAAGGAAAGAATTTGCTCCTCAGAAGAAAATTCTTTTCATTAAGAGTTGACCTCTATTGACAACGGATACAAACATATTTTGCAGGAGTTGCCTTCCCTGAAGAGTATCCATTACCATAAAGACTAGACGCTTATTCATTAAGGATGTAAAATATTTTTTATGAAATAGCTGTCTCTCTTCTAGGTGTATTCAGTCCGCTTAAGGCCAACGTGCTTCTTTATAGAACTTGATTCAACTCAGGATAACGGTTCAACGAGTCAGTGCCTTTTAAATACAGAACAACAATAAGACTGTTAGAAGAACTGAAGATGCAACCATGGTATAGCCAGTAGCGTATAACTGTTTCAGCTTGAAACCTAGGGCCCAGTCCCATGCCTGAAAAAGAATGACATATACAATGTATGGCACGTTGTTTGAATATCGAATTAATGAAGTATGAACGGACCTTTGAGGCTAGTGGTTAATAGCACTAATTCTAAAAGGTCTGTCCACGCATGCTCGGATCACATGTGAAACGCTAAATTGTGCGATGGAAGGTCAGGTGGTTTTCTCCGGTTTTAGCTCATTTCTGATTAACGATAGTAACATAATCCTGAAAGGGCCGTAAAAACAAAATTAAAACAAATAATACTGGGCTGTGGACAAACAGGTGGATGAACGAACGATCAGTTGAACGAACAGATGAACGGGAAATCGGACTTAACAAAAAAGTATAAACTTCAATATGATACAGTAAGTAAGGTTCTTCAAATGCCAACCCAAGGCACTTTACTCTTATCCTGCTGAATAAATTCTTTTACCATGCCCATTTCAAATTACTTGATGTAATGTATTTGTTGTAATTCACACACTGAATGACAGAGTAAAACTTATCAGAAAACAGAAGCCATCTAATCTTGATCTACACTGTTTGTAGAAGGATAATGGTTAAAACCAACTGCTGTTTTTTTTTTTTTAAATAAAGCTGTAAAGGTGCTTTTTGGAAACGACGAATAAAGTAACACACCAGATCTGTCTTTCTCGAAGGATGTTGTACCAAGGCACAAAAAAGAAGTCAACGAACATTTAATTTGCATAAACATATAGAAACGTGAAAACACAAAAGCCTTGCAGCCAGGCGTTACACCCTGCCCAGGAAAAGTGTGGATAGGTAAACTGACCGGCTCAAAAATGACCTAATGACCTAAAATAGTGTTGACGGGACCGTTAAACTCCAAAACAACCAAACAAACAAACAAAACCAGGCGTTACAAAGGTAACTGTGAAAGATAACAATTTCTCTACCTTAAAACACTCAGTATAAAGCACTTCTGCATACCTTGCACCCCGGTCTAACATTATGCAATCCTATGCCTCCCTATACACCAGCCTTTCAGGAATATCTTAACGTTATGTCTTTCTGGCGCCTGGACCACGCAGGGGTGTATCCCTTGTTTGTCATTACTCCGACCCAGGTCCCGATGCCCGGTGTTATCATTTGGCAGGATTGTGGCCGTTGTTTCTGTGGACTCCGGTTTTTGTTCACATAAATTACCATAAACCGCGAGTTACTGCGGCTCCGAGTAGGCCGAAACTAGCTAGTCTGGCCCAGAAAACATGTACACTCCATATTTTCCAGTACTGTGGTATATTCCTTGCTTCCAAAGGATAACCCTTTCTAGAACATATTTAACGTCACTACAGCTGGTGTCTGGGAATGTGTGGCGGTCGTAAAAAGTTTCCCTGCCCTTCATCACAGTGTAGTTTATATTTTCTTGTCCTTTGGGATCATTGATTCCACTGTGGAATTTTAAAAATATTTGAGGGTCACTGATGAGGCCTAAATGGCCGAATATAGCTAGTCTGGTGCAGAAAACATGTACACTCCCTATTTTCTCGTACTGTGGTGTATTGCTTCCAAAGGATAACCCTTTCTAGAACATATTTAACGTCACTACAGCTGGTGTCTGGGAATGTGTGGCGGCCGTAAAAACCTCCCTGCCCTACATCATAGTGTAATTTATATTTTCTTGTCGTTTGGGATCATTGATTCCACTGTGGAATATTTGAGGGTCCCTGGTGAGGCCCAAATGGCCGAAACTAGCTAGTCAGGCAGAGAAAACATGTACACTCCATATTTTCCAGTACTGTGGTGTATTCCTTGCTTCCAAAGGATAACCCTTTCCAGAACATATTTAATAACTTCTATGCGCGTTCTACCTGATCGAATATGCGAATATATATATATTTTTTTCTTTTATCTTGTACAGTTGAAATAGACGCAGTCATATTTACCGTTTGTACAGCAATCATTACCATAAAAATCCTGAAAAATCGGACGTTTATTGAGTGCGTGTATCGCTCATGTATTTTTGTTTTGGATAGCCAGTTGACCATTTTGTGGGGAAGTAACGATCCTTTTGGCTTTCCGCTATTGATGTTTCCATTAGGGTCTAGTTACTTCATGTTTGTGTTTCTTTTACTTTGGTGTCTCTGGTGGGAAGTGTTGCTGAATATCGATTGCTTACTATCGATTTCTGGTCATTGCCTTCATTTCTATTTTGCTGTTATTCTCCTAACATATTTCCTGATCGAGCAAGGAGTCCAAAATAACAGATGGACAAGCAAACAGTTTAGACCCTGAGTCTGACCTGGGTCTGCAGTGTTTGCAAAGATGTATTTGTTCCAGTACTTAGGATCATTATGGTACATAAGTATATGCATTAGTCTTCTAATTTTCTGCACCAAAACATAGGTTGTAGGTACCGCTTAGAAAAACGTCGATGGGGCTGTTTTACTGAACACCTACAACCTTACTTTTGGGTATATAATAAACCCATTTTATACTGCATCCCCTATCCCCCCCCCCACACACACACACACACATAATTGGCAACCAGTGCAAACTGAGGTCAGCCGTATGCGGCGTCTGATTTTCCTAATAAATTTCCATAAACCACAAGCTGGCATGCCTGGATTTTAAAATGAACTCTTGCGAAAATCATACTTAGTACAGAAGGGTTATGGAAATATTGCACTATTTCATTGGTAACTATCATTTAAGAACCATGAAAGATCAAATCTTCCCACATGTATGTGTTTTCCCAATGGAAAAGAGCATTTTCTACTCACCAGATGTCTTATGCCATTGGCTAGGTGGTAGGATACGCTGAAGGCTAGCCCTGTTTTGACTGTCCAGATCATACTGCTACCAAGTGTACCCCAACTTTTCACCACGGCAAGATAAGAGTTGTAATCACCGGAACCACACAAGTAGAAAATCGGACCAATATACAATGCTGTAATAAAAGGACAGCAAACATGCCAAAATTTGTGCTAATAACAACGATAAACGGATTTATCCTATACCTAGCAGTGATAATAAAACCGATATATTATAATATACAATATGCAATGCTAATATTTACCGATATAGTTCAATTAACGGTTTTGAAAAGATCCATGCGTTATATGTTGAATGTTTTTTTATTATCATAATACTATTTAAAAAAGGCATGCCCCACGCAAATAATGTAAGTCCTGAGGGTCATAACATAATACGAGGGTTTTTTAAACGGGCGTATAAAAAGTAATCCGTCAGAAGCACGGAATACACTGCAGTATTGATAATTGTAGAGAATGCTCGTTTGTGTGTGTGTGTGTGTGTGGGGGGGGGGGGTTGGGTGGGTGTGTGTGTGTGGGGGGGGGGGTGTCGAGAGTGTGTGAGTGTGGGGGGTAGACTCAGCTGGCTATTTTTTGGCCAGCTAGCCCTTCAGTGATTCTCAAATATTATTTTCCACACCAAAATCAATTATCCTAAAAGGGCTAGAAAATTAATTTGCACTATAGTTTATACTAATTTTAGTTCGTTTGCGATGGAAGCTTCAAGCTTATTTAATCGCTCTCGAACACTCATTCCGGATGTATTCACGCGCGCGAGAGAGAGGCAGTGACTATTACACCACTGCTACCCATTTACACCTGGGCAGAGGGAGGCAGTGTCATTACGTGTCTTGCCTAAGGACACACCTCGATACCGGGTGCCGGATTCGAACGCACAACCTCTCGATCATGTGTCGAACGCGTTAACCACTGCGCTATCGAGGCTGACAATTTGCACTCTGATGAAGGGAATGGTGACTTTATATGGATGCCACAAATTTCCTTAACAACAGCTGCAGCAAAGTTTATGTTTCAAAACGCACGGAATACACTACAGAAACAGTGTACACGTTTTTCTTGGTCCGACTAGCTAGTTTTGGCTAATTAGGCCTCATCAGCGACCATCAAGTCTTTTCTGTAATTAAATCAATTATCCTAAATGAAAATGTAATCTACACTATGATGAATGGCAGGGAGACGTTTCGCAGTCTTAATGATCAATCCTATAGATTACATCCGCTCACGTTGAAACTTGTTTAATAGCAATGCATGTTCTTTCCAATTCGCAGTCCACCAAATCTTAACAGAGTTATGCCCCAGAATGGTGACTTTATACGGATGCCACAAAGTTCCTTAACAACAGCTGCAGCGAAGTTTATGTTTCAAAACGCACGGAATACACTACAGAAACAGTGTACGCGTTTTTCTTGGTCCGACTAGCTAGTTTTGGCTAATTAGGCCTCATCAGCGACCATCAAGTCTTTTCTGTAATTAAATCAATTATCCTAAATGAAAATGTAATCTACACTATGATGAATGGCAGGGAGACGTTTCGCAGTCTTAATGATCAATCCTATAGATTACATCCGCTCACGTTGAAACTTGTTTAATAGCAATGCATGTTCTTTCCAATTCGCAGTCCACCAAATCTTAACAGAGTTATGCCCCAGAATGGTGACTTTATACGGATGCCACAAAGTTCCTTAACAACAGCTGCAGCGAAGTTTATGTTTCAAAACGCACGGAATACACTACAGAAACAGTGTACGCGTTTTTCTTGGTCCGACTAGCTAGTTTTGGCTAATTAGGCCTCATCAGCGACCATCAAGTCTTTTCTGTAATTAAATCAATTATCCTAAATGAAAATGTAATCTACACTATGATGAATGGCAGGGAGACGTTTCGCAGTCTTAATGATCAATCCTATAGATTACATCCGCTCACGTTGAAACTTGTTTAATAGCAATGCATGTTCTTTCCAATTCGCAGTCCACCAAATCTTAACAGAGTTATGCCCCAGAATGGTGACTTTATACGGATGCCACAAAGTTCCTTAACAACAGCTGCAGCGAAGTTTATGTTTCAAAACGCACGGAATACACTACAGAAACAGTGTACGCGTTTTTCTTGGTCCGACTAGCTAGTTTTGGCTAATTAGGCCTCATCAGCGACCATCAAGTCTTTTCTGTAATTAAATCAATTATCCTAAATGAAAATGTAATCTACACTATGATGAATGGCAGGGAGACGTTTCGCAGTCTTAATGATCAATCCTATAGATTACATCCGCTCACGTTGAAACTTGTTTAATAGCAATGCATGTTCTTTCCAATTCGCAGTCCACCAAATCTTAACAGAGTTATGCCCCAGAATGGTGACTTTATACGGATGCCACAAAGTTCCTTAACAACAGCTGCAGCGAAGTTTATGTTTCAAAACGCACGGAATACACTACAGAAACAGTGTACGCGTTTTTCTTGGTCCGACTAGCTAGTTTTGGCTAATTAGGCCTCATCAGCGACCATCAAGTCTTTTCTGTAATTAAATCAATTATCCTAAATGAAAATGTAATCTACACTATGATGAATGGCAGGGAGACGTTTCGCAGTCTTAATGATCAATCCTATAGATTACATCCGCTCAAGTTGAAACTTGTTTAATAGTAACGCATGATCTTTCCAATTCCCAGGCCACCAAATCTTAACAGAGTTATGCCCCTTTGAAAATTTCTTTATATATTTCATATCCCACTAGCTCCTCCTATAGACGACATCTGATCAAGCTGAAAAGTAGAAGTAAAACAAAGATCAGGAATCGACACAATTAACTTACTCCACCAATCAAAGACACCAAAGGG